>OY728128.1:882388135-884788135 GCA_963277665.1 Viscum album
ACACCGACATAAGCTTTACGATGCCCGATGCCAAACATTTTGTGTTGACACTGTCTGGATCACCATCACTCTTCGTCACTATCTGAATCACCATTCATTGTCACCAATCTAAAACACTCCATCCTACCTACATCATCTATCATACCACCAAAATACATCAAAACGAATGAAACTGCAAACCACCACCCAGCGTCATCACTAAAACTATAGCCACAAAACAACAAAAATAACCACCCTCGTGAAAGCCAATAGCGCCACCACCTCTATACCTAATATCAAAATCACTGACATATAATGTAGCATCATCCACACCTTAAGACCAGCATTGCCTACGCACAACATCTTATTCACCAAGAGTCCTCGTCGCATTAATCGAGTGCATCTCCACCAAAGAAGACCATCATCGGTCCCAAGCTAGATAGCAGCCCAAGAGGCTATTCAAAGAGGTAAAACTAGAGTAAATTACACCACAGAGAACAAAGGGGCCAGGGGTAGTGAACAAACAACACCTAAGAGTCAAAACAAAAATCAAAAGTAGCCATAAGGATGCATGGTGTGAGAGGAGATCGACTCCACTGAAACCTGAGTAGGGGCAGCCACCGACTCAGAGCAACCACCATAAAGGAAACCAAAGAATCCACTTAAAGAAATCTACACCTGACCCTCACTAATGAAGTAGGGACTCCCAATAAAACAAAGACACAACAGTACCTCCACCTATGTGATGAAGTAGTCAATCCTCTGAAGAGTCAGAACTCCACCACCTCAAGTCGTTGAAGGGAAGGACCAAGTTGAGGAACACTCATCCAAGCCTCTTCTCTTCCATTCTTGAGAGAACCAAACCTAGATCAAAGGTACATAATCCAAGACAGTAGAGGTGTGACCCATAGAGTTTCTCCCTCATCTCCAAGCCTCTTCTCCTCCATTCTTGAGAGGACCACAACTAGATCAAAGGTAAGGAATTCTAAATTTTCTCTCTCCCTTCCTCTCCTCTTTAGTTTTGAACTCTTCCCATTATGATTCCAAGTAGTGTAAGTTTAGGGCTTTTTTAATAAATGGAGGTTTTGTGATTAAAGCTCGATGGATCATTCGGGGAGCTTGGATTTACTCTATACTAGCAATAAAATTTGCTGACAAGCTTCATGAGGTAGGTGTCGCCATCAATTTTTCATATGTGATGTTAAACCTTGCTTGCTTGGATGAGCGTGTTGGCAAAAATTATTAGAAGCCTCGTTATGTTTTTAGAACATTGTTTAATTATTCTAAGATTATTCCCCACTTAGGTAGCTCATATAAAGCCTCTAGATATTTTTAGATAATCTTCATTTATATGTTGGTGGGTGTCGAATTGGGTATGTTTAGGTTTTGTTTTTAAACTACTAATATTTATTTTGAATTTTTTTTGGTTAAATGTTTATCCTCATCCTTATCCTTTTAGGTTTCACTGAACTACCTAATTTTGGTTGGATATGACCTTGGTAGATACCTAGATTATGAGTAATTCATTTAGAGGGTCAACGACATAGACTAGAGTTGCACGACTATGCCACCTTGAACATTACATGCTCATTGTTTCACATGGAGTCAAATATTTTTCTTATTGAATGGTGACCTGATGTTGGGTTTGGATGTCTATTTTTACTCAAAATCATAACCCATAAGGCTTACCATTTTATTGATCCATATTTCTTATTCCTTCTAGGTAGTTTTAGAAAGGTTGTTAATCCTTATGAATCAAATTTTGGGTCCTGGTGATGATTATCTATTCAAAAACTTGATTACTTGTTTATTTAGGTAATCGTATAGTTGTTTCTTTATCTAGTCGCTCAAGTATTTATTGGTTGATTCACTCATTGATGTCTTAATTTCTTAGCATGAGTCAAGTTCATGAATTTTTTATAAATAGTTTAACAAGCATACATAATTTTCTCATGCATAAAAAATCATTTGGGGCCATACAAGGATATCCTATTGAATAAGTTTTTCTCATCCCCTAGACTAGTGAGCTTGTAGATATTGTTTTTCATAATACATGTAAAGGCTTCCTTTTTTATCAATGAAGGATCATGAACACTTCAGTTGGAATGTGAAGGAGTATGGTATGTAGGTGACTCGCCGAGTTTTTGATTTCATGCTTTTTATTTCAAGTTTTTGCTTTCATGGGCGATAAATGGCAGATCACTTACATGTTTTTGTATTGGCCATAGAGGTCTTTAATTTGTTTGCAAGTATGTTGTATATGGATATATTTCCAGCTTGAAAACTATGTTGGTATGTATTATGTCACGACTCATCCCCAATTGAACCCATCATGGTTCGGCCATGAAGACAAGTGTGGCCCCCACAGCCTGCCTCCAACAGGTCACGAGTTGGTGACCAACACCAAGGGTATGAAACACACACATGAGACATTACCATAATAAATCCCAAGAATATAAGATAAATCCACTAGTCAGATCCATATAATAAAATAAATAATCCAATCCCCACAATGCATGTGATGTCACACATAAACCATAGCTCTAAAAGAATTTCATGAGACAACTCCTACAGTAGCAACTCCACAAACACTAGCTAACTCCAACAAGCACCATGTGCTAGTAATGTCAAACTCATTCACCGACATCATTTTGCAGACCTAACACACACACACAAACATATAGCATGCAAGTATACTCAATAAGAACTTCCCCAAAACCTCTTGTGCAAATGTGGAAGAAGTCTGTTAATGCCTTAGTGAATAAACTGTGAAACCAACCAGGTAAACTAGTTCTCATCTTCACTAAGGCTCCCTCACCCAAATCTGCATACAAGTGAGAAGGTACCCTGCATCCACTCCCTCGTTGAACTAGTCGCTCACACGCCCCAACGACATGCGCTTTAGCGCTATCATCTCTTCCATGTCCACATAAATGTATCCACATAACCACAATCATGATCGCATAACCACATACCATAGCCTCATCATCACATATCCACATATCATCATGGAGGACATCAACCTCATGTCCTTCCATGTATGCCCTCATCGTGCACCACATCATAACCATATAACTGCAGGTCATTACAGCCTATATCATATCTGAAAGAGTGCGAGGAAGAGTTGTCCATCTGAAACACATCCATCGTGTTACTCAACTCGAGTGGCGGTGTGTAAGAAATAACATAACTAAAATAAATATATAATAACACACATACCCAATATAAGGTCAACTACCTAACACACAACACTAAAGCTACAACTATCATCACATCGCATCAACAATGCTACCACCTCTAGCCACGATACGAACCAACTCTGCCACTACACCACATCACCTCGATTTCACAACAAAGCATCTTTGTCCCATCCCATTTCATCTCTCTTAATCACTTCCGCATTACTCAATTACCAACCACGTTATAATCATAAACCACATATTAATTTAATTTCCACTTCATTATTTACCAACCGCATTATATTCATTAAGCCATAACCCCCAAGCCCAGCAGCTCTACAAGGTCTCAGCAAAGTCTTAGGTTCAAATCTCGCCAAGTTATTTCCTATTACAATTAAGTAGGATTTTCATTTTATTTCTCCCCCTCCACAAAATTGTTGAAATAATATATTCATTAGGCGACATATATTTCAAGCAACTAAGATTGCATATAAGCAATTCCAATTCAACATTAATAATTCAATTTATTACATCATTTATCCAACACTACAATTGCTCTTCATTTAATTATTCAATACTACCACAACCATTTATCATTAATCATTTCATTAATTCAATATCATCCAATATTTTCAAGAAACTACGACTCAACCACACATCATCTTCCACACCACTGCATCAACCACCACATTATCCCATGTTAATGGGCCGCAAAGTCAATTCCACTACGTTCACAACATCCATTATATCCCACATCAACACATCCGCCACATCCAACCACTGCCACAACACGCATCACCTCTTACTTGATCAGTACACAACCTTTCTAAAACTAGTCCAACTATAGCAAGAATGACAACACAAACAATATCAATTGCAGCAGCAAACTTTCTTTCTCATTTATTCATATTTCAATACCTATTTAGCACACTACTTGTGTAAACAATATCGATGTTAAATCCATATTTCCAGGACTCCCTGCTCAATACCATCTTTAAGTGACTTAACCATTTATGAACACAGCAAAGCATGTCAACAACAATGATATCACAACAATTATCAATCAAAGCATATATACATAAGCGACGCATATAAAACACGTGAGAATTACATCTCCCTTTTCAATTCCCTTAATCCAGTTCATTATCATCATTAGGTTAATTCCAACCATTCACTCATTGAAAACATCAACATGATAATTCCACATCTAACACGTGATGAAAGAAGATTGAATCCTCCGCCTCAAATGGAGCTTCAACAATTGTTGTGCAAGAACAAGAAGAGAAACAACAACCAACACCACCAAGACTCCAAGGGGAACCCTCAACTTATGATACACCAACCTCCATCAAGGGGGGGGGGGGGTGATCACGACGCAACAGACGGTCACGCTGCAGTGATCGAACCACTGAGAATCCCAACACAAACCTCTACCCTCTCCCTTTAACCTGATCAACCGCAGACAAAAATCACGGCGCAACGCATATCGCTACGGCGCAACGACTTAAGTCCAATAATATTCTCCATGCCACAACCTATATAAGACCACAACACAACGAACTATCCACATCTAAACAAAGTCGCTACAGCACAACTCATGTAAGACCACATTAAATCCAACGATATTCTCTATACCACAACCTATATAAGACCACGACCCAATCCAACGCCTCAATGCCACAACACAGCCCACCATGGTGCGATCAAGCCAACACCGCCTCTCCAGCTCCACTGGACAGCAGATCACAATGCAACACTACTCTTCCCGACATGATATTAGCCTCCAGCTAAAATTTTAGCTAAAACTCCACCCTTCTCTAAACACGTCCCAAACACCAACACCCCAAATCCACTGAGAATCCCAACACAAACCTCCACCCTCTCCCTCTAACCTGATCAACCGCAGACAAAAATCACGGCGCAACGCATATCGCTACGGCGCAACAACTTAAGTCCAACAATATTCTCCATGCCACAACCTATATAAGACCACGACACAACGAACTATCCACATCTAAACAAAGTCGCTGCAGCACAACAACTCATGTAAGATTACATTAAATCCAACGATATTCTCTATGCCACAACCTATATAAGACCACGACGCAATCCAACGCCTCAATGCTACAACACAGCCCACCATGGTGCGATCAAGCCAACACCGCCTCTCCAGCTCCACTAGACAGCAGATCACAATGCAACACTACTCTTCCCAACATGATATTAGCCTCCAGCTAAAATTTTAGCTAAAACTCCACCCTTCTCTAAACGCGTCCCAAACACCAACACCCCAAATCCACAAAATAGAGGACGAAGAAAGGTCTGGACCTCTACAAATTATTTCTTTAATGTTTCTCTCTTGTGTGAGAAGTTGGCTTTAAATTCCATCATGTTGGATTTTCAATGAAAACCCCAACTGGTTCAAGGTTGTATCTCCAACAACTTTAAAACTTAGAAATAAAAAACACAACATAGATTTAAAAAGAAAAGGATGTCCAACATAAAACCCCAACAAATTTTGAGGAAAAATACACGCACCTTTCACACAACACTTTCTTCCCTCTTTTCAACACACATGCATCCTCTCATCATTTATTGCCTCTAGTAACAATTTTTCCTGCACAACAATAATTTAAAGCTACTTATGCAGACTGAATAACCACATCTTACCCATTAACAGAAAACAATTTGTATACCAAGGCTACCTGATGTTAATGTTGGGAATCTCTCATCCTGAACTGGCTCCAATGGTCCCCATTGTTTTAAGATCAAATATTTCAATCCAATAACCATCAGGATCTTTGATGAATGCAATCCCCTTCATCTTACCATCATCAGGTTTTTTAACAAACTCCACACCAAGACTTTCAAAACGTCTGCATGCCTTGTATGTGTCGTCAACCGTGATACCAATGTGTCCTAAAAGAACCAATTCATGAGCATACTCTTCAGATGTGTAAAATATAATGAGAAGAGAATTGAGACAAGCACGAAATAATCACATACCAAAGCCTCGTGGCTCCGAGTTCCCATTGTGGTATCCCTTGAATTCAGGATCACTTTCAGTGCCCCAGTTACTGATACAATTAAATGTCACACGTTACCGTGAAAAGAAAATGATGCAAAACGAAATTTAAAATGTCATGGAAAAACATATATATCTATATATTACTGTGTGAGCTCAACTGTAGCCATTTGACCAAAGGTCCAAGTTGTTCGTTCAGCTGCACTGTGAGGAATTGCTTTTGGATCCTACATATTTAAGAACAATACTATATATTAGCATATGCTGTTTGCAGAAAAAGCAAGTCAGATGATGCAGAGATGTTTACACTAACTGAATCCCTCGACATCACCAATCCCACTTATGTACAGAATTACTAAAAAAATATCAATTCATTTAAGAAAAAAAGTACAAAAAAATGGAGAAATGAAACAATGAATAAATGATAACCCCAGTAGAAGAGCTTCCCCAACACCAAGTAAATGGACTGGGTCGCTGCATACAGCCGCTAAGCAACTAAAATCAAACTCTTAAAGGTGACATGTTATGTTTTACCTCATAGCCCATAAAATACAAGCTAAACTTCATCTCGGGAAAATCCAACCTCTTCAGCAACCTGAATTCTTCAAGTAGAGACAGAACCATATTGAGAACATTATACCAATGCATATTCAACAAACAAATTAAACAATAATAACAAAGGAGACACAAATAAGCATCATCATATCCATCTTAGGTGCAGGCTTAAAAAAACCATCAGAGACTCAAGCAGGGCAAGATCTAAATGTGATGTTTCATGGTTTAGAGAAATAGGGACACAAGCCAAGAGAACTAGAAAAAAAATGTATCAGAATTTCATGGATAATATAACCATTTGGAAGGACAGAACTGGCAGCAAGCCAGAGGAAGAGCCCTAAGGGCACAAATATGCCCCAAGCCGGTTGTACTATTCAGGTTGGGCTAGCCTAAATGGTTCTTAGGGAGGCCGGGGCTCAGGTTGGGCTTGTTTTATTTTTAAAAAAATATATATTTAATGATTTAATAATTTAATAATTTAATAATGCAGATAATTTCAAATTTTAAAATTAAGAAAAAGGTCGGGCCAACCCAGTGTCGGCCAGGTCCAGGTCGCCAAGCCCATTTTATATGCCTAGAAAGATACGTGATGAAACACAGGTGGGGCCAGTTCAGGTCAGGCTGGCCCCGATGGTTCTTAGGTGTGGGGCTTGTTCCCAGGGGTGTGAGCTTTGGTGAGGTGTGTGAGGGGTTTTGGAGGGACTCACATACGCTGTCAATGGAGCTCAATACTCAGGAATCTTCCCTGGTTTAATAGCTTTTTCTCTTTCCATCCTTAAATCGGGATAGATGATAAATTAAGTTGCACTGGGTGATAATGGTATTCTTGAATTGTCAAGGATTCTAGGCTAGGAGTCATGATAGAACTATTGATGTTACTTCCCAAGACTCTGTGAAAAAGCCTTGGAAGGCATGTGTGGCATAGGAAGGGGGCAAAAGGGGCAGTGGGGTAGTTACGCCCCTAGACTAACAGGATTCGGTTATGGGAAGGAATAACAGATTTAGTGATGGGAGGGAATAACAGATTTGGTTATTGGTTATGGGAGGGGATTGTCTTCTGCTCTATAGAGTGAAAGATCCCAAGGGAGGGAGGCACAATGGATATTTTGGGATTCTGCTGGAAGACTGGCTTAGCTTGGCTTTGGGGAAATTCCCTGAGGAATATTCTCTCTCTCATTCTGTGATCTCAACTTCTACCACAGTACATAAAATTCTTCATTTTCAGCTAAATTTGTTCTCAGCTCTATCAATTGGTGCTTTCATGTAGAGCAAAATTCATTCCCCTTGTTGAGGTCATCACGAATGGAAATGCATGTAACTTCCATCGAAGCAGAAGTGTTGATGCGAGACGCACGGGGTGGCCCGATCTTCACGGCGTAGGGCGACGGATGAAGGATGCGATTCGGGACTAAGTGGCGAATGATGGGTATGGACAGTGGATGCAAGTAGTCAATCAACGCTATAAGGAGTGCGACCTACTACTTAGACAACACACTCAAAGGGGGATGTAATAGTCAATCCACACAACAACGCACTTGGGTTGACGCATGGAATTGGGAGCTTTGTGATCTTGAATCACCAATCTAACTTGTAGATTGACAAAACAAGAATGCACAAGAGCAAGGGGGGGAAACCGGAACAATCCTCACACAACGGAGAGAAACAAAAGCATAAGCTCTATTACAATCTTCAATGAAAATAAATGTCATGGGATGGCTATTTATAGTCAAGGGGTGATACAGTAGTCAAGGGTCTAATACCCTAAAGTCATAAAGGCTAAACCTACCTTGTCCCCTTAAAATCAAAAAGATAAAGTCTAACAAAAACTTTTGGGAAAAGCAGCACATGTTGTTCCACCCATAGCCCACCAAATTTGGCTTTGAGTACCTAGCCCATCGGATTTGACTTTCGTGTCCAAAGACGTCATTCTAGAATCTCCATGTGGGCAAGGGCTTCCAAAATCCGTGCAACCATGTGTCTTGGGCTTCACGCGTCTTATTTGGGCTTAAATAAGAGTGATAATAAGCTCATTTGCCACTTCCATGCATGCACCTTGGGTTTGGGCCTTTTAATGCAGCGAGATCGTCTCTCGTTACCGCTTGTAGTCTCTTTAATCTTCCTTGCATCATTGGGCCTTGCAACTCCAACTCCGCATATGCCATCATATCAAGTGTGATCTTCAAAAGCAGGAGGAAAGGTTATGGATGCAAGAGCAACAGAAACAGGAACTCTGCTCAATCCTTGATGCGATTCCAAAGAGCTGAATCGAGCTTGTGATGACCCGACAAGAGCTGCAACTTGAAGTGCAAGAATAGATCGGCTCACTAAAAAAAATTAATCGCATTCCCAAGTTTGAGAAATCAAACAATGAAGAGTTCCGAGGGAGCGTGGGAGAATCTAAGCAAGGATGTGGATCAAAGGAGCTTTAAGGAAGTTCAGTATGGAGCGATTAAAATGGAGGTTCACTTGAAACCATGTACCAATGGCACAGTTATGTATGGACAGCTTAGTGCAGTATTGGGTTGTGTCAATGTTGTCAATCAAGCAGAAATTATCATGGGAGGAATTTAAAAACGAATTACTTTGCCGATATGTAACGGAGATGGAGCAGGACACTTTGAAGCACTTGAAAGGAATTAGACAAACCAGAATAGTGGACGTGTGCATTGATGAATTTGAGAGAGTTCTTATGCAGATGTCTGGACTTACAGAAAACAGGTACATTAGTTTTTTTTATGGGAAACCGTGCCCTGAAATTGAGAGTTCAGTAATAGTCCATAAGCCCAAGGATAAGGGATGGCCATTGCCACAGACTGGCAAGGAAAAAATTGGTGTTGTTGTTCCGGCCGAATTGAATTTTTCTCAACTCCACAGTTAGTATAGTGATAGTACGGGGGAATTTTTGGGTATTTGTCAAATTAAGTCTTTGGTCAATTAACTGAATATACAACTGATTAAATAAAAACCGTTGTTTAATGTTTCAAGACTTCAATATGACCCAATTCTTAAAGTCTCCAAGTAATTACCGTCAAAGAAAAACTAAAATACCAAGGCAACAATTCGAAACTTCTTATAATGAAAGTGGGGTTGTGTTCTTCAATGGAGATCGTTAGAGTCGATTTTATTTTGAGTGATGTGTAGTTCATAATAAATCCTCATCACCGGGATTCAAATATATCAGGACCCCCTTGGTCTGGTAGGTTCTGATTAAACTCATGAAAATTAATTTCTTGGTCCGATAATTAACTTCCAGAAATTTGAATTAAAAACGATACCCTTGGTGACGACGATTACACCTAATGATCATAGGTGGAATCGTCGTAATCTCTTCGGAGATCCCTGGATACAACGTTGGTGGTCTGATATGACGTATTCAGTGAATAAAAGAAAGGCAGGAAAGGATCGAGAGGAAAATGTAAGAACTTAAATAAACACAACAAAAACAAATCAATTATCTAAACAATACTCCATTGTCATTCACAATCCCAACGCAGAGAAGGGTTTAGCTACTCATGACAAAAATAATGACGAACAAGCTCTTCCTACCAGTGGAGTTCATTGCATTAATAAGGAGGGGGAAATTCAAGCCACTTCAAGAAAAATCCCCAAAATTGTCTTAGAATGGGTTTCAAGCTCTCCTCCTGCCAAGATCCCCTCTCACTTGGAAAGGATTTGTGGAACTATTCAATAACAAATTCTTCCTAGAAACCTTCAAAATAGTAAAGATGGTGACAGACATCTTTCAACTGGAACAAGGAAACACCTCAGTGACTGAAAGCCGGAGGTTGAAAGCTCATATCTTTGGGGCGGGTCTTCGACCTGAGGTTCGCTCAAAGGTGGTAATGTTCTACATTGTTGACCATACAAAAATGGTGAATAAGGCGCTGGTTAGAAAGACACATCTTGCAGGAAATCCGAGTGGAGGAGACACCTTTGTCCATCCGGGTGCTGGTGGAAAACATCAGCACAGATGTAACGCCCTCCAGACTTGGATACACTTTCCTTTAATGTTTAGGAGTTAGTCGTTCGAGTTCTTGGGGTTTTGGAGGTGAGCTTGAGTTTTCTGGTATTTTACAGGGGACTGCCTCGTGGAAGGGTCGACTGCGGCGTGGAGCAGGCTCACAGCAGCATGGACGAGTTGGCTGCAGCGTGGAGTCCTGGATGAGGGATTTTGGTGCCACTGCCATATTCGGCATGGCTGCGTCGTGGAGCAGGGGCTACGGCGTAGGCCATCAGTTCGGTTGAGCTCTGCGACGTGGAGCCAGAGGCTACGACGTGGAGTTTTGCAAGGGGTGAGTTGATCGATTTTGCCAAAATCAGTATCCCTACGGCGTAAGGTCGGTTGCGGCGTGGCCTTTCGTCTGGCGTCTAGCAGTAGGGCTCTGCGGCGTAGTGGTCTCGGTTGTAAGTTCCGGGCACAGCAGAAGCGCGAATGGACGGTGCCCAACATTAATTTTTACCATATTCAGTGAACAATTCGGGATCAATACAACGATGAACACCAGTATCCACGAAATTGAATCAAGAATTTAGACAAAGGAATAGAAACCTAGAACCAAGAGAGAAGATATTTTGTTTATAATTAATTTAATTAAATTAAAGAATTACCTCTAAAGTGATCTTTCTTCGTTAATGTGTTCGACCACAGATCTGCAATGCGTCTTCGTTGTGTTGTAGAGATCAAGGGTAGATCTCCTCTAGCGGTGATCCACACGTGTTCCACGTATCTCCGGATGTCGCCGAAGGAGTCTCTGGGTGCTAGCACAGAAGATCCTTGCGCTTCCGATGTCTGCCTTCGATCACCTTGAGAACTGCTTTCAAAGCGTTCTCTTTGATCCGGTGGAGGAGGATCTCTCTCGTTCTTGAGAGCGTTCTTGGAGAGGGATGAACTCTCTAGGCTTAAGAGTTTTTCTCCAATTCGTTGTGCACAACCAATATCGTCGCTTGGCTGGCGCTTGACTAATAATAAAATAATATAACCAGGCATTTAATTCACTAGGGTAACAATAAATAATTTGCACAAGTACCTTAATTATTTTATTAATCCTAGCGAAACCCCCATGTCAAATAATAACAGCAACATTATTATTTCCTGACATGCGCTAAACTTGCGAGTTATAATTAAATATTATTTAAAAAAATAATATTCAATGTTATTATTTCTCACCGGACCCCTAACTCGGTCCATCAATCATCCACCATATTTATTGAACCTTGAATAATGACTATTTATTTATTAAATAAATATCAATGCATTATTTGCCAATAAATATATAAATAACATATTCACTAAATAACAAATAAATATTTATTAATTATTCTGCCCATATTATATTCCCTCGAATAACTAGTGTCGAAATAAATGCGATCAGGCATCCATGAATAATTACTAAACCGCAACCGAGAATAATCTTTATTCAACTTGTTAAAAAATAAATAATATATTATTTAACTGAGATACTGAATACACTTAGTGTGTGACCCTCTAGGCCTCTTTCTCAGTGGCATTAGGCGGAGCAGCCTAAAGTTCAAGGTTAGCTACTAGCAACACGCCAAGGCACTCATAGAGAAAAAAGTTAGTGTCGCAACGACATGTCACCTCATACGAACGTTTACCGTGTAATATAATCCATTTGTCTCGATATCTCCAATCAAGAGGGTTGCATGCAAGTGTCATCGACCCATGTGCTCGATTTCTCATTATTTGACTTCCCAAAAATTGAACTTGCTTATAGAACACCATGGTTATGGATTTATTTAGGCTATATCATTTTCATCAAAGGGTCTAATGATATGATACCGTATAGGCGTGCGGTATCCGTTGGCGAAAATGCGGAAACACGAGTGATGGAAGAAGAGGAAATGGAAATTAAAAGAAAATGCAAGGAAAATAAAAGGGGAAGGGGGTGATCAATTAGGACTCCAAGGAGACTTGCCCCTTGAAACTCTAATTTAAAGCTCCACAAAGGTTGATCACTCCTTTGATGAGCCTTACTTGCATTCGCCCAAGAACACAAGAAACACAAGCATAATAATGCTAGAAACACTCAAATTCGAAATTAACCTCCAAGGAGTATAGTGAGGTGGCTATTTATAGCCAAATGAGAGAAATACATGTCAAAATACCTATCCCACAAAAGTGTAAAGCCTATCCCACGAATTTGACTTTGTTTACACATGTCCATGGCTTTAGGGGACAAGATATCTCCAAATAAGACTTTTTGGAATCACCCCAAAGACTTTAAAGATTCCCACCATGACTTTGGAGACAAGGGGCCCACCACTTTTGACTTTAAAGATTTCCTTCATGGAAGCGGATTAAATTTCGTGGAAGCACTTCGGTGGGCCTTTTAGGTTCACTTTTGGGCTTTAATAAGTGTGATTAAAGGCCCATTTGCTCCTCCCATGCATGCATGTTGGGCCTCCTCTTGTGATTTCAAAAATGAGGCCATGTAAAGCCTCTTTCATCCTCCTCATTCTTCCTCTTGTCATTGGTCCACCAATCCCATGCAATGGGTCTTGTAAATTTATGCTCCTTCCACTATCAGTGCCTGGACTGCTCTCAACTCCTCGTTGCATATTTGCTCCTTGATTCTCATCATCCCCTCCCTCTTCAAAAAGATTCGTCCTCGAATCTGAATATTCAAAGGGAGAGAGATCAGTAATATTAAAGGTAGCACTCACGTTTCCATACCTGCTGGGCAAGTCAATCATGTAGACATTGTCATTGATTCTTTCTAAAACTTGGAAAGGTCCATCTCCCCTGGGTTGAAGTTTTGATTTTCTTTGCTCCAGAAACCTTTCCTTCCTCAAATGCACCCACACCCAATCGTCGGGTTCTAGTACCTTATGTCGACCCTTGTTTGCTTGCTTCGCATATTGTTCATTTCTTCTTTCAATGTTGGCTTCCACCTTGGCATGTAAATCCCGAACAAATTTTGACTTCTCATCACCTACAAGATCAACAACCTCATTAGGAGGCAATGAAAGAATATCTAATGGAGTCATTGGGTTAAAGCCATATACAATCTCAAAAGGTGAGAAGTTGGTAGTGGAATGCACTACTCGGTTATATGCAAACTCTATGTGTGGCATACATTTTTCCCAATTCTTTAGATTTTTTTGAATTATTGCACGCATGAGGGTAGAAAGAGTCTTATTCACCACTTCAGTTTGTCCATCGGTTTGAGGATGTGCAACAGTTGAGAACAATAATTTAGTTCCCAATTTATTCCACAAAGTTCTCCAAAAGTGGCTAAGGAATTTCACATCCCTATCACTTACAATGGTTTTGGGCAGTTCATGTAATCTCACAATTTCTTTGAAAAACAAATCTGTTATATGAATAGCATCATTAGTTTTTGAACAGGCAATGAAATGGGTCATTTTGCTGAATCGATCCACAACAACAAAAATGCTATCTTTTCCCGATTGGGATCGAGGCAATCCCAACACAAAATCCATAGAGATATCGGTCCAATGATGGGATAGAACAGGCAAGGGGGAATACAATCCATTACGTTGAACCTTGAACTTTGCATGCTTACAAGTGACACACTTAACACAAATTGCAATAACATCTTTTCTCATGCTTAGCCAATAAAAATGTTCATGCAAAGTAGCTAGTGTTTTATCAACCCCAAAATGCCCCCATTAAACCACCCCCATGAGTTTCTTTTACAAGCAATTCTCGAGGTGAACAATTTGGAATGCACAATTTATCCCTTTTGAAAAGAAACCCATCATTTTTGTAATAGTCCTTAAATCTGTTTTTTTCACAAGATGTCCAAATTTGAGAAAAGTCTCCATCATTTTCATACATTCCCTTCAGTAACTCAAGTCCAAGTAATCGGGAATAAAGAGAAGTAAGAAATGCATACCTTCGTGAAAGAGCATCAGCAACCACATTTTCCTTACCTTTTTTATGCTTAATCGCACAGGGAAAAGTCTCAATGAATTCCATCCAAGATGCATGTCACCGATTTAACTTACCTTGGGACTTCAAATACTTAAGGCTTTCATGGTCAGAATGAATAATGAACTCTTTAGACCATAAGTAATGTTGTCATGTTTCCGGTGTTCGTTTCAAAGCATAAAGTTCTTTATCATAAGTTGAATAATTTAATGGCGCCCCGTTCAATTTCTCAAGTAAGCAATTTCTCAAGAAAAGTCTCCATCATTTTCTTTGAGTGTGTTAAAGGTTTTTTCTTGTTTTTCACCCCATTTAAAGACCATGTGTTTCTTTACAAGTTCATTAAGAGGTGCAGCGATGGATGAAAAATCCTTAACAAACCTCCTATAGAAACTTGTCAATCCATGAAAACTCCTAACCTCGGTTGCGCTCTTCGATGTGGGTCACTCCTGAATTGCTTTGATCTTTTCATCATCCACACGAATCCCTTCCACCCCTACAACAAAGCCAAGAAACACAACAGAATCCATGCAAAATGAACATTTTTGAAGATTGTTCAACATGGTTGTCTCGAGATTTGCTATACACCAAGATATCATCAAAATAGACAACCACAAATTTTCCAATGAATGAATGAAGGACATGGTTCATTAAGCTCATGAATGTATTTGGTGCATTAGTTAAACCAAATGGCATAACTAACCACTCATACAAACCGAACTTAGTTTTAAAAGCAGTTTTTCACTCATCTCCTTCTTTCATTCGAATTTGGTGGTATCCACTTTTAAGATCAATTTTTGAAAACAAAGAAGCTCCATGTAATTCATCAAGCATGTCATCAAGTCAAGAGATGAGATAACAGTACTTAACTGTTATTTTGTTGATGGCGCAACAATCCACACACATCCGTCATGTGCCATCTTTCTTGGGTACTAGGATCATCGGAACGGCACATAGACTCATGCTTTCACGCACTAATCCCTTCTTCATTAGTTCTTCAACTTGACACTGGATCTCTCTGGTCTCTTCCGGATTAGCTCTATATGTTGGTCTGTTGGGAATTGCGGCATCGGGTATGAAGTCGATCCTATGCTCAATGTCTCTCAAAGGGGGTAATCCATCGGGTGTTTCTTCGGGAAACAAATCACCAAATTCCTGCAGTAAAGACAACACAAGAAGGCAAAGAATGGTGAAGTTCGTTAGTTGCAAGGTAAGCATCCTTACTAATGAGTAAGAACACTTTCCCGCTCAATAAAGCACCTTTCACCTCAATTTTTCCAAAAAAATAAACTCACCTTTTGCTCAATACTCTTGTTTCCATCTCTTTGATTTCCCTCACTTCTTTTTATGTCACTCGTCTCTCCGTTTTCACATTTAATTTTTTCACTCTTTTCATTTTCTTCCCTTTTTCTTTTTTTCTCATCTCATCACTCTTTTTTATCACTCAAATTTTTATTTTTCCCACTTTCTTTTTCACTCTTTTTTTCTTTTTGTATTCTTTCTCTATCCTCACTTGGTCTTCATATGCTTGTATGGGACTTAGAGGAGTCAAAACAATCTTTCTACCGCTGAAATGAAAAGAGAAGCGGTTAGCATAGTCATCGTACATCACCCTCCTATCAATAAAGCACCTTTCACCTCACTTTTTCCAAAAAATAAACTCACCTTTCGCTCAATACTTTTGTTTTCATCTCTTTGATTTCTCTCACTTTTTATGTCACTCGTCTCTCCGTTTTCACTCTTAATTTTTTCACTCTTTTCATTTTCTTCCCTCTTCTTTTTTTCTCATCTCATCACTCTTTTTTATCACTCAAATTTTTATTTTTCCCACTTTCTTTTTCACTCGTTTTTTTTCCTTTTTGTATTCTTTTTCTATCCTTACTTGATCTTCATATGCTTATATGGGACTTAGAGGAGTCAAAACAATCTTTCTACCGCTGAAATGAAAAGAGAAGCGGTTAGCATAGCCATCGTACATCACCCTCCTATCAAATTGTCAGTCTCCCTAGTAGCAAATGTCCAGCTTGCATCGGAGCAACATCACAAAACACCTCATCATGATATTTTCCAATGGAAGAAAAGAAACTATGGCTTGTTTTGTGACCCTCACTTCTCCACTATCATTCAACCACTACAATCTATAAGGTTTAGTATGCCTTAGAGTAAGCAAAACTCAACTTCTCCACCAACAAGGTACTAGCCACATTAGTACAACTTCCACTATCAATGATCATACTACATATCTTCTCCTTAATGTGGCATCTCGTATGAAAAATATGCTCACGTTGCTCCTCATCATGATCGCTCTTTTGGTTGAATGTTTAAAGCTCTTCTTGCCACCAATGCATCTCCATGTACGAAAACTTCAACTTCTACATCTGAACTCTCCTCCAAAGGTGGCATCTCATCATCACTAGAGTGCTCACTAAGGATGTCTCCATTATCCAAAATAATCATGGCCCTTTTGTTTGGGCATTGAGATGCAATATGACCATGTCCTTACCACTTAAAACACTTTATATCACGAGATTTAGAAGGAAAATTTGTGTCCATTTTTCCTTTTGAATCAGTGGGGAAGAACTTATTTTTGGCTTCTCTTTGTTTTGGAACAAATTTGGAATCCCTTGGTTTTGTTTCATTCCACTTAGAAGATGATTTTGGATCTTTCCGGTTATCCTTCCAAAAATAATGGGAACTTACTTGAATCCTTGGAGAATGAAGTTGTTTTTTGACCCTCACCACCTTATGTAGCAACTCCTCCATGTCAATGTACGTTTGAAGTTCCACCACATCTCGAATTGCCAGATTCAAGCCATTGATTAACCTTGCCATGATACCTCCGCGATCCTCCTCCAAACTGGCTCGAATCATTGATATCTCCATTTCCTAAGTATTCCTCCATACACATGGAACCTTGCATGAGTTTTTGTAACTTTAAATGCAAATCTCGATAATAATGACTAAAAATGTACCTTTTGCGCATTACTATCTTCATTTCTTCCCAAGTGCGAATTGGTCTTTCTCCATTTCGTCGTCGACTTACTTGTAATTGGTTTCACCAAATACTTGCATAGTTATTGAACTCAAGCGCTGCCAATTTTAACTTCTCCTCCGATTAGTTGTGAAGTCCAAACACATTGTCAACCTTCCGCTCCCACTCCAAATAAAGTTCTAGGTCACTCTTCCCTTGAAAGGATGGAAGTGTCACTTTGATGCTTCCTAAGTCATTTTCCCTCCAAGCAGCACGTTGTCCTCGCCTAGGAAATGTTTCTTCAAAATCGAAGTACTCGTCATCACCTTCATGAATTTATTGCCTTCTTGAAGCCTTTGAAGTTGAGGAACTTTGCAAATCATCCAACCTAGCATTCAATCTTGTAAACTGATCAGCGACAACTTTCATGAATAATTTGATGTCGATCTCACTTCTTTCTCCCTCACCATTTTTTTTTAAATCCTCACACACTCTTTCTCTTTTTTTTAATCTCTAAAGGTTTCTTCCACTTTCTAGCACAACAACTTGGTTCTTACAAGTGTTCTTAAATAGAATCATTTTAAGAATCAAGAAGACAATTAATAAGTTATCAACTCATGGCAAACTTTAAAAATCAAAAAATTTAAAAAGGTTTGAATCAATGGAGTCCAAGAAAAAAATGGGAGGTAAAGAGAAATGGGAGAAAGGGTTATGGTTGAAGGTTGTATATGGATAAAAGAAAGAAAGAAGTTGGAATAGAAATATTGGAGTAAAAATTCACTAAATTTGTGCTAAAGGGCCAACACAATGTGCAATAAATTTCGGCAGCTTTTTATTTTTTTTGCTTTTCTTTATTTTTTTTTGGGTTTTTTTTTTTGTTTTTTTTTTTGGTCTTTTTTTTTATGCCCTTTTTTTTTAAATAATTCAACCTAGAGAGTGCACAAAGATTTGATGCTAGTGTGTGGCTTGCAAAAATATGAAAAGCACAAATCCAATCAAAAAGATTCTAAAAGGATGAGGAATGAAATTTCTGGAATTTCTAGAATTTCTATGAGACAGTATCTTTCAAATGACAGCTTCAAACTCAATTGGAATTCTGTCTTGGAGATTGTTAGATTTCACAAAAGTGAATCTGTAGCACGAATTGATTCGGCTATATATCCAAATATATATGTCGGATTTCAGCGTTTCCAAATCAAGAAGAAAGATGAGATTCTGAACTATTAAAATGACATATTATACGTCCAGAAACTCAAAGAAAAAGCAGACGAAAATGCGGAAGAAAGTTGTGTCTAGAATCGGTGATGGCCGAAAATGGAAGGGGAAGAAAAAAAATGGAAGAAATAGAAATATGAAAGAACCTGGTTTTCGTTGCCTACCTCTGATACCAAATGATATGATACCGTATAGGCGTGCGGTATCCGTTGGCGAAAATGCGGAAACACAAGTGATGGAAGAAGGGGAAATGGAAATTAAAAGAAAATGCAAGGAAAATAAAAGAAGGGGATGATCAATTAGGACCCCAAGAGGACTTGCCCCTTGAAACTCTAATTATAAAGCGCCACAAAGGTTGATCACTCCTTTGATGAGCCTTACTTGCATTCGCCCAAGAACACAAGAAACACAAGCATAATAATGCTAGGAACTCTCAAATTCGAAATTAACCTTCAATGAGTACAATGAGGTGGCGATTTATAGTCAAATGAGAGGAATACATGTCAAAATACCTATCCCACAAAAGTCTAAAGCCTATCCCACGAATTTGACTTTGTTTACACATGTTCATGGCTTTAGGGGACAAGATATCTCCAAATAAGACTTTTTGGAACTACCCTAAAGACTTTGAAGATTCCCACCATGACTTTGGAGACAAAGAGCCCACCACTTTTGACTTTGGAGATTTCCTTCATGCAAGTGGATTAAATTTTGTGGAAGCATTTGGGTGGGCCTTTTAGGTTCACTTTTGGGCTTTAATAAGTGTGATTAAAGGCCCATTTGTCTCTCCCATTTGTCTCTCCCATTCGTGTCTTGATCGCTCTCAACTCCTCGCTGCATATTTGCTCCTTGATTCTCATCACCTAAGATATCAACTTCCGTTATGAAACAGAAGGGACAAATCATTTCTCACATTATTCATTAATGCAGTATTACTCGTGACGTACCCAACATATCCTACCTCACAGCAAACATATTTGTCACGGTTTTCGCCAATACATTTAAGTGCGCGAGTCATAATACTCATTAATAAAAATCTTAAAGTCTAAGAACCAATACACACGTCCACAGATAGAGACATCCAATGACACTTATAAATGTAAATTTCCTACTGGCGGGTCTCGTTCTTATAATATCCTCCTGGACATTACCAAGGGCGTATACCATGAGAAGGTGCATCAAAATCCTATGAGTCTCCACCCCTGATAGTCTGTATCATTTGTGTCCCTTCAAATGATATCATCCGGCTATAGAACATATGTTCAAGAATAGTGTCAGGGCACTTCCAGTTTCTCATCATAGTAGGGATCTGCTATGATCTTTTAGTGCGACAGCTACTCTTAGGACATTATCACATACAATGTCATGCAAAGAACAATCATGATGTGATAAGAAGTTTATTAATATTCATCCAATGAATATATGTTTATCATAAAGTGCAAAAAATTTGGTTTTAGAGCACCAACTCCAACATCGATTGCACCGCAGTCCCCTCCCGAAAAATATAATTTGCATCGTGGTTCTCGAACACAGTTTTTACCAGATGGGTTGTGGCGTGGTCCCTCGCATTGCACCGTAGTCCCTCTGATGTTCATCCCCTTTCTACGTCGTGGCCTGGGAGGCTGCGACATGATCCAGCCATCCTGCGCAGCGGTGCTGTGGGTTGTGTCGTGATCTTCTATTTTACAAACTGCCTATAAATACCCAAAACTCCTTCTGAATCACTTCTTCCAACTTTCGCTCTTGAACCTGAAGTGCCCGAGAGGGTTTCGAAGGCCTTGAAGCCCCTTTTTTATCAGGTTCAACCTCGGGCTTTGGGAGATCGATTCTTGGCGGTTTCTCTTCATTCTTGAGGTAGGTGTCTCTATACAAAGGTTCTAACACATGAATCAAGTTCTTGCAAATTCATTTGGTTTGTTTTATAGAATGGATGGATTTGATATCAAAATGGCTTTGTGTAAAGAGGTACATGTTTTTAAAGGGGTTTCGCTTTAAAAACAATTTTGCACACACTATGCGATTTCATGAAATGTGGTAAGGACGATTTTGGTTCTAAAATGGATTTTCAAGCACGGAAGCGATAAGGATTCATGAAAATGTTTTTATAAAATGTGAGCATGATTTTCAAATGGTTTGATAAGCATAGCACATTGGGAACCTTGAGTGCGTCGAGAAAAGGACATGTCACTTTAGTGTGTGTAACACCACTAGAGGTTTTGATATCGACAAACTCTGTGACAGGACTCGATATTGGTTGGATTCACGTGATGTTTGGCTTAGTGCTTTCTTTTTATGTCTAATACGTATTCTCATAAGATAGAACTCAAATCTTGTGCTTTGTCATTTATGATTGGTTTTACACATGATAGTATATTTCATGGTTGATTGCTCACTTGCTTATCTTATGGTGTATCCATAGATGGTTTTGCTTATGCTCTCATGCTTTCTCATATGTACTTGTCATATTCCTTGCTTGCGTGAGTATGAAAGGCTTTTATGAAAAACGAAAGGATATTTTACAAAAATGTTTTTATCTTATGAAAATGATTCATAAATCGGTTTTTTTTTACAACTAGAGCTAACGTTTTCAAGATATTAGACTTTGTAAAGATTCTTTGGTGAAATCCTACTGAGCTTTGTGCTCACGTCCTACTTTTTCCTTTGCCCGTCTGTAGATGTGGTTTTACAGGACACATGTAAAGGGAAGGGCGTCATGTGGTTCGTCAGCTTCTCTTGATTGCCTCTATCTTTGTAGTGGGACGGTTTGGTGGTGACAAATTGTCACATAGAGACTCGTTTGGGTCTTGCCTTGGTTGTTTGCAGGTTTAGTCGATCGGCTTGACGTTGTATGTCACATGGTTGTATCTTTTTCTTCCGCATTGTACTCTAATGTTTTGACTTCTTTTGGTTATACATGAGACTTCTTTGATGTTTTGTTGCGCCTCACGTTGTGGCGGACCTTTTTGGGTGACTTGTCTAGTTGACCCAGGTTAGTTCGTTATAAAATGGTATAAGAGCCTTTACCCAGCTAGAAGTTTTGTGACACTGCCTAGGTTTGGTTCAGGGTCTTCGGTAGACGGGAATTAGGACTGTCGGAATTCAGGTAGTAATTGTGGGAGGGTGCCTGGTCAGCTCACTTCCATGTCTGAACTCAAGTTACCATGGGTGGTCAAGGATTTTTGTCAAGCTTGAGACTTGGTGTTTAGGGTTGTTTGAATAAACTGGATATGGGGTTTATTTAAAAGGACATATTCCTTTTTAAAGTGTTGTATTTCGCTCGTAGGATCCATAATTGCTTTAAATTCTTGTCGTTTAAAAGCATTGATAGGGAATCTAGAAGTTGGTCTTATGATTTGGGAATTTGCTCTTAAGGTGATTAGTTATTGTCTTGTGTTTATTAGACAATGCCTCCTAGAAGAACTCTTCTGAATTCGAGTGAGGAAGCTGTGAGACAAGTTCCGTACGCAAATCCTCTGGTGGATCCTTCTTTAGTAGAAGCTGTAATCCGCACTATTCAGGGTCAGGCGGATATTGGAAACCAAAGACGAGCAGTGGATCATGGCTCGGAATTTACTAAACAGAATTCACCCATCTTCCATGATGATAAAGGACCCCACGAATCTGAGGAATGGCTTGAGCGGATTGAAAAGATCTTCCATTTTCTGAAAAGTCTGGAGGACTCTAAGGTGGATTTTTCCATGTATATGCTTGAAGGACCAGGAAGGAAATTGTAGGACCCCATCGCGCAACCTAAGTTGCATAAGGATCTTATCTGAACTTCTTTCAAGAAAATCTTCAATCAACAGCTTTATTCAGAAACTTTGCGTCTGAGGGCCGATATTCAGTCGATGTTGATCCTCTTATGTCTTCCGACCTTTGTGGAGGTGGTCGACAAAGCGGTTATGGCTAAGGCAGACATAGCTGGGAGAACGGGTTTGGGTGAAACTTCAGTTGGTGCAGCTGTTAGGCAGGGTGTGTCTTCTAGCCAGAAAAGGAAACTCAAGGGTGCTCAGTTTTCTTCAAGACCAATTTCAAGGGCTTTGTCAGGACACCATCAGGTTGTTTGCAATCAGTGTAGAAGGTCTGGTCATACTAAGCCTAACTGTACAAAAGCGCCCCGAACTTGTCATTATTGTGGACAATCTGGTCATATTAGACGTTTTTGTGGAAGGATGTCCCAAGGTAGTAAGGTTCTCACCAAGGGCTTTGTCAGGACACCATCAGGTTGTTTGCAATCAGTGTAGAAGGTCTGGTCATACTAAGCCTAACTGTACAAAAGCGCCCCGAACTTGTCATTATTGTGGACAATCTAGTCATATTAGACGTTTTTGTGGAAGGATGTCCCAAGGTAGTAAGGTTCTCACCAAGGGTTTGCGGGTTCGTTCTGATACTTCCAAAGGTGGTGGGTCTTATCCTCATGCCAAGGGGGATGTTCATGCGGCTAATAAAGCTCGGGGGCGAGCTGAGACCGGACGTCTTTAAGCAGTAGAGCATGCGCCAGAGGAATCTAAGGCAGGGTCAGCTACTGTTAGAGGTACGATGTTTATTTTGTCCTTTATGGTACTAACTTTATTTTATACAAGTGTTATTCATTCTTTTATATCATCAAAGTTGGTTGACGTGTTAGGCTTGCATTCGGAACTTAAGTCGTTCTTGTTGGATTTTTCCACACCTTTGGAAAAGAGGTCCGGAAAGGTTTCAGATGTCCTGCGTGTCGGGTGACGATAGTTGACTTTGAAGTGGTGTGGGATTTCTTGGTTTTTGATCTTGATATCTTCGATCTGATCATTGGCATGAATTGGATGGTCAGCTTTAAGGCCTAGATTGACTGTTATTGACGTCAAGTTCAGTTTTCATCTCCCGATGGGGTCTCACGTGTCTTTCAGGGTGGGTGGGATTCTAGATCCGCTCTCGCCAGCACCTTGAGATATGCCGACAATAAGAATGGGGTGACCTGGTGCTGGATCTCTGGACGCAAAGCCTCCTTGAAATGTCTCGCTCTGACCTCCTCATCTGGCAATAGGTCTGAAGCATATCATATAAGGGTATAGAAAAAGATCTTGAACTCTCACACGTTGGAACTCCCCTATCAAAGGGTAAGCAAATCCTGGCGACTGGTCGTCTTCGCGGTTGAAGAAAGAAACTCTACTCGGAATTGGTCTCTGAACTTCATCCACGAGACCTCTGACTCATCGCGATCCCCGAGGAACAGGATCCACCATTGCCACGTTGCTGCACGCAGTATCGTCACGACCAACAAAACTCAATGCTCCTTCTGAGCACGGATCGAACTGAAAGTTATTTCAACCTCCTTCAATGAGTCTTTTGTCACTGAGTCTGAAACGGAACTCTCATACTTCTGCAAACTCTGGCGTTGAAACTCTTAAAGTGTCCTCATCTAAGTGTCGTCGTCGACGACCTTTACTCTGCGGTGATCTTCTGGCACATTCAATTGAACGTCTTCGGCGCGAACCTGACGAGGACGCTGACCTGAAACCATACCTGCAAAAGAACAAACGGTGAGACTCTCATAAACTTGGAATATGGAATATTTAAGATTAATTAATTAATTTACTTTATTTGAGGTTTAGTGAACTTAAAGATTTGTGCATCATATCACGGAGGGGCCTAAATACTCGTGTCTCTGTCAGTCTCCCTTGTTTACATCACTTACTAAACTTAACTGACATTGTTGTCTTATCGACCCATGCAATCTTCACCTATGCCTAACTCCAAACTTCATCTTATCCCTCAACATGAACTTTTGATACCACTTTGTCACGACTCCTCCCCCAAAGAGTTTTGGGCCGGCAATGAGGGAACGGAGATGGTGACCGTCTAAAACCCGCCTCCAATAAGCCACGAATTGGCGACAAGCACCGAGGGTGTAATAAACATACAAATTGGAGGCATTACCCTCTAAGAGAACATGCAGAAGAGAGAGATAAGACAAATACACCAATCAACTCCTGCTCAGATATAGTAAAAGAAAACCCAAGTACATGCATGTGATGTCATAAGACTAAAACAACTGGAAAGGAAAACTACAAGAAACAAAGGTAAACTCGGCAACGAAAACAAAACCCAAATAGCTCGCGATCAACCACAAGCTAGTAATATCCAGCCCGATCTTCAACATACTCAAGCTGACCTAAAAAATAGTTTATATATACGTAGGGTGAACATAACATGTGTACTCAGTAGGATCCTCCCCGAAGCCTCTCGTGCAAAAGATAAAGAAAGCTTACAACAAGTAAAACTAACTTGTCACCTAAACAGGTATGCTCTCAACCACATCATGGTTATCTCTCACCAAGTATTGCATACAAGGAATCATATATTATAGTAATAAAACAACAAGGGTATCCCACTACCGCTTTCTTACTGGTTTGTCGCTCTGGCCCAACGTCGTACGTACTGAGTCATCTCTCTCCAAAAAAAGTTAGCCCAAAGACACGTGATATCGTAACATGCATCACATCATCTCATCATCTCATCCACATCTCCATATAGTAACCGAGTAGTTTCCGAGAGCCACCACAGCCCACATGTCGTGTATCATACACCAAGTATTATACCTCAAGCCATCACATCTCATACACTGAGTATGTACCTCGAGCCATCACAGCCCATACACGTCATAGCTATAATAATCCTTAGGATACTATATTTGGAGATACATGTGTGTAAAATAACCACAAGTCATTACAGCCCTCTATACATATATGGGGAACTAACCACCATGCATACCAGCACAAAATACTGCCAGAAAAAGAGAGCGGGGCCAGAGGGGCTAGTCCGCCATTTGTCCCTCGCCAACCTGGATGTTAGGGAATACACCCTCCCAAAGTCCACTGAGTCTCAGCCGCTCTACTTACATGGGTGAGGTAGCGTATAAAATCACAGAACATACAAAATATAATATAGCTCACAACCACACTATGGGCATAACCTAGTCCAAGGCTCAACTGCAACTATCGTCCATCGAACACCCGGCTGTCACTGCTGGGAACTAGATATCCTATAAGCACACAAGCATTTAAGAAGACTTGCATTAAATAACTTCTTTTTTAAGCATTTAACTTTACGTTAATTAATTAATTAATCATCAACATTATTCCACGTTATATTTCACTAACCAACAAAGTGAAGTCCATGTCCTCCAGGTATAATCCAACCGAATCCACGATTTCTCAAGATTATCAACATTTGCATTCCAAGCACCAACCCCATGGGTTAAACATTTATTAATCATTATTTTCCTTCCACAATTCCAGGTACTCTAGAAAAACATCTTAAGCTACCATCAAAGAGATTCATAACCAAGCACATTCAATTGCCTCAAGTCGTGAGGAAAGGAATGCAGATGAACAAACAACTCAGTTATCCGACCCTTAAGTGGAACATTGACAAACAAGCATCCCAACTTTTAGCAAAACGGATAAGCCCAGCTTAAACCCATTTTATCATCTTGGTGTCATCCCCAACACCATCATGCACATCACATCATGCATCTCGCCGTCACAGGTGTTAACTACAGCCACAACCTCGGGCCTCTCTGCTTATATCACATCAGTCATCTCAAGCTCATATCACATCACATAACAAGACTCGTATCTAGAGCACACAGAAGGCAGCAAAACAACCAACAAGGTCAACAGGGCGACTAGGTCCTAAAAACAAGGCATTTAGCCTTTACATGCAAACGGGCTCTCACGGCCCCAACACAATGCATTTAGCCTTCACGAGCAAACGGGCAACCTTGGCCCCAAACATTTATCTTTATCAAACAATCGGTTTGTAACAGCCCAGACCTTCAGACCTGTTACTTTGAGGGAATTCTGGTGATAGAGGTGTCTGGAGGAGGTTCTAAGGGAGTTAAGAGGGTGAAAAGGGGAAGTTGGCTGGAAAATCCAGCAGGAGTCCTGCAACGTGGAGAGGTGTGTTGCGGCGTAAGGAATGGTGGTTGCGCCGTAGGAGGTGTTGGTTGCGGCGTAGGGAGCCCAGAGGAGTTCGGTGAATTGCCATTTTCAGCATGGTTGTGTCGTGGTGTTGGGTTGTGTCGTGGTGTCGGTGAGTCCAACGGTGTGGAGTGACAAACTACATCGTAGTGCTCTGAGGGGTGATTTAGCTAGTTCTGCCAAATCGGTACCCCCTAAGGCGTGGAGGTAGGTTGCGGCATAACTCCTACCTTGGCAACGGCATGGCTGCAGCATGGTGTCCTTGGATGTGGCGTAGTCCTCTACCTAAAATATAGGATCTGCGTCGTGGTCCTCACCACGTTCTTCGAAGGCTGGTTTGACCGACTGGGTTGCGGCATGGACCACCCCTCAACGCCAAAGTCCCTTCTATTTTCAACCATTCTGCGACATGGTGGCCAGTGTTGCGTCGTGTTCTTATAAATTTCATACTACCTATAAATTCTAAAAGCTCTTTGAATCCCATCATTCCTACAAGCTTTCTTTCGTTTCTTGGACAACTCAAGTACGTCCCAAAGAGGTCTTTTGACCCCTTTTCAGTGGCTTTCAACCCCGAACTTAGGGAGCCAATCCTTGGTGGTTAAGGTGAGTTTCCCTCCTTTCCTCCCCCCTGTTTCTTCCGGTTCTTCGCCTAGTAATGGTGTTGCCAAGGTAAATCATCGGTTTTTTGTGTTGCTTTGGTAAGGGGATGATGGGTTGTTGTGTTCTAGGTTGGTGAAGGTGTCTTCCTTTGTCGTGGTGCTTAGTGATTGTCCCCCCCTCTTGATCCAACCTTGCACAGCGGATCGGAAATCTTCATTTGAAGTAGGGGATCCTTCGTTTCTCATCTAGTATATCATGCGGGGAGGGGTTATGCTCTTGTTTATCTATGGAAAGATAGTTTGCACCTGCCTAATGAAGATAATAAATCGGTAATATGAAATTGAAGGGGAAGGTGATTGAATCGCATGCTTAACAACCTTTTGATATTATTGATATTGTGATTATACGAGCTTGATGTCTCGCTGAAAATCATGGCGGCTGAGAGCCTTTGTGCTGATTTGATGTGTGTTGTGGAACCTTGATTGGTATGATTGTTTGGCATCACCATAAATGGAATTGACTTGAAGTTCCAAAGGATCGATGAACAACTGAGAAGAGGGGGTTGAATCAATTGTTGCATTTTTACAAATTTCGACTTCAGTAAATTTAACCCTTGCAACTTAATAAGTTATTTCCTCAACTTTTAGAAAACTCAAGTGCATGGAGAAATAGAAAAGTAAACAAGGCACACATGATTTACAAGGTTCGGCCTCAGTGTGAGAACCTACATCCTTGTCATAGTCACTCCCGTGAGTCTATGGAAATTCACTATTATGAAGTGAATACAACTTGTGTCAACTCCCGTTGGACACCTTCTACCTCTCAATCAGAATGATTATACCAACTCCCGTCAGTTTACAAAATTTTGCTTACACAATTTGAGCCACAAAAAAAACGAACATCAAAACTTTCTGCTCCACAAAAAGGTTGTCTGGAGACTTGGTCTGATGGCCTCAGTCCGATGAACCCAAATCTAACGCACCTATTTCAATCTGCGCCTGTAATAAAACTATGCTTCTCAAACTACTACTCGAAACTCAAACCAATGCCCTCAGTTTGATTCCCTCTATCCGGTAAACTGAACTTGACTCGGTTCAATCTTCTGATCAGAATACTCTATTCGGAAACTCTTCTTCAACTCGAAACAACTTCGGTTGGCAAACTCACTTCTGACACCAATTCTGCAGAGTAACAGCTTTTATGCGCGGGTGAACGGTGACAAGTATCGTTGTACTTTCCTCCTCTATTTATAGGTGCTCCAAAAATAGTAAAAGCGGGAAACTGAAATATTTTCCCGCTCACTCAAATTCCAAAACTCTGAATTTCACTCACATTTGAACGTCATTTTGATCACTTCAAACCTTCTCATCTCTTTTGGTGGCTTCTCGAAACTTCTTGATTCTTCACGACTCTTCTTGAATTTGCTATCTTTAAATCAAGATATAAAACCATTTGCAAGAACAAAACATCAGTCCATAACTAGTGATCCGAAAAACTTGTCATCTATCTGATCCTCTTGACCCACCTGAAATATATTCAACCATCAACTCGCATTTCTAAATGCCCAAACCGGAAATTGCATGTTTGGAACATCTCAATCTGAAACATGTTTATCATTCCGATTCTCTTGACCAAATTTAAAATACAGAACATTTATTCAGTCCGATCAGCGTTTCTCATCTTAAACTTATAAACAGATTCCGTCCGACGGACTTCTTTGATCATAGCTTAAAAACTCCACAACTTTTGATTTCAGCACTCCTCTGTCAGATACTCTTACCCAATTGAAACACCTCGCATCTTTTGCCCTTGATCTACTGAAAACAAAACAAATAAATAATTGATTGCTCGCTCCGATGCTTCGGGCTAACTGAAAATGGTTGACTACATTGTTGTAACTTCTAAAGATTTCAAAAACCTGCAACGACTGTCCGGTAATGTTGGGCAAAAATCCCTTAAGGTGTCATTGAAGCATTTTTTAGGTGATTGTGTTTGTTGACAAAGCGGGTCTCCATGTTGTGTTTGTTGACAAAGCAGACCATGATGTTCAATTTGTTGACGAAGGGGGTTTACATGGTGAGTTGCCGTGTTCAGGAGATGTTGTTGACAATCCATGATTGACAAAAGAACCTCGACAAAGAAATTGCGTGTCATATGTTTTTCAAGATCAAAACATCAAAATATAGAAAAAGAAATAGGGGCGCGCAAGGTGACTAGAGCGACAGAGGCTAAGGCGGGTGGACTTGCGCACTGGAAGGAGACTTGCGTGCGGCGCTCAGGGTGCCCAAAATGCCTATAAAAGAGAGTCACCCCTCCTCATTTTTCGAGAAGCTCAGCATTTAGAGAGAATTCAAGCTCCAGTCACGCAAGTAGGGTTAGTCGCGCAAGTGGTGGTTTGGGCGCGCAAGTATAAAGTTATTCATAAGTTGTGCGCCAGTTGATAGTTACTTGCCAATATTGGTTTAGGTGTAAAAGGGTGTGAGTCGCCCAAGTTCGAAGTTAAAGAAGGGAGTGTCGCGCAAGTGGTTTAGTTGTAGAAGCGCGCCAGTTGATAATTGCGTGCCAATATTGATTTGAGCGTAAAAGGATGTGAGTCGCCCAAGTTCTAAGTTGGAGAAGGGTGTGTCGTGCAAGTGGTTTGGTGACACATGCGCGCCAGGCTTAGAGAAGCGCGCCAGTCATTCTAGGGTTGCGCGAAAGTTGAAAGATTGCCCGGTAAATCCGGTGCAAAGTGAGATTCATCTGCGAGTGAAAGTTGGACGTCAACAGAGCATCTATCAACAATTAAAGATGCAGATTTCATTAGAGATAATGAAGAGACCTACAAGTCCATAAACTGTGAGTGGATCCTTTCCAAGAGCAGTGAACAAAGGAAGAGGAAGAAGGTGACCCTTTCCACCGACAGTGAGCCAGAGAAAGAGGCAAAGGGAGTGTGACCATTGCGAATGCAGTGAGCAGACCCTAAACTTTGTAAAAGGCAGTGAGCCTAGGCACGGAAAATCTGGCCCGAACATTGTATTCATTATTGGCACAAGCCTTAGTGAAATTGGTACATCGGCACATCGTCATTGTATGCTCCTTGGACGTACCCCGGTGCGGGTGAACCAAGTAAAAATCACTGTGTCCCGTGCATGATTTACTTTTTGTTCATATACTGCTACGGGAGAAAGAGAGAAGTGCAATTTGTTTAACGACTAAACAAGATCAAAAGGGGGTGTAATTTTAATTAGTCATACCCTAATTCACCCCCCTCTCAGGGTATTCAGCCTAATATACCTAACAATTGGTATCAGACCAAAAGGTTGACAGTGTGTGGTTCTCTCTCAGTTAAGGAAATGGAGGTGGTTAATCACAAGAGAATTCTGATCTTCGACGAAACCAATTTTCAGCTATGGAAGAATCGGATGCAGCACTACTTCCGATCATTAGGAATGAATGTCTTTACAGCAGCAATGCACAATATTTCAGCAGATATTAACAGTGGTGCTTTATCAGATGCTGAAAGAAGGAAATTAGATGCACATGCCAAAGGATGTCATGTAAAACATCACATGCCATGTAGAATAAATTGTTAAATATTTATGAGGGTGACTCAAAAGTCAGAGAAGCGAAGCTGCAGGTTTTATGGAACAAATATGAAGATCTCAGAATGCACCCAAATGGGTCTATTATGCTTTCTTTGACAAGGTAAATGTGATTCTGGAAGACATGCGTGGACTTGGAGAAGTCATTGAAGATATTAAGATTGTGAAACGCATCTTGAGAAAACTTTCACCCCAGTTCAATTCAAAAGTCTCAGTACTGGAAGATAAAGATCCGAGAGAGTTGACATCGGATAATCTGCGTAGTACCCTTGTTGCATGCGAAATGCGCAATGATGATAATGATGTTGTTGAAAAAGAGAAATCCAAAGAGGTGGCATTCAAGGTCATCAAGAAGCTCACTATTGAAGATGGACAAGAGGATGAAGAGACTGATGAGGTGATGTTGTTCCTTTCTTCAAATCTTCAAAGAGGAAAAGGAAAGTACAAAGGTAAACTTCCACTTACATGCTTTCGGTGTGGAAAGGTTGGACATCTTGCAGCAAGATGCCCGGAGAAGTTTCAAGAAGATGATGAGGATGAAGATGAAGTTTCCATGAAGAAGTCATCAGCCTATGAGAAAGGGAAGAAAAAGTTTAAGAGAAATTTCTTCAAAAAGAAGAATCTGCTTTCAAGAGAAGACGATGGTTCAGGAGAATCTGAGGTAGAAGAACTGGAGAACTGTAAGGATCGTGAAGCTAAAGCTATGGTGGCAGTGGTCGGATCTTCTGTGTCAAAGGGAAGAGAGCGATGGTGAAAAAGATGAAGTTGATGGAAGAGTTGACCTTCAGATCGAACTAGAAGTTGCTCTTAAGGAAATAGATGTTTGGAGAGCTAAAATGAAGAAAGCCAACAAAGTGGTTCGTAATGCCAAATTATACATGCAGCAGCAGGAAGAAGAAAAGTTTGAGTTGAACAAAGAAATTGAAAAAATGAAATCCTCAATGCCAGAGAATTCAGATAAGATTGGTCAGTACAAGCTCAAAATTGAACAGAAAAGAGAAATCGATAGTTTGACCGAAACAAGGAAAGATCAAACCAAACGTATCGAAGAACTTGAGGAGGAAGTTGTCAATCTGCGACAAAAAGTTAAGGATCAAGAAAAACGGTTGACTTATGGTAAATCATCAGGAATGCAGATGATACAAGCAACAGAGAAGATAAAAGTTGAGGATAGTGGTCCAAAAAAACAGAAGCAGTCGGATCTGAATAAGAAAGCTAGAATGGGGCTTTATCAAAAACAAAAAGCAGTGATGGTTGAAGTCAGATCACAAACTCCCACTCTGATACTGAAGATTGATTTGGATACGAAGCAAAATCAGAAGATTCAGAGAACTCAAAGGAGAACCAGTGATGCAGTATTGCCACATAGGAATGTGCCTCGCATCAAATGCTACTGTTGTGGAAAGATGGGACACTCACAAAGCGTATGTTCTATTGCCAGGAGATATCGAAGGGCACAAGAACAACAGTGACAGCCATATAGACCACAATACTCCAGAGTTTCTTTCGAAGGTCACTGCTTTTGGTGTGGAGGTTTTGGACACATGGCTAGGTACTGCACATCAAACATGCAAAGGGATGTGCCAAAGAAAAATCAAACCGGTTGCAAGAAGAAACTCTATGAAACATCAAGTGAGTTGAAAGTACAAAATCAGTTTGAAGTGTTGCAGGATGAAGTTGGTCCATCATACGCTAAGGAAGATAAAGATTATCAATCCATAACGAGTACGAGTTCAAAAACATGGACAAAGAAGAAAATAACTGAGCAGGCAGTTGTCGCGGAAATTGCTTTCAAAGCATCAGATCGCACTGGAATATGGATAACTGATAATAGATGCACCTCACATATGACAGGAAATAAGGATCTGGTGACGGGGATTAGATATGACAAGGATGGTATTGTCAGGTTCGGTAATGATGAAGGCCTGAAAATTGTTGGTTTAGGAAAGCCAAGTTTGGGAGAAAAGATATGAGACGGGAAGATGTCTTGATTGTTAAAGGTCTTAGTCACAACTTATTGAGTGTAAGTCAACTGTGTGACTCAGGACATGCCATAAGCTTTTCAAGGAAACTATGTGTCATCAAGGCAAAGGACGGAGCTGTTGTGTTGCAAGGAAAACGTACGAAAGGGAATCTCTACCTTGTAAGTGGAGGACATTTGTTGTCTGTCCAAGGAAGATGAAAATAAGTTGTGACATAAGCGTCTTCGTCACTTGAGTCAAATGTCCTTGGAAGATCTAGTGAAATATGGAGTTGCTCAAGATCTTCCTAGATTATCACGAGATCGCACCCATACGTGTGATGCCTGCCAACAAGGGAAGATCATCCGAAAGACATATAAGCCAAAGGAGCAAAGGTCAATAAAATTGTTTGAGTTAGTGCACATTGATGCGTGTGGGCCAATTTCACCAAGAGCTATTGATGGGAGGAGATATTACGTTCTTTTCATTGATGTTTACAGTAAAATGGCATGGGTTTCAATCATCACCCACAAATCTGAGGTGTTCAGTTGCATTACAAGATATCGACGGGAATGTGAAAAGATGCTCGGTCAGAAAATTCAGACAATTCAAACTGATAATGGAACAGAGTTCACAAACAGCCAAGTGGAAGAATATCTCGACAAGCACGGGATAAGGCATCAAGTTTCATCGGTAAGAACTCCACAACAAAATGGAGTAGTTGAGAGAAGAAATCGGATCATCAATAACATGACTAGAACAATGCCCATTGAGAAAGATCTTCCATAAAAATTTTGGAATGAGGCAGTGATGACATCAGTTCACACATCTAACAGAGCATTGTTGTGTTCGAAGGAAGAAAAGACTTCATATGAGCTACGGTATGGAAAGATGTCATCACTGAAATACTTTCGAATCTTCAGAAGTAAGTGTTTCATTCTCAATAAGGAGAAACATAGGTAGTTTGAATCCCGTGGAGATGAAGGGATATTTCTTGGCTATTCAAAGAAAAGCAAAGCCTATAAATGTTTCAACAGGAGGCTAGTAAAGGTTGTTGAAAGTCATGATGTGACTATAGTGAAAAATGATAGAAACTTTGGCAGGCACATGATCAGTTTCAGGACGACAATGATGGAGAGACAAGCAAATCGAGGAATGTTCCAGTTTCAGAGGTTGATTCAAAAGAAGACTCTGATGATGAAAAGGATGAGAATAAGTTAGTATCTGCACAGAGACCAGCAAGAAGAGCTAAAATTGATAAACAGAACATAATTGGTGATCAGACAAATAAGAATGTAGCTGAAGGTGAAAATTGGGTTCAGGCTATGAATGAAGAGCTTGACCAAATTGAGAAGAATCAAACATGGGAGATTGTTTTGAATCCAGCAAATAAGAACGTCATCGGGACAAAATGGATATTTCGCAACAAAATGAATGAAGATTGTGTTGTGATCCGAAACAAAGCACGTCTTGTGTGCAAGGGATACTCCCAAATAGAGGGTATCGATGTTGATTAGACATTTGCACCTGTTGCAAGGCTGGAGACAATCAGACTATTCTTAGCCATAGTAGTGCAAATGAAGTTCAAGGTGTTCCAGATGGATGTTAAGTCAGTGTTTCTAAATGGTGTTCTGGAAGAAGTTTATATTGAGCAACCAGATGGCTTTCTAATTCATAAAGATGAAAACAGAGTATGTCGATTGAAGAAGGCTTTGTATGGGTTGAAGCAAGCACCAAGAGCATGGTATTCAAGGCTAGATCAAATTCTGAAGAAGCTCGGTTTCCAGGGCGGTGGAGTTGATCGCAACTTATATGTCAATAATGATAGTAATCAAAGAATGATGGTTCTGGTATATGCTGATGATATAATCTTTGGAAGATCAGATGAAGCACAATGCAGACAGTTTTCCGAGTTTATGAAAAATGAGTTCAAAATGTCAATGATTGGTGAGCTGACGTTTTTCCTTGGTTTACAGGTGACACAAGATAGGAACGACACATTCATCTCTCAATCTAAATACGCCAAGGAAGTTCTAAAGAGATTTGGAATGGAAAATTCCAAAGAGATGAAGACTCTGGGTGCTACCCGGACGAAATTGTCTGATAAAGGCAAGGCAGTTAATATCACAGAGTACAGGAAAATCATTGAAAGTCTACTGTATCTGACAGCGGCATGGCCTGACATTGTATTCGCCACATGCCAAGCAGCGAGATATCAGAGTAATTCCAAGGAAAGCCACATGATCGCGGTGAAAAGAATTCTTCGGTATATCAAGGACACGGTGGATTTCGGCTTGATATATAATAACAAATCTCAATCAGAGTTATTGGGATATACTGATGCAGATTGGGCCGAATCAGCAGATAACAAAAAGTTGACGTCGGGAGATGCCTTTTATCTTGGCAGTTTGTGTATTTCCTGGCTTAGTAAGAAGCAAGACTGCATTTTATTGAGCACCGTAGAAGCTGAGTATATTGCTGTCACTCAAGCATACACACAGTTATTGTGGATGAAGCATCACCTTGATGATATGGGTGTTGAAGTGAAGTCTTCGATCGGAATCCAGTGTGATAATTCGAGTGCTATCAATCTTAGCAAAAATTCAGTTCATCACTCAAGGACAAAGCACATTGAGATAAAATATCATTTTATCAAGGAGAAAATGGAGCAAGGGCTAATGAAGTTGGAGTATGTGCCTACAGAGTTACAGGTTGCCGACATTGTGACAAACGCCTTACCCCAAGGAAGCTTTTGAGAGACATCGACTTGCTCTGGGGGTCCGGTCGACTGCCCGCATTTGAACAAGTGTGGAGGTGGAACCCCCCTCTCCCCGAGGTATGGTGTGTTTTCCTTACTGTACTAATCTGTGTTATCTACTCTGTTACAGACCACAAAGGAGTGACCTTTGGGTTCGTTGACAAAGGGGGGAAAAGAGTGACTCCTAAAGGGGGAGAAACCGTGGCTAAATAAGAGAGACAATGTCTTTTTCAAAGACACGAAGAGAAGATGACAGGTGGTTCAGCAAGATAGGGGGAGTTTATCAAGACAGGTGAAGAAGCTGATAGGGGGAGCACCATGATGAGAGTATGTGGTGTTCGAAGCAATCAGCCAAAGCTTAGCTTGGACAACACAACCCAAGAAGTGAAGAAAGGGGGTATAAAATCTAACGATGCTAGAAGTGATCGATCAAAGAATGGATATCACGACAGCTGAGGATCGTGATAAAAGCAGAAGAGTGGCGTTGGAATGGTGTTAGAAGGTTTCCAGTGATCAGCAATTGGTATCAGTTTGGTATCAACAATTGGTGTAAGAAATGAAGTGATTCATTGATGAACTTTTCATTTACTCTTGTTTCTCACGCCGAGCAGTGCTCATGTGGGCTTAGAATACATGTTGAGTGAATCCTTGATCGCTATCATAATAGCAAGAGGCGAATAGTGGCTGAAGCGTTAACGAGGTATCATTTTATGAGAAGAGTTGTCAACAAACCCAAAGGGAGAGATTGTTGGGCAAAAATCCTTCAAGGTATCATTGAAGCATTTTTGAGATTATTGTGTTTGTTGACAAAGCAGAGCTCCATGTTGTGTTTGTTGACAAAGCAGACCACGATGTTCAATTTGTTGACAAATGGGGTTTACATGGTGAGTTGTCGTGTTCAGGAGATGTTGTAGACAATCCATGATTGACAGAAGAACCTCGACAAAGGAATGGACGATCTGGAGGCGGTACAAAAAGAGCTGATAAAAGGTGGCGCCGTTTTACAGTGTTTGCCAAATTTTTGGAGCTCAAAATCGGCAAAGGGAGAAAAGAGTTTTTGGCAAAGGGACTTGCACGCCAGTTACTTGGAGGTTTTGAAAGTTGCGCGCCATATGTTTTTCAAGATCAGAACATCAAAATATGGCAAAGGAAAGAGGGGCACCCAAGTTTTGGTTTGGGCGCGCAAGGTGACTAGGGCGACAGAGGCTAATGCGGCCGGACTTGCGCGCCGGGAGGAGACTTGGGCGCGGCGCTCAGGGTGCCCAAAATGCCTATAATAGTTAACCCTTCTCATTTTTCGAGAAGCTCAACACTTGGAGAGAATTTGAGCTTCAATCGAGCACGTAGGGTTGGTCGCGCAAGTGGTGGTTTGGGCGCGCAAGTATAAAATTATTCATAAGTTGCGCGCCAGTTGATGGTTACGCGCCAATATTGGTTTGGGCGTAAAAGGGTGTGAGTCGCCCAAGTTCGGAGTTAAAGAAGGGAGTGTCGCGCAAGTGGTTTGGTGACACTTGCGCGCCAAGCTTGTAGAAGCGCATCAGTTGATAGTTGCGCGCCAATATTGGTTATGGCGTAAAAGGGTGTGAATCACCCAAGTTCTAAGTTGGAGAAGGGTGTGTCGCACAAGTGGTTTGGTGACACTTACGCGCCAGGCTTAGAGAAGCGTGCCAATCATTCTAGGGCTGTGCGAAAGTTGAAAGATTGCTCGGTACATCCGGTGCAAAGTGAGATTCATCTGCAAGTGAAAGTTGAACGTCACCAGAGCATCTATCAACAATTAAATATGCAGATTTCATTAGAGATAATGAAGGGACCTACAAGTCAATAAACTGTGAGTGGATCCCTTCTAAGAGCAGTGAGCAAAGGAAGAGGAATAAGGTGACCCTTTCCACCGGCAGTGAGCCAGAGAAAGAGGCAAAGGGAGTGACCCTTGGGAATGCAGTGAGCAGACCCTAAACCTTGTAAAAGGCAGTGAGCCTGGGCACAGAAGATTTGGCCCGAACATTGTATTCATTATTGGCACAAGCCTTAGTAAAATTGGTACATCGGCACATCGTCGTTGTATGCTCCTTGGACGTAGCCCAATGCGGATGAACCAAGTAAAAATCGTTGTGTCTCGTGCATGATTTACTTTTTGTTCATATACTGCTACGAGAGAAAGAGAGAAGTGCATTTTGTTCAACGACAGAACAAGATCAAAAGGGATTGTAGTTTTAATTAGTCATACCCTGATTCACTCCCCCCTCTCAAGGGTATTCAGCCTAGTGGACCTAACAGGTAACAACTTCATCCTTTTAAACATTTTCTTTGTCCGAAGACGTTGAACTCTTCTACTTCTTTCTTCACAAGTCTTCAGCAACTCTCTTCATCCAATCAAACTGTGTCTGATGGAACTCTTCATCCGATGACTTATCGGTGTCAAAGCTCATCCGATCAACAATCGACTGGTACGTTGCAATCTATGTATATTCCTATATGGAAGTGGGACCAGATCGACATGGACTTTGTCACCAATCTACCAAGGACGCTTCAAAAACATAATGTTATTTGGGTGATTGTGGATCGACTTGCCAAGTAGGCACACTTCCTCCCAATCAAAGAGCCCAACACGGTAGAGGATTTGACAAGGTTATATATTCAAAAAGTGGTCAAGTTGTATGGAGTTCCAGTTTCGATCGTCTCTGATAGAGATCCTCGATTCTGGCGATCATTGCAACAAACTCTTGGAACTCAGTTAACTATGAGCACGTCATATCATCCTCAAACGGATGGACAATCAGAAAGAACAATTCAGAAGTTGAAAGATATACTCAGAGCTTGTGTCATGGACTTCGGTGGCTCATGGGAAGATCATATGTCTTTGGTGGAATTCTCCTATAATAACAGCTACCAGGCGACGATGCATATGGCCCCGTTCGAGGCATTATATGATTGTCCTTGTCGTTCTACACTATGTTGGATGGAAACGGGAGAAACATCACTGATTGGACCTAGTTTAGTCCATGAGACTAAGGAAAAGATCCAGATGATCCGAAAGTGGATGGCCACGGCTCAGAGCCGACAAAAATCTCATACAAATCATCGTTGTCGATCGTTATCTTTCAATGTGAGTGACCATGTCTTTTTGAAAGTGTCACTGGGACTTGGTCATCGACGCTTGGGGAAGCAAGGGAAGTTGGCTCTACGGTATGTTGGACCGTTTGAGATTGTTGAACGGATTAGCAATGTGGCGTATCGGTTAGCCTTAGCGACGAGATTTAGTGTTGTCCATAATGTGTTTCATGTTTCTCAACTGAAGAAGTATCAGCGGAATCCCAATCATGTGATCAATTGGGATCATGTTACTCTTGAGCCAGATGCGACATTTACCAATAAGCCGATTCGAATTCTGGATAGACAGGAAAAGACCTTGCCAAGGAGATCTATTTCCTTGGTACGAGTTTTATGGCAGCATGGTCAGATCCAAGAGGACACGTGAAAAGATAGGTTTATGCTGGAGCAATGACCTGAGCTTTTCAAAGTCGATAAAGACCTCCAGCCCCGAGGACAGAAAGCCCAATGGTGGGGAGAATGTAGCACCCACGGTTTGAGGTACGTCGTTGTTTTATGCTTCTTCTTTCATGTATGAGTGGTTGGGTTAGATTATTGGAAGAGTTTGGAGGGATAAAGAGAAGGGAAACCAAAATTTGGCTACAAGAAACATTTCACGCCGTGAATGGTTATTCACGACGTGAATCATTTTTGGGCAGAGGTCTTGAGCTTCATTCAGCGCGTGAATGGTTTTTTTGGCAAATACATTCACGGCGTGAAAGGGTATTCACAACGTGAACTGGTTTTCAGGATTTTAAGTCGAGGCAATGCAAATTTCGTCGTATGTGACCTCTCAAAGATTCACAACGTGAATTTCCTTTTCATGTCGTGAATTAGGTCGGATCCAACCTATTTTATAATTCCAGTGCTCCTGCCGACTCTCATTATTTCCTTTCTCTTCCTCTCAATTCATAGGGTTCTTTTAGGCGATTTTCAGCGATCTTCGGCTTCTGAACCTCATCTTCAACGAATCTCTGAGCGTTGGACTTTGGAAATCAAAGAGGAACGGAAGAACAAGCCTAGATCTGCGAATTTGCGGGGGGTTTGTTGCGCCGAACGTATTTGAGGTGGGTGGTTTTTCCCTCTTTGCACTTTTATTGGAATACGAAGGCTCTTAGGTTTCTTTAAAGAACTCTCGTGTGTTTTCAACTTATTTTAGCCAGCTCAAACTCTGATGATTTCTCTCATATTGATTGACTATTGAAACTTGGTTGTGGGTGTCGCCCAAAACATGTTCGGTAATTTGATAAAAGGGTTTTCTTAAAGGAAAGATGGTTTTGACACATGTTCTTGGCATAATTGAGTTGTGGGTGCCAGGAAGGCACTGGGTTGGTGTGTGTTCATGATTTGCATTGTACGAGACCTTGTTGAAATAGACTTGGAGCTCGGTGCCAACTGGAAAGGCACATTGAGGATTGCCACCAAGCGACGACTTGGTGAAGGACGCATCACCACTCACAAGCATAGGGATGTCACTCAGCATGCATGGGTGTGTGTGAAAACATGGATGGTATGCCAAATTGAATTAAATGAACAGCTTCAACTTCTAAAAAGAAAAACTTACCTCTGGTTAAACTGTTTTGAGAAACCTGTTCATCTGCTTTATAAAATGTTTTGGAAACTGCTTTATCTGCTTTTGATATTCTCTCTGCCTGTTTTATATTTCTGTGAGCTAATCTGTTTCTTGTCTTAGTGTCATGTGGAAAAAGTCTCTGGGGTACCTACTGGGTTGTTGTACTCACCCCTACATATACACCTCGATGCATATGTAAATGTTGTTTTCCATGATACAGGAAAGTGACAGGTTTCATACTTCACTAGTGGAGCACCTTGATAGTCGTTGTCGTAGTTGATGGAGATAGAACTTGGAGTGGTTCGTGTCATGGTCTGGAGTGGTGCCACCTTAGTGCCAGGGTCTTTTACCGCTTAGGAGTTTTTAGTATCCTTATTCATATTGTTTCGCTATTACTCTAATGTTGGTCTTTGATTTATTTATTATTGTTTGGTTTGTTGCCCCCAGGGTCCAACTCGGTTGGTAGAGGCTCTGCGGAGTCTTGGCGAGGTCTCGGGTTCGAGTCTCACCAAGTTATTTCTTGTTGCAGTAGAGTAGGATTTTCATTGTATTTATCCCCCTCCCCAGAATTGTTGTAATTATTATTGTTTGGTTTGTTGCATGCATTATTTATAGTGACGTCTTTGGTTTTACTAATTTCCGTTTTATCTTGTGATGGTTGTGTGTGTTAAATAGGGTAAATCCCCCCCCCCCCAACCCAGTCCAAGCCAATAGGTTGGGCGAAGATGTTACAAGAACGATCTTGATGAGAGGATCAACGCCCTTTAAGAATGAGTTATAAGCATGATATTCAATGATAGTTGTCCCGAAACCTTGGGCAGAATCAACAACTACCACCATTCATCTTATTAATAAGTGTAGTTCCTCGGATCTCAGAAATTTGAACAGAGAAACCCCATTCGTATAATTATTGTAGGATGGAATCCAGTACCTCAATGAGAGGTACGGTCGTTTATTTATAGATAGATCCAATAGATCCATCTTGGAATCCATATATCATGTTGTGCTTGCTTCTGTTTTTCTATTGATTTTCAATTGCGTTCTTTTGAAAATAATAAAGTTTTAACAAAGTTTTATCATTTGTTCAGCTTAGTAAAAAAAAAATTTCTTGAATTTTTTAACCTATTCAACTGCGATTAAATATGTTTTGTCACTGTTGTAATCTGGGTATTCTATACTGATTTCCGGAATCTGTTTTTGTGGTTAAAAATTAAATAAGAATTAAGGTTTTTTTTATTAAAAAATAGTAAACCTCATTGCCTTCAAACATCCATATTAGGCTGACAGCGATGCAAGTTATAAATCATCATGCAATGCAAAGCAACCTATGACTAAAAGGCTATCATTATCAACCCAGGACGCCAATGTTAAACAATTGGGTTTGATAAAATAGGGCTAGAACCAGTAACAAGTATAATCAGTCAAAATGTGTCTCTAAGGACACCCAAGGCAGGTCGTTAGGAAAATGGTGGTGCCTAAAACAAAAAAGAAAACATTCCGTGGATATCCAAGACATCTCAGTTTGATGGTTGTCTGGTCCAACCCAGACAAAACAGAGAGCAAACCCCAGCCCACTCTCCACTGCTTGCCAACTTCCATTGTGCTCAAGAACCTGTCTCACCACAGCACGCTAAGAACCCTCTAGCTTTTAAATCAATGCCATCCAATAGTTTGATCCAAAGGAGCACTATGGTTTATAAGAGCTTCCAATTGAGCTTAACACCTGAATATGCCAAGGCTTCGGCATAAAATGATGATAGCATCTCAGAGCATCCATGTGCAGAAATCTGCCCAGCTCAGGTGTGTATGTCCGTTAGAAATGCCCGACCGATAAACACGAAAACACAAGCAAAAAAACTTAGAAGGATGAAGGAAAATGTTTAAACACAAAGGATGTTTGTGCACCACCAAATTGGGATGCTTTTCTGGAGAGGTTTTCATTGCTTTATATACACACATAAAAGCAAAACGTATTTACAATGCAATTAAAACCATGCGGCATACTTAAAGAGGTCAAACCGCGTTGACCCATAAATGAGGGGGAAACAATGAGGGAGGAGGAAAAAAACACGCTGGAATTAAATCCCAATAAATGAAATTAGCCAACAATCACCCCCTAATTTCTATTGCGTTCACTGGATCTCAACGACGCCAATCTTCGCAGGCAGCTCCTGAACCTGGCGCGCCCAAGTGACTTCGTGAGAATGTCTGCAAGCTACTATTTCTCCCTCGAAACCTTCTCCTTGCTTGTCGCCGGCTTCTCTGCAATGAATGTGCCATGCAGGCGGGCGGGCTTGGCTCGTTGGCCGTAATGAAGTGTAACTCACCAGGGTCGAGCTCACGTCGTGCAAACCCAGGCGGTGTTGTCGGTCCAATAATGTTGTTGATGGTGCGAAACCGAAGCGGGGCGTCGTTGTGATCGACGTCTAGTGCTTCTGCCATGTTGGATGGCGGTAAAGCGAACTCCACTGCGGCTGATGGTGCAGGCATCACCTTGACCACGTCTGGTGTTGCAACGTCTGCAGAGCGTGCGCTAGTGCGTGTGAGTGACGATCTCTGTTCTCTGACAGTGTTGTTGGTCTCCGTCGTCCCTAGCATACATTCCGTTGTGTGTTCGACGGTGAATGGCTCCTCACTACTCAACACACCTTGTTCATCATGAGCACTCCAATCCCACTGCTCTGCCTCGTAGAAGACGACATCACGCGTTATATGCACGCGCTTGCTGACGGGATCATAAACATGGTATGCTTTGGATCCGGACTCGTACCCGACAAAGATCATCGGCATACTTCGGTCATCCAGCTTCTTCAGGTGAGGCTTCACATTCTTGACATGCGCAATGCACCCAAAGGTGCGGAGAAAATGCACCGCCAGTCATTTTCCATGCCACAAGCCTCGTATGGCGTCATCCCGTCAAGACTACGTGACGGCGCTCGGTTGAGGATGAAGACGGCAGTGGAGACGGTCTCACCCCAGAACATCCCGGAAAGGCCCTTTGCCTTCAGTATGCTTTGAGCCATGGAAACCACTGTCTAGTTGCGTCATTCAACGACCCCATTCTGTTGTGGTGAATAGGGGGTCGTGAGTTGTCGTTGTACGCCACGCTCGGTACAGAATTCGCCGAATTCCACTGAAGCAAACTCGTCACCGCGGTCGATGCGGAGGACCTTCAGCTTGCGCCCTGTCTCCACCTCCATTGTGGCTTGAAAGCATCAGATTGTCGTTGGAGCCTGGTCCTTGCTTGCGAGAAGATTGAGCCACATGTAGCGGCTCATGTCATCTACGAGTAGCAGAAAGTAGCGGTTTTCGCTTGGCGTCGTCGGCGTGACCGGCCCGCAGAGGTCACCGTGGACAAGGTCGAGAACTTGTTCTACACGATGTTTCACTTGTTCGGGGAAAGCCACTCGTCGTTGCTTCCCAGTAAGGCAGTCGTCGCATACTTGATCCGCTTGATCAATCCGCGGAAGCCCTCGCACCATATCACATTGAGCAAGCTTGTGCAGATCCTGAAAATTCAAGTGGTCGTACCTTGCATGCCAGCGCCATGCCACCTCTGACCTCCTTACAGACAAGCATGTAGGTTGTGCAATGTTAAGCCTTAGCTTGTACAAGCGATCAGGGAAGCGTTGCGCCCTAGCCAACAGGCGTCGTTGCTTGTCGCGGATATTCATGATGCCTCCATCGATTAATACCTGACAATCATTCCCGTCAAGCTGTCTGATGTTGATGATGTTGGTTCGGGATGAAGTACACCCCCATGAGCGCGTGGAGCTCGCCGGTCTTGCAAGCAAACATGATCGTCCTGCACCCCTCGATATTGACGACAAATCCGTCACCAAACTTGACGGTGCTGCAGATCCCGGTGTTAAGCTCAGAGAAGACAGTGTGGGAACCGGTCATGTGGTTTGTGGCACCGATGTCGAGGTACTATAGGTCGTCGCCGCACGCCTCCTTCTGAGCCTGTTGTGCAAAGACCTTCGCCCTGACCAGCCGAAGAGGACTGCAGTGCGGCAGCGGGGAATTGGAAGTGGCGGATCGTGGCGGTGGGGTATCAGGTAGTGCGGTGCACGCCCTTACTATAAGGAGCGTTGGCTCATTGTCGTCGTCGTGGGTTAGAAGGGCTTTAGCCTGCTTGAGCTTGCTGCGACAATTTTTGGCCCAGTGACCCATTTTTCCGCAATAGCAACATTGATCTCTTGAGACATCATGACCGTCGTCGGATCCGCTATCATCCCTTCGTGGTTGTCGACGGCGTCGGTTGCCAGTCTTGGAGTCGTTGAAGGGTCCATGCCCCGTTTGTCGCTCCATCCGTGCAACCCACTCCTCAGTGAGGAGCAAATTCCCTCCATAGTCGGTGGTGGGCGCCGGCTCAAAACGGTCCTCCGCCGCTTTGAGTCTTCCTGTTACTTCCTCCACAGATAGCGTCGAGATATCGAGAAACGTCTCAATTGAAAGAGCAATTTGGGAGAACCTGGAGGGGACGACGCGCAAATACTTCTCAACGACCTTCTCTTGAGGCTCCGGATCACCAAGGATCGTGAGTTGGTTGACCAACCTGGTGAGCCGCATAGCGAAGTCGTCCACTGATTCGCCGTTGTGAAAAATAATGTCTTCATACTCTTTGCGAAGCTTCTGAGCATTGGCCTTGCGAACGCGATCAATGTCGATGTGCATGGTCTTCACGGTGTCCCACGCTTCCTTAGCAGTTGCCTTGACGGCGAGTATGGAGATCATCTCCGGCGGGACAGCGTGGAGGATGGCCTCCAGCGCCATCCAATCTTCCTGGAGTTTGGCACCGTCGGTGTCGACGGCATCCCAAAGTTCGCGTGCTTGAAGCATAACCTTCATCATCAAGGACCACTCGTTGTAGTTCATATTCGCGAGGATCGGATACGTCGCCAATCCCCCGATCTCCTTCACCACCCGATATACCACCAGAGGGCCGCTATTGCCGTCGACGAGGGCTCTGGGACGTGCTGATGATGTCTGAGAGAGTCGGGGCGATGAGGGCTCGGAGTGCGACATCGTTGATCAAGTCAACCTCCTCTGATACCAAATGTTGGAAATGCCCAACCGATAAACACGAAAACACAAGCGAAAAAACTTAGAAGGATGAAGAAAAATGCTTTAACACAAAGGATGTTTGTGCACCACCAAATTGTGATGCTTTTCTGGAGAGGTTTCCATTGCTTTATATACACACATAAAAGCAAAACGTATTTACAACGCAATTAAAACCAAGCGGCAGACTTAAAGAGGTCAAACCACATTGACCCATAAATGAGGGGAAAACAATGAGGGGAGAGGAAAAAAACACGCTGAAATTAAATCCCAATAAAAAAATTAGCCAACAATGTCAACACAAGCTCAAAAAAAAATGGCCTTCATGGGTGTATTAAACCAACAAATCAGGAACATGGAACAATTAAAAAAAAGGATTAACGAACCATTCCAGTACCACCAGTATAATAGGAACAACATCATGCTTCATTAGTACAGCATTCATGACAGAATAATGTGAATGGTATGCCTGCAGAATGATGTATCCATTATGCATATAAAAGTACTAGTTATGGTCACTTGAGCTTTCACAATAACATAAACGCAACTAGTAGGCTAGGTGGCGCATATAACACTGTTCAAAGCTCAAAATTGGGAGCGCGTCTAAAATTCTAAACATTTAACAGGTTCAAATCTTATTGAATATCCATCCTAGTCCTCAAACAGGACCTAAATGTAACATGGCTTGAGGATTGACACAAATCAAATAACACGTACATTGGTCTTTAAAAATTGAAGTTTTAAATAATAAATGCGTGTGTAGTTCCCACAGCCATCACTAAAAATTGTAGATGTACAACTAGATAAAAACCAATTATTGATGACGCCCAATGATAACCGGCATCCAACAAAACCAACGCTCCGAGCAGCAGTGGTTTAAGCTGCATATATTTTAGCCTCAGTTATTTCAAGCATTGAAACTTCATGCACTAGAAACATTAATGTTAATATCTTTTAAAAGCATAGAGCCTCGTAGCTTGTTAGTAGCAACGTTTGAGTAACTTAAATATTTGGACCAACTATATCTGCAAAATAATCGATTAAGCTCGCAGTTTGCCTACTGAAATGATTCCTTAATGCCCATAAAAACAATCGTACCAAGATGATTTTTGCAAGATAAGAAAAGGAGCTTACGCCATGCCCAGTATGCGAGAATAGAAATCAAGACTTCGTTCAGGATCCTTGATTCGAAGCATCTAGAAACAAAAATGCAGGAACAATTCTCAATAAAAACAAAACCCGAGACTCGTAGCAGTAGAGAAATGTGCACATCATGAGCTTACAGTTTGTTGCATAAAGTAGGATTTGGTGGACTCATCGGCGCCTGTATAGAGACCCGGGTTGTTCGAAGGAGATTCCTTGGAATCCGAAGCCATGAAGGATGATGCCGTCCGAAATTGATACAGACCCTGTAGCGGGCAAAGATTAATTGAGACGATAAAGTCCAATAATCGAGGAAAAAGATCGCCGATCCATCCAAACCTTTTTGACGGGAGAGGACGCACGGGGTGACAGAAATAAGGGTTTCGTGGCAAAAAGAAACCTGGAGGAGAGAAGGGACGATGCCTTGTGAATAGAAAAAGAGGCCATGGATGGAGAGAGGAGGGGGGGTCACCTGTAAGCGAAATAGCATGACACGGTGGATTATGCACTTTTAAAAATGTACTACACAGTGCTCGATCCAATGGATTAGATTTCACGGGTTCAGATGGACATGCATGGCTAGCTCACGCGGATCTCCGGATCTCTTGTCGGAGGCCCTCCACAGCCCTGTAGTTTTTTGCATCGTCTCCGCCACTTCAGTTGGGAAACCGGATTATGACCGCCACCAGGACCCGAACACCTTCCAAATTCAATTCCATTTCTCATTGGGAACTATTTCTTTGACGCGGACGAGCTCGCAGTCGCTCCAGCGAGAGTTTGACCGGACCATTATCAAGTTTAAGTATGGGTCTTCAGAATCTCTGACGGCATGATTCGCCTATCTAAATCCACGAGCGGCCCGGTAAATTTTGTTGCCCAAGACTACATATGATTTTTTGCCCTAAAATGTATTAAGAGTTACAGTGAAATGGTGAAAATTTTGCCCTTACTTCTGTATTTTTTTGCTTTGATTGCATGTTGCCCTAGCCCGGGGGCTCTTTGGACTTGCCCTAGGGCCGGCCCCGTCTAAATCATGAATGATATTGATGTCCTGGATTTTCTTCCCCGTTGATGCAAGTCCCCTCCCTTCTTAGAATATCGTTTACGGCAGAGCTCTCGGAACAGGTTCAGTGTTCTCGTTTGTTGGGAATTGGAGCCATGGAACTTGGTCCGGAAGATCCCCGCGGCTTTGGTATCCGGAACTCGGAAGTCCAGACACCCAAGACACCACACAGAGTCATTCTTACAAGAATTTCCATCTTTCAGAACTCTACCTAGATCACCGGAAAATGCGTCACCAACATCGTTCGGAAGATGTGTCATCAACATCGTCCGGTCGTCGCATCTCTCGTGGATGTTGGACGAAAGTCTGAACCACGTAATCACGTTGTTCATTGTTTTGTACTTTGTGTTTGCATGCATGTTTGTTTGTCATGCACTTGTTCGATGCTCGGAATGAATACTATGGGAGGACCGGAACCAAATGCAAGGACGACTAGGAGCAGTGGCTAGGGTGCCTGGACTTCCCAGTTCTGGACACCAAAGTCGTGGGGGATCTTCCGGAGCAGGTTCCACGCTTGTTGCTTCAGACTCCAATCCCTAACATCGTCCAAATAACAGTAATTCCCGAATTGCAGACATTGAAGGCGTAAAATTGACTCATCATCGACACATTGCGTCCGCGACATCGACGCAGAGTGTGTTCGTCATGGTTCCTGTGTGCACATGGAAATGAGACGTTGGTGTTGTATTGGGGACAAAATCCTCTCCAGCTAATTTTTGAATTGGATTATCCAGTCCAATCCAAGTTTCATGGAACTTGACTCTGAAAACTTAGGGGGGGGGGGGGTTTATTAGCTTTGTAATTTTATTTTATTTTACAAACGAGATAGGATTTTGGGTATTCTTAAAAAAAGGTCCTGATATGCATGAACGCGATTCACGCATCTCTCGTTGCCAGGATGCGTGAACGGGATTCGCGCATCCTGTGCGAATTTTATAAAGGAAGCATGAACCCCGTTCACACTTCCTTCGGAATTTTTAATTAAAAAATCATCAATAATTATAAGTAACAAATAAATATAAATACATATTAATTAAAAAATCATCAACATTTATATAATATCAATAAATATAAATACATAATAATTAAAAAATCATCAATATGTGTAAGATATCAATAAATATAAATTAATAATAATACATATTAATTAAATAATCAAAAATATTAATAATAGTGATCGTGATTGAAGGGATATCTTCACATTACATTCTGATTTTTGTGGAGATTTTTTTTCCTTATTAACCTCTATGGATGATGGTAAATAGAAAGTTGAAAGGCTAAGGGGACCAGGGAGGGGAGGGGATGGAGGGAAAGAATTATGGCACCCCTGGATTTAGATCGTTTGGATGAGAGGAAGTCATAGTAAACCTCCAAGAGTGGTGGAAGAGGTAGCACAATGACATTATTAGTGATTTTTTTTCTTCTGCTTTTTTGATTCAATCTCGTTTAACCGATAAATATACAGATAAAATCTCATTCTTGATAGGACTGCTAATCATGAACTCAGATTTTTGATGTGATTGAAATTTTTTATCTACTTGCAATTCTAACTCGATAAAACAGGTTTTATTTTAGTTATATGATAGGATCTATTACTTGACAAATGATATATTTTTTATACCTTATTCTTTGAGTTTTTTTTTCAGCGACACATAACATATAAGACTATATGTGTTTATTAAAAACGGTCGGGAGAGGGGAACTACAAAGTTACAAAGAAACATGCACACACACAAATATGTTTATAGCATATATAAAATGTGAATATATGTGCAATTTGTACTTTATTAAACATATGTTTATATATGTATTTATGCAAACAAAAAAACATTAATGTTTAGTAAACATGCATTATAGATATTAATAGAATATGTATAATTAATGTTAACATTATATATATTTATATATAACATCTTTGTTAACATAATATATTTAATGACTCCACTGTTTCCAAGGGTGGTGACAAACTCCCCGGCCTTCCATAATTTTATCACCTATTGGAGGTATCTGAACCTTAAAATCATCCAGTGAAGATTGTGAACTAGTATAAACTGTGTCCTTTTATAAAGTCTGAATATATATCTTCTCAAAATTGGCCAAATGAACTAATTTCATAAATCTCATATTATGATTTTTCTGATCTTCAATCATAATCACCTACTCATCACATATATCCATTATTCATTCATATTCTTCTTCATCAAACATTTTTTGTTAACAAAGATTCACGTTTTGTGATCTTCTATGATTTTACATCCAATTTCAAATCATTGAGATCAATAATATTTTTCAAGATTTCTTCAAGTTCACGTATATTTTCATCCAGAGTCTTTTTGAATTCAAATTAAGTAATATTATTAATATTTATTAATGAAATTAAGAATATTATTTATTATACATATATAGATAATAATACTAAGTATTATTATGAATATAATAAGTGAAATTATTGATTTTGGTAGATAATATGATAATAGTAAGACACTTATTAGAAAAATGAACAAAATTATATAAATCAGAACAGTAAGACACATACAACATGTATCATAAATGTAATATCAACCTAATTTACATATGTGGCATGGATGCTCCTCTGTCCCACAGTCAAGCATATACTGGATGCGTCCACGACGTGTATATCTATGTCTCTGCTCTAGCGTACGTTGCTCCTGTATATCATCATCGTCATCCACCTCCACATCCTCCTGTGTGACAGACGGTGGATGTACAGTCTCAACACCTGTACCCTGTCCTGCCTCTAAAGATAGTGGATGCTGGCTGGAACTCTCGTCAACATGTGAAGAAGATGGCTGTTGTGATGCGGATGTTTGCGTAGCAGGGAGTAATAAAACATCCAGCTAAGCCCAGTCAATGTCTATATCTACCTCTGGCTGAGACTGAGAAGCTGGAGGAGCATCTAACTGATCATGCTGAACATCCTCACCCTATGGAACAACATCTGGATGATCATGATGAACGCCCTCCTCCCGTGGAACAACAACATCCACAATAGGGTTGTCACCTTCCGATACATCTAGATCAGACCTAACAGTCTCCGCAACCTCAGCATCATGTGGTGGATCAAAGAAAATGTCATGATAAATCTCGTTCATCGAAGGAAGCAACTCTACCAAAGTGCAATGAAAATATGTATGGTCAGATGCATCTCTCTCTACTGGATCAAACATGTTAAGTAAATGACTAATACGAGTATCCTAAAAAAACAAATTCTACTATTAACTAATGTTAATAAAAAATATGTTTAACAGTGGAAGGAAGAATGTATACCAACTCATGAAAGCCCCGTCTGTGTCATATCATAAATATGACTGGGGACCTGAAGTACCAGGATGCATAATATAGCTGATTACACAAATGAAAACGTATTGTCCCCACCCCTCATAAACGGAACTCCTATCATATGTCCCATAGATCAATATATGTGGCATGATATCTCCTCTAATCAAAGTCCATCTTTCCCGACATCTTCAGGGAATGCAGTGAATCTAACTAACTGGGTGGGTCAGAAATAGGCTGAAAGAATCTGAACTGCCTCATAACTCTTTCGGTCTGATGCTACTCGACTATATGAAAATGAATCAATGGAACCATGCAGGAGCCGGTAGCAAGCATCGCCGTACAATTTGATGGAAGACTCTGGATGATATCATCTATATATGGCATCCATAAAATCTGAAAGAAAAAATGAATAATCACTTAATAAATAAAGAGATGTACAATAAATAATAAAGATTTAACAGTATAAATAATAATCACTTACATCCTCTCATCGAAGGCTATATAGCATAAGTCTATAGGCGTGGACGTTGTGTCTCGCAGAATCTAAATGTCGATGTGCCTGACTTCGCTTGTAGATAACATTGTTATAGTTACATTTCATAATAGAAAGATATACAATTAAGTTGGACATTAGAAGGAAGGAATAACATATCATCATCCATGCAGAGCCTCTGCTACAATATCAACAAGCAATAGTGCACGGGCATGTGGAGCTAAATGAGGGATGTGCTCCCATACCCACATCTGTAAAAGAATAATGCATCCTGTGATCTGCATCTTATCGATGCGACATGCGCTGCATAGTGCCTTATATGTATATGCTAGACAAGTAGGCCCCCAACTATACTGGCCTACCTGGTCCAAATCCTCCAGAAGAGGTAAATACATCAGATGTATAAAAGTAGTGGAGTGATCAACAGAAAGTGTGCCACCAATCAATATTAAAATATATGCATGTGCAAATCGCAGCGCGGTGATCTCGTTAGCATCCTCTGCTAGATGTGCAAAGTGATGGTCTAACCAGGGTATGTGTAATCTACCACCGACGATGGACCTACCATCATCGTGAACCTCTATGCCCAGTAATCTATGAAAAAACTCAAACCAATCTGCTCCAACTCGGCTAGTCAGAGTCGCGCCGTCGATGGGGAGGCCCAACATAATGGACACATCCTATAAGGTAATAGTCATCTCCCCCTCTCTAAAATGGAACATATGTGACTCTGGCCTCCATCTCTCTACAAGCGTAGCAGTGAGCTGATGATCGACAAAGGTGAAGTCACACATCGTTACGCCATAGAATCCAGCACACCAAAGATGGGGGATGATAGCGGGATGTGGTGTGACATGATGAAAATGATGAGACCTATGTACACTCAGAGGAGGCACATGACGTCCCTTTAAAACCAGTCATGATACATGAGTATCTTGTGACGTGAGCAATGAAAAATCTTCTATATGCACAAATGATATCATCGTTACTTTTTTATAGAGAATTCAATAAAAAATGTAAACTTTTATTAAAAAAATCTACAACAAGAAAAATAAGGTACAAAATATATGTGGGTCGTGTTGTTGGTTTAGGTTATGAATTTCTTATTTTATTGATCTCCAATGAAGTTTAATTTATTCTATTTTTTTATATAACACAACAGTGACAAAAAACCCACTTTGAACATGTGGAAGCATGATATATTCATTTTCATTGTATGTTTATTTTTTAATAGTTATATTATCAAAAAACTCTTTATGATATAATCTAGATATGAGACAAACCAAACTTGAAACATGTCTGAAATGGAGTAAGTCGGAAATAAAAGGATTCGTTACTGAAACATCCACATACAAAACAAAATATACACATTCATGATAAAATAAACAGACTCGATCATGGATGATGGGATGTGGAGCTCTGTTCTGCCACTCAGGGACATCTCTTATGAGTACGTCCTGATGCATGACAAATACCGCATCATGGTCCCCCTCCTCATTGTCAAGGCCAATCCATCTCATTTCTGATTCGAGTTGACTTTGGTCTTCCTCAGGGCCGCAACCTAGTAGTATGAAGCCAATCATTTAAAAAATGACAGAAATCGGAAAAATACATAAATGAAAACAAAACCAACTTACAAAACCTGGAAATATCAGGGATGATAGTCGGCTGATTAGCAGGAAATGTGACATAATGAAAGTCACTAATAGGCATCCAAGATGCACTATAATAGTTAATAAAAGTGCTCATGTGATACAGCAGGTCAACATAAGTCTCCCATGATATATTTACCAAAGCACAAGCTGCAATAACATGTGCACATGGATATCTCAATGTCTGAAAGTTTCCGCAATCACAATACTTGTTATCCAACATCACCACAAGCACTCGACCACTGGTGCATGTAGCCCAGTTGTAGCAATCTCTTACCTAAAAGATCCTCTTTTCCCTATCAAAGGCTGCAACACTCCATCTTGAAGCCTCATTCAGTATCTGATCAATATCACTTTGGAAATGCTGAGTAAAATGCATACCATTTTCCATCCTTTGACAAGCCTTTTGGGACCGATCAACAAAGTAGTGTACACATCTAATAAAAATTATCTTGCACTAACCCTGTGATCGGGAGTTTGAGCACACCCTTGAGGACCCCATTTATACACTCCACTATATTAGTGGTCATATGACCATATCTCCTGCCACCATCATATGATAACGACCATTTTTCCTTAGAAATCTATATCATATATTCATACACATCTTCTTTAGAACTTTGAATCTCTTCAAGATGTCGATCAGACTTTTCTTGTTGGGGCTCATATGTTGAAACCATAAGAGAATAATGTATTAAAAAGGATATTAAATTTTATGTAAAAAAAGTAAGTTTAGAAAAATATACCCAACATGAGGATCACCTTATTTATTGCCTCATCTATTAAATGATTATGCACATTACTTGCAATATGTCTAATACAATATCGATGATAAGCATTCATCTCAATCCATGAAACCTCATCACTATTTACCACCTCTATAATTGCTCGATGACGATCAGATATCAGACACACGCCCTGGTTTTGTGTGGCATGAATGCGTACACATGCCAAAAACTAGTTCCAACATTCAAAATTCTCCTTTTCAACAATAGCGAATGTAAGTGGTAGAGGAGCATAATTGCCATCCTGAGTGGAGACAACGAGTAGAACACCTATATACTTATCATAAAGGAAAGTGTCATCGATTTGAATGAATTAATTATAATAGGGAAAAGCAGCGATGCATGGCCGGAATGCCTAAAAAATCCTATCAAACTTCACCTTCGATCGATCAACTCAGTGATTGGGGGACACATACTCAAATGTGTCCAAATTATAAACAATCTGATTGTTGAGAGACAAAAATTCCATAAGTTGTGACAACATTTTATAATATTCATCACAATCACCATACACTTTTACAATTGCTTTCTGTTTTCCATTCCAAGCTTTGTTGTAGGATATCTTATAGTTATATAACTTTTGAATTCTTTCTTAAACAAGGGAAATGGGAACATCCTGACATGTTCGTATCATCTCAATAATAATAGTTGATATAAACTCTACATCTAGTGAAGAGTGATCCTGCGACAAGCTTAGATGCACACAAGTGCACGGGCCTTCTAATTTGGTAATCTTCCAACATGAAATTTTTTTATCATATATTGACCTCAATCGAAATTTACATTCTGCCCCATATTTTTCACAACGAATGAGATATTTTGTATTCTTTGACTCATCAACCACAAATGTGAAATGCTGCTCTATATGGTATTGCTTTATCACATTTTTCATGGAAAGTTTACTTTCAAACTCCTTCCTGACATAGATGGTGTTATCATTTGATGCAGATATATTCCCTATAATGCCAAGGAATTCAGAATCTGGTGTAATGACATCCCAATCAAACTGTTGTTCACACGACATTCCTTCAACCAAGGAACTCAATACCGAAGGATGAGTACCACTAACTGGTGGATGTCGTGGATGTATGTCTCTTATAGGAACCTCAGAAGAATCATTCCCCATATCCCCTTGTCATGGATTATTGTCTCTCATAGGAATCTCAGAAGGATCATTCCTCACATCACCCTACCGTGGAAGCCTGTCTCTCAAAGGAACCTCAAAAGTTTCATTCCCAACATCACCCTCACCCACATCATCTTCTGATGACTCAACATATTCTTCTTCCCCAGATAAACTTTCATTCACTATATCAATAGTACACAAAGGGATTTCATCTACATTATTTCCAAATCATAATCATCTTCTTTATAATTTGGTTCTATCACATGAGTCATATGTGAATGAGGTAATGAATAAGACCGTTGTGAAGGATCTACTTCTACAGATCTCACAAAACACAGTTTCGTAGTAATCAGTTGCACCACATAAATATCACAAATCACCACATACAATTCCATCAAACCATTAGTACACTACTATCTAAATAATAAAGATGTATCCATCCAATTCTCATCATCGACTAGAGGGTACTCGATTCACTAGAAATGTTTAGGATGTTACAGATGTCGATATGTCATTGAAGCAATGGATTGATCAACCCTCGGTTTTAACCGACTATGAATATTATTTTGAACTTCATCCAATGTCAGAAAACCATGAAGATTTTCCACTCTTACAGGTGGTAAAATATTGCTAAAACCCTGCTCGGTATAAATTGCCTCACTATTGCAATAAATTTGCACAAACATGATTACCTAGAAAAAACGATCAATAAAATATTATTTACTACATCAAAATTTTAAATTATTTAAATTGGTTATGATTGAATAATTGAATTCATATTGAGACTTTTCTTTGTATTGGTTTATCATTATTAAGGTATAGTGATGTTGATATTATTACCAAAGAAAATTTAATATAACGTTATATATTTTTATACCACTTATCAAACGTTTTATAAATTTTAATTACTTATGAATAAATAACCATGACTTGATCTTAAGACTTACTATGGATTAGTTTATCATTATCTGATAAACTAACCAAAACCTATGGGTGGGATCCTAGTGTCTCTATTATCAAATATTTCAGCAACCGCTAGTCTCCTTTCAAACAAAAATTCCTCTAGTCAAATGCCTATTCTTGAACGCCTCTTCAGGGATGCCTCTTTAGGGATGCCTCTTCGGGGACGCCTCTTTAGGGACACCTCTTCGGGGATGCATCTTATCGATTGCTTTTTAATTACAAATTTGCTCACATGCATATGAGGGGGTCTAAGGGTATCAAATACATAACTTTTTTTAAGCGGACACGTAGGTCCTTACAAAATTAGTGAAAGTTGACTTGTAAGTCATCAATGCAGAAGCGAAAATGCAATTATTACAAATTATATAACCATATACACAAAAAATACATGCAATTTCCATTATGCATTGGTCGGTCATCTCAAGATCAGTCATCACACAATACTCCTAACTTGTTTTTTTGATATACTTATTATGTTCTACATATTATATAAACCTATTATAGATGAAATATATATTAAATATCTACACCTATTTTTCAAAAAAATAACTTCTAAATTTATATATATTTATATATATTTATTTATTTAATAATAACATAAAATAAATTTAATTAAAACTAATATAATTTACACTTACATAACAACCATTACAATACTGAACCCTAATGTTATTTTCAATTTTATAAAATCACACACAAACACACACATATTGTTTTTTTTTCATTCTACTACTTTCCAAAATATAAGTAAATATATTTTCTACTTTATTACTTGAAAGAATAATTATTCATACGAAATATAATTTCAAGTTATTGATTAAAATTATTATTAGTAGTAAATTAAAGTAATATAATTTACACCTACATAAAAACCATTAAAATAATATAAACTTATGTTATTTTCAATTTAATAAAATTACACATATATAATTTTTTTGTCATTTTTCAATTTTACAATATTTAATTAATTATATTTCATACTTTATTACTTCAAATAATAATTATCTACACTTTATATAATTAAAAATTATTATTTATAGAAAAATGTTTTTTATACCATTAACAAAAAGAATTTTCTATATATTTTTTTAATAAATTTAAATATGATACTTAATATAACTACTATATTTTTAATAAATTATATAACTAGTGTATAAAATATTATAATTTAAATTAATATTATTTTAAAAATAACATATTTTATATACATATAAATATGTTAAACATGCCATTTAAATTAAAAATATATACATTTTTTAAAACAATTTTATTTCCCTAAATATAAATTACATTTTAGACATACCATATTTAAATTTCCTAAAAATTCAATATGAATTCGTACAATAAACAATAACTCATTCAAAAATTAAATCATACAAAAGAAAGTAATTTACACATTCATGCATGCATCAATACATATTAAATAAATAAATCATACACACAAACACTATTTTTTTTTAAAAGGTAGTGCTTCGGTCAAAGACCGAGACACAATTTATTGAGAATAGAAAAAAAAGGTTACAAGAGTCGAAAGGATGGAAGTTTCCTACAATCATTGTCATAAAGCTGAAAAAGATCAAGAGGGAGTGCATCAATCCACGTCATCTCCTGATTAACTCCCATGTTTGCAAGCGCATCAGCAACTTTGTTAGCTTCTCTAAAAACATGCGTGGCGATAAGATTGAACTTCAGAAGAGTGTTGAGGCACTTCATCCAGCGAGTAGTGAGAGGCCAGGCAAGGTGATTCATCCCCTTCCAGATTGCTTGAACGATGGTGGTTGGGTCACTTTCAATCCAAATCTTCCTCCATCCTTTTTGGAGGGCATAGTTGACAGCGTGGACCACACCCATCATTTCAGCTTCCAATGAAGAGACAGTGCCACAACCAGTGAAAAAACATCCATGGCATATACCAAGATGGTCTCTGAAGATCGCTCCGTAACCGGCAGGGCCTGGGTTTCCCTTGGAGGCACCATCAACGTTCACCTTGATCCATCCTGGAAGCGGAGCCTGCCAGAATACTTCAAAGGTGCATTTGGGTTGCTTGAAGATGCCTTCAATGTGAAGTCTCTGAAGGATCTCGAAGTCTCTAATAGTATTATTGCAGTGAGCCTTTTGGATAGAGGCAACCTCACGCGTCGCAAGGAGGATACGGGCTTTACCTGCATTAAGATTTGATGAAGAGTTATTATGAATCATATTGTTTCTATCATACCAGATCACATGAAGAAGCTCAGCAATGGCAGAGAGGAAGAGATTCTTGATTTGTTGTGATTCCTCTTACTGAACACATCTTTTTAATTGAGATCCAATAGTATCATAAAGAATCCATCTGCATCCAAATAAGTCAAGAGTATAATTCCAAAGAGCAAAAGCTGTAACAAAAGACATAAATAGATGATTCGCATCTTCCCTGTGTTGGTTGCAGAAGCGACATTTTGAGCACAGCTGAATACCAAGAGATTGTATGCAAACTTCAGTAGGAATTCTATAATGTGAAATTCTCCAAATAAGTGTAAATCTTGAGGGTTTAATCCATGGTTTGTTAAAATGGACCAACCATTCAAAGTTGGAGTCAGTGTTTATGAAATTATGATCATAGTAACTTTTTGAGTCCAGGATGCCATTATTAGTAGGTTCCCAGATAAGGAAATCATCAGTAATGGAGAAAGTATAACTATCAATGACATGCATAATGTTATCAGGGATATCACTATTGTGAGAGTGAATAACATCTTTAATGGTACGATTGTTGTTTTAAATAGTTTCATTAGAAGATAGCATAGAGATTAGGGGGGTGCCAGTCCAATTATCAAGCCAGAAATTCATGGAAGAATTAGAATTGACCATCCATCGGGAGTTCTTCAAAATGTTGAAGTATGTGTATTTGATAGAGGGCCAGATCGAAGAGGTGATGTAATTTAAGTTACCCTTTTTAAGTTTGTGAAGAAATATCTTTTTAAGGAAATCCAAAGCATCCGAGTTGGTATGAATTATCCTCCAGGTGAGTTTAGATTGGAGCGCATCATTAAAGAGTCTGAGATTTTTAATTCCAAGACCACCTTTTTCTAAGGTCTTGCAGCAGGTGTCCCAAGGGATGGTAACAAGTTTTCTTTCAAGAATACTTCTAGTCCAGACAAAATTTTTAATATAGGCATTGATCTTTTTAAGAGTGTTGACAGGCCATTTATAAACCATCAGCGAGTAAACCATTTTAGAGACAATGGTAGATTTAACAAGATAGATTCTTCCAGCCATAGAGAGGGATTTTCCTTTCCAGGTGGAGAGTTGTTTAATAATTTGATCAACAATATAGGAAAAATAAAGGGATTTTGGCCTTCCCCAGAAGATAGGAACACCAAGGTAGTTGAATGGGAGGGATCCCTCTTTAATTCCTAATTTGTTGGCGATGGAGACCTTTCTGTGAGGGGATAAATTTTTACCAAAAAAGACAAAGGATTTATTCCAGCAGATCGCTTGACCTGAGACCTCCTCATAGTGAGACAGAGCAGTTTTTAAAACCTGAATATTCCTTTTGTCACTATTAAGGAAAAGAATTATGTCATTGACATAAAGAATATGGGTGGGGACATTCGTGTCCCTAGAAGCCTGGATGGGCTTGAGTTTACTTTGATCGACTAGTCAGGTAAGTAATCTACTGAGGTAGTCTTCCGCAATAACAAACAGAATGGCTGAAAGAGGAAATCCTTGTCTGACGCCTTTAGAGAATTTAAAATACCCCTTGGGGGATCCATTAATCAAAATGGAAATAAAATCAGAGTTAAATAAAGTTTTTATTCTCAAAATAAAAGTATCTTTGAAGCCAAAGCTTTACCGAACTTTGAAAATGAAACTCCAGACAATGGTGTCAAAGGATTTTCTAATGTCGAGTTTAATGGCAATATTTCCACCTCTTGCATTCCTATTAGGAATATTGGTGCATTCTGAAGCAAGGCAAATGCAGTATTGTATGGATCTGCCCTTTATAAAACCAAATTGGTTCCAAGATACAATTTTTTTGCATATAGTGGAAAGCCGATTAGCGAGAATCTTGGTTATGATTTTATAGAGAGTATTAATAAGGGCAATAGGTCTAAACAGATGGATCTCCAAAGCATTCTCCAATTTAGGAATTAAGGTAAGGAATTTAGAATTCAGACCATAAGGGAGGACACCATCTGAGAAGAAAGATTTAACAAGTTTACAAACATCTAGGTGTATGATATCCCAATGTTGTTAAAAAAAGCATTATTAAAGCCATCGAGACCAGGAGCACTATCAAGATTTAAACTAAAGACCATGTCCTTTATTTCATGGTCCAGGGGAGTGCTTAAAAGATAATCGTTGTCCATGTCATCAACCATAGAGGGTATGATATCGATCATAAGATCCTTGTTGACCTTCGGACCATTGAAAGTATTATGAAAGTACGAGACAATATGATTGGCAATGGCCTCCTCAGTGTCAATAATAATGTCATCATGAACAAGGAAGGTAAGAGGTCTACTAATTTTCCGAATTCTCTGAAGGTCATTATAAAATTTGGTGTTTCTATCACCATCAGAGAGCCATTTTGTTTTAAAAATTTGTTTTCTCATGTTATCATTGAGGGTGAGAAGAGAGTTTAGTTTTAGAGAAGTACTGATTTCAAGTTGGGGGTCAATTGTGAAATCCAATCTAGTAGCATTATTTTGAATGTGAGCTAGCTTGCTTTCAAGAAGGGAAATGTCAGTGTCAAGTTCTTTAATTTTAGACCTACACCAATCTTTAAGGGCATTCTTAAGATGTTTGAATTTAATATTACAAGAAAAGGCATCTCTATGATGATTCATAGTATTCCAAAAGTTTTTAATGAATGAGACACAATCAGAGTTTGTAGACCAAGCATTGTTAAATCTGAAGGGAAAAATAGTTTTATAATTTTTGGTGAGAAAACTGACAAGAATTGGGTGATGATCAGAGTTCAACTTAGAAAGGGTAATGCTAGAAATGGTCTCCCATTTATCAAGAGCTGTAACATTGGTAAAAGCTCTATCCAATTTGCTAGCAACAACCTTGTTGTAGTTCCTTCTATACCAGGTGTATTTAGCATCAGTGAGGTTAATTTCAATTATATTAGAGTCTTCAATAGAATCCCTAAACTCATGGGAGGAGATGGAAGAATGCGATGGGCCAACTTTTTCACTAGAGTTAAGAATAGCATTAAAGTTGCCAAGGAAAATCTAGGGGTATTGGATACTAGAAGAAAAGACATTGAGATCATTCCAAAGAGGACGTCTTTCTTGGTATCTATTCTTGGCATATATTATAGTGCAGTAAAGATGTATGTTATCACATAAAAAGTCACAGGTGAAATATTGATCAGAAAAACCATAAGTATTGACATTTTGTAAAGATGAGTGTTAGAAGACCCATAACGAGTCAACCACAGGTCCATTCTTACAGGCCCCAAGGAAAACATATCCATAAGAGTCAAGATGTTTAAAAGTAGAAGAAAATTTTATTTTAGGTTCAACAATAGCAAATAATTTTGGTTTATGAGTTGTCAAGCATCGCTTGAGCACAACAAGTGTGTCAGGGTTAGCGATTCCTTGGCAATTCCAGAAAAGAATATTCATTTGGACCTATGTTTAGGGTTAGAACCCCCCCTTTTTTTGAGTTACTTGATCCTTTAAACCTCTTTGATCTTTTGATGGATTGATTAGAGGTTGTACTAGATTTCCTTTCCTGCTTACTAGAGGAGGTGATATTAGAATTCCTAAGAGGAGTATTAGCTGTATCTTGTGCAATAGTGGGTGTTTTAGTGCATGTAGGGGAAGATATAGGACATCCCTCAGCTTGTAGGGATGCCTTAGGGGCAGGTTCTTGATTATTTTCGATCTTACAAGGGGTAGAAGTCAAAGTGTTATGATGCAGTGGGGTCAAGTTGGCATCTGATTCCACTGATTTCAAATCTGATTTGTTATCATTAACATAAGTAGCAGTTAATAAACTAGGAAGATTAGGCTTACCAACCTGGACGACCATATTAGTAGGATCAGTTTCACTGATATCTAATTTTGAGAGATCAGTAGGTAAAGCAATAGACATAGAGGGAGTTGAGGGATTGGCAGTACCTGCAATCTTCATGTTTGTTTCACTAACCTGTTTTTCCAGAGTGAAATCCGAAGTCACAGTATCTCCCTCAGCCGTTGTTAGAGGAGAGTCTGATCCCGTGCACTTCAATTTAGCATCACTAACCTGCATATAAACATCTAATGTACTGGAATCTAAAGTATTAGAATGAGCAGTTTTATCATCATGGTTATCTTGTCTGTTGGCAGGTTCTGGAAAAGGCCCAGATAGAGTGTTTCGAGGCAGAGCAGCAATAGCATTTATAGGAACAGAAACATCAATGTTACCTTGTGGAGAGGCACTATCAGGGGATGCGACAGCTATCATAGTTAAAGAGACAGAGTTATCAGATCTCACCTGATTTTCTAGAGTGAGAACAGGGTTGGAGTTCTGTTGCACAGTTGGAGAAACCCTATTCTCCTTATTATCTATTTTGGAGTCACCTGTTTTCAAAGAAAGCTTCCCTACATAAATGGCTTGAGAGTTGTACCTGTTAGTGTCACCTTGTGTTCCTGTTTCATAAGCATTAGAGGGGGAAGGGTCTAAAACAGGAGGCTGAGAAGCTGTGAGAGATTGTGATTCATCATATAAATCATGGCCTTTTACCAGATTTTCCTCTTCCTTGACCATATCACCCCAAGATCTACCTTTATTTAAGGGGTTACAGGCATTTGTTTTTTTAACCCAGATCTCATTTTTTTTCTTAGTGATTTCCTGAGTTTCCAACAGGGGAGCTTTTCCTTTTTTATTCTCCTTAACCTCTTTCCACTCATGCTCTAAAGGCTTAACAACTTGTTTTCTTACTACACGACAATTAGCATAGTTGTGACCTATGATTTTTCATACCTCGCAAAAAGGAGGTAGTTTCTCATATTCAATGGTAATTTCAGTTATATAATCATGAGCACTGAAAGTTATAGAATTCAGGAGCTTTGATTCAAGGTTCACTTCCACCATAATTCTTGCAAAGATTCCGATTTCAGCATTAAGGGTTCTTTGGTCAATTTTAACAGGAGAACCTATGCAAGATACAATATCATTTAGGATCTTAGGGTGCCAAAAGTACCAGCTTAGACCATGTAGCCTAATCCATATTTGAGCTGTGTTATTTCTATGCGTGTATGGATTGAAAGTAAAGTCCCACTCAGATAATCGAAGAAAACCAGGCTTCAAATTCAAATTTCCAATTTTCCACATGCGCGCAAGATCATCCTGTGAGTTAAACAGGATATGGAAATATCCTCTTCCTATTGGAACTAATTTCCAGTTCTGTATGTTCCAGCAATGTGCAATCCTAGGTTTTATTTCAGTTAGAGGCCAAGGGAGATCTCCTTTAAGATATGAAACTCAAGCTAGAACGACATACCTGCATAAATGCACTCTTTGATGGAGCGCATCAGCATCGACCTCTACCTGAAATCATCCATCATATAACCTTTTAGATAGAGGTGGCTTCGTTTCCTTCATGTTGCAGAGATCCGGTCCTTTAAGCGCATCAAGAAAGGAGATAGCCTTGGATCCCCCCGCATAGGGTTGACTGTGTAAGCATTCAATCGTTAGCTGAGAATATGCTTTGTCTTCCTTGGGAGGGAGCTCCTATGCCGGATCAAAGCCCGTCATGAGGAGTTAATACAGAGGAGACGAGATTGAGGGGCTAGGGTTCGTGAAGCCTCTCTAAGAGTCGCCCGACGCTCCCATCCCTTCCTCCCACCTTATGAAATATCAACCTTACACACAAACACTAATTTCTACACATCAAAAATTAAATAAATAAACCATAAAAATAAAATAAATCAACACAAATAAACAATTCAATTTTTTTTTAAAAAATTACCTTCTTAAAAGTAGCATATATTTGTTGAGAAAGAAATTTTGTAGGGCTTCGCAACAAATTCCAGAATAGAAGAAGAAGATTTGAAGGGGGTTTCTTTTTATAAAACTCGGCAGAAAGATGCATAAACCCCATTCACACATCCTTCATCCACTTCATGAAGGATGCGTGAATGAGGTTCACACATCTTTCGTCGTGCCTAAGATGTGTGAATAGGGTTCATGCATCTCTGGCGGCTGAGGAAGATGCATGAACCCTGTTCATGCATCTTCCTAGGATTAAAGATGCGTGAACGGGGTTCACGCATCTAAAGTCCCCTTTTTAAAAATATTGGGGACCCTATCCCATTTAAACAACAAATTGAAAACCCATTAAAAAATCACCTGAAGACGATATTTTTCATGTATAAAGGGTGTCTGGTTGTAAAATAAAATAATTTATTTAAAATTTAATTATTATATAAAAATTTATGATAGATGTTTTATATATTTTTCAAAGGTGGGTTACAATAATATGCATGCTACAATAAAACAACTTAGGGAATCGACCCCATGACGAGCACCCCACACCCCTCCCCCCTACCACCCCACCTGCCTGCAGGGGGCTTGATGTTTTATATATATTTATGTAAACTCAAATTAACTAATATCTAAAAGAGTAGGGTTTTACTTGGGGACAAGGACTTTTCATGAAAATTCAATATAGTAACAGTATGAGCATGTTCCCATACCTATTAAAAAAATCACAACACAATAAATGATGGGACCAATAAAAAGTATCATCAATTAAGAAACCAACTCGTTATGAACCTTTGTTTTGGACCGATAAATAAAACCTATGTTAGTTGGTTTCCACTTGAATATATCTCTACTCGTCGCTCTATAACACCATCCATTTTAGGTATTTTATTATTTTATATTGTATTTTTAAGTTATTAAATGGTTTTTGTTGGTTTCAAGAAGTTTTATAGGATTTTTAAAAGTTTTGGAGGAATTTTGGTGGTCGCATGGTTAACGTACGTTTAGATAAAACTCTATGGAACTCCCATGTAATCATACGAGAGTAAACCAGGTGTTTGGGTAGACGCATGGTTTGGAAAAATAGTGCGGTAACCATATGGCCTCGAGAAGTTTTAAGACAGTGTCAATTTACACGATTGATGCATAGTTTGTCAAACTGTGTCACTACTATACATATTCCCTTTAACAGTGCACACAATGGCTTTTAAGAGTGCTAAAAAAGTGATGTTAATCATAGTGATGATAAAGGGGATCCTTTATCCATGATAAAAATAACGCTAATAAATTACCCCATTTATCAGCACTGATAAAGGACACCCTTTATCAGTGCTTGAAATAACGCTGATAAAAGCCTAATTGGCTGCACTGTGGTGTTAATATAACAGCACACCCAACAAAAATGTGTAATTTCAAACAATGCTATATATATATTTAATGTGACACCATGAATACAAAAATGTCTTCCCATGGTATATACAAAAAAAATTCTATATACGTTTCAAACAATATTTTATATAATTACATTTACAATTATCCAATAAACATTTAAAAACATTAATGTTTCATCTTTTGACACTCATGATCCCCTCTCAAAAATGTCTACCCATGGTATCATTTTCTGAACAAATCATCTCAACCTGAGAAAAAGATCTCGTCTATATAAGAAAACAAATATTATGTTAGTGATACTATAAAGAAATAAATTAAACATTAATATGAAATAATACATTAATAAAATGTCAATGTTTAATAAAAAAGACACATTTGGAGTTATATCAGTCACATCGTGCATCAGATTGAGGTGTGGTTGATTCCTACACATCAAAAATAACTCATGTATTGTTGTCCTATAGTATTAAAACAATCTAAACGTGTTTTCTCGGTTTTCAGTATGTCACTCAGTCCTTTTACAAAAATTAATGTCAATTTTAAATAAAAAGACACACTTGGAGTCATACCGGTCACACCATGCATCGTATTGAGGTACAGTTGAATCCTACATATCACAAATGACTTATATATCATTGTACTAAAGTATAAAAATAATCCAAATGCATTTTCTTGGTTTTCAGTATGCCAGTTGTGTTTTTTACTAAAATGTCATTTCAAATTGGAAACATGAATTTTGAGTCATACTAGTCACATAATGTGTTGGTTTGACGTGATATTGCTTCATACACACCACAAATGACTTATGAATCTCTGTCCTAAATTATCAAGAAAATTAGAGCGCGTTTTCTTGGTTTTCAGTGAGTAACACATTTTGAACTAAAATGTCAATTTTAAACCGATAACGGACACTTTTAGTCATACCGGTCACACTGTGCATCATATTGAGGTGGGGTTGATTCATACACATCAAAAATGACTCATGGATCATTTTCTTAAAGTATCAAAGAAATCTGAATTTGTTTGCTTAGTTTTCAAAATGCCACTTGTTCTTTTTTACTTAAATTAATGTCAATTTTAAATAAAAAGACACACTTGAAGTCATACCAATCACACCGTGCATCATATTGATGCGAGGTTAACTCCTAAATGTCAAAAATGACTCATGGATAGTTTTACTAAAGTATCAAAACAATTTGAATGTGTTTTCTCATTTTTCAGTACGTCAGTTGTGTTTTTTTACTAAAATATCATTTTAAACTGAAAACACATATTTTGAGTCATATCGGTCGCATCGTACATCGGTTTGATGTGATACTACTTCATACATGTCAAAAATGACTTATTAATCACTGTCCTAAATTATCAATAAAATCAGATCACATTTTCTTGTATTTTAGTGAGTGACACATTTTGAACTAAAATTATAATTTTAAACTGATAACGGACACTTTTAGTCACATCGGTCACACTGTGCATCCGATTGAGGTGGGGTTGATTCCTAAACATCAAAAATGACTCATTAATCATTGTCCTAAAGTATAAAAAAATAAGAATGAATTTTCTCAGTTTTTAGTATGCCACTTGTTCTTTTTTACTTAAATTAATGTCAATTTTAAATAAAAAGAAACACTTAGAGTCATACTTGTAATGGACCAAACCTCCTTGGTCCATTACTTTGTGAAAATCTGGTGTTGAGGTATTTCGGGAGTCAATAGTGAATCATTTCAAGAGTTTACCAAAAAAATCTAGTTTTACATCCATAGGTGGCATCAGTGAGTGGTATCAGTGACTCACAATGGTGACTCGCTAATGGTGGGTCATGATGGTGAGTCGTCCATCAGTAGGTAGAATCAGTAGGTGGCATTAGTAGGTGGAATCGACGAATGGCATCGGTGAGTCATGTCAGTGACTCATCCATCAGTGACTTGCGTCAGTGACTCACCCAACAATGAGTCATTTCTAACAGTTTTTCAGAATTTTGGTTTTTCCAAATTCTCCCCTTTAATGTTTTATTTAATGTAAAATGAGTTTAAAACCATGTTTAAGTGTTTTTAAATCATTTAAAAGGATGTAGAATATATCTTTAATTTTCTTAATACCCAGGAGGCTTAAAGTTAGTCAAAACATGTGGTCTTGATAGTGATATGACATTAATGACTTTTTAAACCATTCATATGTTGATATAGGATATGGCCTTTCTACATTTGAAATCATTTCTCCCTTGTGTGTTTTATCTTTACTCTTGCTACCAAGCATCCCAAAACCATTCTTCTTTAGGAATTCACGCGTCTGTATTTCACCCTTGGATCGCGTCTTCCTGGAGGTTCCTCCTGCTGCTTGCGCACCCCCTGATTTGGCACTAGGAGGAGTTGTCTATCATCTATTCTTCCAGTTATAGATCCTTTTGTCTCTTTTAATTTGTGTATCATGTGGGGGGGGGGGTGTATGAATGTTTCCCATGCGAATGCAGTTGAATTCACATATAATAAATATAATTGAATAACCTTTAAACAAATGAACAAGGGCTGGGAAAAAGTAATGCATGCTTCTATTTTGTTGTTTATTGATATTGTGAGTTGTATGAGTTGCATTCCTACTGAAAATCATGGTCATTGGTGGTATTTGTTTGTGCAATTAGGATGAATTGTGTGGCTTTTTATTGATCATATGTTGAATGAATGTATACATGTAATTGGTTAACCACATATATTGGGTTAAATAAATGGATACCCTAGGATAGAACTTGTTCTATAATAACCCCTAAATTATTAAAGTGGAATTAAAGAATGAGTGTGTGCTAAATATGAATACACTCTATCTTGTTTGGTGTGGCTATGTGATGTGTGTGGTTTTGTTCTGTCTTGTACCTTGTATGGTTAAGTGATGCTGGGGTTGAGAGCACGACTGTAAGGTGGGGTGGTATGGGTGGTATAATGGAATCTCAGGTAGAAAGATTGATTGGATGTGTAATGGATGGGAAGTGTTTGACCAGTGATGCTACAGGTTTGGGTTGTTCCATATTTTTTTGTTACTGGGTGTGATGGGTGTGGTGTTGTTATACAACAGGGCTGTTGAATTGGTTGTGATGAGGTATGTTGTGAGGTTTTCCTATAAATTGTAGGTTTTCTTATTGAGAGGAAGGACATGAAAAAATGACTTTGAATAATGATGATGGCCATGGTTGGTGTGGGTGTTGAATGGAGTGGAAATATGAAGTGAGTTGCTTCACTGTGGTTCATTTTTCTCTATATGTTTTATGTTGTGCGGCTTGTTGTGTGTTGTGGTTGGTAGTTTCTCGAGTAGAGATGTAATGAATAAATTGTATCCTTAATAAAGAATGATAATTGGTTAAATGAGATGGTAAGGGGCATGTTTGAGTTGTGACTTATTGTGAATGGATTTCATTTATCAACTTATGAAGTGACTGTTTATGGTGTTAATAAATGCATTTAGAGGTAGCAATAAAGTTGACAGTATCATAGGGTGGTTGATAGTTTGATTAAGAACCCATAGGTTGGACTTGAGTGCTTGATACTATATATACATACATATATTTTCCTTGTGGTTTATATATGCACCCCACCCTAGTTGATCACTATGTGTCGAACACCCCCATTATCATGGGGGAGAGTGTCTTTCCCAAACATCCTGGTAGGAGGATAGATGGTTGGCTGCCCGCTCTTCCCTATCCCCTCTTCCAGGCGGTGATAGCCCAAGATTCTTTGGGCAATTAGTAGTTTGTGAGGCCCAGTTGTGTGTGGGTGAGTTGTGTTTTCCTAGGTGTCTTCGGGATGAGATGTGTTGTGCTTTCCTAGGTGTTTCGGGATGTTACGTGGTATGTGGCCCATGTGTTTGTGGGCTGGACGTGGTTGTGACGTGGTGCTTTCAGAAGAGGTGGGAGCGCGAGGACGTTTTCTGTTAGGGTGTGAGAGCAGCTAATAAGTGGGAAAGTGGTGTGAGGTACCCTATCATCAATGTGATCTATATTACTTTACTTGACTTGTGTTATTTGGTGAGAATTCCTTTGGCGAGGTTAGGGTGTCTAGTATACCTTGTTAGGTGTTGTTGTTTTTTGTTGTTTTCTCACAGGGGCATTAGTATGCTTCTCCACTTGTGCACAAAAGAATTTTCCTATTTGTACTGAGTATACTTGTATGCTCACCCTATGTATATAAAATTGTTTTTAGGTTTTTAGGAGGACTATATGGACTGTTCTGGGAATTACTAGCTCAGACTTAGGGACAACCGCTGTGTCGGTGCTTAGCTTTGTTCTTTTGGTATTTACTTTAGATATTTTCATTGTATTTGTAGCACTTTTACTTTAAAACATGCATGTGGTATGTATTTTGGTTTTTATTTTATATAGTGCTTGGAGTTGTTTTGAGATGGACCATATTATATCCCTGTATAATTTTATTATAAAAAGGGTAATTCCTCCTATTTCATGAGATTTTATACCCTTAGTGCTGGTCACCACCCCAGGGCCTACTAGAGGTGGGACTCGGGGGTCATTATCTCTGTTCCTTCATTGTCAGCTCAGGAGGGAAATCTTTAGAGGGAGAGGGTCATGACAAAATGGTACCAGAGGGAGGTTGGTTGAGTGATATGATGGAGTTTGGAGTTAGGAACAATAATAATTTCATGGGTTGGTAGGGTAACTGTGTTAGGTGACCTTGGTATGTGACATAAGCTAGGGAAGACTGGCTAGGACACGAGATTTTAGGGTTCCCCGTGATCCGACGTAAGGACTCTGAGTCTACCGAATGACCATGTGAGGCTACACCATTTGCAGGGTAGAGACCCTAGGAAAGGTACATACATCATAATGACTTGTGTTCTTGTTTGAATTGGGCATTCTAAGGAATTTAAATAAACAATGAGTTGAAATGAATCTTAAATAAAATTCCATACTACTTGGCCTTAGGAATTCCTTGTTTACCTTTTAACAATGGCACCCAGTCATCGTCTACGTGCAGTACAGGAAGTGGAGGCTCAACAGGCTATCCCGGTTGATCGATGGAGGATTAACCCAGTAGAGGAGGATGACCAGTGATAGAAAACGTTATGCGTTTTCCAGTGATAGACTCTAAGGAAGTATGAGGGAAGTGTTTTGGACATGGAAACATAGAGTTGGATCGAGGAGATTGTGATCACCTTCAGCTTGATTATGGCTCTGATGGAGTACTGGGTTCCTTTGGTGGTGAGCCATATGCAGGGATTCATGCTTCAGTGGTGGAAAATGTACCTAGGAGAGAGGAAAGAGGCTGATGTTTTATGGGATGACTACGAGAAGGAGTTACAGGAAGAATTCCTTTCATCCACTATGAAGTCTGAGAACACTCAGGAGTTACTCTCCCTCTAGCAGGGGATTATGTCAATGCAGGAGTTGGGGATCAAATTCAAGGATCTCCTTCATTTTGTTCCAGATCTCTTTCTAGATGAGGAGTCTCATGCGAGATTCCTAGAGAAGTCACTTCATCCTTCTCTTCAGTGCGCAGTTACTCCCTTTACCCTTCTGAAATACTTAGAGGTCCAGAAGAAGGCAAAGGTAGTTGAGAGGATGTGCTCGTGATGAGGTCTACCATGAGAGGGGAGTCAACCTAGTTCTTTGAAGGGAAAGGTTATCAGTAGCAGGTCTCTGGCGCTAGGGCCTTTGAGGTTCCAACCGGTGGGGAGGCGACCTCAGTAGTTTCTATTTCGACCTTCTGGTCCTCGTTCCTATCATGTGGGCTTGGGGTCAATATATTTTATCTATGGAGTCCATGGAAATATTTATAATTAGTGTCTGATGGTAGTCAAATCTCATTATGGTGAAGGGCGGAAGGTCCAGTGCTCGCCTCAGCAACAGTTGTCAGTTGGGTAGTTCCAACAGTAGGGATAACAGCCTCACGCTCCACCAAGAGGAGACAGAGTAGGTAGAGGATGACCTTAGGGCATTACTTAAGGACCTCAACCCATGAATGGTCGAGGAGGCAGTCATCAGCAGAGGGGAAGAGGAGCTGTACGTGGTTAGTTACACGTCATAGAGGCAATAGTCCCAACAGGGCCATAAATCATTAAAGGTATGACTAGTCTGTTTAGTACACTTTCTTACACTTTGTTTGATTTAGGATCTTCATACTCCTTTTTTGCACTCGATCTAACCCATGCTCTGGGACTAGACTTAGAGAGACTTCTCATGCCCTTGGTGTTGAGTACGCCAGTCGGAGGTCAAACCAACTTGTTTGATGTATGTTGGATATGTAGACTGTTGATGTGGCCACATCAGTCTCATGGATATCTTTTCCTCTTACAGATGCAACTTTACGATGTCATTCTTGTCATCGATTGGTTTTAATTTGTGCATGCTGTTATCGATTGCTTCTGGAGGAGAGTTGTGCTTTTAGACGTGGATGGATAGCATGTGGCTTTCGTTGGTGAGCAGATTTTTCAGATGGGAAGTCATCATATAGGTCCCCTTATTTCCTTATTAGATGAAATGTTAGTGTAATCGGTGGATACTAAGATTTAGGAGGTTCCCAACATCATTGGGGAGTTATTGGATGTCTTCCCCGAGGATGTTGCGACTCTACCCCCTTAACGTGATGTTGAATTCAGGATAGACTTGCAGCCCGATGCTTCTCTGATTTCGATGGATCCTTATTGGATGACACCTTCAAAGCTATGGGAGTTGAGTATTAAGATAGACGATCTGATGAATAAGGGTTTTGTCTGGCCTAGTGTGTCACCTGGGGTGCTCCGGTCTTGTTTGTGAAAAAGACAGATGGTGGTTTGAGGTTGTTCATAGACTACCAAAGGTTGAATCAGGTAACAGTCAAGAACTGTTACCCTCTCCCGAGGATAGAAGATCTTTTCAACTATATGAGAGGATCAATTTTAGTTCTCTAAGACCGATCTACGATCTGGGTATCACCAATTGAGGGTAAAGAAAGGTGATATTCTGAAGACTGCTTTCAGGTGTAGGTATGGGCACTTCAAGTTTGTGGTTATCACGTTCTATGCTATAAACACACTATCCATGTTCATGGGGATCATGAACTCCATTTTCCATGAGTTCTTTGATTGGTTCATTGTCATATTCATCAATGACATCTTGATCTACTCAAAGTCATAGGAGGAGCATACCGAGCATCTTAGGACTATCTTGGAGGTTCTTTGACGCCACCAGATCTATGAGAAGTTGTCCAAGTGTAATTTTTGGACAAGAGAGGTACACTTTATCAAACATGTGGTGTCTCAGCAGGGTATAGCAGTGGACCCATTGAAGGTCGAGACAGTTTTTTCTTAGGCGGCACCAAAGAATGTTGCAGAGGTTCACAGTTTTCTTTTTCTAACAGACTATTACCAGAGATTCGTACCTGATTTCTCTCGAGTTGTAGTTCCATTGATATCCTTGAATAGGAAAGACTAGGCCTTTGTGTGGAGTGGGCAGTGTCAGGTAGTATTCAGCTACCTTAAAGGGAAGTTGGTCAGTGATCTAGTGCTCCAGTTGCCAGAGGAAGGGGTGATGTTTGAGGTGTTTTGTGATACTTCCCTTCTGGGTTTGGGATATGTGATGATGCAATAATAGGGAGTGATCTCTTATGGGTCTAGGCAGTTATGTACCCACAAACATAACTATTCCACCCATGATCTAGAGCTAGAAGCAGTCATGTTCACACTGAAGTTGTGGCGGCATTACCTCATTGGGGAGTGCTTTTTGGTCTTCACGAATCAGAAAATCTTTAGGTATATCTTTTCCTAGTAAGATCTGAACTTGAGATAGTGGAGGTGGATTGAGTTTCTTCAAGATTATAATTTCGAGATCTCTTACACCTTAGGAAAGGGGAATATTGTGACTGATGCTTTGAGTAAGAAGTCGCAGAAGGAAGTAGTTCGGGAATTTGTGGATGCTTGGAAGGAGATGGAGGAGTTGGAATCCTTGAACTTAGATTTAGGAATAGATGATGATAGAGGCTACTTATTTCAAATGAAAATGCAGTCTTATCTAAAACAGAAGGTGGAGGAGTCTCAGTGAGGAGACTCAGAGGCAGAGGTGATGCGCGATCATGTTGACCATGGTGATGCTCTAGAGGGATGGTAAGAATCAGATGATATTATATAGGATGTTGTTTTTTTCTAGTGGTGATATGTGAGGGAGTTATATGTGAGTTTTACAGCTCACCCTTAGTGGCACACCCAAGAATTTCTAATATGTACCACGACCTGAGAGAACAGTTTTGGTGGCTTGGTATGATACAGGTGGTAGCAGAGTTTGTGGTGAAGTTCTTAGTGTGCTAGCAGGTGAAGGTTGAGTATCATGTGTCTGGTGGTTTGTTGCAGCCCTTAGATGTACCTAAGTGGAATTATGATGGCATCTTGATGGATTTTTTCATAGGGTTACCCGAGGCTTGGGGGGGGGGGTGCGATGCAATCTAGGTAGTGATGAATCAACTGAAGAAATCAGCTCACTTATTAGTGATTAAGAAGTCAAGAATAGCGGATTCCTAATCCAAGAGGTATGTGGATTAGGTGTTGTAGATTCATGGAGTTCCGAGATCCATCGTCTCAAATCGGGATGCGCAGTTTACCTCATGAGTCTGGAGGGGATTGCAACATGCTTTTGGAACTCAGTTATACCTCAACACTTCTTTCCACCCTTAGATGGATGGACATACAGAGCAGACCATCCAGATATTTGAGGACATGCTGTGAGCGTGTGTCTTGGACTTTGGAAGGTCTTAGGCATGAAACTTTCCCTTAGTGGAGTTTTCTTACAAAAATGGATATCACTCTTCCATTGGCATGACTCTGTTCGAATATTTGTATGGTAGACCATGTCGTTCACCCTTGTACTGGACATAAGTTGGGGAGGCAGCTATTCTTGGTTCGGACATGGTGCAGAGTATGACCGAGAAGGTGAAGCTTTTTCATGAGAGTATAAAGGCAATACAATGCTATAAGAAGTCGTACACCAATTGTAGGAGGAGGCCCTTAGAGTTCGAGGTTAGGGACTACATGTTCTTAAAGGTTTCCCCTCAACGTGGACAATAGAGGCTTGAAAGGGGGAGAAAGCTTTCTCCATGGTTCATTGAACCTTTCATGGTGTTGGAGTGAGTTGGAAAGGTGGAATACCATTTGGAGCTACCACCATAGTTGGAGAAGGTCCAAAACATCTTTCATGTATCTCATCTTTGTTAGTATCTTCACGATGACTCTCATGTCATTGATTGTTGGATGTCGAAGATGACGCGACATTCATGGAGTGGCCAATAGAGATCCAAGATCATTGGGAGAAGGTGTTGCATGGTTGGACCATTCCTTTGGTTCGCATGTTGTGGAGGCATGGTGGACTAGAGTAGAGTACTTGGGAAAGGGATACGCAGATGCATGCCTAGTACCCATAGTTGTTCTGAGTTTTTCCTTGTTGTTTTTTCCCTTGTAATGTAATGATTAAACCTTGTTTTCTATGAGATGAGTTGCTTCCTTTTTCAGTAATATGTGATGAAGTCCTGACATGTGGATAGAGGAGGACCTGATTCCTAATCTAGATACATTAATTGATATATAATTAAACTTGTGCGGGCAAGTCAGTGCCGCCCAGAGTGGATAGTTTCCTAACATGGATGGAAGAATACCATGATTAGTGTGTTTTGGACAGTGTGGTTATTGTACTTGTGTGGCGTGTCTTTTGGTCAATTGGGTTGGAAGATGTTGGAGTAAGTGTTCTTGGATGTTGAGGTTTCACTCCAGCTTTTGAACAACACATGGTGGTTTATCGTTGAACTTTGGTGTGCTTAGTTGGTAGCGGTGTTTCAAACATAGCAGGAACCTTGAGAGGCATCTCACAGGGTGGGTTTTTAGACCCCTCTCTTCCTTATGGGTTGGTTTTGAATTATCGAGGATTAGAATAGTTTGAGAGGTATATGATGCAATGGCATGGACCTTCCTAGTCTATTACTTTTCGAAAATATGGTGTTGAGATAATTTGGTAGGTAACAATGACTCATTTCAAGAGTTTGCTAAAAAAATCCAATTTTTCATTAGTAGGTGGCGTTGGTGAGTGGCATCGGTGACTCGTAATGGTGACTCGCTAACAGTGGGTCACGATGGTGAGTCATCCATTGGTAGGTGGCGTTGGTAGGTGGCATCAGTGAGTGGCATCAATGAGTCATGTTGGTGGCTCATCCAATGGTGACTCAACCATTGGTGAATCGTGTCAGTGACTCACCCAATGGCGAGTCATTTCCAATAGTTTGTCAAAATTCTAGTTTTTCCTAGTTTTTCTAGATTATCCCCTTTAACATTTTATTTGACGTAAAATGAGTTTAAAACCATGTTTAAGTGTTTTTAAATCCATTTCGAAGGATATAAAATATATCTTTAATTTTCCTAATGCTCAGGAGGATTTAAGTTAGTCAAAATGCATGGTCTTGATCATGATCCGACTTTAATGGATTTTAAAACTGTTCCTCTATTGATATAGGATTTGGCCTTTCTAAAGATGAGATCATTCCTCCCTTGTGCGTTTTCTCTTTACTCTTGTTACCAAGCATCCAAAAACCTTTCTTCCCTAGTGAGCCATGCATTTGGGTTTCACCCTTGGATCACGTCTTCCTAGAGGTTCCTCCTACTACTTGTGAACCCCCTATTTTGGTTCTAGGAGGATTTTCCAATCGTCCGTTCTTCCAGGTAGGGATCCTTTCATCTCTTTTAATTTATGTATCACGTGGGGGGGGGGGGGGTATGAATATTTACCATGTAAATGCAATTGAATCCAAATATAAAAAAGATAATTGAGTTGGATTTAAAAAAATGAATAGGTGATGGGGAAAAGTGGCACATGATTCTGTTTTATTGCTTATTGATATTGTGATTTGTATGGGCTGTATGCCTATTTAAAATCATGGTCATTGGTGGTCTTTGTTTGTGCACTCAATATGACTTGTGTGGCTTGTTATTAATCATATATTGAATTAATATATACATGTAATTGGTCAACCACATATATTGGGTTAAATAAATGGATTCCCTAGGATAGAACCTATTCTATGATAACCCCCGAATTATCAAAGTGGAATTAAAGAATGAGTGTCTGCTAATTCTGAATACACCCTACCTTGTTTGTTGTGGTTGTGTGTTATGTGTGGTTATATTATATCTTTTTCCTTATGTGGTTAAGTGATGTTGGGGTTGAGAGCATGACTATAAGGTGGGGTGGTATAGATGGTGTAATGGAATCTCAGGTTGAGAGATTGACTGAATGTGGAATGGATGGGTAGTGTTCGAGTAGCGTGGCTGCATGTTTGGGTCATGCCATATTTTTTTGTTACTGGGTGTGATGGGTGTGGTGTTGTTATACAGTAGGGATGCCATGCTGGTTGTGATGATGTGTGTTTTGGGTTTTGTCTATAAGTTGTGTGTTTTCTTATTGAGAGGAAGGACATGACAGAATGAATTTGAATTGAGTTGTTTCACTGTGGTTCTTTTTCCTATGCAAGGTTTATGTTGTGTGGCTTGTTGTGTGCTATGGTTGGTAGTTGCTTGAGTAGGGATGGAATGAATAAATTTTCTCCTTAATAAAGAATAATAATTGGTTAAATGATATGGTTGGGGGTATATTTGAGTTGTGGCTTGTTGTGAATGGATTCCATTTATCAACTTTCAAAGTGACTGTTGCTAGTGTTAATAAATGCATTTAGAGGTAGTAACAGAGTTGAAAGTATCATAGGGTAGTTTGACCTAAACCATCATTGAAGTTGGTCAAATTTTAATATTTATATTCCTACTAACTAAAATATATGCGGAAAGCAGGGTAAAACCCACATGGAAGGCAATTCTGACCACTATTCTTCTAAAAAAAATACAAAAGACCCCATTGTTGTCAGCAGAAAAGTAGTTTTTCTATTTTTTACTTTTTATATTTTTTTTTAATTTTTATATATCATTATAGTGACATAACATTTGAAAACATATTTCTAAACTAAATTGAAACTAGGAACAATAGAAAACATAGAGACACAAAGATATAGTACACTGATAAAAGAAAAATCTATTTAAATGCTCGGGGAAAAATATCCATTCTACTGGTTCTAAAAAACAATTCAATTCACTTAAAAGATATCACAGAGTGCCACCATAAGAATATGATTTACCTCCCTCTCCAGGAGTTAAGTCACACTATTCAATCTATTCTAGAGTTTGCCACTCTAAAATAAATCAATTGTGAACAGTTTGAAAAATGACCACAAGATGAACTCACCGTAAGTCTTGTAGTATTAAGAATTTATTATCTTTTAAAAAATGTATTCACAATCAATCTCGCCAATTGATTGTAAAATATTGAAATTAAATTTTGGTGGAACAATGCAATTTAATGAATTCAGTATTGATCTCGCTGATCAATACTGATTACATCTAAAGATTAAGTGAAAAAGAACATATAAAAGTAACCAGTGAAACTTCAATTTATCCCCAAACAAGAAGGTTTAGCCAATAATGATCTCAATTACGTATACTAAAACCATTCAATTACAAAGGAGAATAATTGAAAGAAAAAATAGGAAGAAAACTCCCTCTGCTAGCTTGAATTGTTGCTGCTCCAGGCTCTCGGATCTCCAGAGAATGGCTCTACGAGGAGTACTCCAAGGTTCTCTCCAGGTTCTTTCTCTGCTTCCGAGTGAATGATCGAATGTACCAAATGAATTCCCCCCACCAAATTCTGATTAAAATCATTTTTTATATCCTCCATCATCTGCTGCTTGTCACCAAACATTTTCCACTAACTTCAAAATCCCTTCACAAATGCACCGCTCAACGTGCGTTTTTTCACGACTAACACATCGCACTAGTTTTTCTCACGTAACTAACTCCAGCCGAGTTAGTTGCATGCACCTAGATAAGATAAAGTTTCCTCCTGAACCTGCATAAATTAAAACACACAAAAAAATTAAAAAAATGAAAGAAAGAAAGAAATATTTATAATTAAAATCATAATTTTATTAAAAACCCACAAGATTTAATAATGTTATTATTTATTAAGTTATTTATTTATTTTAATATAATTAATGTTAATTAAAATTATTAAATTATTATTATTTTAATTTTTTTTTACTAATTTATATTAATTATTTAAGTTTATTACAAATTATTATTAAGTATTTTATTTACAAGTTTTATTATAGTAATTTAATAAGAAAAATAAAAATATAATTAATTTATTCTAATAAAATTTAATAATTTTAACTAATTGATTTAGTTAAGTTAAAGTTTTATTAAAGTTAATTAAATATAAATATTCTGTATTAAAAATTATTATGTTTATTTAATGTTTATAATTATTATATTAATTTATTAGTTTTATATTTAGTTTAGTTTTTTTTAAACATCCTTCTTCCTCCACTAAAATCAGCACAAACAGGGGAAGGGTCTCTAGCTTCTTCAAGAAGCTTCCAAGGCAATATGCAGGTGGCCGGATCCTCCTCCTCATCATAGCAGCATGGGGTAAGTTCTTCTTCTCCATTGGCTTCTTGAAATAGCTTCACTATGACATCATCCTCCCAGCACAATGAAGATCTGGATTTCAGCAAGCGACGACCCTCCTCTGACCACCTCGATCTCGTTTTCTCCAGGCGGCAGGTCCAGGATGTCCACAGTGGTGATGATAGGTGGTCAGATCTTCTAAAAGTCCTCTAGTAATGAGATTCTCCATGAAAGTGGCCCAAACCTCCTCATGGCGGCGGCTTCACCACGACTACTGCCTACAACTCCAGATCTGAGACCGTTCTTGATCGGGCTCTGATTTAGTTCTGCCTCACAGTAGCAACAAATTCTTTTGTATAAAAATACTGAAATAGGGTTTGATTGAAAATGGTTCAAGTGCCTGTGGAGTTTCTTCTGTTCTTTTGTTTATTCAAATTGACTGGAAATGGGATGGAGAAAAGGCTTCAGTGAAGATACTAAAAGGGAGAACTTCGACTAGGCAAGGGATATAACTGGTGAAACTGATCTACGTGATAGTGAGAAGGATAGGAGGAGATGATGTCGGTACAAGGATGCAGGTGCAAGAGATAGACACTGACGATCCATGTCAGTACTAGTGGTGAAGGAAGTGGGCGAGATGTGTCAGTGGTACCGATGAAGAACTTCGGTAGCAGGGTGGAAGGATGAGAGACCGACAATGGAAAGGAGGGGTCAATGTCGGTATAAAGAATAAAGTGGTGAGGTGAGAACAGTTGCAGGTGGAAGGTGAGATGGAGTTTCCCAACAGTGAGGTGCAGGGGAACAGTGAGGTATAGGGGAACATTGAGGTATGACTCACCGTTGAAGAATAGAAGTAGGGAAGCACAAGGTCACTGTTAGACATAAAATATAAGCTCACTGTTGGTTGAAAGGTCGCCGATAGAAATAAAATGAAGGTCACCGGTGAAGTTATAAGTTTTCGATAGAATGAAAAATTCCCGATAAGTATAAAAAAGGCTACCGATACTTTTAAATTAAGGTTACTGAAATTGAAAAATAAAGCTCATAGTTGGGGATAGCTTAAAGGTCACCAGTGAAGATTAAATAGAAGGGCCACTAATGACAAAAGGTCACTGGTAGACTTAATAGTCACTATTTCCCATTAAGAAAAGGGTCACCGTTAGAACAAAAATGAGTAACTAACGGCGACCTTCAAAAATTTAAAACTCATAAATTGAACTTAAAATTAAAACTTAAGTTAATTTATTAGTTTTATATTTAGTTTAGTTTTTTTAAACATCCTTCTTCCTCCCCTAAAATCGACACAAACAGGGGAAGGGTCTCTAGCTTCTTCAAGAAGCTTCCAAGGCGGTACACAGGTGGTCAGATCCACCTCCTCGGCATAGCGGCATGGGGTAAGTTCTTCTTCTCCATCGGCTTCCCGAAACAACTTCACTACGACATCATCCTCCCAGCACGGTGGCGATCTGGATTTCAGCAAGCGTCAACCCTCCTTCAACCACCTCAGTCTCATTTTCTCTAGGAGGTGGGTCCAGGATGTCCACAGTGGTGACGCCAGGTGGTCAGATCTTCTAAAAGTCCTCCAGTGATGAGCTTCTCCATGAAAGTGGCCCAAACCTCCTCATGGCGGCGGCTTCACCACGACTACTGCCTACGACTCCAGATCTGAGACCATTCTCTATTGGGCTCTGATTTAGTTCTGCCTCACAACAACAACGACTTCTTTTGTATAGGAATACTGAAATAGGGTTTGATTGAAAATGGTTCAAGTGCCTGTGGAGTTTCTTCTGTTCTTTTGTTTATTCAAATTGACTGGAAATGGGATAGAGAAAAGGCATCGGTGAAGATACTAAAAGGGAGAACATCAATTGGCCAAGGGATATAGCTGGTGAAACTGATCTACGTGATAGTGAGAAGGATAGGAGGAGATGATGTCGGTACGAGGATGCAGGTGTAAGAGACATACATTGATGATCCGTGTCAGTAGTAGTGGTGAAGGAAGTGGGTGAGATGTGTCAGTGGCACCGATGAAGAACTTCGGTAGTAGGGTGGAAGGATGAGAGACCGACAGTGGCAAGGAGGGGTCAATGTCAGTATGAAGAAGAAAATGGTGAGGTGAGAACAGTTGTAGATGAAAGGTGAGATGGAGTTTCCCAATAGTGAGGTGCAGGGGAACGGTGAGGTATAGGGGAACATTGAGGTATGACTCACCGTTAGAAGAATAGAAGCAGGGAAGCACAAGGTCACTGTTAGGCATAAAATATAAGCTCACCGTTGGTTGAAAGGTCACCAATAGAAATAAAATGAAGGTCACCAGTGAAGTTATAAGTTTTCGATAGAATGAAAAATTCCCGATAAGTATAAAAAAAAGGCTACCGATACTTTAAAATTAAGGTTACCGAAATTGCAATATAAAGCTCACAGTTGGGGATAGCTTAAAGGTCACCGGTGAAGATTAAATAGAAGGGTCACTAATGAAAAAAGGTCATCGGTAGACTTAATATTCATTGTTTACCATTAAGAAAAGGGTCACTGTTAGAACAAAAATTAATAACTAACGACAACCTTCAAAAATTGAAAACTCATAAATTGAACTTAAAATTAAAACTTAAGTAAACTAAATAAAAAGATTGAAAACAATTAATTAAAAGAAAGCTAAACACCATGAATTTAAAACAAAATTTTTATTAAACTTTAAACATTAAAATTATTAATTGAAAACACTTAAATTAAGAACTGGATAATTGATAAACTAAAATGATATAAGACTTAAATTAAAATTACTATATAAATTAATTACAGGGTAGGCTGTGAGTGAAAATGAATAGCATCGGTGACCCAATAGGTCATCGATGACTCTTGTCTATCTCACCAGTAGACAAAAAATAAAAATTAGAGACTTAATAATTTAACCGCATACTTAGAATTAAATAATTAATGTTTTAAAATTTTAAATCAATCAATTAATTAACAAAGTGAATACTTAAAGTTAAAAGTGAACTATTTCAATTAATTTAAACTAAAATTCTTAACTTAATTAATAAGTAGGATGGTTAAACATATTATTTAATGAAATTAATAAATTTTAATAAAACTAAATTAAAGGATAAAATATTAAAATAAAGACCATGCTAATTAACACAAATAAGGATATTAAATGATTATTTATTATTAAAGTCAAATTATTAAAAAGTGAGCAGATTAGAATTAAAAAAACTAATAAACAAATAATTAATTTAGATTAGATAAGTAAGATTAAAAGTATTAATTTAAAGACTAAAAAATACTTAATTAATTATAAAAATTGATTAATTAACAAAATTAATTATAAAAATACAAAAGTACAATTATTTAGTACAAAGTGCTTAAATAATTAATTAAATCATTAAAAATTAAGAAAAAATGTGGCAAAACTATGTAAAAATAGAGCCACATAAAATTCCCCCACACTTAAGCATTGTTTGTCCTCAAACAATCCCATGTTTTGTAATCTTTGAAAAACAGTAAAGTGTTTATTATTTTTCTTAAACTGTAACATGTCTAGCACTCAAAAAAGAGGACATAACATGAAATCAGGCTTTTTGAAAATGTTTCAAATGATGTCTTTCCTAGAAAAAAATAATCAAAGATTAATCTAGAAAGATATGAATCACAAAGCAATGAATATGTAATGCCTCATATGGGATACAACTTAATGACTCATTTCAATCCAAGATCAAGTTCTAAGTCCAAGAGTGAGAAGAGGTAAAATTTATGTGAAATTCAGAACATAATAGAAGTACCTTATACTTCGACTCAATCCTAAGTACCCAAAAATAAAAATAATATTTTTTTTTGTGAATCACCTTAATGACACAACCTAAATGATTCTAATAAAAACAATTTGTCCCCTTCTTCATTTGGCGTTCATCATTCCCCTCACCTTAATGAACTCATTTTTGACCCTAGACACTTTATTTAATTTTTCCCAAGCCATGTATCATGTGCTAAGCACCGTGCAATGCACTTATTCAAGGTGAATAGAGGGCTTAAAGTTAACAGAATCGCACCCAACATCTAGGGTCTTAGAGACTCATCGTGGGATCCCAGATGCCCAAATTAATCCAGTTTTAAAAGTTTTATATCAAAAATCATTTCCATTGTCCCATTAAGATGATTACTTTTTATAATTAAAAGATGAATGAGGCCCCTAAGATCAATTAAAACTTCCAGTTACAAGGGTTATGATCATAAATCCACAAACATGTAACCCAAATCACTTTCATAAGTAGTTCCTAAACCAAATTTCCATCAAATCACTAAGTAAGATCACTCAAAAATCATCCAAACTCATTAATTTCAGATTCAGAGTAGTTCTTAACTACCAATCAAAGCACTGTTCAAAGGTAAGACCCAATTGAGTACAGTGTAAAGCTTAGAAATATAATAGAATTTTGAAAAAAATTAACCATTTTTTACAAAAAAGATTGAAGTGAAATGAGAATTGATGATCTTACATTTAAGCATAGTTTAACACAGTCAAGAATTGACCCCCTCCCCCATACTTAAAACCCAACTCTGTCCCCAAAGTTGACTTCTAAAGTGGAGAAGAACAATTTGAAATTTAAGGTTCAAAACAGATTTTCAATTTATCATTTAGATGACATGTATAAAGGGTCTCTTTAAAGTTAAAAAATTATTGTTTGCCACAAAAAATAACTTATAGCAGGTTCATAAGCAAGTACATGTATTATCATTTAAGTCCAGTGACACAAAGTTTCCATTAAAGTTCAAACCAAGCATGTAACTTGTGGGTGTAGAGAGAATTGGGTGTAAGGAAATTTAGAAAATATGATTCAATTAGACGTTAAATGACACATAAAGCAAGCATTCCTAACACCCCTTAGCAAAACACATTCAACAAAAAACACAACAACCAACAAGCATGTACCCCCCCACACTTAATTTCATACAGTGAAAGATTATTTCAATATTTATTAATGAATTCAAATTTAAGCAAGAGGCACATGCATAATTTTTTAATTCAACTTAGTGACATGTAGTAAAAGTTTTTTTAGTATGCAAGATATGAAATAGATTTTCAGCAAATATGTAGCAGAATTTTCTACAAGCAAAATTTTTAAGACAACAGTCACTGTCTCACCGATAGTAATTACTGTGACTGATTTTTTTTATTAAAGTGGATAGGAGCAGAAAAATGAGTACAAACTAAAGGATAGAATACTTCCCTGAATAGGTTTATCATTAGTCCTCAGCTCAAGAATTCCACTCCCTTAATGACACAACACCAACATCAATTAATCTTGAAACAGAACCAAGAGACAAAGAACAAACAGTAATAGGAATTTTACAAAAACAGAGCATAGAAGCAGCACTTTATTCAAGGTTAAAAAGAAACAACAAAAAGACAAAAAGAACTATGGGTTTCCTCCCATACAACACTAAGTTTTAAAGTCTTCAGCCAGACTTTATTCAAGATCAGTTTTCAAGCACAGTGAAGGCAGCCAAGCTCTTCGGCTATCCCTCAAAATAAAGTTTCACTCTCTGCCCATTAACCAACATGGGTTTGTTCTCTTCACCTATAATTTCTAAAGCTCCATTATTCAACACCCTAACTATAGTAAAGGGTCCAAACCTCTTGGACTTGAGTTTTCTAGGAAAAATTTTAAGTCTAGAGTTAAAGAGAATGACCTTATATCCAGGTTTGAATTCTTTGTTTTGAATGATAGAATCATGAAATATTTTAGTCCTCTCTTTATAAATTCTTGAATTATCATAACTCTATCTCCTAATTTCATCAATTTCACTAAGATCAAGTAATATCCTCTCACCAGCACTCTTAAAATCAAAGTTCAGAGCCTTAACTACCCAATAAGACTTATGTTGCAACTCCACAGGTATATGACAACATTTCCCAAACAACAGCCTGTAAGGAGACATACCTATCGAGGTCCTAAAAGCAGTTCTATATGCCCATAAAGCTTCATCCAATTTAAGAGACCAGTATTTCCTAGAATTTGACACAATTTTCTCAAGTATTTGTTCTAGTTCTCTGTTTAAAATTTCCACCTGTCCACTGGACTGTGGATGATAAGGAGTACTGGTTTTATGAACACAACCATATTTCTCTATCAAAGCTTTAAATTTACAATTCTTAAAATGTGTTCCATTATCAGTGATAAAAGCTCTTGAGAATCCAAATCTAGAAAATATGTTCTTTTTGACAAACTTTATTACAGAGTTAGCTTGATTGTTGGGCAGTGCCACTGCCTCAACCCATTTTAAAACATAGTCAACAATAACAAGAATATACTCATTCCCATGAGATGATGGAAATGGACCCATGAAATATAAACCCCAGACATCAAAAATTTCAACTCATAGAATTCCTTTTTGGGGTAACTCCTGCTTCCTACCAACATTACCTAGCCTCTAACATCTATCACATCCAACCACAAAGCTCCTAGCATACTTAAAAAGAGAAGGCCAATAAAAAATAGATTGTAAAACTTTTTGAGAAATTCTTTCACCACCACGGTGACCTCCCCAAGGTGAGGAGTGACAACTCTCTAAAACAGGCAACATCTCTTCCTCAGGTACAGATCTCCTGAGGATACCATCAGCACATCTTCTAAACAATAGGGGATCAACCCAAAGGTAATATTTTAATTCAAAAATGAATTTCTTTCTTTGATTATTTGACAGATTCTTATGAAAGACACCTGCTTCTAGGAAGTTGGAAAAATCTGCAAACCAAGCAGATTGCCTAATTGACACAGTAAGCAGCTTCTCATCAGGAAAAGAAGAGTTAATCTCTCTAGGATCTCTAGATTCAGATTGAGTAAGAGGAACCCTAGAAAGGTGGTAAAAAACTAAATTTTCAGCTCCCTGCTTATCCCTAATCTCTAAATCAAATTCTTTTAGAAATAAAATCCATCTAATCAGCCTGGGTTTAGTTTCCTTCTTAGAAAACAAGTATTTTAAGGTAGAATGATCAGTGAAAATGATGACTTTTAAACCTAAAAAATACTGTCTAAACTTCTCTAGAGAAAAAACAACAGCTAGCAATTCTTTTTCAGTGGTGATATAATTATTTTGATCATCATCTAGTAGTCTACCAGCATAATACACCACATGTAATTTCTTATATTTCCTCTGTCCAAGGAAATCACCTACAACCATATCACTAGCATCACACATAAGTTCAAAAGGTAGTTTCCAATCTAGTGTAGTGATAATGGGTGATGTAGTGAGTTTCTCTTTAAGAAAATTAAATGATTTAAAATAGTTTTCATCAAAATTGAAAGGTGCATCCTTTACCAGCAAAGAACACAAGGGATTAGTTATTTTATAAAAATCTTTTATGAATCTCCGGTAGAAACTGGCATGCCCTAGGAAACTTCTAACACCTTTAACATTTTCAAGAGGTGGAAATTTTTGAATAACATCAATCTTAGTAGTATTAAATTCTAAACCTCTTTTGAACACTTTATGACCAAGCACAATACCTTTTGTAACCATTAATTGACACTTATCCTAATTAAGAACAAGGTTGGTTTCAATGCATCTATCTAAGAATAACTCAATATTTCCAAGACAAGTATCAAAAGTTCTACCCACAATGGAGAGATCATCCATGAAAACCTCAATAATTCTCTCAATCATATCTAAAAAGATAGCCATCACACACCTATGAAAGTTGGCTGGAGCTCCACACAACCCAAAGGGCATCCACCTGTAGGCAAATGTTCCAAAGTGGCATGTAAAAGTGGTCTTTTTCTGATCCTCTAGAGCAACATGAATCTATTTGTAACCAGAATACCCATCCAGAAAATAGAAAAATTAATTGCCAGCAAGCCTCTAAATCATTTGGTCCAAAAAGGGCATTGGAAAATGGTCCTTCCTAGTGGCTGAATTAAGTTTCCTATAATCTATATAGACTCTCCATTTTGTGGATTTTCTAACTTGGACTTATTCATTATTTTCATTCTTAACTACATTGAAACCTCCCTTATTGGGGACAACTTGGATAGGGCTAACCCAAGAACTATCATAAATGGGATATATCATTCCAGTGTCCAGCATTTTAGTCACTTCTTCTCTCACAACTTCTTTCATGTTTGGATTCAACCTTCTTTGACACTCTACCCTAGGCTTATGGTCAGGTTCCATAGGTATTTTATTTATACAAAATGAGGGACTAATACCCTTGATATCAACTATTGTCCAGCCTATGGTAGATTTAAACTTCTTCAAAATATTTAACAATCTTTACTCTTGATTTTCATTAAGTTCAGCAGAAATTATTACAGGAAAAGTGGAGTTCTCACCCAGAAATGAATATCTAAGATGAGTAGGGATTGGTTTCAGCTAAAGAGTGGGTGATTATACACTAGAAGGAAGAATCTTAGGCCTAGGAGGTCCAATATCTTCAACATATATTTTGTAGGGAGTATTAAATGATGAAAGATTTTCAATTTCATCAGATTTGGAAGTAATAGTGCTACTGTCCAAAGTGGGCAGTACACTGTCCAGATTTTCCAGATTAGAATTTAACAAATTTATCAAAGAGGAATCATAAAGTTGTCTTATAAGTTCTCCCTAAAATCATCAAAGTGTTCAGAAAGGTTGGTGTTAACAGAAACACCCTCAAATTCACTCAAAAAGTTCCTAAGTTCAGAAACAGAGGACCCTTCTATAGCAGAAACTGGACAGTTGTCCAGTTGTGGAAAAATTTCCAGATTGGATGTTCGAGTAGTATTTTCAACTTCTAAGACAGATTCAAAAGGATTTTCAGCTTCACAATTATTTTCTTCAGCAGAGAATTTATTTTTAGATTTATCTATGTTTTAAAGTTGATTTTTATAAGAAACTTCAGCTTAAAGGAACTCAATTTTTGAATAGTTTTCAAAATAAGTCTGTCCCTTAATATTTTTAAACACATTGAACTCTTCTTCTTGTTCTCCAATTTTGAAAATCAATTGACCCTTAGAAACATCATTGACAACACCACCTGTGGCCAAGAAGGGACTACCCAAGATGATGGGCACCTCTTGATCACACTCCATATCCAAGACTAAAAAGTCAGTAGGTAGAAACAGCTTCCCAGCCCCAACTAGCAAATCATCTACCCTACCCACATGATGAGTGAATGATCTATCAGCTAAATATAGTATGACTGTGGTGGGTTAAAGATCACCCAACCTCAATTGTTGAAATAGTGAGTATAGGAGAAGATTAATGATAGTACCTAAATCACACAAATAGTTGAAATGATCAGATTTTACTAGTGTGAAAGGTATGAGAAAACTACTTGGGTCTTTCAGTTTATGTGGGATTTTCTTTTGAAGTACAACACTACACTCTTCAGTGAGGTTGTAAGTAGAAAATTATTCTAGACTTTTTTTGTTTGAAATAATTTTCTTCAAATATTTCAAGTAAGATGGATTTTTAATTAAATCTTGAATGAATGGAATGTTCACTTGAAGTTTAGAAAGAAGACCAAGGAACTGAAGAATTTCAACCTTGGTGTTACTTTGTAGTTTCAGCTTCTCAGGGAAAGGGATGGGTGGGGAAATTTTTTTAAGGCCAGTAGGTATATCCCTCAACTCTTCCTCAAAATTTTATTTTCCTTTATCCCTTTGATTTTTAGATGAAGTTTCAGCTTGAGTTTCAAATGATAAATTCAAATTTTGATCATTTTCATGACTTTTCTGTGAATTTCTAGCCTGTGTGCAAAGAAGTTTTTTATTTCCAGATTGAAGAAGATTTTCATTTTGGGCATTTTCAGTGAGTTTTTTAGCAATAGTTTGGGTATTAAGACCACTTATAGTGACAAAATCCATAACATTATCTCCAGGGTTAAGTTCAGTGGTACTAGGAAGTCTACCCTTTTCCCTAGATGAAAAATCCCTAGCAAGTTGACCAAGTTGTGTTTCCATGTTCTGTATTCTAACATCAGTTTTCATTTTATCTGAATCATATTGATTTTTATTTTTGGTTAGTTGAGTCATGTATCTTTCCTCTTGGGAGTTGATTTTGTTCAAAATTAGATCTAGATTAGAAGACATGTGACTATCATTGTTTTATTTTACATTAGAAGACTCACCCCTTTTTTGATTATGAAAATTTGGTCTTGGTTGATTAGAGTAATTAGGGGTAGTGGATTGTTTAATTAAGCCTTGATATTTCCAGGACAGATTAGGGTGGTTCCTATAGCCTTGATTATAATTATTTGAAAATGGATCTTCTTTATAAGGCATCCTAGGACCATAGTTGAAAAAGTTTGAATTTTCTTGTTTTTGGGCGGACATATCAAAATTAGGACAGAAGTTTTCAGTATACCCAAACATACCACACTGGACACATTGTTCCCTTAAAAATTGGTTGGTATTTTGTTAGCCAAGTTGATTAATAGTTTGTTTAGAGTTCTGGCTCATTAAGGATTGAAGTTGTTTGGTGATTTCACTAAGTTTAATTTGAGTTTCATTCATTGAACCAATGTTTGAATTAACATTTCTATTAACTATTTTACTTCTTGAAATTTTATGTTGTGAATTTAGTGCAAGATTATTAAAAATTTGTCTAAGTTCTTCATCTGTTTTATCATTGTAATTACCCCCATCAGCTTGGTCAACTAGATTCTGTCCAGAGGATGACAACCCTTTATAGAAGGTATCCATGAGAAGGTGAGATGGGAGTTGATGATGGGAACACTACTTAAGCCGATCCCAGAATCTATCCCAAGTTTCATGAAGAGCTTATCCATCCTCTTGATATAGACTAGTTATCTTAGTTCTAAGTTCACCTTTAAGTCTTTGGGGATAAAATTTCATAATAAAAGATTTGTACACTTGATCCCAGTTTTCAAAAATGTTCTCATCCAGACTCAAAAACCAATTTCTAGCATTCCCTTTAAGGAAAAAGGTAAAGACTCTCATTATAAGTTCATTTTCTATGAGTCCTAGAAGAGTTAATTGTTGTAAAGTGTTATAGAAGTCTCTAATGAAGGTAAGGGAGTCCTCATTAGAGAGCCCATTAAAAGCATGCAACAGTGAGATGTGTGATTGTTTAAGTTCATAATTTCTGGACCTAGGAATAAGTCTGATAGATGATGGATTGCTTGAAACTTGTGGGAGTTGGAATTCCCTCATCCTAGGCCTTTCATTTTCATCTAAGAGTTCTGGTTGATTTTGATAGTTGTTAGGTTCAGGAACTCTATTATCTAAGTTTTCCATTTCAGTTTTGTTCTTCTTTATTAGAGCAGTGAGATGTTTATCTAATTCAAGGTTCAGATGCTCTAATCTAGCACCATAAGTTCTTTTGATCATGAAAACAACAGTAGACAGTAATCAAAAGTAAATAAAACTGTAACAATTCAACAATAAATGAAGCATTTTTTTTACAGATTTTTAATATTTTATTTTTTTAAGATTTTTATATATGTGTTTTTTTTAGTTTTTTTAGAAGAAATGGCTCGTTCCTTCCCCGAAAACAACACCAAAAACTTGACCTGAACCACCATTGAAGTTGGTCAAAGTTTAATATTTATATTCCTACTAACTATAATATATGCGGCAAGTAGGGTCTAACCCACAGGGAATACAATTCTTACCACTATTCTTCTAAAAAAAATACAAAAGAGCCCACTGTTGTCAGCAATAAAGTAGTTTTTCTGATTTTTACTTTATATATATATATATATATATATATTAATTTTTATATAGAATTAGAGTGAAATAAAATTTGAAAACATATGTATAAACTAAATTGAAACTAGGAATGGTAGAAAACATAGAGACGCAAAGATATAGTACACTAATAAAAGAAAAATCAATTTAAATGCTCGGGGAAAAATCTCCATTCTACTGGTTCTAAAAAACAATTCAATTCAATTAAAATATATCACAGAGTTCCACTATAATAATATGATTCACCTCCCTCTCCAGGATTTAAGTCACACTAGTCAATCTATTCTAGATTTCTCCACTCTAAAATAAATCAACTGTGAACAGTTTAAAAAATGACCACAAGATGAAATCACTGTAAGTCTTGTAGTCTTAAGAATTTATTATCTTTTGAAAAAAGTATTCACAATCAATCTCTCCAATTGATTGTGAAATTTCAAAATTAAATTTTGGTGGAATAATTCAATTGAATGAATTCAGTATCATTCTCACCGATCAATACTGATTGCATCTAAAAATGAAGTGAAAAAGAACATATAAAAGTAACCAGTGAAACTTCAATTTATCCCCAAAATAGAAGTTTTAGCCTAGAATCATCTCAATTACGTATACTAAAACCATTCAATTATAAAGGAGAAGAATTGAAAGAAATCAGAGGAAGAAAACTCCCTCTACTAGCTTGAATTGCTGCTGCTCCAGGCCCTCGGATCTCCAGAGAATGACTCTCAGAGGAGTGCTCCAAGGTTCCCTCTAGGTTCTTGCTTTGCTTCTGAGTGAATGATCGAATGTACCAAATGAATTCCCCCCGCAAAAATTCTATTGCAGCTCTATTTTTATATCCTCTGTCATCTGCTTCTTGTCACCAAACATTTTCCACCGACTTCAAAATCCCTTCACAAATGCACCGCTCAACGTGCATTTTTTCGTGACTAACACATCGCACTAGTTTTTATCACATAAATAACTACCACTGAGTTAGTTGCATGCACCTGGACAGGATAAAGTTTCCTGCATGAACCTGTATAAAATAAAACACACAGAACAATTAAAAAAATGAAGAAAATAAATAAATATTTATAATTAAAATCATAATTTTATTAAAAACCTACAAGATTTAATAATGTTATTATTTATTAAGTTATTTATTTATTTTAATATAATTAATTTTAATTAAAATTATTAAAATTGTTATTAAGTATTTTATTTACAAGTTTTATTATAGTAATTTAATAAGAAAAATAAAAATATAATTAATTTATTCTAATAAAATTTAAGAATTTTAACTAATTGATTTAGTTAAGTTAAAGTTTTATTAAAGTTAATTAAATATAAATATTCTGTATTAAAAATTCTTATGTTTATTTAATGTTTATAATTATTATATTAATTTATTAGTTTTATATTTAGTTTAGTTTTTTTTAAACATCCTTCTTCCTCCCCCAAAATCAGCACAAACAGGGGAAGGGTCTCCAGCTTCTTCAAGAAGCTTCCAAGGCGGTACACAAGTGGTTGGATCCTCCTTCTTGGAATAGTGGCATGGGGTAATTTCTTCTTCTCCATCGAATTCCTGAAATAGCTCCACTATGACATTAGCCTCCTAGAACGGCGACGATCTGGATTTCAGAAAGCGACAACCCTACTCCGACCACCTCGGTCGCGTTTTCTCCAAGCGGTGGGTCCAGGATGTCCACAGTGGTGACGACAGGTGGTTGGATCTTCTAAAAGTCTTCTAGTGATGAGATTATCCACGAAAGTGTCCTAGACCTCCTCATGGCGGCGACTTCACCATGAATACTACCCACGACTCCAGATCTGAGACCGTTCTCGGTCAGGCTCTGATTTAGTTCTGCCTCATAACAACAACGACTTCTTTTGTATAGTAATACTGAAATAGGGTTTGATTGAAAATGGTTCAAGTGCCTGTGGAGTTTCTTATGTTATTTTATTTATTCAAATCGACTGAAAATGGGATGGAGAAAAGGAGTCGGTGAAGATACTAAAAGGGAGAACGTTGATTGGGCAAGGGATATAGCTGGTGAAACTGATCTATACGATAGTGAGAAGGATAAGGGGAGGTGATGTCGGTACGAGGATGCGGGTGCAAGAGACAGACACTGACGATCTGTGTCAGTAGAAGCGGTGAAGGAAGTGGGTGAGATGAGTCGGTGGCACTGATGAAGAACTTCAGTAGTAGGGTGGAAGGATGAGAGACCGACAGTGTCAAGGAGGGGTCAGTGTCGGTATGAAGAAGAAAGTGGTGAGGTGAGAATAGTTGTAGGCAGAAGGTGAGATGGAGTTTCCCAATAGTGAGGTGCAGGGGAACAATGAGGTATAGGGGAACGATGAGGTATGACTCACCGTTAGAAGAATCGAAGGAGGGAAGCACAAGGTCACCGTTAGGCATAAAATACAAGCTCACCATTGGTTGAAAGGTCACCGATAGAAATAAAATGAAGGTCACCGGTGAAGTTATAAGTTTCCGATAGAATAAAAAATTCCCGATAAGTATAAAAAAATGCCACTGATACTTTAAAATTAAGGTTACCGAAAGCACAAAATAATTCTCACAGTTGGGGATAACTTAAAGGTCACCAGTGACGATTAAATAGAAGGGTCACCGATGACAAAAGGTCACTGGTAGACTTAATAGTAACTGTTGCCCATTAATAAAAGGGTCAGTGTTAGAACAAAAATTAATAACTAATGGTGGCCTTCAAAAATTGAAAACACATAAATTGAACTTAAATTTAAAACTTAAGTAAACTAAATAAAAAGATTGAAAATAATTAATTAAAAAAATCTAAACACCATGAATTTAAAACAGAATTTTTATTAAACTTTAAACATTAAAATTATTAATTGACAATGCTTAAATTAAGAACCAGATAATTTATAAACTAAAATGATATAAGACTTAAATTAAAATTACTATATAAATTAATTACAGGGTAGGTAGTGAGTGAAAATGAATAGCATCGGTGACCCAATAGGTCACCGATGAATCTTTTCTGTCTCACCGGTAGACAAAAAACAAAAATTAGTGACTTAATAATTTAACCACATACTTAGAATTAAATAATTAATGTTTTAAAATTTTAAATCAATCAATTAATTAACTAAGTGGATACTTAAAGTTAAAAGTGAACTATTTCAATTAATTTAAACTAAAATTCTTAACTTAATTAATAAGCAAGATGGTTAAACATATTATTTAATGAAATTAATAAATTTTAATAAAACTAAATTAAAGGATACAATATTAAAATAAAGACTATGCTAATTAACACAAATAAGGATATTAAATGATTATTTATTATTAAATTCAAATTATTAAAAAGTGAGCAGATTATAATTAAAAAAACTAATAAACAAATAATTAATTTAGATTAGATAGTAAGATTAAAATTATTAATTTAAAGACTAAAAAATACTTAATTAATTATAAAAATACAAAAGTACAATTATTTAGTATAATGTGATTAAATAATTAATTAAATAATTAAAAATTAAGAAAAAAATGTGGCAAAACTATGTAAAAATAGAGCCACATCATGGTTTATAGTTTGATTAAGAATCCATAGGTTGGTCTTGAGTGTTTGATACTATATATACATACCTATATTTTCTTTGTGTTTTCTATATGCACCCCACCCTAGTTGAGAACTATGTTCCAAACACCCCCATTGTCATGGGGGAGGGTATCTTTCCCAAACATCCTGGTGGGAGGATGGATGGATGAACACCCACTCTTCCCTGCTCCCTCTTCCAGGTGGTGATTTCCCAAGATTCTTCAGGCAGGTAGTGGTTTGTGAGGCCCAGGCGTCTGCGAGAAAGTTGTGTTTTCCCAAGTGCTTTCAGGATGAGATATATTGTGCTTTCCCAGGTGTTTTCAGGATGTGATGTGGTATGTGTCCCTTATGTCTACAAGAATGATGTGGTTTTGAGGCCTAGGTGTGTGCAGGAAGGTTGTGACGTGGTATTTTTATAAGAGGTGGGAGCACCAGGATGTTTGTTGTTAGGGTGTGAGAGTGGCTAATCAGTGGGAAAGTGGTGTGGGTCACCCTATCATCTATGTGCTTTATATTACTTTTTTGGATTGAATTATTTGGTGAGCATGACTTTGGTGAGGTTTTTGTGGCTAGTATACCTTGTTATGTGTTGTTGGTTTATGTTGTTTTCTCATAGGGGCATTAGTATGATTCTCTACTTATGCACGAGAGACTTTGGCTATTCCTACTGAATATACTTGTATGCTCACCCTATATATATAAAACTATTTTCAGGCTTTTAGGAGGACTATATGGACCATTCTATACATTACTAGCTTATACTTGGGGATAGTCGACATGTCGCTGCTTAACTTTGTTCTTTTGGTATTTACTTTAGAGCTTTTCATTGTATTTGTAGCAGTTTTACTTTAAAACATGCATGTTGGATAGATTTTGGTTTTTATTTTATATAGTGTTTGGAGTTGTTTTGAGATGGACCATCTTATCTCCCAGTCTCATTTTATTATAAAAAGGGTAATGCATCCCATTTCATGAGATTTTATACCCTTGGTGTTAGTCACCACCTCAGCACCTACTGGAGGTGGGTCTTGGGGGTAATTATCTCTCTTCCTTCATTTCCATCTCAAGAGGGGTATCTTTGGAGGGAGAGGGTTGTGGTAATACTGGTCACACTGTACATCATATTAAGGTGAGGTTGACTCATACACATCACAAATTACTCATGGATCATTTTCTTAAAGTATCAAAATAATCTGAATGCGTTTTCTCAGTTTTCAGTATTCCAGTTGTGTTTTTTTACTAAAATGTAATTTCAAACTGGAAACACGCATTTTGAGTCATACTGGTTGCATTGTGCATCAGTTTGACATGATATTGCTTCATACACATAAAAAATGACTTATGAACTTATTTCCTAAATTATCAAGATAATCAGAGTGCATTTTCTTGGTTTTCAGTGAGTGGCACATTTTAAACTAAAATGTCAATTTTAAACTGATAAAAGACACTTTAAGTCATACCAGTCACACCATGCATAAGTTTGAGGTGTATTTAATTCCTATATTTCACAAATTACTCATGGATCATTTCCTTAAAGTATCAAAATAATACAAATTCATTTGATCGGTTTTCAGTATGTAACTTGTTCTTTATACTTAAATTAATGTCAATTTTAAATAAAAAAGACACACTTGGAGTCATAACTTTAACAACGTGCATAATATTGGGGTGTGTTTGACTCATACACATTTAAAATTAATCATGGATCATTTTCCTAAATTATCAAAATAATCTGAATGTGTTTTCTTGGTTTTCAGTATGTCACTTGTTCTTTTTACTAAAATTAATGTCAATTTTAAATAAAAATAGACACTTTAAGTTATATTGGCTGCACCATGCATCATATTGAGGTGCGGATGATTCCTACATGTTAGAAATGACTTATATTATTTTCATAAAGTATCAAAACAATTTGAATGTGTTTTATCAATTTTGAGTATGTTAGTTATCTTTTTTACTAAAATTAATGTCAATTTTAAATAAAAAGAAGCACTTGAATTATGTTAATATAGTAGATAACAAATAATATTATGCGAGAAACCATAGTATATTTAAAAAATCTTTACCTTATCATTGAATTCTAAGTTTTAACCTCGAAGTTCTATCCCTCACAAGCATGAGCATCTTCGAAAAAACCACCCCGACTCGAACAAATGAATCCACCTATATAACAAAACAATTCTTATGTGAGTAATACTAAAAATAAGTAAATTAAACATAAATATAAAAAAATACACTAATTCTATGAAATTCACATCTTTATGTTATTTTTGTACATTCTTCCATCAGGTATGCTGCTGGTCTCACCCAAATTTACCCAAGTTTTTAGGATTAAATGGTTGCTTGCAGTGTAGCTTGGGTTGTCAAATCCTGAGAGACTTAAGAAGAAAACTACAGATACGTACATTCTATGGATTGTTTTTAGATATAAAGTGGAAAAATTTGGGTTGATTTTAGATGGGTTTAAAATTACACTAATAGATCTATGTGAATTCAAATTTTGAGAAAATGAGGCAATCCTAGGTTATTGCTCAGGGTGGATTGGATGAATTCCTTTTTATACTATTTTGATTTCTTAAATTTAAGATGGGTTCATTAAACAAAGTAAAACTACCATAATCAATTACTTATTTAATAACTACACACCCTAATACTAATCACATATAAACTTGGAGGATAATAGTTATGAGCACTCCAAGGTAAAGGTTCATATTAGCACTTGAAGTGTGCGGACTTAAATTCAACAAGGATGAAGGAGTTCAAAGATTATCAAACAAAATTATCAATTAAAAGAAGTGATTATACATTAATGGAGTGAGAAATAATATCCAATACAACACCTTTATACTCCCTTATATCAACCCATAAGTAGGTTATCCCTCCATTTATGTTATGGTTTCAATGGAAGCGAGAAGTAGACTCATGAGAGAGGAATTGAATAAGTGAGAAAAACAATAAAAAGAAAACAATCACTCCACCATTGTGTGAATAATTTCACAAGGTTTGGTGTGAATAAGTTCAAAACTTGAAGAAATATTATTAATGTGATAAGAAAAATACCACAATAATATAATATTAATAACATTTGTTAAAAACTAAGGTGATTCGAACAACTTACAAGAGAATGAAATGTGGTTACAAACTCAAAGCGAGAACATAACATTAAAAAGAAACTAAACACCAAGATGCCTCAATTACTTCACCACCACTACCTTAAATAATAATTTCAAGAGGCTTGGGTTGAGCCCCCAACATTCCATGTATTCCCACTTAAGTATGGTAGGCCTAGGGTGGTGGAAAGTTTGTGGAAGTTGGACTTTTCCACCCTTGACCCAAAATGGCAGCTAGCTTGCATCCACCAAAAAGAGGCGTCAAAATGAGCTTCTATATGGCCAAATTTGGGTGAGATATATAAGAAAAAAATATATATTCAAATTTTCCCTAATATCTTGTAAAATTTCAACTCATTTTTTTTCGAGATATGATTGAAATAATGGTCTGTTTTTCTGGGCCATAGAATCTGGTCTAAAATTGTATCTTCAACTTGGGCCACCTAAAACTCCATTAAAACATTATAAGTAGTTCTAGAAACTGTTTGATGAAATGTTACTAATAATGTACTCTATCTTTAGATAAAATTTCAGAATCATTGGGCTTGAATACTATCCTCTACAATAATGTTATTGGGCTACTTTGCCCATAATTTCATGGGTTGAATGTCCAAAATGGTGGCCTTACAATATGAATATTCAAGTGATCCAAAAGCATGAATTGTTCCTTAAATCATGGGAGACCTGAAAATAAAATATGAATGTAAAATCAAGACCATTTGGTGTTTTATGATGTGTTAAAAAATGTACCATGTAATAGTGAATTTTAAGAAGGAATTATAATCATAATGTGAAATAATGTTCAATTTGTAAAATACACTAAAAATGGTGTTTATGAATAATTAAGAACATAAATATTATAATATAAACAATTAATATTAGCCTCTTTCAGTAGCTAATCACACCCCCAACTTGAGTTTTGCTAGTCCCGAGCAAAGTGTATCTCAAAAATATGAAATTTGAATTCCCTTTTCCAAAAACATTTTAATACACAATACTCACCAAAAGATCTCATACCAAACAATTATGAAACCCATAAAAATATTTTAACACAAGATAGGTTCAAAATAATATCCTAATCCCAAGCCCATTCTTTTTTTCAAATTCATCACCGCATTTCATCCAATTTCAATTAAGCATGATGACGTGTTGTGTGTCACAATATACATGGGGGTTCATTTTTATTCAAGGGAGAAAAGATGCAAGTGCTAGGTGGAATCAAATTTTAATATTAATATGAGTATTCATTTTTTATTTTTTGTGTTTTTTTGTTACAAATTTTCCATGGTAATTGAAATTTCACCCAATAAAGTCAACCCCTGTAGCGAGACTTTACCGATGACTCCCAAGCTCAAAGACCTTAGGTAACCAAGTGAATCCCACATACTCGGGAATTATTTCTAGTTAACTCAATCAAAAAAAAATTCAAATTACCAAAAATAGAGATAAAATACCCAACTTTGTGCCAGAAAACAATGGATTCATGATCCTCAAGTGACGAAATCCACACATTAGGTCAGTCCATTGCTTTACGTGCAATTGATTTTTTTTAATTTTTTTGATTGATTTTTTTGAATGATTTTTTTGAATAACCATGTTAATATTAAAATTATCACCAAACCTATTTCATTTATTATTGTACCCCAAGAAATCAAACTAATACCCCACAATATAAAGGATATGCATTGTGTTTTTTTAAATGGATGAAAATATAAATGGTGAAAAATCACATCGGACAACCGCACTTTCCAAAATCTATGATCATGAACTTAAACTTTCATTAAAATCAAAATCAAGGCATGAAAATTTATTTGATATTCAATTTCAAAGCGTTTAATTTGTATTATCATGTTCAAGGTTAAAGTAATTTCTCATTCCATGCATTTTTTTATTTCAAAACATTTTTTATTTTTTTTATGCACACAAAAGAATTTTTTTTATTTCACCTCCCCCCAAAATAAAATAACATTGTCCCCCATGTTTAAAGAAAATAAAATTTAGAAGGGGATAGAGGCATAGGAGAAGAGTTATAAAAGGAAATTGAAATAATAAACATGGAATAAAGTCACTGGTAGTTGAAGTTGAAGTTCATGATGCTCCTGATTACTCCTTTGATCTCCATGCCACTTAGAGAAGCCTCATTAATGATGACAGTTTGTGTTTGTACTCCTAGAGGAAACATGAATTTCCTAAAAATCCATCAATCTCAGTAGCACCTAAATCTTAAACACAAACACAAATAGAACACAATGGAAACCCCTTGAGGCTCCCTTAACTAAATATAAACAAAAACAAAAGGAAAGGAAGAAAACATACCTGTTTACTTTGAAACTCCAAACTTGAGTAAATGTACTAGTAAAGGTTGGGTTGCCTCTCAGAAATCACTTTGTTTAATGTTGTTATCCTGACATGGACCCTAAATCTATCAACTTTTTTCTGGTTCATAGGTTGGCTTAATTAACTCCTCCCTTGTTTCATTTTTATTGAATGATTCAATGAATGGTTTTAACCTATGACCATTGACTTTGAAGACATAACCACTAGTGGGATCCTAAATCTCTACTGCACTATGAGGGTACACATGATGCACTATGTATTGACCTAACCATCTAGACCTTAACTTTTCTGAGTGTAAATGAAGTTTTGAAATATACAAGAGAACGAATTTTCCCAGTTCAAAGTGTTTGTCTTTGAGATTCCTAGTTTGGTAGGTTTGAACTCTAGATTTATTTATCCTTTAATTTTCATAATCCTCCATCCTAAGTTCCTCAAGTTCATTAAGATCTAATTTCTTCTTTGCTTCGGCCAAAGAAATGTCAAATTTCATTTTTTTGATTTCCTAAAAGGCCTTATGTTCAATTTCAACAATGAAATGACATGATTTTCGATAAACCAACATATACAATGACATTCCTAGGATAGTTTTAAAATTAGTGTGATATGACCAAATGGAATCCAAGAGTTTCTCAGACTAATCTTTCCTAGAGGGATTGAAAGTTTTTTCAAGAATTTGCTTAATATCTCTATTTTACAACTCATCTTGACCATTGGTTTGAGGATGGTAGGTTTTTGAAACTTTGTTAGAAATACCATACTTAGACATGAGTTCTGAAAAGGGATGATTGCAGAAATGGGTTCCATGATCGCTAATGATAGATCTATGGATTATAAATCTAGAAAATATGTGCTCTTTTAGGAATCATATCACTACATGATGGTCATTGGACTTGGTGGGAATGTAATCAACCCATTTTGAGACATAATCAACCACTAAGTGGATGTAGAGATATCCCCTAGAGTTTGGTAAGGGTTCTATGAAATCAATTCCCCAAAAATCAAAGATTTTGATGACTAGAATGGGAGTAAGGGTCATTTGATTACTTTTGGTTATGAATCCTAATTTTTGACATTAAAGAAAACTTTGGCAGAATTGGTAGGAATACTTAGTGATATTAGGCTATTAGAAACCACTTTGGAGGACCTTTGAAGTGGTTTTATTTATGGAAAAGTGGCCTCCACATGCCTCTCCATGACATAATTTTATAACGGACTCTTGCTCAAACTCTGGAACACATATCCTATGATTTGATCAGGACAGAACTTGAAGAGGTATGTATAGTCAAACACATAGTGTTTGACATAAAAAAGGAATTTCCTCTTAGATTGGGTCCCAAGGAATTTTGGAATGTCACCCATCACCAAATGGTTTATTATGTCAGCATACCATGGGAAATCACTCACAACATAGAGGTGCTCATAGGGAAATGAATCGGACATAGAAAGGTGATAGGAGTTGTATTTGAATTATATCCTAGAGATATGATTAGATACAACATTTTTAACACCCCTTTTTTTATCCATAATGGTTAAATCAAACTCTTGAAGAAGGACCCACTGATCGTACCACGATTCACTGTTTTATTCCACCCTTACACCGCAGTTTTAAACTAGTTTTGTAATGAATATTCCAAATATAATAATAAATTTCACTTCATGTTTGAATCAATAAATTAATTTTAATCAATATTATAATGGGCAATGTTACTTGTTTTTATTGTTTCAATGTAGGTGGAGGTGATTTGGAGGGCCTTTGATGAAGTGGAAGAAAAATGGGCCAAAATTGCATGGATCCATGGACATCGGTCCACTGTTTTGCATAGTAAACGAAATAAGTGCATCCAAATGGGCTGAAATTTTGTGGTCCTGTCCAAAATTTAATAGGTTACATTTCATATTAAGGAACCCAATGCTGATTCGGCTTCTATGGGCCCCATCCGAACTGATCTGTCCAAGACACCGAATTTGGACCAAGTCAGATGCAGTGTTCTGTATTTTATCAATATCTTGAGCTGTAGTTGTCCAAATGGTTCCAAACTTTAGATGGAGACATTAAAGAGGTAGGGATACAACTTTTCTATTTTCTACAAAGCGAGATAAGACTATATGAAGGCAGAAATTCATGGTACAAGTGGATTGAAGAAATCTGTGTGCCTAAAACCACCTCCCAATTTTCCTATAAAATGTCACCTTGGGCTCCCCATTTGCAAGTTCGGCCAAGAGGAAAGGTGATGAAATTTTGGAGTCCCCAAAGAGTCTTCTAAACATCCCTAGCAGTTCTGGAGGCTATGAGAAGTTCTACCCCAACATCTTTCTCTTCCTCCTCTCCCATGGGTTTCTAAACCCCTTGTGATCACCCGGGGAGGAACGTGATGTACATCCCGAGCTTCATGTTTGTAATATTTGAATGATATTTTAAATTCCAGGTTATTGTGTTGTTTTTAATCATCCTCTATTCTTATTTTATTGAGTTATGTACTGGTATGTCATGCTCAACTCATATGATCATGTTTGGGGGTACCCATTCATGTGATGTTTCACACACCGTTCACCACTTTCTTTCCCCCTTTCAATTGCAGTGTTTGTGTGGTTTATATTGGTCAATTGAACTCACACAAGCACTTTCAAGGCTATGTACATTTATGTCATGGTATCACAAAGAAATAACATACAAACCTGGACAGAAGATCGAGTTTTTCGCGTGTTGCCTTGGTGAGTTTTGGTTATGAAGTCAAACACAATTCACTCAATCATCGGCGGTGTCCGGTGAATCATTGTGTGTTTTTGACTGAACCCTAGGAGGTATCCTAGTATAAACTCAGTAAAATTATAGTTATAGGTGTTAAAAACCAGGGATTAAAATATCATAACCTTATATCATGAATTGATGAAGGATAAATATCATGTGAGTACCCCGGGTTGATCACACTTAATTAATTCTGTTAATCTCTACTTTGTTTTATAGCTTCTATTTTCTATTGTTATCTTTAATAATCAAACCCAAGTATTATAAAACCCCATTTTCCTTTTTTACCTTAATAATAAAAACCACATTTTAGAATTAATGATCTAATGCTCCGTCGAGAGACGACCTAGGGTTGCTGCTATACTGCAGAAATTCTAGTTAAAAATAAACATCTAATTTGACGCGCTCGACAACACAATCAAATTTTGGCACCGTTGCCAGGGAGACAAGATCATTTTTTTCTTTATTTAATTTTATTTAGTTATTTTACTTCTTAATTAGTACTCCTTTAAATACCCCACCCCCATTTGATTGTTTTTGTTTTGGGTTTTGTCTTTATTTTTGGTTGTTTTTGGTGTGTTCTTTATCTCTATCTCTCTATCTATCTCTCTTCTTCCACATATCCCTCTCTAATTATATAGTATAACATTATATTATTCTTTCAACCTTCTTAAGTTTCTCTTTTTATCCATATCAAATCAAAAAAAAAACACAACAAACAATCAATCAATCAAACTGGACATCATTGTTGCATGACAAGATCTGGTAAAGGAACACCACTTGAATTTGATCCTGAAATTGAAAAGTCACTTCACACACAAATCAAGGCATCTAGATAAGGTCAATAAAGTAACATTGTGGAACCCCATTTATAACCTCAAGTGGTTCTAAACCAACCCAAAATTGAACCCAATCAAACCCAAGAAAACATGGCTGCAAATAATCGAACTTTAAAAGAACTTACCACCCCTGATGTGGAGTACCAACCTACGTACATCCAAAATCCCGAGGAAGCAGTCAAATTTGAGCTTAGATTAGGCCTAATCCACCTCCTTCAAAAATTCCATGGTCTTCCTGGAGAGGACCCTCACAAACATCTAAAAGAGTTTCACATAGTGTGCTCCACCATGAAACCCCAAAATGTGTCTGAGGACCTCATTAAGTTTAGGGCATTCCCTTTACCCTTGATGGTGTAGCCAAAGATTGGATATACTATTTGCCTTCCACAATTGGGGGCTGGAATGACCTAAAAAGACTTTTTCTAGATAATTTCTTCCCTGCCTCCCGAACTGCATCAATTAGGAAAGAAATCTGTGGAATTAGGCAATCACAAGGAGAGACCCTTCATGAATACTGGGAGAGATTCAAGAGACTTTGCTCAAGATGCCCCCACCACCAAATTAGTGAAAAACTATTAATCCAATACTTCTATGAGGGACTTATCCCCATGGATCGTGTAATGATTGATACTGCATTTGGTGGTTCCTTAGTTGACAAAACTCCTTCTGCCACTCGTGACTTAATAGCCAACATGGCTCAAAATGCACAACAATTTGGTACACGAGCTATTGCACCAACCCGAGGAGTTCATGAGGTAAGTCATTCATCCCTAGAACAAAAGGTAGATAATAAACTTGATGAGATGCATACCATTCTAAGGCAATTAGCTCAAGCACAAGGTAACTCACACTCTCCTACCATTACATTACATTGTGGTATTTGTTCTGATAATACTCATTTTTCTGACCAGTGCCCACAACTTCAGGATTCATTTGAGTCTTGTGCTATAGTGTTCCCTGGGTGTCCATTCCAACAAGCACTACCATTCAAGCAAGAACCATTCAGGCCAAATCCAAACCCCAGGTGGCAAGCACACCCACAATACCGACAAAGAGGAAACTCAAGCTACCCCAAGCAGAATTGGTATCAACAAGGCCAAGGTATGAAACCTTCTTATCCTTCAACATCTCAAAACAATCCTCCTCCTCCCAAGTCTGAACCAAGCCTTGAGGATATAGTGAAGAAAATGGCAACCCAGAACCTCCATTTCCAACAAACCACACAATCAGCTATTCAAGACCTACGAACCCAAGTGGGCAATTGGAAAACACCATCGGTGAGCTTAAGATGTAAGGTTCTAGAAAACTACCATCCCAATCCATTGCCAATAAAAAGGACAAAGGTAATTTATGTGGAGTTACACTTCGTAGTGGTAAAGAAGTTTCTCCTTCTACTGATTCTGCACAACAGGTATGTCCCCCTCTTAAAAACACTCCTTCCCAACCCTCAAAAATTTCATGTAATGAAAAACAAAATAAAAAGGGCAATCAAATTATCATTAATGATTCAAATGAACAATCAATTCCTCTTACTTTCCCTCAAATACTCTCTAAATCTAAGAAAAAATTTGATAATGAGATTGACAATGAAATAATGGATACATTTAAAAAAGTTCAAGTTAATATTCTATTGTTGGATGCAGTCAAGAAAATTCCCCGTTATGCCAAATTTCTTAAAGAACTTTGCACCCATAGAAGGAGGTTGAAGGGGAATGAGAGAGTCAAACTGGGGAGGAATGTATCGACCTTGATTCAACCAGCAATGCCAACCAAATGCAAGGATCCGGGCACATTCACGATACCGTGTACCATAGGGGAGACCTTATTTTCTGATGCTATGCTAGATTTAGGTGCTTCTATTAATGTAATGCCTCACTCCTTGTATACTTCTTTACAGTTTGGAGAGCTTCAACCAACAGGAATTATCGTGCAACTTTCCAACCGAAGCACAACACACCCATCAGGAGTGGTTGAGGATGTCCTCGTAAAAGTTAATAATCTCATCTTCCATGTAGACTTTTACATTCTTGAGATGGAAGATACCCGAACCCAAGGACATTCCCCTCTCATACTTGGGAGGACATTCCTAAAAACAGCAAATACGATTATCAACGTTCACAATGGTACGTTGTCCATGGAGTTTGGTGGAGAAAAGGTAAGTTTTAACATCCTTGATGCTATGAAACACCCTGTTGAAGAGCACTCAACTCTTCCTGTCTATTCGATGGAAGTGCTCTCAAACGATGCACACACACACAATTATCTCCTCAACCCAAACTCTAATTATTTTTTGTTTTCTTCACCCTTGGATGATTTGAGTTTTGGTTCTTATTTTGAATGTTGTGTGGGTTCAGAAAAATGTAAATTTTGTGCTTTAATTGATGAGTGTGTTTATTCTGAGGTACCCATGACTATCGATGATTCTGCAAATCTCATTTCAATAGATTCTCTTTCCTTTGAGAATAAACATGGGCAGATAGATAGTTTCATGGACCTCACTCCCCCTAAATCCACTCCCTCAATCAAAAAACCCCCGGTGTTGGAATTAAAACCACTTCCATCAAATTTAAAATATGCCTATCTTGAGGGTATTGACCAATTTCCCGTCATTATTGCCAATAACCTCTCTCCACAACAAGAATCGAAACTGCTCAAACTTTTGAGAGAGTGTAAAAAGGTAATAGGATGGAAATTGGATGATATTCCCGGGATTAGCCCATCTATTTGTATGCACCATATACTTTTGGATGATGAGGCTAATCCCATAAGGCAGGCTCAACACTGGTTGAATCCCACTCTCCTTAAAGTGGTAAAATTGGAAGTCAGTAAATTACTTGCTATAGGGATCATTTATCCTATATCTGATAGTAAATGGGTTAGCCCAGTTCAAATTGTGCCTAAAAAAACAGGAATAACAGTTGTGTCAAATGAAAGGAATGAATTGGTTCCAATGCGTGTGCAAAATAGTTGGCGAGTCTGTATTGACTACCGTCGACTGAATCAAGCCACGCAGAAGGACCACTTTCCTTTACCTTTCATTGACCAAATGCTAGAACGATTGGCTGGTAAGTCCCATTATTGTTTCCTTGATGGATATTCGGGTTATTTCCAAATCCATATAGCCCCTGAGGATCAAGAAAAGACAACATTTACCTGTCCATTTGGCACATTTGCATACAGAAGGATGCCATTCGGTCTATGTAATGCTCCTGGTACTTTTCAGCGATGTATGTTGAGTATTTTTTTTGAGTACCTTGAGAGTTGTATAGAAATCTTTATGGATGATTTCACGGTTTATGGTTCTTCTTTTGATGATTGTTTGGAAAACCTAGGTTCTGTCCTCTACCAATACATTGAAAGAGATCTTGTTTTAAATTATGAAAAATGTCATTTCATGGTTGAGCGGGGGATAGTTCTTGGGCATATCATTTCAAATAAGGTAATTCAGGTTGATAAATTTAAAATTGAATTAATTTCATCCCTTCCATTTCCAAAATGTGTTCGTGAGGTGCGGTCTTTCTTGGGTCATGCTGGTTTTTACCGCCGATTCATTAAAGACTTTAGTAAGATTGCACTTCCCTTATCTCAGTTGTTACAAAAGGATTCTGCATTTGTTTTTGATAAAAATTGTGAGGATGCATTCAATTCACTAAAAATGAGTCTCACGTCACCTCCCATCATCCAACCACCAAGGTGGGATATGCCCTTCGAACTTATGTGTGATGCCTCTAACTTTGCAGTTCGGGCAGTTTTATCACAAAGGGTTGAAAAGAATCCTCATGTCATTGCATATGCCTCGCGTACCCTTGACCCTGCCAAGGTAAACTACACAACCACTGAAAAAGAACTCCTTTCTATTGTGTTTGCCTTGGAAAAATTCCGTTCATATCTTCTTGGGTCAAAAGTGATTGTGTTTTCTGACCATGTTGCCCTTCGTTTCCTCTTAAAGAAACCTGAAGCCAAACCCCACCTCATTCGGTGGATGCTCCTCCTCCAAGAGTTTGACCTTGAGATTAGAGATAAGAGAGGAGTGGAGAATGTGTAGCTGACCACATTAGTAGGATTTACCCACCATTGGACCATCATGTTGACCCACCCCTACCCATTGGAGAATTATTCCCTCATGAGAACCTTTGTGATGTTGTGGACCTTACCCCTTGGTATGCGGACATTGTGAATTTTCTAGCAACATCTAGGGTCCCCCCTGATTTTAGCACTTCACAATCCCAGAGACTTAAGCATGATTCTCATTGGTACATTTGGGATGACCAATACTTGTGGAGAATTTGTAGTGACCAAGTAGTTCGTCGGTGTGTCCCTGAACATGAGTTCACCTCTGTTTTGACCTTCTACCACACCTTGGAATGTGGGGGACACTTTGGCTCTCAACATACTGCTCGAAAGGTCCTTGACTCAGGACTTTATTGGACAACATTGTATAGGGACGCCCATAGATTTTGCAAGTCATGTAGTCATTGTCAATTCACAGGGAATATCTCCAAGAGGAATGAAATGCCCCAACAGCCCATGTTATTTTGTGAGATCTTTGATGCATGGGGAATTGACTTCATGGGGCCTTTTCCAAATTCATTTGGATTTGTGTACATCTTATTGGCTGTTGACTATGTATCTAAATGGGTGGAATCAAAGGCCACCAGGACCGATGACTCTCGAGTGGTTGTTGATTTTGTGGGGTCCCAGATTTTCAGTAGGTTTGGTCTACCAAGATTCATCATTAGTGATCAGGGTTCACATTTTTGAAATCATAACATGAAAAACTTGCTTCGTAAGTATGGGGTTGTTCATAAAGTCTCCACTGCATATCATCCCCAAACTAACGGACAAGCAGAAATTTCAAATCGAGAAGTTAAGCGAATCTTGGAGAAAACGGTACAACCCAATAAGAAAGATTGGAGTTTGCGCTTGGATGATGCACTTTGGGCGTATCGTACTGCTTTTAAAACACCGATCGGAATGTCACCATATAGTATTGTGTTTGTAAAAGCTTGTCACCTCCCGGTGGAGGTAGAACACCATGCATATTGGGCTGTTAAACAATGTAATATGAACCTTTCAGATGCAGGTGAGGAAAGAAAGCTGTAGATTCAAGAGTTGGAAGAAATTCGATGTGATGCATATGGAAACTCCCGAATCTATAAAGATAAGACAAAGGCTATTCATGATAGTATGATTCAACAGCAGAAGTTTCATATTGGTGAGAAGGTCCTCATGTACAATTCCAGGCTTAAGCTCCACCTAGGTAAGCTTTGTTCCCGATAGCTCGGTCCTTATATTGTTACTAATGTTTACCCTTTTGGTGCAATACAGGTTTTGCATGAGCAGAGTGGAAGAAGTCTTACCGTCAATGGGAAGCGACTTAAACACTTCTATGAGGATTTTCCAAAGAATCCGATGGAGGAAATCCACCTTCTCGACGCATCATACCAATAAAACACACCAGGTTTTATCCTTCCTTCTCACATTCTCAATTATTTCAGTGAGGACACTACACATTCTAGGTGTGGGGGGGGGGGATGGATACATTCTTGGGTTAGTTAGGAATTTTCATCGTTTTCTCCTTTTGTTTTCTCCTTTTGGACTTCTTTATGGTATTTTCATTTTTCCCCATCAACAATTTTGAAATTCCATGATGTGGTGACCATAAAGTGGGTAAAGTAAAAATACCATAATGAAGGCTAAAAAGAATTTGTGTATGAGTTTACCATCAAGGAGTGATTTTTAGTGAATTGGTTTTCTGTCAATGATATAAATGGTCGTATCTATGTGAAACCTTTGAGATGATTGATTCCCTTTGTGTGAGTAGTTTTTTGGAAAACTGTGTCACTAATATCTCCACAATTTTTTTCACCAAACTACAAAGTGTGATTATTTCTTACTTAATATAAGGTAAATATATTTTGGGTTAATATTTTTCAGCTTTAAATGATATTTCCATACGTTCGTTCCTTATCCGATCTGTTTCATTACTGTACCAGATTGACCTATGTGTGTGTACCTAATGTCCGACTGTTGTACGCCCTCAAAATTTTTTTTTGTGTCTTGGGCAGGTCAAAAACCACTCCTCCTCAACCTTTGATCTTGTTATAACTATTTCAATTAGTGTTGTGAGGAGATCAAACAAGGGTTGAGAGATGAGTGTGAGATTTTTTCCAATTAAAACTTCAAACAAAAAAGAAATAATAAATGAGGGGAGTTATGAAATGTGCAACATATGGGGATATCAAGGTCAGGAGCTTATGGTTTGACTTCTGGGAATGCTTAAATGAGTGGTTCTTGAAATATGATTTCAAAGGATATAGGACAGGTTCGGTGACAAAATCATTTAAGCTGAAAAATGTTAAAATAATATATATTTATTGGATAGCAAGTAGAAATAATAGCATGGAATGGTTTTCACACACACATATGGAGATTTAGTGTCATATTTTACTTCTGAATTCCATTCTCAATTGGGTATCATGAATCTTTTTGAATTTTGCTATGATATGATTTATGAGACATCTTTTTTTATTTTCACTAGGAAGAACTCCTTGGTGTGGTTCGTGCATTGATCACTTTACTTTAAATAAAATTTCCTCAAATGATAAATCTTCAGGATGTTGGAAATATATATATATGAATCATTGTATTTGGATATGTGACTTTTCCCAGGAGTGCAAATGTTTAGGTGTGGGGGTGTGATCGTACCACGATTTACTGTTTTATTCCACCCTTACACCGCTGTTTTAAACTAGTTTTGTAATGAATATTCCAAATATAATAATAAATTACACTTCATGTTTGAATCAATAAATTAATTTTAATCAATATTATAATGGGAAATGTTACTTGTTTTTATTGTTTCAATGTAGGTGGAGGTGATTTGGAGGGCCTTTGATGAAGTGGAAGAAAAATGGGCCAAAATTGCATGGATCCATGGACATCTGTCCACTGTTTTGCATAGTACACGAAATCAGTGCATCCAAATGGGATGAAAATTTTTGGGCCTGTCCAAAAATTAATAGGATACATTTAATATTGAGGAACCCAATGCTGATTCGGCTTCTATGGGGCCCATCCGAACTGATTTTTCCAAGACACCGAATTTGGACCAAGTCAGATGCGGTGTTCTATATTTTATTAATATCTTGAGCTGTATTTGTCCAAATGGTGGCAAACTTTCGATGGAGATAGTCAAGAGGTAGGGATACAACTTTTCTATTTTCTCAAAAGTGAGATAAGACTTTCTGAAGGCAGAAACGTGTGGTACAAGTGGATTTAAGAAATCTGTGTGCCTAAAACCACCTTCCAATTTTTCTATAAAATGGAACCTTGGGCTCCCCATTTGAAAGTTCAGACAAGAGGCAAGGTGCTTCTATTTTGGAGTCCCCAAATAGTCTTCTCAATATCCCTAGCAGTTATGGAGGCTATGAGAAGTTATACCCCAACATCTTTCTCTTCCTCCTCTCCCATGGGTTTCTAAACCCCTTGTGATCACCCAGGGAGGAACGTGATGTACATCCCGAGCTTCATGTTTGTAATATTTGAATGATCTTTTAAATTCCAGTTTGTTGTGTTGTTTTTCATCATCCTATATTCTTATTTTATTGAGTTATTTACTGGTATGTCATGCTCAACTCATATGATCATGTTTGGGGGTACCCATTCATGTGATGTTTCACACACCATTCACCACTTTCTTTCCTCCTTTCAATTGCGGTGTTTGTGTGGTTTATATTGGTCAATTGAACTTATACAAGCACTTTCAAGGCTATGTACATTTATGTCATGGTATCACAAAGAAATAACATACAAACCTGGATAGTGGATCGAGTTTTTTGTGTGTTACCTTGGTGAGTTTTGGTTATGAAGTCAAACACAATTCACTCAATCATCAGCGGTGTCCGGTGAATCATTGTGTGTTTTTGACTGAACCCTAGGAGGTATCCTAGTATAAACTCAGTAAAATTCTATTTCTAGGTTTTACAAACCAGGGATTAAAAGATCATAACCTTATATCATGAAGCGATGAAGGATAAACATCATGCGAGTACCCCGGGTTGATCACACTTAATTAATTCTGTTAATCTCTACTTTGTTTTATAGCTTCTATTTTCTATTGTCATCTTTAATAATCAAACCCAAGTATTATAAAACCCCATTTTCCTTTTTACCTTCACAATCAAAACCAAATTTTAGAATTAATGATATAAGGCTCCGTCGAGAGACGACCTAGGGTTGCTGTTATACTGTAGAAATTCTAGTTAAAAATAAACATCTAATTTGACGCGTTCGACAACGCGATAACCCACCTAATCAATATAGCATTGACATCTTGTTTTTGGAAAAGGTATTTCAGGGTTTAATGATTGGTGAAGACAATTATGGGTGATCCTAAGAGATAGTTCTTTAATTTATCTAAGGAAAAGAAAACATAAAGTAACTCTTTCTCAGTGGTGGTGTAGTTGATTTGTGAATCATTTAAAGATTTTCTTGTATAAGCAATGACATAGAGTTTTCTCACACTGTTGTCCTAAGACTGCTACTACAGTAAAGTCACTTTCATCACACATGAGATCAAATGTAAGTTTCCAATTGGGAGATTGCATGATAGGTGGAGTGATAAGAGTTGACTTGAGTGTAGAGAATTATTCCTCACAAATTTATATCCATAAAAATGGAGCATCTTTCACCAAAAAAGAACAAAATAGTCGATAAATAGAGCTGAAATTCCTAATAAACCTTCTATAGAAACTAGCATGTCTTAATAAGGACCTAACTTCCTTGACAGTTTTTAGAGAGGGAAGGTGATGAATGAAACCAGCCTTAGCATTATCAACCTTAATCCCTCTAGTATAGACCAGATGACCTAAAACAAGTCATTCCTTTACCATGAAATGTAATTTTTCCTAGTTTAGGATGAGATTCTTATCCTCTCATATTGAAAAAACCCTTTAAACATTTATAATTCATCCCTAAAAAGTATTCCCAAATATTGATAAGTCATCGATAAAGACCTCTAAACAATCCACCACTATATCTGAGAAGATTCCCATCATGCACCGCTGGAAGGTACCAGGGGCATTACATAACCCAAAGGGAATGCGCTTGATGGAAAAAGTGCCGAATAGACAAGTGAAGGTTTTTTTCCCTTTATCCTAGGAGATCTCGATTTGATTATACCCTAAGAATCCATCTTGGAATCAGTAGAATTGATGACCCGACACTCACTCAAGGACTTGATCAATAAAGGGAAAGGGAAAATGGACTTTCTTGGTACATGAGTTAAGATTCCTATAGTCAATGTAGACCCTCCATACACTACTAACCCTTATGAGGATAAGGTCACCATCCTCATTGGTGATCACGGTGATTACAACTTTATTTGGGACAACTTGAATTGGGCTTACCCACTCACTCTTAGTAATGGGATAGATGATGCCCACTTTCAATAACTTAAGAAGTTATTTTCTTACCATATCTATAAGATTAGGATTGAGTCTCCACTGAGGTTGATGAAATGTTTTAGAGTCAGATTCAAGAATAATATTATGATTTCCAATGAGTGGGCTAATCCCAGGAATATCAGAAAGGGTCTATCTAATAGCTTTATTATGCTTTCTTAGGACATCCAGAAGAATCATCTCTTATTTAGATTCAAGAGAAGAAGAAATGAAAATAGAAAAGTCTTGATTGTCTCCTAATAACACATACTTAAGTGATGAAGGTAGGACCTTAAATTTGATATCAGATTGGTTATCACTTTTAAAAGAAGGATGGGACTTTATATTGAACTCAATTTCTTTTTCCAAATTTCTTGACAGAATTGGTTCCTTGTGAACAAAATTTTTATCCACTAGATTGTCCAGATCAGTGTCATGAATGGGTATGGACTCAATATTATTGATTTCAGAAATGGTATCATTGATTTATGATTCAAGAAAATCATCAAATGAGCTATCTGAAAGAGATTCAATCCAAGGAGACAAATTTACCTCATGTGAATAAAGGAAATCAATCTCTTCTTGAATTAAACATCCTTCAATAATTCCTTAATGTTCCTCTAGTTCATTATAAACACTATTAATAGAATTGACCTCGTGGATCTCTTCATCATCCCCAATTTGAGAGTTTGGATTATAGATGTTCAGGTCAAGACTCGCATTTCTTAAGGTTATTGTCATGTTCCCATTTCTAACTCGAATGACTGAGTTGATTTTTTCTAAGAAGGGATGACCAAGGATGATGGGGTTTTACTCCATAGGACCTAATCTTGAGTGATTTTCAAGTAAAATTAATTCATCAGGGTAAATGAAAATTTCAACTTTCACCAAAACATCCTTTAATATCACCGTAGGAACTTGAACACCACAATCAGCCAGTTGAAGAGTGATAGATGTGGGTTGGAGTTCTTCAAGCCCTAATTGACAATACATGGCAAACAAAATGAGGCTCACACTATCTCCTAGATCACAAATGGATTTGGAAACTTTGTTCTATCCTAAATCAACATTGATGTATGGACATCCTGGATCATTCAACTTTGGAGGAATGGTCCCTTGAATGGTGGTACTCACATTAGCAACCAAAATGACTTGTTTTTTATGTGAAAATTTCCTTTTACAAGTGCACAAGTCCTTAAGGTACTTTGATTATGTAGTAATGGTTTGGATTTCATCAAGAAGGGGAATGTTCAACTTAACCTGAGAGAATATTTCCCTCAAAGTTTCATTCAGTTCTGGTTTAGATTTTCCTCTCATGCATTGAGGGAAGGGAGCGGGTTATTTGAGTGTTTGGTGTGGTTGTGGTTCATTCTCATTGTCATTGGGGTTTTTAGAATCAATGGGAGGTTCTTCATTATTTTCATGTTTTGTTGAAGCTTTTAATGGTTCTAGAATGGTTTGTTCAGGTTTCTTAATGGATTTCCCACTTCTTAAAATAGTCACTACTTTTAGTTGTTCATGAGAGGGTTGTGTGTAACTGGATTCTCCCATTAAGGTTGAGGATGGTACCGCTTGAGTAGGCATGGGTGCCTTCCCAGTTTTAATGGTTTGTAGTTCATGTTTTATATATGAGACTTATGATTTCATTTTCTACATTTGTTTACACAACTATTATAGGATCGATAGAGGGACAAATCGGGAAGGGGTTTATATTTATTAGCTTATCCCAAGAGGATACTTTGGTTGTTGGATTGGTTGTTGGATGGGTAGTTGGTATTGGATAGGAGGGTGTTGGTATTGGACTGGTTATGGTTGAAATAGTTATGGTTTTGAAAATTTTGTGGAGGGTAGGGGTTTGGTCTTTGTGGCTGACTTGGTTGTTGGTTGGGTTGCTGGTTATCTTTAAAATGAAATCTTGGATGGTCATTGTACCTTGGATTGAAAGTGTTTTGGTACTATGGATTCTGAAAGTTTAGAGCATTGAACTCCATTGGTGGTCCCCCTAAAATAACATCTTTAATGGAAGGTATGGTTGGGCAGTTGTTAGTCTTGTGGTCATGTTTGTCAGAAATTGTGCAAACATGGTCAACAGTTTGAATTTCATGGAACTTCCTAAGATCGATCTCCTCAACCTTCCTAGTGAGTGAAACAAGTTTTTACCCAAGGATTTACTCTTCCATAAGGGTGTGAATTCCACTAGATTTGGGTGGATTCTCATAGTAAGGTGATTTTTCCCATGTTTGGTTTTGTTTGACCAGTCCTTCTAGATACTCATAAGCATCATTTGGGGCTTTGTTTTTAAAGGTTCCATTACACATCATGTCAATGAATTGTTTGTTTACTAGACCCAACCCTTCATAGAAAATTCAAACTTGTTTTTGGATTGAGAATCCATGGTGAGGTACCATGTTGATTTTGTCTTTGAACCTTTCCCATGTTTCATAAAATGACTCCCCTTCTTTTTCAAAAAAGTTTTGGATGCTCTTTTTAAGCACAATTGTTTTGTGATGGGGGAAGTATTTTTTGTAGAATTATATTTTCAATTGGTCCTAAGAGTGGATTGATGCATGTCTCATATTTTTTAACCAATTATTTGCTTGATCCTCTAGTGAGAAAGGAAATAGACTCATCTCAGCTGACTCAAGTTAATGTGGTGGGCACATGGTTTCAACAATATCGTTGAACTTTTTGACATGAAGGTATGGAATTTTCGACTCTATCCTATGGAAGGTTGGAAGGTGGTTTAGGACATGAGGTTTGAAGACATAGTGGGATTCAAATAGGGAAAAATGACTAATTCAAGAGGTTTCAATTGTCCAAGAAGGTTTGAGGTAGTAATTCATGGTTTGATCAACTGCATTCCCCAAGTTTGGGGCTGCCTCATTTGGATTTCCATTTTGGCTCCCACCTGGGTTTATGAGTTGGTTTATTTAAAGACCCTCCATTAAAATGGGATCAATTTTTGAATCTAGAGTATTTGGAATGTTAGGATCAAATAGAAAGAGTTATCTAGGTGTACTTGACTCCCCAACCCCAGGACTATCCACCCTAACTATACGGTTTGATTGGTCACAAGTATAGGCAGACATGCGCCAAGAAAAGTGAAAAAAAAGAAATGGGAAAAGATAAGAGAAGTTGAGGTGAAAAAATATAAATGGGGGAGAATATAATTAGTGTTGAGATGAATTACTTGGATCCCTATAAATGGTGCCAAAATTTGGTCTCGCTTAAATTTACCCAAGTTTTTAGGGTTAAGTGGTCGCTTGTAGTGTAGCTTGGGTTGTCGAATCCTCAGAGACCTAAGAAGAAACCTACACACACATACATTCTAAGGATTATTTTTTGGCTATGAAGTGGTCAAATTTGGGTTGATTTTATATGGGTTAAAAAGAGCACTAATAGATCTATGTTAATTCAAATTATGATAAAGTGAGATGATTCTAGGTTATTGCTCAGGGTGGATTGGATGAATTCCTTTTTAGACTATTTTAATTTCTTAAATTTGAGATGGGTTCATTCAATGAAGTAAAAATACCATCATAACTTACTGATTTAATACCTAAAAACCCTAATAATAATCACCTATACACTTAGAGGATCATAATTATGAGAACTCCAAGGTAAAGGTTCATATTAGCACTTGAAGTGTGTGCCTTTAAATTCAATAAGTATGAAGGAGTTCAAAGATTATCAAACAAAATTCTCAATTAAAATAAGTGATTAAAAATTAATGGAGTGAGAAATAACATTCAATACAGACCTTTTCTACTCCCTTAGATCAACCCATAAGTGGTTTATCCTTCCATTGATGCTATGGTTTCAATGGAAGAAGGAAGTAGACTCATGAGGGAGGAATTGAATAAGTGAAAAAAAAAGAAAATGATCAATCCATCGTTGTGTGAATAATTTCACAAGGTTTGCTCTTAATAAGTTCACACCTTGAGGAAAAAGTATAAACATGATAAGAATAAGATCATAATAAGAGAATATGAAGAAATTTTATTAAAAACTAAGGTGATTTGAACAACTTATAAGAGAATGAAATGCGGTTACAAACTCAAAGTGGCTGCATAACATTAGAAAGAAACTAAAAACAAATATGCCTCAACTAATTCACTAACACTGACTTAAATAGGCATATTAAGAGGCTTGGGTCGATCCCCCAATAATCCACGTCTTCCCACTTGATTATGGTAGGCCTGGGGTGGTGAAAAGTTTGTAGAATTTGGGATTTTCCACCCTTGACCTAAAATGGCATCCAACTTGAATCCACCAAATAGAGGCGGAAAAATGAGATTCTATATAGACAAATTTGGGTGGTCCATAGAAGAAAAAATGGATATTTAGATGTCCCTTAATATCCTATAAAATTTCATCCCAAAAGTATTTTTCGAGATATGATTGAAATGGTGGGATATTTTTATGGGCTGTAGAGTCTGTCCCAAAATTGTATCTTCAACTTGAGCCACCTAAAAATCAATTCAAACATAAGAATTAGTTTTGAAAACTGTTGGATGAGATGTTCCTCATCATGTCCTCTATCTTCAGTTAAAATTTAAGAATCATTGGTATTGTATGTTTTCCTCTACAATAATGTTATTAGGCTGCTTTCTAGTTTACTTCACCCAGGATTTTCTAGGCTGAATGTCTAAAATGGTGGTCTTCCAATGTGAATATTCAAGTGCTCCAAAAACATTAATTGTTACTTAAAGCATGGGAGACATGAAAATAAAATATGAAAGTAAAATTAAGACCATTTGGTGTTTTATGAGGCATTCATAAATGTACCATGCAATAGTGTATTTTAATAAGGAATTACAATCATCGTGTGATCAATTTGTAAAATTCACTAAAAATGGTGTTTATGAATAATGAAGAACATAAATATTATAATATAAACAATGAATATTAGCATCTTTCAGTGGCTAATCATCTACCCATTTGTTTCTGAGAAAATATATATCATCTCATGAATATGAGTCTTTTCGACAGTCATAGTAATACTGGAAAAATATAAATACACAAATGATTAATAGACATTTTAAACAAAATAACAATTATTATTGAAAATAACTATATGGGGATTCTATTTTTTTGATGGAATATGATATGTCTCATAAATTTACAAACATAATAGCCACAATATTTTCCATTTTTTTGTTTCAGACACTGCAGAAACATTGAGGAGAATAAGTAATTTTTTTGATATGTGTTTGGATAGTTAAATATTATTATATAAACCCTAATACTTGTCTAGTCGTATAACTTTTCATGGTCCTCATACTTAGCCCCTAGCCTCATTCATTTTTTTCACAATATTGATGCACTGCCCTATTATAATAGAATACTCATGAAAACATATTCTAAATTATATAACCTGATGTTTAGTTCTAAAATGTTGGATGTAGTGTACTAAAAATTGACAAACGTCATCATGTGTGGTTAGTTTGTTAGATATCCATGCATTGAATCCAGGAAATAAATATTTTGTGTATCTAAATTGACTGCAATGAGCATCTAATGTTTCCTAAAAACACAAAAAGGAATAATCAATGAAAGAAATAAAAATATATTTGATACGATTAAATTGCATATTTTTTACCCCTGCATTGTTGGTATTAAGAAGAGTCTTCCATCCAAAATTTTTCTTTCAAACAATATGACTAGGTATGCCACTATTTCATCCTTTTTTTGGATTTTATTTTTGGTTATTTTGTATAGGAGACGTGAGGACTAACGAGTCCAAAAAAATTCATGGGGAAATCCCTTCAATTGTTTTTGATATATATGTCTCCCAAAAATATGAAATTATTCGGTCATAATTAATATAGTATATTAGCTTTTAGAAAATCAAATCATGAAAACATACCTCATGTATAAATTTACAAATAAGTCACTTAGCTAATCATAGTCGAGGATTCCACTTATATTCTCGACACCAATGAAGTATTGAACTTCCTCTCTATATGTATTTTCTTCAAAATCAACTATGTAAATACAACCATTTTTTTAACTTTGTATCCACATGAACCTTTAATTATAGTAAATGCAGATATAGAATGGGTGGGGTAAAGGTAATTTCAATAGATATTTTCAATCATTTGGTCAATCCTTTAGATAGTTTTGATTCGGTCTTTCATTTCACCCCTTCCCTTTTTCCATCTGTAATAACATTCACCGATTCTGAACTTTTTTCACTAATTGTTAAAGGTTTAGCTTGAAAAATAAATTTGAAATTAATACCTCCTTTTTGACATGTTTTTTACAAGATGTGATGGTCATGCGATGAATCTTCCAATAGCTTGTTCGACCTTATGAATGTCTTAATCATCAATTGGAATAGGTATCTCAGCACTCGGCTCATTGGATGTGCTAATTGACACTCATATGACATGTTGGAAGTGATCTGTTGCGTAGCATGTACTTTTGGATATTGAACACCATATCTCTCACTACAAGGCAATGGGTGGGTGTTGATAAATATAAATCACAATCATTATCACCCTATAGAATACCAGTATAGGAATGTTATCAATGTCTATCTAATTCACATTTCAAAAAAAAAAAATTAGAACATTGATTACGTCAGCTAAGATAATTTTTTAGGGGAATGACTCACCTCAAAGCTGGTGGGGGTGTGGCGGGATCTTCACGTGATGGTTGTTATTGAGTTGTTTATTCTATTTTCGCCCCCCATAAAAGTTCCTAGAAACTCTATCTTCCATTAGAATCATTATTCAAGGGAAAATATTCTTTCTCTCACCTATTTAATTTCTTCACTTTGATCCTCCTAATATTTTTTTTTATAAAAATATGTTCGGGGTGTCACCCCAAAACCCGCACCTCTGATGCGGTCATACTATTTTGGCTGCTTTAAGGCCACCTATAGTAAGTGTTCATCTGGTACATGTGTTTCTGATTCCTGTGACTATATCAAATAGAAAATATAGGAAAATAATTAATCATTTTTATGTAATATCAAATTAAAGATTTTTTTATTATGTCATACTTACACATGTTTCCCACACTTTTTTGTGTGTTTTCATCTTTTAGTATCCCATCTTTATTTACACGTTCCTCCTTCCATAGCACATGATGTGGGATGGAAGTGGCTTTGGATTTGAAGTTATCAATCTACATATAAATAGAGGAACATAATTATATTGTTGTTTCATGCCATATAAAAGTATTATAGTAGATTTAAAACACATACCGATTTTGTTTCAAGTGAAGCATACCCTATCATTGCTTTATGGTAGGGGTACATTGGTTTTGCTGCATGTTCCTTATTTCCAACATTCAGTTGTTTTTTCATAAATAAAAAATTGTCAATTAAAGTGATGAATCCATGTATCTTCAAATAATGTATTACTATCCATAATGTACCTGAAAAGAAACATCTGCACAATGAACATTAAATGAATCCCATGCTTCTTGGGTTATCATGTGTGCATAAAGAAGCGATGGGTGTGGGTTTATTTTCCCTTCAACATATTTAAGATAATGTCTCATTAAAATTTTGTGAAAGCCTCTGTGAATCCTTATAGTAAGAATTAATACATATTTTTTATGAGATCCATCTACTATAAATAAACTCTTCAAGGGATGATGAAGAGTAATTCAATGTTTCATTATTTTATTTTTTAGTAAAATAAAGAAATTATATCATTATGTTACCTCAATATCTTCCCACTTCAGTTTCTAAATCCCGACCACAACATGGTGCCACGAATCTACATCAATCTACATACATTTATGAGTGACGATTCCAATGTAACTAATGAACATGACTTTGTTGGGGTTAACATACTAGCCTTATGCATCCCATCTAACCTTGTATTTGATGCATTTGATTTTCTCCTTAATGATTTTTCCTAACACTGTCAAACTATGACACTCCTATTTTTTCTACATCGTTGGTACTTCATAGCCAACCATTTCCTTGGATTCAACATCATCAATATGTTCCTCTAGAGTGGTATTATCAGAATATACAGATGGTCATTGTACCTCTGCATTGGGAGTAACAACAGGTTGAAAAACCTATTGTTCCTTAGGATTGAGAGCACCAACATGTAAAGAAGGTCATTGTTCCTCTGCACTATGAGCAACAATAGGTTCAGAGACCTGTTGTTCCTCAGGATTAGGAGCACCAGTATGTGCACAAGTCATTATCTGTAGAAGTGGTTTAACATTTAATTTAGAAATATAAAAGCAAATAGATAATAACATGAGGTAACACGATGTATATTACAAAAAATATATAACTTGGTTATTGAACTCTATCTTTTTAAAGGCTTAAGGGATTTGAACCCTCTATAGACTATAAAAATCTCTTCATTGTGGTCTCATATGACATAAAAAACTCCATCTACATTTGGACTGTTGTGAAATGATTGCGACACCCCAATGAAAGGGTCATCCATAGTTGAATTTTCATCTGACCCTTCAGTGGTGTTGGTCGATAACAGAACAATTGACCACTTTCGGTTACGGGATCTGGAATATAAAATACTTGTACTGCCTGTGATTCCATTATAAATAGTTTATCTTTGTACCCTTACTTAATAAAATCAACTTTCATGAATCTCAATTCATCTATTTTAACATCACTCATGTTATCAACCTACATGCATTGAAAAATATGCACTTGGAATATTATATAATACAACTCCCATATTTTTTTGATGATGCCAAAGTATGAAATATTTGCGTAAATTGGATTTTTGTCCAAGTACCAAAATCATGCACCGCTTTACCCACAAGTGTAACTCCACCATTTTGCATGGTACTGTCTTCATCATGTTCATTTGTATAGAATATATAACCATTAATTACATAACCATTGTAAGATAATACATACACACTCGGTCCTCCAGCTAGCCACCAAAGTCATTCTGAAATTGAATCCAAATTTTCATCTAACTTTTTAAAAATATGGTCCCAAAACCATCCTATAGTCTGTTTATTATGTGTATTTGATATCCATATTTCAAATCTTGATGGATTCAAATGCCTAATTTTTTTATGGGTTTAAACACACGGGGAAACCTCCAAAATTTTATGGAAAACATAAAAGTGGGACTATTCCCAATCTATAATATTGATTGTGACAACATCTCTTCTAGAAATTCCTTCACCTTCAATCCACCCAATGTGACCAGATTTCGATAGACCAATGATTTCCACACTGGACAGGTATTTAGTACAAAATTTAATGACTTCCTTAACAATATATCGCTCTGCAATACACTCTAGCCAACTTCTATTTTTGACATACCCTTTCAAAATCTTCATATATCGTTCAATGGGGCACATCCATCTATAGTGTACATGACCACATAGTCAAATATATCTCACCAAGTGAACCATTAAATGAACCATCATACCAAATAATATTGGCTGGAATAACATTTACAATTCACATAATATGACGTAAATTTCTCTTTCTATAGTCGGAAAATTTTCTAGGTTTATAACTTTGCTACATATAGATTTAAATAAGAAACATATCTTGGTAAATATATGATAGAAATTCTTGGTCAAAATGAAACGTAAAGCTACAGGAATTAGATCTTGCATCAAAACATAACAGTCATGTGATTTCAGACCCTTTAACTTTAAATCAGTCATAAACGTGATGTTCTTGATTTTCAATGAATACCCCTATGGATCCTTTACATCATTTAAGAAGTTGAAAAATAGATATCTCTTTTTCTTGGAATGAGTGTAAGTATCTGGAGGAAGAAAAGTTTGTTTTTCACCCTTTAATGGCACCAAATCTTCTCGTATTCCCATGTCAACCATGTCCAACCCAACCTTAATTTCATCCTTTGTTTTTCTAGGTGAATTTAGCAACGTAACGATAACAATATCACATATATTTTTTTTTCAACATGCATAACATCAAGAAAATGTCTGAAATATAGACAATTCCAGTATGGTAATTTAAAAAAACTGATCTCTTTTTCCAACCGGTTTTTATATGGTTTTTTGAAAACACTTTACCAAAATCAGTGTCCACATCTTTTACTTTCTCAAATAGTTGATAAACTATTAGTGGAGATGGTGTTGTACATTCTTCTGAACTTTGATCAAATGATGTCATCCAAGATCGATACTTATGTTGTCGGGGTAGAAATCTGTGATGTCCTAAAAACATGGTTTTTGATGAATATTTGAACCTAATTGACTATGCACCTTGTTCGCAAATGGGACACCCTTGTGTTCCTTTAATGATATATCCCAAAAAATTTCCATAATAAGGAAAGTCATTTATAATCCTGTACAAAATGGCTCTCAATGTGAAATCTTCATTTCTGTAAGCATCATACAACGTAACACCTAAATCCCATAATAATTTCAAATCCTTGATCAATGGAGCCAAATAAATATCAATATCATTAAACAATTGTTTTGGTCTTGATATAAGCATAGATTACATGATGTATTTTCATTTCATATATAACCACAACGACAAGTTATAATTTACCAACATAACTAGCCATATACTATGAGTGTTGCTTTGAAAAACAAAAGGATTCACTCTATCTATAGATAATGTGTGACAAAGGTTTCTCGTCTCATTTCCAAATTTAGGATACTAATGATAAATTTTTTTCCATTGAGGATAGTATGTTGGGTGACGTAGTTTTCCATTTTTATTTCTTGTATCTGTGTGCCATGTTAATCACCCTTTTGTCTCCTTACTTCTATATAGGTGCCTAAAACTTGGAATGATTGGAAAGTACCATACAATTTTCATAGGTTCTTTTTTTCCTCCTAGAAATTTAAATTTTTATTAAGAGAACAGAGGAAAAACAAACATAAGAACCCCAAAGCACCCCCACCCCCTCGCCCCGCCCCCTCCCCCGTCCCCGCCCCCTGTGTTGGGAGCTATGGAGGCCTGAAATAGTGAAGGTTGAGGGCATCCCCTCTGATCAAGTTGACCCCTCAGGTTTCAAGCTGGCCATAGTATGAAATCATACGCCATCTAAGCCTGAGATATCCTATGCAACCAGGTGATCAGCAACCTTGTTACCTTCCCTCCATGTGTGAACCACTTTAATGTTGTTGCCAAGTAAACGACGGCTTTTCCTGATTGCATAGGTGATCGACCAGGGAGGCGTGCCCTGATCTAGTAGGGACTTGTGCACTAGGATGGAATCTGTTTCTACTTCAGTGATGACCAAATCCCTTTGAGCACAAAGGGTGAGACCAAAGAGCATCGCCAGGGCCTTTGCCTGTAGGGAAGAACCTTGGCCCAACCTGACTGTGAAGGCCATGAACACTGAACCACTGGCGTCGCGCACCACCCCCCCTCCCCGCATAAGACACAGGGCATAGGATCCATCTGTATTAAGTTTTAACCCTTTATCTGGAGGGCTCCAGCGGACCCAATTTCCTTTAGTCCTACTGGCCTGGGGCCCCTCCTGGGCCCTTGCTTGAAATCCGATGAGAGATGGAGCTTCCCTCCAGTTGCAGACAGCCCTGTCCAAGTCGCTTAAGAGGTTTTTTATCCTGACAATAATAAGGCGAGCCGTCATGGACACCCCTTCACGTCTCACCTTGTTTCTCGCCATCCAGAGGCACCAGAGGCCTGCATGCAACACCACTGTTCAAGCCTTTCTTTCTGGGCCACTGCCTCCCGCACCGTGGTACCAACTTTCCAGAAAATAAAGACCTTCCAAACTAGAATTGAAGACCACGGTAAACCCCCCAAAACTGGTCCATACCATGCGTTCCCATTCACTTTAAAAAAACATATGATCTGTGCTTTCCTTGCTATACATCTTGTAACACACACATCTTGACGCCATGCTAACCCCACACCTCTTGACGCTCTCATCAGTCGAGACAGCTTTGTTCCGGATTCTCCAGGTGAGAAAATTAAACTTGGTCGGAATATCTTTAACCCACATAATCTCATTCCATATGTCCGCATTTTCTTAGACCTGCTCCCTGGTGATCTGCTGAAAGTCCTTTGATGTGAAAGACCCGGAGGGGGAAGGGGTGAAGGCACATATATTCGGATCGGAATTCAGTTCGATGAGGTTGAAGAGAGCTTGTTTATACCTATCCAGAACCGCCCTGATGAAGGTCGGGAAGAGGCTGGCCTCTCGGAAGGTGATATTTGTGGCAGGGCATCCTGGAAAACTGATTATGGATCCACACCAGTTCTGGTGCCAAAAGGAAAAATCCCCTCTTCCCACTAGCCAACAGGATTGCCGACGAAGAATAGAAATAAGGGGACTAATCGTCGAGAAGATAGACAAAGCGTGGCCCTCCGCTGGAGCCCGGATTACCATAGAGTAGTTATGGATGGTCTTCCCCCACAGAGTGTGTTTCCCCAGAACACCCCATGCTAGTCTACCATGCATGCAGTATAAGGTTTCTTCCAGGCTGCAGACGTTAATTCCTCCTTCACTGACTGGCCTCGCCATCTTTCTCCAGGAGGCCCAGTGCATTTTGCCTACGGAGAAGGGATCCCAAATGAAATTAACGAGGATCCTGTCGATGTTTTTAATGACACCTTTCAGGACTTTAACATATGAGAGAGCATGCACCGGGGTTGCCAGGAGTACACTGTTGACCAGCGTGATCCGTCCCCCAAAAGAGAGGTATTTGTTCTTCCAGTTCAGCACCCGGTTAGTGATCTTAGTGAGAAGATAGTTGAAGTCACAGTTACAAAGTCTACCTGATGAAATGGGGGCGCCCAGGTATTCCATGGGGAGAGATCCTCTCTGCATGTCCAGTTTGCAGCTCACCGAGGAAACCCGCATGGAGGAGCAGCTGTTCGAAATATAGAAGTTTCTCTTATTGTTGTTAATGACCTGCCCACTCCAGTGACTATACTCCTCCAACACCTTTCCCAGGCCGCACAAGGATCTACTCGAGGCATTCGTGAAAATGATGGTATCGTCCGCAAACATAAGGTGAGACACCACAGGGAGGCTCTATTTTCTAGGATATGAAAGAATCGCACCATTGTTGATACTATGATGGATGAGACGGCTAAGAACGTATTGGACTAGAATGAATAGACTCAGAGAGAGAGGATCCACCTACCTTAAGACGCGGGTAGCCTTGAAGAACCCGTAGGATTTCCCCATGAATGTAACTGATAGCCAGGAGGATCTGAAACATCAAAAGAAGATATCAATGTTCCCATGAGAAAAACCCATACATGCGAGCACCTTGTTGATGAATCTCCACTTGACACAATCATATGCTTTGTTCATGTCAAGTTTGATAGAGATATTCGACCCCCAGGCTTTGAATTTAATATCGCGAAACATTTCTTGAGCCAGAGCAATGGCTTCCTGAATTGATCACCCCTTGATAAAGCCATGTTTCTCCAATGAAACCCACCGAGGCAAATGTGTGGTCAACCTGAAGTTAATGATGCTAGCCAGTATTTTATAGGGAAAGTTACACATGCTTATCGGTCTATAATGCATAATAGAGGATGGGTTCTTTGATTTAGGTAGAAGCACCATTTTGGTGGCGCTGGCAACTCGAGGCAAGCTCCCTCCTCGGAAGAAATCTTGTATGGCCTTCACTAGATCCTTCTTCACTATGTCCCAAGAAGATCTATAGTAAGAACCTGGAAAACCATCTGGACCCGCCGCACTCTCAGGGTTCAAATGCATCATGGAGGCTCGGATCTCCTCCTCCATTGGGATTGCATCCATGCCTTCATTGTCCCTGGCAGAGACTACAGAAGGAATGACATCGAATAGATCAGTATCCTCTGTAGGGTAGCCGTTTGGCCTGCGGTCGTTTGGGACAGCGAGCAGATTGGTGAAAAAGGAGATGGCCAGGCCTCCCACCACATCCCTGTCATCTGTATATGAGCCGTACTCCATGAGAATATTTGGTTTGATCAACCGTCTTCTTTCCTTAATACAAGCTTGAAAGAAGGCAGTATTTTTATCCCCCTCTTTGAGCCATTTAATCCTCACCCCCTCCCTGGACAAACTTTCTTGTTTTAGAAGCATGACCGCTAGAAAGTCCTTTTTCCCCAGGATCTCCTCAAAGAAATGGTCATCCCACACGTCCTCCAGACCCCTATCCAGGACTTCAACTGCCCTTGATATGGACTCCAATTCACCATCCAAGGGTTGAATATCTTTCGACCAAGTCTGAAGAATCGATTTTAACCTCCTCAGTTTGTTGTGAAACGCTGTCCATGTGTGCCCCTGGATGGGCATATTCAAAGTGTTGAGAACTAGGTCCTGGTATCCCTGAGTACTGGTCCAGAGTTGGCTAAAGAGGAAGCGTTAATTGCATATTTTCACAAGATCCAGAGAGATCAGGAGAGGGGATTGATCTGAAATTCCACGTACCAAATGCTCCACCTTTGAGCAGGAGAAGGTGGAGATGGCCTGCAAGTTGCCGAGACATCTATCCAAACGGCTCCATGAACGATGGTTCCCCCTTTGGTTGTTACACCAGGTGAACCGGTCCCCCAAGTAGCTGAGGTCTGAGAGGCCCTTTCCCGCCATGAAGGTGTTAAAGTCAAGGCTGGCCTTTCTGTGAAACGGACCCCTGCCCTGCCACTCCGCTGGATCCACAACTACATTAAAATCACCTCCTACTATCCACGCATCCGGCCCAGGATCAAAATTGTTGAGATCATTCCACAAGACCTCTCTTAGAACATGGTCGCAGCTCCCGTAAACAAAGGAAACAAAAAAAGAGTACTGGTCGCAAGACACCTTGGTAGGGATGAGCTGGTCTCCGTCCTGGATCAAGTCCACCTGATAGTTCCTGTGCCAGAAAATCCAGATATGACGATTAACAGGGTCAGCGTTCATGTACCCATGTATCCTAAGCTTCCTAGAGAACTCCCCAATCCTTTGAGTATGCTGCTTGTGTTCAAGAATGGCGACGACAACGACTTTGTGCTTTGAAATTGCTGATGCCAAGAAGTCGGACTTAACCTGGGTGCCTACCCCCGGGCATTCCATATAAGGAGGGAAATCATTTATGGAAGAGTGTCCTGGGTTTGGCTCCAGAACTCATGGCCTTGACAAAGCGATAAGAAGAGCTCTCTTTCTGATTCCTTGATTTGGATCTTGTGCACACTCCATAAGCATTGGCCGAACCACCTGCTGGAGAAGATGGGCTCTCAAGATGTAAGTTGCTGCATTCCCTCCGAATGCCTGGGCGGGATAAGCCACCTTTCCTACTGGAGGTAACCTCCCGTGGAGGAGGGGAAACCATCCCCAAGTGAGGGATCGGAGTAGGGGGAGGGGGAGGATGAATCCGGGGAGAGCTCGAAGGTCTAGAAGCTGGGACTAGAGCCCGCTCATTGGCGCCAGGATCGCTACCAGGGAGCGCTACGACAGGGAAAGATAAATCCAGGGGACCCAAGGAATGAGGGTCCAAAGATTTCACCACTATCTGTTGGCCTGCTTCAGGGGACAACATGAAGAGAAAGACAAACTGATGGATAGAAAAAACCTGGGTAGGGGCAAAACACCTTGAAACACAAGGGCCTAAGATCCGGCAAACCGCTGATTCATCCCTAACCGGAGGGCCTAGGGAGACTATTGGATCTGTCACCAGAGGAGGGGACGCAGGGATAACACTACAGAGTAGATCCACCTCAGGGACCGCTGCAGTAGGAAGGGACGATGAGGGCGGACAGGACCGAACCCTCTCCTCCATCGAAGTCCCAATCCTCCCACCTTGCCTCCAGTGGCGACAGATCTGCAATGAGTGACCCTGTAGTTCTGTAAAACCATCATAACTCCATTCATTGCCTGTTTTCAAATTATACAGCTTTAGTACGGATGACAATGCTGTATATTTAGTGCAACTAGTATAAAATGACGTCTTTTCACAACTCTTTAATTTCTCAAATAATTTTGGGCAATCATGAAGTTAATCTTCTAATATACTTATCATTTCCTCAATATGATATTCATCATCATTAACATTTGTAATCACATCCTTGATATAGTCTTCTTCATTTTCTACACTTGTAATCATATCATATGATCTATAAAATGCATTGTTATCCTAGACACTAGATACATTCTATTTTTTCCCTATATTTATTCCAACATTTATAACTTGGATTTATTCTGTGACAGATCAAGTGTTCTTATAACTCCTATGGACTAATTAGTATTGAATAACAATAGTATAAACATGGACAAAGGATTTGAGAAGGCTCATATGCATGATAATTGGAAAACTTGATGAACTCTTTCACTCTATCTTTATAATTTTTTGTCAGACGATTGATATCCATCCATTCTTTATTCATATCCATCCTATTTGATTCATTAATATTAATATTAAACAAAATAAATACACAAAACATTGATATAAAATTTAACCAAGGCTAAAAAAGTGGTTTTAAATATAGATCACAAGGGTTAACTCACCACTTTAAAAATAAAACATCATTTTCCAATATTTTTAACACTTTCAAATCACCCAAACTCTTGGTTTGAAATACAATTAACATAAGAATAATTTTTAAAACATCAAGTCAGTGATTACCACTGATTCCTATTGGTTAGTAGTGCTCTACAATGAGTCTTTATATCATCTAAAGTTCAAATCCAAAAAACCCTTTAATGGATAATCCATTTTGAAATAGAGTTATAGCTCCGCTAAACCATTGATATATTAAAAAAACTAATTAACAACCTTCTAGTGATCCTTCCCTAGATTAACCATTAATATTTAACTAAAACATCCTCATAAATGATATCAGGTCTTATACATACCATGATTCACATTATACATGATATAATTAATGCATATAAAACCTTTTCTATTTACTTGAACTCATCATCTATTTTAGGCGACTCTTCCTTTTAATGTTTTAAATGTACAACTAAGGGAGTTCTCACATGTTTTAACTCTCTCATTCTAAATATTTTCAACTCCTTCTCTATATACTCCAACTAAGTCAGGAAAATGTTATAGACTTTTAGACTCTTTCAATCTTTATCCCCAAAATCCTCTTTCTAGAATCAAGGTCCTTCATTTGGTATCTTCTAGATAAATCAATCTTCATCTCTTCCAGCCTTTCATTCATCAGTCTAACTAATATAAATTCATCCACATAAAGAAGTAAAATGAAAAAACTCCCATCATAATACACCTTCATATAATATCAATTATTTAAATTACATTGAATGAACATTAATTCTACTATGAAAGCATTAAAATTATATTTACACTATCTTAGTGCCTACTTAAGCCCACAAAAACTCCATTTGAGTCTAGAACCGAACCTTCTATTCCATTTAGCATGAAACCTTCTAGTTGATCTATGTAGATCTCTTCCTCCAAATCTATATGAAGGAATATAATAATGTCATCCATTTGTTCTAGAAATAAACCTTCAATGGAAAACAATCTAAGAACCATCCGAATTATTATATGCTTTACACTAGGAGAGAAAAACTATATGAAATTTAATCCTTTTAATTATTGAAATACATTTACAACTAAATACACATTGCACAATTTCCTATCATCCACTTTCTCTTTTAGATGATAAATCTAATTTTTCTATAGATCCCTCTTTCCTAGTTCCAATTATATTATCTGCAATGTATCAAAATCTTAGAGGGAATTCAATTATTCTTTCATTTTGTATTCATACTATAATGAGGCCAATAGTCGTCCGATGTCAAATCCCAAAAAAAAATAGAAAATCCACCTGACTTACCCACACATACCTCATTAAGGACACTCCTATAGACTAAGAGAACCATAAAACAAGGGAAAACTAGTTAGTGTGTGAGATAACTAGTGTAGTATACATATCAACCTATTTCTTAATTCCCAGGGTTCTCATGTAGCCAAACAAGTGGAAGTGAGAAACAACAAGCCAATGATCATCACATGAATAAATATAATATAAGTAGTAAATCACATCTCAACTCTAACACCTTCACAAGAAAGAGACCATTTTAACACCCATAAATAATCATCAACCATTTCATATTAATAATAAATTGCATCCCTCTGAGGAAAAAAACCTAAATAGACATATCAAGAAAGGGGCCTAATTTTGAGGGTTTGACAAACATCAATTTAAATTCCTTTTTGGAAGTGAAAAATGATCCTTAGAAATATAGCTTGGGATAACAAGTTATAAAACTAATATTTAAATATATATTTATTTAAAACATACTTTAAAATAAAATTTAGAAATGAAAACCTCCCATGGAAACCATTTCAAACACAAAAACCACTTTGAAATCAAGAATATTCCTCATTAAAGGGTCATTCAAAAACCAAACCTCGCTTTAATTTCTTAAAAAAACTTCTTAAGAAACTCACACTAATTTAAAACAAACCTTTAAAATTTTATATTCATTTTAAAATTACCCCTAAAGAATTTACATATTTACTTGGCATTCTAAAGTAACCAATTTTAAGATTTAAAACATAAAACCATAGAGAACCATATGTTCCAAGTGATAAATTCCATGAAAAAAATTTGAAACTCATCAAGAGAACAATATATAGTTATAATTTAATAGGAAATGGTTTTAAAGAAACTCAAACATCCAATACATGTCAAGAAAATGGATTACATAGAAACACATAACTTATAATGAAGAGAAACTAATCTCCTATAACATGAGGAGCCCAAAAAACAGTGAGGATGGTGTCTACAAGCCATAAACATCAAAATTTGTAAGAAAGGGAAGGGGAGGATACCTTAGCTTGGAGGGGGTTCGGTGATAGTAGTAGGATTCTATGGAAGTGGAGCGGGTGGCAGTAGTTGCAGTGATGATGGCAGAGGAAGGGTTCAGCGGTGGAGGAGGGGTTTGCGGCGGAGGTGGGGTTTGTGGCGACAGAGGTGGGGTTCAACAATGAAGGTGGTGTTGATGGTGGACAAGGAGTTCATGGCGGTGGAGGAGGGGTTCAGCGGCAGTAGAGGAGGGGTTCAATGACAACAGAGGTCAGTTTTTGTGAGAGTTTGAGGTGCGTGAGAGAAGAAACCGACTATTAAAGGTTCATTTATAAAATCGGGTAAAGCTTTTATCAGCCCTAAAAAGCACTAATAAAGATATAATGTTAATAATTTATTTATATTTATATATATATAATAAATATTTATTTATTTATATTTATATATATAATAAATATATTTATATAATTCTATATATTTATAAATATTATAAATAAATATATATTTATTTATATTTATAACTATAAATTTATATATATTTATTTAAATAATTATAACTATATATATGTATATATATATAATTATAAAATTATAAGAACTGTATTTATTATACTTATAATTTTATAAATATATATAATTAATATATTTATTATAATTTATTATAATTATTTAAATATATCTATATTTATTTAGAATTTTAATTATAAATATTTGTATTTTTTATAAATATATTTATAAAATTATAATTATAATAAATATATTTATTATAATTTTATAATTATTAATATATATATATATATAAGGTGTTTGGGGGTACAATTACATTCAAACACACACACACCACACACATAGGTCAGAGAGGCAGACCATAGCCCCCAAGGGGATAACCCATTATCAAGCCTTATTTATTTTTTACATGGATTGTAGGTCCAGTGGGCATGAAACTCATAACATGACCCAAAAGCCTAGTGCAGCGTCATGCCTGCATCATCTTGCCCACGTCACCAAGCCTGTGTCATGTCTGTGTCACCGCCTACATAGTACTATAATAGTACCTACACCCACTCAAATTCGAACCTCGGTCTGAAGTAGAATTACAGGGCATCTTTACCACTCAGGTAAGCCCTCAATTACATTTAAATACCACATATATATTTATAATTATAAGTATAAATAAATAAATATTTATTTATAATTTAAAAATTATAATAAATATATATTTATTTATAGTTATAATTATTTAAATATATGTTTAGTTATTTATAATTATAATTATAAATATTTGTATTTATTTATAAATATTTGTACATATTTATAAATATATTTATTTAATTATATATATTTATAACATTATAAGAATAATAAATATTTTTGTTATAATTTTATAATTATTTAAATAAATATATATATATTTAATTATAATTATAAATAAATCTTTATTTATTTTTAATTAAAAATTACAATAAGTATATATTTATTTATAGTTATAATTATATATATATAATTAATTATAAAATTATAACAAATATATTTATAATTTTATAAATATATATAATTAATATATCTATTATAATTTTATAATTATTTAAATATATTTATATTTATTTAGAATTATAATTATAACTATTTGTATTTATTTATAAATATTTGTATATATTTATAAATATATTTATTTAATTACATATTTTTATAACTTTATAAGTATAATAAATATATTTATTATAATTTTATAATTATCTACACACACACATATTTGTAATTATAACTATAAATTAATATATTTATAAATATTTTTATATAATTATATATATTAGGTGCTTAGGGGTACAATTACATTAAACACACACACACCACACACAGAGGTCGGAAAGGCAGGTCATAGCTCCCCAAAGAGATAACCCACCCATCAAGCCTTATTTATTCAGTACATTGTCAATAGGCCTAGTGGGCAGGAATCCCATTACATGGGCCGTAGACCCAATGGGCATGAAAGCCCATTATATGGCCCTGAAGGCCCACATTTTTGACCCAAAGGCCCTCCGGTGAACAATGTTGCTACAGTACCTGTTACAGTGTTGCCGCTGCTACAATACCTTCTATGGTACCCACCACCGATACAGTGTCGCCAGTCAATAGTTCCACCGCTGCTACAGTATACTATAATGATGCTATAGTAACCTACGCCCAATGGGTTTTGAACTCCCCATTTTTGATGTAGTATTACGAGGTGCTCACCACTAAGGAAAACTCCAACTACATTTGTATATAATTATAATTATATATATATATATAAAATTATAATAAGTGTATCTATTGCAATTTTATAATTATTTTTATATATATACATAGTTATAATTATAATTATAAATAAATATATTTAAAAAGTATTTATATATAATTAAAATTTTATAATTATAAATATAATAAATATATTTATTGTAATTTTATAAGTATTTTTGAGAATATAATAGATTAATGGGTATAACATGAATGAATCATATACATAGTAAAATATAGATAATAAAAAACGAGTCATCACACATGGACAACATGTAAGGGTGTAATGTATAAATGAATATTCATGATGAATACATAACATATGCACGTCAATTATACTCATGCATCAATATATTTATTGACCAAATTCATCAGAAACATATATTTATTTATAATTATAATTATAAATATATATATATTTAAAAAGTATTTATATATAATAATAAATATATAATTATAAATATAATAAATATAATAAATATATTTATTATTTAATGAAATTTATTATAATATTATAATTATTTATATATATATATATAATTATAATCTTATAAATGCTTTTTAAAAAACATTATATATATATATTTGAATTATTAAAAGAATATATTAATTATAAACATGCGTTTTTTATTTAATGTATATAAATAAACATTATTTTTGAATATAAATATAATAATTATATATAAATTAATAATATTTTTTATTAAAAACTTTTATCATCGCTAAGAAAAGCGCTCATAAAGGGTGGATTTATCAACACTTAACCAGCACTGATAAAGACCCCCTTTTATCAGTGTGTTTTTCTTAGCACTGATAAAAGTCAGCACTGCCCTTACGCCGATCCGTGGTAGTGTGTGCATCATTAAAAATTTCTAAAAATTATATTTTCAACTCGGTTCTTCCCCTAAAATTATCATTATTCACCATGTGGCTAGAGATCTTGAACCTTAAGGGTTCTATAAGCGATTTTTGTGATCTCTCTCCCTCTATCCGTAATGAAATCTCTTGGAATTTGCGTTGGTCATAAGAATCAAAGGTACAATCCCTATTTCTCCTCTTCTTCCTTTCACTTCTTGCTTTCTCCTAGGAGGAACCCTAGATTGGGACTGCAATACAGTATTGGAAAAAAAACTTGGCACAGTCTTTGACCGAGGAAATAAGCCTCCTAATTGTGGCCATAAGCTATAGCCATGGTCTATGTGGTCATGGAGGGTGTTGTCGTTGTGGTAGGGGTTCACCCTATGGCCATGGTCAACGGTCGTGGTTATAGGCCATGCAGGGCATGGTCGTGGAATGCCCATATATAGCCACCCTATGGCCACAATCAATGTCTACCGTCTCCATAGCCTTAAAAAAAGGCTTTGCCCAGATTTCATCCTTGCACCTCACCCATACTAATTAGAAAGTTTTACCACTAACCTAAATCAAACCATATATATGTATATATATAATTATAATTATTAAGTCCACCTATGACCACAATCATCATGGTTTCAAATGTGTCCCTGTGGCTGTAGGCCCTACCTGGGACACCTACAACCAAGGTCAATAGATGATAGTGGTGGTAGGATTCTCAGGCAGGGCCTCTAGCCACGACCACTTATGGACCATGGTCGTAAGACCTCCCTGGGAAGCCTACCACTACGGTCAAAGTGTGGTCATGGCGATATGAATCATAGGCAGGGCCTAAGGCCATGATCCACGGTTGGACCATGGCTTCAGGTTGTTCTCATGCTCTTCCCATAGAATTTTTTTCCATAGGAGAGAGCATGCTAAGCTATAGCCACAAACTCTTTTGACTGTGGCTATATCCAATCCACAACCACAACCATTTTTTGAACCGTGTCTATAGGCCTGTGGGCGTATTTAATTTTTCCACTAGTGATGCCCAAATATTTGGTTTAAGATGTGTTTTGATGGATATTTTATGGGGATTCATCATAGGGAGGTGGTAATAGCTCAGATCTACAAGATCATGGTACAATTATTCGAGACAAGCACATTGGAGGTAGGTGGCTTCTAAGGTGACCTGGTCATCACTTACATAAATATTACATCATTTTATATGAAAATTCATTACATCTTACAACAATACACACCCCAAAGCTGTAAAGGTTTAGTGTCTTTAGAGAATAAATACACAATCAACTTATTTCATGAAAGATATTCAATATCTTTCACAAATTTCCCCTCACATTATACCCTTCTTAAAAATTTCCTATATAAAATCTTTCTTCATAACCTAGGAAAATGGAAATATAATAAATGATGTGCTTAGATGTTTATTAAGGATAAACATAAGATATATAAATCAATGACCATAAGTAAGATAACATGAACTTAAGGTATGATAACATTATGACTAACTACGAGATTGTACCCAACAATTCATAAACTATAAAACATGAGTCATGACATGAGATTTAATCATGATAATATACATGAGTAATAAGAGTGAAAAATCATTCAAAATCAATAATGGGGCATGAGATCATATCATAAGCATAATACATAAGTCTATGGCATAAAAGTGTGGCATAAACGTAAGCATAGAAAATCATTTCCCTAGTTAAGGCTCACTGTCAAGACTTTCACAGCAGATAGAGTCCCATAGTGGATTATGTTCATCCTCCATTCTTATAAACATAAAAAACATATTCCAAGTCTACTCACTATGAAATAAATCACATGTTAATCTTGGGTTAAATACTTGTGTATGTTTTTGGGCTTGGTTCAACCGCCTATGTACACTCTTGGGCTTGGGCTAATCACCTATTCACCCTCTTGGTCTTAGGCTAATCACCCATCTACCATCTTAGGCTTGGGATAACCTCATGTGTAACCATGAGATTTGGACAAACCCTCATGTAATATTTTGATCTCACAAGATATAAAATATTACCCAATGAATTATAGTGATATAACAAAACCAACCATCACATAATAATAAACCATTCATATATATTCCATATGAACAGAAGAGCATTCACCATTCCTTCATAGTCTAATCAACCCTTGATAAAGAAACGGGGTTTATGAAACATCATAAAAAAATTATCATAATAATCCATCTAGAGAAATGAAGTGGATGGTATAACAATATCATATCCCCAGTGAAGGATATCAATCCTTAAAGGACATTGAAATAGATGAAAATACATTTATGAAAGCATTAGAAAGATGTTTTGAAAAATAAGAAAAAACATCTATTTATTTTTGAAACTTTTAAAAAACTAAAAATTACCATAAAAACGAGACTATGTGTTTCTTTGTAAAACCATGAAAATTTATTAAGGAATATTTATAATGAATATAGGTCATGGTGGTGGGGAAATACGATCGAGCCATAAACATTAAAAAACCATTCTTTTCTTGATTTTGTAAAAAGTAAAAAGTAAGTTGTAATTTTTTTAAAAGATTAATTTTAATAATTTATAAATAGAGTCAAAGGAAGTATAAAAATTCCTCTATAAATCATTTAAAATTAGATAATAACTTCCATAAAATAGTTTTAAAGAACATGGGTATAAAGGAAAAATATTCCTAACCAAAAAAGATAAATAAGGTCGGCTTTCCTTAAAAAATTATTTTGGTCTTTTTGAGTACCAAATAGGGGTGAAATGGAATGGATACTTGAAAAACTAATAAATAACCATATTAGAAGAAAATATCTGAGGTCCAAGAGAGAAATAAAATATAATTCTCCCAATGAAAATTGAAATATAAACAATCCTGATAAAAAGTGAGATGATAACATAAAATATTTACCTCAAGTCCTGACTTGCTTCGCACGCACTCTAACATCTTGTATAATAAATTTAGACTTATTATAAATCTATAACTGAACCATATTTATACTTATATTACTATATATCATTTCCTTATAATTTCCAATTACCTATTTATTAACAATTTCTCATTAAAATCAAAATCTAGGTGTCAATGGTTCTATTTTCCACGTATGTTTTGATTCAATGATTCCAATACTTGAACTTTAGTTATGGTTTCATCATCTACATAATATTAATCATGTAATAAATATCATATTTATTAATTATATATACTTTTATAACCAACCATGTAAGGCGGTGATGAAAAATAAAATACATCACTTCAAGGAGACAGTAGTCTGTACGTACGCACAAATGATGTTTTCATTTTTAAATGGATCTAAAAAAGGAAGGTAAATAATAATTTATCTTTAAAGAATTATAATTATTTTATAAATATTATATATATTCATGAAATTCATTTATATAACTAGTCTTGAGTGGTGGTGATGAAAAATGAATTATATCGCTTTATGGAGGTGGTAGTTTGTATGTACGCATGAGCGATGCTTTCATTTTCCATTAGATGGAAAAGAGATAGAAAACATCTATAAAATTAACATAAAAATATTATTATATTATATATTTATGTTGTTATGTTAATATTGTTATGTAATATTTATAGGAGGTTTAATAAGAAATAAACTTGAAAAAGGTCGGTATGAACATATATCTCTTCCCTAGACAATCTCCTTTGAAAAATACCTTAAGGATTATTGGATGAGTTTTTTGGGAATAAAATAACCTCTAGGTAGTTTATATGGGTGTTGGTAAGGTATTTGGGTTGATTTTGGTTAATATAAGGTGCTCAAGTGGTGTAGAAAATTGAGAAGAGGAGGTGCTCATTGGGGAGTGGTACCCTTGTAAATATTAAGAACTTTTAAATATAATAAATGTATTTCTCAAGTAAAGTGGCTCCAAAACATACAATTTTCTAAGGTAAAATGAGTTAGGTTAAAATAAACTCAAAAAATAAAATTAAAGATAAGTTTTAGTGGTATCTTGAAGCCTTATACCTTTATTTTAACCATTTCAACACATTTTACCTTTATCATGATGACAAACTTCTTAATAAGGTAACTTATTTTTATGAAAAAAATGAAATTGACCTTATAAAAAAATAGAAAATTCTGTTTCCAAATATTAAATATATTTTACCATATTCAATTTCTAAATATTATAGAAATTAATTCTAATATATGCACACAAAACACGTAAAATCCATTTTTAGAAAAAAAAATATATTTAAGCATAAAAATGATTTTATTATCATTACTTGCATAGTAACAACCATTATATGAATGTTAATTTATTTTATTGAATATATTATATAAAAATTTCATTAAAATTATTTTTCAATAGTGATTATTTTAATTTATTAACATAAAATATATTTCGCACATAAAAAAAACACTTTTCTAAAAAATATATCCTTTTACCTTCAAATAATATTATATTTATTTATAAAAAATAAATAATTAATGTATGAATGATAATTAATTTTTATATATGTATAAAAAATACTATTCTATAGTTTTAATACTCACAAGAAGAGAAATTAACTTTTAACTAAAAACATTTATAAATAAAACAATGTTTTTAAACAAAAAATTTTAATTTAACCAAGAATTATTAGACTAGTATTCCTTTTCACTACTTAACCATTTAATGGATATAATTAATTGATTTTATCAATTATTACTTCAATTTATAAATAAAATTTATTAATATCATTCCTCAAAAGTATTAAATTTAACAAAAATTTATAATTTAACAAAACAATTCAAAAATAGTTTGTGTCTTATATTTTATAATTTAATAAAACATTATTCACTTAATCTCAGTGTTGTGAACATCACAAGCAATCTAAAACATCAAAATTATTAAAGAGAATATATTCTAAAATCTTAGGTGGTTACATTCTACCCACTTAAAATAACTTCACCATAAAAATTTTGTTATTATAATGAAAATTTATTAGGATATTTTTGCTTCATTGTATTCTTGGGTTCCCATGTAGCTACCTGAAACTTATGGTTTCTCCACAAAACTTTGACAATGTGAGTGATCTTATTCCGCAACTCTTTATCTCTTCGATCCATAATCTCTACCGGTTGTTCCTTATATGATAGACAATGCTTTAGCTGTAAAACCTCTGAGTTTAGTACACCTAAAGAACAGGAATGTAATTCATTAGAAGAGATACATGAAACATATCATGAACTTGGTGGAGGTTTGGTGGAAGTGTCAATCATTAAGCTACCATCCTGATATGATCAAGAATCTTATCGAGACTGATATATTTGGGGATTAGCTTCCTATTCCTTCCAAATATTATAAATTTCTTCCAAGGAGATATTCATAGGAATAAATTTTCATCAAATTTAAACTATATATCTCTTAGTTTATTTATAGTATAACTTTTCTTATAATATCCTAATATTTTAAAAGAAGACTATGCTCTAAAGTGTACAAGATACGCAACACCGAGTCTAAATAAACCACAAAAATATTATTATATGACCGTTATAACCTAGCTATTAAATTTGTGGGTATGAATATTATTAAATAATTTATTAAATAAATATAAATTTCTAACTCAATATAAATTTATTGATAAATTCTTAGTAAATAATCACTCATTTTTTAAATTCATGTTATGCTTCAAAAACATGTTTTCTTCAAAAATGATTTTTATTACATTAATGAGAAAATATTATAATTAATTTATAGAACTTTTAGAAAAAATATTTGATAAAATAATTATCATTTTTGAAATTATAATATCAAAATTATCTTATGATGATATTTTTATTTTTTTTTGAAAAATTTAATTTTTCAATAAATAGTGAAAAATACTGATTTTTATTGAAATTTGTATTTTATTTTATAGTATTTACAAAGTAAAATTCTATTTTAGATTAGTTTTAAAATTTTATTAGTTTATATTGATAAAAATAACCCAATTATAGTCTTTTAAATTAATTTTATACTTGAGTTTTTTATAAAAAATATTTTTATACTTAAAAGACAATTTTTTGAAAAATTATTTTTCACTGTGTTTTGTCAGTTTAATTTTAAATTAATTTTTGTCAAATTAGTGTTTTGAATACTTAAAAATGGATTCCATATTTTTAATTAGGGATTAATTTTTTTTAAATATGACTCTTTTATTTTTGGTCATTATGATTAGTAACCATAATAAATAATTATAGCTAGGGTAAGAGTAAATCAGGTAATTAAGGTTAAAAATAAAATGATAAGGGATAAAAAATGACCCTAACACTTGAATTAATTATATTTAATGGGTATATATCATCCATAATCATAAAATAGTTGAATATATGTCCCTTTTTTTCCATTTTTACATGATTTTTACCATTATAATATTTAAGTGAATATAAAGCCAAGAATGTTACAATCTTGTTTTTAATAACTATAATATTTTTGACATAAGGATAAATAGAGGATATTTTTAGTTTTAAATATTAATTTGAAATATAAATTATTTTTTAATCATGGTAATTTTTTTATTTATGAAATAATTACCTTAAAATCTCATACAAAGCTGATGCAGTAATTATTCAATTAATAGAAAAATAAAATAAATGATATTAAAAAGATTAAAAGTAAAATAATTTGAAAGAATTATTTTAATAAAATAATTTATTGGATAAATATAATTTTTTTTAAAGTTTTAATTTATTATATTCTAATTCCTTTGTTGTCTTAATGTTATTAAAGTCAAAGTAAACAAATAGTTCTAAAATTGACATCAATGTTATTTTATAATAAATAATATTTTTTTAATTAATTTAAAATTAATAAAAATCCTATATTCAGGAAATTTATTTATATAAGTTTTAAAATATCAACCATGGTCCTTTTATGGTCCAATGTTCCTTTTATAGTGACTATATTGACCCATAAATAGTAAAAACTTCGTTATCATAGTTATTGTTAAAAAGGGTTAAACTGGGTTAAAATAAAAACATAGGGGTAAAAACCTTATCTAAAGTTGTAAAATTTTTATTTCATTAGATTATTTATACTCAAAATCATATTATATTTAAATATTATCAATTTGGTGCCATTTTTATATGAAAATTAATTTATATTAAATTAATATTTTAAGAAATTCCAAAAGTGCCCCTCCCCACTCTTATAAAAGGGCGCCCCTATTTTATTTTCTTAACAATTAAAGAACCATTTGTTTCAACCAATATATACGAAAATACCTTTCTAAATTCCCTCACCACATTCTATAGGTATTATTTTTGTAAGAATACCAATTTTAGAGGGATTAAGGTGTAAAACAATGGAGGTTATCCGATGAAGAGATATAGTTCTTAACTAAACATTTTTATTTTATTTATTATTCCAACCCCTTAAATTCTTCTCAAACCATGCCGAGATAATAAAATAAGTGTCTTAAATATAAATAAATTTTATTATTTTAGTTTCATAATCTATATCTATCTCCATCACATGAGAGAGGAATTCATTATTCGTATGTACAGAGGACTACTGCCTCACGGGCCAATATAATTAATTTTCCATTACCACCTATCATGGATGGTTATAATTATGTATTTAATGTATATATATGATATTCATTACATATTTATCATTTTTTAGAATTTATATATCATATATTTTTTAATACCAAGTTTGCTGAAAGTGGATTTCAGATGCTGAAAGTAATTATTGCTGTTTGTTTTGTAATTTGTTATCATTACAAAAAATAAATTAACTTTGTATGTGTTAGTGATCAGGATAAATGAGTACCAAATTTGGAATATTGGATGAACCTTTTTCAAGAAATTCCATCAAATATAGTTTTTATTTTGAAAATGTTTTCTGGATGATGTTGTTTTTTGGACTCATATTGTGTCTGAAATGAAGTTTTCGATCATAATCATAGTCTAAATGTCTTTCAAGATATTAGATACTAAATCTAATGATTCTTTTCTATTTTTTAAATTCTCAACATCATAATTTATCTAAAAACTTATGATCAAATCTTTTTGAAATAAAGGGGGGAAAGGTGTCTGATTTTTTCAAAGGTTTGGTAATCGATTTGCATTTATGATAGAAATATAGAAGGTGTTGAAATGATGGGAAGTCATAGAACTTTCCAATTTTAAGTCAAATGATTCTATACCAATCTGAATATTATCAAAATCATGAATAATTCATGATACAAGTAGAAGTTTATGTAAAAAAGATAATATCAAGTAGAAGTCTTCTGGTCTCAGATCATCGGTGTAAGAAGTACCAGATGCTAAAATTGTTTGTTGTCTGAGAAGTTTTATTTGATTGAAGTTAGAGGTTTTGTAGAAGTGCTGATTGACTGATCCATCAGAAGGACCGACTCATCAGACATACCGATTCTTCAAATCCACCATTAATTTTTGAGGTTTTTAAAGAAGCTTCCATTGATATTGGTCCATATACTATGAAACCAATCCATTGGAGGGGATTCTAACACTGGTCCATAAATTGTTTTTGGTATCTTTAAGGTATCATATGTATAATTATATCAGAGGCAGAAAAAAATTGTTAAGTTATTAGGATCGATAAACCAAATGAGCTCTAGATACCAATCCATTGGATGGGATCAGGGACCAATCTATTTGATGAAGTTCAACAATTTAGTCAATCATTTTCATAGATAATTTTTTTTTGTTTTAAATTGGATCAAGACTCCTCAGACAGGATGTGACATCGATAAATTAATGAAGGCTAAACTTTATCAAACACAGTTTTCATCGATTTGGGGATTTATCAAACAAATGAAGAAAAGGTAAAATTTTATGAATCTACTACTGAAGTGTTTTTAAAGGGTTTCAAAGTCTTTAGAAGTTTAAACAATGTTTATGGCAGAACAAGTTCAGTTAGAGCATCAAAATGGGAAGTCTTTAGTCTTACATGTGTTTAATCGGAGTGAAAAATGGTATCATAATGGAAAATTGCATCAAAATGAAGAATTATTTATAAGTTATATGAAGGATTAAGTTATTAGAATATTTAAGAAGTTTCAAAAATAATACAAAAGAGTTGAGAGCATTGAAATAGTCAAATATAAATCTGAAATGTAAGTGAAATTTGAGTTTTTGGAATTTGGTTGAGTGGGAAAACAAAATTGGTTTCCCACCCATTCTATTTATGAAAAACCTATAAATAAAGGTCAAAGTAAAATGTACATTGAAAATATTCATATATAAGAGAGAGAGAGAGTGTGTGTTAAAGGTTTTTAGATAGATTTGGTTAAGGAAAGTTTCCAGATATAATTTATTTAAGAAAGTTTTCCAAACAGAAGAAGTGTGACAAAGAATCTATGGTTAGAGTTTTTAAAATCAGACTGAGATATCAGACTGATAGTTTCAGGAAAAAATATGTGAATCAATATTATTTATAAATTAACTATACAAACTTATTTTTTTGGACTGAAGAATTAGGTTGAAGAATCAAAGTGAGCTATCAGACTGAGTTTTCATATGAAGTCCATAAGAGTTGTTTCTACCTTCTAGTGGGTAGGAAAGTGAATAATTGTTTTGTTAAGAAAATAAAAAAGAGGAATTTGTTGAATTATCACAGTTACATGTTCAAAACCAACTGGTGAAGGTTTATAAACTTGTTACAAAACTTATTTTACATCATTCGTGCTAGAATAAGGACATGCACTATTGTATTGATCATAGTACTACTCAAGTGTAAGAGTATTTTCTACTTGTTGTGTCCACATAAAAGGATTGTTTTATAGTGTATTATGTGGTATTGGATTATTTCCAAACCATTCCAAGTACTATCTACTCTTATTGAGTATTGAAACTTGTAAATACTTGTGTTTCTATGGACATGTGAATGTTTTATTTTCAGAAAAGTGATAAATCTTTAACTAGAGGAGAAAATTGTTATAAAATAAAGATAACATAAAAATAAAAAGGAATAACTAATTCACCCCTACCCTTATCAGTGATTATATTGATCCTAGTTAGGCCCTTTCAGTTAGTATCATAGAAAATGTTCCTTTATTTACTCTTTACTAGAAGTTTTGAAGATAAGTTGTTATGGAGAATTTTAATTGTGTGAAAAATGAAGGGAATCCAATATTTGATGAAAATGACTATCATATCTGTAAATATTGGATACCAAATTATCTTATGTCTCTTGGGTATGATGTTTTGGAAGATATTACAGATGGATTTCCACCTCTTGTTGAAAATGTTCCTCTTACATATATTAATAAGAAGGGTATGAAGAATGATGGAATATCTAAGAATGCTTAACACTCATCACTTTCTAAAAGTGAATTCCTTAGAGTGAAGGGAGTTGAAACCGCTAAAGGTATATAGGAAAAGTTGAAAAACATTTATGAAGGCAATACAAATATGAATAAGACAAAGTTACAAATATGGAGGCTGAAGTATGAAGATATTAAAATGGGAGAGTATGAATCTATTGGTGAATTCTTTACAAGGGTTAATGACATTGTCAACACCATAATATGTCTTAGTGAGATGTTGGAAGATTCAATTACTATTGAAAATATCTTTAAAATTATTCCTGAAAAGTTTGATGCCAAAGTTTCATCTTTGGAATATAGAGACCCTAAAACTCTATCTTTAGATGAACTTTATATTACTCTCATTTCTTATGAAATGAGAAGGGAAAAATTTATGAAAATCAAATAAAAAGTTCATCGAGAATTGTCCTTCAAGGCTGCAAAATAAGTAAAATCTAAAAAGATTCTCAAAGATGAAGAAGACAGTGATTCTGAATCTAAAAATTAGGTTAGTAATAATCTTGATAAATTTTTATTCTTGTTTTCTAATAATTTTAAAATAGTTATAGGAAAGTAAAAAGGGAAGATACCCCTAAAATGTTTTGAATGTGGAGTTGTTGGGAACTTTACTACAAATTTTCCTAAAAAAAGGAATGGATAAGATAGTGATGAAGATGATAGAAGGACAAGAATATCTTGGAAGAAACATGTTGATAAATCAAAACCCACTTCCAAGGGAAAAGATAAAAAGGTCTCCAAATACAGAAGGATAAGTTTTTTATCTAAAGACGACGAAGATGAAGACAATGAAGTTGAAGCTTAAAAATTCACTAAAGTTACTGTAGAAAATACATTTATTGTAATAGTGAATGATGAAGTGTTTAAAATTAGTAGTTCTAAATAAGAAGAGACTATGTTAGAGTATCATCTAAAAAGAGAGTTGAAATAATGTCTTAGAAATATAGTAATACTTTAAATAGAAATCAAGAAGTTGAAGAAGGAAGGTTCTATGATGAAAAATCAATAAAATTTTATTTAAGATAAAACTAAGTTGATGGAATATATTGAGTTTATGAATAATTATCTTAAAAACTAAAAGAAACATAATGAAAATCTTAAAGTAAAGTTAAAAGAAAATGAGGAAGAGTTAGAACTTGTTCAAAAACAGTTCTCTAAAGTTGAGCAGGGAGTAACAAATTTCAAATACTCTATCTATGAATTTATTGAAAGTTCTATAAAGTTTGAACCTAATAAATATCAAAAAAATTTATCTTCAAAGTTTAAAAATAAAGTTGAATTTGTTCCTAAGAAGAATAAAGCTAAGAAAACTGTGTATATGGGAAAAAACTACAAAGTAGAGAATTAATAATTTTTTAAAATTTATGAGTTTGAAAAAAAGGTTGCTACTAATTCTGATTTAAAAAAAGTTGGGAAGAAATTATAATTAAAGAAGAATATTCTAGGTGATAATATGAAGTTTGGGAGATAATAATGTTATGATGGGAATTATAAGAAAGTTTCTTATAAACATGTTCACAACTCTAAACAAAATGGAAGTTACAGAGGAAAATATTATTTCTATGGGTATGGATGGTATTATGGTGGATTTGGGAATACAAAATATATGTGTTGTTTCAATAAAAAACACTACAATTATCCCATGAGTTATAGGAAACACAGTTCAAGGGAAAGTCAATCCTCTCAAAGAAATAATTCTGAGAAAGTTTTCATGAAAGTTGAAAATAGATTCCAACCTCTAAAAAATATTTGTGAAATATGTGAACAACCTAGACATATTACTAAAGGATGTATTTTTTTATTACCAACACAACAACATGTTTATAATAATTCCCAAAAGATTAATGTGAAAGATAATAAAGGAAAAAACTCTTATTGTACAAACTACTCTCAAAGATACAAAAGTAGAATGACCCTAGATTCTAGATAGTGGGTGTTCTTCTCATATGAAAGGATATTTGAAATTTTTAAAGAATGTAAAATATTTCAAAGAAGGAACATTGGAATTTGAAAATGATGAATCTCTTAGAATCAAAGGTTTTGGATGAAAAATCATTGGGTAAAAAAGTTGAGATCCAAGAAGGACTTGTTTTTTGATGGGCTAAAACACAACTTGTCGAGTGTTTCACAACTTTGTGATGTAAGTAATAATGTTTTTTTAGAAAAAATGGTTTTTCTGTGGAAAAAATTGAATATGAAAAAGTTGTTATAAGAGGAAAACATATAAAAGATAACTTGTTTCAATTTGATGATTTTTATTTTCTATATTATCTTATCATAATGGAATAAAATCAATTATGGAATGAATGGTTGGGACATATGTGTCAAAGAAACATGATAAAGTTAACAAAGAGAGACAATGTTCTTGATATTCCTAATATGAAAATAATAATAGATCGGTGTTGTTAAATTTATCAGAAAGGGACGATTACAAAGTCTGTGCATAAGAAAATTGAAATTAATTCAACACGACCCCTAAAATTGATTCATTCCTATATTTGCGGGATAATGAGTAAAAAAGAAAATTCCAAAGATAAGTAATTTATTTCTTTTATTGATTATTTTACTCATATTACTTGTGTTATTTATTTGAAACATAAATTATATGCTCTAAAGATGTTTAAGAGTTTCAGGATAAGAGATTAAAATGAATGTGGGTATTCTGTAAAGAAGTTGAGAACTGATAATGGCAGTGAATACGAGAATAAAGAATTTAGAAGTTATGTTGAAAAACATGGAATTAAACATGAGTTTAGTTCACCATATACACCTTAAAAGAATGGAGTTTTTGAAATAAATAATAGAACTTTGTTTGAGATGGTGAGTACAATGTTACTTGAACATGGTTATTCTCACTACTTCTGAAGACATACGATGAGTACAATAGTTTATATTCAAAATCAGTGTTTTTACAAGCCAAGTTTTGATATGACTCCTTATAAAATTTTCTATGATAAAACTCTAAGTTTGAAACACTTATGAGTTTTTCAGAGTCCCTACATCATAAATAACAAAGGTGGAAATCTTGTAAATTTTGATTAAAGAGGTGAAGATGGAATATTTCATGGATATTCTCTAGATATAAGAGGATATAGATGTTTAAATAAAGAAACATAAAGAATTTTTTATTTTGTTGATGTAAAAGTTTGTGAATAATCTGAGGAAGATGTTTCACAAACACATATAGAAGAGGGAAAAGAATAAGATGAAATAATTTTTATTGAGAAACATGAAAATAATTCCAATAATAATGATGCCACATAGATGAAAGAATCATAATTATCTATTTCTAGTGATGGGTAAGAACTTCATAAATCTCATCCTAGGCTGAAGAATTTTGGGAAATCTCAAAACATAATTGGTGATTAGAAAAAAAATGGTCAAACAAGAATAATATAAAAAGTTATTACACATACTTATTTGTATTCAAAAGTTGAGCCGAAATATGTTAATGAAGCTTTTAAGAATCAAGAATGGATTTAGGATATGAATGAAGAGTTGGATCAAATTGATAAGAATGATACTTGGGAACTCATACCTAAACCAAATGATAAAAATGTTATTGGTACAAAGTGGGTGTTCTAGAAAAAGTTTAATAAGGATGGTTAAGTGATAAGAAACAAAACATGATTGGTTTGAAAAGGTTTCTCATAGATTGAAGGCATAGGTTTTGATGAGACTTTTTTCCAATAGTAATGTTAAAAACAATAAGAATATTTCTTACAATTACCGCACGATGAAGTTATAATTTTTTTGATATGGATGTAGAATCATCATTTCTAAATTGAGAACTTAAAAAATAAGTTTATATTAAAAAACTATTCAACTTTTTGATTTGAAAAGATGATTTTTTATGGGCTAAAGAAAGATATGAGGGATTGGTATTCCAAATTGAATACCAGTTTAAGGAAGTTTAACTTTAATAAAGGAAGAGTTGATAGTAATATTTAAATCAAAGAAATTTAGAATATTTCCCTCACTATTATTGTATATATAGATGATATTATCTTTGCTGGAAATGATGAAAAAACTTGTGAAATGTTTTCTAAAGAGATGAAGAAGTTTTTTTTTGAAATTTCCAGGCTCAGTGAAATGAAATACATTATTGGCTTACAAATCTCACAAAATAAGAAATACATTTTTCTTTCTCAAGATAATTATGCTAAGGAACTTCTTAAGAAGTTTATAATAGAGAATTAAAAACCTATTTCCACACAAATTTCAGTGGTAACCAAGTTTACTAAATATGGATAAGTAAAGGAAGTTGATTTTAAAGAGTTTCAGAAGCTAATTAGAAGTTTTTTATATCTAAATACTTCAAGAATAGATATTGGGTATGCTATTACCTTAAGTGAAAGTTTCCAAAGTGTTCCAAATGAACCACATATATTGGAAAGAAAAATAATTCTAAGATATATTATAGGCACAATAGATTTTAGAATCAGATACAACATCTTAGAAAGATTTTATTTGTTTGGGTATACAAATGCTGATTGGGCAGGAAGCATAGATGATAAAACATCCACATATGGTGGAATTTTCTTTCTGAGGGAAAGTTGTGTAAGTTGACATACTAAGAAATAAAATTCAATAAATCTTAGTAATAATGAAGTTGAGTGTGTTTTTTCCACTCAATCTGTAACACAACTTATGTGGATGCAGACTTAATTAAAATATTTTCTTGTATAAGTGAAGTTACCTCTACTCTTGGGTTGTGATAATTAGAGTGTTATAAATCTCACAAGAAATATAGTGCAAAATTATTATTTAAAACATATTTATATCAAATTTAACTTCATCAAAGATCATGTGGAGAATAATGAACTCAATAAAGAGTATGTTCCTACAACAGAACAAGTTGATGATATTTTCAAAAAAAATTTACCAAAGGAAGAAATTTTCAAAGAAAAGTTGAACATGGGAATCCAACCTCTTTCTCTCCAGGGTTGAGATATGTGTTTCTATCCCCTCTCTCATCTAGTATTTGGATAGTGTTTTCAAGGGGGAGAAAATGAATGTTTCATAAATATATCTATTGATATGTGCTAAACCTTTTAAAGAAGAATGTATTTAGGGGGAATTGTGGGTGAGCTATGAACTCAACATGTAAGTGTGTAAACTATTTTAATAGTATTTTGAAGTGTTTATAGGAAACTTGTTATAGGAAATTGAAATAAATTGGGAAGATATGGAAAGTTTTAAGTTCATGAAGATGTTTCTTAAGTCACTAAATTTTGGAAAGCATAGTTTTTCTATCAATGATTCATATTTCCTATAATGAGTTCACTCACATAGTCTTGGAATTATTGATTAGTGATCTATAACTTGAGTTTCAAAGTTTCAGTGATTTATAAACCTTGTTTGACAACAAAATCCAAAGGGGGAGATTGTTGGGACCAAGTTGACTGAAAGAGTTTTTCAGATTCTAAAAGAAGATGTTGCTATTTATTTTTTATTTTTTTCTATTAAAAAAATCAATTCACTTTGTAAGTGTTGGTGATTAGGAGAAAGGAGTACCAAAGTCATAATACCAGACACATTTTTCTTAAAAAATTCCATCAAATTCAGTTTTCTATTCTAAAAATGTTTTCTGGATGAATTTGTTTTTCAGACTCACATTGTGTCTTGAATGATTTTTTTGATCAAAATTAGAAGTTGTATCAGATTTTGAATGTCTTTAAAGATATTAGATACTGAATTTGATGATTATTTGTTGTTTTGTAAATTCTCAACATCATAAGTTATCTAAAAACTTGTGATCCAATCTTTTTAAAAGAAAGGTGGAGAAAAGGTGTTTGAGTTTTTCAAAGGTTTGATAATCGGTTTGAGTTTCTGATAGATATAAAGAAGGATTTGAAATGATGGTAAGTCATAAAACTTTCAAATTTTAAGTTAGACGATGCTATGTTTATCCTAATGTTATCAACATCATGAAAAAGTCATGATACAAGCAGAAGTTTATGGAAGAAAAGAAAATACGAAGTTAAAGTATTCTAGTCTTAGATCATTGGTGAAAAAAGTACCAGAAACTAAAATTGTTTTTTGTCTAAGAAGTTTTCTTTGGATTAATTTAGAGGATTTTCATAAGTGTTGATCGACTGATCCATTATACAGATCAACTCATTGGATGAACCGATTATTCAAATACACCATCAAATTTTGAGGTTTTGAAAGAAGCTGTTGTTGATACCGATTCATTGGTCACACTATGCCACCATTCCATCAAAGGATATACTAAAAATGATCCATTATAAATTTTTTTATTATATTTAAGGCATCAGATGTAGAGTTATATCAGAGGCAAAATATATTTGTTAAGTTGTTGGGACTGATAAACTAAATGTGCTCCAGAGGCTGATCCAACAGATGGGATCAGAGACTGATCCATCAGATGGGATCAAAGACTGATCCATCAGATGGGATTAGAGATTGATCTATTTGACAATGTTCAACAATGTAGTCAACCATTTTCATAGAGATTTTTTTTGTTTTCAATTGGATCAAGACTCCTCAGACAGGATGTGACATCGATAAATCATCAAAGGCTAAATTTCACTGAACATAGTTTTCATCAGTATAACGATTTGTTGAATAAATGAAGAAAATATTAAATGTTATGAATCTACTAATGAAGTGTTGTATAATTATTTTTAATTATTTATCAATTTTAATGATGTTTATAGAAGAACAAGTTCAGTCATAGTATCATAATATGAAGTCTTTAGTCTTACATGTGTTTAATTGGAGTGAAAAATGCTACCCATAATGAAAAATTACTTTATAATAAAGAATTATTTATAATATCAATGAATAATTAAGTTTTTATAAGATTAAAGAAGTTTTGAGAATAATATAGAAGAGTATAGAGTGATGAAATGGTCAAAGGTGAAGTTAAAATGTAAGTGAATTTCAAGTTTCTGGAATTTAGTTAAGTGGGAAAAAAATTGGTTTCCTGCCCATTCCATTTTTGGCACACCTATAAATAGAGGTCAAAGTACTACATACTATCACACTATTCACATGTGTTAGAATGAAAGAGTGATGAAAGTTTTTATATAGTGTTGTTTGAGGAAATTTTCTAGATAGAATTTATTGAATAAAGTTTTCTGGATAGATTAAGTGTGATGAAGAAGTTGTGGTCAAAGTTTTCTGGAAAGTACTGAGAAATTAGACTAATAGTTTTAGGAAATAAATAAGTGAATCAGTATTATTTATATATTAACTATATAGACTTATTTTTTCAGATTTAAGAATCATACTGAAGAATTGGAGTGATCTACTAGACTGAATTTTTATACGAAGTCCAGAAGAGTTGTTTCTACCTACTGTTGGGTAGTAAAGTGAAGAATTATTTCATTGAAGAAATACAAAATAAGAAGTTGTCAAAGTGACATAGTGAAATGTTAAAAACCAACTAGTGAAGATTTCTAACCTTATTTCAAAACTTATTTTACATCATTCATGCTAAAAGAAGCACATGCACTATTGTATTGATCATAGTACTACACAAGTGTATGAGTATTTCCTACTTGTTGTATCCAAAAAAGGATTTTTTTCTAGTGGATTGTGTGGTATTATATTATTTCCAAACCATGCCAAGTAATATCGATTCTTATTGAGTAGTGAACCTTGTAAATACCAATTTTCATGTGGATGTGTGAATGTTTTGTTTTCAGAAAAGTGATAAATCTTTAACAGGAGGTTAAGGTTGTTATACAAGAAAGATAACATAAAAAAAGGAATCACTGATTCAACCCCCTCTTAGAGATTATATTGATCCTATTTGGCCATTTTCAATATTTTCTTAACTTTCTATACACTGAAAAATGATAACATCTTCGTGCATACGTGTGTACTACCACCTCCACAAAGTGATGTGATTTGTTTTTCATCACCACATCACATGAATGATATATATATATATATATATATATCTGTGTGTTTGTGTGTGTGTGTATTAAAATAATTATTATGTTATTTATGATATTATTACAATTCTTTAAATATATAATAATACTTACCTTATTTCCATATTGATCATTGAAAAATGGAAAGTTACTCATGTGTATGTATGGTCTACCATCTCCATGATTGTAACGTAGTTCATTTTTCACAATAATATTTCATAATTGGTTTTAAAAGTATTATTTATGTATAAAAATGATAACTATTTCATGATTATTATTATATAGATGATGAAATAATGAACTCTTTAACCACGGTCACCACACCGAATCTGTTTTGAAATTATGGATTGAACATTCTCAAAGTACCTAACATGGAGTTAAATGATTATGTAATTAACTATGTCATTAAGATAAGCAAAATAAATGGTTTTAGAATATGATATTAAGCCTATAAAATTTTATTAATAAATAAAATAATTTATATGATTTTATTATATAGGTGTTAAAGGACATATATAGAAAGTTTGGACTTGAGGTAGGGTATTTCATCTTAATTTACTTTCATTAAGGCATATTTTATTATTATGCACCAAATTTATTTTATATGGTATATATACTACCCCTTTTACATGTTATATCATGAATCCTACATATGTCATAGTATTTTAAGTTGTAATTTGAATTATTTTAACTAAGGGGATTTGACTTGAAAGTTACCAAGTGGTAAAGGGTTTCTTAACTCAATTTACTTTTGTTGAGTTATAACTCCTTTCATTGAATTTTTTATGCCTTGATTATGTGTCAATTGATCTCTAATTTTTTTATTCTATATTTACACTTGTTTTTTTTATGGATTTACATTTTTAAAAATAATATTTCCATTGATTAATTCTCTATTCAATGGTATGATCTTTGTAAGGGTTATTCGTTTTAAATTCTCTTTCTTTGAGACATGTGTTTATGATTTTAACCTATATTATTTTATGAGGTGTATATACTACCATTTTGACATGTCATATCATGGATTTCCTTATGATCATGATATTTAAAGATTCATTTAAATATATTCTTTCATGGGACTTACGAGTAAAATATTACCAAAGTGGAAAAGGCTTATGTTACAATCTTCTTTCTTTTAAAGATTGTTTATATTGGAGGTTATTTTAGATGAAATCATATGATCTTATTTTCTTGAACTAAATATATTTTCTTCTACATGGGTTATTAATATGTTTTACATGTTTAATTTCTATTTCCTTCCATATTTATTAGAGAAACAATAATAAAGTTGTTTGTAAGTGATACCGATCCTGTATCTTCTTTTAGATCCGGAATATTTCTCTTTTATATCCATGTTTTCTAATTTTTTTTTCAAAAATATTATTTTATAAACACAAATTATTTCATAATTATATGTAGTTATTTTAAAATTAAGTTTATTAATGTTTTATAAATGGGTCACTTTTGACTCCCTTTACAAAAATGTTTGAAAAGAATGTTTATTTTTAACATTTACAACATGAATATATTTTCCCACCATCATGAGCATTTTTTTCTTTGAATATTACTTTATAAGTTTCCAAGGTTATTTTCAAATAAATTTATTTTCACAATATTTTTTGAATTTTTAGTTTTTAAAAGTTATTTTCAAAGTGAAAAGGTTATTTTCTTCAAGAACGATTTTAATGATCTTTTAATGGTATTTACATTCATCAACATTAATAACCCTTGATGTTACTTATGATCCACTGAGGATATTTTTTATTGATTCCATCATCATTCTTTCTCTGGATGTATTATGATTATTTTAAGGAGATTTTCATGGAACCCATTTATTTTCCATGAGTTAGTCAAGTTATGAAATAAATAATGGATGTTTCTATTGGTTTTATGATAAAATGAAAGCTCTATGTACTTTATTTTTTGTAATGGTTTGTGAATTGTTTATGATGAATAGTGGTTTCATTATAAAACAATAATGGGTGGTTCCATTATAAACCAAGTATGGGTGGTTCGGTTATAAACCAAGGACATGTGGTTACGTTATAAAGATGGGTTAGTCTATGATATCCCTCCAATGCACTGGGTATGGAAGTCGACTGTATGGTTATTCCAGGGTTCCATGAGGATAATTTTCAAAGATACCAACATGTTTTATTTATGATTTATATGGGGTTTTAATGATTCCTTCAATCAAGATTGACATTAAATGAATCATTATTATTGAATCATATAAATCTTGTACATGTAAAAAGATTTATACTATTATTCATGATTAATGATCCAAGTATTGATGGGTATGAATTCTATTATGTTACGCTCAGGAAATTTGATTATGTCATCATGCCCTTATGATCATCTTATGATCACTGACAACATTCAATTGTTAATTCTTATGTTTACTCTTACTAATCATTTGAGTTGACCCTCATTTGGATTTCATTTTCCCCATGTTATAAAGAAAGGTTTTATGTATGTTGTGCCTAAAAAGGTTTCTATATGTGAATACATTAGTGGGATATAATTTTGATTTATATGAACCAATTTTTTTTGAATCCAATTTGTTAAGAGTTTGTCCTAATTTTATAAAGATCAAAAACTAAAAGGCCCTTGGATATGTAAGTGATTCAATATTTCCTTTTGATATTATATGATTTGGGTGGAAAATATTGGTTCATATTTATTAGTATAAAATACAGAAATATAAAGTTTATGTTTTTAGTACTGAACCCAAGAGTGTGAATTTAGGGATCTCATAGTTAGTATTAGAGGGAGGTTTAGAATTTTTTTTGAGATTAGGATGTTTTTATGTGAGGTTATTTTAAGAGTTATTGATACCATCATGGGTTTATGAGTTTAAGGTAGATTACAAGTTCAAAGTATTTGAAAACCATTTTGATGTTTTAAGTGATATAATTTTAAGGTGACTAATGATATTTTGGGAGACATTTTATTTGGTTGAGGTATATGTAACCATTAGGTTTAACATAAAGTATTATTTGATGAGTTAAGGTTGAATTATCTTTGGGAATCGTATATGATCTTAATGTGTCTTTATAGTGATTCAGGTTATTTTTGGAAATGATTAACATATTTTGAATATTATATGATCAGGGTATATAATTTTTTGAGTATATGAGATGTGTGACTAATGTTATTTGGAGATAAATGTTAAATTTATATTAGAAGAATATGATATCAAATCCTTATTATTTTTAGTATGGTCAGGAAAATTTTGAAGAATTTTAAGGATAATTATTTATGGAATGATTTAGTTTGAACTTTAAGTATTATTATTGAATTTTGGAGATTAATGTATTATTTATTCATACGAAGGTTTATTCAATTTTTTAATTATCTTATCTTGTGCTAACCATTTTGGTTTTGGTTAATATCTAAATAAAAGACTAATAACTTGTTATCATTTTATGGAATTATGTGATCCATTAGAAATTTATTATAGTGATTAAAGTATGAAAAAAAATCCATCTTGAATACTCATCATTTTGGGAAAATATGAGATTATGGTGGAAATTGATTTAAAGGATGAAATATTACTTCTCAAGTAAGTATATTTATTTATGTTCTTTTTCTAGGTGGTAAATAAATTCCTCAAATCTAGGAAAAGGATCTTGAAGCAACGATTTTATTTTATAACCTTCATTTTTAATTAATCAATGGTATTTTTCACACCACATTGGTTTATGGTATTGTGGTCATTAATTTTCTCATGATCATTCACTTTATTGAGATTAATGATCTCTATCACTCTCCATCATTATTTAGGCATTAAAATTTCTTCCATTTCCATGTTTTCAATTTCCACCAAAGTTTTTCTACTTGGAAACCTTGTTATGTGTTATTCTAGATGACATTAATACTTCCCTTTCTCTCAAATCAAAAGTATGTTTTATTAAACCTTTTTATGATGTGAGATTTCAAGAAAGATATTTTGAAATGTGAAATCCTTGGTTACTAAGCCCGAGTTAAAATTACAAGGATAAAATTTATTAAGGGGAGGTGGACAATTAAATATCCTAATATTTTAAAATAAGACCATGTTCAAAATCATATAAGATATGCAACACCAAGCCTAAACAAACCATGAAATATTATTATATAATCATTATAACCTAGCCATTAAATTGATAGGTATGAATAATATTAAATAAATTATTAAATACATATAAAGGTACCACTCAATATAAATTTATTGATTAATTCTTAGAAAATAATCACTCAATTTTTATTAAATTCATTTAGGCATCAAAATACATTTTCTTCAAAAATGATTTTTATTTGTTTCTATAATAAGATATTATAATTAATTTCTAAAATTAAAAAATATATTTTATAGAATAAATATTATTTTTAAAATCAGCGTATCAAAATTATCCTATAGTGAAATTTTGAAATTTTTCTGAAAAGTTTGATTTTTCAATGAATAGTGTAAAAATAATGATTTTTATTGAAAACTATAATTTCTTTTAAAGTATATACAAAGTAAAATTATATTATGGATAATTTTTAAAATTTAATTATTTTATATTGATAAAAAAATCCAATTATATTCTTTTAAATTAATTTTATACTTGAATTTGTTATAAAATTTTTTTTATACATAAAAGGCAATTTTCTGAAAAACCATCTTTTTTCACATTTTCCAGTTTAATTTTAACTTAAATTATGCTTGTAAAGACTCAAACTTGATATAAATGGACATTAAATCACTTTTAAATAATACTTAATACATTAAAAAAATAAATTCCGAAAGACCATACTAGTTTTGGTGCCTTTGGAAACTTGGAAAACATTCTTCTAATTTGGTAAAAGATATTCGACATCTCCCACGAAGATCTTCCCCTTTATTTTTCCAACCTAAAATATTTCTTTATATCCTGTGGAAAATAAAACATATGAAAAGGGTGAGATAAAATGCTCAGTAAGGTTAAACATGGAAAATATCAAACAAAACATAAACATAATAATACAAAAACATGAAATAAATTTTGAAAATCATACTATATATAACATATATGAAAATCTTGAGTCATGAAATAAATCTTGTAGGTTCATAAGACATAAATCATAAAGGAACATGATACATAAGAAAATAAAATTTACATAAAACATAGAATTATGGAAAACACATAAGTATATAAAATCATTTCCATATTAGCCAAGGATCATTTCCAAGACCATCATAGTGAACAAAATCCTATATTGAACCGAGTTTACTCTTCATTATAGCCCTGTATTACTGAACCAGATTTACTTTCCATTCTATCCCGGTATTACCGAACCGAATTTTATTACCATTCCAATCATGTCTATATCATGAGATATAAATATTTACCCAATTCATTGGATGGAGATATAGTTCCCACTCATCATATAATGAAATCATTATTAAGTTTTCCACAAAAACATTAATTATTCCTCATAACATAACCCAAGAAATAAAATGTACTTCTTAAGAATCATTACATTTTAACATAATTCATGAAAAACAAACAGATTTCATAAATAACATTCCATCATAAACATAATCAAACCATAGTAATAATAGAGATATTATACTTGAAACATATCCTTATTAAATAATTTCATCAAAGATTAAAAATAATTTTGATAAAACACTTGGAATTAATTCTTGAGGTAAATATATTTTCTTATTCAAAAAACTTTTCTTTTCTTAAAATGACATGAAATTTTAAAAGAAAACAATTTATTTGAAAATAACCTTGAAAAATTGTAAGGTAAGATTCATGGAAATAAGGTATTATGAAAATTTAAAAATCTATTCATGCCATATAAGTTAAAAAAACATTCTTCTCATAATTTTGCTAGAAAAAGTCAAAAAGCACTTCATATAAAAAAAAATTCATTTAATACCATTTAAAAAAAATTACAAATGGGTAAAAATGGCTTTAAAAATATATAGGATAATAGTAAAACATTTTATGAAATCATTTTTAGAAAAATGGACATGGATGATAAATAAACCGCAGTAAATACTTATGTAAAAACAATCTCAAATAATAATGAGAATGTGAAATTATCCCTTACCAATTTATAATAAGTCAAATTTTATGCTTCATAAAATAAATAAAATTATATCCATATCATAACCTTCATAATAATAATCATAAAAACATTCACGGGCATCATAAAAACAACTCAAAATAAATTGGTGGGGTATAAGTCATATGTCCCACAGAAATAAAAGTGAGACAAAATAATCCCTTACCTTAGGTCTCATATCCATTATATGTATCAAAAACTCATATATAATGATTTAAATAATGTCATTTATTTATTACATAATCATATTCATTTTTATGATATCACATATTATCATATTATCATCCATTTGTTAATAACATTATTACTCATCCATCGAGTATTAACTTCTTTATTTTCTCACGCATGTTTCGTCAAATAAGTTCTTGTTCCTCTTCTTAGACTATAGTTATATCATTTATCTAATTATATTAATATAATATATATCATATCTTTTGTCTATAAATTTATATAATCATGATTTAATGGATATCATATAGAATGAATCACATCACATTGTGGAGACGGTAGGTCGTACGTAAGCACAAGTATCATTCTGATAATTATGAAATAGTATGAAAGTGGATGGTATATATTTTGTTATAGAATATATATCATGTTATAATAATAATATATATTTATTATTTACATCATTATACCCATCCAAGTAAAGTGGTAGTGAAAAATAGATTACACCATGGCGTGGAGACGGTAAGTCGTACGTATCCACGCATGGTGATTTAATTTTTCATAGGATGGATATAAGGTGGAATATGATTGTTACATAATTATAATAACATCTTAGTATACAAGTAATACCATAGTTATTACTTTATAATGGAAACAACTCATAAATAGTAAGTAGAAGAAGAAAGAATTTTGAAAGAATCGATAGAGGAGATTACCACTTCTTTGACAAGCTCCCTCTCGACCTCCTTTTTAAGGTACTAGAGTTGGTATTTTTAGAAGAAAAGAACCTCTAGAATGTAACTAGGTAAATTTATAAGGGAAATGGGTAGGGTATTTTCGAGCTTGAATTCTCAAAGTGAGTTTAATAGGTGAGGGAGGAGGTGCCCTTTTATAACTGAGATGAGGGGAACTTTTAGAAACTCCAAAAAATATTAATTTATAATAAACTCAAACCATATCTAAAAACCTTCAAAATATATTTATTTAAAAGATGATATGAGATAAGGTTTTAATCTCATAAAACAATAATTTTTATACATGTTTTGATTTTATTTTAAACCTTATCATTTCATTTTACCCTTAATTATTCTCTTTTAATTTTAACTAAGGTAACAAATTGTTCAATATTAAAATAGTGAAATTTTTACTTATTTGATGTAAATTAGACCATAAATTAACAATATAGAACATTTTAAAGTAAAAAATAATTATTTTATATTTTTTTAAAATATTTTTATGATTTTTAAATAATTTAATAAAACATTATTTTGACAAAATATAAATAGTTTCATTTTGACACAATTTATTTAATGGATTTTTAAAAAATATCAAGATAAGATGTTAAACTCGAACCAAATATTTTATTATATATATAAGAGTTCAAGGTAATTTATAATTTTTTTGGATTTATTAGTTATCCCAAATTATATTTATTTTAGTATTTTTAATAACATTAATTTAATATTTCCATTAATAAAATAATTACTACATCATTTTTGTGTAATTATTTAATATACTTATTTGTTGGTTAAAAATTAAAATTAAAATACTATAATGAAGATAAATCCTCTATATTTCATAAAAATACTTATACTTGAATATATATCCTGGAAAATCCTACATTAAAAATGTTATATGTATTGAAACTTGAATGCGAAAACTTTAACATCACTTTAAATAAAATATTATAAGTGTCATAATCTTTTCCATATGGATCCAAATAGTCAATAAATTGACCATTTCATGAATATGGTTGATATATACTCTACCAATAAGATTTGGTCATGTTTTTTGGTCTTTTAATGGTTATTATTGTAACGTCCTGATTCCGGAAGCAGCCTAGAGGCGCCCCGTACCCGATTGGTCACATGGACTCAAGCACATTTCTCATAATGTCAGAGGATACCGAATAGTAGAGAGGGCCTTGGTTGTGATAATGGGGAAACTATTTACTCATTGACAGAGTAACACAACAGAAGAGAAACAAATAACAATAGCAAAAACAATTATAATGGCATACAACAGTAAACAACAGAAGACTAAAAGTAATAAGCAGCTAGAGAACATATATAATGATGCAAGATACATATGTCTAGGAAAGCAGCCAAACACATAACAATGCTGAAATACAGTTCTAAAAAAAGTATGAAATAAGACAGTAAACAACTCCTCAGCATCTCAAGCCTCAGCTTGGTCCCATGCTCTCCAGCTCCAAAACAGTCATGTACTTGAAGTAGAAGGGCACTTGCCCTTATCTATACCTACAACAATATAATATGTTTGGGACCAAAAGCATGACCCAAATAGGATGTGAGACTAAATCCCAGTAGGTAACCACCAAGAGATATGTACCTAGTATTCAATGAATATATATGGCAGGCAATAAGCAAAAGAAGCAGTAAACAAGGAAGTACTCAACAGTAAACATTCCTACAGTTTCAAAGAATTCAAACACCACATACCAAGTAAGAAGATAATCACAAATAGGTAACCCTCTATGATGTTCTCATAGCCTAAACCCCTCTGGTCATACTTAGAAAACACAAGCGACCCTCTGGGAAGTACACACAGTCTAACCCCTCTGGTTTAGCTATAGCACAGACTCTCTGAGGAAGAACTCACCGTCAATTCTCCCTATAGTCTCGTATCGGTAACTAAAAGGTTCTTTGGGGAAGAACTTATGTCACATTCCCCTTGTGTCCTGCATCAAGGAACTATAGACACTCTGAGTAAGCACTTACGTCAATTCCCCCTATGGTCTCACATTATAACAGTAAAAACAGACCCTCTGGAGAAGCCCTCATGTCTATTCTCCCTATGGTCTACTACACTAGGTTTTCACAGCCTTGTGTAAGTCAAATGAGCACACCAATACATGGCATCCAAATTAAACCTCTAGAACTACTTGGCTAAATGATCTACATCATAAAATCATGTCAGATAAAACACTCCATCCTAACAATACTAGTTATGGAAAACAAAGCAGTAGCCTAACAGGAAAAACTAGACCAAATGGTCAAAACAAGCAAACATGGGAAAAAACTCTATAGCATGGAAAAATAAACCCTATTCACAACATATAACCTCTATCCAAAAAACCAAGGCATAATAGACAAACATTAGGGCTAAAAATATAAACACACAATACCCCGTTCAAGGGTATTGGGAACTTTTTCACACATAACTCAAAGACTAACTACGTAAAGGCACAAACCACCTACCTCGACGTTGTAAGATCATTATACGTGAACCTCAATCCTTTAATCTCCCTAGAATGCCAAAGATATACAAAAATGTCTAAAATGTTCAACCCACAATATCTCACAATAGAGAAGGAATCAGAAAAAGGTGCTCAAGAAGAAGAGAGAACTCACCGATGTGATTACAATGCAACCGACAGAGTTTGATTCGAAGAACGAACACTTGATTAGGTGCTCGATGAAGATCTGCACTATACGAATTCTCTCAGATGAACTAGGTCAAGAAGGGATGTGTTCTACCCGTTAGACGTGATCCCGATACATTTAATGAAAAAAAAGAAAGTACATGGAGTGTACTTTATAAGTACACAGTGTGTACTTTCCTTCACCCTCCCCTGCATTAGGTGGTCTCCAGGTCACCTCACATGGCCGTGTGCATGGCCGTTACACAGCCAGCACCCCGGCTACCCGCAGTAACTGAGTACATGACGTGTACTCATAATGTACATGACTTGTACTTAATAAATTTCCAGAAACTCCTATTTTCATCAAAAACACCAGAAAAAGGAAAACATACCTGAAAAGAAGATCCAGGTTCTTAAAAACTTCCCCCCTTAAAGAAATTTGTCCCAAAATTTCCCTATCAAGGCGGTGTAGAAGAAGATTCCTCGAAAAGCTCCAGCCACTGAGATCTTACATCGGCCTCCCTCTCCCAGGTCTCGTCCTGTACTAGTCCGTGCTGCCATAGCACTCATACCAGAGGAATAGATCGGACACAAAGAACCTTTGTACTATGATCAAAAATACGAATAGGATACTCCTTAAATGAGGCATCCACCTCTAACTCAACCCCCTCAAGTAGAAAAACACAAGACGAGTCTGAGAAGTAATGTCAGAGCTGAGAAATGTGAAAGACATTGCGCATAGCCTGATACCTCTGAGGTAACTACAACTGATAAGCAACTGGACCAACTCTCTCCAATACCTCAAATGGTCCGATGTACCTTGGAGAAAGATTACCCTATCTCCTAATCCTTATGTGCCCCAACCTCGGTGTGACACGCAGGAAAACCTGATCCCCAACCTCGAACTCTAGGGGTCATCTCCACTGATCAGCATAAGACTTTTGTCGAGACTGTACAATATCCATCCTCTTACTAATCAAATCTATCTACTCTGTGGTCTCCTGGACAAGATGAGGTCCTAGCATAGCTGCCTCTCCTGCCTCCAGCCAATATAAGGGTGATCAGCATAGCCTACCGTATAAAGCCTCATAAGGTGCCATCTGAATAGTTTACTGAAAACTATTGTTGCAGGAAAACTCCACAAGAGGTATGTTCTTCTCCCAAGAACCTCAAAAATTCAGGATGCATGCACAAAGCATGTCCTCAAGCACCTGAATCGTACGCTCGGACTGGCCATCTGTCTGGGGGTGGTAAGCTATACTCAAAAGTACCTGTGTACCCAAATCCTTCTGTAATCCCTGCCAGACCCAAGAAGTAAAATGTGTAAAATGGAGTGTGGAACCCCATATAAATGTACAATATCTCAGATGTACAACTTTACCAACTCATCAATAATGAAGGTCTCCCTTCGTGAGTCTGTCAATGACAACCCAAACTGCATCATTCCCTTGAGGAAACCTCTACAAACCTGTCATGAAGTCCATCGTGAAATCATTCCATTTCCACTTGGGAATGGATAACTACTGAAAAATCCCTACTGGTTGCTGATGCTCCACCTTCACCTACTGACAGGTGAAACACCTCATGAAAAAACCAGCAATATCTCTCTTCATACGTAGACACCAATACTAACGGTGTAGATCATGATACATCTTGGTGACACCAGGATGAACTAACTGAACTGAGGAATGAAAGTCTCACATCAGCTCCTCACGTATTTCTACTAACACCCACATGTGGCCATGAAAATGCAAGATCTCATCCTCACCTATGGTCCATCCAGAAATGGGGTTATCTCTCGACACGTTTTCCCATAGGACTAGGCCTTCTGAATATGATAGATTCCTCATTAGCACTCGATCAATAAGAGTAGAGGTAACAACTACAAAATAAATAAATGTTTTCCCCTGTCTGTCGTGTACCTCCAAATGAATCTCAGAGAACAGATCCATAAGCTTCCACTCACTACTGGACTCCTAAAATGCCTATATCTGAGTCCTCCTGCTCAATGCATTAGCCACTCCATTGCATTTACCAGGCATTTAGGCAAGCTCAATGTCAAAAGACTGAAGGTACTCAACCCACCTTCGCTGTCTTAAATCTAGGTCACGCTGAGTGAAGATATACTTTATACTTTTGTGGTCGGTGAAAACCACAAAATGATCTCCCAACAGGTAGTGTCTCTAACAGCATAAAGCATGAACAACTACAGCCATCTCGAGATCGTGTGTCGGGTAGTTCCTCTCATGTGGCCTCAACTAATGAGACCCATACACAATGACTCATTCCCCATACATAAGCACTGCTCCAAGCCTGATACCTGATGCATCACAGTACACAATATAGCTCTTGCTCGACTCTAGCAATACTAGTATCGGTGCTGAAGTCAACCTCCCCTTCAGCTCTTTAAAGGCTGACTCACAAGAATCTGACCACAAGTACTTCGCACACTTCTTAATCAGGCCCGTTATCAGTGATGCTAAGTGTAAAAAGTCTTGTATGAAACACCTGTAGTATCCAGAAATCCCTAGAAATCTCCGTACCTCGAAAACGTTCTTTGGATACTCCCAGGAAACTACTGTTCTCACTTTCTCTGAGTCTAGTGATACTCCTATCTCTGAGATAACATAACCCAAGAAGTGAATATGATCCATCCAAAAGTGGAATTTTGAGAGCTTAACATATAACTGATGCTCCCTCAATGTACTCAAAATGATCTCAAGATAGGTAGCATGGCTGTGTCGAGTGTGAGAGTACACCAAGATATCATCCAATAAAACCACCACAAAAGAATCCAAATATGGATAGAACACTTGGTTCATCAGATACATGAAGACTACAGGCATGTTAATTAGACCAAACGGCATAACCACATACTCATATAGACCATACATGCTCCAGAATGATGTAAGAGGTATATCAGATGGTCTAACGCACAACTGATGATAACCGGACCTCAAGTCAATCTTTGAGAACACTCGGGATACTCGAAGATGATCAAAGAGATCATAAATCCTTGAAACGGATATTTATTCTTGACCGTCAACTGGTTCAGCTTCCGATAATCCACACAAAGTCAGAGAGTACCATCCACCTTCTTTTCAAACAGGACAGACGAACCCTAAGGAGAAGTACTGGGTCGGATGAAACCCTTAGCCTACAACTCCTCCAACTGCTTCTTGAGCTCCTATAACTCCGGTGTAGCCATCCTATAAGGAGGAATGGACACCAGTGCTGCTCATGGAACAAGCTCAATAGAAAATTCCACCTCTTGTTTCGGAGGCAAACCTGAAAATTCCTCTAAAAAGACATCCTTGAAATGATCTACCACAGGAGGAAAGTCCATCTGTGAAGTCCCCTGGTCATCCAGATAAAGACTAGAAATCTGGGCTGTAACTCCTCTCAACCCATGATGCCCAGGTCCTACTCTACTCACCTGGACATCCCATTATCCCTTATAAAGAAACGATCTGCCCTCTGGTGATTTGAAACTCACCCAACAGATATAGAAATCGATAAATACATGGAAGGGAACTAACTAGTTCATTCTAAGAATGACATCGTAGCCTGTAATCTCTAGGACATAAAGGTCCCATAAGAAGTGACACACACCAACCTCAAGATGGAACTCCTTGAACTGACATACACTAGCCGTTCTAGTCCCCAACAGTGTGTCCAGTGTCAAGACATCAGCAGAAGAAAATATATAGAGCCCAAGACTCTCCACAATAGCAACAGATATAAAGCTATGGGAAGCCCCTATATCGAAAAGAGAAGAAGCTAAAACAGAGGCAACTAGAATCATACCTCTAACTGTAGAGGGTCTGGGAACCTGCTCCTACTGGGTCTACTCCACTGCAAAAGTTTGACCTACTGTAACGTCCCGACTCGGGTCACCCCAGAACTGGTGGCTGGATCGGTCGCCACATGACCTCAAGCACGTCTCCCCATACGCTAGAGGCTGCCGACTAGCGGCGAGGGTCTAAGGATAGTCAGTGAAGAGACTATACCATCATTTTAGTGTTCAAAAATAGACAAAGGCAATAAATAGTGGAAACGGTCTAATAAATGATAAAGCAGTGGAAAAAATATTTTATAAATCTTGTAAAAAACAAATGGCCAACCCCAAATTATACAGTAGATGCATGCATGACATGCTAATGATACAAAATAGAAAATAGTGAACAAAACAAAATGCTTTACATTCCAATACAGAAATAAACAAATAATAACTCAAAGCCCCAAGGGCGATCTCCTCGAGCATCCTAATAATACGCTTGATCCTCTACTCCTATCTCCCCAGTAAATTCAAACAATATAGTCCTGAAACCAAATATAATGTACTCGGGTACCCAGTGCAATGGCGGCCCGAGTAGGGTGTGAGATATAAATCTCAGTAGGCCGAGACCACTGGTGTCTACCCCAAATCTATACATTTAATAAATAACTTATAACACGTAAAGTAATGCATAAAATAAAGTAAACAGTACAAAGTAACTATAAACCCAAGTACCTGCTTCATCCCTCAGTTGGTGTCTGAACCTGCACTATTCATTTTTCATGCATACTCAACAATCATTACATAATCATTTATCGTTTATCAATTATTCCAATCTTAATATATTATGAAAGTCTTGAGATTCGGCCTACGCCCAACATCTCCCGTATAAGTCACTCACCACGGATGTCTCTAAAGACCATCTAAGTAATCAAGTAAAGACTGCATCCAAGCTTGTGCTTTGGCTTGGATAACGCGTCATAAGTTATTAAATTTAATCTTTCATATACTAAGTCTGAGACCCTCCACTAAAAGTGGTTTACCAAATTCATAAATAAGTCTGAACCCTTTATCATAATCAATTCACAAATCATCACGTCACAACAACCTTCATTAACCATTAAACTCATTTCATGCACGAACAATTGGACCCACAGTCCAATGTTAATTAATGGGTGTAGAACATCATGTATAGCACCCTCGTGAGTATTTGGAGCATCAGTCCTTATCTCATAACCCATGGGTATTTGGAGCATCAATCTCTGTCCCATAAAAGAATATTCGCTTGCAAGATGGGTGTAAAACGCCATGTCTAGCACCCCGTGTGTATTTGGAGTGTCAGTCCCTGTCTCACAACCCATCTATCAATCATACATATACATCTATCATTGGTGTAGAACGCCATGTATAACACCCTGTGAGTATTTGGAGCCTCCGTCCTTGTCTCACAACCCATTCATCAATCACACACATATATTTATCATTGGTGTAGAATACCATGTCTAACACTTCAAAACCAATCCGCTAATTAATTCAACAATTAATTAAATACACAAATCGCTCTTTAGATCAGTCAACAATTAATTATCCTTTCAACATCTCATTAATTAATAATTAATTAACAATTAATTATTCTTAGTAGGCCAACCGAATAATTAACTCAACATTTAATTATCCAAATTCTTTAACAAGTATGAACCCATCCACTCAAACAGTGATTCGTCCAGGAATTTAACAATATAAAAGCACACAATAATCATCTCAAAACATGATGAACAAAGACAAGATATTTAGTAACCATCTCACACAACATATCATATCTCTAAACAACTCCATCCAAGACAACTTAAGGCATGGGAAACTAATACGCATCAAAAGGTACTCCTGGCCAATAATCGTAACAAACAATCAATTCACAATCTTAATTTAATGCATGAAAATTAATAAATTCAACAATTAATTAATTAAACCTTATCTCTTAACCAATCATCAATTAGTTAACCATTTACCATTTAATATGTAATAATTAATTCATCCATTAATTATTACCAGTTTCCAAACTATCTTCCGAACATGTCAAATATTCAATATTCCAAATAATCAGTAAAATCTAAAATCTTATTCCAACTATTGACTTGATAATTAATCCTACCATTAATTACCCTATTACTCATTCTTCCCATTCAAATCATTTAACTGTTTAATCACATCACTTTAACCAAATTAGCCAAACATGCTTAAACTCAAAACAAGTTCAAGTCCTCAACTATCTCATGTGGGCGAAATTATTTAATAACATCAAAAGTGTCATTCATCGACATATCATAATGAAGGAAACTCACATTCCTAATTTATTTAAAGAAACTATAATTATTAAATAAAGTGTTAAAGATTTGGGACCCTACCTCGGGGTTTTGAAAAAAACCACCACGAACGAATAACACTCAAGAGAAACAGGTTTATTCTTCAAGAACCCATCTTAGATCACTTCTCCTAGAAAGAACAAGACCAAAACTCATCATACTTGACATCCCCACACTTAGATTTACTCATAAAGGGAATAGATCTAAGAAAACAATAGAAGAGGAGATGTAGATCTAAGTAGATCTGAGAAACCGAACAAGAACGAAGAAGAACATCTACCTACCTCAAGAATTTGGCTTCGATTCACCAAGAGAATCCTTCGGATCACCTCCAAAATTCTTGGGAGAGTTTCTCCTACCTTCAAGGGAGGGTGATCCCGAGTTATGGTCACTTAGGAGAAAAAAAAGCCATCTTGGGGAGAAAATGAGTGAGATCCACAATTAAAGGATCTCATTTAAGTGCCCGCACGATTTTCTCACACGGTTAGAAAAACTGTGTGCTAACCATGCGTTAGCTACTATCTCGAAAAACACTCCTTGCATGGTTAGGCTGCATGGTTAGAAAAACCGTGCACTAACCATGCGTTATCCACTGCCTCAAAACTTAAACTACGCACGGTTTGGCCGCACGGTTAGACAAGCCGTGCGCCGCCTGTGCGACTTCCCCTTTGCCTCAAAACTTCTATAAAAGTTAAAAAAATGACATCTTTATGTGTTCCAACACTTGGAATAAAATTCCAAAGCTCAGTTTAAAAAGAACGTCCCATTGATAAACTGAAAAAGAAATTCAGAAACATTCGTAATTTTAACCTGGTTCAAAAACACGGGATTCTACATTATACCCACCTTAAAAACTTCTCGTCCCCGAGAAGCCATCGAGAACCAATTTTAAAACAAACGACCTACCAAGGACATTTAATCTTGTAGAAGTGACATGTTTCATTCCTAACGCCAAACACACCTTTAACCCTTCTCAAATCTGATGGATAAGACTTTACAACTAGATCCAAAGATTACTTTAAAGCTTGAACATCGAAACAGATCTTATATATAAGGTCATTAGAAGGACCTTGTCAATGTAAAAGGTTGAACCTCGATCAAACAATGTAATAAGTTTCACATGCTTCCCTTGAAAGACGTTGCAGACCCAAAATCCCATTTTTCCTTTATCTGATGAAGTTCCTTTAAAACTAATCCAAAACCATCCACAAGTATAACGAAGTCCTTACCCAACATCTGGTAAATTTTACAAGTCTAGTAATCACAAGGCTATTTTAAAAACAACCGTTCCCTAACACGAATAAATAAGTAGCCCAAAGAAACCACGCATCCCACATACTCCCCAGATAAGAACTGCTCCTCAATCCCAACAACATTTAATCTATAGCATGGAGTAAGACCAACACTATCTTAGTGTCTCCATGATGAGGTCAAGATAGGGGACATGCTCGTCGTGTCTAGAAGAGCACACTAAGAGAAAACCTAGGTCATGAAGAAGATCAATCAAACCATCACTAGACAACTCTGTTCTAAAAGATCATCATCACCTGCCAACACGTTCATCGATAAAAAAGTGAAAATACCCACCTTAGGATTTCCCATGACATCTCAAGAAAAGATCAGCCTCTCACCAGCACGCTAGATTAACAACAAGACCGGCGTGTCAAAACACAAGGGTCTTTCGAAAACCATTCCATGCATTGAAATGAAACTGATTCTATAATGCTCAAGTTACTCTACATAGAGTTGAACCGAGACCGTACTCAACAGTACAAAATGACCTATTACGGAGTCATATTGACTCATATGACCATTTTCCTGGATGATGCTATAACCAGTCATCCATTACTAAGAAGAAAGGGTCAAATGACCAACAAAGCAGTCAACCATGCCTGATGCACATCTAACCAGCTAACAAAGAGCATTACTTGATGCTCAAGCCCACAACAAGGTCAAGAAACACATCACCACCCGTTCGAACAAGGGAATCATTGGAAACTGGAAATCCTACCTGGGACAACAGAACCCAACAACACCAAAAGAGTGAGAAAAGACATAGTTCTAGCAAGGAATTTAAGTTACGAGGGCGCTACCGACCACAGGTTAGACCGTTATGAAGAATAAGTGTCAAACCTAAACTAGGTCATGTCAAACAAGTCTTAGACTCAAAAGTCAAACATAAGGCCATTGCTAAGGAGAATAACGCCTACAAAAATTACTCATGCTTCTGTTCCAAGGAAACTTGAGAGAAGTACAAACTACCCTTTACATGAGGGTTTTAAACAGTGGACACCACAATAGGTTCCACTTACAAGCCTCTTATATTTAATCACTTTTAATCTTTAATAATTAAATGATTTAATAAAAACATCAAAGTACCATTTTCAAAACGCCCCAAGGGAAAAATAGGCAAGTCTCACAAAACTCCCTTTTTAAAACATTTACGTTAGTTGATAGCCCGTCGTTTTGAGGAAATTTATCAAAATAAATTCCTTTTAAGAAGATAAGGCGACCTACGAGGATATCATTTTAACCAACTTGGGTTATCTATAAATAAACCCAATAGCAAACGCACAGGTATTAAAATTTTGAACACCCAAATGGGTTATCTCATAAAAACACTCCACAACTGGCCTACTTGGGTTCAGTTGCATTTTGGAAACTAGCCTTTTGATTTCAGATCAACATCAAACATCTTTCACATTTATAAGCATTTCACAAGGCATCATGTCATCATATTTAATATGAGTTGTCATTTCCCAATTTATGAAGTGCCCATACACTCCATGGATTGAAGATTGTATCTCATTAATCGATACCAATGTCAATTCAGAAATTAACATGATCAACCTAACGGTCCAAATTATATGGGTGGCCACCTACCAATCGATAAGGCGCCCATACACCTTATTGCTGGATTTTGGATCCCATTTAACACAATCAACATTCATTTAACATTTTAACTTTAGCAGCCCTTTCACATATCAAAACATCTTTAACATGTTATCATAAGCAGTAACACAACAACATGCTATAACACAGAATCATGTCACAACAACAAAACATGCTAATAACTAAGGCAGTACGACATATAATCACCCAAGCATGTTAAATATATCACCGTAACATGATATCTAGAGAGGCATTCTAAAATAGATCAAACACAAAATTGCACCCAAGGAACATAATCCAAATTAGTAGGCATCCTACTAATGCAACTACATGGCATATTATATGCATGACATGTGAATCTCTAAGCGACTAAGATGATGCATGTATGAAACTTACTGACCATATTAGGCCAAGAAAATTATTCTTTTCAAAATTCTCAAAATCAATAAATAGCAGAAAATACACCAGTCACTCAAGGTGAAATCATATCAACTGTAACCTATAATAGTACAAACATCAATTCCCATCCCTGGACACTTGGTCATTTCCTGTACATGAGGTGATCAGTCCCAAGCATGACTATTAACCCAAGAGCCGACACATTCACAGTCTCCTGTCTACCAACCCCAAAATAGTAAGACAATGGAAAAGAAAAAACCTAAACCTATGATACCAATTTGTAACGTCCTGACTTGAGTCACCCCTGAACTGGGGGCCGTACCGGTCACCACATGACCTCAATCGCATCTCCCCATACGCCAGAGGCTGCCAACTAGTAGTGAGGATCTAAGGATAGTCAGTGGGGAGACTATACCCTCATTTTAGTGTTCAAAAATAGACAAAGGCAATAAATAAAGGAAATGGTCTAATAAATGATAAAGCAGCAGAAAGCAGATTTTATAAATCTTGTACAAAACAAATGGCCAACACCAAATTATACAGCAGATGAACGCATGACATGCTAATGATACAAAATAGAAAACAGTGAACAAAACAAAATGCTTTACATTCCAATACATAAATAAACAAATAATGATTCAAAGCCCCAAGGGCGATCTCCTCGAGCATCCTGAGCATCCGCTCGATCCTCTACTCCTATCTCCCAAGTAAATGCAAACATCATAGTTCTGCAACCAAATATAATCTACTCGGGTACCCAGTGCAATGGCGGCCCGAGTAGGGTGTGAGATATAAATCTTAGTAGGCCAGGACCACCGGTGTCTACCCCAAATCCAAACATTTAATAAATAACTTATAAAACGTGAAGCTATGCATAAAATAAAGTAAGCAGTACAAAGTAACTATAAACCCAAGTACCTTCTTCATCCCTCAGCTGGTGTCTGAACCTACTCTATTCATTTTTCATGCATACTCAACAATCATTACATAATCATATATCATTTATCAATTATTCCAATCTTAATAAATTATGAAAGTCTTGAGATTCGGCCTATGCCCGACATCTCCCGTATAAGTCACTCACCACGGATATCTCTAAAAGCCATCTAAGTAATCAAGTAAAGACCGAATCCAAGCTTGGGATTTGGCTTGGATAACGCGTCATAAGTTATTCAATTTAATCTTTAATATACTAAGTCTAAGCTCGTCCTCTAAAAGTTGTTCACCCAATTCATAAATAAGTCTGAAACCTTTCTCATAATCAATTCACAAATCATCATGTCACAATAGCCTTCATTAATCATTAAACTCATTTCATGAACGAACAATTGGACCCACAGTACAATGTTAATTAATGGGTGTAGAACATCATGTCTAGCACCCTTGTGAGTATTTGGAGTGTCAGTCCTTGTCTCACAACCCATGGGTATTTGGAACATCATCCCCTATCCCATAAAAGAATATTCTCTTGCAAGTTGGGTGTATAATGCCTTGTCTAGCACCCCGTGAGTATTTGGAGCATCAGTCCCTGTCTCACAACTCATCTATCAATCATACATATACATCTATCATTAGTGTAGAAGGCCATGTCTAACACCCTGTGAGTATTTGGAGCCCTAGTCCTTGTCTCACAACCCATTCATCAATCATACATATATATTTATCATTGGTGTAGAATACCATGTCTAACACCACAAAACCAATCCGTTAATTAATTCAAAAATTAATTAACAAAACAAATCACTCTTCAGATGAGTCAACACTTAATTATCCATTCAAAATATCATTAATTAATAATTAATTAACAATTAATTATTCTTAGCCGACCAACTGAATAATTAACTCAACATTTAATTATCCAAATTCTTTAACAAGTCTGAACCCGTCCACTCAAACAATGGTTCGTCTAGGACTTTAACAATCTACAAGCACACCATAATCATCTAAAAACATGCTGAAAAAAGACAAGATATTTAGTGACCATCTCACACAACATATCATATCTCTAAAAAACTCCATCCAAGACAACTTAAGGCGTGGGAAACTAATACGCATCAAAAGGTACTACTGGACAACAATCGTAACAAACAATCAATTCAAAATCTTAATTTAATGCATGAAAATTAATTAATTTCAACAATTAATTAATTAAACCTTATCTCTAAACCAATCATCAATTAGTTAACCATTTACCATTTAACATGTAATAATTAATTCATATATTAATTATTACCAGTTTCTAAACTATCTTCTGAACATGTCAAATATTCAATATTCCAAATAATCAGTAAAATCAAAAATCTTATTCCAACTCATGACTTGATAATTAATCCTACCATTAATTACCCTATTACTCATTCTTCACATTCAAATCATTTAGTTGTTTAATCAGATCACTTTAACCAAATTAGCCAAATATGCTTAAACTCAACACAAGTTCAATTCCACACCTATATCATGTGGGCGGAATTATTTAATAACATCAAAAGTGTCATTCATCGACATATCATAATGAAGGAAACTCACATTACTAATTTATTTAAAGAAAATATAATTCTTAAATAAAGTGTTAACGATTTGGGACCCTACCTTGGGGTTTTGACGAAAACCACAACGAACGAAGAACACTCAAGAGAAACGAGTTGATTCTTCAAGAACCCACATTATATCACTTCTCCTAGTAAGAACAAGACCAAAACTCATCATATTTGACATCCCCACACTTATATTTACTCATAAGGGGTGTAGATATAAGAAACTGAGAGAAGAGGAGATGTAGATCTAAGTAGATCTGAGAAACCGAACAAGAACGAAGAAGAACATCTACCTACCTCAAGAATTCGGCTTCGATTCACCAAGAGAAGCCTTCAGATCGCCTCCAAAATGCTTGGGAGAGGTTCTACTACCTTCAAGGGAGGGTGATACTGAGTTATGGTCTCTTAGGAGGAAAAAAAATCCATCTAGGGGAAAAAATTGAGTGAGATCCCCAATTTAAGGATCTCATTTAAGTGCCCGCATGGTTTGCTCGCACGGTTAGACCAACCGTGTGCTAACCGTGCTTTAGATACTATCTCGGAAAACACTCCTCGCACAGTTAGGCCGCATGGTTAGACAAACCGTGTGCTAACCGTGCATTAGACACTGCCTCAAAACTTCAACTAAGCATGGTTTGGCCGCATGGTTAGACAAACCGTGCGCCGCCTATGTGGCTTTTCCTTTGCCTCAAAACTTATATCAAAGTTTGAAAAATGATATATTTAGGTTTTACAACACTCAGAATAAAAGTCTAGATCTCGGTTTAAAAAGAAAGACCCATTGATAAATCTAAAAAGAAATTCAGAAACATTCATAATTTTAACCTGGTTCAAAAACACGAGATTCTACACCTACACTGCGGCCCTGTGACCCTGCCTGACCACTCTGAGTTGATCCACCCTGCTGTCGCTAAAAGCCTGGAGACTTACTACCATGGCCGCGACCTCCATGTCAGCCTGAATGTCCATAAGAACTCCAGTTCTCATACTGATGATAAACTGGTGGCACTGCTCCTGAATGTGGAGTCATATAAGAACCCCTGTCACTAGATACTGGTGAAAAGATTTGACAAAAGCTCTAAAGATACCTCATCTTGTCACAAGATCGGCACTCCACTAGGTCTCTTGGGAAATGTGGCCTTGTATGCCCGCTCTTCCCGCACTGGTAGCACACTACCTAGATACCAGAATAAGTGTCTCTCCTCCTTGGATCACTGTGCGAAGAACCCCTGTGGTGCTTCCTACTATTTGTAGGAGGGATAATAACTCCGGATGTTGAACCGACCTAGCTCACAACTCTAGAATCCCTCAAGTTACGCTCCGTGATTAGCGCCTGATTGACTATAGAAGTGATGGAAGTCAACCTGAAAATGTTCACCTGTGATCAGATGTTGTGCCTAAGACCATACTCAAACTTCCTTACCAGAAATAACTCATCACCTCCTAGAATATGCATGAATAGTTTCATCTATGTGAAATGAGAAGAGTACTCCATGACTAAGAGATTACCCTACTCCAGACTCATGAAATCTTGGGCTCGATCTTCCCTCAAGGTCTCCAGATAGAAGTAGTCATAGAAAGAATGCTAGAAGTCATCCCAAGCCATAACCTGCTGACATCCTGCCTATGAGATCACATACCACCATCTCTTGGCGGAGTCCCGAAGCATGTACATAGTGAGCTTGACCCTCCTCTCTAGAGGCATCTCCAGATGATCGAAGATGGAAAGCATGGCTTCTAACCATGACTCTGCAGCCTGAGGTCCTCCTTCCCCAGTGAAAGTGGGAGGATGCTGCTGCTAGAAAACCCGCATCAACTCTGCCATAAAAGGGGCATGATGTGGTACTCCTCAGAAGGTCTGTATGAACCTCATAATGCCCTCTCAGAAATGTGCGTCAGCACCTGTGTCTGGAATGACAGCCGGTGCCAAGGATGGCACAACTGGAGGATCTACTGGTAGTCCCTGACCAACCATGTCCAGTGTTTGATCATCACCTTGCAACTGGCGTACAACTTAAGGAATTCTTGGTGGCATGACTCTACAAGGTCAAGCACACACCTTAGATTAAGATTAACAGGGACTGGAACTTAGAAGTATAAGAAGGGAACAAGAGAAAGAAAGCATTCAAGTTTTTCAAAACATGGATACATGGTGTATATAATGAATACATGACGTGTTCCCTTAATCCTTCACATGGGCGTGTACTACTACCAACTCAGGTCATGTAACACCCCATATACATAGTGTGTTGTCCTAACACACGGTTTGTACTTGAATCCTCTTCCCCTACACAAGTTATTCTACACGGCTAAGCCACACGGTTCTCCTAGAATGATACTACATAGCGTGTTAGTGCCTGAAATAGTGTGTACTAGACGAGCTTCACTGACCCATGTTGTTAGTGACACGGCCGGATACACGGCTCACACTACACGACATGTTTCAGATGGACATGGCGTATACTAGGAAGAATTTTCCGACCCGGGTTGTTCGTTACACAGCCGGGTACTCGGGTTACACTACACGGTGTGTTCCATATGGACACGACATGTATTAGAAAAGAATCAACCGACCCATGTTGTTAGTGACACGACCAGTTACATGATCCTACAACATGGCGTGTACATCCGGTAAACATCGCGTCCTACCAAAGATTTCCAAACCCCATGTCTCTGCCCACACAGTCTGAGACATAGTTAGAGACTACATGACATGTACATATAGTACACGATGTGTACTTAAGAAAAATAGTTTCTTCCTGAACAGAAGAACACATGGCATGTATTCAACATTACACGCCATGTATTCTGGGTTTTTCCGAACAGTAAGCCTTAGAAACTACTATGGAACCTAGAAAAACCCTGAAACAAACCTTAAAGTGCCAAATTCCGATCCATGAGAGCCCATAATCCCTGCGAATCAAATCTTGGAATCTTATACATGTCATAAAAAAGGATAACAAGGCAATGAGCCACCAAATTCCGGTACATGAGGGCCCATAACACCTCAAGAACCAAAGTTTGGCATTCATTCAAACAAAACCTTACACAAACAATACTCTATCAAACAATATGTATTTTATCAAGGCATATATCACAACAGCATACATATCTAGCACAACATCTATCACAATAACATGAAATTGCTAATGCATCCTAAATGGTATGACAAGAATGCATGGCATGTGGTTTCTTGAAAGTTCCTATATGATGCATGAGATGACATAACATCATCTCATCATGTTGCAACAGAAATAGAACCTCAATAACATCAATGATAATAGCTCAAAACATGTGAATCACCTAACAGTGAAATCAAATCAACTGTAAAATTGCAAAACTAGAAAAATTGCAATAAATGAGGTAGATTGGATTTTCACTGTACACGGGTTAGCTAATCCTGGGCACATCTTATTACCAAGTACCTATTCCTTCCTATCCCTGTCTATAGGCTCCAAATAGTAAGTCAAGAGAAAATAATTCCTCTGACACCACTTTGTAATATCCCGGTTCTGGAAGCCGCCCAGAGGCGCCCCGTACCCGGTTGGTCACATGGACTCAAGCACATTTCCCCTAATGCTAGAGGCTACCAACTAGTAATGAGGGCCTTAGGTGTGATAGTGGGGAAACTATTCCCTCATTGGCAGAGTAACACAGCTAAAGAGAAATAGATAACAATAGAGGAAACAATAATAATGGCATACAATAATAAATAATGGAAGACTGAATGTAATAAGTAGCTGGAGCACATATATAATGATGCATGATACATATGTCTAGGAAAGTAGCCAAACATGTCACAATGTTGAAATACAATACTGAAACAAAGTATGAAAGAAAACATTAAACAAATCCTCAGCATCACAAGCCCCAGCTTGGTCCCATACTCTCCATCTCCAAAGCAGTCAAGTACCTGAAGTAGAAGGGTGCTTGCCCTTATCTATACCTGCAACAATATAATCTATTTGGGCCCAAAAGTATGACCCAAATAGGGTGTGAGACTAAATACCAGTAGGCAACCACCAAGAGATCTGTACCTAACAGTTAGTGAATATATATGGCAGCCAATAAGAAAAAGAAGTAGTAAACAAGGAAGTACTCAACAGTAAACATTCCTATAGTTTCAAAGCATTAAAACACCACATACCAAGTAGATAATCATAAACAGGTAACCCTATGGGATGTTCTCACAGCCTAAACCCCTTTGGTCCTACTTAGCAAACACAAGCGACCCTCTAGGAAGTACACACAGTCTAACCCCTCTAGTTCAACTATAACACAGACTCTCTTAGGAAGAACTCACCATCAATTCCCCCTATAGTCTCGTATCGGTAACTAAAAGGTTCTTTGGGGAAGCACTTATGTCACATTCCCACTATGGCTCACATAGAGGAACTACAGACACTTTGAAGAAGTACTTACATCAATTCCCCCTATAGTCTCAAATCGGTAACTAAAAGGCACTCTGGGGAAGCACTTACATCACATTCCCCCTGTGGCCCGCGTCGAGGAACTACATACACTCTGAGGAAGAACTTACGTCAATTCCCCCTATGGTCTCATATAGTAACAGTAAAAATAGACCCTCTAGAGAATCCCTCATGTCCATTCTCCCTATAGTCTACTACACTTGGTTCTCACGGCCCTGTATAAGTCAAACGAGCACAACAATACTTGGAAGACAAATCAAACCTCTGGAACTACTTGGCTAAACAATCTACAACATAACATCATGTTAGATAAAACACTCCATCCTAACAATACTAGGTATAGAAAACAAAGCAGTAGCCTAATAGGAAAAACTAGACCAAACGGTTAAAACAAGAAAACATGGGCAAAACCTCCATAGCATGGAAAAATAAACCATATTCACAACATATAACCTCTATTCAAACAACCAATGCATAACAGGAAAACATTAGGGCTAAAAACATAAACACGCAATACCTCGTTCAAGGGTATTGGGCACTTTTGAACACATAACTCAAAAACTAACTGCAGAAAGTCATAAACCACCTACCTCGGTGTTGTAGGATCATTATATGTGAACCTCAATCCTTGAATCACCCTAGGATGCCGAAGATCTAAAAAAATTTCTAAAACATTCAACCCCACGATATCTCATGAGAGAGAAGGAATTAGAAAAAGGTGCTCAAAAAGAAGAGAAAACTCACTGATGTGATTCCAATGCAACCGATTGAGCTTGATTCGAAGAACGAATGCTTGATTAGGGGCTTGGTGAAGATCCTTGCTGTATGGATGCTCTCAGACAAACTAGGTCAAGAAGGGATGTGTTCTGTCCGTCAAACACGATCTCGATATGTTTAATGAAAAAAAAAGAAAGTACACGACATGTACTTTATAAATATATGATGTGTACCTGCCTTCACCGGCCCCTGTATTAGGAGGTCTCCAGATCACCTCACACAATCGTGTGCATGGCCGTTACATGGCCAGCACCTCAGCTACCCACGGTAACCGAGTATACAACATGTACTCATAAAGTACACGATGTGTACTTAAGAAATTTCCAGAAACTCCCCTTTTCCTCAAAAACACCAGAAAAAGGAAAAAATGTCTGAAAAGAAGATCTAGGTTCTTAAAATTACCATTTTAATGAAAATTATTTTATATATTTTCCATTAATTAAATAATTTCCTCATCATCAATGTTTAAGCATTTAAGGTAATTATATATTTCCTAAAAATTAAAAATAAATTATAATGATAAATAATTTTTTTATCTTTCTAATGAGTTTTTATATTCAAATTTATCTTTTGTATAACGTCATTTTAAAAATGATAAATTTATTAAAATTTGAGTAAGAAAAATTTAACTTTTCATTAAATAAAATATATTAAATGTCCTAATCTCATCCAAGTGGCTTTTAAATGGTATTATTTAGACTCAATAATGGTTTAGGTCTAAAATAAATCATTAAATAATATCTGTAAAAGTGTTATGGTAATTTTTTTATATTATATTTATCCCCAATTACCTGATTTACCTTTTTTCCGTATTAATAAAAACTACTGAAGTTACTATTCATAATGCCCAAAAATAAAAGAATTATATTTATATAATTTGGACCTATTGATTCCAAATATGAAATAAATTTATAAAAATTAAAAACATATAAGTTTTTGTAATTAATTTAAAATTAATCCTGTTGTTGGAATGAAAAATATATTTTCAAAAGTTAAAACATTGCAAAAGATTGAAATGTTTTTTCATCAAAATTAATGGTAAAATTAATTCCAATGACCAAAATTATATTAAACGATAAAAATATATTATATTTTTACTTTAAAACCATTCAATAATATAATTTATCCACATAAATTATTTCGATGGACAAAGTTGTTTTCAATTTAAATTTAGTATATTTTTACTATTCATCAAAACTTAAAACTTATCAGAAAAATATCAAAAATTCATCCAAAATAAATTTTTATATCCTGCTTCCAAATAAGAATTTTATTTTGTTAAATATAATATATAAAATTGTCAAAAAATATATTTAAAATGGGTGCTCCATTAAAAGACGGCAAAATTGCATTTTTAAAAAAATACTTCTTTTATCTGAAAAATTGAATTTGTTCCTATATCATTTATAGAAAACATATAAGATGAATTTTAAACATTATATTGAATATATTACACATATATTACATTAATAAAATTTATCAAGAGTGATTTTATTATTTTATAAACTCACTTATTTGCATTTAAATAGTTTTTCAGAAGAAAGTTAATATTGTTTATAATCACCATTATAATGACTAGATTATAATAATATTTAGCTATTCACTTAAACTTGGTATTGAGTGAAATGAATTCTATCAAAATAACTTGAAATTGTGTGCAACACAATCCAAGCATCGTGTTTTGTATACCGCAAGCTTAGCCGTTTTTGTGTATAGTGCAAGCTTATCTTGGTGTAGCATATAACATAAGGCATCAAAGAAATTAAAAAAATCTATCTCATAAAAATATCAAGGTGTTACATTCCCTTAAAATGAATTTCTCCCTTGAAATTCATATGGGTTTTTAAAGGATTTAATATGTGAAAGTTTATTTCATAGAAACCCACATCATAAAAACAAGGACTAAAAATTCCTTTTAAAAAGGAATAGTTAAAAAATAATAGTTACCCAAAGTAAATAATAACTAGGTCTCTACATAGGAGAATAGAGGTGAAGATTGGGCATGGAGGAAAATCATAAATAATCATAGATATTGATAAAGATCACTGATCGCAATAAATTTAGTGATTCAGTGAAGGTTAAAAATCACAAAACCATAAACTAAAGAAGTGTGAAAGAGGTCATTGATATCATAAAAAATAATGATAATAAGACACCCTTTTACATCAAAATCCCTTTTTACTAATGTTGAAGAATTTTCATGGGAATATATACTTACTTGTTTTCAATACAATATCACCATTGGTCATGCCTTGAACAACTTCCCCTTCAGTTATTATTCAAATAAATAAAGTTAAAATTTTCGTTCTTGAAGTGTTAACAAATAATGCGTTCCATAAATAGAATGATAGGTCATTCCATCTATCTTTATCACAATAAAAAGGTGAGAAAAAATTAACAAATATGCATATTTCCACCTATAGTGAGATAATACAAACTTTATCCAGAGTTTTACTTATACTATACATAAATGGATAACCTTACAATCCTTTAGAAAACTGAAAATACAAAACTTTAGAAAGAGGTACACTAACTCGACTTAAAATTTATCCCCCATATATCATAAGGTATCTAGTGTTGGTCACATTCCAAACATGTGAACACATTCTTGATGTATTCTCTTGAGTCATGGTAATAACATGAATTACCATATATAATTATTGAAAACATGCATGTTTATTTATTCCAAAACTTATTGTATATATTCCTTAACTCCCAAAAAGTTTTATACTTCATCCATGATAGCATAACCCTCTTGACAACAAATCCATAATTAGTTCCCAAGAAAATATCATAATCCAATTTACTTATTGAAATCCAACATATATTTTTCCAAACATCATTATCTTAACATAAGGGACACATTAAGGGTTATCTTTCCCTTAATCATGTGTTCTCCAAGTATATAACCCTACCCTTAAATAACTTTTCTAGGTCCTTAGAACTATTAAAAATATCCTTTAAAATCCTTAATGAAAAAATTATAATGAAAAAACTTATGTATTTCATGATTTATATAATATAATCTTTGAATTCTAAAACATATACAACTTATTCATCCAACTTTATTCTTAAACCATTACTTAGGATCCATCATCTTAGTATTTACTAAAATATGAATCATGTCATAAGGTTCCTGAACTTTAATCTAACCAAGATTCTTAGGTTTAAAGTAAATAATAATACTAGAACATCCCATACCTTTCACATTTCGTTTACAATATCTTTATCCTCAACAATATAACCAATACTCGTACGACCTTTATGATTTTCTTTATGGTATTTCCTATTAGGAAATTAGTTTTCATAATTCACATAATTTCTACATCTAAAACATTCAAGTTTAACTATGTTATATCTGGTTATAGCTATTGTCTAAGCTCAGAAATCGAAGTGTGAGAAATACATATCAGAGATTAAGAATACATAAGTTAGGTAAATTACTTATAATATTTCAATCTATGATAACTTAGGTTAAATCCAAGGTTATTTGTGATTATAAAAAAAACTCTAGAATTATAACCTATACATAGACTTATCCTTAGGACATCCTAAGACACATCCTTAGAAATATCTCTAGGGATCTCACTAAAGTTTTCGCATCCTAGTTTCCAAAGGTTGACTAAACCTTCGATCTGATACCAACTATAAAGACCCAAGATTAACGTACATGGAAATTACATCAATTTTGAGGAATACTTAATACATTAAAAAAAAACACCCAAATACCATATTAGTTTAGTGCCTTTAGAAACTTGGAACACATTCTTCTAATTTGGTGAAAGATATTCGACATCTCCCACAAAATCTTCCCATTTATTTTTCCTACCTAAAATATTTCTTTATATCACGGGGAAAAGAAAACATATGAAAAGGGTGAGGTCAAATTCTAAGTAAGGGTAAACATGGAAAATATCAAAAAAAAACATAAACATGAAAATGTAAAAACATTAAATAACTTTTGAAAATCATACCATGTATAACATATATAAAAATCTTGAGTCATGAAATAAATCTTAGCAGTTCATAAGGCATAAATCATAAGGGAACATGAGCCATGAGAAAATAACATTGACATAAAACATGGAATTGTGTAAAAAACATAATCATATAAAATAATTTCCATATTATCCAAGGATCACTTCAAATACCATCATAGTGGAAAATTTCCTATATTGAATCGAGTTCACTCTTTATTCCCGCCCTATATTACTGAACCTGATTTACTTTCCATTCTATCCCTGTATTACTGAACTAGATTTACTTACTGTTCCAATCATATTTATATCATGAGATATAAATCTTTACCCAATGCATTTGAGGGAGATATAGGTCCCACACATCATATAATGAAATCATTCTTATGTATTCTATAAAAACATAAATCATTCATCATATCATAACCCAATAAATAAAATAGGGTTCTTAAACATCATTCCATCATAAAGTAATCCATGAAAAACAAATGAATTTAATAAATATAATTACATAATAAACATAATCAAACCACATGAATAATATTTATAGTATTATTGAAACATATTCTTATTAAATAATGTCATCTTAGATGGAAAATAATTTTGAAAAAACACTTAAAATTAATTATTGTGGAAAATATTATTTCTTCCTCAAAAACATTTTCTTTTCTTAAAACACCATACAATTTTAAAATAAAATAATTTCTTTGAAAATAAACTTGAAAAACTATAATGGAATATTCATGGAAATAATGAATCATGAAAGAGTAAAAATCTATTCATTCCATATAAGTTACAAAAGCATTCTTCTCGTACTTTTTTCCAGAAAAGTCAAAAAGTACCTCGTATCAAAAAAGAAAAAATATTCCTTTCATACTATTTAATAAAAATTTACCAATGGGTAAAAATGACTTGAAACATCCATAGGATAATATTAAAACATTTTATAAAATCATTTTTAGAAAACATGGACATGGATGATAAATAAACCCCAATAAATACTTTCGTAAAAACAATCTTGGATAATAATTAGATTGCAAAATTATCCCTTACCAATTTATAATCATTTGAATAGTATGACTCATAAAATAAAGAAAATTATTTTCATATAATAACCTTAATAATAAGAATCATAAAAACAATTATGGGTATCATAAACACAATTCAAAAGAAATGGGTGGTGTATAAGGCATATGTCCCACAAAAATAAAAGGGAGAAAAAATACCCCTTACCTTAGGTCCAATATCCTTTGTATGTATCCAAAAATCCTATATAATGATTTAAATAATGTCATTGATTTATTACAGAATCATATTAATTTTTATGATATCATATATGATCATATTTTCAACCGTTTTTTAATAGCATTATTACCCATCTATTGGGTATTAACTGCTTTATTTTCTCATGCATGTTTCGTCAGATAAGTTCTTGTTCCTATTCTTATATTATAGTTATATAATTTACAGAATGATATTAATATAATATATAACATACTTTTTACATACATTTATATAATAATTATTTAATGGATATTATGTAGAATGAATCGAATCACATCGTGGAGATGGTAGGTCGTACATACGCACGAGCGACAATATCATTTCCATAATTATGAAATGGTATGGATGTGGATGGTATATATTTTGTTCCAAAATCCATATCATGTTATAATAATCATATATAGTTATTATTTCCATCATTATACCTATCCAAGTAAATTGGCAGTGAGAAATAGATTACACCACGACGTAGAGACGATAAGCTGTACATATGCACGCATAGTGATTTAATTTTTCATAGGATGGATAGAAGGTGGAATATGGTTGTTCCATAATTATAATAACATATAAATATATAATTTATACTAGATTTATAACTTTATAATGAAAAAACTCATGAAGAGGATGTAGAATAAGAAATAATTTTGAAATAATCTGTAGAGGAGATTACCTCTTTTTCGACGTGCACCCTCTAGACCTCCTCTTAAAGATACTAGAGTTGGTATTTTGATAAGAAAAAAACCTATATAATGTAACTAGGTAAGTTTAGAAGGTAAATGGGTAGGGGATGACCGAAACTGAAGGCTCAAAGTGAAGTGAATAAGTGAGGGAGGAGGTGTCCTTTTATAATTGAGGCGAGGGGCACTTTTGGAAACTCAAAAAATATTAATTTATAATAAACTCAAACCATATAAAAAAATATCAAAAATGTACTTATTTAGAATATTATATGAGATAAGGTTATAATATAATCATCCAATAATTTTTAAACATGTTTTTATTTCATTTTAAACCTTATCATTTCGTTTTACCTTCAATTATTCTCTTTTAATTTTTACTAAGGTAACAAATTGTTCAATATTAAAATAGTGTAATTTTTTACTTATTTGATATAAATTAGACCATAAATGAACAATATAGAATATTTTTGAGTAAAAAATAATTATTTTATATTTTTTGAAAATGTTTTATGATTTTTTATAATTTAATAAAAAATTATTTTGACACTATTCATTTAATTGATTTTTAAAAAATATAAAGATAAGATGTTAACCTCAAACCAAATATTTTATTATATCTATAAAGAATCAAGGTAATATATAATTTTTTTTGGATATATTAATTATCCAAAATTATATTTATTTTAGTATTTTTAGTAACATTAGTATGATATTTCCATTAATAAAATAATTACTACATCAATTTTGTGTAATTATTTAATATAATTATTTGTTAGGTAAAAAATAAAAATAAAATAATATTAAGAATATATATCCTATATATTTCATAATAATACTTATAATTGAATATATATTCTGGAAAATCTTATATTAAAAATGTTATATGTATTAAAACTTGAATGTGACAACTTTAACATCACTTTAAATAAAATATTATAAGTCTCATAATCTTTTCTATATGGCTTAAAATGATCAATAACTAGACCCTTGGATTATTATTGTCGATATATACTCTAAAAATAATATTTGGTCAAGTTTTTTGGTATTTTAATGTTTATTATCATTTTAATGAAATTTATTTTTATTGATTTTCCATCAATTAAATAATTTCAGCATCATCAATGTTTAAGCCTTTAAGGTAATTATTTATTTTTTAAAAATTAAAAATAAATTATCATGATAAAGAAAAACATTTTATATTTAAAATTATTACTTATAGTCGAATTTATCTTCTATATAACCTTATTTTAAAAATGACAAAGTCTTTAAAATTTGAGTAAGACATATTTAACTTTTCTTTAAATAAAATATATTAAATGTCATAATCCCATTCAAGTGGCTTAAAAAGGTTATTATTTATACTAAATGATGGTTTAGGTTGAAAATAACTCATCCAATAATATGAGGAAAAGTTTTATGGTAATTTTATTATATTATATTTACCCTTAATTACCCGATTTGCCTTTTTACCGTATTAATAAAAATTACTAAAGTTACTATTCATAATGTCCAAAAATAAAACAATGTTATTTACATAATTTGGATACACTGATTCCAAATATGGAATATATTTTTAAAATTTCAAAACACATAAGTTGCAGTAATTAATTTAAAATTAATCCCATTGTTAGAATAAAAAACAGGTTTTCAAAAGTTAAAACATTGCAAAAGATTGAAATATTTTTACATCAGAATTCATTGTAAAATTAATGCCAATGAAAAAAAATTATATTAAATGATAAAATATATTATATTTTTAATTTAAAACCATTTAATAAGATAATTTATCAACATAATTTTTTATTATAAAAAAGTTGTTTTCAATTTAAATTTAGTATATTTTTACTATTCATCAAAAACTTAAAACTTATCAGAAAAATATCAAAAATTCATCCAAAGTAAATTTTTATACCCCGCTTTCAAATAAAAAGTTTATTTTGTTAAATAGAATATATAAAAGTGTCAAAAAATAGATTTAAAATGGGTGTGCCATTAAAATGTGGAAAAACTGAATTTTTGTAAAGTATTTCTTTTATCAGAAAAATTGAATTTGTTCCTATATCATGTCTAGAAAACATATAATATGAAATTTAAAAATTATATTGAATATATTACATATATATTACATTAATAAAATCAATCAAGAGTGATTTTATTATTTTATAAACTCACTTATTTGCATTTAAATAGTTTTTCAGAAGAAAGTTAATATTGTTCATACTCGTCATTTTAATGATTAGATTATAATAATATTAATTTTTCTCTTAAATCTGGTCTTGAGTGTAATAAATTCTATCAAAATAACTTGAAAATTCCTATAACACAATCCCAAAATAGTGTTGTGTATACTGCAAGCTAAGTTGGTGTTGCATATAGCATAATCTTATCTTGGTGTAGCAAACAACAAAAGACATCAAAGAAATTAAAAAAAAAATATATCATAAAAATAAAGGGGTGTTACAATGCTACTTATATGTTTTGAATATTGAAAAATTGATTCCATATTTTTAATTAGGAGGTAAAAATTTTGGTAAATAGGTACCTTTTATTTTTTGTCATTATGATTAGTAACAATAGTAAATAATTATCACCATAATAAGGATAAATCTAGTAATTAAGTTCAAAAATAAAATGATAAGGACTAAAAAATTTCTCTAAAACTTTGTTTAATTTTATTGGATGAGTATATACCATCAATAATCATAAAAAATTAGAAAATATGGCATTTTTCCCATTTGACATGATTTTTTACCTTTATAATATTTAAGTAAATATAAAGCCTACTACATCACAATATTCTTTTTAATAACTATAATATTTTTTATATAGAGATAAATATATGATATGTTTGGTTTTAAATATTTTTTTTAAATATAAATTATTTTTTATCAAGATAATTTATTTTTAAATTTTAGTGATGAAATAATTACCTTAAAAGCCTATACAACCCTAACACGGTAATTATTCAATTAATAGAAAAATAAAATAAATGATAGTAAACATATTAAAAGTAATATAATTTGAAATAATTATTTTAATATAAGAATATTTTAGATAAATATAACATTTTGGGGAAGTTTTAATTGACTATATATTAATTATTTTTTTCTTGATGTAATTAAAGTCAAAGCAAATGAATAGTTCTAAAATCAACATTAATGATATTTTATAATAAATATTTTTTTATTAATTGATTTAAAATTACTAAAAATAATATATTTGGATAAGGTTTAAAATATCAACTATGGTCTATTTATGGTCTAATTTTCATTTTATAGTAACTATATTGACCCATAATTAGTAAAAACACTATTATCATGGTAATTGTTAAAAAGGGTTAAAGTGAGTTAAAACAAAAAGATAAGGACAAAAAACTTATCTAAACTTGTAAATTTTTTATTTTATTAGATTATTTAGACTAATAATAATATTATATTATAATATTATCAATTTAGATCCATTTGAACATGAAAATAAATTTATATTAAATTAATATTTTAAGAAATTCCAAAAGTGCCCCTCCTCTCTTTTATAAAAGGAAACCTCCTCTCCTCTTTTATTCACACTTCAAGAACCATTTTTTCAAAAAATATATGCCTAAATAAATTTCTAAAGTCCATCCCCACATTAAATATATCTTATTTTTGAAATAATACCAACCTTATAGAGCTTAATATATAAAGGAAAGGAGGTTGACCGATAAAGATGTATAGTTCTTAACCGAGCGTTTTCATTTTATTCCTTCTTAAACCTCCTTAAAATATTCAAAAACCATGATGAGATAATAAAATAAGTATCTTACATATAATTTAATGTTATTATTTTAGTTTCATAACCTAAATCCATATCTAACCACCATTAAATGGGAAAGGAATTCATCGTTCATGTGCACGAAAAACTACCATATTGCGGACCGATGCAATTCAATTTTCATCACCACCTCTCATGGATGGTTATAATGATAGATTATATATATATACATATGATATTTATGAAACATTTATCATTATATAGAAGTAATATATCATCTATTTTCTTAAATTTCCATACAATGAAAAATGATAATGATGTTCGTGTGTATGAGTGGACTACCACCTCCACGAAACGATGTGATTTTTTTTAATCACCACTTCACATAGATGATATATATATATATATATGTATGTATGTATATATATATATCTATGTGTGTATGTGTATTTAAATAAATCATATGGCATTTATGATATTATGATAATTCTGAAAAGATAAAATAATACTTACCTTCTTTCCATATCGATCGTTGAAAAACGGAAACGTTACTCATGCATGCATATGACCTACGATCTCCATGATTGTAACGTAGTTTGTTTTTCATAGAAATATTTCATGATTGGTTTTTAAAGTATAATTTATGTATAAAAATGATAATTATTTCATTATTATTAGTCTAGAGATGATGGAACAATGACCCCTTTGACCATGGTCAACACACCAAAGTAGTTTTGAAATTATGGACCTAACGTTCTCAAAGTACCTGACATGGAATTAACTAATTAATTAATTAAATATTTAATTAATAGAAGTGAAATAAATGGTTTTAGGATAAGGTATTATACCTAGAAAAATTTATTATGAAATCAATTAATTGATATGAGTCTATTATACAGGTGTTAAAGGACATATATAGAAAGTATGGACTCAAGGTTAAAGATTTCGTCTCAATTTACTTTTGTTGAGGCATATTTTATTTTTATGCACCTAATTTATTTTATATGGTATATATAATTCCACTTTTACATGTTATATAATTAATACTTTATACTTTATGGTATTTTAATTTGAAATTTGAATTATTTCATCCAAGTGGATTTGAATTGAAAGTTACCAAGTGGTAAAGGGTTTCTTAACTCATTTTCCTTTTATTGGGTTATAAATCTTTTTCATTGAATTTTTTATTTATGTGTAAATTGATCAATAAATTGTTTTATCGTATATTTACATGTGTTTTTATGTATTTACATCTTTTACACATAATCACATCGTTGATTAATTCTCTATTCAATGGTATGATCTTTGTATGGACCATTCATCTCAAATTCTATTTCTTTGAGACATATGTTTATGATATGCACCTATATTATTTTATGAGGTGTATATACTACCCTTTTTACATTTCATATCATGAATATCCTTATGATCATGATATTTAAAGACTCATTCGAAGTTATTATTTCATGGGAGTTATGATTGAAATATTACCAAAGCGGTAGAGGATTTATGTTACAATATTCTTTCTTTTCAAGATTGTTTACATTGAAGGTTATTTTAGAGGAAATAATATGATCAAATTTTCTTTAACCACATCTATTTTATTCTCTAATAGACATGAATGTGGTTTACGTGTTTAATTTCCATTTTCTCCCTTATTTATTAAAGAAACATCAAGTAAGTTGTTTATAAGTGATGCTGATCTTGTATCTTCTTTTAGATCAGGAATATTTCTCTTCCATGTATGTTATTTCTAAAACTTTTTCAAAAACATTATTTTATAAACATTAATGATTTTTGAATTCCATGAAATTCTTTTAAAAATTCTTTAAAATGAAATTTCTTCATTTTTTCCAAATGGGTCACTTTTGACTCCCTTTACAAAATATTTGAAAATAATGTTTATTTTTAACATTTACAACATGAATGGATTTTTCTATCACCATGAACATTATTTTATTTAAATATTATTTTATATGTTCCAATGTTATTTTCAAAGAAATGTATTTACACAATATTTATAATTTTTTTAGTTTTTAAATGTGATTTTAAAAGTGAAAAGATTATTTTCCACAAGAATAATTTTAATGATATTTTAATGGTATTTACATTAATCAATATCAAAAACCATTGATATTACTTATACTCCACTGAGGATATTTTGTATTAATACCATCATTATTCTTTCTCTAGATGGATTATGATTGTTTTAAAGATATTTTCATGGAACTTGTTTATTTTCCAAGGGTTAGTCAAGTTATGAAAGGAATAATGGATGATACTATGAGTTTTATGATGAAATGAAATCTCTATGCACTTTATTTATTTTATAGTTCTTGGGAATTGTTTATGATAATGGTTGGTTCCATTATAAATCAATTAAGAGTGGTTATGTTATAAACCAGGTATGAGTGGTTCCTTTATAAACCAATAACGAGTGGTTATATTATAAAACAAAGATAGGTGGGTTCATGATATCCGTCCTATTCATTGGTTATGTAAGTAGACCATATTGTTATTCTAATTGTAAGGGTTTTTAGGGTTCTATAAAGATAATGTTCTAAGATGACAACATGTTTTCTTTATGTTTGTAATGGGTTTTTAATGATTCATTTAATCAATATTGATATTAAAAGTCTCATGCTTATTGAATAATATGACTATTGTCTATGTTATAAGATTTATTCCATGATTCATGATTAATGATCTAGGTATTAATGGATATAAATTATCTTATGTTACACTCAGACACTTTGATTATGTAATCATTCCCTTATACTCATATTATAATCCTTGATGGCATTCAATTGTTAATGCTTATATTTACTCTTAATAAGCATTTTATCTCACCCTCCTTATGATTTCCTTTTCCCCAAGATATGAATAAAGGTTTTAAGTATGTTGTGCAAAAGAAGGTTACTATATGTGAAAAACTTAGTTGGATATGATGTTGATTTTTATGAACTAGTTGTTTATAAATCTATGTTTTTAAGAGTTTTTCTTAGTTCTCTAAAACTCTAAACCTAAATGGTCCTTGGGTATGTAAGTGATCCAATATTTCATTTTTATTTTTCAAGGTCAGGGTAGAAAAAATTGATCCAAATTGATCAGTATCAAAGATATAAAAGTAAAGTTTATGTTTTTAGCACTGGATCCATGTGTGCGGGTTCATGAATCTTACATTTATATTGTCTATAAGCTGTTTTAATGTGATACTGAATGAATCTAACATTTTCTACCATTTTCTTATCTAGATCAGGTACTAATAGTTTACATTCTCTAACTTTATCCTAAAATTCCATAGTTCTACACTTCTTACCATAAAGGGGCTTCATAAGGATCCATTTGAATGCTTGAACGAAAGATATTGTTTTAAGAAAATTTAACTAGAGGAATATGTTGATCCCAACCACCTTTGAAATTCATAGAGTAATATCCCAACATATCTTATATAGTTTGAATATTCCTCTTAGACTGACCATTTATCTGCAGATGATATATAGTGCTAAAGTTCAACTCCCCATTTAATGTTCTCTGAAGACCTCTCTTGAACTTCAAGGTAAACCTTAGATCTTGATAAGATATGATTGAGAGTGGTTTTCCATAAAAACACACCACTCCCTTAATTTATATCCTGGGAAGTTGATCAAGTAATAAATCTTCTCAAATTGTAATGAAACATGTTTACTTTATAAGGTGATCAACTACAACCCAAATGATGTTATGAAATTTAGATGTGTTTGGGTGTCCTATGATTAAATCCTTGGTGATGTTTCCCATTTCCATAAAGGTATGGTTATTGGTTTCATAATATTTTTAGAGTTATTATGTTCTACCTTAACTTACTAACATACCGGGCATCAAGATACATACTCCACACCCACTAGAAATGCTCCTAGAGATCTCTATACATATTTCAAACTTCTAGGATGGATAGAGAATGATGAGCTATGTGCTTCATCCAATATCTCTTTCCTTAATTCTGATATTGAAAGGACACATATCTGATTCTCAAATCCTATTATTCTATCATAGTCATAATTAAATTCTAGAACATCCCTTACCTTATTTTATAGTTCCAAATCCTCCTTTTATGAATCTTTAATCTTCACATGGATATATGGTGAAACATTCATTTGAGAAAGATGAAATGTATCCATTTATCATGATTTTAAGGTCTATCCTCTAGAAATACATAAGTATTGGATCATTTTCAATCCTCATCACATATAAGCTAACATGATCCTTCCAACCTAGAGCATCAGTCACATTGTTCACCTTCCCAGAGTGGTAATGTATTGAGCAGTCATAATCTTTAATCAACTTCAATCATCTCCTTTGAAATATATTTAACTCTTTATATGTGAATATATACTTCAATATTTTATGATGAGTATATATATCAAACCTTTCACCATAAATATATAGAATCAACATGATACTGATTATAGCATCGAAATAATGATGTAAATGCTCAATATACAAGAGGGTGGGGGTGAATTGTATACTTTAAAAATTCTTAAGGAACTTTTAAAGTTGGTTAGAAACCTTTCTATTGTTTAACAAAGTTAAACAAATTAAATTCACAAAACCTATAAGTTCTATAAACTTGATTGATTCCAGAAATGTGGTTCTGAAAATGAGATTCTAGAAATGTAACTAGTTTAACAAATTTACTAGATTCCAGAAATGGAACTAGTTTAACAAACTAACCAGATTCTAGAAATGTAGTTTCGGAAATGAAACTTAACAAAAGTTTACAAAACAAAGATTCTAATTTAAATCCTATAGAACCTTATTTAATCAGAGTACAAGTGTAAGAAATTATAAGATAGTTATACTTTCCTCACCAATCAAAATATAGCGGAAAACAAACTTGAAATAGTACAAGAAACAAGTATAGAAATATTTTTACCCAAAGAGTAGGGTATCCAACAACCTTGGATAAAGGTCCCTTGATTTATAATTTAAAGAAAGTATGTCTTACCCAAACCCAGGCAATCCCTCAATTAGAATATCAGTATCTTTCTTGCTATCCCTGCAAGCCCTCAATTTAGAAGGAAATCAGAACCTCTATCTTCCAAATCTGGAATCCTACGATCAGCATGATCAGAGTCTGCACAAAGCAAGTCCGAACAATTTGTTCACACCCGAACAAGTTGTTCACAACATCCGCACAAAAAACTGAGAGTTGAAAGAGCCTCTCTCTCTAGAAATCACTTCAGCATGTAAGTAAGTTTTGTAAAAGTTCATCAAAAAGTCCCGAGCTCATTCAAATGAGCTCCTATTTATAGGTACAAATTCAATGGTCAACTCCCTCCTCCAATGGTCATATTTTTCCTTGAATTTTGAAGGGACCTGTATACATGTCACTCAAGCAATGGTTAGTAAATAACAAAAATCTCTAAATCGTTTTATAATTCAAAAAAGGGTAAGTAAAAACATGGTTGCTTAGCTAAAACCATTTTTCAGAATTTAAGGAAAAATAGAATTCAGAGTCTAAGGAAAAATGGAATTCTGAATCTAAACAAGTTAACCTTTAGATTCTATAATACAAGAATATTCAGATTCTATTTCTCATGAATTTGGAATCAGAATTCTATAGAATTCGGAGTCTGATCTTTAGAAAGTTCGGAGTCTGAATTTATAAGAATTCGGAGTTTGAACTTAGAAAGTTGAGAATCTGATTTCAGAGAATTCATAACCAAAATTTGGATCCTGAAAAAATAATGCTCTATATCTAAGTATTTATAGGATTCTGAGGTTTTAGATGTGAAACCTAATTTTATACTTATAAATAAAATGAGTTAGGTTATAATATGAACAATGAAAAATAGGTAAGGATAAATTTTCCTTGGGGAAGGAAATTTTTTTTTATCAAGTAAAATCTTAGGGAAAATGAAATTTGCCTTAATATATGGTGTTTGTGATTTTCAAAACATGAAGGAATAGAGAAGTCATAAGGAAACCTTATTGAATCACCAATATCCTCAGACATGAAGGAATGGAAAATTCATAAGTAAACCTTATTGACTCAACAATCTCCCTCTTTTTGGAAAGCACAAACATCCTTACGAAAAAGAATATAAGGACTTAGAAATTTTATAGACTTTTAAATAAAACTTATCTCCCTTAACACATGGGAAATGATGAATACAACTAACTCCCCCTTAGGCTTTGGAAAGACTAAGGATCATATTCTTGATTTTTGGAATGAGTCTTATCATTTTATTGCACACAGAAATATTCTTGGGTAAGAACTCCCCCTTAGATGAACTCCCCCTTAGGGAAATTTCTTCTTTTAATTTGTATTCTTTTTAACATTCCTTTCTCCCCCTTTGTGATTTTCAAAAAAGATTAAAGGGAATAGAAAAGGAAATGTGGTACCTGAAATATTAGTACTAGGCAAACAAAAATATAAAGATCAACCAAACAATCTCATTATGATTGGAAAAATTTATACAAGGAAGGAATACAAAAAAATATCAGAATTGAATAATTTTATCCTTCCTTCTCCTTCGGCATCAACTTATTTACCATTGTTTTGAGATTCTTGAGTTCCTTGTGGTCTTCCTCACCTCGTTTAAGAAGCTGATCCTGATCTTTGATTTTATTTTCTAAGGCTTTGATTATTTCTTACTGAGCCTTAATAGATTCTTCCTACCACTTTAGAACTTCTTCTTACTTGGAAATTTTTTCCTCAATCTCGATTCTAAGGTCTCTTTCTCTTTTCCAACTTTGAGAAACTAAATACAACTTCCCATTCAGATCTTTTACTTCTTGAGTCTGAGAATTCTTCTCCAGAGTTAGCTTCTCCTCAAAGATGTCTGTGAGATACTTGATCTTCACATCTTCGGTGTCAAATACATCCTTGACACTTTCTTGGAACTCATCAAGAATTATCATATATTCTATGGTTTTCTTTGACCATCTATCCATCTTCTTTCAAGATCTTCTGTGAGCTTCGTAATTTATGAAGAAGGTTTTGAAATCTGCCTCAAGCTTGATACATTTATCCATCATTATGGATACTGAATCTGATTTATGATTTAAGGAGTGTTGAAGCATTTGGAATCTCGATTCAATACTAGGAAATATTGGAATGGTGCCAAAACGCTTCTTCAAGGACTAAACCACAAAATCATGTCCTAGATAGGATGATTCTGAATCAAATATTTTTCTTGGTGAGGATTATTTTTCTATCTCAGTAGCTTTCCTCTTTGAAGATCCACCAACATCTTTCTTCTTAACCACAACCTTGGTAGGTGTATCAACTACCACCTTTTTTCCTTTATCATCCTTCAGAATGGGTTCCTCTTGGTCAGGAGATTCATGCTCACTGTCAGAAAACTGAACGATTTTGTCTTTATCTACCTCTTCTTTCTCTGCTCCTGCCTCAACATCTTCTGGATGAATGAAATATCTATTAATGATTTCTTATTCATATGGGTTATTTACTTCATCTTCATCCTTCCCTTCATCCTTTCCAAGAGTAGCAAGCTTTGATGATTCAACTTGAGAGGTTTGGATTGATAATTTTTCTGAAGGGCTCTCCTTCTCATGAAAATCCTCAAATTTCCTTATCAGATATTCAGTGTCTCCACTGCCAGCTACTTCTTCTTCTTCTTCCACTTATTTTTCTTCTTCAACAACTTCTTCTTGATGTTTTTCTAGAATTATAAACTTTTTTCCTGGATTCTCAGGTAATGATTCTATTTGGAAGGATTCTAATACCAAAAACTTCTTGGATGCTATCTTAGTGGCCTTCAAAAGTGATTACACTATCTCTGCCTCAAAAAACTTATTCTTTTGTTTCTTTCATTTTTCTTGCCTCTCCAGCTCTTTAGCTGCCTTTTCTTTTAGAGATTTTTCTTTAGTAGGATCCAAGACAAACTTAGGCTCCCCTTCTTTCAGATTTTTCTTGTCTTCTCTCTAATTTTCTACAACCTCATCCAGATAAGCTTTTTGTTTCTTTGGATTCAGTGGCGCGGATTGGGTTTCCTTAGCTGTTGGATTTTTTTCTTTCTCTTCTACTTCCTTCAACTTCCTCTTCCTTCCTCCTTTCTTAGAGGTCTCAGCCGCCTCTTGCTTCTTTGAAATAACTTCCACTTCTTCTTCAGGAAAGTCATATAATTCTTCAGATTCTATAGAAAATCCAACTTTCATTCTTCTCAAAGTATCATCACTTAATAGAATAACCTTTCAATTCCTGGACTTAAATTTGTAATATATTTTGAAAGATTATAGACACCGAATAATCATCTTCAAAATAATGGCTGGAAACATAATAATATGAGATTTTAAATTTTCATTCTTTATGTTCTCAATTGTAACCAAAATATTCTTGACCAAGTTTATTTTCCTTTGGTTCACCAAGAAATCTAGAATATACATGTCACTCTTCTTCAGCGTGTCCTTGTCTGCTTTTCTCGGTATGATAAATCCTTAAACCCACAATTCTATAATCTGATAATTTGTAGTTAGGTGGAGAATTTTTAGAGTCTTTACTTATGAAAGACCAAGACAAGCCATGGCCTTCACCTTATCAAAACTTCCTTGAATATCAGGAAAATTATGGGAACAAAACTCAGCTTCCCCTTCATATGGTATAACAACCAAACTTGCGACCTTGGTTTAAGAAAGTGAATAAGTTTTTCTATAACACTTGAAGGAAAAATTAATCCTCCCTTCTTACTTGAATAAAGTCACTGACTCAGAGAATTATATTAATAAATCCAGATATACCAAATCCTGAGCTTTCTTTTTTTAAAGGAAAACACTTTCCCATCCATTCAGATTTATATTCTTAGAAATGATAGAATTGTACTTCAAAAAAAACTTCAAATACACTAAACTTTCTCTATATATTTTCCATTCAGAGATTGGTTTGACAGTTGGAATGCTTTTTTGAGAGGAAATTTCGACAGACATTCATAAGTAAGAAAGATATGAGAAGTTTAGAATGAGATTTTATAGGAGGGTAGAGCTTTAGCATGCACGAGCTTGAGTTTTGATGAGGGAAAACCACCAGGGGATACTTTATATAGGCAGGTGATGTGACGATTCAACTTCCATACTCAATCCAACAGTTGAAAAACCTTCTGATCAAATCTGATGGTTAAGATGATAGCTGGTAGGATATTTTGATAGAATATGATCTTTTGAGGTTTTTAAGATAAACTTTCAGATTCCAGATAAAAAAATACAAAAAATTTAAAAACAGATAGAAATACCAAAAAATAAAAAGTGATTACAAAAATTTAAGACAGAAAACATACCTTTCAGATTGCTAGGAAGATTATTCGTAATGAGGAAAATTCTTCTTGAAGAACCTTAGATTCTAAAAATTTTGATTACAAAAACTTTGACTATGAAAATCTTTACTACAAAAAACTTTATTATGAAAATTTTAAGTAAAAAAATATTTATTATGAAAATTTTAAGTACGTAAATATTCATTACAAAAATTTTAAGTACGAAAATATTCATTATGAAAATTTGAGACTACAAATTCTGAAAAATTTTAACTACAAAATTTTAATAAGTATAACAAACAAATGTACCCCCCCTATGAAAAGGAGTTCCTTACTGTAAGAAGATTTTTTCAACATGAAGTTAACATGGAATATTACCTTACAGTTATCATTCCTAACTTTTGTTTAATATATTCAAATCTATCGGAGGGTAAAGATTTTGTGAAAATATCAGTAATTTGATCTTATGTTCTGATAAATTGAAGAATTATATCTCCTTTTTGTGTGTGATCCCTAAGAAAGTGATTCATAATATCTATGTGTTTTTCACGAGAGTGGTGTGTAGGGTTTTTTCTTAAAGCAATGGCACTTGTATTATCACATAAAATTTGTGTTTTGGTAAAAATCATACCATAGTCTGTGAGTGTGTGTTGCATTCACAACACTTGAGTACAACAACTTCCAGCTGCTACATATTCAGCTTCAGTAGTGGAAAGTGCTACTGATTATTGATTTTTTTCATGACCAAAAAACTAATGAATCTCCTAACAAATGAAAAGTTCAAATTGTACTTTTCCTATCTATTCTACATCCACAAAAATCAGCATCCGAAAAACTTTTTAAAACAAAATCATTTCCAGAAGTGAAAAAAAGTCCTAGATCCATGGTTCCATTTAAGTATAGAAAAATTCTTTTCAATGCCTTTAAATAAGATTCCTTAGTATTAGATTGATATATTGTGCATAAGCATACTGAAAACATTAAGTCTGGATGACTAGCTGTTAAGTAAAGTAAAATTCCTATCATACCTCTAAAAGATGTTTGATCTACTGGTTTCCCAGCTTCATCAAGATCAAGTGAATTTGAGGTACTAATGGGAGTACTTATACTCTTAGTGTTGTCATATCCATAATTTTTAAGAAGATATTTAATATAATTATGTTGGGATATATAGATTCCTTATGGTTTTTGAGAAATTTGAAAACCAAGGAAAACGTTAACTCACCCATCATACTCATTTCAAACTCATATTTCATTAGATCCGCAAAGGAATCAGTTAATGATTATTGAGTTGAACCAAATATAATGTCATCAACATAAATTTGAACAATCAAAACATTTTTCTTATATTTTAAAAATTGGGTATAGCCGCGAAAGCGGCACACAACGCAAGGAATAAAATACAGATAAATCACTGGCCCAGGTACTTGACCCCGCGACCATGCCCCAAACCCCTCCCCACCCTTACCACCCCACCCGAGCATGGGGGGAACATTTTTCTTATCTTTCTTTATAAAAAGATTTGGATCAAAATTTCCCTTAACATAATCATTTTGAAGTAAAAATCTTGTAATTCTATCATATCAGGCTTGAGGGGCTTGTTTAAGTCCATACAAAGCTTTGGTAAGTTTAAAAACAAGTTCAAAATGTTTTTTATCTTCAAAACCATGAGGTTGTTCAACAAAAACTTCCTCTTTAACATAACCATTAAGGAAAGAACATTTAACATTCATTTAAAAAAGTTTTAAATTGAAGAATGCTACAAAGGAAATTAGAATACAAATAGATTAAAGTCTAGCTACTGGAGCATAGGTTTCTTCATAGTCTATTCCTTCTTGTTGATTATAGCCTTTAGCAACAAATCTAGCTTTATTTATAACAATGATTCCATTTTCATCACATTTATTTCTGAATACCCATTTTACTCCAATAACAAAAGTTTCCTTAGGTCTTTCAACCAATGTACCGAATTTATTCCTTTCGAATTCATTTAGCTCATCTTGCATAGATTTTATCCAATCATCATCACCTAAAGCTTCATCAAGGATTTTTGGTTCTAATTGGGAAAAGAATTCTAGATGTTCTACTTCATTCCTTAAGAAACTTATAGTCTTTACAGGTTGATTTAAATCACCAATGATACTATCACTGGGATTATTCTTTAGAAACAACTGATTTGGGTTTTGTAAAACCTGTTCATCAACATAGGGTAGGAATTCTTCTGGGTTAAATGCTTAAAAAATATTTTCTTGAACATTTTCCTTATCAGAATGATCTTATATCAAAGGTTGATAATCAGTTTTTGAAAACGCATCCGAAGATGTAGGTTGAGGTTGTTTGAAAACCAAAAGATCAGTTTCATCAAATTTAACATGTACTATCTCTTCAACAGTACAAGTGTTTTTATTAAAAACTCTATAACCCTTAGAAGTTATGGAGTAGCCTAAGAAAATTCCTTCATCATATTTTGGTGAAAATTTGTGTAAATTATCTTTAGTATTCAGAATGAATACCTTGCAACCAAAAACATTGAAGTAGGAAAGTCTAGGTTTTCTACCATTCCATAACTCATTAGGAGTTTTATTAAGAAAAGGTCTAATCAAAACACGATTTATAGTATAACAAGCAGTACTTACAACTTCAGCCCAAAAATGTTTAGCAATAGAATATTCACTCAACATGGTTCTTGTTATCTCCTGAAGAATTATATTTCTTCTTTCAACAACACCATTTTGTTGAGGTGTTCTGGGTGCTGAGAAGTTATGAGTAATGCCTTTTCTACTACAAAAATTTTCAAAATCCGAATTTTGAAATTATCTCCCATGATCACTATGAATAGTTATCAAAGGAATATTTTTCTCATTTTTAACTTGGGCTCTAAAAGTTTTGAAATAAGAAAAAGCTTCAGATTTCTTTGCTAGAAAATAGACCCATGTAAATCTAGTGTAATCATCAACTAAGACAAATATATAATATTTGTCTCAAATGCTTCTAGTTGGTGTGGGACCAAAAAGACCCATATGCACCAACTGTAATTCATCAGTGGTTGAGACTTCACCAACTGATTTAAAACTTGATTTATGTTTCTTGCCATATTGACAAGGATAAAAAACTTTTGAAGAATCAAATATAATCTCCGGTAGATCCTTAACTAGTTTATTCTTAGAGAGTTTGCATAGGTTCCTAAGCTTACAATGTCCTAACCTTATAGGCCACAAATAATAATGATCTTCCATTACACTAAGGCATGACAGATCTTGGATCCTAAGGTCTTCTAAGTTTAGTGTGTAAACATTATCTTGCCTATTGGCAGAAAGAATAAACTCTTCCTTGGAATTGTGTACTAATCACTTTTCATTCCTAAAATTCACAAGGTAACCTTCATCACATAATTGAATTATACTAATGAGGTTATTCTTAAGACCTTTAAAAAATAAAAGACTTGAAATCAAAGTTTTTCCAAGAAGAAAAATGTTACCTATACCAATAATTTATCCTTTAACATTGTCTCTGAAAGTTACTTTTCCTCCTTTCATCTTGATAATATTTTTAAAGAATTTTTTGTTACCAGTCATATTCCAGGAATATCTACTATCCATGTACCATGTATTGCTATTGGTAATTTCTTTATTTTCCTAAAAATAAGAGTGTTAGACTTTCAGAATCCAAATTTTGTTAGATCCAAAATTGTTAGACAATAAAATTTTGGGTATCCACATTTGTTTAGAAAAATAGGCTTTATGAAACCCAATGGATTGAACATTATTTAAAGAATAGTTATTCATACAATGCCCACCACTTTGACATTTAGTATAAAAATGGGATTTAGGAGGAACAAAATAATTTTTTCTAAAAATAGGTTTTTTCATGAGAATAACCTAATCCTTGATTATTACCATGAGGTCGGATCTGAGAATACATCTTGTTAAAATTTTCCTTACCAGAAGTAAAATTTGCAAGAAGTTTCTTCAAGGAAAAAATTTAAGACTTTAGTCTAAGGACTAAATTCCTATCCTATGGAATAATAGACTTAGAGTTAAGTTTATCTTCTAAAACATCTTTTTCTAAAAATAGTTTTTTAAGATCCTTAGAAAGCTTATCCTTCTCAGAATTTTCTTCCTCAAGTTTCTTAGAAAGATTTTCTAAAACATCATTTTTCTTATCAAGATATTTGGTAAGATCCAAAATTTCTTTTGTTAAAATAGATTCTCTAGAATTTACTTTTTCGAGTTTCTTAGAAACTTTGCAATTTCTAATCTCTAGAAACTTAGAAAACCTAGAAACTTCCTTATAGGAAGGAAAATCATTATCATTATCTGATGAAGAAGATTCTTCATCTGAAGAAAAATATTTATCAGGAAAATTTTCACTTAAAGGCATATTGGTTAAGGATTTAGCAGTTCGTACCTTAGCCATAAAACATTGATTTTGAAATGGATATCGGGATATTAAACCAATATTATTTTACTCAGAAGATTCATAATCTAAAGAATCATCAGAATAATCTCCACCACTGGCACTCCAAGTTTCATTGGCCTTTAGGACTTTCTTATGTTTTGATCTGTAGAAATTCTTCTTGTTTCTCTTAGAATTCCTTTCCTTCTTGTATCTTTTCTTAAGTAAGTGATAATCATCACTTATCTATATTTCTTATCTTTTCCATATTTCATTTTGTATCTATATTGAAAGTTCTTCTACCCAACTATCTTGTTCATCCTTCGAGAAAGATTAGCTAGTTCATTCTCGGAATGTTCACTTTCACTAGATTCATATTGAACAACAACCTTCTTGGATTTTGATCTTGTGATTATCTCAAGAGTCTTGGATTTAATATGTTTCAAAGTAGTTGTAAAAGCAACACCTCCATTCCCATTCCTCTTATTAACATTATCAGCATCTCTCTTCATTCTAGTCTCATGTTGAATAAGAGTTACAAAAATTTCATCAAGAGTAATCTGTGAGACTTTTCTATTCTCATCTATAGCTGTTCTCTTTGATTCCCACTCATTTGGAATGATGTCTATAATCTTGTATAAAAGTGCCTCATCATACAAACCTTTTTCACACATGGATTGTAAGTTGTTGACAATAGTCATAAATCTCTGTTGTACCTTACATATAGGTTCTCCATAAGAAAAGAAAAAACCATGGTATTCGACTCTAAGCATAGCTCTTCTGGTTTCAATAACTTTGGAAGTACCAAAATGTGTAACTTCAAGTTTCTTCCATATACAATTAGCTGCTTCACACGAAGAAATCTGGCTATATATATTCCTGTTCATGGAACACAACAAAGTATTGTGTACCTTATAGTTAAGTTGATATTATGACTTCTCTTGATTAGTAAAATTTCTGACTTCTTTATCAATAATCTTGTAATCTCCAGTAATCATAAAAAAATTGTCCACTGTAGTGTTAATAACAAAATTCTTCATACGATCTCTCCAATATTCACAATCATTTCCATAAAAAATAGGTGGTCTAGTAGGATTAAGGTTTTCAATTAAACCAACATTTATTCCTGCTATCTTAAAGAAAAATTCTTTCAACACAAACTTGTCAGTAATAAATTTTTGTAAACAAGTATAAAAATATCATAAGCAAGGAAAATATAGAACAATGAAAAACTTGAGCAAAAAAACTTATATGTGAATATAAGTATTTCAGAGGCCAACCTCTGATACCAATTGTAGGATTGATATGATACTGATTGTAGTATTGAAATAATGATGTAAATTTTCAATATAAAAGCGGGGGGGGGGGGGGGGGGTGAATTGTATACTTTAAAAATTCTTAAGGAAATTTTAAAGTTGGTTAGAGACCTTTCTATTGTTTAACAAAGTTAAACAAGGTAAATTCACAAAACCTCTAAGTTATAAAAACTTTTTTGATTCCGAAAATGTGGTTTTGAAAATGAGATTCCGAAAATGTAACTAGTTTAACAAACTAACTAGATTCTAGAAATGGAACTAGTTTAACAAATTAACTAGATTCTGGAAATGTAGTTCTAGAAATGAAACTTAACAAAAGTTTACAAAACAAAGATTCTACCTTAAAGTGTATATAACCTTATTTAATCATAGTACAAGTTTAATAAAGTATAAGATAATTATACTTTCCTCACCAATCAAAATAAAGTGGAAAACAAACTTGAAAATGTATAAGAAACAAGTATAGAAATCTTTTTACCCAAAGAGTAGGGTATCCAATAACCTTGGATAAAGGTCCCTTGATTTATACTTTCAAGAAAGTCTATCTTACCCAAACCCAGGTAATCCCTCAATCCAAAGATCAGTATCTGTCTTGCTATCCCCACAATCCCTCGATTTAGAAGGAAATCAAAACCTCTATCTTCAAAATCTAGAAGCCCACGATTAGCATGATCAGAGTCTGCACAAAGCAATTCCAAACAAGTTCTTCACACCCGAACAAGTTGTTCACAATATCCACATGAAGCACTGAGAGTTGAAAGAGCCTCTCTCTTTAGAAATCACTTCAGCATGTAAGTAGGTTCTGTAAAAGTTCATCAAAAAGTCCCGAGCTCGTTCAAATGAGCTTCTATTTATAGGTACAACTTCAACGGTCGACTCCCTCCTCCAATAGTCATATTTTTCCTTGAATTTTGGAGGGACATGTATAGGTGTCACTCAAATAACAATTTATAAATAATAGAAAGCATGATTTTTTTTTATAACTCAAAAAAGGGTAAGTAAAAACATGGTTTCTTAGATAAAACAATTTTTTAGAATATACAGAAAAATATAATTCAGAGTCTAAGGAAAAATGGAATTCGGAATCTAAACAAGTTAACCTTCATATTCTATAATACAAGAATATTTGGATTCTATTTCTCAGGAATTCAGAATCATAATTCTATAGAATTCAGAGTCTGATATTTAGAAATTTTGGAGTCTGAATTCATAAGAATTCAGAGTCTAAACTTAGAAAGTTCAGAATCTGATTTTAGAGAATTCGCAACCAAAATTTGGATCCTGAAAATAGAATTCTCTATATCAAAGTATTTATAGGATTCCGAGGTTTTAGATGTGAAACCAAATTTTATACTTAGAAATAAAATGATTTAGGTTATAATATGAACAATGGAAAATAGGTAAGGATAAATTTTCCTTGGGGAAGGAAAATTTTCTTTATCAAGTAAAATCTTAGGGAAAATGAAATTTTCCTTAAGATAGAGTGTTTGTGATTTTCAAAACACGAAGGAATGGAGAAGTCATAAGTAAACCTTATTGACTCAACAATTTCCTTAAATATTATGGAATGGAAAATTCATAATGAAACCTTATTGACTCAACAAAATATAATTCCTCCATATTTTCAATGAAAAAATTATCACTTTCAACTCTAAATCATGTGTCGGGTAATTTTTCTCATGAAAATTAAATTGTTATGAGGTATATGATACTACCATATCATTATAAATGATAAAAAATCTCATTCCATTCTTTGATTCATCACCATATATTATAAACCCTTCAACTCCTTGAAATTTTCTTTTCATTCATCCATCAAAAGAAACTTGGATGCCTTCCACATCAACTTGGTTAGTGGATTTAATAGTCATGATAAGTTTCTCAAAAAGTTTCACTAATATCCATCCAATCCAAGAAAAATATGGATCTCATTCATAGTGATTGGTCTACTCCATTTCTCAATAACTTACATCTTTTAAGGATACACTGATATACCATTTATTGTAATTACATGACCCAAGAATGTTAATTTTTATAGCCATAATTCACACTTACTAAATTTGGAATAAAACTTATCCTTTCTCAAGGTCTTTAACACAATACTCAAATAATATTCATGCTCTTATTGAATCTTGAAATATATAAGAATATCATCTATAAATTATCCCAAAAACTATTCAAAGAAATATCTAAAGAGTCTATTAATATGATCTATGAATATATCATGGGAATTGGTAAGTAAAAGTGGAATCACTATAAATTTATAGTGTTTATACCTTATATAAAAGGATTTATTGGATATATTATCCATTTTTACCCTTAATAGATGATATCCAAATCAAAAATCAATATTTGAAATGTATTGATCTTTGTGGAGTTGATCAAATAAGTCATCAATACATGGTATATAATATTTTTTCTTAATAGTGATCTTATTAGGTTCTCAATAATCAATGTAAAGAAACATTGACCTATATTTCTTCTTAATAAAAAGAATAGGTGCACCCCATGGTGGCACACTTAGGCATATGAATCCTTTTTCTAGATTCTCATAGAGTTACTTATTCAATTCCTAAAAATCAATTAGGTACATTCTATAAGGATACTTTGAAATAGGCATAACACCAGGTATGAGTTCTATTAAAAACTTAAATTCATTATTTGGGGGATGACAAAGAAAATCTTTAGGAAATACATCATAATTTCCCCAAACAATAGGCACATATTCAATATTTAGTTTTTTCCCAACCATTTGAGATAAATACCCCTTATGAATATGGTATCTATATATAGATATCCAATACATTCCCAAAATCACATAAAATTAAACTATAGGGATAATAAAAAGATTTATAAAAATCACATTAACACAAACTTATATCAGATAGGAGCTATATAATTTAGATGAAATCATCATGACAATATGTGTTTTCACTGATAAATCAATATCCAACTATTGAGGTAGTGATTTCATACTCTGAGAAAATTATTCAGATATAAAAGAGTGGATAAAACCTAAATCAAATAAGACATTTGTAGTTATAGAGTGAATGATAAATGTACCTTTCACAAATTTATTCTTGTTAACTACTTTAGAAGTTGAGATTGTATAAACCTTCCATTTCTTTCTTTGGATTAAGAATTTTTTGATTCCAATTGTCATAATTAACCATTGGATTCATGTACTAGTTGGTGTAATGTCTATACTTCTTATAATTATAGCATTAGAGAATGTATGAAAATTTGGTTGATATTTGTCTCTATTAATTTCATTGGAATACCCATTCACACCACTTTGACAATCATGTGCTCTATGACAATCTCTTACACACTTCAAGCATTTAGTTATCCCTTAAAACCCCCCTATGATTCTTCTGAAGTTTTTAGAATAAAGGAACACTAATTTTCTTTCCTATATGAATTTTATTATTTTAATCTCTATAAAAATACATCTTCCTATTAATCTCCCCAAAACAATGAGAATAATGAGAGTTTACACTCTCTATTTATACCTTGATATCACATCAGATGAATTCTTTATATCTATCAAAGTTTATTATAGAAAATTCCTTTTAGAGACTTAGTTTTAACCCACTAAAGAATCAATTAATTTTTCTTTCATGGTCGATGATGAAAAAAAAAGAATACCTTGCAAGTCTAGTGAAATTTACCTCATAGGTATAGATGAATTCATCATCCTTCTTATTTAGTTCTAGGAATTCACTTTGCATTTTATAATTAAGAGTTCAAGGAAAATAATTAAAAAAATACCTTCTTAAACTCTTCCCATGTCATGGAGTCAATTTCTCCCTCTTTCCTCATATTCTTAATAAGAGTCCACCATTTATATGTTCCACCTTCTAAATGATACAAGAACAAAAAAACCTTCTCATGTTCCGAGCACCAGAGAATGGATAATGTATTTTCTATATAATTATTCCATTTCTCAATAATAAATGTATTGGAGGATCCATTGAAGGATGGTAGATGTTGATGTATAAAAGTCTCAATAGTGAGTTGTTCATTCCTTTAGACATTTTTAAGTTTAGCATGATTCATCTTACCATTCATAGCTTGAGATATTTGTGTGAGCATAGACATAAGATTTTGCATCCCATCTCCCATTCCATTTGGTTTCTCATGAGGATGGTAATTGTATTGTCTATCACAATCATAGTTAACACGTTTCTTTCTAGTTCCAACCATTAACTAAAACACCAACCATTAACTAAAACAAAAAATCATAGAGTATCAAGCATCAATAATCAATGTGAGCAATAAAATTTCAATTAAAAACATTCCTAATATGTCCTAAATTATGAAACCTTATTATAAACCTATGAAACTTTAGGTTCATCCTATATCACTTTGGTTTATTATAGGTTGGAATAGGTTTTATCCTCTCATTTATCATAACCTAATCTCTAAAAATAACTAAGTCTTTCTCTAATACCAATTCCGGTGACTCAAGCATCACTTATGTGGATATTACATCATTTTAGAAGAATATTCAATACATATTACAATAATACACTTACCATAACCTTAAAGGCTTAATATATTTTGATACTATATACATAATCAACTTATTTCAGGAAATATCTTCAATATAGCCCATAAAGTTCTCATCACATTATACGCTTCATAAACATAACCTAATTAAAAACTTTCTTTATAAATTGGGGAAATATAAACATAAGAAAGGGTGATCTTGGATACTCAATAAGGGTAAACATGATAGATATTAATTGATGATCATAAGTGAGCATAAAATAAGCCTAAGGGTTTGAGTACATGATGAAAACTTATGAGATCATACCTAAAAATTCACAACCCATAAAGCATTAGTCAAGGCATATAACATTTTCATAATAATATACATGAGTCATAAGAGTATGGAATCATAAAAAATGAATCACGAGACATGATAGAATATCATAAGAATAATACATAAGTTTGTGGCATAAAAGTGTGACATAAACATGATCATATAAAATCATTTCCTTATACAAGGATCACTACTAATACTAATATTGGGAACAAAGTCCCATAATGGATTGAGTTCACTCCCCATTCCCATAAACATAGAAATCATATGTTGAGGATACTCACCATGACATCCATCACATATTAGGATTGGGTTAACTACCTGTATACCTTCTTGTGCTTAGGCCAACTACTTATTTACCCTCTTAGTCTTGGGATAATCACCCGTATACCCTTTCGGGCTTGGGATAATCACCTGTGTACCCTCTTAGGCTTGAAAAAATCTTCTATGTACCCTTAGGATTGAGACAACCTCCCATGTACCCTTTTTATATCATGGGATGTAAAATATTATCCAATTAATTCTAATACTATAACAAACCCACTTGTTTTATAATAATAAAACATTCATATATATATATTCCATAAGAACATAAGAGTGTTTATCATTCCTTTATAGTTTAATTAACTCGGGTAAATGAAATGAGTTTCATGAAATATCACTAAAACATCATCATCATAATACCTACATAGAATGGAAGTGGATGATATCATAAGATCATATCTACAATGAATCATATCAATCATTAGATTATGTTTATATAGATGAAAAATAATTTTATAAAATTATTATAAAGATTCTTTGAAAAATAAGAAGAAATATCCTTTTCTTTTTATAATTAAAAAAAAACTAAAAAATTCTCAAAAAATGGAAATATTATTTTCTCTGTAAAACCATGAAAACTTTTAAAGAAATATTGATAAAAAATAAGGGTCATAACGACATGAAAATGTGGTCGAGATATAATTAAAAAAAACATCATTTTCTTACTTTTGTAAAAAGTCAAAAGTGAGTCATACAAAAAACAATTAAAAAGATTAATTTTAATAATTTGTAAATAAAGTAAAAGTTAGTACAGAAATACTTTTATATACTATTTAAAATTATATAATAACTTCTATAAAATAATTTTTAAGAACATGGATATGGAGGAATGATATTCTCAAGAAAAAAGGATAAATAAGGTTGGATTTTCTTAAAAAACCATTTCGGCCTTTTTTCATACCAGGGGGGATGGAATGAATACTTGAAAATATTATAAATAACTATAAAAGAATAAAAATATTTAAGTCTTAATAGAAAAATAATATACAATTATCTCAATTGAAATTGAAACAAAAACAATTTCGATAAAAAGTGAGATTGTAACATAAACCTCTTACCTCAAGTCTTGACTTAATTCATACACACTCTAACCTCATGTATAATAAATTTATAATTATTATAAATCTATAAAATAATAATATTAAAACTTATATTACTATATATAAATCCCATATAATTTATAATTACCCATTTATTAATAATATTTCATTAAAATTAAAATTCGAGTATCGCTGGTTCGATTTTCCACGGATGTTTCGATTCGACGATTCTGGTACTTACACTTTTTTCATGGTTTAATCATATAATGAACATTAATAATGTAATAAATATAATATTTATCCATTATATATACTTTTATAACCACCCATGTAAGGCAGTGATGAAAAATTAATTACATCACTTCATGGAGACGATTGTTTGTATGTATACACAAGTGATGTTTTCATTTTTCAATGGTTGGGAAAAAAGAATTTAAAGAATAAAATATCTTTAGATAATAATAATAATTTTATATATATCATATATATTCATTTAATACATCTATATAACTACCCTTGATAGGTGGTAATTAAAAATGAATTATATCGCTTCATGAAGATGGTAGTCCGTATATACGTATTAGCGACACTTTCATTTTCAATTGGATGGAAAGAAGATAGAAAATGGTTATAACATTAAAATATTTTTTTTATTACAGTAAATATACATATTTAATTATTTTAATATGGTTATGGAATATTTGTAGTAGTTTTAAGAAGAAAAAAACTTGAAAATGATTGGTAAGAACACAAACCTCTTCCTTAGACAACATCCTTTTAAAAACACCTTAAGAATTATTGGATGTGGATTTTGGGAATACAATAACCTATAGGTCATTAATAAGGGTATAATGATATTATTTAGGTAGATCTTGGTCAATATAATGTGCTCAAGTGGTGTGGATAAGTGAGAAAAGGAGGTACTCATTTATAAGTGAGGGAAGTGACACCATTGTAAATATTAAGATCTTTTAAATATAATAAATGTATTTATCAAGTAGAGTGGATAAAAGACATAAAATTTTATATTTTAAGGTGTGGGTGGTCAAAATACACTCAAAAAGTTAAATTAAAGATAATGTTTAGTGATATCTTGATGCCTTATACCTTTATTTTATCCATTTTAGCTCATTTTTACCTTTACCATGGTGATAAAATTTTTATCAAGACAACTTATTTTTTTGAAAAAAATGAAGTTTACCTTATAATTTTTTTTGGGAATGATGATTTAAAATATTTAATTTATTTTATCATATTCAATTTCTAAATGTGTAAAAAATTAATTCTAATATCTGTGCACAAAACACATAAAATACATTTTTAGAAAACATGTATCTTTGAGCATAATAATGACCCACTACTAGAAAAAAGGCAATACTAATGGTTTGAAACCATTGTTATAGCATATAACAATGGTTTTATGGACCTTTGGGTGATTTTATATTAGAATTTACCTATACCAATGGTTTGGATGAACTGTTGGTATAGGTGGTCTATACCAATGGTTTCCAAACTGTTGGAATAGGTAATTTCATAAAAAATACCTATACCAATGATTTTATACAACCATTGGTATATAATATATAAAAAATTGATGTCAGGTATTTAAACCAATACCTCCCTCATATAACTGAATGACTTAACTACTATCCTATGACCACTTTATGTATATAATTAAATAAATAAATAAATATATTGATGGGTTTCATTTGATCTTCTAATGATCATATACAGTGGATGAAAACCCAAAACATAGGATATTTATCTTCAATAAATTAAAGTGTAAATAATACTATAAAATAGATTACCTAGAATTCACAAACAACATTAGTTTCAATCTTCCATTCATGGAGAGTGTTTGAGGAAGATCATGAGGAGAAGTGAACGAAAGTACCCTACCTCAGATTGAGTACAACAACCAATGGATCCAAAAATTCTTCATGAGTATACCCAAGAAACTAAAGGGGTTTTAGCACCTTCTCATGTGATTTTGACAATTCTTTAGAAGAAGAGAGATCTAGAAGAGTCCTATACACATCACACACCCAACAGAAGAGGATATCATCCTCTTATATAGCCAAATCCTAAGGCTCCACTAATTTATAATGCATCACATGAATTTATGATTATTGGGGTATTTATTTATTGAATTAATTATAATAAATAATTGAAAATAAATTAATCTATTCATAATGGATTGTAACTAATAAATAAACCATCTGGGAGAAATAAGTAATATATATATATATATATATATATTATATTCATGCATTGAATGCATGAAAAATAAATGCATTACATGCATGTATTAAATGTACACTTATATATATATATATATATTTCATGCATCATATTCATGTGTACATGAATCTCATGAATGTGTATATGCATCTCATGCATGTACATTTTTAGTGCACACCCAATAATATCAGTTGCACTAAAATCACATAAGGACTTTATTCAACACTTCATAACTCTTTGTGAACCCATCAAAACTCTTTTGGATATGGTATTTCATCAAACTCTATTCATTTTGAACAAAAATTTTGTCCAAAATTTTATCCTTATCCAAGGGCTTAATTGTGTGACCTTGTGGGACTTAGTAGTATTTATAACAACTATGGAATCCCAATTTCATAAATTTAAGAAAAGATCAACCTCTAGAAAAGTTTCAGTACTACTCAAGCTACTAAGGGGTCTGGTGTGATTGCCATAAAACATACTTATATCTCTATATGAACATATCATCTACAAGATGCATCATATTCATCATATATACACCTATATAATCATTTTTTTCATGACATCCGGTGACCAATAGATATGGAACATGTCAATATAAAATTAGACTCTCATCGTTTCTCAATTCTCTGAAAAATACTAACCAAGTCAATGAATAAATCATACGTCATTCATCTATCTGATAAGTACATCACATTTCACTTATCCAAGTAGTTGAACACATCATATATGAAATAACTAAGCATGGATATGAATTTCCTCAGTCTAATTCAATCAAGGTCTAGATCTATTTTCTTTTCATACAAGTGGAAAAATCCCATCTATGTTGCACTCCAACCAAAGACATGATCAACAACATACCCAACCACCCCTGCATTAGCTAAGTTCATATGTTGACTTGAATAAGTAGGGTATCAAAGTATGAATGTTCTCATTCTGGGTATCTATACAACCTTAGGTAATAAGGATTGATAATAAATATACACCTATAAGTATATCTATGACCATATGAAATTCTATAAGATATACTTTTGTAGATTGGTCCAAGTAATAAGTATATACTTATTATCTCATGAATATATTATTCATATCTCATATACAACCCTTCGCAACAGATACAATAATATATTCAAGATAAAATAAACATTTCATCAAAACCCATAATACTTTATGATGATCATCAATTATGGAAAAATCAAAGTTTATACTTTGAGGGAATATTTATCATTTGACCATTCATGTGAAGTAAAGTTATATCACACATGAAGTAATTATAAATAGAGATCACCTTTATTAAAATACATGATATGTTTATAAACATTACAACTAATCTATTAAGATATTATATATGAATTTCATGTTTTTTTTTGCAATTCTTTTTGAAAATTACATCCATATGTAATTCCCATAACATCCCTATGTGACCATCTGATAAAATACTTTGAATAACCTCTTAGTGAGTAACATTTACAAAGTAAACTAGTTTGAATAATGACGAGACTTAAGAATCACATTACTGATGTTTAATTATTTGAACATATATTCAAATTACTTTACTTCATAACATTAAATATTATAATATTGTCTTATATTTTATACTTATAACTCTTCCTAAGGACATCATCATCATCCTTGGAACCCTTCTATCAAAATTTTTCCTTGAAATGTTTTATAAACAATGTAACTATTTAAATTATCACTTTACCAGAATATACTAAACTTTTTTTGGATAAAGCGATATCCAATTTGTTATAGAACTAATGTAAATCTTCACATTTCCCTTTACCAAAATACCCTAAAATCTTTTAGAATACTAAGTGATACACTTTGTGTGTTGTCTAGTATAAACCTTTAGGGAATAGTGATGTTCACTTATTATGCTAACTAAATAAAACCCTTTACATTTTTATTTACCATCACATACCCTAAAATTCTTTAGGATATTATGTGAAGAATCACTATAATCTTATACTGGTAAAATCCTTTAGTTAACAGTGATATTCACTTTCTCACAATAACTAAATGCAATTATTTACATTTTTCTTTACTGTCACATACCCTAACTTTTAGCATATTAAGTGAAAAATCACCCAAAATTAGATTAAAACAATATTTTATTTATTAACTTTGAACTTATTTAAGTCCAAATATACTTACACTAGACACTTAGACATAATATTCTATCCAGAATATAATTTTAAGACTCAACACAAACTACTTTGTGTTTTAAGAAATATTTTTTTTCCGTTTAGTAGGAATATCTGACAAATAAACTATTGTTTCCATATCTTATATGGAATTCTATGTGTTTATATTATTTTATTAAAAAATAATATTGTATTCATTAAAATTCACTACTACTAATTGGAATCACATTCCACCACATTTTAACAAATAGTTGGATAAAACATTTATCCCAGATAAAAACACTTTTATACATATATTCTTCTCAAAACATGTTATAAAATCCATTGAATCATAAACCCAATGTATACAATTAACCATCTCATGTTGTTCTTAATAAATATTTTTTAAAACCTATTATCATATAAGATAAGTGAGATAAAGATACACTTCCTTTACTAATACTCATTAAATCCTGATAAACATATTTACATTCAAATTTATGATGTATCAACTATTTACTTCACCAATTGAATGAAAACTATAATAACTTTCAATTATTACTATGATTTTGAAGTCTTGTATATTTAAAAGACTTGTAAAACATACACCCGATTTCACATACCCTTCAAAATTTAAGAATCAATTTCTATAACAGTAATACCTGACATGGAAATTACATGGAGTTATCAAACCCCTTTATGTATTATAGATAATCCCATCATATGGAATCATTACCCCTTCCTGATAGTACCCCCACATTTAAAATGACCTTAACTTTCTTCTTAGATAAATATTACTAGACTTTACAATTTTATCTCTTTCAGTTTTGAACTTTTACCTCCTTCTCCTATCTATATAGTATCATAACTTATACATTATTTTATTAGTTAATCTATTATCAATAATTTGAGAATATTGGGTAATATTTTTTTGAATTAATCTATCCTTTCAAAACTTTTCCATAGATGAAAATAAAATGAATTCCTTAACCAGAATAATCCTTATAATAATTTTTCAGTATCTCCAAGCATATTCAATAATTTGAATATCATTAACATATCCAATCATATTGAGTATATGATACTAGAATTCCTTATGATAATTAGAATCTAGTGCCTTTAAAACTTGAAATGAATCATTCTATGCTTCCATAAGAATCTTGATTTCCTTGTTGAACAACTTCAAAACTTGGTTACTTAGGAAGGAACTATTCTAACACATAGAATATTTCTATTGATTAGTAAATTTTGTTAAGCTACCAGTATTAGTAATTAATTGATTTAAGCTTCTCATTTCAAGGATTAATCTAGAGTTTAGTTTTATGATGATGATTCATTTATATACAACATAAATTTTATCATATGAATATCATGTCTAATATCTTTTTATCAAGAAATTTTAATGAAATTGCTCCCACTAAAATTGATAACCCCATACATCTTATCCATTTAGTGACCCAAAATACATATTTCACTAAACAACTAGTCTTCTAGGGTGTTTCTATCACCACTTGGTTATTTAGGTAGGAAATCATCCCAATAATAACACTTGTGACTCTTGAATAGTTGAATAGATAATCCTTTATCCAAATCTATCATATGGATTCAGTCAACTCTATTCCTCAAGAAAATTAATCCTATTAGGGTATTCTGACTAGTGTAACCCAAAGTAAATGCCAAAAATAGGTTAACAAAGGTCTATCCAAGGGATCCATCTATGGAATGACCTACCCAAGGATGTTCCAATGTCATAATTACTTGATTAATTTACACAAGATAATCCATGGGTACCCATCTATGGCATAAACTACCCAGTTAGATGATCAAGGTATTGAAAAGTGTTGCTTTGGAAATAATCTCACACTTAGTATTTGGGGAGTTTTGTTTTAAAGTATCAACTATTTAATATAAATCATATGCATATTAAATTCATTACTATTACATACTATTTAATAATTATCTTCTCATGTTTTATTCCCTTTTTTATATGCATGCTTCCAACAATTTAGTTTTGGAAATCCCTATCCCAACCACCAAATTAATGTGTTCAAACCACATTAATGTGTAACTTTTTAAACATCCCATAAGTTCATGTTAATCACCCAAAAATAGATTTCAAGTATATTCATAAATATCTAAATGCATCATATGCATAAGGTACATGAATTCTTCATGTAAATTCATAAATTTATATGATATTGAAAAAGTCCACATGATTAAGTCCGAAGTGACAAATATTCAACCCCATTCACTTTCTTAGCCAAGGTAAGCCTATAAAAAAGTAGGTGTTATGACCCCAAGTCTCTCTACCTGGGGAGTCTCTACTCAAGAGAGAAATTAATTCATGAAAAACATATAAAACCTAATATACAAAAATTTTTCCCAACAACTATTATCATGCTCACAACTAAAATTAAAAACTGAGGTCAAGGTAGATGAAAACTAAATTTTATGATATCAAACCTATCATGACATGCAATGCTCTATCCTAGAAGTAATTTATCATATAAATGGGAATACATAATATTAATATTTCATAAACAATACATTAGACATGAATATCAAGAAAATTTAACAAATAAATAAACAATTTATTTATTTTCCAAAACACGAGACATTTATGAACTATTCAGAAAGAAATGCTAATTATAAAAATTTTATAGATTAGAAATAATATATAATTTTTACATTAATTTTTATATAAACTCCTTCACACTCTATATTAAATATAATTTATATGATATTTCATGAATTATAAACATTTTATAATTCAGTATCCATTATAGAAACATTTTATATAATCTAAATATCATATATTTTGTTATTTATAAACACTTTATAAATCAGATCTTATGATTTATAAATAAAAAATTTATTTCTAGATCATAAGGAATACCATTTAATTTGTAAAAAAGTATTTTAAAATATTAACGTTTAATATTTAAGAATAATGTTTCATGAAAATTTATTTAATTAATTATAAAATTTATAATTAATTAATCTATTTATAAAGTCCTTATAAATTAAAATATCCCAAAATACCTATTATTATTATTTATAAACATTTTATAAATAATAAAAATCATTTAATATATACAAAAATTTTTAACAATATTTTTCTTACCCTTACGCAAAATACCTATTCTGTATAGGGGTATCCTCTTATTACCATTACAGAGATGCTCTGCATAAGGGTAAGCTTGCATAAGGCAAAGCCTATGTGAAGGTAATATAAAGGTTATATAAAGGTTACCTTTATACATCTCGATTTGAAAACCACTACGTAAAGGTAATATACAGATTACCTTTATGCAACTCTCTCATGTAAAGGTATTACCTTTACACAACTCCTTTACTTAAGGGTACCTAAAAATTTCACTCATTGTATAAAGTTAAACATTGAGGACACTTACACAGTAGCTCTAAAACATTTAAGTGTAAGTATAAAGTTCCAATTACCCTTACACAAATCCCTTTGCATAAGGGTACTAACTTTATGAAGCCCATTTGTGTAAAGGTAATAATGAGGTTATCCTGACGTAGAACTTCTGCATAAGGGTATCATTTAATGGTATTGAGTAAGGGTAAATACATATCAACCTTTACATAACGTCTTATGTAAAGATATAACCTTTACATAGCCTAGCTGCATATGGGTAAATCATATTTACCCATATGCAGATCACATAAGGGTATGAAATCATATGTATCAGAAGATAACCCAAAACACTAGAGATCTATCTTTAAGAAATTAACGAGTAAATAGTACTATAAAATAGAGTACCTGGAATTTATGAATATAAATAGTTCCGATCTTACTTTTGTAGAGAGTGTTTGAGTAAGATCATGATAAGTGAAAAAAAATCACCCTACCTCTGAGGGAGTACATTGACCAATGGATCCATGAACACTTCATAAGGACACCCAAGCAACTGAAGGGGTGTTAGCACCTTCTCAGGTGAGATAAACAATGCTTGAGAAGAAGAAAGATCCAGAAGAGGCTCATACACATCACACACCCAATAGTATAAGATCTCATCCTCTTATATAATCGAAGCCCGAGGCTCCTCCAATTCATAATTCATTATATGAATTTATGATTATTGGAGTATTTATTTATTGAATTCAATACAATAAATAAATGAAAATAAATTAATCCATTCATAATAGATTGTAACTAATGAATAAACCATTCAATATATATATATATATATATGTATATTATATTCATGCATCACATGCATGAAAAATACACGCATCACATGCATGTATTAAATGTATACACATATATATAATATATATATGTATAAGTATATGTATATGTATATTATATTCATGCATCGCATGCATGAAAAATACATGCATCGCATGCATGAAAAATACATGCATCACATGCATGTATTAAATGTATACACACATATATAATATCACACACACACACACACACACACACATATACATGTATATTATATTCATGCATCGCATGCATGAATAATACATGCATCGCATGCATGAATAATACATGCATCACATGCATGTATTAAATGTATACACATGTATATAATATCATATATATATCATGTATCCCATGCACATGTTCATGCATCCCATGCATGTATATTTTTAGTGCACATCCGCCATATATGTATAGATTTAGTTATAAATTTTGATGTATTTAATTTATTGTACATAAATATACAAAAACAATTATCTAACCTATACCAATGGTTTTCCAAAGCCATTGGTATAGATTCTAATAATTTTCAAGATCTTTACTAATGATTTTTATTTAACAAAGAATTATTAGACTAGTATCACTTATCATAACTTAACCACTTAATAGACATCCTTAATTTATTTTATTAATTATTACTTAAATTTATGAATAATCTTTACTAATATCATTCCTCAAAAGTATTAAATTTAATAAAATTCACAATTCAAAAAAAAGTTCAAAAATAGTTTCTCAAGAATTAATGGTATTTCTTTAAGTGAATTTGAAAATTTTTATAGAGTAATTTATTTTATTAATTTTATTTAATTATCTAATAATTTATTTCATTTTGTATTTTAATAAATCATTATTCACCCAAGTTCGGTGTTGCGTGTATCAAAATCTACCAAACACATTAAAATTATTGAAGATAATATATTCTAAAATATTAAAGTGTTACATTATATCTCCCTTAAAATAACTTCACCCTTCAAATTTCATTATTCTAATGGAAACCGATGAGGATACTTTTGCCTCATTATATACTTTGGTTCCTATGTAGATTCTTTAAATTTATGGTTTCACTACACAACTTTTACTGGGTGAGTAGTCTTATTCTATAACACTTTATCTCTTTAATCCATAATCTCTATCAGTTATTACTCATATGAAAGATTATACTTTAGCTATATAGCCTCTTAGTTTAGTACATGTGAAAGATCAGGTATGTACTTCTTTAAAAGAGATACATGGTTTATATCATGAACTTGGGAGGGGTTGTATGGAAGTTCCAAATGATATGTTACCATCCCAATATGATCAATAATATCATAGGGACTAACATATCTAAGGCTCAACTTCCCATTCTTTTAAAATATCATAAATTTTTTCCAAGGATATATTCTTTGGAATTCCTTATCACTAGCTTCAAACTATGGATCTCTTTTTCAATTGTGAGTATAAATTTTCTATCAACTCTGAGCTACTATGATGTGATACTAAATGACTCTAACCTTCTATGTAATTTCCTCAGCTAGCTCTGGTAAAAATAGCTTATGTTCTCCAACTTCATCCAAAAATGTTAGAGTTCTGCAATTCTTTCCATAAAGGGCTTTATAAGGATCCATATTAATTCTTGAGTGAAAGCTATTTCTATAAGAAAATTCAACTAGAAAAAGTTTTTGATCCTAACGAACTTTGAAATCCATAGAGAAAGCTCTCATTATATCTTATAGAGTTTTAGTTTTCATAAACCCATCCTTTATAAGGTACCCATCCTAGTCTGAGAATGAAATAAGAGAGATAATTATCCTTGAGTCCCACCTCCAGTAGGCCCTGAGCTGGTGACTTGTACTGAGGGTATAAAAATATCACAAATGGTAGGCATTACCCTCTATAATAATAGGATCTAGAGATAAGATAAATCATCTAAAAGAATATCCAGGAAATAATATAAAAAGGAAATCAAAACCATACCACAATTCATGTATAAATAAAACATATATAGATAAAAGTCTATAAATAAATACCCAAAAGAAAAGATAAGATAACAACACATCTATAGCTCTAGAGACTGATCAAGAAATATATAGCATGGTCCACATAGTCTTCTTGAAAAACTAAAAATAGTTTTTATATATGTAGTGTGAGAATACAATCATACTCAATAGGTTCATATAAATCCTCTCATTCACATGTAAAAAAGAGCATACTAATGCACCCATGAGAAAACAACAGAAAAAACAACACCTAAAAAAGTTATCTAACCAATTCCATTATCACCATGGCATGATCACTAAATAATGAATCCATGTATATTAACATAATAAGAACCATATCTATGAAGGGTACCTCACACCGCTTTCCCACTAGGATGTCATTCTCACACCCTAATGATGTACGCCCTGGCACTCCCATCTATTATGTATAAAAACCCTATCTGAACATGCCTATGCCATCACATCACATCACATCACATCTCACTTGATGAAATTTGATCCATTACATCACATCACATTATATCTCACCTGAAAACATCTGGTCTATCACATCACATCTCATCCATAACCAAAATAATAGGGTATTATGAACATGAAGGACATCAACCTCATACCCTCCTCATACCATGCACGACCCCCACTATTAGACATCTCATCATCTCATCAAACAACTGCCTATAATTTAATTTTTTACTTATATACATCACATCCCATGAATATATAACTCTATTAGAAGAGATATTGGGTAAGAGTGGGTAACCATATATCTATCCTCTCCACCATTATATTTGAAAAAACACCCCCAAAAAATTTGGTTGTCATCTTGGAGTACTCAAAATGGGTGGGGTACATATAGAAATCAAAAATAAAATATATGGTATATATATAAATCCAAACATAATACCAAAATATGGGTTTACAACATGCACACCAACCATCTCACAACATCACCACTAAACCTCAAAAAATCTTCCACTTTTGCTGCCACCTATAAATGCACAAAACCACACAACAAGTTATAAGAAACAAGCCAAAATTCCACGTTTCTTTTCAAATTAATCCATTTTCTAGATTTCATATTACCAACCAATTTTCTTTACCCAGCCCATTTATTTCACATTAAACATCAAACACATTTAAACATCAACCAAATTTAACCATACAACCCATTTAATTCATTTATTAACTATTAAACCAATGAAATTTTGACTCATCATTTAAATTTAATTCCATCACTACTTGAGAAACTAGCACAACACCACACCACCACAACAACCCATATTTTTCATGAAAACATGTCCACATCACCTCCCTTTTATAACCACAATAATTTTCCATATCACAACCATTTTACATATCACAACCATTTTCCACATCACAAATTCTTTCCATACCACAACCGAAATGTACCAAAACAATTTTCAAATCACATTCATACATCATAGTACTTTTCAGAACACATCACGTAAAAATTTCCAAATTATTCAGGGGGATTTAATTACTTCCACTTCTTTACTTTAGGGGAATTCTGACACAAGCCATAATTTCTAGGGGAAACCATTTCATTAACCGGATACAAGTAGTCATCTATTTTTTAAGGTATTATTAACCAAACAGACAAATAAGAGATTCCAAAAAACATCCATCATAGTGAAAACAAATCCCCCAATGGTCATAATTTTTAGCAAGGTATCAAGACCATTCAATCCAAATATCAAAATATCAAAGTTTTGTAAAAGAATGTGATTCAATACCCTTACCATTAAATTCAATTAAAATGATTATTTATCTTTATTAGGATGAATGTACTATATTATAAAAGATAAATAAGAGAATAACCCCACTCACATGGTGCAACAAAATTATAAATGAAGGATCCCCTACCTCAAACGATGATTTCTGATTCACTAAACAAGGTTGAAGTTGGAGGGAGGCCACCACCGAACACCACAATGAAGAAGATAACCCTTACCAACCAATAACAAAACAAAAAAATCATTACCTTATCAAAACACCATAAAAACCACAAGTTTCCCTGACAATAGTTAAACAAGAAACAAAGAGAAAATAGGGGAAATTCTAGGAGAAAAGGAAGGGGACTCACCTAGAACCACTATAGATCGATCTCCCAAGATTGGGGTTGAAATACAATGAAATTGGGATAAAATACCTCCTTGGGAAACACTTGAGTCACCCAATAAATGAGATAAAGGTTGGAAAAGTAATCTGGTTAGAAGGGATTTAATAATTTATACCTAGTTTTCAAAACATAAAACCACGATGCAAACCCTAGGACAACATTGCAGAACTAATGAAAAAAGGGAGGACCACAACACAGTATAAATGACCACATCATAGCTAGGCTGGTTAACCACCCTCTAATATCTATGGTTATTTACACACCATATATCCTATAAAATAGGGGATACCATGGTGTAACCCATACCACTACACCACAAACCTTGAAGACCATAAAGGGGGATACACCGCAACCCATCTTTATAGAATAACTACCCCCTAAAATGATATAACCACCAAAATTATCTCTCCAATAAATTTTTCTATAGCCAAGGTCTCCAGGTCATAGCCCTCAACTATTGAGAAGAGGCTACACTATACCAAGGATCCATGGTGCAACTACCCCTCAAATTGGAAGTAGCTCAAAAACACATTCTTTGTATCCCTGTAATGCAAATGGCTCCTCTAAACCATATAGTCTACCCCTATAGAGCATCCTAAGGTTTTATACTGAAATAATACTCCTAGTTATATTTTCCAGTTGTAACCTCTCCTCCACTCTCTAACTCCTTATATTTTCCCCCAAACACCTCCACCACCTAAATTATTACAAAGTAATATGATGGAAAGTTAAAACTATTACATCAGATACCACTCAAATTATTCCCACCCTTGATAATTAAAACCAACATGGAAGGAAATAGGGTAAAGGTATAAACAATAGTCCCCCGAGATACCACTCAAAGATCTTATTACAAATGAACATAACCACTATACAAACACACCAACAAAAAAAATTCACCAAAAATACCTCATAACCACATCACCATAAAAAGTTTTCCATAATCACAATAATCATTCAACTGATACCTAAGTATACAATATAATGAATTACATCTCCCATGTCAATATATTATCTTCTTTGGGAGACACTAACTATCCCACACAGTTTTAATTGTGTCAAAGTATAATGTGTCTTTATTAGGAATTAGGTTTTACCCTCTTCATATTCTTAAATCTTAAATCAAACATCACATTATCAAGGAAAAATAACATCTTATAAAACATCAAGATCCAAACATCACATCATCAAAGAAAAATAGAGTAAGGAAAAAATAAAAAAAACTCCGAGTAATGGGTACACACTTTCATTTCACGCACCTAAGTACTCTCCTCTATGCCACCATGCCTCCACAACACATGATCCAAAGGAATGGTTTGTCCATGAAACACCATATCTAAATGATCCTAGATCTCCATTGGCCACTCCATGAATGCCATGTCATCCTCGATATCCAACTCTCCTTAGTCAATGACATGGGAGTCCTTGTAAAGATACCGATGAAGTTAATAGATATAGAAGACATCATGAATCTGGTCCATTTGTGGTGGGAGTGAAAACTGATAATACACCACACCAATGTGTCCCAACACCTAAAAAGTCCCAATAAAATGGGGTGAGATCTTACTCCCTTTACCAAACCTCCACTTCCCATATCTAGGTGATACCTTTAATAAGACATGGTCCCCAAACTTGAACTCCAAGGGCCTCCTCTTACAATTGGAAGAAGACTTATACCGGTCCTATGCCATTTTTATCCTCTTATAAACAACATGCACCTTCTCTGTCATTCTCTACACCACATTAGGACAGAGAAATTATGACTCCCCAACCCCAACCCATCATAATGAATAATTACATGGACTTCCATACAAAGCCTCAAACAGTGCTATACTGATAGATGAGTGATAGCTATTGTTCTAAGAAAGATCAACCAAAGGAAAATGAGGTGTTTTTGAGGTGTAAATAAGTTCCAAAAAGCATAATACAACCCCCTTCAGTATTTTGAGGTAAAAAAGAACCTTGATCTAAGAAAATGGACCTCAGGGATCCATGAAAACACACCACTTCATCTATATACCATATTTCCAAAACATCTATGGAACTAGACTCCTTGATCACTAGGAAGTGAGATGATTTCATCAACTAGTCCATGATTACCTAGATGAAATCACAACCTCCTTAAGGTTAAGGTAGATAGGTGATGAAGTCCATCAATATGTCATCCCAATTACACTTAGAAACATCCAAGGGATGTAAAAACCCTCTAAGAACATGATGATCTTCCTTTAACTACTAGAAAATTAAGCATCGATCCAAAAACTCTGCCATCAACTATTTCATCTCAGTCCCCCAAAACTATGTTCTCAAGCCTCAATACATATTAGATTCTCCTGGGTGTACTTACAAAGGTGATCTAAGAAACTCATGAAGTACTCCCTCACACATCATTGACGAAAAAACAAGCCTCCCTCAAAAAAATATCTGATTCTGACCATCCTCTGACAATCCCTCTAGAGCATCACCATGGCCAATATGATCACACATCACCTTTTCCTCTGAGTCTCCCCACTGAGACTCCTACAAATACCACATTAGAGAATATTGCCCTATCATTTGAAATAATAAAACTTCACCATCAACCACCCTTGCATCTAAGTGTAGGGCGTCCAACTTCTCTATCACCCTCCAAGCATCTTCAAACTTCTAAAAAACATCATTCCATGAATTTTTTCTAAAAGCGTCAACCATGAAATTTCCCTTTCCTAAGGTGTATGATATCTCAAAGCCATAGTCCTGGACAAAATCTATCCAAATACATTATCTCATATTTAGTTCACACTGAGAAAAGATATACCTCAAGTTATTATGATCTGTACAGACCACAAAGAACTCCCAAATGAGGTAGTGTTGCCAAAACTTTAGCGTAAACACAACCATTGATATCACCAGATCATGGTATGAATAGTTACGTTTATGGGGATAAAACTTAATAGACCCATAAGAGATAAACATTTTTCACTGTATCAAGATGAATCCCAAGCCCATATGGGAAGAATCAAAAAATATATCAAAATTTACCCCATCATATGGTAACTAGAGCACCAGATCAATGATCAATTTATCCTTAAGGTAGTCAAGCACTACTTAACATTGATCAGTCTAAATAAAATCCTGGTCCTTCCTAGATAAAGATTTCAATGGGGTTGTAATTTGTGTGAAATTGGATACAAAGCTCCAGTAATATCCCATAAGACCAAGGAAGCTATGAACCTCTACCACATTCTTGGGTGCTGCCCAAGAAACAACTACCTCAATATTTTATAGGTTTATATCTATACCCTGTTGGGACACCACATGCTTGAGAAAATGCACCTCTCGTGTCTATAACATACACTTGGAAACATTTTCCTAGAGCTGGTAGCTTCAAAGAACTTGTAAGAAATCTTTGAGATGATTAGAACGATCCTCCTATAACTTCGAGTAGATCAAGATGTCATCGATAAAAATGACTACGAATTGATACATGAGCTCACAGAGCATAGATTTCATGAGAACCATGAACACAGTTGGTGTGTTTATGACACCAAAAGACATGAATACAAAATCAAAGTACCCATACCTATATCTGAAGGAAGTTTTTGTGACATCCTCCCCCTTTACCCTCAATTAGTGATATCCTGACTGCATATAAATCTTATAAAACAAATTATCTCTCCTCAACAAGTCAAAAATATTTTCAATCTTCAGAATAGGGTAATGATTCTTTATCATCACCTGATTCAACCTCTGGTAGTCTATACATAATATCAGACTACTATCTGACTTCTTGGAAAATAACACTGGAGCACCCCATGATGATACACTGTGCTAGATAAAACCATTATTCATTAGATAATATATCTTAATCCTCAACTCTCATAACTTATAAGGTTCTATCTGATAAGTATCCATCAAAATTAGAGAAACATCGGGTTTCAAGTGTATCACGAACTCAATATCACGTTGAGGGGTTAATATTATAACCTTATTGGAAAAAACATCCCGAAACTCATTGATAAACCTAGGATCCTCCTCCATCCTAGTGCCCACTAATTCCATAGATAACTCAACCATCAAAGAAAGATGGGGATCCAAATGTCCTATTCCCAATTGACAAATCCACTCACTAATGAAAACCACACACTTTCCATCTAAATCCAAGAACACAACTCTCATATGGAATCATTTGATAATAACATGCATAAAATACAATCAATCGAAGTCGATAATGAATTTGTACGACTGCATCTATAGAAAGAAAAGATCTCCATGCATCAAATAAGCTGGTTTGGGTTCTAATTGGAATAATCAACAATAGGGGCATGGTAATCCTCCCAACATCTAGTCCCAAATATAGGACTATAGTGGGTGAAACAATGGAGTGATGATCTCTTAAATCAAACAAGGTATGAATAAGGGTAGATAACAATTATCATACCTTAAAAAATCTCTGGACCCTATGGAGTTGCTGCCTATACTATATTTAACTGACCATGCCGAGCTCCTCTTCCTCTATGGAGATGTCCACATACATCACCACACTTAGTTTTATGTCCCTGAACATGAGGAAAATCCTGAGGTCAACCTCTACCTACCCTATCTCCTCTTGGCGGAGCTTAAGACTACTTACATTGCTACTAAAATGGTATCATTGGAAACTACTACTAAGGATGAAGCTGAACCTATCCACCTATACCATAATGAGATTGGATAACCACTAAACATTTATCTTAATGATGGACATAAACCCTAAATATAAAACACATCAGCCTGAATCCCCCAAGAAAATAACAAAAACCACTAGCCCTAGAAGGATGGAAGGGAAGCTACTCCCCACTGGTTAAAACCTAAAAGTCCCTAGATCCCAAAACCTTCCATTGATAACTCTACTCCTAAAAGAACCCTATTGGTTCCCCTATCATGGTAAACCTCCTCAAAAGTGAATCTTATGAATCACCTCCACCTTCTTCTAAACCTCCAAATATGTTGGCAATGTAAAAAGAGTAACTTTATACTAGATAGAAGGATGAAGTGACTTCTAAAGACATTGTTCTTGGGGATCCTCATTAGGAAAAAGATCTTAGGAAAAATTAAAAAGGTCCTTAAACTTGATCCAAATAAACTACACAGAAAAACTCCCTAATTAAAGAGAAAACAATTCCTTCCTATTCACTACCTTCATAGTTGATGAGAGGAACTCCAATTAGAAATCCTTCTAAAATTCAAACCATGAAACATCTGCCACCTTTTTCTCACCAAGGTACAATGTCCATCACTAACACACAACTCCCAACATTTTATTAACTACCAAAGGGACCCAATACTTTTCCAAGGCCCATATCAAACTAAAAGTGATATTTATCTCCTAAAACTAGATCTATGTCTCCAGATTGATAAAATTTCCCCATACTTCCCCAAAGCCTGCTGTTGAAAGGTGAAAAACATCTTTTACCACTGATCCTCCTTGTCAAATGGATCAACCCTAAGGAGATCAACTGGGTCATCTTACTGAACCTCCACTACCTAAACCACAAGGAAATGATTACCAGGAGTCATATCTAAAAATGGAAACAAGGATTTCAAAAGCTTGATAGTATTAATTTTTATTAATTTTTTTTAATTAATTTTAACTTCTTAAAAACCACCCAATCTAAACAAGAACAAAAGTCAATCATGATGCATATACCTATCTTAGGTATCTATCTTGAAAGAGGTGCCACATCACTTAGTCTTTTTTAGGCTCAAAGTCCTTGCATTGAATAATGGGGGGCCCTAAAATACTATGCCCTAACCAATCTTCCCTAACCTATGTCATGCACTAAGGTAAATTGACACTATTTACCTACCAACCCATACAATCCACATTGTGCCTAATTTTAAAATCCATCATATCCATTAACCAAAACCCTTTGACACCACTCTATCATGACCCACTCCCTCCAAAGGTACACATCTTGGCCTGACAATGAAGTAAGAGAGATAATGACCCCCCGATTCTCACATCTTATAGGCCCCAGGTTGGTAACTAGCACCAAGGGTATAAATAAATCACAAATGAGAGGCATTACCCTCTATGATAATAGGATCAAGAGATATGATAAATCAACAATAATAAACTTCTAGGAAATAATATAAAAATAAAACCAAAACTATCACACAATCCATGTATAAATAAAATAGACACTAATAAAAGTCACCGAATAAATACCCAAAATAAAAAATAAGGCAACAATAGAACTACAAATCCATATCCCAAGATATAAATGTATAGAATGGTTCATGTGGTCCTCATAAAAAACCTGAAAATAGTTTTTATATACATAGTTTGAGCATACAAGTACACTCAATAGGGTCATACCAAAGTCTCTCATGCACATATGAAAATGATCATACTAATACACATGTGAGAAAATAGTAGAACCAACAACACCTAAGCAGGTCAATTAACTAATACCATACTCAACATGACACACTCACTAAATAATTAATCCAAGTTTAGTAACACAATAAGAAGAAAATCGATGAAGGGAACCCCACACAGCTTTCCCACAGGGATGCCGCTCTCACACCCCAACAACGTACAATTTGACGCTCCCATCTCTTATGTATAAGAACCTTTCATGAACACACCTAGGCCATCACATCACATCACATATCTCCAGAAGACACTTGGGACATCACATCACATCCCATCATATCTCACCCGAAGACACCTAGGCCATCACATCACATCTCATCCATAACCAGATTAGTAGGGTATTGTGAACATAAAGGAAATCAACCTTATGCCCTCATCCTACCATGAATGACCCCCAACATAATCTATCTCATGATCTCATAAAACCAACACCTATATTTTACTTTTGAATTTTATCCATCACAGTCCATGTATATATAACTCTCCTATAAGAGAGAGTAGGAAAGAGTGGGTAACCAACCATCCATCCCCACCACTAAGAAGTTGGAAAAAACACCCCCAAAACATTTGGTTGTCAACACAAAGTGCTCGACATGGGTGGGGTGAATATAGAAATCACAAAGAATATACAAGGTATATATATATATATAAATCCATATACAAGACCAAACTATGGGTTCTCAACATGAACACAAACTATCAAAAAAAATCACCACTAAACCTCATAACATCCACCACTTTCACTACCACCTCTAATTTCAAAACACCGCATAACAAGTCATAATCCATAATCCACAAGCCACAATTACACGTTTATGTTCAAATTAATCTATTTTCCAAATTTCATATTTCCAACCAATTTTCATTATCTATCCCATTTATTTAACATTAAACATCAAATATATTTAACCAAACAACCCATTTTACTTCATTAATTAACTATTAAACCCATTGCATTTTGATTAATTATTTAAATTTAATTATATTACTACTTGGGTAACTAGCTCAACACAACACCACTTAAACAACCTATCTTTCTCATACCAATAAGCCCACATAACATCCCATTCATAGCCACACCCAATTTTCACATCACAAATGTTTTCCACATCAAAACCGCTTTCCACACCACAACCGCCGTGTGCCAAAATACTTTTCACATCAAACATCACAACAATTTTCACAACACATCACATATATATTTTTTAGACTATTCAAGGGGATTTCATTACTTTCACTTATTTAGTTTAGGGGAATTATTACACAATCCATAAGTTTAGGTCCAACCAATTCATTAACATGATATATGTAGTTAGCCATTTATTCAAGGTATTATCAACCAAACACACAATCAAGGGATTTCACAACACATCAATCACAATGAAAAAAAATCCCCCAATTCCCAAAACTTTTAGTAAGGTATCAAACCCATTCGATTACAATATCAAAATATCAAAGAGTTATACAAGAATGTGATTCAACCCCCTTACCCTTTAATTAAATTAAACTAATTATTTATATTTACTATCCTAGATGTATTATCTTAACAAAGATAAAAAATGCATAAACCCACCCGCATGATGAAACTAAATGATAAAAAAGGATCCCTTACCTCAAACAAATATTTTTGATTTGCTGCCTAAGGTTTAAGTAAGAGGAAGGCCACCATTGAACACTATAATAAAGGAGAACACCCTTACCATCCTAGAACACAAAAACTACATCATTACCTCATTAGAAAACCATAAAAACTATAGGTTTCTGTGATAGAATACCCTTACCAAACAAGAAACATGGATAAAATAGGGGAAAACTTGGAGAAAAAGAAGGGGACTCACCTAGAACCACCATAGATTGATCTCCCAAGACTAGGGTTGAAATCCACTGAAAGGGGGTGGAAAGAACTCCTTAGGATGCACTTGGGTTGCCTAATAAATGAGATAAATGTTGGAAAAGTGACCAGGTTTGAAGGGATTTAAGAATTTATACCCAATCTATAAAACATAAGACCATGACACAACTCCTAGGACCGCACCACATAACTACTAAAAATAGGGAGGACCATGGTGTAGTGTGAAGGAACACACCATAGCCAGGTTAGTTAAACCAGTCTCTAAGATTTTTATATATTTACACACTAAAAATTATATAAAATTGGGGGGAGACCATAGTATGGCCCATAACACTACACTGTAAATCCTGAAGACCACAAAGGGGGCTACACCACAACCCATCTTCATAATAAAGCTACCCCCAAAAAGACAGAACCACCAAAAATCTCCCCCTGATAACTTATGCTATAACCAAGGTATCTATGTTGAAGCCAAAAACTACTGATAAGGGGATACTATATAGCTAAGGATCCATGACGCAGCTACCCCCCAAATTGGAAGTAGCTCTAAAAAACCTCCTTATGCTCCCTATGTCGCAACCAACTCCCCCATTCTACAGCGGCTACCCCTACAGTGTAGCCTTAGGCTCCATACCACATGAATCCTCCCAAATAGATTTTCTAGAAACAACCTCTCCTCCACTATCCAACTCCTAAATTTTTTTACCATACATCTCCACCACCTGAATTCTTACAAAGTTGATCAAGTAAGAAATATTTTCTAATAAAAATGAAGTGTATAGACTTGGTAGATGGAGTTATGGTCTCTAGATATCTTGGGGAGCCCTATGATGAAATCCATGATATTTTTCCCATTTCTATACAAGTATGGGTAATGGTTTCATTAAATACATAGAATTTGTACATTTATCCTTAACTTACAAACATGCCCAAAATCAAGATATATAATTCGGAATATCCCTTTTCATGTTATCCCACATAAAATGCTCTTTGAGATCTTTATACATCTCTATAAATCCATGATGGATAGAGAATTATGAGATATATGATTCATACAATAGATCCTTCTTAAATTCTGGTATTAAAATGACACATATCCAGTTCTTAAATCTTACCATTCCATCATAATCATAACCAAACTTTAGAACATCCCTTATATTCTTTTACAATTCCAAATCCTTATTTTGTTCCTCTTTAATTTTTACATGGATGGATGGTTGAACATTCATTTGAGAAAGCTGGGATTTCTACCCTTTTCTTATGATTTCAATTTATATCCTATGAAAATCCATAAGCATTGGATGTTTTTCAATCCTCATCATGGACAAGATAACATGATCCTTTTGACTTAGAGAACTAACTAACTTATCTGAATTCCCAAGGCAGTAAAGTATTAAGTAGTAATAATCTTTAAACAAATACAACCATCTACTTTGGCACATATTCAACTCTTTCTATGTGATTGTATACTTCAGATTTTATGATCATAATATATATCACACCTTTCACCATAAAGATAATGCCTCTATATTTTCAATGCTAAAATTACCACTACTAGCTCCAAATCATGAGTTGGATAATTTTTCTCATGAACCTTCAATTTTCATGAGGCATATGCTACTACCATTTCATTCTATATGAGAACACATACCATTAACTTCTTTGATTCATCAATGTATATAATAAACCCTTATCCATTTCATATTAGTGCAATCACAGGCACACCGACCAACCTTATTTTCAGTTCCTTGAAATTTTATTCACATTTATCTATCCCAAGGAATTTATTTACCTTTCATGTCAACTTGGTTAGTGAATTTTATTGCCATGAGAAATTTCTCACAAAGCATCGATAACATCCAGTAAATTCAAGAAAACTATAGATCCTAGTCACAATGATTGGTTTGGATCATTTCTCAATAAATTATGTCATTAAAGGATCCACTGATATACCCTCACTTTTAATTACATGACTTAATAATGATACATTTTGTAGTCATAATTCACACTAGATAAATTTGGAAAATGAATTCTTCTTTCTCAAGGCCTTAAATACAATCCTCAAATTATATTGATTCTATTACTTGATATTGGAATATATAAGAATATCATCTATGAAGACTACCACAAAATGGTCAAGGAAATCTCTAAAGGATGAATTAATTAGATCCATGAAGATGGTGGGGGAATTGGTAAGTCAAAAGGGAATCACTCTAAATTTATAATGTTCATACCTCATACAGAAGGATGTCTTTGGTATATCCTCCATTTGTAACCTTATCTAGTGATATCATAATCAAATATAAGCCATTGAAAAGTATTTATATCCACATATTTAATCAAACATGTCATCAATAGAGGGTATAAGATACATGTTATTAATAGTGATATTGTTAAATTCTTGATAATAAATACAAAGATGCATTGATCCATATTTCTTCTTGACAAAAAGAATAGCTGCACCCCATAGTGACACAATAGGGTGTATAAATACCTTTTATAGATTCTAATTTACTTACTTATTTAATTACAAAAACTCAATTGGGGATATTCTCTTAGGAGTCTTTAAAATAGGTTTAACACTAGACATGAGTTCTATGGAAAACTAAAAATTCATATTTTAGGGGAAGATTATGGAACTATTTAGGAAATTCATTAGAATATTCCCAAAACATAGGAATATATTCAATGTTGAGTTCCTCCCCAACCATTTGAGATAAACATCCCTCATGAATAGGTAGTAAGACCCATATAATAGATGTAATTTACATTGGAAGTTCATATTTATCCTCACACCAACATATAATTAAAGGTTGATTCAGAATATAAAATATAACTCTCATTCCTCATAAATTGATATGAGAACAATATATAGAGAGCCAATACATGCCTAAAATAACATAAAAATCAATTATAGGGAGAATAAAAATATTTTCAAAAAACACATTCACACAAACTTCCTTCACAGAGGAGCTATAGACTTGAGATATAAGAATCACAACATTATGTATTTTCACTAATAAATCAATATATAACTATTAAAGTGGTGATGTGATAATATTATCAAATTATTCAGATATATAATAGTGGATAGAACCTGAATCAAATAATATATTTTCAGTTCTAGAGTGGATGATAAGGGTACCGTTCACCACTTTGTTCTTGTGACCCACTTTAATAGTTGTGATTGTATAATATTTGCATTTTTTCCTTTGTATTTAGAGGTTGTTGATGTAGATTGTCTTCATTAACCCTTGTATTCATGCACTAGTTAGTGATATGTACATACTCCTTGAAATTATAGTATTTGAGTGTGGGTGACACATTTATTTGTGATTTCTCTCTATTCATTTCATTGGTATACCTCTTCATATCACTTCAACATTAATATGCTTGATGAACTTCTTTTTCACACTTGAAGAAATTACCTATCCCTTAGAGACAATTTTCCCTATGATTATTCTAACATTTTTATCATAATGGAACATTAATTTTCTTTCCTATATGGGTTTTATTATTTTAATCTTCATAGAAATCCATTTTTCTAATCTTGTCCCAAATACCATGTGAACAATGAGAGTTTCCACTCTCCATTTCCACCTTGAGAGAACATCAAACGACTTCTTCATAACTATCAAAGTATCTTATATTCAACCCTTTTGGATACATGGTTTTAATCCACTAATGAATTGATCAATTTTTCTTTCATGGTTGATGATGAAACCAGAAGCATACCATGTATTCTGGTAAAATTTTACTCATAGGTACCAAAGGATCCATCATCCTTTTTCTTTAGTTTCTATAATTCCCTCCCAATTTCAGTGTGAAGAGTTCAGGGAAAATACTTATTGAAAAACACCTTTTTAAACCCTTCCCATGTCATAGAGTCAATTTATTCCTCTTCCCTCATATTCTTGATAAGACTCAACCATTGACCATCTACACCTTCCAAATTATACATATCCAAAACAACTTTCTCATGATCCAAGCACTAGAGAATGAAGAATATCTTTTCTATAACATTGATCCATTGCTCAAAAATAAGTATATTATCCTGAACTTTTTTGGAGATGTATCAAGTTTGTTTCTAGGTACTCTTATTTCCTTGTTTTGAGTACTTTTTGTTTGGGTGTTACCTTGGGGAGTTTTTGGGTGAAATTGGAGAAAATTGGAAGGAGGATAGGTTGTGCATGGTTGGCATACAATTTTCTCAAATCATAAACCCAACCCAGAAAACCTTTTGAACCCAAACAAAGGGGATTCACACAGAAAATGCATAATTGGTCAAGCCATATTCCCTTTTAGGAGTAATCATGAACCCACCATATAAGAGGTACACAGTTAAGGCACACAGTTTTACAAAACATGCACCCCTTCCCAGGAAACCATATGTGTGATTTTAATTAACACAAAAATTGGTTTTAAATTTACCATAACCCCTATATTAACTCAAAATCGACCCTAACTTGGACCTAATAAAATTATCTAATTTTTGGAGGCTCCTAGACAAATTAATAAGGCTTCCAACCTCCATTATTCGTGATTTGAATCTCATATAGAAGATCTTCACCCCTCCCGGTAGGTGAATCTTATCCCGTATGGCTTCCTTAATATTTCTTATTATTATTATTTCATCCTTTAAGGGGGAATTTTACTCTATTTTTTTGATCTAGATCTAAGTTTGATGGATTGTTCTTTGTTTGATCTTGGATCTAGGATTCAGATCTATATCTCGTTCTTCATCACATCCTTGATCCTCCTGCATAAATTGGGGATTTATGTTGGGTGATATCTCATCAAAGAATTAAGGTAGGTGGTCTATTAGTCAAATACCAAAGTTTTAATTTCAATTATGTGTATATAATTTTATAATTAATATAGAATTTTAGCAATTATTTTTCTTAAATTGGATTAATTAATTAGTTTAATTAATTAATTAAAGGATTGTGAAACTGAAATAATTAATTTTTGAATTAATTAATGAGATATTGGGATTACGAAATTGATTTGATTAATTTATTGTTGAATTAATTAATGATATGTCGAGATTGTGAAATTTATTATAATAATTAATTGCTAAATTAATTATTAGGATATAGAGATTGTGAATTGGATTAATTAATTGTTGAATTAATTAATGTGAATTGTTGTGATTATGAAATTGATTTAATTGGATTAATTAATTATCGAATTAATTAATAGATTCTTTGATTGTGAAATATGATAAGAAGGTTAACATCGATTAACCTTGAATAATGTGGTATTTATGATATATGCGTGATTGTGATATTCATGTGTGAGACATGGTTTGCTTCTGCCAAATCCCATAGTGATAAATTGATTGATAAATGTGTGTGGGAAATGGTTTGTTTATTACAAATAACATAGTGATAAACTGATTGATAAACATGTGTGGTACATGGTATGCTAATTCCAAAGTCCAAAGTGATAAAGTTTTTGATAAATGAGTGTGGGATATGGACTACTGCTTCAAAATCCCACGGGGTCCTAGGCATGATGACCTAGACACAAAATGTTGGCATTGGAACATGGTTCCGATTATCCATATTATAAATTTAAATGGAATGGATAATTAAATCCCATGTGTTATAATGAATTATGAATTGATTATGTGATATGGTTTAGACTTCAGAATGGTCTGAAGTAGGTAATGATAGTTTGAGTGTCCTTGGGAACCCGAGGGGGGGGGGGGTATGTGGTTAAATTAAGAGTGATTTAATAAATGTAAACCATTTAATTTATTTATTTTATTTATTTTTTATATAATTGTATATTTTTTTTGATTGGATATTGTTTTAGATGCCATTGGTGGTGGCCTACTAAGTTGTACTCACACCCTACTCAGGAATCCTGATCAGTACCTGAATAGATTTCATGGTTTCAAGATAGGTTAAGGGTAAGGTCCCTATGTTTGATGGCTGAGTCACGATAGATCATGGATGAGGGGGCCATATGTGGTTCAAGAACTACTTGGGAGTTGTTAGTGTCATTATTTATTTTTTTGTTTTTTCATATTGACACTTAACATGCATTGACATGACATATTTCCCACTTTAGTTTGGATATTGTATTTCCTATTTTGGTCATCATGTGAGATTGGTATTCTTCTGGTTATGGTTATATCATTTAGTTATTGTTATTTTTTTTCACTACTTTGATAAATAGAGTATAGTCTCCCCATGATCTATATTAGAGCATCACTGATAGTCAGTAGCCTATGGCATATGGGGAGCTATGCCTGAGGTCATGTAGCAAACCGGCTTGGGGAACTGGTTTGTGGAACCCAGGTCAGAACGTTACAAAGTGGTATCAAATGTGGTTTCTTTTCTTTTCTTCTCTTTTGTATTACTATTTGGGATAGGAATATAGGATATTAGAATGATTTGGGCCTTGGTTAAGAGCTCGTTCATGGGAGTAGCTAACCCATGTATGGGGGTAAAATCTAAGTACCCAGGGTGGGATTATTGTTATTGATGTGTGTTATTACAGTTGATTCTATTTCACCTCGATTGATGCAATTTTTGTGCGATGATTATTATTTTTAAGTTTTTTATTGAAATTTGACTCATGGATTGATATGGAACATGAGTCGAGTATGCATGCATTGAAAGTGCCCAGTCAATTTATTTGTATCACTGAGAGGGGGAGGGGGTGAATCAGTGATACTATTTTCTTTTATGTTTTTTTGAAACAACCTTCACCTCCTGTTAAAGATTTAATTCCCTACTAAAAACAATTCAACCACACATCCAAAGGAACACAAGTATTTACAAGGTTCACTATTCAATAAGAATATATAAATCCTTAGTATGGTCCAGAAATGATCCAAAACTACACAATCCACTAGAAATAAATCCTTGGATTACAATGAGTAGGATATACCCTTACACTCATGTAACAATATGTAAACAATTATAATAGTGTGTGCGCACCATCTTAACACAAATAGGGTAATAAAAAGTTTGTGTAACAACCCATGTTACCTGTGCTTCTTTTCAATTTCAAAAATTTATTCAATTAAAAATACCTCTTTAATTTATTATCCAAAAGATGGTAGGAACTTCTTGGACATTGTTAAGGAAATCCCATTCCGATTTTCCTAGTACGTTTTTCACAGTTTGATTCTTCAAAGTATGATTCTCCTCAAAACAATTCTTATAATTATGATTCTTTCAAGTACGATTCTTTACATTACAAAAAATATAACTTTGACAGAATATATTAGATATGAATCAGCATTAATTCAATTCTGAGTATGAAAAACTCAGTACGATTCTCCCTATATGATTCTTCCTCAGACTGAAAATATTAGTATGAAGATATCGAATCCGATTATCTAGACCGATATGATGATCATCTGAATATGATTGACAAGATAAATATAATAATCAGCTGAGTACGATGATCAACTGAATACAACATTATGATATTGTATTTTCTCTTTCACTTCAATCCGTCAAAACCTTAAAAAAACTCAATATGGAAATCCTCTTATTCTCTCTAAAAACTTGAAACTTCTCTCTCTTTTGTGACAAATAGTAAATCGGTCATCAGAAAGTACAATGTACTTTTCAACTTTTATAGGTAACCCTCAAGTGGCTTTGTCGGGAATCCCAAAAAATTTCCCGCTTAATCAAATTCACCCAAATCTCAATTTCCCCTAAAATATTGGGTATATTTTTACTTTTTAAACTCTTATCAAAGCTTATTAATTCCTCTATAATCTTCACTTCTTCTCTAGACTTTCATTTCAAACATTTCAATTTCTAGTCTCATTTCAATTCATGATTCCAATTTTTTGAATCCAATTTCTTCAATACAATACCTTGTATCAATTGAATTTAAATTTATGAAAAAATGGATACCACTCTAAATGCTAAAAATAATCATTCTTTTGAATTTCAAGCTCCCCCTTGAAAACACATTCAACAAACTCCACTTTCAAACCACTTTTACCTCTTCACTTCTTCTCTTGACTCAGTTGGAAATATAAAACAATTCAATTCTGATACAAAAGATATTGACCTAACTGACATACACATCATATCCTTCATTTATTCACTTTTTCTCTTGACCTAGTTGAGATACAAAACTTCTTATTCTCCTCTTACCTTGACCCACTTGAAAAATTTACTTCATTCAAAAACCTATGCTTGTATCATGACATCCTTCATGACTTTAATTTCATTTAAGATCAGATTCAACATCCTAAGACTTAAATTAGAAAGTATAATAACTTTCCATTCATTCTAGCTTCTTTCTTTCCTTTATAGTCTGAGTATGATTTTCTGGGTATGATCATTATGGGTATGATCATTCCGAGTATGATAATTTTGGGTACGATCATTCTGGGTACAATCATTATGGGTAGGATTTCCCTGAATACAACAAATCTAGGTATGATTTGGAATACCTCATCTACCTTTTCTTCCATCAATATTGCATCATAATTTCTCAAATAAACTTATGATTTAAGTGAAATAAAAATTAGAAAAGAATCATCACATTTAATTTTAATTTAGTCATGCATACTCTGATACAATCACTTATTTTATACTAGATCCACAGTGAATCCAATGATCATTTAATTACAGTAAGATGCATTCTCCATGTGACCGATTCTCTTATTCCAGATAATGATCAATTCCTCATTACGATCTTCTCCCATTTCAGACCCAATACAAGTCTGATTAGAACCTTTTCTTTCAAATAGATTCACCTCATTATGATAGACATAGTGAGTCTGATTCTTTTGAAAACAATGAGAAATATGATTTCCACTAAATACAAAGTGAGGTGATTTCCCTTCCATCTTTTATATTCAACTTTCTTAACAACAAAAGACAACATTTGGAAACAAAAAACTTCCTCACCAGCTCGGTCCTAACAATCTCACCCTTTGGATTTTGTTGTCAACCAAGTTTCATAAATCACTGAACTTTGTATCCTCAATAAATGGATCACTTTTCAACAATTCTAAGCCTATGTGAGCTAACTCATTATAGGAAACAAGAATCATTGAAAAAAATAACATGCTATCCAAGGGTAGTGATTATGACACCCTTCTTCTTTTTTCTTCCTCATATCTTATTCAACTTCATCTTTTATTAATCCTCCCTAGAATGAAAAACAATTTCTTTTCCTAGAGCCACTCCAAATAATAGTTAGAATAGTTCACACATAATACAATTTTGAATTCATAGCTTACCCACAAATCCCTATTTTTGCATTTGAAAAGGATTGATTAATGAAACAATTCCCCCCCTTTGAAAATAAAATCCAAAGGTAAGATGAAAGAGGGGGAAGAAACAAATACCTCAACCTTGATAAGAAATTAGTTAGATACCCATGTTCAACCTCAATTAAGAGAATTATTACTTTGTTAAAGGTTTTTTGAAAATGTCAGAAACTTATTCCGATGTTGGAACATATTCCAAATTCAATTTATTTTTCTCCACATGCTCTTTGATGAAATGATATTTGATATCAATATGATTTAAACTAGAATATTGAACTATATTCCTTCTGAGATTTATTGTAATTTTATCATCACAACCGAAGATCAAGGGTAACTTCACTTCAACAAGTAAATCTTATAATTGAGTTTTCATTCACATAAGTTGAGTAGTGTCTTGAGTGGAAGCAATATACTCAGATTCAGCTATACTGAGAGTTACAGAATTCCATTTCTTTGAATTACAACTAACACAATTATTTCCCAGAATGAATATTCCACCAGACGTGAATCTTCTATCATCAATATTTCCTAACCAATCAACATCTGAATACCCAAACAATTCAATACTATCTGAGTTTCCATACCTGATTCTGAATTCTGTTGTGTCTTTGATGTATCTAAGAATTAATTTTCCCTCAAGTAAATATGATTCTTTTGGAGCACTCTAAAATCTTGTACATAAGGTAAAAACAAAAACAATGTCGGGTCTTAAGGTAGTAAAATACACCAAACTTCTAATAAACTTTCGAAATTATTTCTGATCAACTTCTTTTCCTTCTCTATCTTTGGACAACTTTATTCCCACTGAAATAGGTGTGGAAATAGGTTTTGAATTTTCCATGATGAACCTTTTAAGAAGTTTTATAGCATACTTTTCTTGAGAAACAATGATATGTTTTCTCCTTTTGTAGGATTTGTAACCCAAGAAAGTACTTTATTTTCCTCAATATGGAAATTTCAAATACCGTTTCCATTATTCAGAAATTTTTTCAAAATTTCTTTCATCATTCCTAGAAAAGATATTTTCATCAATATAAACAATCACAATGTGGGAATACTATTGAATTTCTTTGATTTAGATATTACTATACACTCTTCATTTCTTGAAATTCATCTTCCTTAAGTATGTATCCAATTTGGAATACCATTCCCTCAAAGATTGTTTTAGGCCATGCAAATCCTTTTTCAATTTGCACACATAAATTTCATATTTTCCAACAATAAATCCACAAGGTAGTTCAATATAAACTTTCTCTTCAAGATCACTATTCAGGAATGTGGATTTAACATCCATTTGAAAGATCTTGTAGCCTCATTGTGTAGGAATAATAATAAAGATTTTGATTTTTTCAAGTCTTGACACCAGAGAAAAGGTTTCATCAAAATCAATACCTTCAATTTTTGAAAACCCATTGCACACAAATTTTGGTTTGTTTCTTATCACTTCACCTTCTTCATTAAGATTGTTCCATAAAACCCACTTTTTGTCAATAATGTTTCTGTTTTCGGGATTGGGTACAAGTTCCCATATATCATTCTTTTCAATTTTATCCAACACTTCATTCATGGCATGAACCCATTCTGAATGATCAAAATATTCTTTCACATCATTCAGACCCACTTTTTAATACAAAAAAGTATGTGTAATAACATTTTTTGTTCTTATTGTTTGGACCTTTTGATGTTGATCACCAATTATATTTTGATCTTCTACTAGCTTCCTTATCCTAGGATGATATTTTCAAGTATCTTCCTCATCATTGAAATAGGATGAGTCTGATTTTTCTTCTTAAGTAGGGATAAAATTGTATGTATCCTTATCCGAATTGTTTTATTCAAATTTCTCAACCTTCTTTTCTGCCTAAATATTTTTTACTTTATTTCCTCTTTCAATTACTTTCATGTTAATAGAATCAACAATTATTATTTTTTTCTTTTTAAAGAATTTATATCGACTTTCTTTCGAAGTGTAGACAAGAAAGATTATATCTTCACCTTTCTTCTTAAACTTTCCATAGTTTCCATCTTTCCTCTTTATAATACGTGAACTTTAGAAAACTCTAAAGTGTTTCAATTTTGGAGTTTTTCCATAAAATAATTCATATGGAGTAATATATGATTGAGGCCTATAGAAACAATGGTTCTCGATATAAATAGTAGTACCCAGGGCTTGCCTCCAAAAGTAATGAGAGAGGCCATATTCAAGTAACATGGTTCTCCCCATTTCCACCAAACCTTTATTCTTTATTTCAACAACCCCATTTCATTGAAGAGTGTATGGGTAACTATAATCATGATGAATTCCATGATTCTCCCGATAACCTTAAAATTTTTCACATTTTTATTCACCACCATTATTTGTTCTCAACTTCTTCACTGAATACTCACATTCTTTCTTAGATTTCCTTCTAAAACTTTTAAACATTTTCAATGCATATGAATTAATTTTCATAAACATAACACAAGTAATGTGAGTAAAATAATTAATTAAAGTGATGAAGTAATTATCTCCATTTTTGACTATTTTATCATTGGCCCACATATATCAGAGTGAATCAGATCCTAGGGTTGTTTTGAACAAAGCTCAACTTTCTTATACACAAAATTTGTAATTTTTTTTTGAAAAATAGTGAAACACCAATATCTTATTCTTGGAAAATAAGGAATGTCTCAGACACTATTTTTTTTATATAAATTAATCATATTTCTTTAACACACGTGTCCCAAACTTTTATGCCACAATTGTTTCTATTTCACCATACTCATGTAACAAGAGTTTTGTATTTCACCAATCTGAAACAAATTTCCTTTTGTACGTTGGCCTCTTGTAACAATTTTTTCCATCTTCTTAAATTTTCACAAAAAACCCATCTTTTTTGAAGATAACTTTGTTACCATCATCAAAAAATTATGACACACTTAGTAGATTTTATTTCAACCCATCAACACACAAAGCTTTCTTGGATTTAAACTTTTCTTTTCCAATGATGGTTAATCCAACACCTTTGATTCCCAAGGATTTTTCATTTACAAATGTCACTGTGCCTTCTTTAAAATATTTCACATTATTCAACAATTTCAAATATCCTATCATATTAAAAGAACACCCACTATCAAGAATCTAAGTTTATTCTCCTTTTGTATCTTTCAAAGAAGTTTCAACAACAAGATCCTTTTCTTATTCCTTTTATTTATTTATATTTGGATTCTGAGAATTTTAAGAATCTTTTGTTGTGCCAGTAACAAAACAAGACATCCTTTTTCAAGGTGTTAAGGTTTTTCACATGTTTTAAAAATAGTTTCCAATGGTTGGAACCTATTTTCAATTTTTACTCCACCTTTATAAACCTTCTCAAACTTATTCTTTTGAGGGAATTGAATCCCCCTCAACCTATACATTTCATAGACTGTGGAATAATAATAATGTTGTTGGTTTAACCAACACATATTTTATGTATGTCCTAATCCACCAAAATACCAACAATATATATAGAAGGATTATTTTCCTCTAAAACTTCCATACTTATTGGAACCATGAATATATTTCTTAGCCACATTCTTCTATTTCTTTTCCGATCCACCAACCTTTATATTACCAATAAGAGTCTTATTTTTCTTCTCTGATTTATCAGAACTAGAAGTTTTTAAAACTTTTATGGACTCAGATTATTTCAAAACATTTTTGGACTCAGATTTCTTTAAGTCTTATAAATTCCGGACTTTGTTGTCCTTGGTCAAATACATGACTTTCCCAAATTTCTTCTTTTCAAAAAAAATCATCTTTCTTCTCAACCTTTAAAGGTATATTTTATTGGTCCTTCTCAAATTTCTCCTCTTGAGATCTTTTCCCAACTTCAGTGATAGATTTTTTATAAATTTTATTTTTCTTTTTAATTTTAGAAAGTTTTTGTTGGAAAAGTTCCAACTATTATTCTTTTTCTTTCAACTTCACCTCTAGATTCTCATTCTAATTATTTTCTTCTTTAATATATTTCTTCAAATCATTAATCTCTTTTACCATATTCTCTTTCTCATCAGTAAAAAAATTCTTGATTTATTGTTAAGGAACATTAATCTTCCATATTTTTGTTTTTCTTTTCAAGCCTTTTGATCTTTCTTAGAAATTATTTCAACTCTTATTTCAAATGGTGTTGAAGTTGATTTTATTCTTCTTCTTTATAACTACTACTTTATAATTATTCATTATTTAATATTGTAATAAAAGTATTTTAAATACCATAATCAACTGATTTTTCAGACTTATAATCACTACCTTCTTCTTCTTCATCTTTAGACAAGAGACTTCCTCTTTTGGATTTGAATAAATTTATTTTTTTCCTTTGGGTTTCTATTTTTATTTGACTCCATGTTTCTTCCATGATCTTCTTGGATTTATTTCTTCTTAATAACTATCCTCTTCTTTCTTTGTTCAAGGAAAATTTGTAGCAAAGTTTCCAATAGCTCCACATTCAAAATATTTTAAGGAAGTTTCCCTTTGTGTTTACCTGTACCTTTTTTTTCACATTTTTAAAAAACAAGGATAAAATATTATCAATATTTTTACATACCTCATCTTCAGAATCAGAATCTCAAGATTCTTCTTAAATAAGAATATTATTTGAATTTTATTTCTTTTTACCCTTTAAAGAAATGTCTATATCACCTTTTTTTTCTTTTAATATCTTTTCCCTTAACATTTAATAAGTAATGAGAGTGCTATACAAATCATCAGAGATAATTTTTTAGGATCTATGTCTTCTAATGGAGAAACTTTTGCATTAAACTTGTCAGGAATAATTATCAAAATATTTTCAACAACTTTAGAATCATCTAAATTTTCACTAAGACATTTGATAGTACTAAAAATTTCATTTACCCTGGTAAATAAGACCCCAATATATTTTTACTCACCCATATTCAAGTATTCATACTTAAATCTCTAGATTTTATGTTTTTCCTTCTTCACTTTTTTATTTCCTGCGTATATGTTTTTCAATTTATCCCATACAAATTTAGCTATGGAAACACCTTTCACCCTTAGGAATTCACTTTTAGAAAGTGATGATAATATATCACTCTAGGACCTTCCATAATTCTCTAGATTCTTATTATCAACATATATAAGACAATCTTTGAAATTAATAGGAGAAAACCCATCTATTACAGCTTCAAGAACATCATATTAAATAGACATAAGATAATGAAACATTCTATCTTTCCAGATATGATAATTATTTCCATTGAAAACCAGAATACCTGATTAGCCACTAAATGAGGCTAATATTCATTGTTAATATACCTAATTTTCATGTTCTTTGTTATTCATAAATACCATTTTAGTGCATTTTACACTTTGAACATCATTTCACATTATGATTGTAATACCTTCTTAAAATGCACTATTATGTGGTACATTTTTGAACATCATTTAAAGTACCCAATGATTCATCTGATTTTAAGGAATATAATTATACATATTTTAATTTTATATTTTTTTAAATTGATATACACTTAAATATGAACATGTTTGATTCAGGGATCAATGGAGAATTCATGGAGGATGATGGAGATATTTGGCAATGAAAGGAAGCAATTCTGGAGAAGGCAGATTGGACACCAGCCCAATGATGAGACTGTGGGGCCCAAAATACAGGCCCAATTAATCCCAAATTTCGTGGGATGCTAGAAGACATGTACAGGAACAAATCACTCTTCAGGAGTTAATGCTAATTCGGCCTCCATGGTGGTCATTTAGGCGGCCCAAGTTAGAGATAAAATTCTGGGCCAGATTCTGCGGCCCAGAAAAACAGTCCACCATTTTGATCATATATCGGAATACACAACTCCAAATAGGCCCAAATTTTACAGGCGGTTAGCAGACATCCGGAGATCCATTTTATTCTTCTATGCCCCACCCTGATTCGGACTTCTAGAAGGTCTTCCAGACGCGTCTGTTCGGTGGATGAAAACTGGCTGCCACCTCGGGTCAAGGGTGGAGAAGTCACCTCTCCACCTACTTTCCACCACCTATGCCTACCCTCATTGATTGGGATGACTTGTACTGTTGGTGGTTCGACCCAAGGCTCCCAAAATGCCTATTTAAGGCAGTGGTGGTGAAGGAGTTTAAGATCTTGGATGCTTTGTTTACTTGTAATGTTATGCTGCATTTTTGTTGCCTCAATTTTGTCTTTCACATGTAAGTTGTTCAATTCACTTTAGTTTCTTAATAAAAGTTCTTCTTCTACTCTTATTCTGTTGTTATTAATATCACTTTTATACCGTTGGATCAAGGTGTGAATTTATTCACACCAACCCTTGTGAAATTATTCACACAACGGTGGAGTGATCATTTTATTTTTGTTGTTTTCTTTACTTCTTCATTCCTCCCTTATGAGTCTACTTTCCGCTTCCATTGAAACCATGGGATCAATGGAGGGCTAACCCACTTATGGGTTGATCCAAGGGAGTAGCAAGGGGCTGGATTGGATGTTATTTATCACCTAATTAATGTATAATCACTTCTTTAATTGGGATTTTTATTTGATGATTTTTAAACTCCATCGTCCTTGTTGAATTTAAGGCCACACACTTCAAGTACTAATACGATCCTTTACCTTGAAGTGCTCAAAACTTTGATCCTTCAAGTGTATAGGTGATTAGTATTAGAAAGGGTGTAGGAATTAAACCAGTAAGTGATGATGTTGTTTTATCTCCTTAAATGAATCCATCTCAAATTTAAGAAATTGAAATCATTAAAAAGAAAATACATCCAATCCACCCCGAGTGATAACCTAGGATCAACTCATTCTTTTAAATTGAATCCACTTAAATCTTTTAGATATCTTTAAAACCCATCCAAAATCAATCCAAGTTGGCCACTTCATAGCCAAAAATCCATCCCTTAGGTTGTGTATCTTAGGTATCTTCTTAGGTCTCTGTGGAATCGACAACCCAAGCTACACTACAAGGACCGTTCTACCCTTCTTCTCTTGGGTAAATTTGGGCGTGAACCAAATTTTGGCGCCATTGCCGGGGACCAAGTAAGTACCTTAGATTCAAAAAAAAAAAAAAAAACCTTCTTTCCTCACCTCCATTCTTCTACTCTCACCCAAGATCTCTTATCTTGTCCCTTTCTCGCTTTTTTTTTTTTTTTTTTTTTGGCGCATGTCCGCCTACACCCGCGATTTCTCAAACAGACTAGTTAGGGTGGAAAGTCCTAGGATAGGGGAGTCAAGTGCACCTAAGGGATTGTTTAAATCAGATTCAAATATTCTTGAAACCCCAAAGTCAGAACTTGAAACAAGTCCAATGGAGGGTCATCCACAAAATCAAATTGTAAACCCTGGGGGGAATCAAATGGGAATCCAAAACCAAGAAGCTCCAAACTTAGGGAATGTAGTTGATCAAACCATGAACGACTACCTCACTCCAGCTTGGACCAATGCCCCCTCATGCATTAGACACAATTCCATAGGAGACACCAACTACATATTCAAACCCCATGTCCTAAACCACCTTCCAACCTTTCATGGGATGGAGTCAGAAATGCCATATCTTCATGTCAAAGAGTTCAACGACATTGTTGAAACCATGTGTCCCCCACATCAACTAGAATCCGCTAAGATGAGGCTATTTCCTTTTTCATTAAAGGATCGAGCTAAAAATTGGCTAAACAACTTGAGACCTGCATCAATCCACTCTTGGGACCAACTGCAAAGAGAATTCTACAAAAAATACTTCCCTCATCACAAAACAATCGCACTTAAAAAGAGCATCCAAAACTTTTTTGAAAAAGAGGGAGAGTCATTCTATGAAACATGGGAGAGGTTCAAAGACACCCTAAACATGGTTCCACACCATGGGTTTTCCATACCTGAACAAGTGAGAATTTTCTATGAAGGGTTGGGTCCGGGTAATAAACAATTCATTGACATGATGTGTAATGGAACTTTTAAAAACAAAGCCCCAAATGATGCTTACGAGTATCTGGAAAGTCTGGCTGAACAAAACCAAACTTGGGGAACTTCACCTTATTCTTAAAAGCCACAAAGAACCACTGGAATTCATACACTTAGAGAAGAGGAAAGCCTTAGGGCTAAACTCGCAGCACTCTCTAGGAAGGTTGAAGAGATAGACCTTAGGAAAGTCCATGAAATCCAAAATGTAGACCTTGTTTGCACAATTTGTGACAAACATGACCATAAAACAGACAACTGCCCAACCATTCCATCCATCAAGGATGTTCTTCTAGGAGGACCCCCAGCGGAAGTCAATGCCCTAAACTTTCAAAAGCCCCAATACCAAAACACCTTCAATCCAAGGTACAATGACCACCCAGGCTTCCGCTGGAAAGATAACCAACAACCTAGCCAACCACAGGGACAAAATCCTTACCCCCATCAGAACTACCAAAACCATAACCAGTTCCAAACCCAACCTATCCAATACCAACAACCACCGGTCCATTTTCAACAAACCATCCCACCTCCAAAATATCCCCCTGGGATAAACCAACCTACTCAAGCACCAACCCAAACTGTTCCACAAAGCCTACTAGAACAACTGTGCAAACAAATGGAGAGGATGAACTCGGAGGTATCTTCCCTAAAACAAGAACTTCAAACCATCAAAACAGGAAAGGCACCCATGCCTACTCAGGCGGTGCCGTCCTCAACTTCAAGGGGAGAGTCAAGTTGTGCTCAAACAACTCATGAACAACTAAAGGCTGTGACTGTTTTAAGAAGTGGGAAATCAATTGAGAAACCTGAACAACTAATTTAGAACCCACCTGAAGATTTAAACTTGGATGAAAATTTAAATGAACCACAAGATCAAACTGAAGAAACTGATAACAATGTGAAAGAAGCAACTCTTCAACAAACAACCCCACAACCTGCACCATTTCCTCAACGCATGAGGGGGAAATCCAAGCCTGAACTGAGTGAAACATTGAGGGAAATCTTCTCACAAGTCAAGTTGAACATTCCTCTTCTCGATGCAATCCAAACCATACCTTCCTACTCAAAGTACCTTAAGGACTTGTGCACTTTTAAAAGAAAATTTTCACATAAAAACCAAGTCCTTTTGGCTGCTAATTTGAGTACCACCATTCAAGGGACCATTCCTCCTAAGTTGAAAGACCCAGGTTGCCCTTACATCAATGTTGAACTAGGAGAAAGCAAAGTTGTCAAGGCCTTGTGTGACCTAGGTGCTAGTGTCAATCTCATCCCATATGCTGTGTACTGCCAGTTAGGCCTAGAAGAGCTCCAACCCACATCTGTCACACTTCAGCTTGCTGATCGTAGCATTAGGGTTCCCAAGGGGATTTTAAAGGACGTTCTGGTAAAGGTTGAAAACTTCATCTACCCTGCTGATTTCATTGTACTTGACAACCATCCAAATTTAGGAAATAAGGAACAAACCCCAATCATCCTTGGTCGTCCTTTCCTTGCAACAATCAACTCTGTTATCCGAGTCCGAAATGGGAACATGACCATCACCTTTGGGAACATGAGTCTAGACTTGAACATCTATAATGCCAGCTCACAAATAGGGGATGACGAGGATATTCATGAAGTAAACATGATAGGAAGCATTGATAATGAATCCATGGAACATCAAGGAATATTTGATGAATGTTTAAGTCAGAATGAGATTGATTTCCTTTGTTCACATGAAGGAAGTTTATCTCCTTGGCTCAAATCATTTTCAAATTGCTCCTATAATGATGTCTTAGGACCAACAATCAGTGAAACCTTTCAGGAAAACACATTCATGGAGACAACTCAAACTCCCTTCCCTAACCCAGGTCAATACAATCTTGTGGCTGAAACTTCTACACATGGGGAATCAATTCAATCTGAAAATCTAGGAAACAAATTTGATCTTGATCCAATGCCCCAATATTCTACTGAAATTCTGAACCAACCAGATCTTGAATTGAAGGAACTTCCTACCTCCCTCAAGTATGCCTTCCTAGGGGAAAATCAAACACATCCTATAGTCATATCTTCTTCTCTTGAAGCCAATCAGGAGGGGATGCTTCTGGATGTCCTTAGGAAACACAAGAAAGCCATTGGTTGGACCCTGTCTGATATTCCTGGGATTAGCCCACTTATTGGAACTCATAGGATTACTCTTGAATCTGAATCCAAACCATGTCGTCAACCTCAGAGGAGACTCAATCCAAATCTTATGGATGTGGTAAGGAAAGAACTTCTTAAGTTGTTGAAAGCTGGTATCATCTACCCCATAGGTGAGAGTGAGTGGGTAAGCCCAATTCAAGTTGTCCCAAAGAAAGCTGGAATCACTGTGATCACTAATAAGGATGGGGAAATTCTTCCAACTAGGGTGAGTAGTGGCTGGAGAGTCTGTATTGACTATAGGAAGCTCAACTCTTGTACCAAGAAGGACCATTTTCCCTTGCCCTTTATTGATCAAGTCCTCGAGCGAGTGGCGGGTCATCAATTCTATTGCTTCCTAGATGGGTACTCAGGTTACAATCAAATTGAGGTCTCCCTAGAGGATCAAGGGAAGACTACATTCACATGTCCTTTCGGTACCTTTGCCTTTAAACGCATGCCGTTCGGGTTATGCAATGCCCCTGGAACCTTCCAGCGGTGCATGATGGGAATCTTCTCAGACATGGTAGGGGATTTTCTTGAGGTCTTCATGGATGACTTCTCTGTGTTTGGGGATACCTTTGAGGGATGTCTGCAGAATGTGGATAGAGTCTTGTCAAGATGTGAAGAAAAAAATCTGGTCCTAAACTGGGAAAAATGCCATTTCATGGTTAAAGAGGGACTTGTTCTAGGCCATCTGGTCTCGAGTAGGGGGATTGAAGTTGATAAAGCAAAGGTTGACATCATTCGTCACCTTCCATCACCCAGAACTGTTAAGGAAGTGAGGTCCTTCTTAGGACATGCTGGTTTCTATAGAAGATTCATTAAGGACTTTAGTTCAATCTCTCGCCCTCTTTGTGCTCTCCTAGTAAAGGATGCTCCATTTGTTTGGACAGAAAGCTGTGAGGGTTCATTTTCAACCCTTAAATCCGCTCTCACCTCTCCTCCCATTATGAAATCTCCAAACTGGGACCTTCCTTTCGAACTCATGTGTGATGCCAGTGACTTTGCTGTAGGAGCTGTGTTAGGACAACGGTGTGATAAAACTCCATATGTCATTTCTTATGCAAGCAAATCCTTAAATGATGCCCAAATCAATTACACCACCACTGAAAAGGAGTTACTTGCTGTTGTGTTTGCCTTAGAGAAATTCAGGTCCTACCTCTTAGGATCACCCATCATTGTATTCACCGACCATTCAGCTCTAAAATATCTCTTCCAAAAACAAGATGCAAAGGCTAGATTGATTAGGTGGGTCCTTCTTCTTCAAGAGTTCGATTTAACCATTAAGGATAAAAAAGGTGTCGAGAATGTTGTAGCTGATCACCTCTCTAGGTTGGAATTCAAGGACAAATCACATCACCTTTCTGTGTCTGATTCATTTCCCGATGAGAACCTCTATTCTGTGAGTGACTGCCCTTGGTATGCTGACATAGCCAACTTCTTAGTTTCAGGGGTCATTCCAAAATTCTTAGGGACCCAAGCTAGAAGAAAATTTCTTTCTGATGTCAAGCATTATGTGTTTGATGATCCATACCTATATAAGTTCTGTCTTGACCTAGTCATTAGGAGGTGTGTGCCAGAATCCGAACAAGAGTCCATCCTTAAATTCTGTCACAGTGAGGCATGTGGAGGTCACTTTTCCTCTAAGAAAACATCTGCTAAGATTCTTCAATGTGGTCTTTTCTGGCCCACCCTTTCAAGGGACTCCTACACATATTGTCAAAGCTGTCCTAGGTGTCAACAAGTAGGGTCCATCACAAAAAGGAATCAAATGCCACTCACTCCTATCTTAGTGGTTGAAATCTTTGACTGTTGGGGAATTGATTTCATGGGTCCCTTCCCAAACTCTCGGGGATACCTCTACATACTCTTGGCTGTCGATTATGTCTCAAAATGGGTTGAGGCCATTCCTACAAAATCCAATGACCATCAAACTGTGATTAGATTCCTTAAAGAAAACATCTTCTCTAGATTTGGGATTCCTAGGGCTATCATTAGTGATCGTGGAACTCATTTCTGCAATCGCCCATTCTCATCGCTCATGGAGAAGTATGGAATTTCTCACAAAGTGTCCACTGCTTACCACCCACAAACCAATGGTCAAGCTGAGTTAGCCAATCGAGAAATCAAACAAATTCTTGAGAAAACTGTTAATCCATCTAGGAAAGATTGGTCGAGCAAACTCTTAGATGCTCTTTGGGCATATCGAACAACATTTAAAACTATCCTAGGAATGTCCCCATATAGGTTGGTTTATGGTAAAGCATGTCATTTGCCAGTGGAGATTGAGCATAAGGCCTTTTGGGCAATCAAAAAAATGAACTTTGACATTTCTTTGGCCGGAATAAAGAGGAAATTGGATCTAAACGAGCTTGAGGAACTTAGGATGGAGGCTTATGAAAATTCAAGGATCAATAAAGCTAGAGTTCAAGCCTACCAGTCTAGGAATCTTAAAACTAAACACATTGAACCAGGGAAACCTGTGCTTTTGTATAGTTCTAAACTTCATTTGCACCCGGGAAAGTTGAGGTCTAGATGGTCCGGTCCATACATAGTGCATAAGGTGTACCCCCATGGGGCTGTTGAAATTCAAGATCCCACCAATGGTCAAATATTTAAAGTTAATGGTCATAGAGTCAAACCATTCATAGAACCATTCCAAAAACATGAAGTTGATGAAGACCTGAGTGAACCTACCTTTGATGAAAAAAAAACAACAATTAATCAATAAGGGGTTTAAGTCGAGCTAACGACGTTAAACAAAGCGCTGCACGGGAGGCAACCCGTGGTTTTTATGTTTCTAATATTTCTGAATCATCTTTATTTTTCAAATAAGATTACTTAATAATTTTTATATTTAAAAATAAAAAAAATAGACTTTTGACCTGTTCTTCTATTATGAGTATGGATGGGTACGAAAGAGGAGCACCATATTCATCCGTGTCACGTGGTGTGATCCTTGAGTAATACCTTACCCAGAAATTTAAAAAGAAGACAATGTATCATCAGTTTATTTTGTTTTTATTATTCAATGGGTTAAAAAATATATATAATAATACAAAAAAAAAATTCCACGCCATAGGCCGTGGGGCAAACCCCGTCACAACCGGCGAAGCCGCGGGGACTCGAACCCGGGACCGAAGGGAGACAGGGGCGCGCGCTTACCACTGACCTGCGGCTTCTTGTGCAACCTTATTCTATAATTTTTATATATATTCTTATATTTTACTTCCTTTATTATATAAATATATATATATATATATTTTTTGTTTTGTTTGTTTTGTTTTTTTTCCTTTTTCCACTAGGGATCTTTGCAAGCGACATGGATATCAAAGGAATAAATTCGAGCGGCAAGAACTTCAAACTTCAACCACCAGGTGACTTCATTCCATAAACCTCATTTTCAATTTACTTTTTAAATTTTTATTCCCTGCCTCTACTCCTTCTAATTTTTCATTTCTTCAAACACTGGGGACAGTGTTGTTTTAAGTTGGGGGGGAGATAAAATAAAAAAAATGCTTTTGTGTCAAAAACAAAAATTGAATGATTTGAAAAAAAAAGTAAATGGAAGGAAAAATTCCTTTAACTTTGAACATGGTAATACACATTGCACACTTTGAAACTGAATATCAAATAATTTAGCATGCCCTGATTCTGATTTTAATCCTTGTATAATTTCATGAGCATAGATTTTGGAAAGTGTGGCTGTCCAATGTGATATTTCATCGTTTATATATTCATCCAAATAAAAAAAAATGCCACAATGCACGTCCTCTAGATTGTGGGGTACTAATTTGAATTTTTGGGGTCCCATAATAAATAGCATAGGATGGTTTTATTTTTATGAATAATATGAGTATTCAAAAAAAAAAATTATTATTATTAAAAAAAAAATTTATTAAAAAAATAAAAAAATAAAAAAATAAAAATAAAAATTTGCGTGTAGAGCAATGGATTGATAAAATGCGAGGCTTTCGGCACTTGGGGATCGTGACTCCAGAGTTGTCTAGCCCTGAGTTTTTCAATCTATCTCTATTTATGGTAATATGACTTTGTTTTGATTAAGTTAACTCGAGACGATGCCCGAGTATGTGGGCTTCACTTGGTGCCCTAAGGCCTTTGAGTCTGGGAGTCATCGGCAAAGTCTTGCTACATGGGTTAATTTGATTAATTGCAATCTCAATTACTATAGCAATATTGCAAAAAAACAAATCAAAAAAAAAGAGGGATGAAGAATACTCATATTAGGATTAAAGGTGATTCCACCTAGCGCTTCCATGATTTCCCCCTTTAATGAAAATGAACCCCCATATCTATTGTGATTCACAACACATCATTATACCTAATTGAGTTGGATGAAGTATGATGATGGATTTGATCAAAGGAATGGGCTTGGGATTGGGATCTGCTTATGAAAATATCTCGTATTAAAATATTTTGATGGGTTTCATGATTGTTTGGTATAAGGTTTTTTGGTGATCATTGTGTATTAAAATGTTTTTAGAAAAGGGAATTTGAATTTCATTTTTTTGATGAGATATATTTTGCTCGGGACTAGCAAAACTCAAGTTGGGGGGTGTGATTAGCCACTAAATGAGGCTAATATTCATTGTTAATATACCTAATTTTCATGTTCTTTGTTATTCATAAATACCATTTTAGTGCATTTTACACTTTGAACATCATTTCACATTATGATTGTAATACCTTCTTAAAATGCACTATTATGTGGTACATTTTTGAACATCATTTAAAGTACCCAATGATTCATCTGATTTTAAGGAATATAATTATACATATTTTAATTTTATATTTTTTTAAATTGATCTACACTTAAATATGAACATGTTTGATTCAGGGATCAATGGAGAATTCATGGAGGATGATGGAGATATTTGGCAATGAAAGGAAGCAATTCTGGAGAAGGCAGATTGGACACCAGCCCAATGATGAGACTGTGGGGCCCAACATACAGGCCCAATTAATCCCAAATTTCGTGGGATGCTAGAAGACATGTACAGGAACAAATCACTCTTCAGGAGTTAATGCTAATTCGGCCTCCATGGTGGTCATTTAGGCGGCCCAAGTTAGAGATAAAATTCTGGGCCAGATTCTGCGGCCCAGAAAAACAGTCCACCATTTTGATCATATATCGGAATACACAACTCCAAATAGGCCCAAATTTTACAGGCGGTTAGCAGACATCCGGAGATCAATTTTATTCTTCTATGGACCACCCTGATTCGGACTTCTAGAAGGTCTTCCAGACGCGTCTGTTCGGTGGATGAAAACTGGCTGCCACCTCGGGTCAAGGGTGGAGAAGTCACCTCTCCACCTACTTTCCACCACCTATGCCTACCCTCATTGATTGGGATGACTTGTACTGTTGGTGGTTCGACCCAAGGCTCCCAAAATGCCTATTTAAGGCAGTGGTGGTGAAGGAGTTTAAGATCTTGGATGCTTTGTTTACTTGTAATGTTATGCTGCATTTTTGTTGCCTCAATTTTGTCTTTCACATGTAAGTTGTTCAATTCACTTTAGTTTCTTAATAAAAGTTCTTCTTCTACTCTTATTCTGTTGTTATTAATATCACTTTGATACCGTTGGATCAAGGTGTGAATTTATTCACACCAACCCTTGTGAAATTATTCACACAACGGTGGAGTGATCATTTTATTTTTGTTGTTTTCTTTACTTCTTCATTCCTCCCTTATGAGTCTACTTTCCGCTTCCATTGAAACCATGGGATCAATGGAGGGCTAACCCACTTATGGGTTGATCCAAGGGAGTAGCAAGGGGCTGGATTGGATGTTATTTATCACCTAATTAATGTATAATCACTTCTTTAATTGGGATTTTTATTTGATGATTTTTAAACTCCATCGTCCTTGTTGAATTTAAGGCCACACACTTCAAGTACTAATACGATCCTTTACCTTGAAGTTCTCAAAACTTTGATCCTTCAAGTGTATAGGTGATTAGTATTAGAGGGTGTAGGAATTAAACCAGTAAGTGATGATGTTGTTTTATCTCCTTAAATGAATCCATCTCAAATTTAAGAAATTGAAATCATTAAAAAGAAAATACATCCAATCCACCCCGAGTGATAACCTAGGATCAACTCATTCTTTTAAATTGAATCCACTCAAATCTTTTAGATATCTTTAAAACCCATCCAAAATCAATCCAAGTTGGCCACTTCATAGCCAAAAATCCATCCCTTAGGTTGTGTATCTTAGGTATCTTCTTAGGTCTCTGTGGAATCGACAACCCAAGCTACACTACAAGGACCGTTCTACCCTTCTTCTCTTGGGTAAATTTGGGCGTGAACCAATACCTTTACTGTTCACAAAATTCAAATTATCCACTAGCAAAGAATAAGTGAATAGAACCTGTGAATTGATACTAGTTGAAAGTGCCTAGTCAATTTAACTGTATCACTAAGAGGGGGAGGGGGTGAATTAGTGATATTATTTTCTTTTATGTTTCTTTGAAACAACATTCACCTCTTGTTAAAGATTCAATTCCCTAATCAAAACAATTCAACCACACATCCAAAGAAACACAAGTATTTACAAGGTTCACTATTAAATAAGAATATTTACGTCCTTAGTATGGTTTAGAAATGATCCAAAACCACACAATCCACTAGAAATCAATCCTTGGATTACAACGAGTAGGATATACCCTTACACTCATGTAGCACTATGTAAACAATTATAATAGTGCATGTGTACCCACTTAACACAAATAGTGCAATACAAAGTTTTTGTAACAACTCATGTTACCTATGATTTTTTTCAATTTCACAAATGTATTCAATTGAAAACACTTATTTAATTTTTTACCCAAAATATGGTAAGAACTTCTTGGATTTTGTTAAGGAAAAATTAGTCTGATTTTCCTATTACATTTTTCCCAGCTCGATTCCTCAGAGTAGGATTCTCCTCAATACAATTCTTCTAGGTAAGATTATTCCAGGTATGATTCTTTCCAGTATGAAAAATATGAATTTGATAGAATATGGTAGAGATGAATCGAAACCACTTCAATTTTGAGTATGGAAAACTCAGCACAATTCTCCCTGTGCGATTCTTTCTTAGAATATAAATCTTAGTATGAAAATCCTGAATCTGATTATCTAGCCTGATATGATGGTTAGTTGAATACAATTTAAAATCCAAATATAGTAATTATTTGAGTATAATGATCATCTAAATAAAACATTTTGATATTGTCTCTTCTCTTTCACTTCAATCCTTCAAAACCTTTTTCAACAAAAACACAATACTTAAATCCTCTTCTTCTCTCTAAAAACTCAAAGCTTCTCTCTCTTCTGTGATGAATAGTAAATTTATCATCAGAAAAGTACAATGTACTTTTCTCCTTTTATAGGTGACCCTTGAGTGTATTTATAGGGAATCCAAAAAATTTCACACTTAATCAAATTCACCCAAATCTCAATTTCCCTTAAAATCTCAGATAAATTTTGACTTCATCAACCCTTCTTGATGCTTCTCAATTCTTTTAAAATCTTCACTTCTTCTTTAGACTTTCATTTCAATATTTTTAATTTCCAGTCTAATTTTAATTCATGAGTCCATTTTTTTGAATCTGATTTCTTTAATATAGTGCCTTGTATCAATTGAATGTAAATGCATACAGAAATAGATACCACTATGAATGCTAAAAACAATCATTCTTTTGAATTTCGATTTACCCCTTGAAAACACATTTAGTAAACTCCACTTTCAAACCACTTTTAACTCTCCAATTTTTCTCCTGAACTAGTTGGAAATATAAAACAATTAATTTTTCATACAAAGGCTCTAACCCAACTAAAATATGCATCATCTCCTTTATTTCTTTACTTTTTATCTCGACCTAGTTGATATAAAAAACTTCTTATTCTCTTCTTATCTTGAACCACTTTAAAAATTTACTTCATTCAAAAACCTATGCTTATATCAGGACTTTAAATTCATTTGAGACCAGCTTCAACATATTTAGACTTCAATTGGAAAGTATCATAACTTTCAATTCATTATAGTGTATTTATTTCTCTCACAACCTGAGTATGATTTTCTGGGTATGATCATTATAGGTATAATTTCCTTGAATATGATAATTATGGGTGTGATTTGGAATATCTATTCTCCCTTTTCTTCTATAAATCTTGCATCATAATCTATCTAATAAACTTATGATTTATGTGAAATACATATCAGAAAATAATCATCACATTTAATTTTATAATAGTCATGTAGACTTTGATAGGATCACTTCTTTCATACTAGATCTAAAATGAATCTGATGACCCTTTACTTCAAGAAAGATACATTCTTCATGAGACCGATTCTCTTATTCTAGATAGCGATCAATTCCTCATTACGATCTTCTCCCATTACAAATCCAAGACAAGTCTGATTAGAACCTTTTCTTTCAAACATATTTTCCTAGTTACAATGGACAGAGTGAGTCTGATTATTTTGAAAACAATGACCATTACAATTTCCACCAAATAAAAAGTGAGGTGATTTCACTTTCATCTTTCATCTTCAACTTTCTTGACAACAAAAGACAAAATCTGAAAATAAACACCGTCTTCATCAGCTCGGTCATAAAATGAATCATTCTAGGCAGTTATGATAATTTGTGACTTGAATAATTTTAGGTACGCCTAAGAAAATTGTTTTTTGGGTAAGTGATAAAAAATTGAAATGTTTTCCTTTCTTGTGTAATAGAAATGAAAAATGGTGAATAATGTGAATTTGAAATTGAAAGATGATGAAAAATGTGAATAAATGAGTGTCTAAGAGAAACATGAACAATGAAAACAAGTTTACTCTTTGTTAACCATGTCTTAGATATAGGATGGTTAAGGGTAGTGATAGTGCCTCCGTGTTGACCATGTGGTGAAAAAAGAGGGAATGCCGTGTTATGGATTTTGTGAAACCCTATTGTTAAATATGTTAAAGTTGTGTTATGTGTCATAAGATATGTGTCTGGAATTGTATAGATATACCTAAATGGCAACATTTTTTTAGAGGAATACAAGAGGTTATGGATATAAATGATCCCCCAGTAGTGGAACCTAAAGCACCGATAGTGCCGGGTGAGGAAGTCGGAGAGTAGTTCTGAGAGAAATTTTCTCAGTTTATACAATTCTTGGAAAGTGACCCATGGAAGGTTGTGAAAAGAATGTATGATATGATAAGGGAGTTTCAGTTGCAGTACCCTCTAATGTTTACCAGAGAGGGTGAACCTGAGGTAGTTGAGTTATGGATTGATTCTATCTAGACCATACTTGACCACTTGGAGACTCCCATTGATAAGAGAGTCAAATTAGATGCTTGCATGTTATGTGGTCAAGATAAGAGATGATGTGACATACAGAATTAGGATGAATAGCTAGAAAATATGGTGTGGAAGGACTTTCAGGAGAAGTTCTTGGAGCACTTTTATCTAGAGATACTCAGGAAGGAGAGAGTAGTTGATTTTATGTGGTTGACTTAGGGGAGTATGTTTGTGATAGACTATACTGGACACTTTATTGATTTTCAGTGATTTTATCCAATGTTGTAAGGGGATGAGGTTACAACATAAAAATTATTTTAGGATGGATTTAAATGTGAAATTAATTCCCAAGTGAATATCTTTAGGATGAAGAAGTTTTCATAAGTGGTAAATCAGGATCTCATATTTGAGGGGAACCTGAAGGAGTATTCTCATGGGGGAGGGTTGTTTCTACTAGATAGTTAGAAGGTATGACTTCCGAGAGTTGGAAACGTTTCTACGAGAATGTTAGCTAGGGTGATAGAAATAAGAGTATCCATGGGGAAGGGTCAGTTACACAAGATCTTTCTCAAGTGATCTATCACCAGTGTGGTAGGTCAAGACACTTCTAGAGACAGTGCACTAACCGCCAATAGAGTGCCTAGGATGCGGAAGGTTGAGGCATCTATATAGGTTTTTCAAGAACCCATGATAGACGGGTAGTTATGGAGTATCTTGACAGAGAACAAGTGTCAGAAGGGGATCTTATACACCCCATCAGGTAGTTATAGTTCTACTGGCCATGGAAAAAGAGGTAGTGGATGTGGAGATTCTAAGAAAGAGAACCTATATCAGTAGAGTGGTGCGGCTCAGGGGACTCAGACTGCATTATAAGGAAGAGAGGCAGTAAATTTGCATGCCATTCAGCCTACTCTTGTGGATAGCGAGGCTAGACTGTCGATTGTAAGAGGTATTATTCTTGTAGATTCTATACTTTCTAGTGCCTTATTTGATACTAGTTCCTCTCATTCCTTTATTTCTGAACAACTTGTGAATGTTTTGAGCCTGGTGGTGGAGTTCATGAGTGGGGTGATGACGATAGATACACCTTTGGGAGTACAATCGAGGGACATCTACCTATGGAAGGGGTGTTCTCTCAAGGTTGGGGAGTATAATTTACTATGGGATTTCTAATTTCTGGATATATCAGGATTTGACCTAATTTTGGGAATGGATTGGTTAGTAGCATATCAAGACCACATAGATTGTTACTGCAATAGGGTGACATTTACATTTCCTAAGGGTGACAAATATATTCACCGTGGAGAGTGGGATATCCAGGCGAGCTGTGCAGGGCTGGTTTATCAGCAACTAGGGAATATCACCACCCATGTTGCTAATTTATTACCTCCCAAGTTGTTAGTTTTTCATCTGTAGTGGACATATTTTAGGACATTTTTCCTAAATATTTCTTAGGGATACCACCTGAGAGAGATGTGGAATTTATGATTGAGCTCATAATGGGGGATGAACTAGTTTCTATTCCACCATATATAATGGAACCTACAGAGCTTCAAGAGCTCAAGACTCAGCTGGAAGAGTTGATGGATAAGGGGTTTATCCATATGAGTACATCTTCTTGGGGTTCTCTAGTTTTGTTTGCTAAGAAGGTTCAAGAGACTCTACACTTATGTATTGATTACTGGAAGTTGAACCTGATGACTATGAAGAATCAATATCCTCTTCCAAATATTTATGATCTATTTGACCAATTGAGAGGAGCTTGTTTTTTCTCTCCAAGATTATCGGGGTATCATTAGTTGAGATTTTGACCTTCTGATATACTGAGGACTACTTTCAGAAGAAGGTATGGATTTTATGAGTTCATCATAATTCTGTTTGGGTTGATGAATTCTCCTACTGTGTTTATGGCCTTGATAAAAAAAATCTTCCATCCATACCTAGATCAGCTTGTGGTAGTGCTTGTGGATGAAATTTTGGTGTACTCTAAGACTCATGATGATCATGAAAAATATTTTGAAATCATCCTATGTACATTTAGAGAGCATTTAATATACACCAATCTATATGAGTGTCAGTTTTAGATTGATTAGGTACATTTGTTGGGTCACATCATCTCAGAGGAAGGTGTGTTAGTGGACCCATAGAAATTTCAGGAAATTGTTTCTTGAGAGCAACCCAAGAATGTTTTTGATATCTATATATTTATGGGGTCATTAGGATATTATTAGAGATTCATCTATGACTTTTCCCAATTGGAAGAACCTCTTTTAGTCTTAATAAAAAAGGGTATAAAGTTTTACTGGTTGAAATCATGTGATAATTCCTTCTAGGAGTTGAATAAATGTTTGAATACATCCGCAATTTTGATCCTACCCAAGATAGGTGAGGATTATATGGAGTTTTTTGATTCTTCTAGGATTGGTCTTGGAGTAGTGTTGATGCAGGGAGATCGAGTTGTGGTGTACATGTCTCAGAAATTAAGACCACATGAATGGATCTACCCTATGCATGACCTCAAATTAGCTGCAAATGTTTATTATTTGAAGTGTTAGTGACAATATCTGTTGGGAGATAAGTTTACTATGTAGACTAATAAAAAAAGATTAAAGTATATCTTTTTGTAATGATATTTGAATCTTCGGTAGTGGAGGTGGATTTAGTATATGCAGTCATTTGACTTTGAGCTATTATATATTCCTAGGAAGGGAAATAGTGTGGTCAATGTTTTAAGTAGGAAAACTTAGACTCAGGTAGTTCAAGAGTCTAGTGATGAGAGTAATATAATGAATTTACTGGTTAAGATACATATTATGGCTTAGGAGGGTCAGGAGTAGATGAATCTCATATCAGTTTTAGTAGAGTCTATACTTTTGAGATGGACCAGGGATAGGTAGTATGAGGATTTGGAATGTTTGGTCATGAGGGAAAGCCTTGAATATGGGGAAAAACCTTTATACTAGATCATAGATGAGGATGGGATCATCAATGTTAGGAATTGAGTTTTTGTGATTATGAGTATGGGGGAGGAGCTGATATGTGAATTTCATGCCTTGAAGTGGGTGGTGCATCCAAGTGTAACCAAAATGTATCATGACCTATGATTAAAATTTTAGTGGATGATCATGAAAAAGGAGATAGTAGGGTTCATGAAATAATTATACACCTGTCAATAGGTTAAGGTTGAGCATTAATGACCCAGTGGTTTAATGCAGCCATTTCCTATTATGGAATGGAAGTGGGATGATGTTACTGTGGATTTTGTGGTTGGTCTCCCAAGATAAATTATGAATAATGATTTTATTTGGGTGTTTATGGACCAATTAACAAAGGTATCACATTTCTTACCTATATGGGAGACTTTCTTAGTAGATAAATTGGAAGACTTGTATGTTTAGGAAATAGTCCATCTGTACAGGGTGCCACAAACTATCGTTTTAGACCATAACTCACATTTTACCTCATTTTTATGGAAAGGATTATATAAGAAACTTGGTACACATGAATTATTGAGTACAACTTTACACCCAAATACAGATAGAAAGTTGGAGCATATGATACAAATGCGAGAGGATATTCTTTGAGTGTGTGTCCTAGACTTTGATAGATCTTGGGAGAATCACCTAGCTTTAGTGGAGTTCACCTATAAAAATAGTTATCAGGAAAATATACATATGAAACCATATGAGGAACTTTATAGTTGGTCATACAGATCACCTAAAAACAGTTATCAAGAAACTATATAGATGAAACCATATGAGGTACTTTATGGTAGGCTATACAGATAACCTCTATGCTAGATGGAGGCTGGTGAGTCAGAGTTATTAGAACCGAGTCATGTACAAGAGACATTGGAATAGGTTCAGCTAATTTAGAAATGTATGGGTACATCTTAGATTAGATAGAAGTTTTATAATGATAGATGTCGATGACCCCTAGATTTTTTAGAGGGTGATCATGTACTCCTTTGGGTGTCACCTATATTGGGTCATCATAGGATATAGAGATAGGGCAGGTTGGCATCTAGGTTTATTGGACCATTTGAGATTGTGGAGAGAATTGAGCCAGTTGCATACAAATTGGATCTTCCATATAGGTACAATGATATGAATGGAGTTTTTCATGAGTAACAACTTTGGTGGTATCACATCGACCCTTCTCATGCGATTGACAAGAATTATGTTGAGCTCAAGATAGATACATACTTTGAGGATAATCTAATACGTGTGTTGAATCACAATGAGAAAGTATTGTGGGGAAAGACCATGTCGATAGTTCATGTATTGGGGAAACATGGGAGTGTTCAGGAGTAAACATGGGAGAGAGAAGTAGATATGTAGGCTTAATGGCCTGATATTTTTGGCTCGGAATCTTAGAGATGCTTGGGAGTATAGCTCGAGGATGAGCTGTTATAAGGTGGAGAGATTGTAAGATCCTGACCTTTTATGGAGATGTCTTGGGATTGTTTTCAGGTACTTTTTTCCCTTGTTTTGAGTACTTTTTGTTTGGGTGTTAACTTGGAGATTTTTGGGGTGAAATTAGAGAAAATTGGAATGAGGATCGGCTATGCACAGTTGGTGCTTGGTTTTCCCAAACCGTGCGCCCAACCCAAAAAATTGTGTGAACCCAAACAGAGGGGTTTTTCATGGTTGGTGTATGGTTGGTAAAACCATTCACCATTTTAGGAGTTACTGTGCACCCCTATAATATGTGCATGGTTAAGGTGCATGATTTGGCAAACCACACACCCCTGCCTAAAAAACCATGCATGTGATTTTAATTAACCTGAAAATTGGTTTTAAAATTACCCAAACCCCAATATTAACCCCAAATCAATCCTAAATTTTCCATAATCAAATTATCTTGTTTTTGGAGGCTCACGAAAAAATTACTAAGGTTTCCAACATCCTTTCTTCATGATTCGAAGCCCAGATCCAAGATTTTAACCCCTCTTGGTAAGTGAGTCTTATCCCTTATGGTTTCTTTCCTCTTTCCTGTTATTCTATCATCCTTTGAGGGGGAATTTTCTATTGTTTTTTTGGATATATATCTAGGTTTTATGGATCTTGATTTGTTTGATTTTGTATATAGGATTCAAATATAGATCTCATTCTTTATTGTGTCCTTGATCATTCCTCTTAAATTGAGGATTTATATTGGGAAATCACTCATCAATGAATTGAGATATGTGTCCTATTATTCAAATCCCAAAGCCTTGATTTCAATTACATGTATATAATTTTATAATTTTCATAGAATTTTAGAAATTTCTTTTTATTAAATTGGATTAATTAATTTTAGAATTAATTAGTTAAAGGATTGTGAAATTGGAATAATTAATAGTTGAATTAATTAATGGGATATTGGTATTTTTAATTTTATTTTATTAATTTATTATTGAATTAATTAATGATATGTTGAGATTGTGAAATTTATTGGAATAATTAATTGTTAAATTAATTATTGGGATATGGATATTGTGAACTAGATTAATTAATTATTGAATTAATTAATAGGAATTGTTGTGATTATGAAATTTATTTAATTAGATTAATTAATTGTTGAATTAATTAATAGATGATTTGATTGTGAAATGTGATAAGATGGTTAATGTTTATTAACCTTTAATGATGTGATGTTTATGATATATGTGCGATTGTGACATTTGTGTGTGGGACATGGTCTTCTGCTTCCAAATCCCATAGTGATAAATTGATTGATAAATTTGTGTGGGATATGGTCTACTTCTTCCAAATCCCATAGTGGTAAATTGATTAACAATGAGTGTGAGACATGGACTGCTACTTCAAAATCCCACGGGGTCCTAGGAATGACAACCTAGACCCAAAAATGTTGGATTTGGACCATGGTTCCAATTATCCATATAATAAATTAAAATATAATGGATAATGAAATCCCATGTGTTAAATGAATTGTGAATTGATCATGTGATATGGTTCAAACTTTGGCATGATCCAAATCAGGTATTGATAGTTTGGGTGTCCTTGGGAACCCAGGGGAGTTTTTTGGTTAAATAAAGAGTAATTGAATAAATGTAAACTATTTAATTTATTGCTATTATTTATTCTTTATACAACTACATACATTGTTTTGGATGAATATTGTTTTAGATGCCATTGGTGGTGGCCTACTGAGTTATACTCACACCCTACTCAGGCAACCTGATTAGTGTCTGAATAGATTTCATGGTTGCAAGATAAGTTAGGGGAAAGGGACCTATGTTAGATGGATGAGTCGAGATGAATCATGGATGAGGGAACCAACATGGCACATGAACCTATTGGGAGTTTTTAGTTTATTTTTGGGTTTTTTATATTGACACTTGACACGTATTGGCATGAAATATTTCCTACTTTAGTTTGAATATTGTATTTCATGTTTTGGTAATCATGTGAGATTGGTATATTTCTGGTTAAGGTTATATCATTTTTTATTGTTATTTATTTATTTTATTGTGCTACTTTAATAAAGAGGGTATAGTCTCCCCATGACCGAGATTAGACCCTCACTGCAAGTCAGTATCCTCTAGAATATGGGGAGACACTCCTGAGGTCATGTAGAGAACCAGCTTGGAGACCTGGTTCTTGGCACCCAAGTTGGGATGTTTTAATAAGTGGATCAAAATACCCACTTAATAAAGGTGGATGCTTCTACATAAAAGACTAAATGATGAGTTTTTCCTTCCTTTAAACATTTGAATGCTCAGTATGATTCATGTGACCATTTATATATTGAGAGACTTGGGTGAACATAACCACAAAATTTTGTATCCTATCTCCCATTACATTTGGTTTCTCATGAGTATATTCATTTCATTGTCTATCACAATCATATTTAACATGATTCCTCCTAGTTCTATCCATTTAATAGAATCAAAAATATTAATGTGAGTATCAAGAATCAATAATAAAAGTGATAAATTATATGATAATTAAAATAATTCATAAGATGCCCTAAATTATGACACCTTCTTATAAACCTATGAAACTTAAGGTTCATCCAATATCACTTTAGTTTATCATAGGTTTTCATAATTTCTATCCACTTATTTCTCATAATGTAATATCTAAAAATAACTAATCCTTTCTTTGATACGAACTGATGTAACTAGAGAATCACTTACATAAATATCATATCATTTTAAAAGAATATTCAATACATCTTACAATAACATATTCCCCAAAACAATAAATGTTTAGTGTATTTGGACACTAGTTACACACTCAACTTATTTCATGAAATATCATCAATATATCTCACAAATTTCTCCTCACATAGTAACCTTATTAGAAATTTCCTACTTAATACCTTTATTTATAACCAGGGAAAATGGAAACATAAGAAAGGGTGAGATCAGATGTTTAGTAAGGGTAAACATGAGAGATATCAATCTATGATCATAAGTGAGTATAAGATAATCTTAAGGGTATGTGAACATGATAAAAAATTATGATATCATACCTAATAAGTCATAAACCATAAAACATGATTCATGGAATAATTCTTTGTTATAATAATAGACACAATTCATAAAAGTATAGAATCATCCAAAATCAATCATGATCTATAAGAGAATATCATAAGAATGATACATAAGTTTGTGGTATAAAAGTGTGGCATAAACAAAAACCTATAAAATCATTTTCTTAGCCCAGTATCACTAACAATACTATCATAGTGGACAGAGTCCAACAATGGATTAAACTTACTCCTTAGTCCCATAAACATAGAAATGATATGCCAAGGCTACTCACCCTGATATTCATTACATAATAGACTTGGGTTAATTGCTCATGTACCTTCTTAAGTTTAGGTAAACCGCATGTGTAACTACTTAAGCTTGGTCTAATCAACCATGTAACCTCTTGGGATTAGGATAATCACCTGTGTACCCTCTTAGGACTAGGATAACCACCCGTATACCCTTAGGCTTGGGAAAACCACCTATATAGCCTTTTGATCTCATGATATATAAAACATTACCTAATGCATTAGAGGGTCATATTGAACCCACCCAACACATAATAATAAACCATCAATATATATTCCACAAGAATATAAGAGCATTTATCATTTCTTAATAGTTTAATTAACCCATGATAAAGAAATAAGTTTCAGGAAACATCATTAAAACATCATCATCATAAGTCATCCAAAGAAAGGAAGTGGATGGTTTCATGACCCAAATTCTACCGATACCCCTCCTGGGTTGATAGTGAAGAGAAGGAGTGACTCTTGAGTCCCGCCTCTAGTATTCCCCAGGTTGGAGGCCAACACTAAAGGTGTATCACACCAATATGAGAGTAATTACCCTCAACCATCCCTGGAAAATATAGAAAATAGCACCTACCAATCACTATGAAAGGTAAATAAAATAAAATATCATACAACCAAACCCAAAATTCATAAATATAAAATAGATACAAACATATCCAAAATAAAACAATACTAAAAGAATCTTATGGTAGCAACCATAACAACCCCAAGATCCTATCTAGTACTATCCAGACCCATTACCAAAGTCTTTTTGGAAACCTAAAAATTGTTTATATATATATGGGTTGATCATAACATGCATACTTAGTAGGTCATACCTAAGGTCTCTTTTTAAAAATTGAAAGTGTATACTAATTCCCTAGTGAATAAACAGTAGATCTAACCATCACCTACATAGATCATAAAATTTCCCCCTAGCCTCACCAAGACTCTATCACCCAATAATTAATCCAAGAATAGTAAAGTAATATCATAATAATTTAGATAAAGGTGTCCCATAACCACTTCCCACTGATTTTTACTCCGACCCAATGTGAAGACATCTTTTTACCCATCCCTTCAATATCCACCAATGAAAACACTAATCGTGTATCATGTCTCACGACACCAACCATACATTAAATCATGCATAACCAACCATATATCTCATATCACATAACCAGAGTAGTATGGTATCATGAAATCATATGAAATAATCCTTGTTTCTTCTCCCTACCATACATTACCCCCATCACATATCTCATCATACATCATTTGTATCACCAAAAAACTGCTACTGAAGTGATGGCGGGGTAGAGGGGGTAGTCAACCATCAGTATCCTCCTCATCCTAGATGTTAAAAAAAACAACCCCTAGGGTTTCTGGGTGACTGAAAGGTTATCCGACTCAAGTGGGGTGTGTAAGAAAAACACAAGAGAATATAGGTATATGGTAGTATCACACAAGAACAAACCTATGAGTTCACACAAGAGACACCACCACAACTACTATATGAACACTACTGATATTATTCCACTAATAACTACCTCTAATGTAGAACAACCAACCATAATCATTATTTAAAGGGCCATAATTTGGGTTTTATTTCCCAGTATTTAATTTAACAATCCAACTACCAAGATTTACCAATTTGACTATCAATTTAAATTTTCACCAAGCATGAAATAACAAAAAAAATATCAAGGAAAATCAGTAACTGTATGTGTAACACACCATTACCATAAATTTAATTAGTTCAGTTTATTATCTTCACCATTCCAATTCATACCACTCAACCAATAGAAAAAAAATATGATAATCTCACATATGCACATAAAAATGGACCTAACTTTAATACCCTACCTCAAAAGAAACTCTCTGATTTGCTTCACAAAGCCAAGGAAAGAGAGGATAAATCACGGGGCCACAACCAGAAAAGGGATCCTCAAACCAATATGAAACACAATGATGTATTATCAAAATTTTATCCCAATAAACCCCCAAATCAAATCAACATAGTAACTATGAAAACTATGAAGGAACAAGTAATAACTTAAAGAGAAAGAGAAGAAGTACTCACTTAAAATACCCAATATCAAATATCTGAAATCTAAGGATGAACACCAAATATCATAGGCTGTTAGGGCTCTAAAAATTGCTTTGGGATTGCCTAAATTTTAAAAGAAATAATGGGAGAATAAGGGAAATATGAGGGAGGCTAAAATATATATACACCATAGAAATATCTTCATTCATGGCATGCATATATGGTTAATGATGTAAAATTCATACAGTTTACATCTGCAAAAAAACCAGGAACTTGATCCAATAAACCTAGGAGGGATCTCAAATCATGAATATAGCCTTTCACTCCATGAAATATTTGAATATAGAACCATAAAAAACTACCCCATTAACATTCACAGTGTTAACAGTATGTCATGTTGTGAGTCAAACCCAAGAAGAAATTCTAGGAACTAGGTCTCCAAAGTTGAAAAGCCACCCTGTGAAACATCATTCACATTGTGAACCGATGATTAATGGCGTGAATCTCTACCTGTAATTTAATATTCAGCTCCATCACCTCCTACCCCTTCCTTAATCTCATCCCAAGGCTCCAAACACCCAAAACTCATAAAGTAATATTTTATAAGGGTTTGGTCCATTATATTAGATACCACTCAAACAATTATCACCCTTGAGAATCAAAACCAACCAAAAAAGGTAATCACTAACTGCAAAAAAACACTAAATAATACCCTAGGAGATACCTCTCTAATAAGGATGAAGTCATAAATAAATAATAACAATAGGGTATTAAAACATAATAGAAATAATTAAAACAAACTTCACAAAAGTCTAACATCAAAACTACCAAAAAATTAGGGAAAAAACACCTTCAATTACTAGGCATGAATCTATGACTCTCTCTCCCACACATTATCCTCTTGGTCACTGTGCCTCCATAGGACTCGAACCAAGGGAATAACATGCCCTCATAACACCTCCTCTTGATGGTCCTAAATCTTAATAAGTTTTTCTATGAATGTTGCGTCATCCTTGATATCTGATTACCCCCAATCAATGACATGGGAATTATCATGAAGATACCAGAGAATATAGGAAATATGGAATACATCATAATTTTTTTCAAGTTGTGGGGGAAGAACCAACTAATAATCGACCTCTATAACACACTCCAACACCTTCAAGGGTTCAAAAAACAAGGGTGAAAGTTCTCTCTCCCAACCAAACCTCTGCTTCCCACATTGAGGGGAATACTTTTGGAAAACATGGTCCCAATATTTCACTATAATGAACTCCTTTTTCAACCAATATAATCCTTATGGTGGACCTACATCGCCTCCATCTTCACACTAATCACCCGACTCTTCTCCATCATGCGCTATAACACATCAAGACCAATAACTACTACCACCCCAATCTTAGTCCTGCTCAATGTTGATTGAAACAACCTACCATACAATACCTTAAAGGGGGCCACACCAATGTATTAGTGATAACTTTTATTATAAGAAAACTCAACCAAAGGCATGGGTCACACCCACAATCCACTGAAATCCAAGGTGCACACTTGTAGCATACCATCCAACATTTGGATAGGCGACTCTATCTATCTATTCATATGGGAGTGGAAAACAGTACTAAGGAATAAAAAATATCCAAATGCATGATGTAATCCCCTCCAAACTCATGAAGTAACTCAAGGGCCTTAGTTAGTAATGATGTTCCTTGGGGATCCATAAAGTCTCAATATACCATCCATGTACTTCCTCACCATAACTTCCATGATACTCAACTACTAAATTTTTATAAAGTGAGCTAACTTCATCAGTCAATCCATTATCACCCAGATAGAATTATATTTCCCCTAAGACCAGGGTAACATAGTGAAAAAATACATTGATATGTCCTCCCACTTCAACTAGGGAACATCCGAAGGATGTAGAAAACTACTAGAGACATGATGTTCTACCTTCAACTACTGATAGAACATATATCACACCATGAAATCTACCACCGACTACTACATTCCTAAACACCAAAACTACCTCTTCAAGCTATGATAAATATTAGATACACTGAGGTTTACTACCATAGAAAAACTATTAAACTCATGAAAGAATCTCTTATGTATCACAAAAAAGATGAACATTCTTACTTGGAATATAACCTGATGCTGTCTATCCTCTGACCATCCCTTAGGAGCATCAACATGAAGAACCTAACCACGTATCACTTTCACATCCAAGTCTCCCCATTGAGACTCCTCCATCTCTTGAAACAAAGAAGGTTCTAGAATCATATAGAACAAGTATCCTCGACTATCACATTCATCTTATCTGAGATTAAAATATTCTAACTTCTCTATCACCCTCTAAGAATCCTCAAATTCTAGAATGGCTCCCCGTGAATTTTTTCATAGCACATCTGCCATGATGGTTCCCTTTCCTAGTGTATAGAAGATCTCAAAATCATAGTCCTAGATAAATACTATCCACCTTCATTATCATAGATTTAGGACATGGAAAGAAAAAATATACCTCATACTATTGTAATATGTTAATACCACAAATAATTCCTCAATGAGATAATTTCACCATATTTTTTTTTAAAAACCACTAAACTCCAGATCATGGGTGGAGTAGTTATTCTCTTGGGGTGTAACTGCTTAGACCCATAGGAGATCACTACCTACTGTTGCATCAAGATGCATCCCAAACCTAAGTGGTAAGCATAAAAAAAAAATTCCAACATCAAGACTTCCTTAGGAAACCAATGAATTGGGGAAATGACCAATTACTCCTTCAAGTAGTCAAATGTTGTCTAACACTGACCAATCAAAACAAAAGCCCGATCCTTACTAGCAAGGGAAATTAATGGGGATACAATCCTAGAGAAATCAGACATAAAAATACAATAATAACCTCAAATACCAAGAAAGGTATAGACCTATACCATGTTCATGGGTACATCCAAAGAAACAAACACCTAAACATTTGCTGGATCCACTGCTACTCATTACTGGGGAACCACATTCCCAAATAAATACACCTCACTTGTCCAAAACTTACACTTAGAAAATTTCTCATACAATTATTTTCATCAAATAGTCTTTAAAATAATCATCATGTGCTTGAAATTCTCCTCCTATAACCTTGATTATATGAGAATTTCATCAATGAACACTACCATGAACTTTTCTTGGAACTCAAAAAACATTGAGTTAATGAGTCCCATGAACATAGCTGGTATATTCATGAAACCAAATGATATTACCATGAACATAAAGTTCTCATACTGGAACCAGAAAGTAGTCTTCTGAATATCTTCCTCCTTCAACCTCAATTAATGATATCCAGACTACAAATCAATCTCAGAAAAGTAGCTAAGTCCCATCATTTTTTCAAAGAGATTTTTAATTCTCATAAGAGGGTAAAAATTCTTTATAAACACCTAATTCAACATCAATTAGTCTATAAAAAACCTCATAATACTATCCACCTTCTTGAAAAACAAAGCTATAGCTACTCACAATGACACACTGGGCTTGATAAATCCTTTCTACATTAGATCATCTATATAGGTCCTCAAATTCCAAAACTCCAAGGGTGTCATCTAATAGGGATTTATCAAAATTAGTGTAGAACCTAACTATAACTTTATTCTAAACTCAACATCACACTGAGGGGGTAGTTTCACAACCTTCTTAGGTAAAACTTCTAGAAACTCCACAACCACTATAGGGACTTACACTACCCAAGTTCTCACAAAATTTGTCTATGACTTATACATCAAGGAAAGAAGGGGCTCTAATCACTTACTGCCTATCCAGAATACTCACTCACTGAATAATACCACATATCCCCCCATATTGGGAAATTGAAACCTACTCTGGAAATAATAAACCACTGCACAAATGGAATATAATCAATTTATTCCAAGAATTACGTCATATAGTAATATATGAAATAAAAAAAATCTCCCAATGATTGATTCTTCCCCATCATTAGTTTTTTATCCTCAACACACATGAAACAATCTATTCTTGCCTTTTACCTATGTGTATAACACTAGGGGTATGGAAATACTTTCCATGTCTAGTCCCAATTCTAGAGCCAAGGAGGGTGTAACAAAGGAGTGAAAAACTGCAGAATAAAATAACATAGAAACCTGGGTAGATGATAAATTGATCATACCTTGAACACACTCTATAGAACTAGAACCTCCATTATATAAATCTATCCAAGAACAACTCCTCTTCTTAACTATGGACGACCTCCACATTCATGCTCTGTCCTGGGTCCCTAATGGTAAAAGAAATACTATGGATGTACCCTATAAACTCTACCTCCTATTAACTGAGTATAATCATAGTGAATAGGCTACTAAACATAATCTATAAGACCCTGCTACTGATATTTCCTCAGGGGAAAATACTTCTTCTACTGAGAGGGGGGCTGATAACCCAAACCATACTAACCCTCCAGGGTTAAAGGACACTATTAGTGATAGTTACCATGGACTCTGAAACCAAATAAAAAAAAGAGATATCATGGTATAAATATGGGAACTACCAACTCTCAAGAAATGTGATGCTAAATGTTGAGGCTATCTCTCTACCAATTAGAAACTCTAATGGCCCAATATTCCTGATCCTCCATCTAAAGCTTTCCTCCTTAGAGATCCCAAATCAACCTCATCAAGGGGTGATGTAGATCACTCATTTACCCTCTGTATCACCGCCACCTTCTTCTGTACCTCCAAATATATAGGTATCATTGATTGGGTGACTACAAAATAAATGGTGGGGCACAAATCCCCCTCTAAGTACTGTGTTCGGGAATCCTCATCTGGAAATATGTCAAGGGAAATTCACAAAATCTCCTTAAACATAATCCCTAGCTATCTAATGATCATACTATATTATTGAAGGGAGAGTAACTCCTAAATATTCTATATCTTCTCAATTATCAATAAGAACCCATCTATGGACTTTTGTTAGAAGTCAGACCATGATAAATTTATTTCCTTACATTCCTTGATATACAACATCCACTACTGACGCGCTACTCCCTTCAACTGGATAACTACTAGGGGAACCTAATACTCATATTGGGATCAAATAAAGATGAAAGTGATCTCCAAATCCTCTAAAAAACACTCCATATCTAGATCAGATATGTTTCCATCATAATTTTCTAGGATCTAACATTGAAAGGTGTGCAACATCTGATGACACTATTCATCCTCTTAATCAGGATCAACCCTCTAATGATCAATGGGGTAAGCCTAACAAAATTCCACAACTCAGACCACACATGGGTGACGACCAACTAATATATCTACAAATAAATAAGTAAAACCTATGTTTGGTAGCAATGAGTTTATTTAGATTCATTTAATTAATTAATTGATTCATTCCCAAAACCACCCCATCCAAAACAAAACTCAAGGAAGTATGAGCATGAACCTCTCTTAGGTCATTAACATAAAAATAACATCAATCTACTTAATAAATTCATAGTTATTAAGGTCCTTACATTAGATTATAGCATTCCCTAAAATCATGTTTCCTAGTCGGTATTCCTTACTGTCGTCACATACTAAGTTTGTCAAACATTATTACTTTACCAACCCATACAGTCCTCACCAGTGCCTAACTCCAAACTCCATCCAATTTCTTAACTGAAACCTCTGATACCACTATGTTACAAACCCCTGCCACTAGTATCCCCCTAGGGTAGTATTGAAGAGAAGGAGTTACCCCTGATTCCCACCTCTAGAAATCCCTAGGTTGGATACTTGGATAGATGGTGTATCACACCAATTTGGGAGGTATTTCCCTCAACTATCTTAGGAAAATATAGAAAATACCATGAAATAATCACTATTAAAGGTAAAACCAAAAATTATATACAATAAAACCCAAAATACATGAATATAAATAGATATATATGTATTTAAAATAAAAAATACTAAAATAATCTAGTGGAAACTACCATAACAACCCCAATCTCTAAGCTAGTACTGTCCATCCCAATTACCAAAATCCTCTGGGAAATTTAAAAAACAGTTTATATATACATGGGGTGATAATAACATTTATACTTAGTAGAATAATACCCAAGGTCTCTTATGAAAAATTAAAAATATTATACTAATTCCCTAATAAATAAACAACATAACTAACCAACACCTACATAGGTCAACTAATTCCCCCTAGCCTCATCAAGGATCTCTCGCCCAATAACATATCCAAGAGTAGTAAATTAATATCATAAGAATTTTTGTAAAGGCACCCTATAACCACTTCCCCACTGATTTTCCAATCCCACCCAATATAAAGACATTATTTTCTCCCATCCATTCCATATACACTAATGATGACACCAATCATATTTCATGTCTCATGACACCAAATGCATATCAAATCTTGTAAAACCAACAATATATCTCATATCACATAACCAGAGTAGTAGGGTATCATGAATTAACATGAAATCAACCTCATTCCCTTTCCTACCATTCATGACCACCTCTATATATCTCATCATCCACCAATGGTATTACTAAAAGATGCTGATAAAGGGAGAGTGGGGGAGAAGGGTAGTTAGCCATCCATATCCTCCCTATCATGGATGTTAGTGAAAAATATCCCTAGGGTATCTAGGAGTTGTTCAGGTTATCCAAATTGGGTAGGGTTCATAAGAAAAACCCAAGAGAATATAGGTAAATAGTAGTTTCACATGAGCCCGCAACTATGGGTTCACATAAACACGACCACCACAACCACTATCATGACACTACTGATATCATTCCACCATGTTCTACCTCTAATAAAAAACAAAGAAACTTAATAATAAAAAAGGGAAAAAATCCTAGTTCCATTTCCCATTTTTTAATTTAACAATCCATCCACCAAGATTTTCCCATTTGATTATCAATTTAAATCCGCACTAATGAATTATTTAACCCTTAACAGATTATTATATAAGATGATATTATTCCATTTCTTCCGAACCACCACCAAAAAACCACCACATCAAGCCACCAAATCATAACCAAGGCCACCAAGTTTAAAAAAAACAAGGCCACCAATCCAGACACAACCAAGACCACCAAGACACACATAACTAATGACACCAATATACACACAACCAAGGCCACCAAGTTGCAAACAACCAAGGCCACTAAATCACACACATCAAGTCATGCATAAAACATGCATATTTAATTTATTCTTTCATTTACCATATTTAATAATTTAAACATTCAAAGGGTATTCTCAAATCAATCCAATACAACAAGGAATAATTCCATAAGAAGAACCAATAAAAATATCAAGGAAAAATGGAAACTACATGCACATCACTCCATTCCCTTTAATTTCATTAGTATAGTTTATTATATTTATTATTAAAATTAATAACACTCACCCAATGGTAAGAAAAAGTATGATAATATTATATATGCACATAAAAGGGAGAAAACTTGGATACCCTACCTCAAAAGAATCTTTCCGATCATTGAAAAAATCCAAGGTGAGAGAGGATGAACCATGGGTCCGCAACCACACAATGAATCCTAAAACCAATCTAAAATATAGTGATGTATCATAAAAATAATTGGTCAATAAACCCCCAAATCCAATCAACATGGACACTGAAAAACCTAAAAATGAATAAGGAATAACTCAAATATAAAGAGAATAAGGGATAACTTGGAATCACCGTTATCAAATCTTTATAATCCAAGGATGAAAACTAAATATTAAAGGCTATTTGGACTCCCAAAATCGACTAGGTATCTCTATAATTTTGATATAAATTATGGAATAATGGAGGAAATTATAGGGAGGATAGAATTTATAGACATATTGGAAAATTACTGCATTTATGGTGTGAATGTCTAAGAAATTCCATTAACCTCATGTAGTTCACATCCACTGAAAAACAAGGAATTTGATCCAAAAAATCTAGAAGGGATTTCACATAATGAATTTAATATTTCATGCCTTTAAATATTTGAATAAAAAATCACCAAAAAATATACCATGAATATTAATACTATGAATAACATGTCACACTATGAATCAAACCCAAGAAGAAATTATAGGAACCATGTCTCCCAAGTTTCAATGCCACTATATAAAACATAATTCACACCATGAACTGATGATTTTTAATGTGAATCGCCACCCATAGTTTCATATTCAAATATAACTTCTCCTATCCACTCCTCATTACAATATCACAACTCCCAACACCTAAAAATCACAAAGTATAGAGTTAGAAGGTTATGGTTCATTACATTAGATACCTCTCAAATGATTCTTACCCACGATAATCAAAACCAACTAGAATAGGTAATATCCAACTACCATAAACTATAGAACACTCCCCCTAAGTTATAACTCTCAAATAAGGATGAAAAAATATATCAAAACATAATAATAGGGTCTCAAAACATAAAAAAATAAGTTAAACAACTATCACAAAAGTCTAACATCAAAACAACCCAAAAAACCAAAACATGAGAGAATAAAAAACTCTAGGTACTAGGAATGAATATGTGACTCCCAATCCTAAGTACTATCCTCCAGGACACCATGAATCCATAGGAATTGAACCAAGGGAATAAAACACCCTAAAAAACCTTCTTAAAATGGTCCTAAATCCTAATTAGTCATTCCAAAAACATTGAATTTTCCCCGATATTAAAATCCCCCCAGTCAATGTCATAAAAATCATTATGAAGGTACTGAAGAAGATGAGACACTAGGAAGACATCATGAAAATTTTCCATTTGTGGGGGAAGACTCAACCAATAATCCACCCTACCACTATGCTCTAATACCTTTAAGGGTCCAATAAATTAGGGTGATAGTCTACTCCCTTGACCAAACCTTCATCGCCTACATCAAGGGGAAAACTTTAGGAAAACATGGTACCAAAACTTAAAATCCAAAGGCCTCATCCACTAATTGGTATAATCCTTATGGAGGTCCTTCTCTACCTTCATCTTATCATGAACCACCTGAATCTTCTCTATCATGATCTGCACCACATCAGGACCACAGACTTCTACCTTCATAATCTCGGTCCAACTCAATGGAGATCAATATGACCTCCCATAAAATGCATAAAAGGGGGTCACACTAATGGATGAGTGATATATGTTATTATAATAAAAATCAATGAAATGTAGGTTTCATACCCATGATCCACCAAAATCCAAGATACACACTCGGAACATATTCTATAGTGTTGGGATGGTCCACTCTGTCTATCTATATATTCAAGGGTAAAAAACAGTGCTAAAGCATAACTAAGAGACAAAGGTGTGTTTAAACCACCTCTAGATTCATGAAAAAAAACAAGGATCTCAATTAAAAATTTTGTTCCTTTAAGATCTATGAAGTCTCAACACATCATCCATATACCCTATCACTAGAACGTCCATGGTACTCAACTCTTGGATGATCAGAAAGTGATCCGATTTTATTGGTTAATCCACAATTACCTGGATAACATTATATCACCCTAAGCCTTGGGTAACACGATAACAAAATCCATCGATATTTCCTACCACTTTTACTTAGGGACATATAAAGAATGAATCAAACCATTAGGGACATGATGTTTTTCCTTCACCTACTACTAGATTGAGTATCACACTATAAACTCTTCCATCGACTACTTCAATATTGGCTACCAAAACTAACACCTCAATCAATGATACATCTTAGATATGATAGGTTTCACCAGTAGAGGTGAGATATAAAACTCATAGATGAATACATCATGCATCACCAATGGCCCAAACACCATTCCTTAGAACATAACCTGATGTTGGATATCCATAGACCATCCCTCAGGGACATCACCAGGAATGAATCGATCATGAATTACCACCACCTATGAGTATCCCTACTAAGACTCCTCCACCCGTTTCAACAAATAAGGATCTAACTTAATCTGGAGAAATTATCCCCAAACATAAGCCTCATCCTCTATGAGATGAAAATCCACTAACTACTCTACCTCCATCTAAGAATCCTCAGATTCTTGAATGACTCCCCATGACTTTCTGCTCAGTGCACCTGCCATGATGTTTCCATTTTTAGGTGTATAAAATATCTTGAAATCATAGTCTTGAAAAAACTCTATTCATAACTTCTTTCATAGATTCAGTTCATGATGAGAAAATATATACCTCATGATTTTTTTAATCTGGGAAGATTGAAAAACATTTCCCAATGAGGCAATGTCTCCATATATTCAAAGAAAACACCAACGCCACAATCTCTAGATTGTGGGTGGAGTATTTACACTAGTGAGGGAGTAACTTCAAAGACCCATATAAGATCATTTCACATTTATTCATTAATATGCATCTTAAATCCAAGTAGGAAGTGTTAAAAAACACCTCAAACATCACAACCTCCTCATGCCAAAGAATCAAGGTACTAACCAACTACTCCTTCAAGTAGTCGAATGCTTCCTGACACTAATATATCCAAATTAAATATCAATCCTTACTAGAAAGACATATTTCCAATCTAAGATAAATCAAGAAAAAAACTCCAATAATAACCCATGAGACTAAGAAAGTAATAAACCTCTTCCATGTTATTGGGTAGTACCCAAGAAATAACCACCTTAACCTTTGTTGGATCCACCACTACTTCTTTATAGGACACTACATGTCCATATAAATACACCTATCACATCCAAAATATACACATAGAAATTTTCCCCTAGAGATGGTGGTGTTAAAGAGTTTGTAAAATGATCCTCAGGTTCTTGACATTCTCCTCTTATGAACTCAAGTATATGGGAATTTTTTTAATGAACACAACTAACAACTGGTCTAGAAACTCACAAAACATGAAGTTCATGAGTCCCATGAACATATATTGTGTGTTTTTGACACCAAATGACATGAATATGAACTCAATGTGCCTATAAAAGTACCAAAAATCAATCTTTAGAATTTCCACATCCTTTACTCCCAGCTAATGATATATTGACTACTGATCGATCTTATAAAACCATCTAGCTCAACTCAATTAGTCAAAGTGATCATAAATTCTCAATAGAGGGTAATTATTCTTGTTCTTCACCTGATTTAGACTCTGGTTGTTTATACACAAACTCAGACCATTGTAAACCTTTTTGGTGAACAAAACTAGAGCTTCCTAAGGTGACACACAAGGATTGATAAAGCATATCTACATAAAATCATCAATATGGGTCCTAAACTATTATAACTTTGAGGGTGTAATTTGATAAGGATCCATCTAAATTGGTGTAACACCTAGCTATAACTTTATTACAAACTCAACATCATGAAAATGGTGTAATTTCACAACCTACTTAGGGAAAACATATATAAAATCCAAAACAAATATAGAGACCTCCACCACATAAGATCTCATTGACTCTGCTAACGACTTAGACATTAATAAAAGAAGGGTCCCTACTTGAATATTTCCCATCTAAAAATCTAACTTGTAGGTGAACACTACACATCCCCCCCATATCGAAAAATAAAACCCTCCTATGAAAACAATCAAACACTGCACAAAAAAACCCAACCAATTCCAATAATGAAATTGTATGGTTGTATCTATAGCACAAATAAATCTCCCAATGACTAATTATACCCCATCATCAATTTGCATCCTAGGCACACATCAAACAATCTATACTGGCCTCTGACTAGTATGGATAACAATAGGGGTGCAGAAAGACTCTCCACATATAGTACTAATTCTTGGACCAAGGTGGGTGGAAAAAAGGAGTGTAAAGATCCATAGTCAAAAAAATAAGAAACTAAGGTAGATGAAAAACTATTTGTATATTGAATGACCATTGGGGCCTCTAGAACTAGTTCCTATATCACATATATCTAGCCACAACTGACTACTACACCCCACTGTAGAAAACCTCCATATTCATGCTCTAATCTAGGTCCCTGATGGTGAGGGATATACTATGGTTTCCAACTCCACCTCCTAATATTTAAGCATAAGACCACAGAATAGGCTGCTGAACAAAATATGTAAGGCTATAAAATTGATACCACCTTGGGGGTAGCTACCACTACTTCTTGGAGGGGGATTGAACACCTAAACCATAACACTGGAGGAAACTTCCACTGATAGTGTCCATGAACTATTAAACCAAAACAAAAAATATGAGATATCTCAGTAGATGAATGAGAACTAACATCCCACCGGAAACATGGCACTGACTTATGAGGCCATGTCCCTTCTAATTGGAATATTAACTAGCCTGACTTCCATGACTCTCCATCTAATTTATTTCTCCTTAGAGGTCTCTGCTAACGTTTAACTAGGGGTAATACAACCCACTCATGCAACCTTTCTATTACCTCGAACTTCTTCTACAACTCCAAATATATAGGTAACATAAGTGGGGAAACTATAGAATGAAGGGTGGGACAAAATTCTACTTACAAGAAGCATTATCAGGACTCCTCATCTATAAATACCTTTGGGGAAAATAAAAAAAGGTCCTTAAAATTAATCCCAATTTCTAAAATGTTCATACTACACTATTAAAGAGAGATAAACTCTTGTATTTTCACCGCTTTCATAATAATCAATAAGAACACCACCCTAAACTACTTCTATAAGTTGAACTATTATACATCAGTCTCCTTCCATTCCCTAAGATATAACATCCACCACCAACGTACTGCTCCTCTCAACTGGATAACTACTAAGGGAACCCAATACTTGGATTGGGATTGAATCAATCCAAAAGAGATATTCAAATCCTACATCTAGTTCCTCATATATAGATCAAAAATTCTTCTCTCATACTTTATTATTCTTTGATGATGAAAGAAACAAAACGTCTAAAACTACTGCTCATCATCTTAGTCAATATCAAACTTATGACGGTCAATAGGGTAAGCCTACTAAACTCCAACCTATTGGACCACATACAGGTGGTGTCCAACTAAAATCTCAATAAAGAAATTAGGTTCACTTATTTCAGGTAGCAATGGATTTATTTAAATTTATTAAATTTATTTATTTATTAATTCTTAAAAACACATCATTGAAAACATATCTCAAGCAAGTATGATGCATGTACCTCTCCTAGGTCTCCACCCAGTAAACATAATCACTTATCTTAATACATTTATATATATTAATTTCCTAACATAAAAAAACATGGGGCCTAAATATCCCATGTTATAGACAGTCTTCCTTATTATAACAGCACACTAAGTTCAGATAACACAGTTTCCTTACCAACCCATGCAGTCCTCACGAGTTCCTAACTCCAACTCAACCCAATCTCTTAACCAAAACCTTTAATACCAATCTATTATGAAACCCCTACATTGGTATCCCTCCTGATCATATAGTGAATAGAAGTATTGAACCCTAAGTCCCTCATCCAGTAGGTTTCAGGTTTGCGACTAGCATCGAGGGTAAATCACACTAATATGGGAGGCACTGCCCTCAACTATCCTAGGAAAATACAAAAATTACCACCAAATAATAAACATTCATAGTAAATAAACCAAAATAATATATAATAAAGATCCAAAATTCATGAATATAAAATAGATACAAGCATCTCCAAAATAAATAAAAAATACTAGAAGAATCCTCTAGCAATAACTATTATAACCCCAGGGTCTGAGCAAGTATTATCTAGCATGATTATCTAAATCCTGATGGAAACCTAAAAAAAAATTTATATATACATGGGGTGACAATAAAATGTATAATTAGTAATACCATACCCAAGGTATCCTATAAAAAAGTGAAAAAATAATACTAATTATGTGGTGAAAAAACAATAGAACAAACCATCACCAACACAAGTAAAATAATTTCTACCCAAACTCACCAAGGATCTCTCGCCTAATAAAACATCCAATAATAGTAAAGTAATATCATAGAAATGTAGATAAAGGCACCCCATAACCACTTCCCCACTGATTTGCGTCTCCCACCCAATGTGAAGACATCCTTTCCCCTTATCCCTTCCTTATCCATCAATAAAGACACCAATCATATATCATGTCTCACAAAACCAACCACATATCACATATTATGGAAACAACTACATATATAATATCACATAACCAGAGCAGTAAGGTATCATTAATGTGTAATACACAAACTATATGCCCTCCTATTACCATTAATGACCATCAATATATATCTCATTATCCTCTACTAGTATCATCAGAAGCTACTAATGAAGGAAGAGTTGGGGAGAGAGGATAGTCAGACATCCATATCCTCCCCATTCTATATGTTAGGGAAAACACCTCCAATGTCTCTAGTTGTTAGTCAGGTTGTTTCACTTGGGTTGGGTTCATAAGAAAAAAACAAGAGAATATAGGTATATAGTACTCTCACACAATCCCACACCCATGGGTTCACACAAGTGACAACACCACAACCACAGTCAGGACACTACCAATATTGTACCACCAAGAACTAACTATATTATAGAATAACCAACCCCAAGAATCATATAAATGGAAATAATATGGATTCCATTTCCCATTATTTAATTCAACAATACCAATTTCAAGATTTACCCATTTGATACGTAATTTAAATTCACACCAATGAATAATTTAAGCATTACCACATTATTATATAAGTTGATATTATTTAATTTACATATAACTACTACATTGAAACCATCACATCAAGCCTCTACATAATAACCATGGCCACCAAGATATAAATAACCAAGGCCACTAAGCTTCACAAAACTAAGGCCACCAAGTTACACACAACCAAAGCCACCAAGACACACACATTTAATCAAGTATAGAACAAGAATATCTAACTTAGTCTTTTTTGTTTACCTATTTCAAGTATTTAACCATTTAAAGGGTATTATAAAATAAATACAACGCTAAAATGAATAATTATATAACAAATATCAAGCATGGAACAATAATAAAAATATCAAGGAAAACCAATAACTGCATGTTCATCTTACCATTCCCTTCAATTTTATTAGTTTGGTTTATTATTTTCATTATGAAAATTCATAAAACTCACCTAATGGAAAAAATGCATGATAATCTCACAAATTCATATAAAAAAGGTGAGAACTTAAACCCCCTACCATAAATTATCTTTCTAATTCACTGCGTAAAGACAAGGAAAGGGAGGAGGAACTAAAGGTCTATAACCACATAAGGGATCCTCAAACCAATATGAAACATAGTTATGTATCATAAAAATCATAGTCAAATAAACCCCCATATCCAATCAATATAGCCACTATAAAACCCATAAGGAACAAGGAAGAACTCAGAGAGAAATTGAAGGACTAACCCAGAATCCCCGATATCAAATCTTTGGAATCCAAGGATGAATTCCAAATATTAGTGTAATATCTCAGTCTCTAGAAACATGGAACTGGTAGTTATATTACATTATTTTTATAGAATACAAGAGTTAATGAAGTATCCAACATATTATTAGTCTTGGAAGACTATATACATATATACATTACATTTTAAAACATAATATACAACATGAATACATTGTTAGAGCATTATTAGACCTTCCATAATGTCCTTGAAAATTATACATAAACCTCTTATAAGTTTCATGGGGAAAGGAAAATGAATAAGGGTGAGTTTGTATTCTCAGTAAGGAGTAGTATAAAATAGAAGCTTTCATAACATAAACATGTAATAAGTGATATGATATAAATAAATGAACAATATGGATCCATAATCAATTCAAAATAAGGGAATTATATATCCATAACAATAAATGAAATCATGGATAATAATAATCATTGATCTCATACTGATGGAATGCTTTATACTGGACATCAAAGCATGATTTAAAGGCCTTATTCTAAGACATTATCCTATTATGGGAAGAGGTATATACGAAAACCCAACCTGTTTTTTATCATGAGACCTATCGATGCATCGAGGGGATATATAATGATTGGACCCACCCATCATCTAATTAAGTCCAATGCATTCACCACAAAATTCATCAAGACATTGAATACTATTACCTATGGAACCTATAGATGAATAAAAATATGGATATCCATATAATGAGAAATATAGAAATAAAATAATTTCCCATTCAATATAATAATGTTTATTTCTTGAAGAATATCCCTTAATCATCTTAGAAGCTATAGGGTATCATCAAAGTAATAGAAAGTACCCTTATAAAATAAATATACTAGCGATGGTACTTTCAATGTGTTGGGTTATCCATGGAAGATAGTAATTTGGTTTAATAGTATAAATTGGTTGGATACCAAGGAAATGGTAGGAAAAATCACTCATCGTGGTTTATAAAGAGCATGTAAATATTCCAAATCATATCCTATGGGAGTGTCTAGAAAGGTGTGCAGTCTTAGGCCCAATATTCGTGCATTAAGGTGATGATTGAGTCAATGCTCAACCAAAACATTTTGAGGTGATTACCATAGTTTAATCTATTCCACAACTATATTGACTTTATAGTATCTAGAAAAGGGTTTATTTTCTATGAAACTACACACACTTTTACTTTACCAAAACTTAGGATGGTTTTTCCACCATGGAAAATATTGAGTTTTACAATGGTTTTGGTAACTTTTGAATCAAAAGAATATGGGTAGGGATAATAATAGACTTGAAAATCCATTTAATTACATGGGTAATATTTTAAAATTCTTCCATGTTAATGTATGCACCACATAAAAAGAAATAGGTGATGAATATAACATGAGTCCCAAATAATGAAAATTAGGATGGAAAAACCCCACTTAGGGATTGGGTAAAAATTAAATAAAAACATATAGAAATAGAGGGATTAAAATTGATCTTTAAATAGAATTAATAAATTTATTTAATGATATAAAATATCAAAATAGGTATTATATACACCACATAATAGAAATTAGGTGCATCGCCTCAAAGAGAGTAATTTGAGATGGAAAACCCTTAACTCTTATCCTAACTTACAAGAATGTTCTTTAACCTACTATATCATAAAAAAATTAATCTTAATAACTTAATTCATAACCTTAATCAATTCCATTTTCATTTATAATCTTCATAAATAGTCATTTTCTATATGAATTCCACCTATCAGGTGTTTATAGTTTTGATCGTTTGTATTAGTTTCATAATAACGATCTACGTATTAATTCTTCTTAAAAATTCCATAATTATTATGTAATTAAAGATACTATTAGGTATTAATTAAAATTATTTATTATCTTTTAAATTCCTTTTAAGAGTGTTTTAGTTTTTATCTTTGAATATGAAATTGATAACAAACATGTTTTAGTGATTCTTGATGATTGAATGGTGTTTTTTTAATTAATGAATTAAATTTGATATAACATAACTAGAATAAAAAAATCATTATTTACACATTTATATTATATTATACTAGTAATTATTTTTCCATAGTCATTAATGATACAAATTCATAGTATTGTTCAAGTAGGTAGTTAAACTGGCCCAAACATAAGCATACCTTGATTTAATGAATGATTATGTGGTGGTTTTGTTGTAATATCATTATAATAGAAGAATAATGATATTATTTTGTGTTTATTAGTGTGATATAAAATAATATTAAATCAATTAGAATAATAGGTAATGGATATAATAATATTATATATTTTGAATAAATTATTTTCCTCTTAGTAAACTTATTTTAAAGGATTGAATTAACAATGATCTTTTATTGATCATATAATTAATAGGTTCTCCAATTTATCACACCATAACATTAATGAAATTATAAAAATTATATTTCCTCATTACATTCATTCTAGGAACCATTAATGATGAGTGGTGATGAAAAATGAATTTCATTTCTTGTAGTGGGGGTAGTCCGTCCATACGTACGAATACCGATTTAGTTTTTTATTAATGGTTCATAGATTCATAAAAAATGATAATAAACTTAATATTGTAACATTATAGTATATAAATGATACTAATATAATTATACTTTTGTTTTTTTAAAAAATTTTAATGAATAAAATTAATAATAAAAGCTAAGTAGTTGATAATACTCACATCGGGGACTTGAATTTTCCTTGGAAGTCTCCTTTGAAATGAAGGCCTTATGCTAACTAATGGTGACCAGAATATTTTAAAAATAGGATAGGGTTATATAAGGAGAAAATTAGTATATTTTAAAGTATAAATTAAAAGATAATGTGAGTCTTTAAGTGGTAAATAAGTTACTCTTTTAAAAGTAAGGAGAAGGTTGTTTTGGGAGCAACCCTTACATTTTCTATAATGTGAGGTTACTATTCAAGGTCCAATGGACAAAAAATAAAAAAATAGGATGGGATAGTGATTATAGTTCTAAAATAATCTCATAAAATCCTTTTTTAAATTTTTTTGATTATTTTAGGGCTTCTTCTTTTAACTTTTAAAATTTACCCTAATTTACTTTTACCTTGGTAATTAATCTCTAACCTTAGTAATTTATTTTTACGAAAATGATTACAATTGAACCTTTATAATAATTTGATCCTTATAATTTCAAATTTTAAAATAATTTTATCAATTAAAATTTATAAAGGTTTGAAAAACTAATTTTAAAATAAACACACTTAATCATGTAAAAATAGTTTTTAGAAAAATAACATTTATATGATTTAAATTTATATAAAAGATAAAATTATCTTAGATACTGATTTTAATGACATAAATTAACATATTATAAAAAAATAAATGTTATTAGGATTTCAAGGAAAGATAAAACTTAATATCCCTTGAAAATAAATGACTTTAAATAAACCAAAAATATTTTTTTAATAAAAGTAACATTTTAATTAGTTCTAAAATTTTTGGACATAAAATTTATAAATTCAAATAATATTTTAAAATGTATTTTTTTCTTAAATTATTATTTGATTACCTAAAAGGTTTTTTAAACTTATAGGTCATTATTATATAATGATAAGTCCATAAAAATTAAAAGTTTTGTGAAAATCATATTTTTTGACTAAAAACCAAACTTTTTAAAAAAGCTAAAAAATTTATACTAAGGTAAATTTGATACAATGAATTCATAAATGGAGTTAATATGGTAAATTAAAAACTATAAAATTTAAATTTTAAATAAATTATTGAATAAAGGATCTTTAGAGTGTGTATTGTGTGATAGTCTAGGATATGACATTTACCTGCTACAATAGGGTCTTAGGTTTTACATCCCCCCTCATAAATAATTTCTCCCTAAAAATTAGGGTATAAATAATCTATTGAAAAAATATTGATTTTACTTCCTCACAAATTATTGTGATTTCTCCAAAGTACTTTTATTAATCGAGTTGTTTGATTATGAAAAACTTTCTTTATGGTGTCAAGAATATGGGAAGGCTCCTCATTGTAAGAAAAGTTGGTCTCTAACACTATTACCTTATATGTGATCACATGAATTTTATTAGGCATGTATTTCCTTAGTAATGAAACATGGAATATGTCATGTACTTTAGAAATCTTGGGTTTCATAGCTAATCAATAATCCACCACTCCAATTCATTCTAGTACTTCAAAAGGACAATGTACATAGGGATTAAATTCCCCTTTTTACCAAATATTACAACACCCTTCCATGTTAAAACCTTTAATAATATATAATCCCCAACTTTAAATTCCATGTATTCCCTTTTATCATCAACATAACTCTTTTGTATGCTCTAGGCTACTTTAATATGATCCCGAATAGTTTGTAATTTAACATTTGTCTCCTCCACAAGCTTTGGACCAACTAGATTTATTTATCCAAATTATTCCTAATAAGTTCGAGTGAGGAACCTATTTACATATAATGATTCACTTGGTTTTATCTGGATTCTAGAATGAAAGTTATTATTTTATGAAAATTTTACCAAAGGTAGTTATCGATCCTACATACCTTGGAAGTCAAGAGAACATGATCCCAAATTTTCTTCCAAAGTATGGATATTCCTTTCAAAATTTTCATTAGTTTGAGGGTGAAATGTAGTGCTTAAATGTATCTCAATGTTGATATCCCTTGGAAGAATCTTCCTGAATTTTGATATGAATCAAGGGTCATGATCAGATACAATTAATAGAGGTTATACATGTAGCCTTATGATTTTATTGATATGGATTTGTTCATGGTGACCAGGGGGTATATTTTCTCTTATTATAATGAAATGAGAATACTTAGTAAGATTATCAAGGATGAAACATATAATATCATTCTTCCTTGGAGTCTTTTGGATTCCAGTGAAAAAGTCCATTATGACATTATGCCACTTCCATATAGGTATAGGCAGAGGTTGCATGACTCCCATAAGATGTTATATTTTAGCCTTTTCCTATTGGAGTACTAAGCATCTTGACACATAGTCTACAATTTCACTCTTTATACCATTACACCATAAATTTTATCTTAAATCCATATACATATTTGTGCTACCATAGTGTATATATAAATTTGACATATGTGCTTCATCTAGAAGTTCCCATTTCAATTCTGGTATGTATGGAACTCGTAACCTATTACCAAACTTCAATACTTAATCTTTATAGACGAATTATGTCAATTTACCATAAATTTATACTTTAATATTCCTTTGTAACTCCTCATCATTCTGTTGGGACGGAAAATGATGGCAAGAGGGGGGGTGAATTGCCTTTTAAAAAATTATTAACAATTAAAAACAATGTTAAAGGTGCAGCGGAAATAAATGAGGCAAGACACAAAACTTGATAACGGAGTTCGACTTAAACCCAAGCCTACGTCTCCGCTCCCAACCCAACCGTTGAGAGATTTACTACCACTTTCTTTTTAATGGTTTTAGCAAGAAACCCACTAGACTTTAAGGTTAGTCTAGAACCTATTACAGCTTGCTTTTAATGGTTATGCAAGAACCCACTTGCTTTTAATGGTTGAGCAAGAACCCACTAGCCTTCTTACAGGTGAAGGCTAGCTCACCTATGACTCAAGCCTTTTAAAGGGAAGGCTTGACTAACCTCTTCACACCTTGAAGGTGGTGTGAAAACCCAAATGAAAGGGAGATGAGAGAAAGAGGGGTTTGTAGGCACAAACCCAAATTAAAGCTCAAAATGATAAAACGATAAAAACCATAAAGATGAGAAGACTTGGGCGCCAAAGGATTGATGGAGTTGATGAAGAGCTCTCCCAAGCTTCTTTGATGGTGCTCCTTGGATGTGGAAATGTGTTGGAGCAAGTGGAGGTTCCTTGGAGGAATGCGCCGGAGGTTCGCCAAATGATCAAAAATGTTCCCGTGGGCTTCCGTGAGTTTCCGGGGCTTCCTAGTCCTTTATTTATAGAGGGGGAACCCTCAAATGGCCTTTGGGAGTCTTCGAAGCCGTTGGATAGGCCTTCGGAGCCGTTGGGGGGCAAGTGGACAAGTCTGGTCAAAGCCCAACGGCTAGTTTGACTGGCTCCACCGGCTGACCGGTGCTTGGCCACCAGTTGGCCGGTGCTTTGAAAAATAGAGAGGGCTCGGACTCAGGCACCACCGGCTGGCCGGTGAGGAGGCCACCGGTTGGCCGGTGCTGAGGCAGTAGGTGTGACTATTTGTATGGGTTCCACCGGCTGGCCGGTGGTGAGACACTGGTTGGCCGGTGGTCTGGACAGAAATGATGCCTTCTGTCCAGGCTCCATCGGCTGGCCGGTGGGCATCCACCGGTTGGCCGGTGGACTGAAATTCAGTCCACTTTTTCCTACTTGCTTTATTGGTCTAATTCCTTGGCAACCTATCATCCAAAAACACTTAAAACAAAATTAGACAAAAAAGAGAGTGATTGTGATCATTAAAATTAAACCACGAGGGGTACGAGAGGTACAACAATCTCCCCCTATTTTGATGATCACAATCACCAAAACAAGCAATGTAAAAATGAAATGAAAGGCATGCTTTAAAGGATAAATTGAAAAGTAAAGAAAAGCATGAGAGAAAGATTTCTCCCCCAATCAACCAAGAATTTCTCCCCCTTTGTGATTATCAAAATAGCACGGGGCATAAAACTTGATTGAGGGAAAGGTTGAAAAACAAGATATATATTTTAAACTAATTGAAATTTTTTAAATTTGAATTGAAAGTTTTGAATTGAAAGTTTTGAAATGAAAGTTTTGAATTGAAAGTTTGAATATAAAGCAAAAAGGCTTAAACGATCCTAACTCCCCCTAAATAAAAACAACAAATCACCGGGGAGAGGTTTTTGAAACCGAGACAAATTTTGGCCCGGAGAGACTCGCTAAAAGGGATTTTTCAATCCAAACTTGTCTAGTGGCGGGTCTTCTCCTATAAAATTCATCATTAAAAGAAATAGTTTTGGGCCTTCCATACCGGGCATTTTTGCAATTGCACTCATAAATTAAGTGCCCGGGTTTTTTGCAATAATTACAAAATTTATATTGGGAGCTCCCCCTTACAAAAAAAGTTGGAGCATGGGAAGAGGAAGCTTGCTTGGAATAGCGAACCCCTTGGGTGGTTCTAGATATGCGTTGGGAACCAAGGAGCTTGGTTAAATTTTGTTCACCTTGGGTGAACTTGGAAAGAGATTCCCTTAAATCCTTGATTGTTGATTCCATAGAATCAACATCGGGAAGGTTTTGGATCTTGAGGGACAACTCCTCCTTTTCTTTGAGAAGTTGTTCCTTTTCGGAAGAAAGTTTTTTGAAATTCTTTTTTAAAGCAACAAATTTGGAAGAAAGTTCGTGAAAACCTTCCTCCAATTGATCTCTAGCATGTTGGAGATCCTCGTAGGATAAATGATTAAAAGAATTTGAAGAACTAGAGGATGAGGAGTCGGAAGAGGTTACCTCATGAAATGCCATTAGACACTTTTTACCGTCGTCACTTGAGGAGGAGGAGGAGGATGTGGAGCTATCACTCCATGTGGCCTTGAATGCCTTCTTCTTTTCCTTTTGCTTGGCCTTTTTCTTGTTGAGTGGACAATCGGGCTTGTAATGGCCTTTCTTTCCACACCCGTAACATGTTACCTCGGGCTCGGATTTGTCGTTGGGTTGAGCCTTGCGGGATTTCTTCGTTTTGTGCTTCTTCATGAATTTTTGCATTTTGCGGGCAAGATTCTCCATTTCTGAATCGCCGCTTGAAGAGGAATAAGATGAGGAGGAGGAGCTTTCTTCTTTTTGGACTTTGAAGGCGATGTTCTTTGGAACTTTGATCGGTTTGCCTTCCTTTTCATCTTGCCTCCTCATGGTGATCTCGTAGGTCATGAGGGATCCGATGAGCTCTTTGACCGGCATGTTCTTGACATCTTTTTCTTCTTGGATTGCCGTGACTTTTGGTGCACATGAGCTTGGTAGGATCCAAAGGATCTTCTTGACCATTGTCTCTGCAGAAACATCATCTCTAAGAGATTTTCTTCCATTGCAAACGTCAGTAAAACGAGTAAACATTTCAGAAATTGATTCATGTGGGTGCATGGTGAAACTTTCAAAATCTTGGCGAAACATATCCAATCGAGTATCCTTAACTTTGTTGGCCCCCTCATGAGTAACCTCCAAAAGTTTCCAGATTTCATGTGATGAGGTGCATGTGGAAACTCGATTGAATTCATTACGATCAAGGCCGCAATGAAGAGCGTTCATGGCTTTGCCATCAAGCTCGAAATTTTTAATATCGGCTTGAGTCCATTTGAATTCATCGGGAGAAGAGAGAGAGTAACCATGCATGAAAATTTTATAAATAGGATAACCTATACTTCTAAGAAAAGTGGTCATGCGGGTTTTCCAATAAGTATAGTCGGTTCCATCAAAAAATGGAGCACGACCCAAAGAATAGCCTTCGGGGGCGAAAGAAGTTGAAGCCATCACAATGGATATTGAATTTGAAACCGGTTAGAGTATTACTCAAATTTTGCCTCTGATACCAATTGTTGGGCCGGAAAATGATGGAAAGAGGGGGGGTGAATTGCCTTTTAAAAAATAATTAACAATTAAAAACAATGTTAAAGGTGTAGCGGAAATAAATGAGGCAAGACACAAAACTTGATAATGGAGTTCGGCTTAAACCCAAGCCTACGTCTCCGCTCCCAACTCAACCATTGAGAGATTTACTACCGCTTGCTTTTTAATGGTTTTAGCAAGAAACCCACTAGACTTTAAGGTTAGTCTAGAACCTATTACAGCTTGCTTTTAATGGTTATGCAAGAACCCACTTTCTTTTAATGGTTGAGCAAGAACCCACTAGCCTTCTTACAGGTAAAGGCTAGCTCACCTATGACTCAAGCCTTTTAAAGGGAAGTCTTGACTAACCTCTTCACACCTTGAAGGTAGTGTGAAAACCCAAATGAAAGGGAGATGAGAGAAAGAGGGGTTTGTAGGCACAAACCCAAATTAAAGCTCAAAATGATAAAACGATAAAAACCGTAAAGAGGAGAAGCCTTGGGCGCCAAAGGATTGATGGAGTTGATGAAGAGCTCTCCCAAGCTTCTTTGATGGTGCTCCTTGGATGTGGAAATGAGTTGGAGCAAGTGGAGGTTCCTTGGAGGAATGCGCCGGAGGTTCGCCAAATGATCAAAAATGTTCCCGTGGGCTTCCGTGAGTTTCTGGGGCTTCCTAGTCCTTTATTTATAGAGGGGGAACCCTCAAATGGCCTTTGGGAGTCTTCGGAGCCGTTGGAGAGGCCTTCGGAGCCGTTGGGGGGCAAGTGGACAAGTCTGGTCAAAGCCCAACGACTAGTTTGACTGGCTCCACCGGCTGACCGGTGCTTGGCCACCGGTTGGCCGGTGCTTTGAAAAATGGAGAGGTCTCGGGCTCAGGCACCACCGGATGGCCGGTGAGGAGGCCACCAGTTGGCCGGTGCTGAGGCAGTAGGTGTGACTATTTGTCTGGGTTCCACCGGCTGGCCGGTGGTGAGACACCGGTTGGCCGGTGGTCTGGACAAAAATGATGCCTTCTGTCCAGGCTCCATCGGCTGGCCGGTGGGCATCCACCAGTTGGCCGGTGGACTGAAATTCAGTCCAATTTTTCCTAGTTGCTTTCTTGGCCCAATTCCTTGGAAACCTATCATCCAAAAACACTTAAAACAAAATTAGACAAAAAAGAGAGTGATTGTGATCATGAAAATTAAACCACGAGGGGTACGAGAGGTATAACACATTCTACTGGTATTTCTCTATCCTTTCTAATAAGGATGGTTTAATAATTGATTAGAAAAGGAACGATGGAAACCCTTTCCTAGAAATCACCATATCCATCTTTACTAGATTTTTTTATATATGATCCTTTTTAATCCTCATCACAGTTAGAACTCCATGGTACCACCTACTCAATGCATCATCCACCTTGTTTTCCTTCCCAGGGTGGTAGTGTATCAAACAACCATAGTCCTTGAGTAGTTAAAACCATATTATTTTCCTCATATTGAGTTCCTTTAGAGAGAATATATACTTAAAAATCTTATGATATATATATCTATCAAATATTTCACTATAAGGTAGTGTCTCCATGTTTTCAAAGAAAATATTACAACTTCTATCTCAAGGTCATGAGTTGGATAATTATTTTCATGGATTTTCAATTGTCTTGATTCATAGGCAATCACCCTATCATTCTATATAAGGACACAACAAATTACTTTCTTTGATGTATCACTATATATTAAAAATACTTCCTTAATTGATGGTAGATTTAAAATGGGTGCATTAATCAGTCTCCTCTTCACCTCTTTAAAACTTTCCTCAAATTCCCTTGACCATGTGAGTATAACCCCTTTATGTTAACTTGGTTAACGAGTTTTCCAACTGAGAACAATCCTAAAAAACCACCAATATTAACCTACCATCAATAAACTTAAAATCTCAATTATGTTAATCAGTGTAGGACATTCTTTGAATACCTTTATATTTGAAGGGTAAACAAATATTCCATCGTTAGAGACAATATAGCCAAGAAAAGAAACTTCATTAAGGAAAAATTCACACTTACTATATTTACTATATAATTTATTTTTCATGATGGTCTCTATAATTATTTTTAGATAACTCTCATACTCTTCATAGATACTATAGTATATCAATATATCTTCAATTAATACCATTAAAAAGTTATCAAGATACTCCTTGAACACTCTATTCATTAGATCCATAAAGACAAAATTTGAATTAGTCATTCCAAAAGGCATTACTATAAACTCATAATGTCTATACCTTATTTGAAATGTTTAATTTTGCATATCATCCTATTTATACTTAACTGATGATAACTAGAGTGAATATTGATCTTTAAAAAAATATTAAGATCTTTAAATTTGATCAAATAAGTCATTAATGCATGGTCAAGGATACTTATTATTTACAATAATAGTATTGATCTATATATAATTGATGAAAAATCTCATAGACCCTACATTCTTTTTCAGGAATAAAATTGGGGATCTCGATGGTGAACCACCAAGGAATATAAATCCCTTATCACAAAACTCCTACATCTATTTCTTTAACTCCACCAACTCTACTGGTTCCATCCTATAAGGCGTTTTAGATATAGGTCTTGCATCAAGAATGATTTCAATGGATAAATCTATTTCAATATTATTATTACTTGAGAATATATCCTCATATGAAGAAAAGGTCTGAGATATCAACAACCTTTGAAGGATTATATTTAAACCATCAATGAATCAATAAATATTACTTTTCAGTCTACATACATACACTACTGGAAATGGTCACTAAGCCAACATATGTATACCCACAGTTCTAAAAATCCGTGGGTATAGAGCATTTGTGTTAATCAATACCGACGATTTTCTAAAAAACATGCCAATAGTCAGTTCAAAATCATGCACCTCTCGTGCTTCTCCCACCATACCCATTCATGATCCCTAATCTCCTTTTCCCTCCCCTCACCCTCCCACCTTCGCCTCGACCTCGACCTCGACCTTGACCTCCCACCCTCCACCTCCGCCTCTTCCTAGATCTCTCAGCCTCCACTTCAACATCCCAGCCTCCGCGTCCTGGACCCGACGTCTCTCCCTCTGCATATTCCTCCCAACCCCTCCCTCCCTCCACATCTACCTCCTGACCTCCAACTCCCGGACTCCCCCATTCACTCTTTAGGACACCCCCTACCTATAGGTATGTTTCCCTCTCCCACATAGGTTGAGCGATTTTCTCACTCGATCAACGACCGAACTCCTCCTCCTCCAACATTATCCCCTAATATGATTTGTTGATGCACATCCCATCAGGAATCTCCTGTTTGTTTAGGCGCACCTGTCTAGGTCAAGGCGTGTTTCTGTTCATCTAGGGGCATCTTCTATTCATCTAGAATTCTCCTCTAATTGGGTGTTTTTATGATTCTAATCTTGTTTGATAGTGAGTTCCTAATCCTTCTATATCCACTATTTTAAAAACCATAGTACACTTTAATTTGATTTAGATTAACTTGATGTTTGTTTTTAAGTTCATTTTTTAAAGACTATAATTTCTGATTCCATGTTCTATTGAACTATAAGATTCATATATTTTCTATAGAATCATGAAATTGAGCTAAATTTATTTCATAAAAACTAATAACTACTTCAAATGTGTGTATAATGATGTCTTATATATGTTTCACTGAATTTATCTCAGTGAAATATTTAGTTATGATTTTTTCTTCTAATGATGTATCATCTAAACTTGAAGTTATCAGAATAAAACTGTTGGATCTTGTTATGAGTTATTTTAGAAATTAAACAATGACATTGGGGATTATGAGTTTCTATAAAATATGTATGCGATGAAGCATAGTTGTAAATTTTATTAAAGCCTACATTATCTCATGACTAGTGTGGTTGTGATCGTATTTTTAAAATTTATTTCATTTTCAAAAGAGATTCCATTATCTGAAGTATCATTGTAAAAGCACTTAGTTTTTCTTTTGTAATGGCATTTTATGATTCTACATGATCGAAGAGATTTCAAGGCTAGGAAACTACATCTTATAAATGTTTATTGATGATGTCTAGTGTTGTAAATTATAGATCATTTAGAAATAAGATGAGTACCGGATGATGCAGGATGTCATGGACGCTGCCCCACTTCACCTTGTTTCCTAGACTACGATCCAGGTATCACCAAGAATCCACCACAGGCCTGTATATACATTTAATTTTTGTTTTTTAATTATGCAGGAATGATTAGATGTAATTGTATTATTATTTAATTGTTTTTTTCAACTTTCCACATTTAATTATCATTTTTAAAATTTTATTGTATTATATTTTAGGTTCATGTAAAATGACTATTGAGAGTAGAATTCCAACATCAAATGTGGTAGAATCTACAACACATGACTATTTTGATTGCAATTTTGCATCACAAACTTAATTGTTACTTTTATATACTATTAGTTTGTTTTTACAGTAATCTGATATCATCAATTATTCATTATCTACTACACACTGACCATTTATTTCTTTATATTTATGAGTATTTTTTCTGAAAATATTATTGACGAATTCAATTTTTTCATTACACCACAAACATTTTAAGTTTTCATGTCAATTAATTTATTGATGAATGTATATAGTTTCTTGATTTTTTTCTCTATGAATGTCATATATTCTACAATTTGTTTATTATTTATTTCATTTTTTGTAATTATTTACCTATGTCTATTGGAATCTATTTAAAATATGGAATCTTTGTTTCTTTACATTTACAATATGTGTGTGAATTGGGAGGATTCTTCAATAACTTATGAAATTGGTATTCCCCCCATTATTTTCTCATCTGATGATTTTACAATGTAATTTTTATGTTTGAATTTAATTAATTAATTATTGATTATTTGTTTTCATAGGTAATCGTCCAAGCTATAGAACTAAAAGACATTCTATTACCCCACCCAATATAATGTAATAACACTTTAAATGGCTGCCAAAAAATATTCTACCGAAAGGTAATTTTCTATGTTAAAAGAATGTAAACTGCTAATTAATTATTTGTTTACTCTAATAATTTGACACTTATTTGTCTATATTTTAAGATTCATTAACTGATTTAACTTCCCTCTAACACAAATGCACCACATCCATATGATACTTTTCATTCCATGTTAACATTATGAGACTGATCATTGCATTCATATAGATTTAGGTTAGTTATGTGTCAATATTAATATCTTCTTCCAAACTCATGTAAACATAATAACCTTTCATGTATGTATAACGTAGGAACTGATTTGAAAAAAAATTTATTCATTAATTCAACTATGTTAGTAAAGATGGTATGCCTTTAATTACCATTCATTTATCTGTATTGATAATAGTTTAATATATACCAAATTTGGTTGATAAAAATAGTTGTTGCATACACATTTTGTTACATATGAATTGTCTAATGACTTCTATCATAACTGTTACCAATGTATTGTGTTATTTGGAATTGTGATTTCAATTAATTTTTAAATTTCATGATTACATATAAGTATTTCATAATTATTTCAATGAATTTTGAAATTGATACCAATGTATTGTCTATTGAATTATATCATTACTGTTCTGCATTTTCACTTTACTCATCTATATTTTTACAGAACCACATTTATTCCAGTACTCTTTAATGTAATATTACTACTTCTTGTTAATGTAACTTTATATAAAATTATAGTTGTTTGGGTATCATATTTTAAAACTAATAATATATAAATCAGTTATAGGTATTGAATTTTTGAAACATTATTATGTTATTTGGGTGTTGATTTTTTCATTTGATTTTCTTTAGTGTTGGATAATAGTTTTGGTAAAAAAATATTTACAGTTACCATCCATTTTGATTTCTCTTTGAATGTTCTCTTTTATTATCATTTATGTTTTTGGATTTCTTTATTTGTAAAGTTTGCCTAAGATTTAAATAATGGCATTTTTTATCTTCGTTCTCCTTTCATTTTCCTGAGATCAAGGTAATCACTCTGGTCATCATTTTTTCATCATGAAGGAGAATATTTAGAAAATTTTACCTATTTATAAGTCATTAATATTTTTGTAAAAATAATTATTCTAAAAATGATTTCTTTTATGATATGATGTGAATTCCTTCCTGCAATGTCATGCATTTTGATTATGTTTTCATTAGGGGTGTTAAATAGAAATTCTTTAGTAAGTTCTCCCAATGGTGTGAACATTAATGTTATGGTGTGAATTTATTATATTATGCAATGACATGAATTTTGAGTGTTTTAAATCATCATCAACTGAACCATAGTCAATTGAAAATTCTATGACATGTGTTTTGATTCTATCTGGATACCAGTGTTTGACACAATCATCAAATCAAGCCTGATTTATTCTATTATAAACTCATCTAAATATATTAATTTGTATGACTAAAGGATCCCATTTTTCTGATATGACATGTATTTTGTACATTCAAATATTTTCTTATTCATTTCTATTCTGCATAGGAGGATGTCTACAATCTCATGGTAGTGATATGATGTGATTTTTTATTTTTCTGAGCAGTCCTTCCAAACTGATTACTATACTTCTATGTTGTGTTATCATCTAGGGTGTTTTTTATTCCAATTCTACTATGACCTGTATCCATTGGTCTTCATCAGTATTTGAATCCCTCTATTGGATTTCTCTTCAAATTCGTTTTAATTTCCTATTTCATTCCCTTCTTCTATGGATAGCTAACCAAGATCCTCTACTCTAATGTGGGCAACATTGTTGTATTATGGAGCATTCCAGTACTTGCATCAACCCTCACTTTCCGGACTACAATCATTTTGAGGATGACACTCAATGTGATTGTGGTTTTCATGACCACAATGCTCTTTAAGATTTTGTGGGAACCCATTGGGACCTTCCCTCAAACCATGATCTCGATGCCCCAAACCATGATATCCCTCAATAGATTGGATCATAACATGACCAATTCTGAATTTTCTATATATTTAATAGAGAGAGTGTAGCATTGGGATGGTTCCATTTCCATAAAGGTCAAAAACAAATATTTTATCTTGGATGATGATGCTGAAGAACTCTATTTGAGGAATTTGAACCTGGAGATTCACAGGGGGGAGCTTGCAGCCATAGTTGGGACTGTTGGATCAAGGAAGTCTTCTCTCTTGTATTTAATTCTTGGTTAAATGAAAAAAACAAATGGGAAGGTTTGTATTGGTCCAGTGACTAATTTTTGATTTATTAGTTCATCTCTAGAATGTATTGATTATTCCATAGATTTGTATGCTTTATTTATTTTCATCAGGTCATGATTTATAGCACAAATGCATATGTTTCCCAAACATCATGGATTAAAAGTGGTACCATTAAAGAAAACATGTTGTTCATCTTGATGATAAACCTGGAAAGATACAGGGAAGTCATCCAGGCCTGTTGTTTGGAGAAAGACTTGGAAATGATGGAATCTGAGTACTAGAATAAAATTGGGGAGTGGGGAATCAACCTCAATGGTGGCCAAAAACAGAACATACATCTTTCTATAGCTTTTTATCAGGATCTTGATATTTAGCCTTCTTGATGATGCTTTTAGTGCAGTAGATTCCCACACTGGTTTAGATATATTCAAGGTGACAACCCTACACACACTATAATTTTAACAATATTATATAGAATTTCTGATACATTTCATTATTTTTTAGGAATGGGTTATGGGGCTTCTCAAAGGTAAGACCATTTTACTGGTCACCCATCTCATTGACTTCTTACATAATTTTGAAAACATATATGTGAGTTTCCTTTAGTCTATTTCATTGTTTGTAAAGTGGGTCTTTGCTGAGCTGACATGGAAAATAGGTTATGTGAGATGGGATGGTAGTGAAATATGGGAAATTTAGAGATATAATTTAATATGGAATGTATTTTAAAGATTTGGTGATGGATAATGAAATCTCATTGGAACTGGAAGAAACAGTTTGCAATGTGCCTACCATGAGTTCCCCTAAAACACCAAACTCACCAAAAGTCTCGTTGGAACGTTCAGAATCCACTGGTGGTGAAGGCATGTATCTCAAATATGTTTTTTCACCTGAAGTATCATATGAACTATGTGAATATGTCCAGTCTTCATTTGTACCTTCAAATATATTTTTTCAAGTATATTCATCTGTCTTCAAATCTATTTTGTATTTTTTTACAGGTCATGATCTATACCCATGGTTCATTGAACCATGGGTATATTATTTCTAGTGTGATGATCTATACTTACAGTTTTGTAAACCATGGGTATAGATATATACCCATAGTTCTAAAACAATGGGTATTATAATATTTTTTGGGCCTATACCCACGGTTCTATAGAACCGTGGGCATAAATCTATCCTAATGTCTCGATAGCCCACGATTTATAGAACTGCGGGTATAGCCTATACCCACGGTTCTAGGAGATATACCCATGGTTTTAAACCATGTGTATAGGTGATATTTTCATTAGTGATAGTTCATAGTATGTATATCTTACCTTTTAAATTTATAATCATACTCAACAACATTTTCCTCCACCTTTTATCTAAGATTTAGGAACTAAATTTCCATTTTAGCTCTTTTATCATGAGTAAAGTATCATAGAATATATCCTTAAAAGTTCCCCATTACATAATCATGTTCTAATATTCTTTTTTAGTGTTTTGGATTAAATACCACTATTGGTCTGTATCTCCCTTATGATGATAGAATTAAATGATGAATTTTTCCTTTTCAACACTTCCCAAGTCAAGAAATATCTTTTCTAGGGACTTGATTCATTGTTCAGCTATAAATGGATTAACAATTCTACTGAATGATGGAGGTTGTCATCATATGATGTAGTCCAACATAGTTACACCATGTTGTGGATCACCAAGTCTCTCTATACGGGTGTGAATATTTTTCGTAACCTAGTTAAACTGCCTTTATATGGTTATGATCTAATTAGCCTCAACTATAGATTCATTTACTTGTTTAGGGGTAACTTACCTTCATTAACTATGGGTATTGATATTATTTTCATTCCTTATGTTAGTTTTCATCACTTAATAATGGAATAAACATAATTAGATCATTATATTGAATTTTAAAATATAACTCCTATTACATTTTCTAGAGTGTTCCTTAGAAATCTTGAGGTGTTTTCATAGTACTTGTTCTATCTAACTAGGTTCCTCGAAATCTAGTCCCCAAGGTTCCTACTAAAATTACTTTGATACCAACTATAACATCCTAGACTCTATAAATCTAGAGTTGGTAGTTATATTACAACATTGGTATAGAATAAAAGAGTCCCCAAAGGATCCAACAACTTAGTAGTATTGTAAGACTAGATTCTTACATACATTACATTTGAAAACATAAGATACAACATGAACACATTGTGAGAAAATTATTATACCTCCCATCATATTCCTAAAAATTATATATATACCCCTTCTAGGTTTCCTAGGGAAAGAAAAAAAATAAGCACAAGCTCAAATGCTCAATAAGGAGTAGCATACAACTAAAGCTTTCATAACATAAACATGACATAAGTTATATGGTAAGAATAAATGAACAATATGAATCCATAATCAACTAAAACTGAGGGAATGATATATCCATTAAAATTAATGAAAACATGGATAATAATAATAATTGATCTCATAATAATGAAAAACATAATTCTGGACATCAAAACATGCTGTCAATGCCTTGTGCTAAGATATTATCTTGTTAGGGGAAGATGTATACACCAAAACCCAACCCATTTTGACTCATGATACCTATTGATGCATCGAGGGACTTTATAATTCCATCCCCCACCTATAGTGACCCATTTTTTTTCCAAATATTATCACATGATTTTTTAACAGAAATATCTTTTAAATACAAAACAAGGGTCAAAAGGACCATTTTCTTTAGAAGAGTAGGTGTATAAAACATAAAAATAAAATGAATTTTATTTTAATATCCATAATTATCTCCTAAATCTCTTTGATCTCCTAAAACCACATGGGATAAACTAGGGAATATATAGGAAAAAAGGGTGAACTAAAAAGCATAGTAAGGGAATAAATATGATAAGGAATTATAACATGTGTGTCAAAGGTATAACATGGTATCATAAAAGAGAAGTCTCATGAGTAATCACATGGGAGAATAAAATAAATAACATGGTATCATAAGATCATATAAACATAGGAAATGTGAAATAAACACAAAATATGACATAATCATTAGTCAAGGCTAACTTCCAAGATAACATGTCTTGGTAGATAGAGTCCTATCATGGATTAGGTTTACTCCCTAATCCCATACATAATGTCTCATGAGAAAAAAACTTTACCCAATTAATTGGAGGGTTATCAAGTAACAACTATCATAACATTTTCATGATTATATGTGCCACAAAAAGAAATAAATCATAATATATAAACATAATATTTACCCACAGAATGTAATGAGTTTCATAATCTTTAATTATATCATAATCAAAGGAAATTTCATAAATATTTCAAAGATAAGAAGTAATTAAATATTATGGATGTTTATATTTAAGTACATAATTATAGGTCTCAAAATAAGGTGTTTATTTTGGAATAAAAACTATAAATGATCATTACATAAAAGGGTTAAGGAATAGAAAAGTTCCCCTTAATCGAGTTTGATTTTAAAGGAGTTTGAGAAATGAATTTATGGAATGTATTACCCCATAAAAGGAAGATAGAATTCGATAGGTATATATTTAAGAGACATATTTATAGAATTTAAAATCAATACATGACATCAAATGGAGATAGAAAGTGAGTTAGAGATAGAATGGTCAAAACCTACAGAAAACAAGATGTTTAGAGAGATCCCTTACCTTAAGTCTCATATTTCTTCATAAATGTTATAGAATCATATATAATAAATATTGATTTATTATAAATGTATTAAAAAACAATACCCACATATATAATACCATATATTATTTTCTTATAACATCTTACCACCCATTTATTAATAATTCTTTATTAAAATCACTTTTCTGAGTGATAACTACTTTGTTTTTCATGCATGTTTTGGTTATGAAGCCTTAGTATTTATACACTGATCATGATTCAATCATATACAAAATGATAAAAATGATATTAATATCATATATATTCATTATATATATATATAGTCATCTATAAACGGCAGAGATATAAAAAATGAATTACATCGTTCATAGAGATGGTGGGTCGTACGTATGCATGAGCATTGTTTCCATTTCATATAGATGAAATGAAATAAAGGTAAATAATAATTAAAATTTATGTAATAATAATAATATCATAAATAACATATATATTTATTAAATCCATCATTATAACTATCTGTGCAATGCAGTGATGGAAAATGAATTACATCAGTTCACGAGGTGGTAGTCCACCGTACACACGAATGATGGTTTCATTTCCTATTTTATGGAATATGAGATGTATTTAAGTGATTAAATTAACATAATAACATATAATTATATATAATACATTGGTTTTATTATTTTATATTGTCTGAATAATATTTTAAGGAGGTAGAAGAAGAAATAAAACTAAAAAAAGTAGGCTAAAGACTATACCTCTTCTTCAGACAACTTCATTTTATTTACTCCTTAAACCCTATATGGTTGGTATTATTCAAAAAATAATACCTCTAGAACATGTTTAGGGATGTTAGGAAGGTATTTGGGTAGGTATTGGCTAAACTAAAACGCTTTTTAAGTGTGAAGAAAATAGGATAGAAGGTTCCCTTTTCTAAGTGAGTGGAGGGGAACTCTTGGGATTACTTAAAATATTAAATTAATATAAATTAATTTTGTAATGAACTGATGTTTTATAAATGAAATTACCTTTTAAAATGAATAAATTACTTATTAAATAACGAAATTATAGAAAAAACATGCACTACTTTGGTTATTTTGGACTGTTATAAGTTATATCCTATCCGATTTAAAAGACCTTTGAATATCACAACCATTGATAATATAACCACTGTACAATGATCATTATTATTAGTATATATTATGTGTTTTGATAAATCCAATTGAAATTGATGAAATAATCTATGGCCTTGAATGATAGTATCACACCCTATGTCGCCCATTTATCAGAGCTTCTAAGGGAGATAACATCACTAGGATTTTCCCTTGACCAAGCCCAAGCCATGATTCAACAACTAAAGCATGAGAAAAACCATTTATGAGATAAGTTCAAGCTCATTGAGATCGCATCCTAAACCATGTTCGCCAAACCACCTTAGAAAATCTCACCATCGTGCACCTTACCCTTAGGGCAAAAATTGGTGTAATAAAGGGGTATCTATTTAGACCCTAACAATATGATTTTTTATATTTTTATTTTTAATAAAATAATGATTATATTTATCTTTTATTCCTTTATAATGATTGAACAAATTTTTTGATAAAAATTAGGTTTTGATATGATGAACCATAAATTGATTTTTTGGGAAATATATAGTTTCAAAAAAAGACAATATTTTTGATGAATTCAAGAATTTTTGAAACAAATGATATTTTAATAAAATAAAATAATTAAATTATATTTATTAAATATAAATGATTATATAATTTTATAAATTCAAGTGTAATTTTTACAAGGATTAGAAAACTGTTATTGTCAAAAAATCAATATTTTTCAATAAATGGGTAATTTTTATTTTAAAAGTATAAATTAACATATTTATAGAATTATTTAGATAAAAAATTTTATTTTTTAAATCAAAAAGTAAAAATTATTTAATGGTTAATTTTTCATAATTTTCAGAGATAATCAAAATTTTGGGTAAAAATTAAATACGGTATGTATTATAACATCATAAAATCCCAAAAAGTTATGTAATAAATACTATAAAGAGTATCCACGACCAAAATTATTTTTCCCCTTTAAAATAGTTTGTAAGTTATTTGATTAATTTTATAAATTCTTAATTAATCCTCCAAAACCTATATTATATTTTATTTTTTTAAAATCAATTATTTATAAACATGACTCACTTAGATATCACCAAGGGAATTATTTTAAGGAGTTCATTTCTCAGCTCTATAAAATAATGAAATACACTGCTCTTTGGTAGAAACCAAGTTCAAAAACCATAATATAGTTTGTGGTTTGGATTAATTTATCTTATAGAGTCTAAAACATAAGTTTGAAAATTAATAAATATTTCTACTCTATTTTGATATATAAATCCACCCAACCTCCAATTATTCTTCACTAAAAACCCTCGAAGCACAAATTTACTATACCCTTACCTCTCTAGATCCATCCCAAGTTCCTCTAAGATCTTAATAAGCTCATCCCCAACTTTTAGAAGTTCCCTCTCAAGGTAAGAAATACTATCCTTCTCCTATTTATTCAAGAACCTTCTTTATATTATACCTTTGATTTATAATTTTTCATGTGGTGATATGTTTTCATACATTAATATCACTTCCCTTATTATTTACAAGTGATGATAAGGCCCTTTCACTCACATTTAACTATTTCGTGAATCTTCATGTACCCCCGTTATGCTTCCAAAATTATCCTATGATTTCCCATGCCAAACCTTTGTGTAGTGAATACCCATACCCATTTACACTCAAATTTATTCACCTATATGTTACTATAATTAATTTATTGGGTTATGTAACCCATAATCCTTTATCATGGTATTAAAAGTGATAAAATACATCCTTATGTTGAATGATATATGTGGCACACTTATACATGTACATGTTATGAATGCGATGGGTGGGACCAAAATTATATATCCCTCCAATGAATTGGGTAATTTTTTTATCTCATGAGATACCATGTTTGGTGCATGGCAGGTTATCCTAAACACACTATTCTATGATGACTCCGTAGTTAGACTTGACTTATGTTTATGATGCTGTGTTTTATGTTGTTTCCACATTCCCATATTACCTTTATGTTATTTTATTATATCATGTTTAGATGTTAAAGTTCATGATTATAACCCCTATTATGTTACCTTTATATGACTCTTGACTCATATGTACCGATTTACCTTCTTCTATGCTTTGATTATTCCCTTACTGGGCTTTATAGCTCACCCTTTTCTTAGGTACGTTCCCAGGTTATCCAGCGAAGTTTTCGAAGATCCATGGAATATAAGTGCATGTTATGGAGTTTTTAAATAATTTTGTTTTATTTATATTAAAATTTTCTATGTTATATTTCTAATTACCCAAATACACTAGGCCTCATGATCTTCTGGTGTTGTATTAAGTGTGTCTTTATGTAATAAATTATGAAATAAAGTGTATTTAAATATGGGTTTTCATAAATTTTCATGGAAAAAGGATAAAACCTGATATAATTCAATTATAGAATGAGTATGGGTAGAAATAACATCATAAAATAATATTTTTACAAGTTTAGATTAGTTTTTTTACCCTTATCTCTTTTTAACCTACTTTAACCCTTTTTAACAGTTACTATGACAATGAAGTTTTTTACACTTTTGGGGTCAATATAGTTACTATAAAAGGAAAATTGGCCAATAAATGGGCCATAGTTTATGTTTTAAAACATATAAAAATCAATTTTATGAATATAGCATTTTTAGGAATTATAAATCCCTTAATAAAATATTATTTATTATAAAATAACATTAATGTCATTTTTGGAACAATTTATTTAATATGACTTTGAAAACCACATGAAAACAATGAAATTAGAATATAATATATTTACACTTGTATAATATATTATTTTTATCTAAAAAATACCAGGGACACAATAATCAATTCAAATTATATCACTTTTAACATTTTTAAAACCTTTTATTTTATTTTTCTAATAATTGAATAAATGTTGCATCAGTGTTGCGTACACATTTAAGATAATTATTTAATTTATACAAATTAAAAATAAATTACCATGATAATAAAATAAATTATATTTTAAATAAAACTTTTATAAATAAATATATACATATTTATACCTATGCAAATTTTTTTATAAATAATAAAACAATGAGAATGACTTTTTTGGATTTTCTTTACATAAAATAATATAAAGGTCAAAATCAAATAAATTTGGAATAAAGTTTCCATATTTTAGAATATTGGATAAAAATTAATGAAATAAAATCATCCAATAATATAAATGAAATAACTAGAGTCATTTTTCAGTCCTTATCAATTTATTTTTAGTTTTAATTACTTGTTTTATGCTTTCTATGATGACATAAATTTATTAAGGCTGCTATTCATAATGAAAAAAAATAAAAGAGGAATGTTTTAAAAATTTGGACCTCCTGATTAAAAATATTGAATCCATTTTTCAATATTCAATTTCAATAAGTGGTAGAAATTAATTTAAGAAGAAAATTTAAAATACAACGAAAAACTGTTTTTTAGAGAAATGCCTTTTTAAGTATAATTTTTTTTATACCAAATTAAACAATAAATAGACTCAAATAAACTTAATTGGATTATAAAAAATATAATAGATATAATGTTACTTTTAAACCATTAAAATATAATTCACCTTTGAAAAGGGTTAAAAAATATAGTTTTCAATAAAAATAAGTATATTTAACTATTCACTAGAAAATCAATCTTCTCAAAAAAATCACGAAAATCCAATCTAAGATAATTTTGATATAATTATTTCAAAAATTAAGTTCATTTTATAAGATAAATTTTCTAAAAGTTCTAGAAATTAATTATAACATCTTCTCACAAAATCAATAAAAAACATTTTTGAAGAAAACAATGTTTTTTGAAGAATAAAACGACTTTACTAAAAATTATGTGCTTGTTTCCTAATAATTAATAAATACATTTTTATTGAGTAGGAACTATATATATATACTTAATAATTCTTTTAAACCTATTTATATCATCTAATTCAAATTATAGGTTATTATAATCACATTTAAATAATAATATTTTTTATAGTATATCCCAATTCACCTAAAGCTTGGTGTTGTGTGTTAAGTAAGCTATCGAGCATAGTATTTTTTTAAAAACATAGGGTGTTAAATTATTAAAAAATTAAGAAATTTCACCTTCAAAATTTTGTATTAAATACTATGGTGAAAACAATTGACGGTATTTCTAATTCATAGATTCCTTAGATTCCCATGTTTCCTCCTTTTATTTATGGTTTCACTATTGTACTTTGACTAGGTGAGTTGTATTGTTGCATATAATTTTATCTCTATGGTCTAATAACATCACTAGATGATCCTAATAGGTCATTATATTACTATAACACCTATAAATTCAATACATGCGAAGGATCTAGTATGCACTTCCTCAATAGAGATACATAAAAATTTTCATGTATTAGAGATAAGGTTGGTGGGAGTGTTAGTCGATAGGCCCAAACTCCAATGCAATCAATAATATCAAAGGGGTCTATGTACCTAAGAATTACCTTACCCTTCTTATCAAATCTAATGACTCTATTCCATGTATATATGAGGATAAACACTTTAACTCTAACCTCAAACACTAGGTCTCATTGATGATTGTCAACATAGCTCTTTTGTTGATTCTAAGTAGCCTTAATGTGTTGCTGACTGGTATCAAAATTTTCTACCATTTCTTCAACCATCTCAAATCCCAAAATGTTTTTTTCACCAACATCATCCCAAAAAACAGATTTTCTACATCTCTTATCATAAAGGTATTCATAAGTATCCATTTGGATACTTGAGTGAAAGCTATTATTGTATGAGAACTCGACTAGAGAAAGATATTGATCCCATACTCCTTTTAAGTTCATTGATCATGAACTCAACATATATTATAATATTTATATAGTACTCTCAAATTGGACATCATTTTGGAGGTGATAATCTATACTGAAGTTCAAATCATTATTTAGAGTATGTTGGAGACTCTTTTATAACTTAGAGGTAAATATAAAATCTTGGTTAGATATAATCGATAGTGGTATTCCATACAGCCTCACCGCCTATCTGATGTATATCCTTACAAGCTGATCAAGTGATAAGTCCTATCAGATTTTCATAAAGTGAGCATTATTTATAAGATGATCCACTACAACCCATATAACATTATTTCATATTGATGTATTTGGAAGACTGGTGAAAAAATACATGGTGATATTTTCCCATTTTAATATATGTATGGGTAATGGTTGCATCATCCCATCAAAATTTTTCCTTTCATCCTTCACTTTCTAACATACTAGAAACTTTAATGTATATTATGAAACTTCTTTCTTTATATTGTCCCACCAATAATGATCTCAGATATCTCAATACATTTTTTTGTTCCCTAGGTGGATAGAGAATGGTGAGTTATGTGAATCATTCAAAATATCCTTCTTTATCTCAGGATTTGATGGTACATGTAGTCATGACCCAAATATTACAAATCCTTCTTCATCAATTTTGAAATATGAGGATTTTACTTCTCTTATAACTTCCACCTTATTCTATTTTTCCATATCATCTCTTTGAGTATCCTTTATCTTATATATAAGGGATATTTGAGAAATAATTTGAGAAAGAAATTATGATGTCCATTTCTTTATGATTCTTCTATCTATCATATTAAAGTATAATAAGATTGGACCCTTCTCAATTCACATCATTAATAAAGTTATCAAATCCTTTCTACTTAGAGAATATGCCACTTTGTTTACTTTCCTTGGATGGTAATGGATTGAGAATTCATAGACCTTGATCAGCTCTAACCATCTTCACTAGCACATATTAATCTTCTTTTTCATGAATATATATTAGAGGCTTTTATGATATGTATATATATTTCACACTTCTCTCCATAGAGATAATACCATCATATTTTCGATGCAAATATAATTGCATCCAACTACAGATCATGTGTTAGATAGTTCTGCTCATTAAATTTCAACTTACTTGAGGCTTTGGCTATCGATTTTTCATTTTTCATTAGTTCATATCCCAAACCCATCTTTGAATAATTGCTATATACCAAGAAAATTTTCCCACTTGAGGGAAGTATGAGGAAAAACACAGTGATAAGCCTCTTTTTCAATTCCTTAATTTTCTCTTCACATTCACTGGTCCAAAAAAAACATTACTCCCTTCTAATTTATCTTGGTTAGTGGGTTTGTAAATCATTAGAAGTTTCTCACAAATCATCAGTAATACCCAACTAGTACAAGGAAACTATAGATATCTATTATATATGATATTATAGGTCAATACTAAATTTACTTTATCTTATAAGGGTCTAAAAATATCCCTTTACTAGTGATAACATACCCCAAGAATGAGGCTTCCTTTATCCAGAACATAAATTTACTATAATTTTCATATATCTTATCCTTTAACAAAGTTTAGTACAATATTTAAATTAGTCTCATGATTCTCCTTGGTTTTGGAGTATATCAAAATATCATCTATAAAGACTACCACAAATTTGTTGAGGTAATCACTAAAGACTCTATTCATTAAGTCCATAGAGATTGATGAAGGGTGATTATGAAGGGCATCACTATGAACTCATAGTGTCCATACCTTATATAAAAGATATTTTTGGGAATATATTCCTTATTCACCTTTAATTAGTGATATCCTGATTTAAGGTCCACCTTAGAGAAATACTAGGCCCCATTAATTTGATTGAACAAGTCATCTATCCATGGTAGGTGATATTTTTTCTTTATCATGATTTTTTTTGATTTCATGATAATCAATATAGAGGCATATTGACCCACACTTCTTCTTAATGAAGAGGACCGATGTACCCTATGGTGAATCCCTTGGGTGTATAATTTTTTTTCTAGATTCTCTTATTACCAAATATTTAGTTCTTCCAACTCAACAATAGCCATTTTATAAGGAGTCTTAGATATGGGAAGAGAACAAGGTGTAATTTTGATTAAGAACTAAACCTCTCAGTTAGAAGGAATATCATAAAACTCTTCAGGGAATACATAAGTATAATCTCACATAATGGGAATGTCTTTAAGAAAGATTATCTTCTTCATATCAATCATTTTAGTTAGATATTATTGATTATAAGGAAATAATATCCATGTTTGAGAATAATATTACAAGGGAGATTCATCCTCCTCCTTAAACTTGTTTAGAATAAGAGGATGACTTGGGATGTGAAGAGTTATCTCCCTCTCTCGATAGTTGATGTTATATTTATATATGGACAACCAATACATGCCCAATATAGAATCAAAATATACTAAGGGAAGTAAGATGATATTTTTTATAAGATTAAGTCGAAAAACATTAACCGGGGAGGAGTTATATACTTAGGATGCAGTAATTTCTCAATTTTCTATTCTCACAGATAGACCAACCCCCATGTTTTGAGGTGGTTTTTGAATATTTATACTAACTTTGAAGATATTAAATAATGCATAAAACTAGAATAGAAAATGATGTTCACTATTTTTGAAAGAATAACTAGCATACCTATCACCAAATCATTACTGGGATCCACCAAAACAATAGTGATAACATATACACTTACTTGATCTCTAGGACTTGGAGGTTGTTGTCGTTAATTTTTTTTGACAACCCTTGGCTTAAGGCATTGGATTATATAATTTCCATGTTATTTATAGTTGAAACACTATACCGTATGATGAGTGTTGATCTAAACCTTCTTTTCCTATATTGAATTAGTGGGTTTCTTCATTTTTCTTCAATATTTATTAGTATAATTTCCTTATTTTCCACACTTTAAATATCTCCTGGTTTACTTAAAACAGTCTCTAGGATGCTTCTTCCCACAATTTTGACACATCAGATGTTGGGTTTTACTTTTTCTAAGATATTTATATATTTATCCCCCCAAAGAGAACTCTATTTTATTCTGGTTATCACTTGGACCACAAGACCACTTAGAGTATCCAATATCCATATAAAGCTTGAGAGCATAATGAACAATCTCTTTATAGATGTCAACATATCGAATCACAAAAGATTTTAATAGACTTGTATTTAATCCACTAAATAAGAGTTCCACCATACTTTCGGGGTTTTTGATAAAGATGGAGGCATACCTTGAAATCCTTTTGAAGTTTGCCTCATATTCCAAGATAGTATCATCTTCCTTTTGCTTTAGTCTGAGGAACTCCTTATCCATTTTAGGATGGAGAGTTTGGGGAAAATATTTATTGAAAAATATTTTCTTGAATTCTTCTCATTCCATGGAATAAATATCCTAACTGGACTTCCTGTTCTTGATTAGCATCCACCACTGATCAAATTCCCCCTCTATGTGATAAATGGTCAACACAACTTTCTTTGTTTTGAGCATTGGAGGATGTAGAATATATCCTCAATGGAGTTAATCCATTTTTCCATGATGAGGGGATCAGAAGATCCACTAAAAGTAGGATCTTTTTTTTGTATAAAATACACAATTTTGACTTTATCTTTTTAGGATAAGGGGGTGTTTTATATGATTCAAGTTACTATTCATAGCATGAGTCAGCTGGGATAATACTTCCATAAAGTTACTAGCTCCTAGTCCCACAAGGTTATACATAAAATTAGGGAAATAATCACATTTTCTATCATGTTGGTTGTTAAAACTGTTTCACATATTTCCCTCTATTAACTAAAATAAAATAAAAATGGGATGAGGATACTTTAACTAATAAAAATATAAAAAGTAAAACTATGAACTTAGAAGGAATAACTTATTAATTAAAATTATATCCTAAATTATGAGTCTCTAAGTTTAAATATAGGTTATCCAAGGTAATTTCCTTATTATGAATTCTAACCTAACAATCTATTCAAGTCCTTTATAATGATTTGTAAAGAGTTTGTGAATTTTTCAAAGCATATCCCCTAGGAGTGTAAAACTAGGTGTAAAACAAGACCTCTTTGTCATGAACTAGGTGACGATAGATTTAATAACCAATGAAACCTTTTGGAGTAATTACCCATTTGTAAAACTTTTCTAGAGACATATCCAATTATAGTAACCATACATGGATGTAATTTCTTAGAAACCACCCGCTCTATACTTTACCAAAATTCAAGGATATTTTCCCATAATTAGAATTATCCATAGTGTTATCACTAAATTATTGTATTCCTAATCCAAAAAAATAACTAGAACTTCCTTGGATAGAAAATATAATGACCCGAGCATTTTTACACATATTATTACATGATTTTTTAATATAAATATCCATTAAATAAAAAACAAAGATTGAAAGGACGAGTGTATTTGAAAGAATAGGTACATAAAACATGAAAATAAAAGATATTTTATTTTAATCACCATAGTGAGACCTTAAATCCATTTGATATCATAAAAATCCAGGGGATAACCTAGGTAATACATAAACAAAAGGGATGAGCTAAAAATATCAGTAAGGGAATAAACATGATAAAGAAGCCTAACATGTGAGCCAAAGGTATAATGTAATATCATAAAAGATAAGTCTCATGAGTAATTAAATGGGAGAATAATATAAATAAAATGGTATCATAAGATCATGGTAATATTTTAAATGTGTTAATAACACAAAACATTACATGATCATTAGTTAAGGCTAGCTGTTAAGACCACATCACATGGTGGACAACGTCCCATTATGGATTTGGTTTACTCTCTAATCCCGTACATAACATTTTATGAGAATTTTTTTACCCAATTAATTGGAGTGTTATTTGGATGTACCCATCATAAAATTTTTATGATTATGTGTTCCATAAAATTAAATCAATCATAAGGAATAATCTTAAAAATTAACGATGGAAAGGAATGAGTTGCATAATCTTACCTCATATCATAATCAAAGGAAATTTCTTAAATATTCCAAATATAATAAAGAATTAAATATTGTGGATGTTTATATCTGAGTAAATATTAATAAGTCTCAAAATAATGTGTTCATTTTTGAATTAGAACATTAAATTAGCATTTCATAAAAGGATTAAGGAATAAAAATGTTCCCCTAAACCATGTTTGATTTTAAAGAAGAAATTTCAGAAATGAATTTATGGAATGTATTACCACTTAAAAGGAAAAGATAATGATCTAGGTATATATGTAATATAAATATATACAGAATTTAAAAGTAATTAATAACATTAAATAGAGATATAAAGTGAGTTAGAGAGATAATGGTTATATCCCGAAGAAAAAGGGCGGTTCAGAGAGACCCCTTACCTTAAGTCTCATATTTCTTCGTACGCATTATAAACTCATGTATAGTAAATATAGATTTATTTTAAATGTATTAAATAATAATAATCATATATATAATACCATATATTATTTTCTTATAATATATTACCACCCATTTATTAACAATTATTTATTAAAATCACCATTCCAGGTGATAACAACTTCGTTTTTCATACTTGTTTCAAAAGTATCAGTATTTATACATTGATCATGGTTTTATCATCTCAAAAATGTTAACCATGATATTAATATAATATATATTCATTATATATATATATTTATCCATAAAAGTCACAGTTAAAAAAAATAAATTACACTGTTCATGGAGACGGTAGGTTGTACGTATGCATGAACGATATTTCCATTTTCGATGTACATTAAAAAAGAAGGTAAATAATAATTAAACTCTAAATAATTATAATAATATAATAAATAATATATATATTTATTAAATACATCATTATAACTATCCATGATAGGTAGTGATTGAAAATGAATTACATCAGTTTACGAGGCGGTAGTCTGCCGTACACATGAACAATGATTTTATTTCCCATTTGATTAAATTAGAGATAAATGTAAATGATGAAATTAACATAATAATATCTCAGTGTATTTCAGATTTTTTTTATTTTATAAGTTTTTAATAATATTTTAAGGATATATAAAAATAAATAAAACAAAAACATTCAGTTAAAGACCATACCTCTTATTCAGACAATTTCATTTTCTTTACACATTAAAACCTATAAGGTTAGTATTATTCTAAAAATAAGTACTATAGAATGTATATAGGGATGTTAGGAAGGTATTTGGTAAGTTATTTCATTAAATAAAAGTCTTTTTAAATGTTAATAAAAGAGAATAGAAGGTTACCTTTTTATAAGTGAAGGGAGGGGCACTCTTGGAATTACTTAAAATAGTAAATTGATATAAATTAATTTTCCTGGAAAAAAGGATCCAAAATAATATAATTAGAATATAAGATGAGTATGTATTGAAATAATATCATAAAATAAATTTTTTACAAGTTTAGATTAGGGTTTTACCCTTATATATTTGTTTTAACTCGTGTTAACCCTTTTTGACAATCACCGTAATAACGATGTTTTTTAATCTTTAGTGGGTTAATATAGATACAATAAAAGTAAAATTGTCCCATAAATATACCATAGTTGATTTTTTAAAACATATAACAATAAACTATCTAAATATATGATTTTTAGTAATTTTAAAACATTTACTAAAATATTATTTATTATAATATAACATTATTGTCATTTTAGAAACTATTCATTTAATTTGACTTTTAAAAAAACATGAAAAAATTTAATTCAAATACAATAAATTAAAACCACTATAATATGTTATTTTTATCTAAAAAATTCATGCTAAATAATAATTTATTAAAATTATATTACTTTTAACATTTTTAAAATCATTTATTTTATTTTTCTACTAATTGAATAAATGTTGTATTGATGTTGTGTTAGAATTTAAGGTAATTATTTCATTCATAAAAATTTGAAATAAATTAAAATGATAAAAAAATCATTAATATTTCAAAAAACACTATTATAACTAAACATTTACTTTTTTATCCCTATGTCAAAAAAGAAGAGATAATAAAACAAAGAGAATGACATTTTTGACTTTTCTTTACATAAAATAATATAAAGGTCAAAATCAAAGAAATATAGCACTGAGTTTCCAAATTATATAAACTTGTATTGAAATTTCTGAACTAAACTCATAAAATAATATAAATAAAATATTCAGGGTCATTTTTTAGTCCTTATCAAATATTTTTAATCTCAATTACCCAACTTACCCTTATTGTAGTGACACAAATTTACTAATGTTACTATTCATAATGATAAAAAATAAAAGTGTCCTATTTACCAAATTTTGACATAATAATTCTAAATATGGAATTAATTTTTAAAGATTCATTTTTTAGAAGTGAAGGAAATTAATTTAATATTAAATATTTAAAACACAAAGACAATTTTTTAAAAAAAATGCAATTTTTAAGTATAAAATGTTTTTATACAAAATCAAAAAATAAAATTGATTCCAATGAACTTAATTTAATTATTCATAATATAATAGAGTTAATTTTACTTTTAAATCATTAAAATAAAATGTAACTTTGTAAATTATTGAAATAAAAATACAATTTTCAATAAAAATTAGCATTTTCACTATTCACTGGAAACACAATACTTTTAGAAAAATCCCAAAAAATACTCTCTAATATATTTTTTTATTATTTTATGATTTAAAAAATTAATTTAATTTGATCAAATACATTTTTAAATGTTCTAGAAACTAATTGTAATATTTTCTCACAAAAAGCATAAAAACCATTTTTGAAGGAACCATATTTTTTTTGAAGAATAAAATGAATTTAATAAAAATTGAGTGATTATTTACTAATAATTAATCTATAAATTTTTATTGAGTAAGAAATATATATATATATAATATGGTTAATACTATTCATACCCACCAATTTAATAACTAGTTTATAATAGTCACATTTAAATAATAATATTTTTATACTATATCCCAATTCACATAAATCGCAATGTTGAGTGTTAAGAAAGATATCAAGCATAATATTATTTAAAAAAATTGGGATGTTACACCACCCCTCATTTGATTAAGTCTAATGTATTCACCATAAGAGTCTTCAATACCTTTCATACCATTCTCTATGGAACATATAGCTAAATAAAATCATGGTTATATGTATAATGAGAAATAAAGAAAGAAAATACTTCCCCATTTAATATAATAATGTGGATTTATATGGGATCATCCCTTAATAAACTTAAAATCTACGGGGTATCATTAAAGTAATAGTAAGTACCCTTATCAAAGAAATATAGTGGTGAGGGTATTTCTAATGTGTTGGGTTTTCCATAAATGATATAAATTGGGTTCAATAGTATAAATTGGTAGAATAAAAAGGAAATGGTAGGAAAAATACTTCATCATAGTTAATAAATAACATTTTAATATTACAAAGAATATCCCCTGGGAGTGTCTAGTCAAGCGTGCAGTCTTAGGTCCACTTATCATGCATCAGGGTGATGATTGAGTCAATAATCAAGAAATTTTTTCAAGGTGATTACCCCTAGGTGCATCTGTGCTATAGTGGAATATAATTTTCAGTATCCAGAAAGATATGTATATTATAAGAAACTACACAAACTTTTACTTAACCAAAACATAATATGGTTTCCCCCCATGGAAAATATTGAGTTTTATAATGGTTTTGGTAACTATTGAATCAAAAGAATATGAGGGGGAGATAAAAATATAGACATGTAAATACCTTAAATTACATGAATAATATAGTAAAATTATTCCATGATAATGTATGAACCAAAAAAAAATAGATGGTGAATATAACATGAATCCCAAAGAACGAAAATTGGGACAAAAAACCCCACTTATGGATTGGGTAACAATTTAATCAAAATATCTTGAAATGGAGGGTTTAAAATTGATATTAAAATATCATGAATTATGTAATTTCATTATATAACATCTCAAATAAGAAGTATAAACACTATATAATGAAAATTTGGTGCATAATAAAAAACATGTCTCAAAGAGAGGAATTTGAGATGGAAAACCCTTACCACTTGCCATGAATTCCAAAAACATAATTTAACCTCTTGTATCAAAAACATATATATCTTAATATTTTAATTTTTAACCTTAATCATATCCATTTTCATTTTCACTCTCTATAAATAATAATTTTCTATATGAATTATACCAATTTTACACATTAGGTGATTAAAGTTTTGATCATTTATATTAGTTTAATAATAACAGTGGTTGTATTCATTAGTTATTATCCTTGAAGATGAAATTGACATCAAGCATGTTTCAGTGATTCTTGATGATTCAAGGGTATTTTACTAATTAATGAATCAAATATTGATATAAAATATCTAGAATAAAAAAAACCATTACTTAAACATTTATATTATATTATACCAGTAATTATGTCCCCATAGTCATTTATGATATACATTTATAGTATGTTTCAAGTAGATAGTTAAAATGACCCAAACATGAACATAACATGATTTAATGAATTATTATGAGATGATTTTGTTTTAATATCATTATAATTAAATTAGAATGATATTATTTAGTGTTTTTTGATGTGATATATTATAGTTATAAAGGATATAGTGAATCTATCCAAGAACAACATATTTAAATACTGCATCATTTTAGAAGAATATTCAATACATTTCACAATAACACATTCCCAAGTACCGTAAAGGTTTAGTTTATTTAGAGACTAGATACATAATATTCTTATTTCATAAAATATCTTCAACGTATCCTTAAAATATCTTCCAACATAATACTCTTCTTATACATACCATACTTAGAATCATCCATCATAAAATGGGGAAAATAAACATAAGAAAGGGTGATCTCAGATGCTCAATAAGGGTAAATAAGATAGATATCAATCATTAGAGAATAAGATGATCATAAGGGTATGATAAAATATTGATGTTTATGTTCTCATCATAAAATATTCATACTCCAAAAATTTAACTCATAAGATTAAAAATCAATTAATATCTAGAAGTATGATCAATAATAATGGTGTAAAAGGAACAATCAACATCCAAGAGTCACAATATAGGCATGTGTAATAATAAGCATAAGAAATAATAATCTTGTGAATATAGCTAAATTAAATCATGTCCATGTATAATATTGTGAGAATAACTAGAAATTAATCATACTCACACATAAAAATGTGAACAAATTTATTCATAATCATGTCCACAAATTTTACTATGAGAATAACTAGAAATAAATCATACTCACATATCAATATATGAAAAAAGATATTCAAAATCATGTACAAACTTAACATCATCATTGCATGAGACATCAATATAAATTTACCCAATCCATGGAGGGATATAAAGAACCCAACCATCAAATAATCACAATTCATTCATATAATCTTGTGAGAATAACTAGAAATTAATCGTACTCACACATTAAAACGTGAACAAAGTTATTTGTAATCATGTACACACATTTTCCTATGAGAATAACTATAAATAAATCATACTCACACATCAATATATGAAAAAATATATTCAAAATCATATACACACTTAACATAGTCATCTCATGAGATATCAATATAACATTACCCAATCTATTTGAGGGATATAACGAACCCAACCATAAAATAATCATAATTCATTCATATAAATGTTTCAATATTATAAAACATTCTTCATATCATCCTAACATTAACCGTAGAAAATAATTTTTTTAAACATCTCATCATAATAATCATGTACCATAAAGATAAATAATAAGTATGGTATAATTGGATCATAACACTAGTAAAAAATAATTAGCATAAAAGGATTTTATCATTGATGAAAATTACTTTAAAATAATCATTGGAATATTTCCTGAGTAAAATAAACTTTTCACTTTGAAATCACTTATTTAAAATCTAAAAATTTCAAAAATATCAAGGAAATTTTTTTATTTGAAAATAAAATTAAAAAATTATAATGTAATATTCAAGTCATTGAGTGGTAATTATGGTGGAAAATTTTGTTTAAATCGTATAAGTTAAAAGAAAATATTCTTTTTACAATTTTGTAAAAATTCAAAAATTACTTCATTCAGAAAATGATAGGAAGATTCCAATGATTTTTTTGATATAAAGTAAAAAAATAGTTAAAATTTAATTTAAATAATTATATTATAATATTAAAAAAATTGAAAACATTTTATATAATATATGGACATAGAATAAATCGATTTTGATCGAAGAGAGAAATAAAGTTAGTTTTCCTTAAAAACATTTTTTAGTCACTTGAGTTCCTAAAGTGAGGAAAATGATAATAAAACATTTAATATATATAAATAACTATAGGATCATAAAATTAATGATTTTATTGATAGGTATACCATAATATTTCATCATCTAATCTTAATCATAAACAATCTAGATAAATAATGAGATTGTAACATAAATCCCTTACCTCAAGTCTCGCCTTTCTTTGTACATGTTTGAGAATCCTATATAATAAATATGGATTTATTATAAATTAATTCCAAAACCATACTAATATATTTCATACCATATATGATTTTATTATAACATATTATCACCCATTTATTATCAATTCTTTATTAAAACAAATGTTCTGGGTGATAACCGCTTCATTTTTCATACTTGTTTCAGTTCATAATTCTCGATATTTATACTTTGATCATCATTTCATTATATACAGAATGTTAATCATGATATTAATACCATATATTTTCAATATATATATAGTTATATTTATATTCATCCAAAAAAGGTATATATAGAAAAATTAATCACACCATTCATGGAGACGGTAGGTCGTACGCATGCATGAATGTTGTTTCCATTTTTTGATAGATAGAATGAAATAAAGGTAAATAATAATTAAATTTTACAGAATAATTATTATAATAATAATATATATTCATTTAATACATCTTTATTACCATTCATTTAAATATAAAATGAAAAACAATTCACATTGCTTCATGGAGGTAGTAGTCCACACGTACACATGAGGAATGTTATAATTTTCAAAAAGATTGGAAGGTAAGAAAGTAGATATGATATTATCATTAAAGAATAATTATTATTTCATAATTATAATATATAAACATTAAACCCATCATAATACCCATCAATAAAATTTGGTGATAAAAAATGAATTTTATCGCTATGTGGAGACGGTAAGACATACATACGCATGAGCAATACTTTTCACTTCCCATTTGATGGGAAAGAGAGTGGATAATGTTTGTTCCATCATCATAATAAAAAATAATTATATTTAATATAATTAATTTATTATTTTATAATTAATACCATGTATTTAAAATATGTTGAAGAAAAAATGAAATTAAAAATGCTTGATTAGGAGTTATACCTCTTCATTGAGAATCCCCTTTTGGATTACACCTTAATCCTTGAATGGATGGTATTTTGGAAAGAAAGAAAATCTATAATATATGTTTAATTAAGATAATATCATAATATTTAAGGTATTTTCTAATTTATAAGGCACAAAATGTGTGATTAAGAGAGGAGAATAGGTTCTCTTTTATAAGTGAGGGGAGGAACACTCTTAGAATAACATAAAATATTAAAATATACTAAATCCATTCTCAAGAAACATGCCTCCAAATAACCAAATATTAAAATATAAGGTATTATGTGGTTTAAATACCATCAAACAATAATATTTGGATACGTTTAAGTGTTTTTTAAACCATATCTTTTGTTTTAACCCATTAGTCAACCTTTTTAAACCTTAACTACGGTAATGTCTTTTTCACTCTCAAAGGGTTATAATTTTAATTATAAGGTAAAAATTTGTTCATAAATGGATAATGGATGATAATTTAGACCATATATTATAAATATTATTATATTTTAATATTTTTATGATTTTTAAATAATTTAATAAAATATTATTTTACTAAAACACATTAATTTCATTTTTGACACTATTCATTTAATTTTACTTTAAAGAAATCAAGAAATATAGAATTAGAATATAATCCTTTAACACATAAATAATATGTTATATTAATATATAAAATTTATGGAACACTATAACTCACTCAAATTATATTACTTTTCTTATTTTCAAAATCATTTATTTTATTTTTCTATTAATTGAATAAATACCATGTCAGTATTGCATAAGAATTTAAGGTAATTATATAATCACTAAAAATTATAAATAAATCATCATCATTATTTTTTTTCATTTTTATCAAAAGTACCTTTAATATTTTTTCACAAATTTATTTTGTCCCTACATGAACACATAAAATATATTTAAAGGTAAGAAACTGATATTTTGTATTCTTATTTACTTTAAATATCACACGGTTCATTTTCATGGATAAGTTCCCCTTACAAAATTAAATTCCTATAATAAGTTGATAATGGTATAATTACCTTCATCCAATAATAATTTAGATGAAAAATGGTGACCTTAACAATTTTTTTAACCTAGGTTAACCTAATTTACCTTTTACTGTGGTGATAAATTTTACCATGGTTACTATTCATGATGCCTAAAAAATAAAAGAGAACTATTTTCAAAATTTATACCTCATAAATTTGGTGTAGGAGGATTTAGAGTAGTTGGCCTCATTGTATCTGACCCTGGTGGAGTAGGAGGGTGCATCTTTTATTCAGTTGATCATGTAGTCTTGTTTGCTTTTTGATCGTATGAGAGAGTCCCAACTGAGATATATTGACTATGAGGTCTTGTATGAGTACATATCCTTAGGGGATATAATATATGGATATTATAAAGTATGGAATCACATTATACTTTTAGTAGGATAGAAAGTGGTCCCAGTCATGATATAGGAGGAGGTGTTGTGAGTGTTCCACACTTCACATTTGGATGTACATCCCGATGTGTGGAAGATGTAAAAAGATTATAAGTGGTAGTTTTTGTGGTTCAAAATGAGATAGATAATGGCTGAGTTCATCTCACAGTGTCTCACCTATCAACAAATGAAGGTTGAGAACTAATTTCCAACAGGTTTGTTATAGCCCATTGAGATCCTGGAGTGGAAGTGAGATGAAATATCCATAGATTTTTCAATTGGACTTCCATGGATAGAGAAGGACCATGACTCTATCTGGGTGATAGTTGAATAAATCATGAATCCAACACACTTATTTTATATCAAGATAATAGTTCAATGGAGAGTTTTTAGTATTTTTTATGTATGAGAGATCGTTCTCCTTTATTGGGTTCCCTAGACTATTATCTCCGATTGTGATACGCAATTCATTTGATAGTTGTGGAGAGGCCTACATGAGGCATTCAGGACCTAGATGAGGATGAATATAATCTTTCACCCCTAGATGAATAGGTAGGCTAAGAACACTATCTAGGTGTTGGAAAATATACTAAGGTCTTTCATGTTAGACTTTGGCCGGAATTGGTAGGATCACTTTCTATTAGTAGAGTTTGCATAAAACAACAACCACTCTACTATCAGTATGGAACCTTTACAAGGCCTTATATGGGAGACCCTTTAGGTTACCCTTGTTCTTGAAATAGATCATCAAGAAATCTCTTGTGGATACAGATTTAGTGCAAGTGAGGATAAAGAAGGTCTAGGTCATCCATGAGTGAATGAGGATAAACTAGAGAAGGAAAAAATCTTATGCAGATCATCATCATAGGCCCTTGGAGGTCGAGTAGGGAGAACACATTTTCTTGAGAGTCTCCCCATGACAAGGATTGAGGAGGTCCATCCAGGGAGGCAAGCTATCCTCAAGGTTCATCGGGAAGTTTGAGATCATACAGAGGGTTGGCGAGGTTGCTTACTGCCTCACCCTACCCCTACAGATAGAGTGGGTGTATGATGTCGTCCACATGTTGCAACTAAGAAGATACATGCATGAACCTATGCACGTCATCGACTGGGGTGATCTATACATCGAGGATAGGATCACTTTTTTAGATCACCCAGTGGTGATTGAGGACCAATAGGAGAGGAACCTACATGGACGAACCACCCCCTTGGTTCACATGTTGTGGAAGCATGAGAATGTCCACAAGAGCTCCTAGGAGCCGAAGTACCAAATGTGGGCTCAATATCCCAAGTTATTTGTTTAGTTTTTCTTTTTAGGGATGAAAATTTTAAAGGAGGGAATGATGTAGAGACTCGTTTTTTCCTTATAAGAATTTGAAATATTTCTACATATATTTTTTTTGATATAGGAGCAGATACAGAGTGAGATTCCGAGGCCTTGTGTGCCTAGAATTAATTTTATAAAAATATTAAAAATATTTTATATTACGCATGAACAGTTTATTAAATAAAATAGGATAACTCTTAAAAAAATCTCAGATAAAAAATATGAGACCACTATTGAGTGCGGAACATAATGTTTACCCTAGAAAAGACTTTAAACTGGTCGGTGTGGGGTGTTTGAATATGGATATAGTTGGATGGTGCGTTTAGTTAAAATAAATAATTGAGTTTATTTATTTTAATTAAATTAACCTATTATAAAAATCTATAAGTATGCTGCTGTGAATATTAGCCTAGGGTTAACTGCATAAACCCTAGGAGAATCTAGAGCATTCATCTCCTCCTTCCATTGAAAAATCACATCCGATGATGATAAATCTTTGGATTGGATCATATTAGAGCATAAATAATGTAATGTCTTATACCATTCATTAGTGAGTGTAGTCTTCGATGACGAATGATCCAATCTCTTGGTAGGACACTTTCAATTGAAGATTATGCCCTTTTTATTAAATTGATTGAGCATGATCATTCCTTTTATGATCTGCACCAATTTTTAAACCTTTGTATATGCATATGTACTAGTTTAATTGATTATTCAATTGATTTTTGTAACATATTGGACCTAGATTCCACTGAACGGTGCCCCGATCCCAGTTGTTCACATGAACACAAGTGAATCTCCCCAAACACTAGAGGCTACTGATTAGCAGTGATGACCTAGGGTGTGCCTATGAGGAGACTCTGCCCTCTTGTTAAAGTGTAACACAACAATAACAAACATACAGATCAATAGTGAAAATAGTATGACAATGGATAAACATTAGGAATAGACACTGTGGCTATTGGACGAATAACCCACTATAGTGGAAGAACAATATAACTAAACATAAATATATAAATAATTCCATAATTAATATCATATACAATGATGATCATTGCATATATGTACAAATCATCCAAAATAGGTATACAAGCATTAGTACAATACATGCATCAAAATACCAAAAGTCCAAAAAGAGCTATCTCCAGATAGCATCACGACCCTCAGCCCGGTCCGGTACTCCCCAATTCTTAAGCATGGTACAAATTCAATAATCATACTATGGGTGCTTACCCCAGCCCCTACTTTCATCCATATAGTATTTTCAGGTACCCAATGGAGGCTCAAATAGGGTGTGAGATACAATCCCAGTAGGTTACCACCCATGATATCTTTAACAATCCAGGCTATGCAATACAAGCTAATTAGTGTACACTATATATCACAAGTATATTTGTACTGAAATTAAGGTGGTCAATTCATATGTAAAAAAATAAATTGATACAACATATATAAACAAGGCTACCTGCAAACAATTTTCATGCTCCTATAAAAAGGAAATGGTAAAGAAAAAGGAAGTAAACGCCATAGCCATGTTGTATACACAATATCTCATATCATCCATAGCTACGCCGTACAACCTGTATTATCATATCAACCATGGACACAACATATAACCTATAATTCCATATCAACCACAACCACATTTTATAATCAAAAGTGTTAGACCCCATGGGATAGATCCAAGGTATTGTAGACCAAAGCATCCACATCAAGTCCTAGGAGCATCTCGATGGAAGCTTGGTTAGATTCGGTTTGGGGTACAAGGATCATGTTAACATACCATGTTCACTATGAGCCCAAAAAATCTAGATCTAAGGGGTATCAAGGCCCAAGGCATCTTACTATGCTAAGGGGGCACCCTCATGGTCACTGTACATAGTTTGACTAACTGTTCGCAAACCGTGCATTTTGGATCTACTAAAAACTACAAGTGTCCCACATGGGTGTGAACCTCCATCAACATAGTTTCCTAAAATTGTGTGGGATCCTATTACCCTATACCTAGGTCATTCACGATTAGTCAGACCATGCATCCTATCCCATACAGTTCCTACTAACTGTGCGACCTGTCTGATTTTTCCAAAAATCTTGGTTTCTGGCTCCAAACATGCCCCAAACACCCCTGATACCCCAATGACTTAAAAGAGTATTCACATTAGGCCATAAACAAGAATTTAAATTGAAGTTAAAGGGATTCATAACATATAGGAAAATCTAGGATCTTACAATCTTACCCCCTTAAATAAATTCATCCCCGAATTTCCCTCTAAATGGTGGTCAAGAAATACCTGACAATAACTTTGGCCACTAAGCATGTACGTCGGTCTCCTGTTCCTAGGTCTCATCCTATAAATGGATGTGCTACCATAACAAATCTAACAAAGGAATTGACTAGCCTCATATAACCTTTGTTCTCCTTCCAATGATATGAATATGATACTCCTAATAGGATGCATATATATTTAACTCAACCTCCTTGAGATAAAAATCAAGAGACGGGTTTGAATGATAATGATTCTACTGAGATATATGGAAGACGCCGTGCATGGCTTGATACCTCAGATGTAGCTATAATCGATAGGCTACTGACCCGACTCTCTCCAAAATCTCAAATAGCCCAACATATCATAGTGAAATCTTACCCTATCTCCTAATACATCTATGTCCCAACCTTAGTGAGATATGTAAAAATACCCAACCCCCAATTTCAAATTCTAGAGGTCATCGATAGTGATTGTGGTAAGATTTCTGTTTAGAATATGAAATAAACATCTGATTTCTGATTAACTATACCTGCTCATAAGTCCCCTGTATGAGGCGTAATCCCATTAAAGCTACCTCACCTACCACTAACTAGAATAAGGTTGATCTGTATGAAATACTATAAAAATCCTCATAAGGTTCCATATATTTCATTTCCTGCTAGATATTATTGTAGTTGAAATCAACAAGGGGTATATGCCTCTTCCAAGACCCCCCAAAATCCAAGACGCATGCTCGTATAATGTCATCAAGCAACTGTATCATATGCTCTAACTAGACATTAGTATGAGGGTGTTATTCTATGCTCAGAAGCACCCACGTACCCAACTCCCTCTGTAAAATCTTCCAGAAATGAGATTTAAACTGGGCATCCCTATCAAAAAAGATAATGCATGGGACCCTGTGAAGTTTTACTATCTCATGGATATACAACCTCCCAAGATCATTTACACTGAAGGTCTCCTTGATCATAAGGAAATGAGAAACTTTCATGAGTCTATCCACAACAACCCATACAACATCTCTACCTCAAGATAACCTTGGTAAACTAGTCACAACATCCATCGTAACATCATCCTATTTCTACTCAAGAACAGGTAATTGATATAAAATTCTGGATAGTCACTGAGGTTTTGACTTCACCTACTGATAGGTGGAACACCTCATAACAAAACCATCTACCTATAATTTTATACCCATCCATCAGTACTGATGGTATAAGTCATGGTACATCTTGGTGATGCTGGGATGCACTGCTTAAACTAAGGCATGAAAACCTCACATCATCTCCTCACGTATGTCCACTGGAACCCAAACGTGACCATGGATATGCATGTTCTCATGCCCACCTATGGTCCAACCAAGAGGTGGGTCCTCATCTACAATAATCTCCCATATGACTAGGCCCTCTGAATATGCAAGTTGTATCATTATCACACTATTTAGAAGAACAAAGGTCATGGATAAGGATAAAAGAAAAGTCTATACCTGATTGTCCTACACCTCTAGGTTCATCTTAGATAAAAATCCATAATCTTCCACTCATTATTGGACTCCTATACTACCTATATCTGAGTCCTCCTATTCAGTGAATCAACCATTTTGTTTCACTTCCCTGGTGTATAGCCAAGATCTAAGTCAAAAGACTGTAGGTACTCAACCCACCTTTGCTACCTCAGATTCAGATCATGCTGAGTAAATATATACTTGAGGATTTTGTGGATTGTGTACACCAAAAAATTCTCTCCCATTAAATAATGCATCCAAAAGTGAAAAAAATAAACACCTGTAGATAACTTAATATTGTGTGTCCGGTAATTCTTATCATGTAGCCTCAAATTCTAAGACTCGTATTCCATGACTCTACCCCCTGCATCAACACTACTACTAGCCTAATACCTAATGCATCACAATACACAGTGTATCTTATTCCTTTCTCTGGTAGAACTAGGACTGGTTCTGAAGTTAATCTCCCTTTCAGCTCCTAAACTTATGTCTCATAGGTATCTGACTATATAAACTTCACACCCTTCTTAGTCAAGACCATAAGAGGCACTTCTAAGTGTGATAATTCCTATATAAAGAACCTATAATATCCATATATCCCAAATAAAATTCATATATCAACGTCATTATTGGGATTAACCCATGAAACCACATCTCTCACCTTCTCTAATTCAACTAATACACCTGTCTCTGAGATAATATGACCCAGGAATTGAATCTTATCCATCAAGAAGTGACAATTTGTGATATTAGCATATAATAAATGCTCTCTCAGTATATCCAACATGATATCAAGATTTTTGGCATGTTCATGTCGATTGTGAGAATATATTAAGATATCATCCATGAAAACCACCAAAAATGAATCCAGATAAGGATGGAAAACTTGATTCATCAATTCCATGAAGACTGGTGGCTCATTTGTGAGACCGAATGACATAACCTGATACTCATATAGACCATAACTACTATAGAAAGATGTATAGGGTATATATGTAGGTCAAACATGCAAATGATGATATCCATATCTCAAATCAACTTTCGAGAACACCCAAGCTCCTCAGAGCTGATCAAAAAGGTTGTCTATCTGTAGTAAGAGATACCAGTTCTTAACCATCAACTGGTTCAATTTCCAATAATCCACACATTTCCTAATGGAACCATCCTAATTTTTTGAAAAATGTATTAGTTAACCCCATGGAGAAGTATTGGGGACTATTGATGCAACTTGGAGACTATTGATGCAACTTATCATAGATATTTTCCTAACATAGTAGACTGATGCCCTGATGTCTTTTTTTGGAAATTTTTTCAAGACTACAACCTGAAAGGGAAGTATAATTTTCTTTCAACCTATGATAGATCAAATATCTTCATATATTTCCTAGAGTATTTTCATGAATTTTGCCCCAAAATTTTACTATTTTAAGGGTAATTGTCACATATTTTAATTAAAGAAGCATTTTGGATTTAATTGTGAAAATGGATCAAAACATAAATTTTATTTTTTTTATCTTTGAAATTATTAGAGGAAATCCTATAATGATTTTTTTTATTTTGGATGTTTTTTTCAAGATGTTTGGATGATATTTTGAAGAGCTTGAAGTGGATCTAAATTAATAACAGGGATCCTAGAATTACTGTAGCATGTTATAGTTCTGAATATTTAGAAAGGCACAAAAAATATTCTTTTAGGCTGAGTATAAGCCTTTCCCCCTAACATAAGACTTTTCATGTGAAGGTAAGTATTTCTCAAACCAATCTAATGAATTTTCACTTTAATGCAAGCCTTTAGATTTAAAAATCATAAGCCTTTAGTGGAAAAATATATGTCTTTTTATCTAAATGACTTATCATATGAATTTAAAGACTTATGATGTGAGCTGCATTATAATCTTATGTCTTTTCAAAGACTTACAATATCATCCAAGAGGCTAAAAATTTTAAAATAAAGTAAAGTTTTTGGGATTTGGTGAATATTTCCAAATGAGATTTGGTATACCACATCAACATCCATACAAATTGTTAGAGACTTCCACATATATTATTATATGAATAATATATTAATGAAAAAAAAATAGGAAAGTTGTGAATTTTCAAGAGAATCATATTATGAGGGAGATTCTAAAACCATGAGTTTAAAGGGAATATATTCAAGTTTCAGAATTAAAATAATCACATAGGTTTGACCAAAAATAAAAAATATGGAAACTAGAGATATATAGGAAGAAAAAGAGGAAAAAGTTAGGGAGTTATAGTATGTTCTTGTGAATCTCATGACAAGTACCTATTTCTAATTATTATTTTTATTTTACTTTCCTAATTTAATAATGTCTCATCCTTCCCCCTTATTCTCTATTATCCTTAAAATATAGGGTTAATATTTTGAGTTATTATGGAAGGAGAGGAGATCTATTGTGATTCTTGATTCCTCACCCTTAATTGAATAAAACTCTCTCTTGTGCTGATTGTTATCAATTTATAGTGAATGATTAATACTTTTAATGCAATTTTATTTTAGGTATTTAACTTATTCATTATTTCCATTGGAGGCTAAAAATTTATTATCCCCCTCTTACTAGTACAACTTGCCTCAAAGTAATAGGTTATGTTAATGTGTGAATATCTATAAATTTTTGGCACATGTTTCAAACCAATGAGTTAATTTTAAGCTACCTATAAACTTCAATATTTTATTGGGTATTTAATTATTAGGTTATGAGTGATTCATTAAATTTTCACTCACACAAGAAGAAGACTAGTCAAGTAGTAATAATTTTAGGATAACCACTAACATGTACTTTCAACCAAGGGCTATTGATGAATCTATCAAGGATTATTTCATTTATAAATTTAAAAAAAGAGAAGTAAAATCTATTTTAAAGACTATGATATCATTGAAAAAGGTAATCTAGCCTTGACCCAATCACCAATATCATATAATATTTTCAAACTCTAGTTATAATTTCTTTATTATTATAAAAATCAAAAATTCAAAACTAAACCCCGCTTCCAACTCATTAAAAAGTGAAAAAATAATTTTTATACACTCCTATCAAGGAGACAACCTAAGTTACCACTATAACAACATTTAACATAGGAAAATAATTTTTTTTACATAACCTATGGAAGGTTTGAGTTAAAACTTGGTGCCATTTTTAGGGAGGTAATTCAACAAAAGAATTTAACATTTCATGAAAATATACTATAAAAACCAATTGTTTTATCTTTACCCAAAAATTAAGCGACTATTGATAATAAGAATTAAAAGGTTAAACTTGCAACAAAAATTTGAATAAGTTTCCATGAAATAATCAAGTGAAACTTTTAGTGATCACTTTGAGACTTCCATCATGGATTCTAATCCTAATCAAACTTTAGGATACCTTTGTTCCCCATGATTCATTAATCAAAATAATAACATAGCTATTCTTGGATTGAAAAATTACATTGAATTAAAAAATGGTCCAATCAAAGTGTTACCCTAGTTTCATGGTCTTATAGGTAAATACACTAATATAATCAAACAAGAATTCCCACATTTGTGATTTACTCTAAAACCATTAAGAGTGGATGAGGAACAAGTGAATTGGAGGAAATTTTCCTTCTCACTTAAAGGAGCTTCCAAAAAATGGTTGTACTACCTATAAATAATTTAAGTGAATGACTGGGATGAATTATATATATTCTTCATGAAAATATTATTCCCTAAATTTTAGATCACAACCATATGGAAAAATATTTATTACATCAGCTAGACATTAATAGAAAAAATTTATAAGCATTGGGAAAAGTTTAAAAAACTTTATGCTAGCTTACCATATTAAACAATCAAGTAGAACCACTTACTTATATTATTATTTAAAGGCCTACTTGATAATGATAGAAATATCATTGATAAATCATCTATAAGAGTTTTTATTGAAAAGTCACCAGTAAAATACAAGGGCCTAATTGAGAATATGACACCAAATTTCTAGTAGTTTTTCATAAGAGGTATTGACACACGAGGTATTAATATCATAATAAATTTTTATTAATCACCTTTTCCAGAGACTAAACATAAATTCCTAACAAATTTGGCGAGTCATATGAATTTTAAGTAGGATATTTAACAATAAAAATTGGTTAACGTATGCATTTTATGCTAATCACCTAACCATTTCACTAACCAGTGTACTAGAGTATAGGGAATGGGGTGTTGTGTAGTAGTATTTTAGCCTAGAAAAATCCAAAAAAATTAAATATAGAGAGAGCCTAACCAAGTCCAATATATATTTTAAAGCTTTCAAAACCAAGCTAAAAAAACTACTAAAATCATTTTTAATAAAAACAACCATTTTATAGAAAAACCAATAATAACAAGCCCCACTATTTTAACAATCCTTTAAACAACCTTACAACCAACCTACTTACCAACAACAAAACTCCCTCCTTTCTACAGAAGATGACTTTATGAATATTTCTACACTAGTGAACCATAATATCTTTAGCAACAGTAAATTTTATAAGGGGATTATCATTATTATTGAAACTAAATAGATAATAAAAATATTGGATTTTTTTTTTAAAAAAAGGGCAAGCTACCAACCCAAAAAATCCCCAATTAGAGGGAAAATGTATGTATGATAAGAATAAGAAGTGGCATGGATATTCACTCCAAGACCACACTGGAGTTGTAAAAAAAAGAAACCAAGTAATAAAGAAGGAGTTGATATTACTAAACCTAAAAAAGAACAACCTGTCCTTAAAGAAGAGACTATAGAAGAAGATAAATAAAAATAAGAGAAACCAATTACTGAAGAACCCTACTAATAGTCAAAATATGGATAAAAAATTAAGGAATATGATAAAATATCTATCCAAATAAATAAGATACTACATACACCATGTAAAAAAACAACAAAGGGAGAAGAAGGATCTCCCACCTATTTAACCATCAATAATGATTCAATGTAAGAAAATACTGGAGGAAGAAATTCAAATAGAAATTCTAGAAACATTCATGAAATTTTATATTAATATTACAATTATTGAATCACTTATACAAATTACTAATCCTGATAATTTTCTTAATAAAATTTTCACTAAAAAGAGGAGGCTTTAAGGGAATGAAAAAATTAATTTTGGAAGTAGTGTATCATACCTAATCACCCCATAATTACCCAAAAAATGTAAAGATACAAGGATATTTTTTATCCCTCACACTATAATTTATATCACTTTTTCATATGTTTTATGTGATTTAGTTTCTTCTATAAATTTTATTCCTTACTGAGTGTTTATATCTTTTTATATAGGAGACTTGAATCCTACAAGAGCAGTGGTATAAATTGCAAAACAATCCACTATATTTATAATAGGAGTGTTATAGTATGTACTCATGAAAGTATAAGATATTATCTACCCAAAATAATACTATTTATTAAACAAGGTAGAATATAGGATCCCATAACACTCACCCATTATAATGGGGAGACTATTCTTGAAGACAACCAATATAATCATCAATGTTCATAAGATAAAATTTACCATGGAGTTTAGAGATAAAATAGTTCATTTCAACATATATGACTCCATAAAGCCCCATTTATCTGACCATTAACTCTTTACACTTTCAAAATTTGAAGATCCTGGACCAATTTTATAATCAGGTTTATTCCATGAAATCTTGACTATAGAGAAAAACTTAATGATTTAAAATTTCATAGATTATGAAGTTGTGTAGAGTTTTGAAAAATCTATTTTAAAATTAGAGGATATGGTAATTTACAACTAAATTGAGTTATTTGGTTTTTATTTAACAATGAAAAAACTTGTATTCCATATTTTTATATAAAATACAAGCAATAGAAATGAGAAACTTAATCTGATTTCATCCCTCGAATAACCAAAAGAATCTGGAACTTAAACCCTTACCCACAGATCTCAAATATGTGTACCTAATTTAGTGATAAATAATACTAGTAATAATTTCTAATAACCTTTCCACAACCTATTAAAATAAATTTATTGAGATCTTTAAAGATAATACAGAAGAAATAGTGTAAATTTTAGGTGATATTCTAGGAATTCATCTAAAAATATGATCACCCAAATTCTATATGAAGGAGACTAGACCTATTCAGTAGTACCAAAAGAGGATAAAATCCACCATAATGGAGTTAGTGAAAAAAGGCAGAGATGTTGTTGTATAAATATATAATTTATTGAATTTATGAATCATAATGGGTCAACCCAATATATGTATTTCCCAAGAAAACCAGCCTGACCATTGTGAAAAAATAACCAAAATTAATTGATCCCTATAAGAATTAAGAATAGCTTGAGAGTGTTTTTAGATTATATAAAGATAAAACAAGTCACTAAGAAATATTTATTCCCCATACCATTCATTAATAGGATGATATAGAGGTTGGTAGTGAAAAAAATTATTATTTTTATATGGGATTTCAAGATATTTTTAGGTAACTGTTTCCCCAAAATAACAAGAGAAGAAAACATTCACATGTACCTTTAGAACCCTTTCCTATAAAATAATTCTATTTGTATTATATAATTCCCTAGTTATATTTTAGATGTGTATGGTAATTATATTATCTAGCCACATTAATGACTTCCTGAAGGTATTTATGGATGATCATACTATATTTGTTAATTATTTTAATCAATGTTTAAAAAATTTAGAAAAAGGTTTGAAAACATGAATTGAAAAAGATCTTGTTTTGAATTTTGATAAATTTTAATTCATGGTTGAAATAGTAATAGTCCTCAAGAATATATTCTCACAAAAAAAATTCAAGTGGATAAATCTAAAATTGAAGTGTAACATTGTTTACATTATACAAATTTTTTGAGACATGTAAGATCTTTTATAGGACATGTAGGGTTTTATTGGATTTTTATTAAGGAATTTAGTAAGGTTTATCTTCATCTCTCTTGGTTACTATTTAAATATACATATTTTTATTTTAATTCTAAATTTAGGGAAGTATTTGAGGAACTAAAGAGAATATTGATAACCCTGCCAATGTTTTATCCACCCAATTAGGAGATACACTTTGAGTTACTTTGTAATGCTTCTAACCAGGCTATGGGGTATGTGATATAATAAATAATTGACGGTAGAAAAAAATTAATTGATTATGACTTGAGAACACTAGATGTTTTCTAACTCAAATATGAAATTACTTAAAGTGAGTTCCTTGTAGTTTTTTCTTATTTTCATTGAAATAAAGTCACTATGTTTTCTGACCATGCAACAATAAAATTCTTAATGAAGGAGGATGATAAAAATACTAGGATGGTAAGATGGATGATATTGTTAAAATAGTTTAAAATAGATATTAATCATAATAAGGGAGAAAAAAATTAGGTATCCAGTCATCTGATTAGATTACCTAACATGTTTGAAGCATAAATTCTTGATCAGGACCAACTAAATGACCACCTACCAGGAGAAAAAATATATTTTGTTGAAGGAGAAGTACCCTATTCTATAGACATGGTAAATTATTTTATAAAATACAAGGTACCATCTTATCTTAGTTCCCACCAAAATTTAAAATATTAAATCTGAATCAAAATTTTACATTTGGGAAGATCAATACATGTGTAAAATTTTTAATGATCAAGTGATAAGAAGATGTTTTCTTGTAAGTGAAATTATGTTTGTTATTGATTTTTTTCACACTATATCATGAAGATCCCACTTTGGACCTCAAATAACTATAATTAAAGTCTTATAATCCTGAATTTATTAGCCCAATCTATTAAAATATTCAAATGAGTTCTATAAAAAATGTGGAAAATGTTAATTTATTATATATATTTTTAAGAATTAAGAAATTTTCCAAAAACCCTTTATCTTTTGTGTAATTTTTAAATTCTAATGAATAGACTTTATTGAACCCTTTCCTATTTTTGTGATATTTTTTTTATTTTTATTACTATAGATTATGTTTATAAATGTGTACAAGAAAAGTCAACTAAAACTAATGATGGAAAGATTGTGTGTTCTTTTGTAAAGTCTATTATCTTTTATAGGTTTATAATACCAAGATCCATCTTCAGTAACCAAGAAATTAAATTTTTAAATAGGATTATAGATACTTTACTGAGAAAATATGGAGTACATCATAAGATATACACTCCTTACCATACATAGAAAAAATGGGAAAGAAAAAGTTTTGAATAGGGAAATTAAGGGAATTTTATAGAAAACTATAAAACCAAATAGAAAATACTAGAGATAAAGGATATAATAAACTTATTGTCTTATAGGATATCCTAAAATATACTTATATGAATGAGTCCCTACTGGTTGATTTAATGGAAAGGTTTTCATCTCCCTATATAACTTGAATAAAAAGAATATTTTGTAGTTAAAGAAGTGAATATGGACCTAGATAAAGCCAGAAAAGAGTGGAAATTAATTCTACAAGAGCTGAAATATATCAAGTAGAATCCTTTGAGAATTAAAAAATATAAAAATAAACGACAATAGTGGCCCATAAAAAGTTGATTAAAAAAAAGTACTTCCATCCCGGAGACTAAGTGTTTCTATCCAATCCAAGACTCAAGTTAATACCAGATAAGATTAATTCCATATAGTAATTTTCTTTAATAGTTACAAATACACCCCATTTTATTTTATGTGAAGTTTGTTAAAGAAGGAAACCAAAACTTATTCACTATTAATGGTAATAGGCTAAATAATTTCCATGAGAATCTAACCCAATAACCAGTAGAGTAGATTAAACTCATTCACCCTTTCTATCAATAAAACCCCATCAATTTATACCTTTTCTAAAAATTTTATTGAATGTTGTTATTTTGTTTAAAATTTAATTACATGATAAATCAGTTTTAATTAATTGAGGAAATTTAATCAATTAATTGTGGGGGTAAGGAACCTTTGTAGTGTAGGACTTTTCAAATTTATATTTTTCAATTTTTTGCATCTATTTAAAAACTAATTTGTGTTTTATTTTTTTCTTTTAGTAATTTTTTAAAATATGTGAGCTTATATGGAATACCCTTGAAAACTTTGAATGTAGGAAAATGTTGATAAAATGAATTAACCCATCAACTCACCTTATATTAATTCTGAAATATTTTTTTTTCAAATTCTAAATGTGGTAACTTAAGGCAAGGATCACTGATTTTTGAATCTCATGCCATGATATATTTTCCTATCTTTTAATAACTTACCTGAGAAGATTTTAAACCAATTTTTAAATTTTCTTTACAATTTCCTTTTTTTATTGGGAGAACCAAAATATGCTTGAATAACCATAATTTTCTAAGTAATCTAGTCAAAACCATAGATTATTCAATAAATTTGTGCTAAAATGATAGAGGCATTATTTAGATATTAAGCTCTATTTTTAATGATATATATTTAAATACTATATATATATATTAATCATTTTATCCCTTAATATTCATGAATGAATTTTTTATGAAACCCAATTACAATATAAATATCTTTAAACACCTTTCCCTAGAAGCTTTTTTATGATCTAAGCTGAATTCAAGTGTAGGGGAAGGTGGAAAAGGAGTTGGAAAAATATGTTTTGAAGAATCTATATGATTTTAAAGAATATTTTACCATAACTTTTATACTAATAGTTTTGGAGAAAGACTATGATGGGAAGTATGGAAATTTTTTTCATATGTTATTCAAGGTTTTTCATGAAATCCCCCACTATTGGAAGTGAAAATTCCCTCTATTTCCCTAAAAAAATTTGATTTCGAAGAGACATTATAGATCTTAAAAATATGAGATAATGCTATAGAAAAAATATGGAAAGAGGGAATAAAATGATTATATTTATATAGTTATAAATGTGATGGACTAACCATGAAAATTGAGAAGGATTTTTGAGGCTGGTTGGAGATGAAATTGGATTGAAAATGTGGAATCTATGAAGTTAGTTTTGGAGAGGTTGTTTGGGAAAGGAGTATTGAAAATTGAGAATTTTGAAGAGATTCCTAGAATTAATCAAAAGGAAGGAAAATACTTCCCACACAAGAGAAATATATATCTCACACCAGCTTAAGAAATTATGAATTCCTTATCTACCTTCAAGAGTAGCAAAAAAGAAAAAAAACTATAACATACTTAAGGAAATGGAGAAAGAGAATATTTATACTATTTAAAGGATTAATGGTGTTGGATATCTATGGATAATTAAAATTAGTTAATATGAGATAGTGTAATAGGAATTAATGTTGGAATCCATTCTTGAATGAAATTGAAAATCATGCACTGAGATGCATTTTAGAGTCAAGACTCCTCATTTGGCCTCAAAAGTTTAATATTCAAATCCTACCTACCCTTAATCTATAGAATAACCTTGATTAAGATATCATGATATGAACAGGTACTTGAATCATTATGTGGATATGAATAAATTCATTAAGCCTATAGTGAAACTTGTATGAACTTCGAATGAGAACAACCATTCTTGAAAATTATACTTGAGTGTTGAGTAAAATATTCTAGGAAGGTAGTTATAAGTGTGTATGAGATAATAAAATAAGTGAGAATGAATTTAACTTCCTTAATAAAGAAAATATAAATAAATATGTTTAATAAGAATGATAAATTGAGGGTATGGTGTTGAAAGAGAAATCACATTGTCTAGATATTTTAATTTTTCTTATGTAATCTTTTTAAAATTTACTTTTCTAGGAGCCCACAGTTTTACTATAAGAGAATTGATAAAATAAATACTTTCATATATTTCCTTAAATATTTTCATGATTTTAATTCCACCATTTAAGGGTAATTATCATATGTTTAGATTATAGGAGAATTTTTGGATTTAATTATGAAAATGGCCCAAAACATAACTTTTAATTGTTTTAATTATCTTTGAAATTATTAGTGGAAAATATATATTTAATTTTTTATTTTTGATGTTGTTTTAAGATATTAATATAATAATTTTAATAGATTTAAGTGTATCTAAATCAATACCAGGGATCCCAAAATCGTTTTAGTATGTTTCAGGTCTGAAAAATGGAAAAAGGCCTAAAAGTAAGTATTTTTGGCTAATCATAAGCCTTTTTTTCCAGAACATAAGCCTTTTGTGTCATATGTAACTCTTTAATGAACTAATAATATTTCTCTACACTACATCAAAATCCTTTTTTAATTATCCATTATAATACTTTCATGGATAAACATAAGTATTTTTCTCCAAATTATTAATCGTATAACTTCAAAGACTTATGACATGATATGATTACTAATATTAAGTATTTTAAAAAACTTATGATATCATCAAAGAGGTTGAGAATTGTTAAATTATTGTTGTTGGGAATTCATGAATCTTTCCAAATGATCTTTAGGATGCCACATCAGTATCCATGAAACCAGTTAGAGTCTACCACGTGGACTATTATGTGAATAATATTTCAATTAAAATAAAAGAGGAAAGATATAAATTTTCAAGAGAATAAGATCAAGAGGGAGATTCTAAAACCAAAATTTTGAAGGGAAGATATTCATGATTTGAAACTGAAATAATCTCAGAGATTTGACCAATGTGAAAAAATATATGAACCATAGATCTATAGGAATAACATGTAGCTAAAGTTGGGGGTTGGAGTTTATTCATGTAGAGTTAATGATGAGGACCTTATGCTACTACTTAATTTTTTTTATTTTATAATTTATTCGCCTTCCCCCTTATTACTTGTTACCCTTATAATAGAGGGGTAATATTCTATGTGATTGGGGAAGGAAAGGATATTCTTGGTGATTCTCGACTATTCATAATTTATTGAATAAAACTCTATCTTATGTTGATTGATATAATTTAGAATTGAATATTAAATAATTTTAATGAAATTATATTTTAAGTTTTTAAATTTTTCATTATTTATTTCTAAGGTTGAAAATCTATCATCACCCTTAAACTAGTATAACTTTCCTCAAAAAAACATACTGTGTTAGGAGGTTAGTGTCTAGAAATTTTTGGCATGTTTTTGGAAGTAGTGAGTTACTTCTATGTTATCCAGTAACTCCAATATCCAATTGGGTATTACCTTGATAGGTTGCGAGTGATTCATTAACTTTTCACTCACATAAGAAGGGTGACTGGATGAGAAATAATACTATTAGTATAACCTCTAACATATAATTTCAACCAAGTGTTATTAATGAATCTACCAAGGAGTCTTTAATTTATCAATTAATAAAAATTCAAGTAAAGTCCATTTTAAACACTATGATAACTTTGAAAAATTAAATCTAGCCCTAAACCAATCACTGTTGTCATATATAATTTTCAAACTCTAGTTCCAATTACTTTCTTATTCATAAAATCACAAATTAAAAAAAACCCATTTTCAACTAATAATAAAGTAAAAACTAATTTTTGTGCACTCCTCTAAAGGATACAACCTAGGTCACCACTTTAACTATGTTTACCTTAGGTAGTTAATTTATTTCTTCCACACCCCTCAATATGTGTGCATCATCCGACTTCTAAGAAGTAATCCCATTTTACTTCCATTATATAGAATTACATCAATAGAATTATGAGAATTAAAGGTCCAACTAGAATAATTTTAAATCAAGGGATTTATAAGACCAAGTATTTCACCTTGGGTCACTCTAATTTTATTTTTTTAAGTAATTAAATAGAAAACTCTGTATTTTTGTCAAGTACCATAAATTAAATCAAGTTATGATTAAGAATTGATACCCTCTTCCTTGAATTTATGATCTATTTAATAAATTTAAGGGATCTAAGTGGTTCTACAAAATTTATCATTGATCATGATACCACTAACTCTTAGTTAGGAAAGAGTATATTCCTATGATAAATATTATAATTTATTATAACCACTATAAATACTTGGTCATTACCATTGGTATTAAAAATTAACTAGCAGTATTTATAGTGTTGATGAACCATATTTTTCATAGATACCTATGATTCTTTTATTATGGTATTCATTGATGAAAAATTTGTGTACTCTCACAAGAAATATAACCATGAAATATACTTGAAGATTGTATTAAGTATATTAAAAAACCACTATCTTTATGAAAAATTCTCGATGTGTGACTTATAGATATAATAAATCTTCTTCCCTAAGCATTTTATTTATAAAGAAGGCATATTGGTTGATCCTGAAAAAATTGAGGCTATTATTTCTTATAAAACAGCTAACAATGTGTTTAATATATAGATTTTTCTGGGATTAGTATGGTATTTCCATCACATTTTCCATGACTTCTCATGTCTCGCTTCCCTTTTGAATGGATTGACAAGGAAGGTTATTCTATTTTTTTGTAGTGATTGTCCAAAATATTTTGAGGAACTTAAGGATAGACTAACTTAAATACTTATAATTATCTTTATAGAACTCGGAGAGGGATACATTGTCTTTTGTGATGCATCTAGATTAGGATTGGGTTGTATTCCCATGTAAAAAAATCACATCATAGGTCATGGATCCTGAAAATTGAGGATATATGAAAATAACCATCTAAAACCTAATCTATAATTATCCATGGTGGTCCATGGTTTAAAAAAATGGTGTCAGTATATATTTGGTGAAAACTTCACTGTATGCAATAATCACAAAATATTGAATCACATTTTCTTATAATGGGGTTTGAACCCGAGACAATGAAATTGGATGAAATATCTATATATATTCAAATTTAACTTGGTTTATACACCTAGGAAAGGAAATTTGGTGGTTGATGCCTTAAGTACTAAGGAACATAACCAAGTGGTTAGAGAGAGGACTAAGACTAATACAAACTAATGGGGGGTAATTACTAATATGCACTTGGAATTTATTGAGAAGAATGAATTTTCATTTTTCATTTTGGTCATTATTATTCCTTCTTTAGTTGAACAAGTCAAGGAGGCACAATAGCCACAAACTAATTTTATTAAAATGATGTCAAACCTCAACGATAGGGAGATCATTTATAGATGGCTATAGAATGAAAATTCTAGGGTGAAATTTTGGTAATGGATTGTATCTCCTCCATATTTATTGGAGAAACTCTTTTGTGCTTCTCAACATTCAAAGTGTTCTATCCACCCGAGTACATAGAAAATGTAAAAGGTAATGAAGGAACATTTTTGGTGGTTGGTTAGGAAGATAAAGGTGTCTAAGTATGTTATAATATGTCTCACTTTTCAATAGGTGAAATTCAAACATCGAAAACCAGCTGGCATGTTGCAATCATTTCCCATAACTGTAAGGAAATGGGAGTAAATAGATATACAATTTGTCACTGGTGTATTGAGAACCCTTTAGAAGAAAGATATAATTTGGGTGATCATGGATTGACTCAAAAAATTCTAATACTTTATTCTATTCTAGGAGACTAATACGATAGATGAATTGGTGAAAATCTATATCCAGGAAGTGGTGAAATTTCTTAGGGTACTGGTTTTTATTGTCTCTAAATAAGACCCTATATTTACATCATGATTTTTTCAGTCCTTAAAATAATCCCTTAGAACCAACTTGACCATGACCATATCTTACCATGCTCAAATATTTGTCTATTCAGAGCATACTATTCAAACATTGGAAGAAAAACTCAGAGACTATGTCATGGACTTTGGTGGTTCATGCGAAGAACATTTACATTTGTTCAAGTTTTCTTATAATAATAGTTATTAGGACATGATACATATGACCCCATATAAATAATTTGATATCTTCTAAGTCATTTTCCAATTTATTGGGTAGATATCAGGGAAACTTCATTACTTGGACCAAGCTTTATGCTCAAGACTATTGAGAAAATATAGATGATTATGAAGAGGATGAAAACAACACAGATTCATTAGAAATATTCTAAGAATTATCATCATCAACATTTATCTATTGAAGTGTACAATCAAGTATTCTTGTGAGTTTATCGCTAACTAGGGCACCATCACTTGGGTAAGAAAAAGAAATTCACTCCTAAGTACATTGGACATTTTAAAATTCTTGAAAATATTGGTGAGGTTTCTTATCAAATTGATCTACCACAAAAATTCAATTCCTTACATAATTTTTTCAACATCTATCAAATTAATAAGTATCATCCTGACCATACATTTATTTAGTTGGGACCATATGACTCTTGAAATTACATTTATTTACACTGTAATTCATATTGTAGATTGGAAATACAAGGACTTTCATGAAAAACATATATATTTAGTGTGAGTATTATGAAAACATGTTTAGATGTAGGAATAGACATGGTAATGAGATTATTTTATATTGGAGTAATGTCCAAAGATTTTCCAAAAAACTGCCAACCTATATCTTTTTGAGGATGGAAAGCCTAATGGTGGGAGAATGTAACACCCCCAGTTTGAGATATTTTAATATTTCATATTTTATTTTTAATTTATTGATAAATTTGATAATTTTAAAACTTTTTATATGAATTTTACTGATTTAATCCCCACCATTTTATTATTTCAATTTAAACTACATCGTTTTTGTAATTTTGGTGAATTTTGAGCTTAATTATAATTTTTTAATTATATATTTATAACTCTTTTAATTACTTTTATATTTATGTTATAAAATTTTAATTATTGATAAAATTTGAAAAAATATTTTAATAGGATTCTATGTTTAGTGTGATTCAATTTCTTCAACTAGAATTTTTTTTATTTGAACCCAAAGAGTCCCAAATAAATCAAGGAATGTGGAAAACTTTTTTGGATGATGAAATTGACATAATTTCATTAAATTATCCATATATTGAGCTATAAAACTCTAATTGAGGTGATTATTATTGTAAAAGATAGAGGAATCATATGAAAAATAAATTTCATGGAGAAATTCAGTCATTATTTTGTTGATCCATGTTTTAAAGCAGAGGAATATGAAGAGTCTTTTTTTGGACAGAAAAAGTATGCTTTAGTAATTTGAATATAAAATTTTCTACACATTCCATATGGATATATAATTTTTGTAGAATAAATAAACTCAAATATGAAACAATTTATATTGTATTTTTTTGCGATTCATCTATATAGTTGGAAAATATATGTTTAAAATTTTGTAGGACAGAAACTGGAGGGAAATCAATCACACCCTTTCTCTACAAATAAGTGTTTTCACTTCCATTTAAATGGTTAGAGAAGGAGAGGGTTGGAAGTAGAGGATATACTGATGAATAAGAGTTTTTATGGAACTAATCTAGACATTTTGGTATGAACTCCAAGTGGCATTGGTTAACAAATATCCAAAGTCATTTACCTTTTGAGTGTTGATCTTTTTATTATAAACTATTTTTGTATTTCTATGGAATATGTTTTCATGATTGAATAAGGTCCTTTTCTATCTTAAATTCACTTTATTCTATTTTTATGGGTTTTTACTAACTCATTAATATAAAATAATTTTATTTTTATTTAAACTTCTTTGGGTGAGTTATCCCCATTTAGCACAACAAGTTTAATTAGTTTTGATTGTTCAAAGGTCTTCAGGTAATATAAACACTTTCATAAGGGGATAAACACCTATACTTGACTTATGAATATGGTGTATAATAACTTCATGTGTTCACTTTGAGTTCTTTAGTAAATAATTGATAAATATAAATAGATTATTCATTTATAGACATTGAAAAAATGGAGTGTCCAAGGGTCGAAAACTTTTCCACTATTGTTATCTCTAGTTTGTCTTTTTCAACTAATATTGATTCTGATTTCTAATCTTTAACTTTATTTTTTCGTCTTAATACAATTTATTTTACTTTAAATTTATTTAAATTATTTTTCAACAATCTCTAATTTTAACTCTAAATTAGAAAAAATGAAGTAACAAAGTTATAATTATTCACTTTGTTTTCTCCCTCCTCCTAAGACAACCACATAGTCACCACTGTACTATATTTATAAGGGATATTTATTGATTGAGATAACATTATTGAATCCTCACTATCAATTTTTTCCATTATTAGGGTGGTTACTAAGTTTAATTCAATTTGTTTTTACATCATTAAAATTTTAATTATAGGACTTTATGTGAGCATTGAGAAATATAATTTTATTATTCATTTATAAACAAGGATAAAGGGAGTGTCAAAGGGTTAAATTGTTTTCCAATTTTGTTATATATAGTTTATCTTTTCTAATTAATCTTGATTCTAATTTATAATCTCTAAATTTAATTTCTAATATTAATATAATTTAGTTAAATTTAACTTTATTTTGAGGGGATGATGGAGGTGGAACTCCCATCATCTCGATGATTACAACTTGACGACGATCTTTTCTAGGTCTAATCTTGTGGATAAATGGATTCATTTAATCCATATTGGGAAAGATAATTCCCGCCTCATCAAAATGACTATGCAGAAGGGTTGATCTCTTCCACTTCTTCTAGCACAGCAACCTCCTTTGAGGAAGTGCTTTCAGGATATTCTTCAATAATGGTGAATAAGAATAAGACCCTATAATCAAGCATTTGGGTGAAGGATCAATTACAGTGGTGAATGACCTGGACATGATTAAGCAATGAATGGAGTCCTGTAAATTCTATGTGTTGGGTCATATCTCCTATGAAAGGGGGGAAAAGACTTGGTCCTAATCAAACCTCAAAGATCACATTTCTCATTGCTAGAAATTCTCTGGTTAGTGGATTATCCCAATAGGTTAGGGCTATTTCCATCTCATTTTTCGAAACTAGGAAGACCAAAATGTGATCTAGAGTTTGGGTATTCTCAGCTTGAAACCATGGATCCTTCGACTCTCGAAATGGGATCCAAATTTTAATCCTTTCACACAAAAGTATTCCATTTCTCAGGTCTGGGAAAGGATTCATGGGCATCCATAGATCTACTAAAATCTAAAAATCCTAAATGATCTGGCTTCTGGAATTGGGAATCCACTAATAATTGACCAGCATACGATCAATGTAGACCTCAGTCTTTATGATCGAGTTCTTGTTGAGATTGATATGGAGATGTCTCCTCTATAATTTGTTTCTCTGGATGTGAATGATCACCTAATTGTGGTAATTTTTGAAATCAAAAACATACCCAAATACTATGAACACTACAAAATGATATGACATGCCATCGACAAGTGTAGAATTGTCCAGAAATTTTCCAAGCCATCCTCTAATAGCACTTAATCAAGGGAAGTATCCAGAAGAAAAAATAAAAACACGAAGCACTATGTGAGAAAGGACTCCAAGGAATGATCAAAAGGGGTCACCTAGGATAACAAGGATGAAACTAATATGACCTGGGATAAGTCTGTGGAATAAGAAGAATTATAATATCATGTTGGTATTCAATCTAAAACTAGTATGTTAAATGGTGAAGATATACTGACAAATAGTGGTCATGAATCTTTAATTCTCTAGGATTTATCTGAATACATTATTTATTTTGATCTAAGCCTGTAGTATGAATACCTCAAATTGGATCTTATCACCTCAGACTTACTCAAAGTTATTTATTTGGATGACATAATCACAGCTAAAACCATTCAAACTCGTCTCCCCATACAGAAGTCTGAGCCCATCCTAACTCAGCACATAAGGTTTAAAATGGAAGATACATCCCCTCTTAAGACAGAATCAATTCCCAAGGATAGGGATTCCTCTCAGTTGGGTATATAGAACAATCCAAGGTATGTCCAACATACCAACAATTCCAATAAGATAAAGTTGAGTAGTTCTCAAAAAAACAAAGAAACTGGGTGAAAATAGAAAGGGGGAATTTCCCCCATCCGAAATCAATGATGAGAATACTATATTGAATCTTCCATAGGATGGCCAACCCTAGAAATTTAAATTACCTTAGGCTACTTGTGGGTAAATACAAACCTGCTATCATTGGAATTTCTGAACAAAAAACTAATGGCTTCAATTCTGGTTTCCCTCTTGATCAAAGTGGTTATTATCTTCTTAGTTAGGTTCAAGATTATTCTTTTCTGGATAGACTTTGTTTTTTTGTTCACTAAAGTGTAAAAAATCCTGCTATTGTTAGGGTGTATGAGAAAATCATTACTTGTAGGTTCCTTAATGAGGGTCATCTCTCTTTTTTCTCAATGATTTATGCCTTCAATAGCTATATCAGCCCAATACCTCTTTTGAAGCATATCAAAGAGTTATCCAGCTCCATATCATATCCCTGGGTGATCATGGGTTATTTCAATGATACCCTATATGAATATGAGAAGATAATACATGCTTACAATGCTATTTATATGAGAGATTTCAGATCCTATGTTGAGTAGTCAAACCCGATTGAACTCAATCTTATTGGTTTCAAATATACTTGGTATGGGAAGCATTTAACTAAAATTAGGGAAATTAGAATAGACCATGATTTTGGTAATGAATCTCTTCTTGGAAGATGGAAAACCATCTCATGTGTCACTCTTGAAAGACTTAACTCAGTCCACCATCTAATTATTACAACCTTCATCATCAAGGGAGATAAATAGCCTATTCCCTTTCGGTTTAACAATTCTTGGACTACTCTTCTAGAATGATATGAAATTGTAAAAGATACTTGAAACATGGAGGATCATAATGTTAATCAAATTTCTTGAATTCTCAAGATAAAATCTCTTAAGGTTATTATGAAGTAGTGGAGTAAGCATAAATTTAGTCTCTTTGACCAAGAAATTGATTCTCTGGAGAGCTCCCTTCATGGGATTCAAGAATACACAACCAAAGGAAAATTTTCTGGTGATATAGCCCAAGAAGCCAACATGTCCTCCAAAATCAATGACCTCTTCAGGATTAAAGAAAAAATTCCAAAAGAAACTTTTTAAATTCAAGTGGATTACAGATGGAGATTGTAACACAAAATTTTTCAATGCCATTCAAAGAGTTAAAAAATTTCAGAGGCCCCTATCTCTATTAAAGAATGGAGACACAATCTTGGATGATCGAAAACGTCTTTCTAATTAAATTGTTTCCTACTATATGAATCTATTCAATGGTTCTGGAGGTAATGAGTATATTATGGAAGGCATCATCCCTAATCTTTTCACTAAAGATAATAATATTCTTCTTACTTCTATTCCACTGGACACTAAGATCAGAGATGCAGTTATTGGGCTCAATAGAGGGAGTTATTTGTGACCTGATGGATTTACCAATCACTTATTTCAATTCTATTAGGAGGTCATCAAAAATTATGTTTGTAAAATGGTTAAACACTTTTTCACAGAAGGCTCCCTCTCTCAAAGTTGCAATTCTCAGTTTATTTCCTTAATCCCTAAGGTGGAAAATGCTAGTTATATTACTCAATTCAGACCAGTTTCTATTGCCAAAACCATATACATGATCATCAAAAAAATAATTTCCAATCGCCTTGCACATGAATCTGAGAAAATTATTTCTTGGAATCAATTTGGTTATGTAAAAGGGAGAAAAATTCAGGATTTCCTTCTCACTGCCTCTGAATGTGTTAAACTTATTCAGAATTCTACCAGAGGGGGTAATATTGCTCTCAAATTAGACATCAGAAAGTCCTTTGACACTATAGATTGACAATTCATTGGATGTATTCTCTATGATTTTGGATTTCACATGAGATTTATTCAATGTATCAAGGCTCTTATTAGCTCTTCTTACATTTTTATTCTAATTGATGGATCCCTAGAGGGTTACTTCAAGTGTTCAAGAGGAGTGATATAGGGTGACCCTCTCTCTTCAATTATATTTTTGATTTTAGAATACCACCTTAGTAGACTTCTCCTTCATATGAAATGCATGGGTGAACTCCTAACAATTATAGAAACAAGTGGAATCTCTGCCCCCTCTCACCTACTATTTGTTGATGATATCATTATCTTCACTCAGGGTGATAGAAAAAACATCCAAAACATAAAGAAGTCTTCACTCCATTATGAGAAAGTCTTGTGACAGGTGGTTAACTGGGGAAAGTCGTTTATTTATTTTGTAAAAAATATTTCTTCCTCAAAGAAATCCTACATGATAAATGATCTTGGAATTTGTGAAGGGTCTCTCACCTTCACATACCAAAGAGTCTCCATGTTTCTTCGTATAAATCGCTCTTATCACTTTGTGGAAGTTATGAGTCAAGTTAGATTAACCCTCTCATCCTGTAATGGAAAATCTCTCTCAATGGTGGGCAGAATTTTCTTAGTTAAAAATGCGGCCATCTCAAAACCGGTCTACTATTTCATGGTTTATTCCTGGACTTCCACAATTATCAAGAATTTAAACCCCATTATGAGAAATTTTGTGTGGAGTGGAAGTATCCTGAAATGAAAAGTTATTACTTCTCCTTGGAAGAGATTTTTTATGCCTCATACTAAAGTATGACTTGGAGTCAATAACCTTGATCTCTTTAATCAATCCTTACAAGCCCAGTTCATATGGAGTCTTATCAATGAAAAGTAACAATCCTTGGATTTCCTCATATCCAAACTTCTCAAGAGACTAATTTAAGGGAATATGTGCTATGTCCAATCCTCTATCTGGCCTGGTCTGATTTTTTTCCAGAATATTAATAGTCACTCTCGCTGGATGGTTAGTTCCCAATCCTCTCCCAAATTTTAGAAGCACAACTGGACTGGTTACCCACTTATTGATAGTGTTAACATCACTAATCTAGACACTAATTATGAGTCCTCTATTAAGAATCAGATTGAATATGTAGATGCACTTCCATCTCATATTTCTTTTATGGTTGATACCTATGACTTTCTGGATAGTAATGAATTGCTCTTGTGGGAACCAAGTCCAAATGGAATCCTTGATTCTAAAGGATACTATGATTACCTCATTCATGGGGATAGTATAGGGATCGAAGAATTCAACAAAAAATGGTTGATGCCTTATCATTTCACACTGGTTTGGCACCTCTATCTCAACAAGCTTCCAGTCGAGGTGAATCTGCAATGAGTCAGCATCAACTTGTGCTCTATATGAAACCTGTGCCTGCAGCATTAGGAGGATGTTAATGATATGTTCCTTTTATTCAACACATATTCATATCTCTGGAATTATGTGTTTGATATCTTTGAACTTCACTCTCTAAAAACTGTTGTGACTTCACACTTCTTATTGGATCTTCTCACTCTCCATTTCTCAAAGCAGGTACATACTCTATTATTGGTAGCTTGTGTAGAGGCTGTACACACTATATGGACATGCAAAAATAAACGCCTGAATGGTGAAGCTTTCCCCAATCACAATGTCTCCATATCTTCCATCATACTTGTGGTTCAAAGGGCCAATTATTTACATGCTGAATGATTTGACAAATTGGTTAGAGACCTTGCATTCTTGATAAATCTCTACATTAAAGTTAACTTCCCTAAAACTCTAGGAACCATTGAAGTTTTTTGGTTTCCTCCATTTTTAGGTTGGATTAAATTCAATACAGATAGACCCCTAAGGGTAAGTACATGACTTCTTGGATATGGAATTGCCTTTAGAGATCACAATGGTGATTTTTTAGAGGGGGAATGTGGTACATGTGGCCATGCCATGACTCTTGAGGTAGAAATGTAGGGTCTCATTAAAGCTGTTGAAATTTCTCGACAAAGAAACTAGAACTCTGTCTGGTTTGAAAGTGATTCAACCAAAATTGTTCAATTAGTTAGGTTGGGTCAGATTCATCTTTCTTGGAAGATCACAACCAAATGGAACAACTACCTGGGCACTCTTGCTTCAATGAACTTCATCATCACACACATTTTTCATGAAGAAAATCAACTTACTGACCATCTTTCTAAAAAAGGGTCCCTAAAGGGAATTTCACTCACTAATCCAGCATACTCGGTGAGTTGATGACTATATTTCAACGTGATAAATGTAAATTTCCCTCCTTTCGACTCGTGTAACTCTTCTTTCAATAATTTTATGCATCACCAATTTCTTTGATAAAAAAACTTTATTTAAATTATTTTCCAATAATACTCACTTTTAACTATAACTTAGTAAAAAAATTTAACAAAGTGACAATTATTAACTTGGTTTTCTCCCTCCTCATGAGATAATCCCATGGTCACCATTGTGCTAAATTTATAGAGGGAAATTTTTGGCTGAGAAAAATTGAATGAATCCTCACCATCAATTTTTTTCATTGTCAAAAAATTTTATTAAGTTTAATTTAATGTTTTTTATATCAATAATATTTTAAAAAATAATTTATAATTTTGAAAAAATGGATTTTTATAATGAATAATCCTATTCATGGAATTTAAATAAAAAATTTAAGAATTATAATAAGGAATTTTTTTTTAAAAAAAATAGGAGGAATATAATGCTATCATTATTGAACTTTTTAGTAATGAAATTTATATTCTTTACACTTCTATAAAAGACTTACAAGTTTTGGTTGATACAAATATATCTCAAGAAAAATAAAATATTGTTCCACCCACTTTTGATTTTGAAGAATCTTTTTTGGGTGAGTTGAAAAATGAATTGGAACTTTCTTTTATCAATTCAATGGAAGAAATCATCACTAATTTTCCATTTATGTAACTTTAGAAAATAAAAAGTATTTAGAAAATATTTTTTGCTTTTTTTTTTGAAAATGAAATTCCATGTGAATCCATAATTTTTTAAGGTGAAAATTCAGAACCTTTGTATTATTTTTTGGATAGGGAAGACGATATATTAAATTCGTTAATTTTTTAGGAAAATTTGGAAGAATCCAAAGTAAGAATCCAAATACTTAAAGGGAGAAGTCTAAAATTTCAATGATTTTTTTAATTTTTTTCCATTAAAAAAGTAATAATCCAAAAAATTATAGAAATAAGTATTAAATTTTGGTTCATTTTTGTCATATTATTTTGATAATAAATTATTAACTGTTTCTCCCATTGAATATTATATTCATACTTCTTTTGAGTGGACTAATTTTTTAGATAAAGGGGAAGTAATGGATGGAATTGAAGACATAATAGAGTTCTCAATTGAAGAGTATAATGGTTTACTTGAGTTTGGTGGTACTATGATGTTTTTAAAAAAAGAAATCAATTTTTAATCTAAAATTGATGATAAACAAGATCCTAAAATTAAATTTTAGAAATAATTGGACAAATTTTCTAAAGAATAAGTGTCAATTAATTATCCTTAAATTTTGTTCCTTCTTCCACCACATAATGAAAAATGAAAATTAATTTAAAGGAACCTAAATAAATATTTCAAGTGGAGATACTATAATTTTTGTAAGCTGAAGAAATTTAGTGCTAAATTTGTTTAGTGGTCTATGAAGAATAAACACACCCACTATCATATTGGAGATGACTTTATAGAACTACCTGACTAGGATAAATGAAATCCAACAACCCACTTGGGAATTAAAACCAAGACTCTTTACCCCTTATTTATTTATTTATTATTATTATTTCTATTTTTTAGTAATGTTTTGAGGTTAATTTTCTATTTTCGTATAGTATTGAAGTGGCTGTCATTTGGAGGCTAACTTAACCCTACTATAGCTAAATAAAATTATGTTGTCTCGTTCCATCATACTTGCTTTTGATTTTTCCATGATTCTTGATTATAACTTATTATATAATTGAATTCAAAATGAGGAAATTATACAAAATCAGTGTGGGGGAGGATTATCCATGGTTAGATTATGATTTTTTGTTTTTTTTTATTTTTTATTTTCCATTTTTCATTCAAATTATGTGTTTTTATTTAAAATTTTGCGAGTTTTTAAAAATTATGAGCCCAAATTGAATATCTTTTCCATTTTTAAAACTCATGTTAAAAATTGAACCATTTTGACCCATTAAACTAAGATTAAATTAATGATACAAATGATTTTGTTTTAAGTTTAAAACTTTGATAATTTCATGAAATGACCTCATATTTTGGAATCCCATAAAACATCTCACTGTCTTAATTTTTAATATCACCTTTATATGAAAATTATAAACCCTTTTGAAATATTCGTTAAATTTACATCATTTCTTAATAGAACCAAACCATGCATGATTAACCCAAATTTTATTTATTTCTATCAAATCCTGAGATCCTAAGGCACTTGTGTTGCAAATGATTGAGGCAATTCCTTTGGTATAAAAAAACCTTTTAAAGAGTATACTATTTCACTTAGGCCTACCCTTACATTTACTATTTTTAGAAATTAGTATCCATGAATGACCTATTTAGTTATCCACATTTCAAAACATTTTCCCCTATCCATCATGCTTTAGGAAGTTAAATACATTTTCTAGTTAAAAATAAGTATGGGGAAGTTGTCTTGTGTTGTGATACATTATTTAGAGCTAGTATAGGATGAGAAATAAAAGGATTAATAGATGTTTTTTCTATTGAAAATGTGATTTTTTTGAATGTAGTGCCTTACCAAAACTTTTCGAGAAGATATCTAAAAAAAGTTAAAACAAATAAACTGAGTTAAAGCTACAAGAAAAATCAAAGAAAAATCAGGTTTTTAAATCTAAAGAAACATATTATTATTATAATGTAGGGATCAAAGTCACACCAACTTTTTTAAATTTAAATAACCCTCATAGACTTAAAAAATAAAGCTATTTATAATTTGAATATATCAATAAAAATTCAATTTTGTGAATGAAGTTGAGTGGATATCATTTTTCACCTAAAATATTTAATCTTGTGGAATTTATTTGAATATTTTAAGATGATTAGAGATGATTTTATACTTAGTGGAGTGATGAGGAGACCCATGATTTATTGTAAATTAGATTCATACATTTTTTGCTTCTAAAAGAGACAAACCTACTTATTCTTCCTTAGAGTTTTACAAGTAAAACCTACCAGCCCTAAGACAATAGAAAAACCTGACAAGTCCTCATGATAAATCCAAGTCCTTGACTCACATCAAGTGGAAATATAGGAATTTATCAAGGCTATGGTAAAAGTTTAATGTTTTTATAGTAGAAGAAATTTATTGAATATTTATACTTGTGTGATGAGGGAAATTTTCATGCGAGGTAATTTTTTGTGTGATTGGGATGAGAAATGATGTAAAAATGAATAGAATCCACTGATTGGAGAACATAAAATAATGGTTTTTTAAAATTATTATTATTTTTTAGAATTAAATTGGTGGATCTCATGTTCATGTGTTTTGAATATGATTGGATATGATTTTTGATGCTTAATTATCTAGGATTCCAAGTGTTATGTGTGGGGGAATTGATAGAGCTAATATTTTTAGTACTTTTTATATATATTTCATTGATTTAATATACAATAATTTTTTGTTTCAAGTTAAATTACATAATTTTATATTTTTTTTTGGATTTTAGGTTTAATTGTAAAAATTTATTAATTCTAAATTTTTACCAATTTTTCATCACTTTTATAATTCTGTAATAACATTTTCATTACTTGTCATGACCCGACCCAACAAGTCTCAAGATGTAACTTCTCTAAGCTCACCTCTATAGGTCAGGGGATGGAAACAAGTGCCAGACGACATATCCTAAATGGGAGGCCCTTTCCTAATGTAAGTGTATTCACAAACGTGAACATTTCAATTAGAAGTGTATAGGAATAAAATAAAAATATGAAATATCTATAATATAACCATGTATATGAAAAACCTCTAGGGTATACAAGAGTATGACAGTGCAAACTAAAAGTAAATGGGAAAAAATATGCACCCAAACGGAAGGATATCCTAAACTTACAAAACTAGAAAGTAAAATAATGTTGAGAGATACCAGATCCTGATATCCAATCTCTTACCACCGTACATGGTCCAATGAACCAAGTATCCCTAAGCTCATCTATAGTCACCGATGACATGTTCTTCATATGCATAAGACATGACATGTGTGAGCAAATCCCGTGCAAGCATGAGTATATACATACCCAGTAGTCCACCCCTACATATGAAGGGGAAGAAGTAAAAGACATGATATGAATAGATATACATATAGATCAACCCAAATTAAGAGGGTAAATAGAATCCAACAATATGGATACAAATATATATATGATCAAACCAAATAAACCCAAACCAGAGATAAATGGATCTCTATATCATAGACTAGCCCTGAAAAATAGTGCCATTAGTTACAGAAGTCCATCAATGATGCTCATCATCTTGTGAATCTATAAAAATAAGTAATTGTGTGGAGGGACCACACCTCACCACTATGTCTCATAGTTGAGGGGGGAACAATCTTCAAGAAGAGGACCCGCTCCCTAGTCCATAAAGGGGGTGCTACATAGGGAATGGAGGACTCACGTCCTATATGATAGGGGTAAAACTCATTGTATAGAGAACCCACACCCTATATAATAGGGGGTAAAACTCAGTAGGTAGAGGAACCATGCCCTAGTGCATAATGGGGGTGTTACTCAGTGGGTAGATGACCCACACCGTATTCGACAGGGGGTAAAAATCAGTGTATGGAGGACTCACACCATATCTAGTAGGGGTGGGGGTATAATTTAGTAGTTAGAGGACCCACACCCTAGTTCATAAAGGGGGTGTCACTCAGTGGGTAGAGGAATCATGCCCTAGTTCATTAGGTGGGTGCCACTCAAAGTAAGGAGGACCCACACCCTATCTGATAGGGGGTACAACTCGGTAGGAGAGGACTCATGAAATAATTCCACAGGGGGTGACACTCAATAGATATAGGTCCCACACCCTAATTCCGTAGGGGGGGGGGTTCCACTCAGTGTATAGATAGAGGACCTGTGCCCCAGTCCGTTAGGGGGTACCACTCTAAGGATCTTGCCTGATCACTACCATCGTCAAGCACCACCTAAATAATAATCACATCCACAAAATATTGAATCATATATAAAAATCCAATTTGGATTCCATCAATGCATTCTACATGGAAAAAACTCAGGATATTATACTCAAGGGCCAAAATATGAGTGAAAACAAGGGAGATATGAGAGGTTAATGTTTCCTTAGAAGGAAAGAAGGGGTACACGATGTGTGAGGGGAACTATATAGAATGTATTCCCACTCCATCACTTGTAATTATCCCTTATGGTATATGGATCACTATCCATATTAGGATACACAATGTGTAGGTGGTCTACATGGCATGTCTGAGCCACTTAGTGTCCTGCTCGTGCTCTATGGCCATGTCTGTGTAGGTATGCCTATGCCCATGTACTTTGGAACATGGCATGTTCCTAGCCATGCCTGTGCCTATGTACCCACAGAGTACATGCCGAGTATCTATCACAAGGTCACATGGTATGTGTTCGTCCCACATGACATATGATACTTATAATTCTATGAAACCCTAGCTATCACAATCAAGGCCCTCAACACCGTGCGTTCTTCAAACTACATAGTGTGTAGTAAAGTTTTTCTTAGAAAGTTAAATATACACTCAGGTGTTCTAGTTCTATACCCCTTTCCATGGATATAACCTAAATCCACCGAAATCATTAGATATCATGCTCATTCACCATTTCCGGCCATTAGGTGGCCATGAAGTAGTTTTCCATTGAATTTCTAAAAGGCCAAACAAACTACCTCACACCACCGCACCTCCAGTCATGATGCTCAGTCTCATATCTCCAAAATACAAAAGATCAACACCCATTATACCATTATTAATCCTAGATTATGTCCTTGATCTCTGATTCATTCATCTTATGTGAAACTATCACCAATTTGGGGGTTCGATCATAATCGATCCAGCTCGACAACGTCGAATCGCAACCCCGTGGTCAAATGATGACAAAAAAAAGAAATTTTGGGATAAAGGAACAATAAAAAGGGTTTAATTTTTTTTACAAGTTTTATTTTCCAAAAAATTAAATTGGGATGATCTGAGTTAGAAAATAATTGAATAATCAAATGAAATCGGTACACAGGTGCATACAAATTCTTGAAATTGGCGAAGATCAAAGAATGGGATGATCATTCTCAATAAATTTAATCAATAAGGGAGTAATTAATGAATTAATATGTTATACCTGAATATTGTATTATTATTCATTGAATAATTCACTCTCCAATGATTGATAGGGTATTTTTCATTCGCTGCGTCTTGATCTGCCTTGATCTGAAGTCTCGTCGTGGTCAGACGTCGATTCATCAATGAGGGAGGAAGAACTGAACTCGATCCTCCTAGGTTATATGAATCTAAACCTATTGGATTTTCCATAATGGGTGGTTTTATTGATCAATCCATTTAGGTTAATTAATTAATTAATTAATTTAATCAATTAATTAATCCATTGAATGTACCAACAACGACCGTTTTATCTAAACACCCCACACTCACCTATTTTATGTCATGCCTAGGGTAAACATCACATTATGAACTCAAATATGTTCTTATATTTCTAATCTGAGATTCTGTTTAATAGTTATCCCATTTTCTATAAGAAAATATATATGTATAATATAAAATATTTTTAATATTTTTATAAAATTAATCTCAAGCACACTAGGCCTCAAAATCACATTCCATCTTAGCTCCTAGCTCTAAAAAAATATATTGAAATATTTCAAAGTCTTATAAGGGAAAAATGGGTCTCTATATCATTCCATCCTTCAATATTTTCATCACCAAAAAGTAAAACTAAATAAAAATCTCAGGATATTGAGCCCACATATGTCTCTCCTACTCTCAGGAACTCTCATGCACATTCCTATACTACCACAACACATGAACCAAGGGACTAGTCCATCCACATAGGGTCCTATCCTGTCGATCCTTGATTTCCACCAAGTGATCTGAAAAAGTGGCTCCAACCTCAATGTCCAGCTCACCCCATTCAATAATGTGTGTAGGTTCATGCACATATCTCATAAACTGTGACATGTGGAAGATTTTGTGAACCCTATCCAACTATAGGGGTATGAAGAGGAAGTAAGAAACCTCACCAAACATCTGAAAGATCTCTATCAACCCAATGAATCTCAAGGATAAATTCCCCCCTAGCTGAATCTCTGTAATCCTCATCGTGGGGAGAATATAAAAAAAACATGGTCTCCCTACTCAAACTCCAAGGGCCTATGACATCAATCTGCATAATATTTATGCTAGCTCTAAGATTTCATCATTTTCTCATGGATGACCTAGAAATTTTTCATCATTTCCTTCACCAACTCTATACCCACAAGAGATTCCTCATCGATCTATGTGCAGCATAAGTATGGCTTGTAGGGTCTCCCATATAGGGCCTCAAAAGGTGTCATGCTGATAATATGGTGGTATCTATTATTTTATGAAAACTATACCAATGGAAAGTGATCCTCCCATCTCCATCAAATGTCTAACATGCAATCCCTCAACATGTCTTCCAACACTTGTATTGTGTGCTCAATCTTCCAATCTATTTGGGGGTGGAAGGCTATACTCATCCTCATCTGGGTCCCAAATTCCCCCTTTAGGACTCTCCAAAACCATGATATGAAACACACATCACGGTTGAAGAAAATAATCAAGGGTACCCTATAAAGGAAAATAATATTCTGTATATACATATTCCCCAAACTCTACTCCCTAATAGCAAGGAAGTGCACAAACTTCATTAGTTAGTCAAAAATAACCTAGATGGTATCGTGGAACTTTGATTTCCATGGAAGACCTTCCACAAAGTCCTTGGATATGTTGCCCCATTTCCACTTCAAGATCTCAAGATATTTTAACAAACCTTCTAAAATGTGGTTCTCAGCCTTGACCTACTAACATGTGAGGCATCATGAAATGAACTCAGCCATGTTCTATCTCATTCTAACCCACCAAAACTTACACTAATGGTCTTTGTACATCTTCCCCACACAGGGATATATAACCAAATGAGATGTTTGGAATTGTCACATCACCTCCTCCAATATCGTGACTAGGACCACCGTCCATCCCTAGAAAAGGATGACATGATTCCATCCTTTAGAAAATATATCGAGTGAATATCCTATGGATATCTAGTCATGCATGACCTCAAAATTGATGTATCCTAACAAGGACTCTCTGACATGCTTGATAAGTAGAGGATTCAACACCATTGAATAAAGAAAAGCATCACCCTCCTGCTTAACCATGGCCAACTATAAGGAATCTAACTGCTCACAAGCTTCCTACACTAAACAAGCCTAGGACTTCCTGCTACGAGAATTTTCTACTATGTTTCCATTCCCTAGAGTATATACTATCTCAAAGTCACATTCTTTCAAGAAATCCATCTAGCACCGATGTATCAGGTTCAAGTATCTCAATGTGAAGATGTACCTGAGACTTTGATGGTCTAATTAAACCACAAAGCACTCGCATAGAATATAGTGTATCCAAATACTCAGAATGAAGACTACCGATGCTAGATCTAGGTCATGAGTCACGTAGTTCTACTCATGGGGTCTCAACTACCTTGATCCATATGTGATAATTTCTTTACACTTAATCAAAATGTAGCTGATCCTAGATCATGAGGCATCACAATACACTATGTACTCCACACCCTCCTCTAGTAGTCTCAAAATAGGAGTGCTCATCTACCTCAGCCTCAACTCCTTGAAGACCCTGTAACACTACTCAGTGTTGGTAAAAGACTGCCCTTTCTGTGTAAGGATGGTCAAAGGGGTTATAATCCTAGAGAATTATTCCACAAACCACTTGTAGTACCCTTTTAGGATAAGAAAACTACACACCTTTAACATGCTCTTGGGTGGATCCCAAGAAAACATTGCATCAATCTTTTCTGGGTCCATGGGAAAACCATGCTCGGAAATGTCATGACCTAGGAAGTGAACCTTGTGAATCTAGAATTGACATTTCGAGAGCTTACCATAATATTGGTGATTCTAAAAAAAATCTAAGACCATCCTCAAGTGCTTTGTATGCTCCTCCTCCAATGTAGAGTATATGAGTATGTCATAAATGAAGAAAAAAAAACTAGTCCATGTATGGATGGAATATCTAATTAATAAAATCCATAAACATGGTGGGGGGATTCTTCACACCAAAGGGAATTACTGGGAACTCATATTGTTCATGGCACCTTTAGAATTATAGGTTCAGAATACCAGCCTCGTGAACTCTTAACTAGTGGTAGCTGAACCAGCGATAAATCATTAAGGAGCATCACATACCTCACAATAGGTCAAACAGGTCATCAATCCTTGGCAAGAGATATTTGTTCTTTATTGTGTCATGGTTCAAGCAATGATAATCAACACAAATCCATAAGCTCCCATCCACCATTTTCATGAACTACACTGAATCTACCCAGGGGGACACACTAGGCCTGATGAAACCCTTCTCTCAAATGTCCTCCAACTACAAACGAAGTTCTTAGAGCTTAGTAGGGGCCATTTGATATGATGTAAAAGATACCAGAGTAGTATCAGGATGTAAGTTGATACAAAACTCCAACTCTCACCTTGAAGGTAGTCTTAGAAAATCCTTGGAGAAAACATCTATGAAATACTCCATGATCGAAGGAATGTAGATTCCTAAAGAGACTGATGCACCAAGGGATATACTCTCAAACTGATGGGTGATGGGCTATAACCTCCTACTCATAGAACCCACTCGTATTTCCTTGATATCTCTATCAATCATAAGGTATAATCTCATCCCATTAGTGTGAAGTTATATAACTTGTTTTCCGTGATAGTAAATCTGGGAATAGACCATGGATAACCAATCCATACTCAAGATTAACATGATGAAAAAAGTTCTCATGTGAACCTCTTCCCACCAAGATATAGCTTGCTCCACTGGTAGATAAAATAGAAAGAATAAGCATTCCCTGTAGGAATGTCATGACAAAGTTTCTGGGCTAGCACCTCAACTAGGAGCTCCATCTCTCAAACCAAGAGTAAATAGATGAAGGAATTAATCAAACTTCTTTCTAACAATATTGAGTTAAGAGTATAATAAACATAGATCATATCTATGATAAAATCATGTGTTTCTAGGTCATAAGAATCCATCGCTTGCAGTTATCCATGACCTCAACAAATAGATCATTGAGCACGATGTGGGCCGCCTGGTGGTGGTAGTGGAAGGATCTCATAACATCACCCAACACCCATTGCTCCTCATCTTAGAGCTCAAACTTCTCATTTTCCAGCTCTGCCTACCTGGGGGACACCTTTCCCTCACCTAGGAGATCCTTGATCATGATGTTGTCTCTACTATAGTGGTCTGTCATCTATCTAACTATCTTCCTCAACACATCAGGTTGGAAAATCATGCGCCATGTGACCTCACCCTTTATAATCATAGAAATTCCCTTCTCTAGGTTCCCTAGTCCTCTACAATTTCCCTATACTGCATAACCATGTGCCTGAGTCTTATCATGGGGAGGTCTCCTATGTTGATATCCTATTGAATGGTGCCTGCTAGATTCTATAGACAACTTAACCTTATAACACCCATTGTCAGATCCAGGTACTTATAATACCTTTGACAGGAATATCTCTATCACCAGGTCCCTCTCCAAAACCACGGTATATATGGGGATTCAAAAGGGTACTATGTTGGCATGGATATATCTATAGTGATCCAACTAAAACTTTCATACTTAGAAGTAGCCATCCCAGATCATGTCTAAGGAGTACCGCATAAGGGCTATGAAACTTCAAGCGTACTCAATCAATCTCATCCTTCCCTACCGAAGCTACAAAATCTCCTAAATCTAAAGTAATCACAAGAAGGATGGGCATTACTCTTTAGGTAAAAGATATTGGAAGTCAGTCTATGTGAGTGTTGACCCATCATACATCTGGGTAATAAGACTCTTCTAGTGCCCAACTACTCTATGGAAAAGGATAGCTTCCAGTGCAACCACCTGACCTGTTAATGTTTGAATTATCCTAGAAACATGGGTCGATGAATCTAGCCAATCCTCCAATGAATGGGGATCTGGATCACTGTGGAACCTTAGTGGCCTCTGGCACTAGAAATCAGGAAGTTCACTATGCCTGCACACATCCTCATTCTTCCTTGCTGGTATGATCTACTATTCAATATGTGGGGGTGTTGCTACCTTTACACATAGAGGAAGGTTCTCATGGGATGGACCCTGAATCGAGGCTTCATCACTCATCATATCTTTTTCATGATCTGGAACAAGTAACTTGGATGACTGTCTTCATGGAGCCATCCTGGAAATTTAATCAATATGTACCATGGTCAGATAAGCATAGAAAAATGGAGATCCTAATTAATAAGGACAAGTAAAAAATCAATACTATATGATGCATGAACCATTTATCCTTGTAACCAATATATTGGTATTCCAAGTTGACAACAAGGTATTCAAGGTCCTAGTGAATGGATATGTCAACTGCTACAACAACACTGTATTCTATATCCTAAAATCCTCAATCGAAACACTTTGAAACTGTTTCCATAATCCCAACCAAATTTTCATAAGGGGACTAATCTAAGTACCTCCCAAAGGAATAAATTGCTCTGATACCAATATATCATGACCCGACCCAACAGGGCTTGAGTCAAAACTACCCCAAGCCCACCTATATAAGCTAGGGGTGGCGACAAGCACTGAATGACATATCCTAAATGGAATTCCTTTTCCTAATGTACCTATATGCACACACCCAACCATCTCAATGAAAAAGTTTAGAGGAATACAAGAAAAGAATGAAATATCTAGAATATAACCATGCATATGAAAAACCTATAGGATGTACAATAGTACAATATTTCAAATTTAAAGTAAAGGAAAAAAATACATGGCTAGCTAAAAAGACATCCCAAGTTAAAAAACTAGAAAGTAAAATGATTTTGAGAGATCCCAGCTAATAATATCCAATCTCTGACCATCGTACACAATCCAATGCACCAAATATCCCTAATATTCTCTGTAGTGACCACTGACTTGTCCATCGTTTGCATAAGATATTAAATGTGTGGTAAAATACCATGTAGGGGTGATTATATACATACTCAGTAGGATGCCCCTAAATTTGAAGGGGGAGTTATAAGAGACATGATAAGAATATATAAATGGATAGATCAACCCAAATCAAGAGAGTAAATAGAATCCAAAAACATGTGTATATATATATATACACTCAAACCAAATAAACCCAAATGGGAGATAAGGGGATCTCTATCTCACAGACTAGCCTAGGAAAATAATGTCATCAGTTCCAAAAGTCCATCAATGATACCCAGCATCTCGTGTATCTATCCAAATAAGTAACTGTATGGAGGGCCAACACCTCACCACTGTGTCACACAGTCGAGGAGGTACAATCTCTAAGCAAAAGAGCCTATCCCTAGTCCATTAGGGGGTGATACTTAGGATAAGGGGGACTTGTGACCTATTTAATATGGGTACAACTCAGTTTATGTAGGACCATCACCCTACCTGATAGGGGGTACAACTCGGTAGGTAGAGGAGCCACACCCTAATGTGTTGGGGGGGGGGGGTGCTACTCAGTGGGTAGAGGAACCACACCCAATATGATAGGGGGTATAACTTAGTGTATAGAGGATATATTCCATATCTGATAGGGGTAAAACTCGGTAGGTAGAGGACCCATACTCTAGTGTGTTAAGGGGGGGGGGGCACTCAATGGTTAGAGGAACCACAACCTAGTGTGTTAGGGGGTGTCACTCAAAGTGAGGAGGACCCTCACCCTAGCTAATAGGGGGTACAACTCGATAGGTAGAGGACCCACACCCTAATGCCATAGGGGGTACTAATAAGTAGATAGAGGACCTGCACCCCAACTCCATAGGGTGTTATAACTTATTGTATTTATAAATAACCCATGCTCAAGTCCGTAATGAAGGTACCACTCTAAGGATCCTTCCTGATCACTACTATCATCGAACACTACCTAAATAAGCATCACATCTGGAACATATCTCATCATATCTAAAAATCCACTATAGAGGCCACCATTATGTTCTACATGAAAAAACACTTAGGATAGGACACTTGTAGGCCAAAATTTGATTCCAAATAAAGGAGATACAAGAGGTTGAAATTTCATTAGAAGGAAAGAAGGGGTACACGACGTGTGAGGTGACCCACACGACATGTGATACAACTCCATATCCTATTTGTGTCCCTATTATTACATGGATTTCTATCCATTTAGGGATAGATGACATGTAAGGGGTCTACACAGTGTGTTTGAGCCACTTGGGGTACTTCCTGTACTCCCAAGCCATGTTTGTGTAGGTCTGCCCATGTCCATGTACTTTGGCCCATGATGTGTGCCTGATTGTGACCATACCTATTTACTCCCAAAGTACATGCCAAGTTTCTAGAACAAGTCCACATAGCACATGGGGTCCCACAAAACATGTTATACTTATAATTCTATGAAACCTTAGCTTCCATAGCTAAGTCCCTCTACACTGTATGTTCTTTGGACTACGTAGCGTGTAGTCAAGTTTTTCATAGAAAGATAGATCTATTCTTGGGAAGTCTATATCATACTCCCCCACCATGTATCTTTCCTTTATCCACCCAAAATTAGTGGATCTCATGTCTGTTATCCATTTATGACCATCCAGTGGCCAGAAAGTGATTTTTCATTGAATCACTCGAAGGTGCCACAAACCACCTCACATCGCTACACCTATGATCATGTATCTCAGTCTCAGATTTCCAAAACCCATGATATCAACACCTATTATACCATGAATTATCCCAGATTCCATAATTTATTACCAATCCATTTTTCATATATAAAACCATCATGTATCTAGGGGTCCGATCAGGCTCAGTCCCGCTTGACAATATTGAATCGCGACCCTATGGCCCAACAATGACTAATAAAAATAAATTATGGGATAAAAGGCATAAGAAAAATGGTTTAAAATTATTTTTCTAATATTTCTGGGAAAAAATATACAATTGGTATGATCTAGGTGAGAAAAAAATTGAATAATAAGATGAAACTGGTACACGGGTGCATGAAAAGTTTTTCAATTGGCATAGATTAAGGAAAGGAATGATCGTGATCAATCAATTTAATCAATAAAGGAACAATCCATGAATTGAAGAGTCCTAAAAAGATATTAGATAATTAATCATCAAATAACATACTCCCCAATGATTGATAGGGTTTGTTGTGTTAGCTACATCTCAATCTGCCTTAATCTGGAGTCTCATCGTGGTCGGACATCGATTCATCAATGGAGGAGGAAGAATGAATCTCAATCCTCCCTAGGTTTATGTAGATAAACCCATAGGATTTACCATAATGGGGGGTTTTATAGAATAATTGGTTTAGGTTAATTAATTAATTAATTAATCCATTGAATGTACCACAAACAGCCATTTTATTCAAATTCCTTACGCCGACCTATTTTAGGTCTTGCATAGGGTAAACATTGTGTTCCAAACTCAACTGTGGTATTATATATATTATATGAAATTCCATTTAAGAGTTATCCCATTTTATTCAATAAACTACATGTGTGTAATATAAAATATATTTAATATTTTTATAAAATTAATTTTGGACACATCAGGCTTTGGAATCGCACATCATCTCAACACCTAGCTCCAAAAATATATATAGAAATATTTCAAAGACTTACAAGGAAAAAATGGATCTAGAAATTACTAATCCAAATTGATTTTTTTGGATTCTATATTTAGTTTTATTTATGTTCCTTAACTAGACCAAGTGCTGATCCGAACCCTATGATTCCAAAATAAATAAAGTAATGTGGAAAACTTTTCCTAATGAAAAAATTGACTTAATTTCATTTACTAAGACATATATTGAGATAAAAAAACTATAAATAAGGAAACTATAGTTTCCTCGGATAGATGAATCAAAGTTATGCATGGAAATTAAATTTCATGGGAGAATCGGGTCATTAAGGCACTTGATCTATGTGTCAAATTGGGGGAAGATAAAGAGTCTTTTCATCCATTAAAAAGTATGCTTCAGTATTTCAAATTTAAAATTTTCCAAAAATGTCATATATATATATAATTTTGGGTGAATAAAGAAACTAAAATTTTAAAAACTTTCTAGAAGATATCTTATTGGGTTTCATCCATTTACTTGGCCAAATATGCTTAAACTTTTGGAGGACATAAACTAGAGGGAAATCTATCACACCCTTTATCTATAAATAGGAGTATCAAATTCCATTTCAATGGTTAGATAAGAAGAGGTTCATAAGGAGTGGATATTATAGAGAATAGGAGTTATAATGGAGTTAATCTAGCCATGTTGGCCTGAACTCTAAGTGGTGGTGGTAATTAGAGATCCAAATGCATTTCTCTTTTGAGTTTTGAGAATTTCATTTTAAACTCTTTTTATATTTATATATAATCTATATTCATGATTGAAGAAGTTATTTTTCTCTCTTTAATTTACTTTATTCTTTTTTTGGATTTTTAACAACTTATAACTGTAAAATAACATTCTTGTTGTTTAAACTTGTTTGGGGAAGTCTCCCCATTGAATACAACAAGTTCAATTAGTTTGAGTTTCTTAAAGGAATTTGGGTAATATAATCACCTTTATAAGGGGATAAAAACCTATAGTTGAGTTCTCAATATGTATTCTAGGTAATTTAGGTGTTCTATTTGAGGTCTTGTGTTGATCATTTAAAAATATAATTAGATTATTCATTTATATACAAGGATAATGATAGTTTTTTAGGGTTGAAAAATTATCCACTTCTATTATCTGTATTTTTTATTTTTCAATATGTATTTTTATATTTTTTTAATCTATAGATTTAATTTCCAATATTAATCTAATTTAGTATACTTTAACTTTATTTAAATTATTTTCCCAAATCCCCACTTTTAACTCTAACTTAGCCAAAAAATTAACAAAGTGACAGTTGCTAACTTATCTTGCATACTCCTCGTGAGACAACCAGATGGTCACCATTATACTTCATTTATAGAGGAAAATTAATGATTGATTTAATAGGAATGAATCATGTCTATCAGTTATGAAATGGTCTAGGTTGGTTTCATGAAGTTATGGAGGTTGTTTGGAAGTTTTGTAGTAGTTTTAAAGGCCACACAGTTAGTGCATGGTATTGGGAAACCATAAATAACTACTAGGTAATCATGCATGGATAAATGAGGTTCCTAGAAAGATGTATAGTTAGTGAACTATTTGAAAAATAAAATGTAGTAAATAGGAGGTCTTGGGATGCTTTCATGTACTCTCAATTCACACGGTTGACACACAGTTTTCCAAACCATGCACATCATTAAAAAGTTAGGAAAATTAGATTTTTACTCAGTTTTTCCCCCAAAACACTCATTATTCTTCATGTTAATAGTGATATTGAACCTAATGGGTCCTTTAGGTGATTTTTGTGACTTGTTTCTCTCCAGAACATAATCTATTGGAATCCAGGAGCATTGTTTCTATGAATAAAAGGTATAATCCATGTTTCCCCTCCTCTTTTTCTTTTTCCTCTTGTTTTATATCAAGAAGAACCCTAGAATGGGACCTTATTCCCATATCATTGGTTTTTAGTGTTATTTGATATGGATTTTATAGGGATTCATCCCAGGAAGGTGGTAAGAGCTTTAATCTATGAGATCATTGCACGGTTCTCTAGGATGAGCATGTTAGAGATATGTGGATTCTCTATCACTCTACTCTTACAAAAATCTAGAAGGATTTAGTTTTTAAATATTAACTCTTATTTATTTGGTATAAAATATTTGATAACCCCATTTTGAAGAAATCTATCATAGTTATTGGTTTTGAAAATAAGGGTTATGGGTGATCCCCAAAACATGTTTTCTAGAATTCATAAATGGTGTTTTTGTTTTTCAAAAAATGTTTTAAGGGAATAAATATTGAATTATGATGTGTGGAATGTGTTTATGAGGTATATCAGGGACTTGTTGATTTGCAATTTGGAACCATGATGAATTGGGGGTGCACTAGATTATACTTCCATCCAAAAACATGGTTCTATAGGGAAAAGTTTCACTCATGATTTTTGACTATTCAGAGGACATATTAGATATGGAATACATTTGTTGGTTACTTTAATGGGTGGGTGTGTTCATGAAATGGGTGAGAATTATGGATTGAGTTCTTTTTCTTCTTTTATTTTTGTACCTTATTTACTCATTTTGGATATTATATCTTATTGTATATATATATTATGAGCTAACTTGATATTTCTCTAATTGCATGTGTGGGAAGTAATAGGGATTTCCTGCTAGGTTGTATACTCACCCCTATTTATACAACTTAGTGGGTATGACAATTTTTTATACAATGATACAGTTAAGGGAAAGATCTCCTACTTCTATAGTGGTTCATCTTGAGGCTTCTAGTCATGGTTGATAGGAGGTTTCACTTAGGGATGGTCAGGGGGGGGGATTAATGGTGGTTTCTCTTTAGAACCTTAGAGTCTTTATTAAATTTTCAGTTTTCAAGACTTATATGGTTTATTTTTTTCTATTTCTACTTATATTTTTTTTCTTGTTATGTTTTATTATATTTGTTTTTCTATACCATGCATTATATTTATTTATGTCCTTGAGGATTTTCTATTTCATGTTGAGTTGTGTATGAGGATAAATCATACACTATGATATGGTATACCCTTAGAGAATTTATTTACATCCTTTGGTGTTAGGGGGATGAACCTAAGTTTAGTGGAATTTCAGTCCTTCATAATCCAATGGGATGAGGTTAGGATGTTACATGCTCCAAGAAAATTAAAATACAAAAATAACAGACACCACTTTCTATAATGACATTCAAACACCCCTTCTTAAAAATAAAATAGGAACATGACCCTTATAGTATTTATAAACAACTCTTAATACCAAAATATAGATAGGAAATAAAGTTACATCATAATTTATCTTTATAGTTTTGATGGAAGGGAGATTTCTAGCAGATTAGACCAAGGGATAACCATTGTCTTGTCTTTCAATCATTATTTCTCAAGAATCTAAATGACAACCTGTATTAGGGTGGTGAGAAATCATCACTCAAGAGATATTATGTAAGGGTCTGGATCTATGTAGTCTGACCCTTTGCATGTTTCTAAAGCTCATGGTTCTATGAGGAGGCCTAGATCAAGTCTGGAGGGGTTTTTTAATAAAATATAAAAGTAGGGAGAATGCACAACATGAAAATGTTTTTCACATAGTGTATTCGAAGTTCACATCTTGTTAATTATGGTTTATGGGGTGATTTATGGAATGAAAATATTTGAGATTAAATGCTTCCAAATTACACATTTTTTCATTGAAACATGAATCCTAACATTTACATGACATATAAGGGCTACACACTGTGTAAATACCCTATAAAATGAATTTATAAAAGGTACAAAACCTTGGGTTTTTACTCAAACCCTATGACGTATCTCGATTCTATGAGATCTAGTGGTGCCCTATTTGGAGTTTTGGGATTCCTTCTTTAGGGATTGATACCTGGCCTTTTTCCATTGATCAGTAGTGATCCAAGGTACACTATTTCTTCATTTTCTATTAGTTTCTCCCTAATTAGTCTCAATTTCCTCCAGTTTCTTCCCTCTAATATATGGCGCTTGATCTACCATATTTATGGTTGGGTTTTTCTTGGTTATTTGTTGGTAAGGTTGTTCCACAACATCCATGGAGGGATGAAACTTCTTGTGGGAGAGGTGATTAGAGATTCGTAATTTTGGTCCATTATCATGTGAAGAACATTGATTCTATTGTGTCATGGGATTCATTGCTTATCTATCTATTTATATGAAATCATAAATTGATCATGATATATCCCTTTGGATGGAAATGGAATTAAATTAATAATTATTGATCCAGATTGATAAAGAATTGGCTTGTGATTACATGTTGATGTGATTTATACCATTATAATGGGTTGCCTCTTGATTTTCTAGGTAGTGTGATATCTATGTTATTATTTGTTATCATTTTCTTATGCTTTTATTTTCTTGTTGAAATTGATAAATAATGTAAATCCAAAATTAATTGATAGTTAATTTCCTTAAGAAATTAAAGAAGTGACATGTTTTTAATATTATAGTTGATATAATTTGATTATAATAAAATTGATGTAATGAACATGTATAATTAAATACAATATTCCATGAGTTTAATGTAATTGATAAAGAATGTGGAGCATGTTTATGTTTTTTGATAATAATAAAAGGCTTGTTAATTAAGAATGGAACTTGTCACAATTTTATGAATCTAGTTTAATGCCAGAAAGCATGTTTAGATTTTGGTAGCTTGTTATAACATGATACCTTAGGTTTCCCATAGTTATAACCTTTTAATAATGAATTAGGTAATTGTATATGAAAAAAGAACAAGTTTTGTAATAAAGATAATTTCTAGGGCCTGAGTTTCCCATCTACTTAAGAAGGCCGAGTGCCTTGAGTTTGGATCTGTGAGAGATTGTTTATGTGTGAAGGCCGAATGCCTTGTTTTATGGCCTAGATTTCCTTGTTGGATATGCTTTTTTTCTTTCTGATTTCTTGATGTGTTTTGGATATGATCCATGTGATATGAGCCTAGTATGGATGATCTGAGTATAGATGATGTGATGTGGGTAGGGAGTCCTGGATGATGTGGTAGTAGTTGAATCCTGTGATGGTGAGATGCATCGGGATATGCATGTTGTTGTTGGGGATGGTACCATATATGATATATTAAGTTGAAAATTGGTGTACTCATTGATGTGATTTTGAGATACGGGATGCTCTCTTATGAATATATTTAATGGTTGATGTCTAGGATTCTTATTTTATCTACATTCATTTCCCCATTGCTTGAGGTAGTTGGATGTACTTGGTTTCATGTTTCTATTGGTGGTAGCTTAGTATGGTTTTACTAGAGTACATGGATTATGGAATGATGTTAATAATGAATAAATAAATTATTCTTAACCCATGTGGTCAGTTGATACTGGAATGAAAATGCTAAGAGATGTTAATTTTGTTAAAATATAGACTTGGTTTGGATTATGACTGGAGTCCATGGACTTTAATCTAATGATTAATGTAATGTGAAATATTGTTAATGGTTAATTAATGGATAATGATTTAATTAATAAAAGTAAATGGAAAAAATAAAAGAAGTAATTAATGTAGCTCTTTCAAATGCTTGTGTGCTTATAGGATATCTTGTATTAGCTATTGAAGTTGGAAATCCGAGCGATGTTAGTTGTAGTTGAGTATAATACTAGGTCATTCCCATAGTGTGGTTGTGATATATATTATATCCTGTATATTATGTGATTTTATATGCTGCCCCACCCATATTAGTTAGGGAAACTGTAACCTAGTGGACTCTGGGTATGTATTTTCCCTAAAATCCTGATGGGAGGATGGATGGTTGAATACCCCCTCTAGAACCACTCTCCTCTTGGTAGTTACTTGTCTTGGTATAAATAGCGGTTAGTTTTTATATATATGTATATAGAGGTATGTGATGAATTGTGGTTATTTCAAACACATGTATTACTAGATATAGTATCCAAAGGAAAACTATAGGTATGAAATGCATAATATGTAATGGCTTGTGTTGAATTACTTGGTGTATGGGATATAATGGATCGAGGTATAATACCCAATGTATGATACATGTCATACGGGTTATGATAGATCCAAGAAACCACTTGGTTACTATAGATGGTCTTGTGATATGGGATTGTTTGATGATGTGATGCGCATGGTGCATGTTTTGATGCCTTTCTCAATTGTCTTCGGACTTGATTACTTTTTGAGAGAGATGGATCTGGATGTGTAACATTGGGGAAGAGAGGAAAAACAGAGTGAAATTGGGAGTAGGGTAACCTTTATGTGTAATTATTATATTATATGCTATCTTTTATGCAATAAATGGTGAGAGTTAGCCATGGTGAGGCTAGGAAATTAGTATACCTATTTAGGTGATGAGTTAGTTTCACTATTGTTTACTATGATTTAGTATGCTTTCTTTATCTTTTACATGAGAAAATATGAGGAGGATCTTATTGATTATACTATTGTTATCACCCCACATATATAAAAACTAATTTTTAGGTAAATTAGAGCAATTTGGAGATCAGACTTGATATTACTAGCTAATGGTTTTATAGGATCTGTTTAGGCTTCAAGGTTACTACCGTATTAACATTTTTGGTACTTGTAGTTTCCCTTTCAGTTATTATAGTATTATATTGCATTTCATGTTTTCACTTGGGATTTATTTATATATATATATGTATGAGTAGGTTTTGGTTGGTGTATCCTTCTTATTTATTTCTTCCAAATGTTTCTCTTAGAGGTAAATTCCTCCCATATTCATATTTATTATACCGTCAATTCTAGTCTCCAACCGAGGTTATACTAAAGGTGGAACATATGTAGTTACCATATCTCTCCCCTAATTGTAGTATCTTTAGAGGGATGGGGACATGACAGAGTGACATCAAATGTTTTGGTTGAGATATAGGGTGGATTTTAGAGTTAGGAACATGTGAGATTGCACGGGTTAGTAGGGAAATAGTGTCAGCTAAATTTAGTAAGTTATGTAAACACAGGAGACTATATGGGACATCAGTATTTAAGGCCCCATGTGATTTTATGCACATAACTTTAATTTTACAAAGCCTACTAAATGAAGTGATATTGGTTGTAGGGTAGAAACCTAGGAAAGGATCAGGCATGACTCTTCTTTTCACTTGTGCTTGAAATGGGAAGACCTTGGAATAGGTTAAAACCTTAGAAAGATAATTAATCAATTAATTAATGTTAATTATTCCATATTATAGGTTTTTTAGCACTAACCATTTTTTCTTTTTTCAAGAATGGATTGAGGTCAAAGTCCTCATTAGGTTTTGGTTCGAAGATGTTCTATATGATGTGCTAGAAGATTACCGTAGAGTAGAGGTTGATGACGAAGACACTTGGAGGAGGAAACTTTGGGAGTTTTAGTGCTAGAGTATATAGAAGTACAAGGGATCTGTTTTAGATTCATTCATAGAAGACCAGTTTGAGGAGGTTGATATAGCTTTCAGTTTGAAATTTTCTCAAAGTAGAACTGTATTTCATTAGCTATGATGATTTTTCACAGAGTAGTGAGGAATTAGTGGTTCTTATTTCTTAGGGATCACAAATATTATTCATTCTCATGGGAGAATTTTTGATACCAGTACCGAGAGGAGTTACTTTCTTTGACCACAAAGGCATATATCACCAGGATATGCTTACCCTTAAACAGGGGAGTTTTGGTTTGTGAGAGTTTGGTATCTATTTCAATACCTTTCTATGATATGCTTCAAATTTTTTTCCAGACAGGGAGTCTAGGGTGAGGAATTTCAAGGAGGCTTTTAATCCATAGTTCTAGCTCCAGGTCTTCCTGTTTATTCTGAATATGTATCTTGAGGTGATAGAAAGAGTATTGGTTATTGAGAGGATGATATCCAAAACTATATCACTATAAGGGGGAGTCAATAGTACTCCTCATGAAGAAGATATGTGGTATGGGGTTCCCAATTTTCTTAAAAAAAAAAATATTATTATCAACTAGGGGTAGGACCCTACCCTCATCATCTCTTTACTCTTGGGGCAGTGGCTCTCAAACCTATTCCAAGGTATTAGATGCATGTTTTTTTGTGGAGGTTGAGGTCATTAGTAATGATAGTGCCCAATCTTGTTGACCTATCATCATGTTCCAGGTTTTCCACTTCAAGTTCCTATATTGAGATAGTTTTATCCAAGGCAGTACTATCAAGGTGTTCCAATTTGGGATTAGTAGAGAGGATATGGAGTAGGAAGAGTACATCCCTGAGATTCTCCTTTTCCCTAGAGATTAGAGCATGACTATTGAGGTGGTCATAATTAGGGTTAAAGAGGATATGGAGAAGGTCTTGGTCAGCTTCATGATTTAGCGTTTCTAGTGGCAGGTGAGCCTAACATCATTCAAGGTTCCCTTTTATTGATTTCTAAATGGATGCATTCTTTGTTGGATTTAGGATTTACACACACCTTTATATCACCTACCCTCATCTATTCATTGGGACTTGATGTAGAGAGGCTTCCATTTCCCTTGGTGTTGACTACGCTAGTTGGTGGTCGAGCTGACTTGTATGAAGTATGTAGAGACTGTGGATTAGTGATGGGGTAGAATCAATATTAGGGTGATTTCTTATATTAATGGATACATATATATAAAATTATCCTCAACATGGATTGGTTGTATTTAGTGTAGGCTATCATGGATTTATTTATGAGGAAATTTATGTTTTATGGCACTAATGGAGAGCCAATTGTGTTTTCTGGTGAGCAAGACCCTGTGATGGGTTGGTGATTTATTATGTACATATCATCTTTTATGGAAGAGATGATGATGATATTGTTAGAGGTTCAACAATTATTTTTTCCCAGGTTTGTGGAAGAGTACCTTGATGAATTTCTAGAGGAGGTTTTAGCATTACCCCCTCAAAGGGAGATTGAGTTTGGGATCAAGATGAAACCATACATGTCTCCTATGTTGATGTATCTATATAGGATGATTCCTTATGAGTTATGATGGATATGAGTGTAGCTCAATGATCTATTAAAATGAGGTTTTTAGTTGAGTGTGTCACCTTGTGGTGCACTAGTTTTGTTCATGAATAAGGCTGATGGAATTTTTCCATTTTATATCGATTATAATCACTTGAACCAAGTGAAATTAAAGAATTTCTATCCTCATTCATAGATTGATGACTTATTCAATCAAATAAAAGGAGAGAGTTAGTTATAGAAGATCGATCTGTGGTTAGGATATCATCAGATTCAGGTGAAGGATGAAGATACTCTGAAGACTGCTTTCCATTTTCTTCATGGGAATTATGAGTTTTTTATGATGTTGTTTGGTGTGACGAATACTTCAGTTGTGTTCATGGGGTTGATTAATGTAGTGTTCATAGAGTTCCTAGATAATTTAATGATGGTTTTGAATTATGACATCCTTGTGTACTCCACATTATAGGAGGAGCATGAAGATTATATGCATGCCATTTTGGGAGTTCTTCATCATGAGTAGATATTCAAGAAGTTGATTAAGTGTGATTTTTGGGCTCTTGAAGTCCGTTTATTGGGGAATTTGTTTCTACAACAGAGATTAGTTGTGGATCCTTTAAATATAAAGGTGGTTGTGTCTTGGGAAACACCCAAGATAGTAGAAGAGGTGTGGAGTTTCCTTGTTCTTTTAGGATATTATAGAAGTTTTGTAACCAATTTCTCTTAATTTGTGACTCCTCAAATTGACTTGACCCAAAATGATTTGGAATTTTTGTGGACTAACCAATATCAGGAAACTTTTGAGTTCCTAAAAGAGAAGTTGGTTAGTTCTCCAGTCCTTTGTTTTCCAATTGAGGGAGTTCAGTTTGAGGTTTTCTATGATGCTTCACATATTTTCATGGGTTGTCTTATGATATAGTAGATACCAGTTTTTTATTATGGTTCTCGAAAGTTACATCCCCACGAGTGTAACTATTCCACCCATGATCTTGAGTTGGCGAAAATTGTGTTTTCTTTGAAGTTTTGAATACATTACCTCAACGATGAGTGTTTTTTGGTTTTTACCGATCATAAGATCCAAGGTATGTATTCTACTAGTGTGGCTTGAAATTATCTCAGTGTCAATGGATGAAATTATCGCAATATTACAACTTTGATGTTTCATATATTCCAGGAAAGGGAAATTTTGTAGCTGATGCACTAAGTAGGAATTCACATAGTGATATCCTATGTGAATTTGGAGATTACTGGAAAGTGATGGAAGAAATCTCAGTATTGAATCTTGATATGGGATATGTTAGAGGTATATGATTTATTTTCTAGACGATGGTGCCGTCATATTTGGTGTAGTAGGTGGAGGAGTCCTGGTTGAAGGATTTTGAGGTGGAGGTATGGAGAGACCAAGTTGGTTTTGGTAATGCCCTTGATGGTTGGTCTGAGGATAGACATCACTGGGTGTTGTTCCAGGTAAGTATTTTCATTCCTTTAGTGATGTGGGAGATGGTTCTTTACGAGTTCCATAGATCACCTTTGGTGGTACATCTAAACTTGATAAAGATGTACCAAGCATTAAGAGTCCAGTTTTGGTGTCCAGGGTTGAAGCATACAGTTGTAGAGTTTTTTTCTTGATGTTTGTTCTATCAAAAGTTAGAGGATGAGCACTATGTTCTTTATGGTTTTCTCCATCCATTAAATGTCACCCAATGGACTTCGTTACTAGTTTACCATGAGCTCAGGGAGGATATAATGTTATATGGGTGATAGGGAATTGTTTGATGAAATCATCCCACTTTATAGTGATCATGGAGTTCAACTTAGTGGAGGTTTTTTCAAGGTAGTATTTGGAGTAGGTGGCGAAAATCCATAGAGTTTAGAGTATAATCATCTCCAATCGAGATCCTAGTTTTACCTCTAGGGTTTGGAGAGATCTCTAATATTCTTTTGGTTCTCAACTTTTCCTTCACACTACTTTTCGTCCACAGAAGGATAGTCAGACAAATCATACTATCCAAACTCTTGAATATATTTTTCTCTCTTGTGTTATAGATTTTGGAGGTTTGTGGATGATGTAGTATCCCTTAGTTGAGTTTTCTTATAATAACATTTTCTACTCCACCATTGGTATAACGTTGTTTTAAGCTTTGTTTGGATGACCTTTCCATTGTCTATTGTGATGGTCTAGGGTCGGAGATGTAGTAATTCAATAGCCAAAACTATAATACCCTAATATTTTATGTTATATTTATTTTTAAATAAATTTAATCTCTTTTATATCTTACTTTTCAAAGAACAATAATCTTAAACAAACTCCAAAATATTATTATTTTAAAATAACCATTATAACCTAAATATTAAATTGGAAGGAATGAATAGTATTAACCACATTATGAAATATATAATTTTCTAACTCATTTTTAATGTATTAATTAATTCTTTGATAATATTCACATAATTTTTATTAAAGTCATTTTATTCTTCAAATATTTGTATTCTTCAAAAAGTGATTTTTATTGCTTTTTATGAGAAAATAAATATAATTAATTTTTGAAACTTTTAGAAAATTTATTTGATAAAATGAAAATTATTTTTGGATTCAACATTTTATAATTGTATTAGGATTAATTTTTTATAATTTTCTAAAAAGTTTAATTTTTCAGTGAATAGTAAACAAATACCGATTTTTATAAAACCCTCATTTTCTCTATATTTAAAATCCATTTTATGATTTTAGATTGATCTCAAATTAAATTATTTAAATTTTAGTTATATATAATCTAATTAATTAGATTTAAAAAATATTTATACCTTATTTTGGTATAAGTATATTATTGGGCTTAAAAACAATTTTTTTTCCAAAAAATTGTTTTGCATTGCATTTTGATGGTTTAATTTTAAATGTAATTTTTAAAATTATATGTTTTAAATTTTTAAAAATGTATTCCATATTTTTAGTTAGGAGGTCCAAATTATTTTATAATTTCATTTTTATTTTTATGCATAAAAAACTTACCATGGAAAAAAAAGATTCACCACAATATAAGTAAAATATTATAGCGGGTTAACGTTAAAAGTTATAGATTAAAATACCTAAAAATTAAAACATTAAATGGGTGGTTGATGTGTTTATAGATCTTAAAAATACTTTAAAACATTAAATATTATCCAAATTCTTTAGAATTAATTCCAACCAAATGTGGTTTGCTTTAAATATTAAATAATCATTATTTAATCACTTAAAACCACCCATCCTCAAGTATAAATACCAATTGTCACCACCCTATTTCTCCTAAAAATACCTGAATGTATTCAAATATCTAAAAAAAACCTCTCCTACCCACTCTCCCCCTGTCCAAGTTTTTTTGGTCTCACCCAAAGACCGATTCCAAGTTCCTTAAGGGGTCCTTCAAGGAGATGATATTCAAGAGGTAACTTTCTCGAACAACATCTCTTAATTTATTTTCATTTTCTACCTTCTATTCACCTCATTCATCCATTAAAGAATCATAAATATAGTATCATGTATATAATATAGTTTTATATTAATAATGGAATATATTATATCCACCACTTTTCTCATCTCCTCTAATTCAAAGAAATGAAACCATTGTCCAAATTATGGCGGTTAACCGTCTACATGGATAAATATTTTTTTTTCATTACTAAATTAAAGGATGGTCATAAAAGTACTATTCTGGTTAAATCATATTTTAATATTTATATTATAACCTATTTAATGATCCAAAACTAATATATATACATAATATTAAATAAAACAAAACTAGTTCCTGATGGTCAGAAAAACCACTAAAATAAATTAATATTTATCATTAATATTTTATCAAATGAATTATACTCATGGAAGAAAAAAAAAGATAAAATGGACCATTTAAAATTATGTAAAATCATTAATACAATTTCATTTAACTTATATAGTTTTATTTCCATTGGATAGGAAAATCCATAACTATACACAAATGAACCGATCATGAAACCGTGAAACTAGCGCACCCAAAACAGTGAAAATAATCAAATATTATTAATGAATGAGTAGTAATATGTTATAAAAGTATCATAAAATGTATTATAAATAGTATTATATTTATTAAATTAATTAATAACATTATTTAAACCTTTATACAAGAGGTTAAAGTACACAAAACTAAAAGGAAACGTGAGGTAAGGGTTTCTCATCTCACTTTTACTTATGTGAGATATATGACTTACTCTCAAATTATTTCTTATGTGTAGACTATATACTACCCTTTGATATATAATATCATTCATATCATTATCTTAATTTTATTTATTGTTTTATTTGATAATTTTAACTTTTATTGGGCATATGATTTGACTGATTACAAAGTGGTAAGATATTTCTTAACTCAATTTCTATTCATTGGGTTAAACTTATACTTAATTGATTATTCTATGTTAATATTATGTGTGGGATGGATTTTTGTTATCTTATATTTTATTTACACTTTTTTAAGTGTATTTATATCTGATACACATAATATAGTCATTTTGTTAATGCACACTTCACTGATATGATATTTATAAGGTGTTTTCTTTAAAAAATTATCTTTTTAAAGTTTCCCTTAAAACTATCTTCCATGTCCGTGTTTTCTAAAATTATTTTAGAAAATGATTTTACTATTATATTATGATTGTTTAAATTCCTTTTTACACATTTTTTAATTTTTACAAAATGGTTTAAATGGATTTTTTTTTGTTTTTTTCTAAATGAGTTTCCCTGTGACTTTTCCAATAAAAATATGAAAGAAATGTTTTTTAACTTATAAAACATGAGAAATTTTTCCTGTAATCATAGTTCTATAATATTTTTATGTTTTATTTAAAATTTTACAAGGTTATTTTTAAAGGAAATTTTCTCCTTTATAATTGCATGAATATTTAAAAAGAAATGATTTAAGAAATGAAATGTCATTTTATTTGAAGAATTATTTCAAGTGATACACTACTATAAATATGGCCTTTATCAGCACTAGAAAAGTCCATTTACAGCACTAAAAAAGCACTGTTAATCTTAGTGAAGATGGGGGGGGGTCCCTTTTATCAGTGCTAAAAAAAGCGCTTATAAAGACCTATTTTATCCACACTAAAAAAAGCACTGATAAAATAGGTCTTTTATCAGTGCTAAAAAAAGTGTTGATTAATGAGTCCTTTATCAGTGCTTTTTTTAGAACTGATAAAAGTTAAAAAGCATTAAAAAAAATAAAAAAATATTTCTATAATTCGGGGAGGGGCTTCAACAGCACTTGAAGCCCCCTTCAACAGCCCCCCACCTCTGCCCCACGCCCCGACCACCCTGCCCCATCCATTAATAGCACTAGCACTTATTCCCACCCACACGCGTGACCTGACTCCCCCTTGATTCGAACTCAAGGCCTATTGTATGCGCACCTAAGCCTTTAACACTCCACCATATTGATTTTATCTACATGTATTAATATATCTGTTTATATATATATATAGTTATATTTACTCGTATATTAATATATATTTATATTAACACACATATATTTATATTAGTATTTATATATAGTTATATTAATATATATTTATATTTATATTAATATATATATATAGTTATGTTAATATATATATATTTAGTTATATTAATATATATATATATATATAGTTATATTAATATATATATATATCCATATATTAATATATATATAGTTATATTTATATATTAATATATTTATTTGTATATTAATATATATTTAAAAATTTAGTTTTAAATACATTTATAAAATATTCTTTTTTTCTTGTGTTTATAAATAAATAAATACATATATACAACACACACACATATTATATGTGTATTTGTAAGTATAATTATACAAATTTATATATATTTATAAATATTATATTTTAATATGTATATATACATGATTAGAATATATAGATAATATATATCAGTTTGTCAACACAGACGCACAAAAATATATACACACACACACACATCATATAGGTATATAAATATTAATATATTTTTATTTTAAATAGAATAAACATTATTTTTATATTTAGATAAGCCTTATATATTGATAAATATACCTTATATGTAAATATTTTTAATTATTTATTTATAAAACTAAATTTTTATGGGTGAATATATAAAAAATATGTATATATTGTTATATAATTAATTATAAATAACACTAAATTGTGAAAAACGATAAAATTTCAAAGCCATAATATCAATATAAATGTAATCCCTTAGAATAAATTCAATTCTCAGTGAAAAAGGTCAAAAATACCTCCTGAAACAAGGCTGAAATTCCATTAAATGATAAAAAATTTGGGTATCCGGACTAAAAACTCAGTTTTGGAGGCCTTATAGTCTTTTTTTGTACTCGAAAAACATGACATATGGTTACCTTTAGTCACTAGTGTGTAGAGCTCATTAGAGGCTTCAATTTTATATGCTGTAGGGCTCAAACAAACACCCGGATCAAAATTTATGGCCATTTGAAGTTTGAGTTACATTTTCAACTTATTTTAGATCTTTTATTATTTTTTTTTGATTTTTATGTCTTAAAATTGTTATTAAATAATTATTAGTTGATTATAATTAGAAATTTATTAATTAATAAAATTATAAGATATTTTATAAGTCATTCTCACTACATATCTTATATATTAAGTGAAAATGTTTATTTATACTTATCTAAAAAATATTTAAAAAATATATATTATATTTATATCAAAATTAATATAATTATATATTTATATATCAATATATTAATTTTTATGAATTTTTTTTTGAAATATACACTTTATCAGCGCTAGGGAAAAAAGCGCTGATAAAGCCACCCCTTTATCAGCACTAAAAAAAGCTCTGATAAAGGGTCACTTTTAGAAACATTTTTTTAGTGCGGTTAAAAGTTCCCTTTATCAGCATTTTTATTAGTGCTGATAAAGACACCCCCTTTATCAGTGCTTTTTTTAGCGATGTTAAAGGCTGGCGCTGTGGAAACCAAGTTTTGTGGTAGTGATATTTCAAAAATATTTTCCATCTAATATAAAATTATTTGATGTAACTTATTCTTTAATGGGGATATTATTCAAGGATACTATCCTTATTATTTTTATTATTGGTTTATATTTATGATGTCATGATATTTATGAAACCTATTTCTTTTCCAGAAGTTATTCTATGATTAAATGTTTATAAAACCCAATTTCCTTTCATGGGTTCTGATATGATTCATGTTCTTCTAGAACATATATGTATTTTTTTCATCATTTGATGGGCGAGACCTATATCTCTATCAAATTAATTGGGTAATGATTTATATATCATGAGTTATATAAGACTAAAATGGAAATTAAACTTGATTTAATAACACGGGACTGGAACAGGGAGTAAACTCAATTAATTAAGAAACATGTGTGATCTATATCTCTCTCCAATGACTTGGGTAATGATTTATATATCATAAGATAAACAACAATAAAATGGGAAGTAAACTAAGTTTAGTAAGATAAAACTAGAAAAGTGAGTGAAATCAGTTCAGTAAGACAAGACTGAAGCAGGAATTGAACTTAATTAAGTAATACTGGATTAAAACAGGAAGTGAACTCAGTTCAGTGAAGGAATTTTTCCTCCATGACGGTCTTGGGAGTGAAACTTGACTACTATGATGGTTTGGTGAGTGAACCCATTCCAATATGATGAAAGGTATTCCCCTAGGCATGGTGTTGTGTCTTGTCTAGGAGGTTTATCCACCCATAGAGTTCTCTTATATGTTTTGGTAGTGAGCCTTAACTACTAAGGGAAGGATTTTTTATGCTTATTTTTATGCAAAAAATTCCATGTATTATCCATCATATTATTTTTTGTTTCATGTATTATGAACTTCTACAATTTATTCCATGACTCAAGATTACGATCTTTAATTTGCAGGGTATAATTTTCAAATGTTATGTTCATATTCTTATTCCCTTAATCTTATGTAATGATTGATATCTTCTTTGTTTACCCTTACCAAGCATCTGATCTCACCCTTTTCTCTTGTTTATTTTCCCTAGGATATTAAGAAAGGAATTAAGTATGATATGTTAAAAATTGTTCTAAAATGAAGGAAAAAGTAGGAGATGATATATATGTTTTATGAACTAGTTATTTTTGTTTCTAAGTTTTTAGAGACACTAAAACCATATGATTTTAGTGTGGTTTTGTTATATTATGTAATGAATATTCATCTATCTAAATATATTATCTATATATGAAAATAATAGGTCATTATAGTTAGTATCAGAGTAAGGTTTAGTTAAACCCTGGATACTAGGATGAGAAAACATTTGTAAAAACCCTAAGTGTAAATCTAATTTACAATCCTAGAGTTTTAGTAATGATAAGGAAGAAACTAGGATTAAAAATAAGGTGTCATAGATTGAAATTTTATAAGAAATTTATCTTGTTTATGTGGTTTCCCACTATGATTATTGTTGATCACACTATGTTTTTTGGGTTTTAGAAAATGGTTGGAACTAGGAGGATTTATGTTAATGGTGAATGTCATGGACGATGGAATGATCTTATTCATGAGAAACCAAATGAAACGGGATTTGGATGGTGAAACCTTATTATTATACCTAATCATTAATATTATAATATGATTAATAATCTCAAATTTAGTGAGTTTCATAGCCCATATAATAAAATAAATATAGAGTTTCAGGGTAACCATAGAGGAAATAAAGTTCAATTTTCCTCATGTGAAGTATGAGGTAAGAGACATCAAAGAGAATATTTCAAAGGAAATGGAAGATTCTTTGGGCATATAGTGGAAGGAAAAAAATCAAGCAATCACAAAGGAAAATTGAAAGGTTCAGTTAATTCAATGGACAAGAATAATGGTATTCCAAAGGCATCATCGACTGTTAAATATTTTAAATGTAGAATGTATAGGAATTATGAAAATCGATTCCCTAGGGGGAAAGCTCATAAAGAGAATCGACTAGGTTGTGTGAGTAATGGTTATATTACTGATTATGAATAGACTATGAATAATATATGATATGGAAGAATTATTAAGGAATAAAATGATGAAGCCTAGTTAATGGTTTAACAAGGAAGTGTGATTATTGAATATTTATTTATTAGAATTCAAGAATAATGTTATAGAAGTACTTTTATGGTATTATGGAAGTATGTAAAAACTTAGGATTATTCCACTATGTTTTCGTTTAGTATTTGAAATAATTTTTTGAATGGTACTGGTAATCATGAAAAGTGATTGAGGTGGTATGGTGATATTTTTGGAGAATACATAATTAAGGGAAATATAATCCTTAATATGTTCATGATATTCAGATAAGAATGAGATAAATAGATATTTTATTATGATAAAATAAATGGGATAATATTTATAACCTTGGAACTGATTAGTAATATAATAACAAGGTGGTTTATGTATTGAGTTTATAGAATTTTTGGATTTATGGTAAGAGGAAAGAGTTATTTTTTGAAATAATTCAGGTTTTCAATAAGGTTTTATGGTAATTTAGGTCATTACCATGTATCAAGAGAATTCATGATAATGATATTCACATGTTTGGTGTGTGATAATTAAAATCTACATCAATTTGTTTGGGGGATTAATGATAATATTATTTTGAAAATTTAGTGACCTTCATTCGATTTCTTTTTTATTTTTTTCTTTTGGAAGGTTCATAAGGGAAACTATTTATGAATTTTTTTATGTTAAAATTTATATGAGGATTTATAGATTAATGTATTAATTAATCTTATGAATATTTATGCATATTGGATAAATCATGTTAAATATTTTGTTATGATGATAAATAAATATAGAATGAATGACTTGTCATCCCATTACGTATCTTATGATACACTAGTTCTTTAAACATTACATTTTCAACTTCATTTCTTGAAGTAAGAAATGAAGCATAAATTGATCAAGGCACAACCAAAGAGTGAGTTTGTACTTATGAGATTAAATTTAGTAATTTTATATTCTAAAAGGGGTTTTAAATAAACTTTTATCCTATTATCATAATTTTTGATAATATTAATGACCTTTTTCAGACTTATTTGGTATATGGTTTTGTGGTCATTAACCTAATCTTGACCATTTTCTCTATCATTTTTCATTATAACATTATAGTTATAATTCTCTTTCATGTCCATATTTTCACTTTCCACTAATTTTCTCCTAATTTTAATCCTAGTTTTGTGGTGAACTTCACCTTTTATTTTCCCTCTTTTTAAGAGGGAGTTTTATTGACCCTTTTTTATAATATCGGTTTCCCACAAAAAATTTTAAAATATACACCTTTTATTTTTTAAGTGCAATTTAAAATTATGAGGATGAATTTTTTTGAAATTATTTATCATATCAAGATGGTGGCTTATCGATTGTCTCTTCCACCGAATCTCTATCAAGTTTAAGATGTGTTCCATGTATTTATTCTGAGGAAGTGAATATCTGATCCTTTATAGTTACTAAACTCAAAGGTTTTAACCTAGGATCGAGATATTTATTATGAATATAAATTGGTAGAGATTATAGACCATTGAGATAAAGTTCTATGAAACAAGTCAACTCACTTGGTTAAAGTTTTGTGGTGAAACCACCATTTTGAGGAAGCTACAAGGGAACCTAAGGGTGTGATGAGGCAGAGGTGTACTCATCAATTTTTATCTAAGTGATAAAGTTATAGGGTGAAATTAATTTTAATGGGGGTGGAATTTAACACCCCAATATTTTACAATTTTTAAAAAAATAAATTTTTAACTCTTCGATAACTTACTTGGCACAGAACACCGATCTTAAACAAACACCAAAATATTATTATTTTAACATGACCATTATAACCTAGCCATTAAATTGGTGGGAATGAAATGTATTAAAAAAATTATGAAATATATAATTTTCCAACTCATTGTTAATGTATAAATTATTTTCTTAGATAATATGCACATAATTTTTTAGTAAAATCGATTTATTCTCCAAATATAAGTTTTCTTCAAAAAGAATTTTTTATTTATTTCTATGAGAAAATAAATATAATTAAATTTTGAAACATTTAGAAAATTTATTTGATAAAATTAACATAATTTTTTGATTCATCATATCAAAATTATCTTAGTATGATTTTTTGAGATTTTTTTGAAAAATTAATTTTTTAAGTGAATAGTAAAAAATACTGATTTTTGTAAAACCCTCATTTTCATTATATCTAAATTTAATTTTATGATTTTAAATTGATATTAAAGTAACTTAAGTAATTTTAAGGTTTATATAATCTAATTAATTTCATTTAGATAATATTTATACCTTTTTTTTGTATAAGTACTTTATTGGGCTTAAAAACACATTTTTTTTCTCCAAAAGTTATTTTTCATTACATTTTGAAGGTTTAATTTTAAATGTAATTTTGAAAAATATTTGTTTTAAATTTTTAAAAATTTATTTAATATCTGTAATTAAGAGGTAAAAATTAGGTTATAAGGTCATTTTCATTTTTATACATAAAAAAGTTACCATGGTAAAAAACATATTTACTGTAGTACAGGTAAAATAATATAGCTGGTTAAAGGTAATAGGTAAAAGATAAAAATACTAGAAAAATACAATAGTAAATGGGTGTTTGATGTGTTTCTATACCTTAATCATACTTTAAAACATTTATTATCATCCAAATTATTTGGAATTAATGCCACCCAAATGTGATTGTATTTAAATTTAAAATTATCACTATTTAATCACTTAAAACTACCCCTCCTCAAATATAGACACCACTCCTCACAACCCAATTTATCCTCACAAGACTTGAAGATATTAAAATCTATGATAAAACCTATCACCCCCAATCTCCCAACATTCATGTTCTTCTGGTCTCACATAGATACCGATTCTATGTTCTTTAAGGGGTCCTTTAAGGAGGTGATATTGAAGAGGTAACTTTCTCAAAATATACTCTTAATTTCTTCTATTTTTATAACTTCTCTTCAGATAATTCATCCATAAAATAATAATAACTCAATTATCATGTATATAATTGAATTTTATATTTCTAATATAATATCTTCTATCAACCTATTTTCTCATATCTTCTTATTCAAAGAAATGAAACCATTATCTAAATTATGGTGGTTAACCATCTCTATGGATAATGATTTTTCATTTTCCATTACAACCTTCAAGTATGGTTATAAAAGTATTATTCTAGTTAAATCAGATATTAATAGGTATATTATAACCTATTTTATTTTTTGGAACTAATATATAGACATAATATTAAATAAAACAAAACTAGTTCATGATGGTCGTAAAAAAGTGAAAATAAACTAAACAATTATCGTTAACATTTTATCAATTGAATCATCCTCATGGGAGCAATAAAAATTATATATGATACCATTTAAATTTTTTTAATTAAATGAATACCATTTCATTTCACTTCTATAGTTTTATTTCCATTTGATAAGAAAATTTATAATTAAACACAAATGAACAGATCAGAAAACCATGAAACGAGCGCACCCAAAACACTGAAAATAATGAAATATTATTAATTAACAGGTTGTAAAATGATATAAAAGTGTCATATAATATATTATAAATACTATTATAGTTCTGTAATTAATTAATAACATTATACGAGAGGTTAAAGTATGAAAAACTAAAGGGAATCATGAGGTAAGGATTTCTTATCTCACTTTTATTTCTATGAGATATATGCATTATTCCCTAATTATTTCATGTGTGTAGTGTATATAATTCACTTTGATATATAATAAAATGAATATAATTATCTTAATTTTATTAAATGTTTCATTTGATAATTATTACTTTTATGGGGAAAATGATTTGGATGATTACAAAGTGTTAAGAGATTTCTTAGCTCAATTTCCATTCATTTTGGTAAACTTCTGGTTCATTTGTTATACCATGTTAAGATTATGTGTGGGATTAATTTTTACTATCTTATGTTGTATTTATACTTGTTTTATGTGTATTTATAGCTGATATAGATAATTTATTCATTTGATTAATTCTTACTTCAATGATATAATATTTTTAAGGGACTTTCTTTTAAAAACTATATTTTAAAAGTTTTTCGTAAAAAACTTTTTTTCTTATATGTCCTTGTTTTCTCTAAAAATGTTTTTACTATTCTATTATGATTTTTTAAAGTCATTTTTAATCATTTTTTAATTTTTACAAAAAATATTTGTAATGATTCTTTTTATCTTTTTCTAAACAAGGTTCCTTGTGACTTTTCCAACAGAAATACAAAAGGGATATTTTTTTAACTTATAAGGAATGAGTAGATTTTCCCACCATCATAAAATATTAATTATTTAATGTTTCCTTTAAAATTTTACAAAGGTTATTTTCTAATAAATTTTTTCCTTTATAATTTCACAACTCTTTAAAAATAAAATATTTAAAATGGAAATGTTATTTTTGTAAAGAATTGTTTCAAGTGATCTTTCAAAATTATTTTGCATCCAAGATAACATTATTTTATGTTACATATAATTTAATTGGTATATTATCAAATTATACAATCCTTATTATTTTTAAGGTTGGTTTATGTTTACTATGGCATGACATTTATGAAACTTGTTTCTTTTCCACTGGTTATGCTATGATGAAATGTTTATGAAACAAAATTTATTTTCATGGGTTTTTATAAGATTTATATTCTTATAACACACATATATATGGTTATAATCATGTGAAATGTGGGGATAATATATCTCTCCAAATAATTTGGAAATTATTTATATCTTATGATATATAGAGGAGTGAAACAGAAAGTTAACTCAGCTCAACAATGCAAGAATTGAATGAGAAGTGGGAACTTGATTTAGTATGAGATGGGTGGGACCTATATGTACCTAAAATTAATTAGTTATTGATTTATATATAATGAAATAGACATTAATGAAGTGGTAAGTTAACTCAGTTCAGTAATACATGACTATAACATGGTGTGAACTCAGTTCAGCAAGACATGACTGAAATGCGAATCGAACTCAGTTCTGCAAGACAAGACTGAAATGGGAAGTGAACTTGGTTCAATGAGAAAATATGTTATCCATGATGGTCTTGAGAGTGAACCTTGAATATTATTATGTTTTGGGGAGTGAAACCATTCCAATATGAGTAATGGGATTCCACTGGATATGGAGGTGAGTCCCACTCATAAGGTGTAGCTGCCTATCAGTTCCATTATATGTTTTGGCAGCGAGACTTGAATACTAAGGGAAGAATTATCTATTATTATTTGTATTCTACAATTACATGTCTTATACATCATGTTATTTTATTTTTAATGTCTTATAAACTTCTATGATTTATTCTATGACTCAAGATTATGATCTTTGATATGTAGGGTATAATTTTAAAATGTTATGTTCATGTTATTATGCCCTTATGCTTATGTTATGATTGATATCTCTATTATTTACCCTTATTGAGAATATAAGATAAACCATTTATTATGTTTCTTTTACCAAGTATATAAATAAAGGTAATAATTATGATATGTCAAAAGGGTTCTAGTTACGAAGGAATAAGCAAGAGATGATGAAGATGTTTTATAAACCACTAGTTTCTGTTTCCAATTTTTCAAATACAGTTAACCCATATGATTCTAGCATGGTTCTATTATGTTATATAATGAATATTCAACTATATATATGTAATATATATATATATATATATTAAAATAATTTATTTTTATAGTTTTTATTAGATCTATGTTTATTTAAACTTTAGAAACTTGGTATAGAAAACCTTAGTAAGAACCATAAGGGTAAGTCTAAGTTACAATCCTAGAGTTTTGGTAACTATCATGAATATCATAGGATTAAAACTAAGGTGACATAGATTTAAATTTCATAATAAAATTCTATTTATTATGTAGTTTCCCATTATGATTATTTTCACTCACACTATGCTTTTTGGGTTTTAGATAATGGCTGGAACCAGGAGGATTCATGTTAATAGTGAATATAATGGACAATGGAATGATATTCCTCTCAAGTAACCAAATGAAATGGTTGTGGTAATGTGAAAAATTGTTATTATTTTTAATCATAAATATCATAATATGATCAATAATATGAACTTTTTTGAGTTTCTTAACCCATATAATAAGATAAAGATGGATTTTCATGGTAACTATTGAGGAATGAAAGTTCACTTTTACTCATGTAAAGCATGAGGGAAGAGGAATAAAGGAGAACGATTCAAAGGAAATTGAAGATGCTTTGGGTGTGGAAAATAAGAACACAAAGCAAGTAGTTTCAAATGAAAAGTGAGAGGTTCAATTAACTCAATGGATGAGAATAATGGTACTCTAAAGGAATTATCGATAGTTAAATGTTTTAAACATGGAATGTATGTGCATTATGAAAATAGATTCTCAAGGGAAAAAACTCTTGTAGACAATAAAAAAGTTTTTGGGAGTAATGGTTATTTTGATGATGATAATGATAATATGAATTACATATGAGATGGAAGAAGTGTTAAGGAATAAAAGGACAAATCCTGATTAATGATTTAAGAGGGATGTTAAATGTTTAAGTGTTTATGTATTGGAATTAAAGAATAATTTTGTATAAGTAATTTTATTGTATTATGGAATAATGAAAAATCTAATTATTCTTACATTGTATTTTTACTTAAGTATTTGAAAGTATATGTTGAATGGTACTGGTTACCATGAAAAGTGACTGAGGTGGTAAGGTGATATTTTTGGAGAATAAGTTATTAAGGAAAAGATAACCCTTAATGAATGAATTATGTTGGGATAATAATGAGAGAAATAGATGTTTGATTATGATAAAATAAATGGGATAGTATTGATAACCTTGGAACTGATTATTAATGTGATGGAAATGTGTTTTATGGATTGATTTCATAGGATTTATGGATTTATGGTATGTGTAAAGAGTTAATTTTTGAAAGAATTCATGTTTTCACTAAGGTTTTTTGGTAATTCAGTTCATTACCAAATTTCAAGAGAATAAATGATAATGATATTCACATGTTTGGTGTGTGAAAATTATGAGCTACATAAAGTTGTTTTGGGAATTAATGATAAGTTTATTTTGAAAATTTAGTAACATTCATTCAAATTTTTTGGATTAGTCTTTTGGAAGGTTCATAAGGGTAACCATTTATGAAATTATTTACATTTAACTTTAGATGAGGTTTTATATATTAATGTATTACTTAAACATATAAAGATTTATGTGTATTAGATAACCCGTGCTAACAATTTTGTTATGATGATAACTAGAGACAGAAGGAATGAGTTTTTATACCATTATGGATCTTATGATCCGATAGTTCTTCAGGCATTACAGTTTCAAATTCATTTATTGGAGTAAGAAATGAAGCAGAAATTGATCAAGGAACAAATAAAGAGTTAGTTATAAAATGAAATAAAGTAAATATATCTTATAAAAAGGTTTTGAAATAAAATGTTATCCTATTATCATCTTTCTTAATGACATTAATGAACTTTTTTATAACTATTTGGTCTATGGATTTTTAGTCATTAACCTTATATTGACTATGTTATCTATCATTATACATCTGAACTTGATAGTTAACATTCCCTTATATGTCCATATTTTCACTTTCCACTGATGTTATCTTAATAAGAATCCTATTTTTTAGTGACCTTTCCATTTAATTCCCCCATTTTTAAGATGAAGTTTTATTATCCATTTTTATGATGTGAGTTTCCCACAAAATAATTTTCAAATATCCACCTTTGATTTTTGAATTGCAATTTAAAAATTGTGTAGATGATTTTTTTGAAATTCTTGACCATATCGGGATGGTGGATTATCATTTGGTGCTTACATCAAATCTCAATCAATTTCATGATGTGTTTCATATATCTCATATAAGGAATTACATACATAATCCTTCACATATACTAAACTCAAAGGTAATAACAGTAGAGAAAGATCTATCTTTTGAATAGAAATCAATAGTGATTCTGGATCATAGATATAATGTTCTATAATACAAAACCACACATTTGGTTAATGTTTTATGGTGATAACACCAATTTAATGAAGCTATTTGGGAACCTGAGGATGAGAGGAGGAAGAGTTATCCTCATTGTTTGTATCCAAATGATGAATTTAAAGGGTGAAATTTATTTTATGGGGGGTATAATGTAACACCCTAATATTTTATGACATTTTTATTTTTAAATAAATATAAAATCTTTGATAACTTACTTTGCACAAAACACTAATCTTAAACGAACTCCAAAATATTATTATTTTAACATGACAATTATAACCTATCCACTAATTTGACAAGAAAGAATAATATTAAACACATTTTGAAATATATATTTTTTCGAATCATTTTTAATTTATTAATTAATTCTTTGAGAATATTCATAATTTTTTAGTAAAGTCTTTTTATTCTTTATATATATGTTTTCTTTAAAAAGGGATTTTTATTGATTTATATAATAAAATAAATATAATTAATTTTTTAAACTTTTAAAAAATGAATTTGATAAAATTTACATAAAATTTGAATTCATAATGTTAAAAATATCTTAGCATGATTTTTTGAGAATTTTCGGAAAAGTTTAATTTTCCAGTGTACAGTAAAAAATACCGATTTTTATAAAACCTTCATCTTCTTTCTATTTAAAATTTATTTATAATTTTATATTTATATAAAAGTAACTTAAGTAATTTTTAGTTAGATATAGTCTAATTAATTACAATTAAACAATATTTATTCCTTATTTTGGTATGAGTATATTACTGGGCTTAAAAACAAATTTTATTCTAAAAAAAATATTTTTCATTGGATTTTGATGGTTTGATTTTAAATGTAATTTTTTAACTTATGAATTTTAAAATTTTAAAAATGGATTAAATATTTTGAATCAGTAGTTAAAAATTAGTTTATAATCTCATTTTCGTTTTTATGTAGAAAAATGTTACCGTGGTAAAAAAATATTTACTATAGTATAGGTAAAATAATGCAGTGGGTTAAAGTTAAAAGATAAAAGTTTAAAATACATAACAAATAAAAAATTAAATATGTGTTTGATATGTTTTTAATGATAAAGATAATTTAAAAAAATAGTTATCATCCAAATTCATTGGAATTAATTCCACCCAAATGTGGTTGGATTTAAATATAAAATAATCATCATTTAATCACTTAAAACCACACCTCCTCAAGTATAACTACCACTCCTAAACACCAAATTTATCATCAAAAGCATTTAATATATTAAAATATCTACCAAAAAATATCCTACACACTCTCCCCATGTCCATGTTCTTTCTGGTCTCACCCAAATACCAATTCAAAATTTCTTAAGGGGTCCTTCAAGGAGGTGATTTTCAAGAGGTATCTTTTCTCAAACAATCTCTCTTAATCTATTTTCTTTTTCTACAATATATTCACCTAATTAATCCATAAAATAATTATAAATATAGTATCATTTATATAATATAATTTTATATTTCTAATATAATATCTTCTATCCACCCCTTTTCTCATATCCTCTTATTCAAAGGAACGAAACCATTGTCCAAATTATGGCGGTTAACCATCTCTGTGGATAATGATTTTTCATTTTCCATTACCACATTTAAGGATGGTCATAAAAGTATTCTTATGGTTAAATAATATTTTAATATGTATATTATAAAATATTTCATTTTCTGTAACTAATATAAATATATGATATTAAATAAAACAAAACTTGTTTATAAAGGTCGAAAAAATTCCAAAATAAACTAAACATTTATCATTAACATTTTATAAAATGAATTATCCTCATGTAAAAAATAAAAATGATATATGGGAACATTTAAAATTTTATAAGTTCATGAATTCAATTTTATTTCAATTTTGGAGTTTTATTTCCATTTGACAAGAAAATCCATAATTATACACAAATGAACCGATCATGAAACCGTGAAACGAGATCACCTGAAATAGTGAATATAATGAAATATTATTAATGAGAGGGAGATAATATGTTATAAAAGTGTCATATAAGGTATTATAAATATTATTATATTTATTTAATGAGTTAACAACACTATTTAAACCTTTATACATGAGGTTAAAGTATACAAAAATAAAAGGAAGCATGAGGTAAGAGTTTCACATCTCACTTTTACTTCTGTGGGATATATGTCTTATTAACCACTTATTTCTTATGTGTGGTTTATATAATTACCTATTATATATAATATCATGAATATAATCATATTAATTTTATTAAATGTTTCCTTTTATAAATATTACTTTTATGGGATATATGATTTGACTCACTACAAAGTGGTAATGGATTTCTTAACTCATTTTTCATTCATTCGGTTAAACTTCTACTTCATTGATTATTCCATGTTAAGATTATGTGTGGGATGAATTGTGATTATATTATATTTTATTTACAATTTTTTATGTGGATTTATAGAATAAAAAAATATATATTCATTTTATTAATGCTCACTTCAAAGATATTATATTTATAAGGGACTTTCTTTCAAAAATTATCTTTTTAAAGTTTCCTTTAAAACTAACTTTTTCTTCCATGTCTGTATTTTATAAAATTGTTTCTGAAAATGTTTTTACTATTATATAATTATTTTTTAAAGTCATTTTATTCATGTTTTACTTTTTGCAAAATGGTTTCAAATGATTTTTTTTGTTTTTTTCTAAACCGGGATTCCTTTTCTAACAAAAATTTGGAAGGAATATTATTTTAACTTATACAACATGAGAATATTTTCACACTGTCATAACAAATTAATTATTTGATGTTTCCTTTATAAGTTTTATAGGTTATTTTAAAAGAATATGTTTTCCTTTAATTGCATGACTCTTTAAAGGGAAAATATTTAAAAATGGAAATGTTATTTTTTTCAAGAATTATTTCAAGTGATCTTTCAAAATTATTTTCCATATAAGATAACATTATTTGATGTTTATTATACTTTAATAGATATACTATTCAAGGATACTATCCTTATTATTTTTATGGTGGGTTTATGTTTATAATGTTATGATATTTTTGTAACTTATTTCTTTTCCACAGGTTATGTTATGATGAAATGTTTATGAAACCCAATTTATTCTCATGGGTTCTTATATGATTTATGTTATTTTGGACACATATTTATGGATTTAATCATGTGAAGGGTGAGACCTATATATACCTACAATGCATTAGGTAATGATTTATATCTCATGAGATAGACATGACTGAAATGAGAAGTGAACTTGGTTTGGCAATACAGGACTGAAACGGGGAGTGAACTTGGTTAAGAGATGGGTGGAACATATATCTCCCTTAAATAAATTGGGTAATGATTTATATATCATGAGATAAATATGACTAAAATTGGATGTGAAATAGGTTTATTAAGACAGGACTAGAATAGGGAGTGAACTCAGTTCAGTAAGATATGACTGCTTGAGAAGTGAACTCAGTTAAGTAAGACAAGACTGAAACGGGAAATAAACTTGGTTTAGTGAGGGACTTTATCATTCATGATGGTCTTGGGAGTGAACCTTGACTACTATGATGGTTTAGAGAGTGAACCCATTCCACTATGAGGAAAGGGATGCCACTAGGGATGGTGGTGTGTCCCACCTAGGAGGTTTAACCATCCATAGAGTTCCCTTATATGTTTTAGAAGTGAGAATTGACTACTAAAGGAAAGATTTTATATCACTACTATAAAATAGGACCTTAACAGTGCTGACCTTTATCTGTGATAGAAAAAATCACTGATAAAGAGTTCTTTTTACCATCGCTAAAAAAGAGCTGATAAATGGTACCCTTTACCAGCACTGATAAAGAATAACCTTTATCAACACTTTTCTTTAACACTGGTGAAATGTTCCATTTATTAGTGCTTTATTTTTAGCACTAATAAAGGTCGAGAATAAAATGAAATAATTAAAAACGTAAAAAATAAAAACGAGTAATTAAAATAATATAATTTTTTTATTAATTAAATAATTATTGATAAAAATGAATAAATTATATATATATATATAAATTATAAATATTAATAAATAATATATATTAAATATATAGATATGTAAAATGAATAAAATGAAATAATTAAACAAAAAAAATTAAAAATGAGAAAATGAAGAAAAATATTAAACATTTGATAATTTAAATAATTATCGATAAAAATGAATAAATTTAATATAAATATATATAGATTCTAAATATTAATAAATAGTATATATGAAAAATAGATATATAAAATGAATAAATAATAAAAATTAAGAAAAATAAAAAATGAATAAATTCCAAATTTATTAAAAAAATTATTAATGAAACTGTTATTAATGTAAATGAATAATTTTAATATATATATATATATAAATTATAAAGATAAACAAATAATATATATTAAATATAAATATAAAAAATGAATAAAATATATTAATTAAAAACTATTAATGTCTTATTCATTTTTAATGGTTTTTAAACATAATTATTTATTAATACATTTAATATAGAAATATATTCATATATATATATATATATCAATGTATATATTATTTCATAAAATATGATTTATATGATACAAAATATTTATTCTTACATTAAATAAGTCATATATTTGGTGGTTTATAATTAAAAATTAATATTAATTAAAAATACTAACTAATTGCATCGAGTAATGAAAATAAATAAATATCATTTAATTTTTCAATTTAATATATATCAAACACATGTTACATTGATTTAATATACATATAGGTAATTAATGCATTTTTATGTACAACGCACACACAAAAATATGTACACAATTAATGAAACCTTATATAGAAACACATACACGTGATATTTATGTAATTTATTCAATTTTTTGTATTCATTTTAGAATTTCATTAAAATGGGACCCATTTAATATATTATGTTTTTAATCAGTAAATTTTATTTATTTATTTTTAATATTATTATAGTTTGGTATTATTTATTTATTTTTAATTTTTTTTATTTTATTTTTATTTTTTTAGAATTTAATCATTTTCTACTATTTATATATATACTCACACACATACTATGTTTTAATATTTTCAAAATGTATTCATATTTATTTCAATATATATATTTATATTTTAATAATTTATATTTAATTAATAAAAGTTATCTATTTTTTCAATATTTTTAAACTGTACTCATTTTTAATTATTTAATTTCACTCATTTTTAACATGCATGAATTTAAGAAAATATATTTATTAATAATGATAAAAATATATTTGTAAATAAATATTTATAAATAAATATATTTATAAAGGTATATTTACTATATTTATAAATTTATAAATTTATAATTATGAATAAATAAATATTATTTTTTAAAAAAATTATTTATATTCTTATAAATTAATAATTAAATATATTTAAATAAATATAAAATTTTAATAAATTTATTTAAATAATGAATATATTTAATATATATATATATTTATTATATATATATATATATATAATTAAATAAATATATATAATGATATAAATATATAAATATTATTTTTTTAAAAATAGTATTTATATAATTATAAATAAATTATTATATACTTAAATAATTATAAAATTATAATAAATATATTTAAATAATGAATATATTTACTATATATATGTTTATTAAAATTATATATATATAATGATATAAATATATTTATAATTATAAAATTATAATAATTTTTTTAAATAATAAATTTATTTACTATATTTATATTTACATATATTTATTAAATATATATAAATATATATTATTATATAAATATATATAATGGTATAAATATATTTATAATTATAAATAAATAATTATAAATATATTTACAAATATATTTATAGATGCATATATACTATATTTATAAATATTTATAAAAAATGTATTTTTTTAAGTATTTATATAATTGTAAATAAATAATTCTATACTTAAATAATTATAAAATAATAATAAATAAATATATAATTATATAAATATATTTATATTTTTTATTTATAATTATAATTAAAAATCCTTTCTCCGCACTAAAGTTTTTAGCGATTATAAAGATATCTTTTATCAACACATCTTTAATGATGATAAATATAAAGTTTTATCAATGCTGATAAAGCTCTATCTTTATTAGTATTTTTTTAGAAGTGATGATAAAAGTGTCACCAATCGCCTTTACTTCCCCTTGTCGGTCCGTTGATGGCTATTGCCTCTTCGTTATGCTTCTTCTTCTTTCCCTTTGTCTCTCACAGTCGGGTTCTCTTCTCAATCCTCCTCATCACCTCCATCTGCTCCATGGTGCTTCAGCTATGCTAGGGACGTCTCCTTCTCACTCGAAACTTGAGCTCCACTGCTCCTTTCTAGCTCATATCTGGAACGATGGAGTCTCTGAGGTTTTGGGTTTAGTGGATAGGCCGTTTTGAATTTCTCGGCACCATGTCTCTCTTTTTTTAGGGCTTCGGCCCCTGTTTTCTCTTTTTCTTAGTTCTCCCTAGGGTTTCATCCCCTCGGCTTCTTCAGTCCTGGCCTCCTTTTGGGTTTGACGCGATGGTGCTTGTTCGGTGGCTTACTGAGGGAGTCCCTCCGCTCGCCCCTCTCTGGCCTCCAGGACCACTACCCCCCTCAAGGTCGGTCGGGTGTGATGGTCCACAGGAGGTTTTGGGTGTGTGGTGAGTTATGGTGGCTGGATCCTGGTGGCTCAGGCGCGGACGACGAATCTGTTTTTTTTCCTGATCTGTGCAAGGTGATGGTCTCATTTGGTTCTGATGGATGCTTCTGGTTAAGGTTTTGGTCTGGTTCGAAGATTCTACCTATGGAGATGGTTCAAGTTTTGTGATTGTGTTCTGATACTATGGAAGGATGTCCGCCGGTGGGTTCTCACCAGCAGTGGTGCTGTCAATGGTGTGATTGACCGTCAGGGGGCACAGTTCGAGACACCTTCTAATCGAGTTTTTCATTTCCCAATATGTTTTGATTGTGATAGAACCGAGTTCAAGAGGTATGATGATGTTTGCCTATTTTTTGAATTTTGAAAATTGTCTTTTATGCTATGGTGGAGATGATGAATACGCTGGGATGATTGAAGCGATGATGTGGTTCAGAAGATTCGGAAGACTCGGGTGGCCTTCAGATTTATGATCTGGTTATGGTGTTTAATGTGTGCTTGTTTTTTGAAGTTTGGAATTTTTCTGTTTTGAATTTTGAATTGTGTGGGTACCACTATCCCATAAAGTGGATTTTAGAAAATTAAAAATATATTTGGAGTGGATTCACCAATCTATTTAAAGAACCTTAATGCACAAATTTTAGCGATGATATCTTAAGATTTCTGTAGAAGCCACTTGCGGCATACACTCTTTCTCCTCGAATCTAAGGCTCGAATCAATTTTTGAATGAATCCAAGGCTCGAATGAATCCAAGTTTCGAATGTGTCCATGATTTCATGATATCTATACATTTTTTTGGATGAATTAAAGATCGAATCCAAGGTATGTTATTTTTTTCCTCCTCCTCACTTCAATGTGTGCGCTGCTTTTCCTTCTTCTTCAAGCCTTCCACTTGCTGTTGCTAAAGGTTTTCATTGTCTATGATATCCCTATGTATGTGTATTTATGCTTTATTTTTTCATTAATTTGTTTCATGTTCTTGGGTGTTTGAAAATTTTTCTCTAAAATTATAATTTCCTTTTGGTTTTAATTGATTTTAAATATGCTTGTTGCTCAAGGTTTTAAAGGGATTATAATTGATTTCCAATTGGGTTCTTGTGGATTTGGCCTTGTGTTTTATCTATATTCAAACGATAAGTTAATTTTTTGGATGATAAAATATTTTTGATGGTTTTTATAAAGTAATTTTGTGTTTTAAAGTTATTTGAGGTTGTTTATGAAATCTATTTGGGTAATGCACAGGTTCATGAAATTAATTAATTGAGGTTTCCTTGTTTAAGAATTTTTCTTATGTTTTATTTTGTTCTTGTCTTATTTATTTATGAACAATGTTATGGATTCCACTTTTCATTTTTTATACTTATACAAAAATTTATTGGTGTATATATATATTGGACACATGCGTATATTCACATGAATTTTTTTGAATATTTTATTGAGATCTATTTAAATATGTATGTGTGTAATTGTATATGTTTATAACATTTAAAGAGATGTTTTCAAATTCAAACACATTGATTAAATTTTGTTTTCTTATATAGGTTTTTAAATAGGGGTTTTTGAATTTTTTTTTCATTTAAAAACAATTTCAAACTTAATTTTTTTTAAATTGGCCTCAAGAAAAATGATTGATTTTCTAGTGAGATTTTAAATGGTTCTTCAAAAGGATGCATGGTTTCAATTGTGTTCTTAATTATGGGTTGTTATTGTTAATGGAATGAACAATTTCTTTGTGGAATTTTTTTCAATTTTTACAAGGGAGACCATAGATAAGATGTTAAATAGATCGGTGCTGCTCTAGCTTAATTAATGTATTATATAGGGGTCATTTTCAGTTTCCTCAAGAGGCCCGAGTTGCATTACTTATTTTGGTCACATAGCTGGATAGTATTCTAGGAGAAATTAAATTTTCTTTAGAACCTGTAGGTCCTAGATCCTCCCCATGTATTATGGATTAAACTTATGATATAATATATATTGTTTGGTGCCCAATTTCACTTACAGAAAGTTGTTATCATTTCCCTTATTTAATTTTATTTCTTATATCTTCTTCATTTTAGTTTCTTATTTGGATTTGTTTTATTTATTTATTTTATTTTAGTTACATTTTGTTATACTAGGCTTTCTTTCTCAATGCCATTTCTTTAAAAACATATCCAAAAGGGATTAATAAATGTTTGTTTTTAATCAATAAGTATTGGTCCAAGGAAAATTATTTTCAAGTGATTATTTTCATTTGAAAGGAAAAAATAAATAGTTTAATAAAGGTTTCTAAATACTGGTTTAAAATATTATTCATTTTTACAGATTTATGTTAGGAAAATATCATGGTTGTATTTTCTTAAATGAATAAAAAAATATTCTCTATATATATTTCAAACTAGCTTTCTTGGTAATTGATAAATGGTATCCTTAGTTTATAACAAGGATGATTTTGTAATAATATTTTCACCCATTTAGTTATTAAAGTCTCGCTGTCACTTTATTAAAAAAAGTTTCATTATGATTTTATCACCCTTATTAGAAAACTCATGGGTTAGTGTTTTCTATAGTCTATTTCTCTTTTATAGGATGTGTATTGATTATTATTATTTGATTCTTGTGTAATGCGATAGGTGGATGTTTGGTGAAATATTACTAGGCCTCTTTTGATCACACCCTACACACACAAACATATGGGTATATGTAGAGTTTTTGTTTTCATATATACTCTAAGGTGATGATCTCAAGGTATAAAAGGGAATACTTAACTAAGTATATCCATACTATTTAAATACATTATTTAAAACTAAAATCAAGTTTATTAAAAGTTATCAAGATATCAGAGCATCAAAATATACCAAATAGTAATTTCCTTTATTGAACAAAGGTCTAAGACATATGTATATTAAGGTTACTTTATCAAAACAAATTGAGGTAACATAACCCAAACATATCATACCAACATTCTTTATGGACCTTAAAATGATTTGGATCTTGTATAATTTTTAAGCATGAACTTATGTAAATGAAAGGATGTAAATAATTATATAATTCTAGTCCAAACTTTAATTTAATACATTAAAGCCCACAAAACATGGTGTCAAAATGTATACAAGCATCATGAAGAGGTGACTTCCTACTAAATATTTAATTAATTTTCTCATCATTTTATCTAATTTTTAGTTATTTTCCTTACTATTTTTAGAAAAAAATTAGACTAATTCCCTCTCTAGGGTTTCATCATGGGTGGTGGAAAATTATATAAGAAAGAAAAAATATAGTGGTTTCACTTTGGTGGGTGGTGGAATTATTTGGGCTATTCTATCATTAATTAGATGCATGATATAATATCAAAAATTATTGAGAAATCCATATAACTAACACATCAATTTTAATTTCATTTGGATTCTATAAAAGATATACTGATGATTAATACCATCAAAAAGGGGTAACAAATTTATCATTGAGTTTAGTGTCATTTGAAAATACATAATGGGTTACATTGAATTTTTTTTCTATCAAGTAAGGTAAATTCTTTATTATAGAGTTATTACTCACTATAACGGTGAAAGGGAAAGATATATTTTATTACGTTCCATAAAAACTCAAATGTAAATATTTATTTTAGTTCAATAAATTAACCCAAATAGGTTTGCACTAATGGTTAATGCTTTCTAGGAATAAATAAAGGGATACACTAATTTTTAGTATAATTCAGGAATATATAATTTGTTATTATAGTTTTTTGTCACAAATAAGAAGGGAAATTTTTATATATGAGTTTTACACCAACCCAAAAGGATAAAATTTTTATGGGAATTTTGTGTTATAAATGAATGTTATGTTATTTTAAAGTGCTTAAATATATCATTATGTTGAGGTTGAGAATCTAAAATATATCATACGTATCCACAGTGGGTGAATTGAAAATTTTATAGTTTGGAATCATAGTTTAAAACAATGGGACTACGAATACCAATTGTCTTTGAATAATTATTGTTAGAATTTTAAGCTTAGATAAGGGAAAAAAGATATTTTAATATAGAAAATGTAGCATTAAAAAATAATCCTTTGTGATGAGATTTATAGTTTAGAGACTTTAATAAAGAAATATCATATAGGTAATCATCATCTATGTAAGATGGTATTTTGTACAGTTTAAGGTCATGTGGTAAGGACCACTGAAGGAAGTTTATTTTCATTTTCTATGGTATAATATATTTTATTTAAAGGTTTTGTCAGAATGACTGAATTACTTTTATTTTAGTTTCATATGATCAAGAATAATTATATTATATTTTAATGATATATAACTAGAAAAAATTCCATTTTATTTGATTTTATAATTATTTTATCCACATTTTTAGTTAATATAATTATCATTTTATCTAATAATTATTTTATTAATTTTCACATTGATCGTAAAGAAATAAAAGAACATGTTCCTTTCTATTGGAAGAGGAAACCCCATGCTGCCTAAAATGTGTAATATTTGAGGTATATTTCCTCTTCTATTATAATATAACATACAATCTATTTTTTAGTTTTGTTAGGTAGTTAAAAGAAAAACACATATCACATACTCAATTAGATGTACCTCAATCCGATACATAGTGTGCTTAGTATGACTCAGACTGTATGTTTTTAGTTTATAATTTACATTTTACACACATCACATACTCAAAAATAAACAAAATCATTAACATTATTTTTATAATTTAGGACAACAATCCATAAGTCATTTTTTATGTGTTGGAATCATAAGTGCCTAAATTTGTTGCACGATGTGACTGGTATGACTCAAAGTGTGTCTTTTTATATAAATTTGACATTAATCTTAGTAAAAAAGACAACTAACCAACTAAAAAGCAATCAAAAACGTTCGTATTGTTTTGATACTTTAGGAAAACAATCTATAAGTCATTTTTATGTGTAGAAATTATCCGTACTTTAATTTAAAATATTATGTTCCTCGTATGACTCAAAGTGTCTGATATTAGTTTAAAATTGAGATTTTAGTTCAAAAAGTGTCACTCAATGAAAATAGAGAAAAAACTATTATATTGTCTTTATAATTTATGAAAATTATTCATAATTCATTTTTTATGTGTAATAACTAGTCTCACATTAAACTGACACATGATGTGACCAATATGACTCAAAGTGCATGTTTCTATTTTAAAAATGAAATTTTAGTAAAAAAGAAAAGTGACATACTCAAAACCAAGAAAACACATTCATATTATTTTGATACTTTATTAAAATGATCCATAATTCATTTTTGATGTGTATGAATCGACATCACCTCAATATAAAGCACAATGTGACTGGTATGACTCTAAGTGTGTCTTTTTATTTAAAATTGACATTAATTTTAGTAAAAACGACACCTGACATACTCAAAAATAATAAAATACATTCATATTTTTTTATAATTTAAAAAAATTATTCATAAGTATTTTTTGACATGTAATAATTTGTCGCACCTCAATCCAAAGTATGATGTGTTCGATATGACATAAAGTGTCCTTTATTAGTTTAAAATTGACATTTTAGTTCAAAAAGTGGAACTCACTAAAAAGTAAGAAAATAAACTCATATTATCTTCATAATTTACTAAAATGATTAATAAGTCATTTGTGATGTCACAAAAAAAAAACAGAGCGATTATAAGGGGTTATTTTTTTCATTTAGAAGGGGTTTTAACCCCTTCTAAACACTTTAGAGGTGGTTACCCATAATCGCTGCTAAAGTGGCCACCTACTCTAATTAAAGGCAGTTATGGGTAAGTGCTGGTAAACTGTGCCTGTGTTTAGAGGCAGTTAGATTAGAGGGGGTTTTAACTCCTAATATTTTCCCCTAAATTCAGCATAAACTGTTATATTAGAGACAGTTTTAACCACCTTTAATTCAAACATCACAATAAAGGCGGTTATAACCACCCCTATTTGATTGTATTTGGGACCAAATTTACGGGCGGTTATACTATAACTTCCCCTAAACTATAACCTTATATATATATATATTGCACACCAAAGCCCCTATAAACCACCCAAACACCATTGAAACCCCCACCAAGCCCCCATGACACCAGCATATGCACCCACCCTGACACGCCACAAACCCCCTTGACACCCACCTTGACACCCACACCGACACCCGCACCCCACCCAAACAGCCACACCCACCCTAACACCCACACAAACCTTGAAACCCACCCATATAGGAGCACGCACCCTGAAACCCCACAAACCCACCCTGACACCCACCCAGATACACCTAGACACCCACACCCACCCTCGTACCCCCTAGACAGCCGTACCCAACTTGACACCCCACAAACCCAACCTAACACCCTCCCAAACACCCACAACCCCCTCAGGACACCACAATGACACCCACACACCCTATAATACACACACCTTAGACTTCAGACAACAACGTGGGGACCTCAACACACCGACCTAAGGCCCAACTCATCTAGCAGGCCCAAAAATGCATGAGGACCTGCTCATCCCAGGTAGTGTAGGGTAAAAATTCAGTGTGGCTAAGAGTCAAACATGCGACCTGCAAGGGAAACCTCATCATGCTTTCCAATAGGCTGTGAAAACTTTGATATAATGTATACTTTTCTTTTTTATTTATTTATATACTGAAACTTTAGATACTATATATATATATATATATATTTGGTTAAGGAAATATAAATAATATAATATTTTTTTATATTGTGTATATTATAATATATATATATGTGTGTGTGTGTGTCTCTGTGTGTGTGTGTGTAATATATATATTTGTGTATAATATAATAATATATATATATATATATTTGAATATATTGTATGAATAAATAATTAAATTTTTATATATAAATATATATTTAGACATATATTTGTAAATACATTTATATTTGTGTGTGTGTATTTATGTATTTATTGATATTTATAGATATGATATAATTATAATATATATATATATATAATCATTTTTATATATTTGTATATATGTACGTGTGTGTGTAACAATAATATTATTAATTATTATTATTATTACAATAGTTTTTAAACTATAAAAATTATATTTTGGTTTTATAAATACTATACATTTATACATTTTATGATTTATATTATACATATATTATATGAAATACATTTATATTATATATTTATTTATGTGGTAATATACACTTATATTATATCATATATATATATGTACACATAAAACTAAATACTTTCATATAATTGGGAATATATAATATAATTAAATATATATATATATATATATTAAATTAAATTATAATTAATATGGTATACTAAAATATATATAAAATAATTATATAATATATATAAATTTATATATAATTAATCATTTATAATATCATATATATAATATAACTATATAAAATATATATTGTATATTGTATATTTAATTTTGTCTATATTATATATATTTGCATACATAATATAATAAAAATGTATTTATACAAAAATATATAATAAAAATGTCTTTAATATAATATATCAATAATATAAATCATAATATAAATGTATAATATTTATAAAACCATATATATATTTTATAAATTTGAATAAATATATTTATAATTACATTTATGTTATGCATACCAATATTTATATTTGAATACATTTTTATATGTATAAGGATTTATTCAAAGTATTTATAGAATGTAATTATATATGTGTGTTTATAAGTTATTTAAATACATTTATATGATGTGATTATTTAATATATATATATACACACACAGACATACACATACACGAACACAAACATATATTATAAAATTTGAATTTTTATGAGATTTATTTTAAAAAATAAATAAAAATTTAGAGGGGGTTTAAAACCCCTTCTAATAATATGTATTAGTGGTGGTTCATGAACCCCATCAAACTTCTTAAGTTAGAGGGGGTTAAAAAACCCTATAATATCATAAATTAGAGGGGGTTCAAAAACCCCCTATAGTGTCATGAATTAGAGGGGGTTTAAAACACCCTCAAATGTCATCAATTAGAGGGTGTTCAAACCCCCCTAATTTCTTAAATTAGAAGGGGTTCAAAACCCCCTCTAATGTCATAAATTATAAGGGGTTCAAAACCCCATCTAATATCATGAATTAGAAGGGGGTCAAAACCCCCTCCACTATCATGAATTAGAGGGGGTTCAAAACCTTCTATAATGTCATCAATTATAGGGGGTTCAAACCCCCTCTAATTTCATTAATTAGAATGGGTTTAAAACCCCATTTATTTTATTAAATTATAAGAGGTTCAAAACCCCCTCCAATCTAACAGATTAGAGGCGATTCATGAACCCCATTTAATATCTTAAATTATAGGGGGTTGTGAACCCCACTATTTACTTTAAAGAAAAAAATTATATATATATGGGTGTGTGTGTGAGAATGTGGGCATGTGAAAATGATTGTTATATATATATATATATATCCTCTAAAATCCAACAGAATAAAAAGAGTCACTAATCATTAAATTAGCAGTGGTTTTGACATAATCACCTCTAAAATCAAACTGAATATTAAAAAAATAATGCTAAAAAATTTATAGGGGGTTGTGAACCCCTTCTAAAAAACCACTGCTAATATGATATTTTTTTAGTGTGTATAGGAATCAGTATCACATCAACCTAACACATAATGTGACCAGTATGGATCAAAGTGCATGTTTCTATTTTAAAATGAAATTTTAGTAAAAAATAAAAGTAAAAAAAAAATAAAACCAATAAAACACATTCCAATTATTGTTTTACTTTATTAAAATGCTTCATAAGTAATTTTTGACATGTAGGAATCATCCGGACCTCAATTAGATGCACTATGTGACTGTTATAACTCCAAGTGTGTCTTTTTATTTAAAATTGACATTAATTTTAATAAATAAGACAACTGACATACTCAAAACCATGAAAATGAATTCATATTTTTTGATAATTGAATAAAATGATCCATAAGTCATTTTTAACATGTATGAATCATACAAACCTCAATAAGCTACAAGATGTTTCTGATATGACTCAAAGTTTCCATTATCCGTTTAAAATTGACATTTTTGTTCAAAAGGTTTCACTCGCTAAAAAATAATAAAACCTTCTCAGATTATCTTGATAATTTTGGAAAATGATTCATAATTAATGTCAGATGAATAGGAATAAGTCTCATATAAAAGAAACATAGTATGTGATCAATATGACTCAATGTGCGTGTTTCTAGATTAAAATGATATGTTTGTAAAAAACACAAGTAACATACTCAAATTTATGAAAACACATTCAGATTTGTTTTTTATAATTCATGAAGATGACCCATAAGTCATTTTATACATGTAGTAATCATCATCACCTCAATAAAACACATGATGTGACTGTTATGACTCAAAGTGTGTGTTTCTAGTTTAAGTTTACATTTATTAAAAAAGTGAAGTGACATACCAAAAACTGATAAAATTCATTTGTATTATTTTTATAATTTAAGAAAATGATACATTAGTCATTTGTGATGTGTAAAAATCAACCATAGCTCAATACGATGCATGGTGTGACTATTATGACATCAAGTATGTCTTTTTATTTAAATTTTAAATTAATTTTAGTAAAAAAGACGAATGACATACTAAAAAAATGAGAAAACACATTCATATTGTTTTTATACTTTAGTAAAATGACCCATAAGTCTTTTTTTACATGTAGAAATCCGCCTCACCTCAATCTGACACACAGTGTGACTAGTATGAATCTAAGTGTGTATTTTTATTTAAAACTAACATTATTTTTTGCAAAAAGGACAAGTGACATACTCAAAACTAAGAAAAATCATTAGTATTTCTTTTATACTTTATGAAAACAATCCATAAGTAATTTTTGATGCGTAGGAATTAGGATCACCTCAATATGATTCACAATGTGCCTGGTATGACTGAAAGTGTCTGTTATCAGTTTAAAATTAACATTTTAGTTCAAAAATAGTCACTCACTAAAAACCAACAGAATTAACTTCAATTATCTTGATAACTTATTATAGTTATTTATAAGTTATTTTTAATTTTTAGGAATCATTATCACATTAAACTAACACACTATGTGAGTGATATGACTCAAACTTCATGTTTTGAGTTTAAAATGACATTTTAGTAAAAAATAAGTGACATAATTAAAAATGATATTTTTTGATTATTTTTATAATCTAGTAAAATAATCTATTAGTCATTTTTTGATGTGAAGAAATCAGCCACACCTCAATCTAATGAACTGCATGATCGGTATGTCTCCAAGTGTGTATTTTTATTTAAAATTAACAATAATTTTTGTAAAGAAGAAAACTGACATACTCAATATCAGTAAAACACATTTGTATTGTTTTGATACTTTTTTAAAATGATCCACAAGTCATTTTAGATGTGTAGGAATTGGCCACACCTCAATCTAATACATGATATGCTCGACATGACTCAAAGTGTCTGTTATCAGTTTAAAATCGACATTTTAGTTCAGAACATGTCACTCATTATAAACCAAGAAAACATGCTCAAATTATCTTGATAATTTATTAAAATTATTCATAAGTCATTTTTATGTATATTAATTAGTCTCATTTCAAACTAGCACACAATGTAATCAGTATGAATCAAAGTGTGTGTTTCCAGTTTAAAATGACATTTTAGTAAAAAACACAAGTGACATACTTAAAACAAATAAAATATAATAGTATTATTTTGATACTTTAGGAAAATGATCCATAAGTCATTCTTGATGTTTATGAATCATCCAAACATATTACACATAGTGTGACTGTTACGACTCTAAGTACGTGTTTCCAGTTTAAAATGGAATTTTAGTAAAAAAGACAAGTGACATACTGAAAACAAAGAAAATGTATTCTAATTGTTTCTATAAATAAGTAAAATGATACATAATTTATTTTTTATGTTTAGGAATTAGTTCTACCTTAATTTTATTCATGGTGTGACCGGTATGACTCAAAGTGAGTATTTTTATTTAAAATTGACATTAATTTAAGTAAAAAAGACAATCAACCTACTCAAAAAATGATAAAACACATTTGGATCGTTTTTATACTTTAGGAAAAATAATAAATAATTCATTTATTATGTGTAGGAATCATCTACACCTCAATATAATGCATGGTGTGACCAATCTGACTCCAACTGTGTCTTTTTATTTAAAATTGACCTTAATTTTAGTAAAAAATACAAGTGACATACTCAAAACTAGAAAATGCATTTGTATTATTTTGATATGTTATTAAAATGATTCATAATCAATTTTTGACATGTAGGAATCATCCTCACCTCAATACTATGCACGATGTGCCCAATATTACTTAAAGTTTATGTTATCAGTTTAAAATTGATATTTTAGTTTAAAAAGTGTAACTCACTGAAAACCAAGAAAACACACTCAAACTATCTTGTTAATTTAGGAAAATAATTTATAATTTAGTTTTTTATATGTAAGAATTTTTCTCACATCAAACCAATTCACGATATGACCGACATGACTCAAAGTTCATGTTACTAGTTTAAAATGACATTTTAGTAAAAAACAAAAGTAGCATAATTAAAAATGATAAAACATATTTGAATTATTTTTATAATTTAATAAAATGATCTATAAGTAATTTTTTACATATAGGAATTAGCTGCACCTCAATCTGACACACTGTGTGATCGATATGACTCAAAGTGTGTCTTTTTATTTAAAATTGATATTAATTTTAGTAAAAAAGACAACTGACATACTCAAAACTAATAAAACACATTTTTATTGTTTTGATACTTTATAAAAGTTATCAATAAGTTATTTTTTAAGTGTAGTAATCATCTTAACCTCAATCCAATACATGATGTTCCCAATATAACTCAAAGAGTCTTTTATCAGTTTAAAATTGTTATTTTAGTTAAAAAAATGTCACTAAATGAAAACTGATCAGACACACTTAGGTTGTCTTGATAATTTTGAAAAAATATTTATACATAATTTTTGATTTGTAAGAATTAGTCACATGTCAAAGAGACACATGATGTGACTGGTATGACTCAAAGTGCTTGATTCCAATTTAATATGACATATTAGTAAAAAAACAGAACCGAGATACTCAAAATTGATAAAATAAATTTGTATTATTTTAATACTCTAATGAAATTATCCATAATTCATTTGGGATGTTTAGGAATCACTACTAAAAATGCTGTTTTTCCCAACGGGTGTTTACCAACGGTTTGCTAAAACCGTTGGTCTTGAAGGATTAAGAAAGCCTTTCCCAACAGTTCACTGAAACCGTTGGGAAAAGCCACCCCTTTGCCAACGGTTTCTTCAAACCGTTGGTAAAGGGGTGTGTTAATCACCCTTTTGCCAATGGTTCTGTTGAACCGTTGGGAAAGGGTCACCCCTTTGACAACGGTTTCCTAAAACCGTTGGTAAAGGGGTCCTTAGCATCTCTTTCCCAACGGTTCTTAAAAACCGTTGGGAATTATTTCCCCCAAATCCAGCCGCGGGGCTGCTCTCCCCCATTCGCACAGAAACCTAATTTCATCCGCTCCACCGCTCTCCTCTCGCGAAATCCCCTATCCGAAGAGGTGAAAACCATCTGAAATCATGTATCTTTTCATTTATACACATATACTTCCTTATTTTTATTGTTATTGCTTTAGTATTTTAGTTTTAAGTTATCAATCCACCTCCAGCTCTCTGCTACTCTCCAAATCCCCCATCCGAATAGGTGAAAACCCATTTGAATCATCTCAAATCAAGTAATTTTTTGTTTATACACATATGGTCCCTTGTCTTTATTATTTTTATTGTTATTGCTCTAGTATTTTAGTTTTAAGTTATCAATCCAGCTGCAGCTCTCTACTACTCTCGAACTCCCCCATAGGAATAGGTGAAAACCCATCTGAATCGTCTCAAATCAGGTAATTTTTTCTTTATACACATATGGTACCTTGTTTTTATTGTTATTGATCTAATATTTTAGTTTTAAGTTTGGATTTTGATGTGATTTCACCGTGTAAAATAGGGAAATGAATAAATATTTTGTTAGTTAATTAGTTTCCTCTGGAATATCAGTTGTGTTATAATGTCCATGCTAAATAAATGGGTAATGTAATAAAAGACCTTGAATAAATAAATTGTGGAAGTTGGGGTATGTTTCCTCTACAAGAGGTTTTTTGTTGTGTTTCATTATATGTTGTAGTCTGTTTTATGGGGATTGAGGTGACCAGTTGGGCTTTGTGATATGTGGGGTTGTAATGTGATGGTTAGTGGGCATGGATGTGTCATGTGAAGTTGTATGATTGTGATGATGTGTGGTGGTGTTGTGTCGTGTGTAGGTGTTGTGTGATGAAGTTGTGGTGTATAATGTGGTGAGGTGGTTTTGGTTGTGCGGTGGTTTGTTATGTGCAATATTTTTATTGTGATATGTGGTTGTTTTGGTGAGATGGTTGGTCGATGTAACATGGTGTCGATGGTTATTGTGAGATGGTGAGTTGTTGTGTGGTGGTTTTATTAGTTTCCTGGTTATCTATGGAATAAATTATGCTGTTAAAATAAAAAAACAAGATATTAAATAAATTAGATGGAATAGAAATGGATGTGTGGAAAATGGATTTAATTAATTTAACATTAAATGAATGGACAATGTAAGTGTGAATGAAGTGGCTTATAAATGAATGTGAGAAATGCTATGCGTCTTGTGTGGTGGTGGTGTGGTTTATGTGTTTTATGGTAGTAGTGAAGTGTGTGATTATGTAGTTAATGTGAACCCATAGGTTGAGTATTTTGTGCTATCTATATATCATGTATTTTTATGTTATTTCTACACATTCCAGGGGGGTGGTATGTCTAGGTGGTGGTGGTGGGGTTGCAGGGGAGGGGGGTGTGGGCTGTTTTTGAGGGTGGGAAGGGCTATCCAGGGGGGGTACGGGGTGTCCAGGGGGGTACGGGGGTGGGCGGGTTGTCCACAAGGGTGGAAGGGCTGTCCATGGGGGTGGCCGGGCTGTCAAGGAGGGGTGGGCGGGCTGTCCAGGGGGGGTGGGTGGGCTGGCCACGGGGGGTAGGGGTGTCCAGGGGGGTGGGTGGGCTATCCAAGGGGGTGGGGGGATGTCCATAGGGAGAAGGGGTGTCGAGGGGGGTGGGTGGGCTATCCACGGGGGTGGTTGGGCTGTCTAGAGGGTAGGGGGTGTCCACGGGGGTGGGTGGGTTGTCCATGGGGGTGGGCGGGGCTGTCCAAGGGGGTGGGAAAGGCTGTCCACGGGGGTGGGCGGGGCTGTCCAGGGGGTGTGGGCTGTCCTGGGGGTCTGGGTGGGGTGTCCTGGTGGGGGAGGGGTGTGTGGGGTGTCCAGGGGGGTTGTATGTCTAGGTGGTGGTGGTGGGGTTGCAGGGGAGGGGGTGTAGGCTATTTAGGAGGGTGGGCGGGGCTATCCCGGGGGGGTACGGGGTGTCCAGGGGGGTACGGTGGATTGTATGATGTTTCTCTAATGATCAAGGACGGAATGTTTGGAGGACATCACAAGTCCTGACTGGTTGATCCTAGAAGCAATTTCATGATCATGGGTGTAATGCCTATAGGGAATCTCTTGATTTTTGTGATCTTCTCCATTTTCATCAAAAGACATGTTTGACACACTGGGAGGGAAACTCTAGAGTCAGTGTGACATGTCTTGAAGGGTGATTTATGTCCATAGTGACATGATTTGAGGACATCACATGACCTAGTTGGTGTACCTGGAGGGTGTTAAGGGATCCATCTAACATTCCTGACATTTAATATGAGACTGAGATAATATGTATTGATTCCCCTATATAGAAGGAGATACATATCTATTGGAAAACATGTAGTCTGTATGGTGAGAATTAAAGGCTTTTCATTACATGGGTGGCATATTCATGGGTGCCATCTGATTTTATTTGACATGTCAAGGGGACATCAAATGGTCAAAATAGTTTTCCAATGGAATGTATTGTGAACATGATGAAATTTCCTAGTGCAATAAAATTTCATAGGTGATGCATGTTATGAACATTAGGGTCAACATATATTTCCTTCACCTTAGTCTCCCATATTTTAGTATTTCATCCATCCTTTTATCCCAAATTCCATAGATTTATACATTATTTTATTATATTATGTCTCAAATTATCTAAAATATGTGTTTGATGTTCTTCACGTGACCTATCATAATTCCTTCTCATAATCTATAGTGATCATGGGAAGATCCCATGGATGATTCATGATCACTCAAATTATTCTGCAGATCATACATAATGGAAGCCTTACAGGATGTGAGATGATTATATCTATGAAATCTACTCAGGTACCTGGTAAGGAAGTGCATATTAATTCAAAAAGGTAAATCGCATATGAGGATACCCTACTAATATGGTTATGGGATGAGGCATGATCTGATGTGATAACACATTAAGTTCTTGTTGGTTTTACATTTTTTCAATAACACATTAGTATGTTTTTTTCACATGTGTAGTTGATACCATGATTATTTTCTTCCTTTATCGTTTACTTAAATGTATTTTCTATTAAAGTTCAATCCTATTGAATTGTTTATGAAAAAATGACTTATATGAATTCTTTTTACAGAATGGACAGAAGTTGGATGTATGAAACCGATCGTATCTCAAGCGATTTTTAGAACAATTTGGAGAGCTTTATAGATTTTGCATTTCACAATGCTTCAGATAGTGGTCGCATACACTGCCCATGTTCCAACTGTGTTGGTATACCTTGGTTGAGTCGTGAAGAAGTCAGCTACCACATAACCAAAAATGGTTTTCAAGCAAACTACTTTGTGTGGTATCACAATGGGGAGAAAATGAAATCTCAAATTGGTGATGATCGAAATGAAAGGACTGGAATGGAGAATTTGTTAGATGACCGGTTTCCGTTTATTCTTCATCATGAAAAAGAAAGGATTTCGACTCAAGAAGACGTCGATATGAGGAAAACTGATGCATCTAGTGAAAATGATGATATTGATAGGGTGAAAAAATTTAATGATGCTGCCACGACTCCAGTATATCGACAATGCGATAAAATGAAAAAGCTGGAATTTTTAATCCGATTGTTTCATGGAAAAACTATGTATGGGATTTCTAATACAGCAATCGATTAAATTATTACCCTCTTGAAGTATTTACTTCCAGATGATGCAGATATTCCCTCAAACCACTATATGGCATGGAAGTTAGTTAAAGAACTTGGATTTTCTAGAAACAAAATTCATGCTTGCCCGAAAGATTGCAGTTTATTCTAGGAAGAAACCGCTGAACGAAATGAATGTATAAAATGTGGTACATCCCGCTGGAAGTCAAAATCTGATGGAACACCATCCCGCGTTCCACAGAAAGTAATGTGGCACTTTCCATTGATCCCCAGACTCCAGAATCTTTTTATGTCTGATGACATATCAATAAAAATGATATGGCATGATACCGAGAGAAGGAAGACTAATGATGAGTTGGTTCATCCTGCAGATGGATTTGCATGACAGAGATTTGATGCTCAACATCCTGATTTTGCAGCTAACGTGTGTAATGTGAGGCTGGGTCTTTCATGCGACAGTTTTAATCCGTTTGGGCAGATGCTTACTTCGCACAACACATGGCCAGTTTTTATACACATTTATAATCTTCCCCCATGGTTGTGTATGAAAAAATCTTTCACTTTCATGAGTATACTCATATCTGGTCCTTCTGATCCCGACATTGATATTGATGTATACATGCAACCTTTAATAAAAGATTTGAAACTTCTTTGGGATGTGGATGTGCACACATACGATGCATGTTCGAAAGACATATTTCAGATGCGTGCTGCGCTTATGTGGACGATCAATGATTTTCCGGCTTATGCAATGATGTCTGGATGGAGCATGAAGGGAAAACTGTCATGTCCAGTTTGTATGAAGAATAAACGATCCAGAAGACTGAAACATCATTGTAGTTTCATTTTTATGGGACATCGACAATTTTTGCCAAAGGATCATCCATATAGAATGAATCGTCGAAGATTTGATAATACTATAGAGACCGATGATCCACCTCAGCGTATGTCTGGAACTGATGTGCTTAATGAATTGAAAGATTTCAGTTTTTTGTTCGGGAAGGGTCAAATGAAATCTGGAAAGAGAAAGAATGTTTCCACAGAAACCTGTTACAATTGGAGGAAGAGGAGTATATTTTTTGATTTGCCTTATTGGTCAACCAATTTGCTACGTCATTGCTTAGACGTAATGAATATTGAAAAGAATATATGTGAAATGTTGCTTTCAGTTCTTCTAAATGTTAAGGGGAAGACAAAAGATGATTTACGATCTCGATGTGACTTGGTGGATTGGGGCATCAGACCAGAATTTCATCCTGTGCGTATCAGGGAAAATAAATGGCAACTTCCATGTGCTTCTTATGTGATGACACCTACTGAAAAAAAAACAATTTTTGGAAGTATTAGATACTATTAGAGTTCCTGATGGCTATTCAAGCAACATATCTAAACGGGTCAATAGAAGAGAGTTGAAGCTAAAATCTTTGAAGACTCATTATTATCACGTTCTACTGCATGAGTTGCTTCCAATAGCAATCCGTCATCTTTTGTCCAATAATGTAAGGGTGGGTGTTATTCGGTTGTTCCATTTGTTTAGAGATCTTTGTGCTAAGAAGTTGTCCAAGTCTTTCTTGTAAAAAATATTGACAGATGCCCCATTAATTTTGTGTGAGTTAGAGAAAATATTTCCCCCATCATTTTTCACATGCATGCTGCATCTGACTGTCCATATTCCAACTGAAATACTTCTCGGAGGACCTGTTTCTTTTCGTTGGATGTATCCAACTGAAAGAAATATGGTCACATTAAAGTCTTATGTTCGAAACAAGAATCATCCCGAAGGTTCTATCGTGAACAGTTACTTAGCTCAAGAATGTATGGATTTATGTTCAATGTATTTGTCTGATCTTACTACAAGAATGAACAGACCAATGAGAAATGAAGAAGAAAAATATGAGCAAATTGAACCCAGTTTTCCATCACTTCCTCAAACAGGAGGAATTCCTGGATCATATACATTGAAGACATTAAGCCATGAAGAGAGGGAGATGGAACATCGCACAGTTTTGTTCAACTGTGATTTGTTTGATGACTATATCAGGTAACAAAATTGAATATGTATATCTTACATATATATATGTTAAACTATTCATATTTTTTTATCTACAGGGAACATAAAACAATGATAAATAGGAAGCATCGTTCTTTATCTTTGAGAAGGAGAGAGACTTTGCATAGCAAAGTGTTTTCTGCTTGGTTAAAATTGAAGGTAAAAATATTACTGTTTAAATTAATTATTTCAATATTTACTTAAGTTTAACTGTCATTTATATTACAGGTATTGAGTTTTTCTGCTGACTCTGTCTCTCAGGAAATAAGAGCTTTGGCTTTTGGTCCTAATACCGTGGTTCGTGACTGTAAATCAATTGTTATCAATGGGTACAGATTTATTATCACTGAACGAACCAAAAACATGAGAACACAACATGATGGTATTATGGTTACTGCCACAATAGATTGTTATGCCAGTGCATCAGATAGTAGACCGCGACTTGAAAATTTGGGTTATTATGGAGTCGTTGAGAAAATAATAATATTGGATTATTACTCTCATGGACGAGTCACAATGATGAAATGCCATTGGTTTGATTCGATGACGAGACATGGCACATTTATTGATGATTGTGGATTTTGAGTAATTAATATGACCCGCACTCTTGCTACCGAAGAACCATATGTGTTGGCATTAATGGCTAAACAAGTTTTTTATGTCAAAGATCAACTTCAACCTGAATTTGGTGTCATAGTTGAAGTAATTCCAAGACATATTTTTGATGATGCTGATGATGGAATTGACACTGTCCCTATTGCCATTGGAACCAATCCATTTATTTCTTTTGATGACTCCAATATCTCAATTGTCAGAGTTTATTGTGAACCTGAAGTTGTGGTTGTAAATATATAGAATCATGCATCCATGTTCTCAATTATTTTGGTTTACCTCGAGTTGGGTTGTTAAGGTTGGTAATATTCATATTTATTTAGTATTGATCACAAATATGTTTTAGTTGACTTGACCGTTATGTGAATTTTCAATGTTTATTGGTTGCTGTTTTATTTGAATTGCATTTTCTAATTTGGAATTGAACTGTATTCAAACCAAATCAAACAATATTTCTAACTTGGTGAACATTACAACTTGTATGTTTTATTAAATTCATTCAAGCTCTTCTAAAACAATTGATAGCTAAATTACCAATGAATCCCCTCATTCCCTCATATATTTAGTTTTTTGGTTTACACATTAATTTCCGTTTTCTAATTAATTACATATTTGTTTTCAAATGCAGGAAATGCAGCCAATTGAAGATAGAAGAAGAAAAAAAAATGGCGGAGAACAATCGTCGGATGGAGGAGATGGGAATTCCACCATTAGTGCCTACAGTGAGTACTTTATTTCAAATATATATATATATGTATATATATATATATATTTACAGAATATATAATGTCATGTGATTAATTTTTTTTGTAAACTTTTTTGTAGGATCCACCATTAGGTCGACAGTTATTCAATGAGGAGCCTAGTACTGGTCCTAGTACTCAGGCCGGTGGTACGAGGAGGGTTCGTACCAGAGGTGGACGTAGAGCTGCGCGTGCCCGACTAGACCCTGCCCCTCCCACTGACATTTCAGCCTTCCCACATTCTGATCCCTGTGTGTCGTTAGGGACACACGGGGTATTTAGACCTCCCATGTTTTCGCTACCTTCTGTATCTTCGGCCCCATCATTTTCACATCCCATGATGATTCCCACTCCCCAGTCAGCATCAGGTCATACAACTGTTCCGTCTTCTTTTCCTTCTACTTCGGTCTCTCCGAGCTTTTATATTCCATCATCTTCGACTCCTGTTCCACCAGAGGGTGTTCCATCAGGTTCTGTGGATCCGACGCCACTCATTGATCCGACTAGTGCAGGTATATTTATAAAACCCTAACAAATTTTTATAGCAATATTTATTTTCATTATAACATGTTTTGATAAAATATTTGTTTTCTTTAATGACAGATACATCTACTGACAGGATGCGGGGGCGGGGCCGTACACGCATGCGTTCGGTGTGGAACCGTCGCACACAGTTTATGGTGGAATATAATGAAGACAATTAGATGGTTGAGAAAACAGGGTAGCAATGTCGGAGTTTTCTGGAGACGCTTTCCAAATACTCCGACATCATTCCCGTCAGCCCGCTGTCGTGGAGACATTTGCCACATGAGGTCAAAGATAGAGCTTGGGCAGAGATATGGGTAAAAAAATCTATTGTATTTATTGCCATGAATTATTTTTGTATTTATATGAATTAATATTTTGATTTCAGCTTAGATTTAATTTTCATGATGGTGAGGGTGCACGACTGGAACTTCTAAAGGATTTAGGTGAGATTTGGAGAGCCTACAAGCATGAGCTGTATATTGGCTGGCGTGCTAGAGTTGGCACTGAGTTAGAGGCGGTACCAGTCGTGGATGATTGTCCTATAGAGTAGTATCGTCAGATGATTACTCATTGGACGAGTACCCAGTTTAAGGTATGAATTACATTTGAGGTATTTAAATAATAACTTTCAAGTTTTGCATTAATATTATCCTTTGCATTATCGAATTTTATTTAGGAATCATCTGGAAAAAATAAAAAAAACATTGATGCAAAAAAATACCTCCATACACTAGGATGCACGACGATGCCGGATCATGAGAGGCAGTAGGTATGATAATTGTTTATAAGTTTTCTTTACGACTTACATTTTCTTTTGTTTCCTCAATTATTTAATCATTTTCTAAAGTTTTTATATAACTTTTGTTTTCAATGTCATTGTAGAGGCAAGTACAAAATATTGAAGGATGTGTGCCTCGAGCAAAACTGTTTTGCTCGAGTAGACGAAAAAAGGTTGGAAGTGCTGTCAACGAAGCGACTCAGCAGCAGATTGTAAGTTTTAATCTATTGATTTTATATTTTAATATCTATTTTGTAACTTAATAATATATTTATATTTGTAACAGGTTGCTTTAGAGGCCCTCGATGCCCAAGAAGCAGACAATTTTGGGCCATCTGATCACTTACATCAGGTGTTGGGAGAGGATCATTCTGGCAGAGTACGCTGCCGACCTAGGATAGCCCCGGCGAGGTATTGGCCTGCCTCAAGTACGAGTTGTAGTTCCACTGAGCTGCAGAAAGTTAGGGCACAGGCAGAACAGGCTGAGAAAAGGGCCACAGAGATGGCAGAACAGTCTGCTAGGGAAAACAGTGCATTTATGAAATTTATTGAAGTTCTACGTCCAACACTTCCAGCAGAGGCCAGCCCAGCGATTGATGAATACATGTCGTCGATACATTCTATATATGGTGCACCAGGTGGCAGTTCCAGTGGTGGTCAGGCCGATTTCCAGCTTGAAGATGATGATGGCGAGGAGTCTGATGTGGAAGAGGAGGGAGATGAGGAGGGCGAGGAGGAGGGCGAAGGCGAGGAGGAAGGTGCTGTGGAGGGTGAGGACGATGACGAGGGTGATGATGATGATGATGATGGTGATGGTGATGCTGATGTGGGACATATTGATCCGTTACATTTTTGACTTATATTACTGAGATTTGATGTTTAATCTATTCTAGTTGTTGGTTTTATCTAGACTCGTAGTATAGTATTGGAGTTGAGTTATTTTTATATATTGTCTGTTTTTATGGATGTTGTTGTCTTTTAGTGGTTGTGTGTTTGAGAACTCCCTGGACAACCCCCCTCATTCATGGACCCTGGACAACCCCACCTCCCCCTTGGACCCCGAACACCCCCCAAACACCCCCCGGACAGCCCTGCGGACAGCCCCCTGGACAACCCCCCATACAGCCCCCAAACCTCCACCCTGGACCCCGGATATCCCCCCGGACAGCCCCCCGGACAGCCCCCCCACCCTCCCCCTTGGACCCCGGACAACCCCCCAAACACCCCCCGGACAGCCCCCTGAACAACCCCGGACAACCCCCTGAACAACCCCTGAACAACCCCTGAACAACCCCCTGAACAACCCCCAGACAGCCCCCTGAACAACCCCAGACAACCCCCTGAACAACCCCCAAACACCCCTCGGACAGACCCCGCACATCCCCCCACCCTCCTCCTTGGTCTCCGGACAGCCCCCCGGACACCCACCGGACAGCCCCCGCGGACAGCGCCCTGGACAGCCCCCTATACAGCCCTCAACCCTCCACCCTGGACCCCAGATAGCCCCCCCGGACAACCCCCCCACCCTCCCCCTTGGACCCCGGACAACCCCCCAAACAGCCCCCGGACAACCCCCTGAACAACCCCGGACAACCCCCTGAACAACTCCTGAACAACCCCTGAACAACCCCTGAACAACCCCCTAAACAACCCCCGGACAGCCCCCTCAACAACCCCGGACAACCCCCCGGACAACCCCCAAACACCCCCCGGACAGACCCCGCACAGCCCCCCCACCCTCCTCCTTGGTCCCCGGACAGCCCCCCGGACACCCACCAGACAGCCCCCCTGGACAGCCCCTCCACCTTCCTTAATTTCATTAGCTCTGAAATGTTTCATAGCACTATCAACTAAAATCTAATCCATACTAAATATGATATAAAAATATTCTATATGAATTTCCATAAGATTTTAAGTGAAAACAAAAAGTGACATACGAAAAACTGACCAAACGCATTCGAAATGTGTTGATGCTTTAGGAAAACGATCCATGGGTCATATGTGACGTGTACGAATCAACCCCGCCTCAATCCGAGGCGCGGTGTGGTCGGAACAACTCAAAGTGTATGTCTTTTGTTTCAAAAGGACATCATTTTAAGTGAAAAACATCAACTGGCATACGGAAAAGCGGCCAAACGCATTAGGATTGTGTTAATAGTTTAAGACAACGATCCATGGGTCATTTGAGACGTGTACGAGTCAACCCCGCCTAAATCCGAGATGCGGTGTGGTCGGGACCACTCTAAGTGACTTTCTTTTGTTTAAAATGGACAGTATTTTAAGTACATACGGAAAACCAACCAAACGCATTTGGTTTCTGTTGAAACATTAGGAGAACGATCCATGGGTCATATGTGACGTGTACGAGTCAACGCCACCTCAATCCGAGGCGCAGTGTGGCCGACACCACTCAAAGTGTCTCTATTTTGTTTAAAATGGACTTCATTTTTAGTGAAAACAAAAAATGACATACGGAAAACCGACCAAACGCATTCGGTTTTTGTTGAAACTTTAGGATAACGATCCATGGGTCATATGTTACGTGTTCGAGTCAACGCCACCTCAATCCGATGCGCGGTGTGGCCGACACCACTCAAAGTGTCTCTATTTTGTTTAAAATGGACAGTATTTTGGCCGTTTATGACACCAGAACTGCGTTGTCGGTCACCGCGGGCACATGGCACGTCCGATTGACGTGCCGTCTGCGCGTACACGTCATGAATAATAATTAGAATGTTTCACGGTGGTTTCAGGTCAATCCGAGGTCGTCCGCTATGAATTTGACCGTTTGACGCCCGTTTTGGCCGTTTATGACACCAGAACTGCGTTGTCGGTCACTGCGGGCACATGGCACGTCCGATTGACGTGACGTCTACTCGACCACTTCATAAATCACTCACCTGTATTTGTCGTCTGATTTCAGGTCATTCCGACTTCGTTTGGCCCTTTTGGACCCCCTCATGCGCGTTTACGAAGCGTGTGCATCACTTAAAATACGAATATTGAGCCGTACCGCGCAAACCGCACGTCCGATTGATATTCCGTCTATGCGTACACATCAAGAATAATAATTAGAATGTTTCAAGGTGGTTTCATCTCAATCTGAGGTCGTCCGCTATGAATTTGACCATTGGACGCCCGTTTTGGCCGTTTATGACACCAGAACTGCGTTGTTGGTCACCGCGGGCACATGGCACGTCCAATTGACGTTTTGTCTGCTCAACCACTTCATAAATCACTCACCCATATTTGTCGTCTGATTTCAGGTCATTCTGACTTCGTTCGGCTCGTTTGGACCCCCCTCACGCGCGTTTACGAAGCGCGTGCATCACTTAAAATACGAATATTGAGCCGTACCACGCAAACCACACGTCCGATTGACGTGCCGTCTGCACGTACACGTCACGAATAATAATTAGAATGTTTCACGGTGGTTTCAGCTCAATCTGAGGTCATCCGCTATGAATTTGACCGTTGGACGCCCGTTTTGGCCGTTTATGACACCAGAACTACGTTGTCGGTCACCGCGGGCACACGGCACGTCCGATTGACGTACCGTCTACTCGACCACTTCAGAAATCACTGTCCCGTATTTTTTGTCTGATTTCAGGCCATTCCGACTTCGTTCGGCCCATTTGGACCCCCCTCACGCACGTTTACGAAGCGCACACATCACTTAAAACACGAATATTGAGCTGTACCGCGCAAACCACACGTCCGATTGGCATTCTGTCTGCGCGTACACGTCACGAATAATAATTAGAATGTTACACGGTGGTTTCAGGTCAATCCGAGGTCGTCCGCTATGAATTTGACCGTTTGACGCCCGTTTTGGCCGTTTATGACATCAGAATTGCGTTGTCGGTCACCGCGGGCACACGACACGTCCGATTGACGTGCTGTCTGCTCGACCACTTCATAAATCACTCACCCGTATTTTTCGTCTGATTTTAGGCCATTCCAAAATCATTCGGCCCGTTTGGACCACCCTCACGCGCCTTTACGAAGCGCGCGCATCACTTAAAACACAAATATTGAGCCGTACCGCGCAAACCGCACGTCCGATTGACATGCCTTCTACGCGTACACGTCACGAATAATAATTAGAATGTTTCACGGTGGTTTCAGGTCAATCCGAGGTCGTCCTCTATGAATTTGACCGTTGGACGCCCGTTTTGGCCGTTTATGACACCAGAACTGCGTTGTCGGTCACCGCGGGCACACGACACGTACGATTGACGTGCCGTCTACTCGACCACTTCATAAATCACTCTCCCGTATTTTTTGTCTGATTTTAGGCCATTCCGACTTCGTTCGGCCCATTTGGACCCCCCTCACGCGCGTTTACGAAGCGCGCACATCACTTAAAACACGAATATTGAGCCGTACCGCGCAAACCGCGCGTCCGATTGACGTGCCGTCTGCGCATACATGTCAAGAATAATAATTATAATGTTGCACGGTGGTTTCGGGTCAATCCAAGGTCGTATGCTATGAATTTGACCGTTGGACGCCCGTCTTGGCCGTTTATGACACCAGAACTGCGTTGTCGGTCACCACGGGCACATGACACGTCCGATTGATGTGCCGTCTACTCGACCACTTCATAAATCACTCTCCCGTATTTGTCGTCTTATTTCAGGCCATTCTGACTTCGTTCGGCCCGTTTAGACCCCCCTCACGCGCGTTTACGAAGCGCGCGCATCACTTAAAACACGAATATTGAGCCATACCGTGCAAACCGCATGTCCGATTGACGTGCCGTCTGCGCGTACATTTAAAGAATAATAATTAGAATGTTGCACGGTGGTTTCAGGTCAATCCGAGGTCGTCCGCTATGAATTTGACCGTTGGACACCCGTTTTGGCCGTTTATGACACCAGAATTGCGTTGTCGGTCACCGCGGGCACACGGCACGTCTGATTGACGTGCCGTCTGCTCGACCACTTCACAAATCACTCAACCGTATTTTTCGTCTGATTTCAGGACATTCTGAAATCGTTCGGCCCATTTGGACCACCCTCACGCGCGTTTACGAAGCACGCGCATCACTTAAAACACGAATATTGAGCCGTACCGCGCAAACCGCATGTCCGATTGACTTGCCATCTGCGCGTACACGTCTCGAATAATAATTAGAATGTTTCACAGTGGTTTCAGCTCAATCCGAGGTCGTCCGCTATGAATTTGACCGTTTGACGCCCGTTTTGGCCGTTTATGACACCAGAACTGCGTTGTCGGTCACCGCGGGCACATGGCACGTCCAATTGATGTGCTGTCTACTCGACCACTTCAGAAATCACTCACCCGTATTTTTCGTCTGATTTCAGGCCATTCCGACTTCGTTCGGCCCGTTTGGACCCCCCTCACGCGCGTTTACGAAGCGCGCACCTCACTTAAAATACGAATATTGAGCCGTACCGCGCAAACCGCACGTCCGATTGACGTGCCGTCTACGTGTACACATCACGAATAATAATTAGAATGTTGCATGGTAGTTTCAGGTCAATTCGAGGTCGTCCGCTATGAATTTGACCGTTGGATGCCCGTTTTGGCCATTTATGACACCAGAACTGCGTTGTCGGTCACCGTGGGCACACGGCACGTCCGATTGACATGCCGTCTGCTCGACTACTTCATAAATTACTCTCCCGTATTTTTTGTCTGATTTCAGGCCATTCCGACTTCGTTCGGCCCGTTTGGACCCCCCTCACGCGCGTTTACGAAGCGCGCACATCACTTAAAACACGAATATTGAGCTGTACCGCGCAAACCGAACGTCCGATTGACGTTCTGTCTGCGCGTACATGTCACGAATAATAATTAGAATGTTTCACGGTGGTTTCAGGTCAATACGAGGTCGTCCGCTATGAATTTGACCATTGGACGCCCGTTTTGGCCGTTTATGACACCAGAACTGCGTTGTCGGTCACCGCGGGCACACGGCATGTCCGATTGACGTGCCGTCTACTCGACCACTTCATAAATCACTCTCCTGTATTTTTCGTCTTATTTCAGGCCATTCTGACTTCATTTGGCCCATTTGGACCCCCCTCACGCGCGTTTACGAAGCGCGCGCATCACTTAAAACACGAATATTGAGCCGTACCGCGCAAACCGCACGTCCGATTGACGTTCCGTCTGCGGGTACATGTCACGAATAATAATTAGAATGTTTCACGGTGGTTTCAGGTCAATCCGAGGTCGTCCGCTATGAATTTGACAGTTGGACGCCCGTTTTGGCCGTTTATGACACCAGAACTGCATTGTCGGTCACCGCGGGCACACGACACGTCCGATTGATGTGCCGTCTGCTCGACCACTTCATAAATTACTCACCCATATTTGTCATTTGATTTCAGGCCATTCCGAAATCGTTCGGCCCATTTGGACCACCCTCACGCGCGTTTACGAAGCGCACACATCACTTAAAACACGAATATTGAGCCGTACCGCGCAAACCGCACGTCCGATTGACATGCCGTCTACACGTACACGCCACGAATAATAATTATAATGTTTCACGGTGGTTTCAGCTCAATCTGAGGTCGTCCGCTATGAATTTGACCGTTTGACGCCCGTTTTGGCCGTTTATGACACCAGAACTGCGTTGTCGGTCACCGCGGGCACATGGCACGTCCAATTGACGTTCCATCTACTCAAACACTTCAGAAATCACTCATCCATATTTTTCGTCTGATTTCAGGCCATTCCGACTTCGTTCGGCCCGTTTGGACCCCCCTCACGCGCATTTACGAAGCGCGCGCATCACTTAAAATACGAATATTGAGCCGTACCGCGCAAACCGCACGTCCGATTGACGTGCCGTCTGCACGTACACGTCACGAATAATAATTAGAATGTTGCACGGTGGTTGCAGCTCAATATGAGGTCGTCCGCTATGAATTTGACCGTTGGACGCCCGTTTTGGCCGTTTATGACACCAGAACTGCGTTGTCGGTCACCGCGGGCACACGGCACGTCCGATTGACGTGACGTCTGATCGACCACTTCATAAATCACTCTCCCGTATTTTTCGTCTGATTTCAGGACATTCCGACTTCGTTCGGCCCGTTTGGACCCCCCTCACGCACGTTTACGAAGCGCGCACATCACTTAAAACACGAATATTGAGTCGTACCGTGCAAACCGCACATCCGATTGACGTGCCGTCTGCGCATATACGTCACGAATAATAATTAGAATGTTGCAAAGTGGTCTCAGCTCAATCTGGAGACATGGTGTGGCTGGAACCACTCAAAGTGTCCGTCTTTTGTTTCAAAAGGACGTCATTTTAAGTGAAAAGCATCAACTGACATACGGAAAACTGACCAAATGCATTCCGAATCTGTTGATAATTTATACCAACAATCCATGGATCATATGTGACGTGCACGAGCCAACCCGGGATGAATATGAGTCGCGGTGTGGCCAGGATAAGTCTAAGTGACTCTCGTTTGTTTAAAATGGACACCATTTTAAGTACATACGGAAAAACGACCCAACGGATTCGGTTTCTGTTTAAACTTTAGGAGAAAGATCCATGGGTCATATGTGACGTGTACGAATCATCCCTGCCTCAATCCGACATGCGGTGCGACTGAAACCACTCAAAGTGTCCGTCTTTTGTTTCAAAAGGACGTCATTTTAAGTGAAAGGCATCAAATGACATACGGAAGAACGACGAAACGCATTTGGATTCTATCGATAATTTAGCACAACGATCCATGAGTCATATGTGACGTGTACAAGTCAACCCCGTCTTAATCCGAGATGCGGTGTGGCCGACACCGCTCTAACTCTGTCTCTTTTGTTTAAAATGGACATGATTATAAATGAAAAGAACAACTGGCATACGCAAAACCGACCAAACGCATTCGTAATCTTTTGATAATTTATCACAACGATCCATGGGTCATATGTGACATGTACGAGACAACCCGGGATGAATATGAGTCGCGGTGTGGTCAGGATTAGTCTAAGTGTCACTCTTTTGTTTAAAATGGACAACATTTTAAGTACATACGGAAAACCGACCAAACGCATTCGGTTTCCATTTAAAATTCAGGAGAACGATCCATGGGTCATATGTGACGTGTACTAATCAACCCCGCCTCAATTGGAGACGCGGTGTGGTCGGCACCACTCATAGTGTCCGTCTTTTGTTTCAAAAGGACGTCATTTTAAGTGAAAAACATCAACTGGCATACGGAAAACCGACCAAACGCATTCGGATTGTGTCGATACTTTAGCACAACGATCCATGGGTCAAATGTGACGTGTACGAGTCAACCCCGCCTCAATCTGAGGTGCGGTGTGGCCGATATCACTTCAGGTGTATGTATTTTGTTTAAAATGGACATCATTTGAGGTAAAAATATATGGTATAGAAAAAACCGATCAAATTATGAATTGAATTTCGGATTCCACATATAATTGTCATCTAAATTTTAAATTGAATTCTATATGAATTATGTACGTTTATAATTACGTTATGAATTCTAATTTAATTGTCATCTAAGTGTGGTCGGGACCACTCTAAGTGACTTTCTGTTGTTTAAAATGGACAACATTTTAAGTACATACGGAAAACTGACCAAACGCATTTGGTTTCCATTGAAACTTTCGGAGAACGATCCATGGGTTATATGTGATGTTTACGAGTCAACGCCACCTCAATCCGAGGCGTGGTGTGGCCGACACAACTCAAAGTGTATGTCTTTTGTTTCAAAAGGACATCATTTGAAGTGAAAAACATCAACTGACATACGGAAAACCAGCCAAACGCATTTGGATTGTGTTGATACTTTAGGAAAATGATCCATGGGTCATTTGAGACGTGAAAGAGTCAACCCCGTCTAAATCCGAGACGCGGTGTGGCCGGTACCACTCTGACTGTGTCTCTTTTGTTTAAAATGGACAAGATTATAAGTGAAATAAACAACTGACATATGAAAAACTGACGAAACGCATTAGGAATCTATTGAAAATTTAGGACAATGATTAATGGGTCATATGTTACGTGTACGAGTCAACCATGCCTCAATCCGAGTCACAGTTTGGCCGAGACCACTCTAAGTGTATCTCTTTTCTTTAAAATGGACTGCATTTTAAATTCATAAGGAAACCAACCAAACGCATTATGATTGTGTTTATATTTTAGCACAAAAATCCATGGGTCATTTGTGATGTTTACAAGTTAACCCCGCCTCAATACGAGGCGCAGTGTGGCCGACACCATTCAAAGTGTCTCTCTTTTATTTAAAAAACACTTCATTTTAAGTGAAAACAACAACTGACATACGGAAAACCGACCAAACGACTTTGGAATATGTTGATACTTTAGGACAACGATCAATGAGTCATTTGTGATGTGTACGAGTTAACCTCGCCTCAATCCAAGGCACGGTGTGACCGGTATCATTCCAGATGTATGTATTTTGTTTAAAATGGATATCATTTCTATTAAAAATATATGGTATATGAAAAACCAATCAAATTATGAATTGAATTCCGGATTCCACATATGATTTTCATCTAAATTTTAAAATGAATTCTAAATGAATTATGTGTGTTTATAATTATGTTATGAATTCTACTTTAATTATGGATGTGTATATTTTCAGGATGCATTATATGTGTTGGTTGGTTGGTTTGAATTATTTGTATGTGTTGGTTTCTTCTCTATATATATGCATTATATGTGTTACAGGTACAATAATTGGATTGAAAAATGAATTGAAAACGAGGGAATAATTGGATTGAAAATTGAATTGAAACCGAGGGTGAATGCCCAAAAACTAGACCTGCTGTGCAAATTGCAGGCTGCTGTGAAATTTGCACAGCAAAGCCTATGCCAACGGTTTGAAAACCATTGGCATAGGCTCTATGTAGCTGTTTTTACCAACGGTTCAAGGAACCGTTGGTAAAAATCTTTCCCAATGGTTTATAAACCGTTGGGAAAGAAAATTCTCTGTTGATTTCCCAACGGTCCAAACCGTTGGGAAAGGCCTTTCGCAACGGTTTGGCAGAACCGTTGGGATAGGTTGATTTTTTCTAACCTATCCCAACGGTTCTCTGTAAACCGTTGGGAAAAGCCTTTCCCAATGGCTTACTTCCCCACGGTTTGCAGAACTGTTGGTATAACATATACCAACGGTTCTGCAGCCTTTCCAAACGGTTCTAAACCGTTGGGAAATGCTGGATTTCCAGTAGTGAATCATTTACACCACAATCCGATGCATGATGTGACTGGTATGATTCCAAGTGTGTGTTTTCAATATATAAGTGTCATTTTAGTTTAAAACACACATCACATCACCACAACCAAGAAAATGAGACTAGATTGTTTTATAATCATTATATCTACTATTAATTAATTAATTTCCTCACCATTTTTATCTTATGCTTATTTAGTTATATTTTACGTAGATAATGGTTTAAGACAAACATGAAATGGTGTGATGTGCAAGAATCAACCGTAACCCAATCTGATATAGAGTGTTCTTGGTATGACACAAAGTTTATTTTAAAATTAAAATAATCTATTTAATTTATTTTTTTATAGTATTATTAAAATAATAATTGTTTTCCAATACATGTTCATTATTTTTCTCGATAAAGGGTTGTTTGTTCTATAATATCATGAGTGAGGGTTAGGGGATAAAGATAAAGGAACATTGATGTTTTTGAATGTTTGTGATAATTTTTACATACTCAAGTAATTGTATGAACCAATTTTTGAAATGTCTATAATACAGTTTTTTTTCTTTTATTTGTGAAATAAATTTTATTTTATTTAAAATTTATATTTTTACATGTTTTTGCTTCTATTTCTGGTGTATTTGCACATGTTTTTTCTGGTGCTGCAATGTGCTATAAATTTAATAGCACACTACAATATTCCCCTTTATGAGAACTTCTAAAAGCACTGATGAAGGATCCCTTTATCAGTTCTTTTTAGCACTAAAAAAGGAACCCTTTATCAGCACTAAATAAAAGCATTGATAAATGGGGTCCTTTGTCAGTGATAAAAAAGTTCTGATAAATGGACCTTTTATTAGGGATTTTCTAGCTCTGATATAATCTTAGGGCTTTTAATCATGCTCCATAGTCCACACTTTTTTAGTTCTGAAAAAGGATACTTTTTTTCTATTAAAGGCTTATTTTGTAGTATTGTATACCTATGACTATGTCATAATTCCATGCCTTATGCCACATATTATTTTATGTTTCATGTCTTATAAACTTATATGATTTATTCCATGACTCAAGATTATGATATTTTATATGAAGGGTATAATTTTCAAATGTTATATTCATGTTCTCATGCCCTTATTATTATGTTATGATTGATATCTACCTTGTTTACCCTTACTAAGAATCTTTCCTACCCCTTTTCTTATGTTTCTATTCCCTAGGATATGAGGAAAGGTATTAAGTATGATATGTCAAAAATGGTTCTAGTTATGGAGGAATAAGAAGGAGACAATGTCAATGTTTTATAAACCAATTGTTTTTGTTTTCATGTTTTCAAATACACTAAAACCATATGGTTCTAGAATGTTTTTGTTAAACTATGCAATTAAATTCATCTATCTAGATATAATATCAATTTATGAAAAGAATGGGTCATTATAAGAACTGGTATGGAATGCAACAAAGATGGTACTTGTAATTTGTGAGAGGATGAAGGCGGTTTAGGATCATTAGAAATCTTATGTTGACCATAGGATGAGACATTTAGATTTTGATGTTGGAGATCACATGTTCTTAAAGGTGACTCCTAATCAGGGTCAGTGAAGGTTTGGTTATGGGAGTAATCTCTCTCCCTAGTTTTTTGGGCCTTTCGAGGTATTTTCTAGTGTTGGAGTTGTGGTGTATCAAATAGAACTTCCCCCATAGATGATCTAGATACAAAATGTTTTAAAAATTTCATAGCTCGGTCGTTATCTTCATGATGACTCTCATGTCATCGATTGGGGTGATATTAATGTTTATGATGATGTGAACTTCGAGGAGAGCCCCATAGAGATTCAGGACCACCTGGATAAAGTGTTTCATGGATGTTATATTCCCTTGGTTTGTGTCTTGTGATAGCATAGTGGCATAGAGGAGAGTACCTGGGGATGTGAGTCATAGACGTGTACTCAGTACCCTAAGCTATTTGATGTTTATCTCTTATCTTATAACATTGTTTTCCTTTTGTATTTTGACCTTTCTGGCTTATTAAATGGTTTCCAATTGTTTCTTGTTGTGTCTTTACTCTCGTTTGAGAGGTATCTCCCCCAAGAGAGTATTTAGGAGTTGGTTTTTTATTTTATATGGTTTTGTGCTATTTTTCTCTGAGTGAGGGGGTAGAGCTCCTGATATGGAATAATCTTTGATAGATATCCTGTAGAGTGGTTGTTCTGATGACCCCATTTTCATTTCTCTATGGGTTTGGTTATGGATTCTTGAGGACAAGAATTTTCGTGAGGTATCTAATATAAGGGCCTAGATCTATGTAGTCTGACCCTTTGTGTGTTTCCAAAGCTTGTGGTGATTGAAGGAGGCCTAGAGAAAGTCTGTAGGGGTTTACTGGCTAAAATATATAAGCATAGAGAATAAAAGACATGTAAATGTTTTTCATTTCATGTATTTTAAGTTCAAAGCTTGTTAAGGATGGTTTACAGGGTGCTTCAAAATGTGTAAATATTCCGGATTAAATGATTCAAGGTGATGCTTTTTTTGGGAAAAAATTGAATCCCAACGTTTACATGATGTGTAAGGGTTACATGTCATGTAAATCCCATGTTCATCACATTTATAAAAGGAAAAACACCTCAAGTTTTTCCTCAAACCCTATGACGTCTACTGATTCTAGGTAATCCAGTGGCTCCATCTTCAGTGTTTTGGGATTCCTTAATCATGGATTGATTCCAAACCTTCCATCTTCGATTTGTGGTGATCCATGGTGCATTATTTCTTCATTTTCTAGTGGGTTATTCTTCATTAGTCTTATTTCCTCCTATTTCTTCTCTCCATTCTATGTCACTTGATCTCATATGTTTCTAATGGGGTTTTTATGGGTTGTTTATTGGTGTAGTTGTGTCACAACATCCTTGAAGGGATGCAACATATTATGGGAGAGGTACTCAAATATCTATAACGTTATTCTATTATCATGTGAAGAAAATTGATTCCTTTGAGGTAGGTGATTCATTGCTTCTCTATCTATTTTCATGAAATTGTAAATTGAACAGGATTTATCCCTTAGATGAAATGGAATTAACCTAATAATTATTGAATGTGATTGATAAATAATTGGTTATCAATCACATGTTGATGTGATTTCCACCATTATGAAAGGTTTCCTCTTGATTTCATAGATAGTGTGATATTTCTTCTATGATTTTTTAGAATATTATTATGATTGGAGTACCATGTTGAGATTGATAAATAACTTAAATCTATAATTAATTTTTAATTAATTGGATTAAGAAATTGATGAAGAGACATGTTTGTAATATGATGATTGATGTAATTTGATGGTAATAAAATTGATGCAGTGAACATGTATAATTTTATATGATCTTCCATGTGTTTAATGGTATTAATAAAGAATGTGAAGGATGTTTATTCTTATTTATAATAATAAAAAGTCATGTTAATTGAGAATGGAACTTCTCACAGTTTGATGAAACTCGTTTAACGCTAGAGAGCATGTTTGGATTCTGGTAGTTTGTTATAGCTTAATTACTTAGGGTTCCCATAGTTGGAACCTGTGAATAATGAATTAGTTATTTCAAGATGAAAAAAGAACTAGTTGTGTGATAAATATAATTTATAGAAATTGAGTTACCCATCTCCTTGAGAAGGCCAAGTGCCTTGAGTTTAGAGCCATGAAAGCTCACTTATGTTTAAAGGATGAATGCCTTATTTTTGGGACTAGATTTACCTATTGTTTATGTTTGTTTTTTTCTTGCTACTTTTGTGATTTGATTTGGAAATGATCCATGTGATATGAGCGAGGTATGACTAAGCCCAGGATGACTAATGTGATGTGGGAAAGGAGGCCAGGATGATGTGGTAGTAATTGACATCTGTGATGAAAAAATGCATTAGGATATGCCTGTTGGAGTTGGGGATGGAACTAGAGATGATGTAATGGTTTTAATCAAGGATTCCCCATTCATGTGATGCTGAGAGAAGGGATGCTCTCTTATAAATCTGTTTAATGGCTGATGGTCAGGTTTCTTGTTTTATTTTCATTCCTTTCCCCACTACTTGTGGAAGCCAAATGTTCTTGATTTCATGTTTCCTATTTGTGGTAGCTTAGGATGGGTTTCCTAGAGTACCTGGATTATGGAATGATTCTAATAATGAATAAATAAATTATTCTTAACCCATAGGGTTGTTTGATGTTGGAATTAAAACTCTAAAAGATGTTAATATAGTTAAACCGTGAACTTGATTGGGATTATCCCTACATGGAATGGAATTTACTCTAATGATTACTGTAATGTGGAATAATTTTAATGGTTAATTAATGGATAATTAATTAATTAATGGAAGGAAATGATAACAAAGAAATAAGTAATTAATGTAGAACTTTTAAATGTTTATTTGATTAAAGTATATCTGGTCTTAGTAGTAGAAGTTGGGAGTCTAAGTGATGTTAGCTGTAGTTGAGTGTAAGAATAGGTTTGTCCCATAGTGTGCTTGTGAGCTATATTATATGCTCTATATTTTGTGATTTCATACGCTACCCCACCCATGTTAGTTAGGACAAACAAAACCAAGTAGACTTTGGGAGGGTGTTTTCCCCAACATTCTAGTAGGATGATGGATGGTTGAGTACCCACTATTACCCTACTCTCTTATCTTGGTAGTTACTTATAATAGTATGCATGGTGGTCAGTTTTCCTATTCATGTGTGTAGAGGGCTATGATGGATTGTGGTTATTTCACACACATGTATTACCAGATATTGTATCTACAGGATTATTATTGGTATGATGTGTATAGGATGTTATGTCTTATAATACCTTAATCGGTGTATGGGATGAAATGGATTGATGTATAATACTCGATGTACGATACATGTCACACGAGTTGTGGTGGATCTAGAAAATTACTTGGTTACTACATGTGGTCCTGTGATACGAGATGATGTGATGCATGAGGAACATGTTGCAATGACTTACCCAGGTATATTTGGGGTGACTTAATTTTGGAGAGAGATGTCTCAGGACGTGCACCGTTGGAGAAGACCGAAAAAATAGTGGGGAAGCAAGAGCGGGGTACCCTTGATGTTTATTTATTATATTATATTCTTTATTGTATACGATACTTGGTGAGAGTTATACATGGTGAGGATGAGAACTTAGTATACCAATTTAGGTGATGATTTTGTTTCACTATTGTTTAATGTGATTTAGAATGATTTATTTACCTTTTTCATGATAGGATCTAGGAGGAATCTTGGTGAGTATATTGTTATACCTACCCTACGTATATATAAACTATTTTCAGTTCAGCCAAATATGGTTTGAGATTAGGATATATATTTATAGCAAGAAGGTTTTCAAGAGTTGTTTATTCTTCATGATTGTTGTCATCTTTACCTTTTTGCTATTTGTAGCTTCCATTTCAGTTGTTATCGAATTTAATAGAATTGAAAGTTTTCACTTGAAATTTCTTTATATATATGTTTGAGCAGGTTTTTTTGGTGTATCCTTATTATATATCTCTTCCACATGTTTCTCTTAGAGTATAAAGCCTCCCATATGCAAGTTTATTATATCCTTGGTGCTAGTTGCCAACCTGGAGCCTACAAGAGGTGAGACTCAGGCTTTCACTATCTCTCTCCCCTCATTGTGGTATCACTGTGGGGAGGGGGTTGTGACATCTTATCATGGAAGAACGATATTGCATTATAATATTTAATATAAATTAACACCATCACCCACAAGGTACATGGGGTATATAAAATTAAGAGAAATGTGTCTAAAGTGGAGTAACACTTTAGAATATAATACCACAAACCATAAAAGGAAATTAACCGTGTCTTCTTAATTGAGTTTTTTAAACATAGTTAGTTTGTAATTTATCCAAGTGTTCTTTAAAATGCGTCTAATTTAGCTATGTTTTTTAATCTTTTTATAAAAAATTTCTAATTTATAATTTTTCAGTGTTTTAAAATGTGACTAATTTTTAATTTCACTACATTTTTTTTAAAACTTAACAAATTTTTATTTTAACATCATTTAGAATAGAATAAAATTGAATAATCAATTAAAGATTATTATATATATATATATTGGCACATTTTAATTTAATATATATAAAATCATAATGAATTTAAATTTTAATTGAGAAAAAAATTTAAATAATTTATATGCATGTGTGCATAATATATCATTCACCAATTACATTTAATACATACACATTTTATTATATTATATTAAAAATAAAATAAATAAATAAATTCTATATATATAACACATATATAGTAGTATTTAATAACTTTAAAAAATTATAAGTATATATATATATTAATGATAATAGCCATATATTTATATATAAATAAATAAATACATTTTATTTATTTTAAAAAAATATATAAATTTATATTTATATAAAAATATATTATCATATATATAAATAAACATTAATATATATATAAAATAGAAAAAAATGCCCAGTTCAAGTGGTCTTGGTGTTCAATGTGATCTCTGAAGCTGTGAGTTCAACAATAGTGACTTTACAATTTTATAAGGGAGCATAGGGGAATAAATGATTGTTAGCATGAAATGAGAGGGGCTCTCATGAATTGGGGGATTGGATGGTTGAAAATAATTGTTGGAGAGAGGTCACACTGAATGATGTGTGGAAGACAAGATTGGGTAGGGACTCCAAAATTAAACAAAAATCATAATTTAAAATAAAAATAGAAATTAAAACCAAAATTGTACTTACACACATTTATGAAAACATAGGTAAGCGTGGATCAATTTACCATTATTTCATAGAAACATAGCTAACGTAAAATAAAATGTGGGTAATTACATTATCTAAATTTATAATTTCATCTAGTATAAAATTAAAATATCGTTAAGTTTGTTTTTCTGTAGTGATATGAGCCAAATTTCATCATAAAAATTTTCAAGGGAAGTCCATCCTTTTACAAGGTTTACACATTACTAATATGGGAATACAAAGTGAGGAGATAACTAGTTATAACATTGAAAGAATAATCATTTGAAAGTATCCAGTGTAAAAAATATGGTGGAAAATACTTTCTAAGAGTAGTACCCAGTATAATCCTCTCGTATATTTCATCAAAGAGATTCATAATTTTCCGCATGTTCTATGTCATTGAAAATATAATTAATTTAATCTTTAAACATCATATCCACCAAACCAATAAGTAATGATGAATTTAAAAAAATTTCATCACTATCCAAAATCCAAGGACAATGCTAAGTAATGGTAGAAATTCTACTGCCAAAACAACATGTTAAACATTATTTCAAAAGACATTCAAAATCTCCAAATACTTATCCATAAATAGAATGGTCTCAAACCAAATCTTTCATATAAAAAACAAAAATTTGGGAAGTATTTAGGTTTAAGCACCAAATAATTATGAGAGGATTCATTGCATAAAATTCTATAAATATTTTTTTCTAGAATTACCACAGTGATTTTTCTAATATGTCTAAATCCTAAACCTCCCACTATTTCTGGTTTACAGATCTTATCCTAAGAGAGAAAATTTAGTTTCTTAGAACTACCTTTATTACCCCCAAAACAATTTAGCAAACTAATAGTGAATTTGGATAATGAATTGTGTAACTTAAATGAGTCTATAAAATAATTTTGAATTAATTGACAAACTTATTTCATAAGAACCTACATACATTCCTTTGAAGTGGATTTTTTATTCAGTCCCAAAACCCTTTTCCTAACTATGTCTAAAACTACATTAAATATCATTCTTTGACCTACCCATAAATATAGGGAGACCAAAATATTTTTTCATACCTAATCACTTGCCACATCCTTAAAATATTTCATATATTTATTCTTTTATTCTCCACAACAATCCCACTAAAATAAACTTATGATTTTTTAAAACTATCCATTTGATCTATTACCTCTATTCTCGTGTTTTTTATAAATTCTAAAATTTTATACAATTTCTAGGTAGTTATCTCAGTATTATCATATTTTATATATTTTTTTTAAATTTTGAATACCCCAATATATAATATCATGACATTACATTGTAATAAGATCAAAATGTCTATGAAAAACTCTCCTTAAGAGAAATTGAAAAGTAAATGATAACCTGTTATATATTTTCAAAGATCGGGAGTTCCTTATTCAAATATGTGTCTTCTTTTTAGGGCACTTGAGGATCTAAAACATATTTTTTTGGGATGTAATCATACTAAAACTATTTATAAGTTATCAAATTTATATAATCCTCAACCTGGTTCACCTTCACTATGATCGAATTGAAGCACCACGTACCTTAGGTATGCCTTCTCGTACATTAGAGACTAATGACTAGTGGTGATGGTTTAAAGTGTGATATTGGTGATACTGTACCCTTATATACTGTAAACCATAACAATAATGAAAGAAACAAAAAAAAAACCAAATCCATCTAACAAAATTGGAGATAAACGTAATTCAACTACCTAAGACCCGCACTTCCAGATCTAGTGTTAAAAACAAAAACTTTACATTTATGGACTTGATAATGATTAATGTGAAACAATACTTCCCATAAAAAACTTACAACATCAAAAGGAAATATTGAATCACTTTCATAACCAAGGACCTTTTAGGTTTACAGTTTTATAGAATTAGGATAAACTCTTAACAACTTGGGTTCATAAAAAACTGGTTCATAAAGATCAACATCATCTCCCACTATACCCAAATTTTCATAGTCCATGTTAAGTCTTTATAATCTCCCATAAAATTCCCCACACGTGAAACCTTTCTAAACGTAAATCACTTAGAATCATTATTCATAACTTGGGGAAAAGAAAAATAAGAAAGGGTGGGATTAGATGCTTAGAAAGGGTAAGCATGGGAGATATCAATCGACAATAATATAAAACAAATGATAATCATAAGGGTATAAGATCATGAACATAAATTAAAAAGATCATAACTAATATGAAAAATATCATAAAAATGAGTAATGGAATAAAAATTTAGGATTTTAAAATATATGAATCATCATAATGATAAATAATTATAACTTAATCATAAACCAAAAGTTCATTTCATAAATGTGTCTGTTCTTAGTACCATCATAAGTATAGAAACAATTACATAAGTTAAGAATAACAACTAAGACCATTAGATTATTAATAAACAACTATTTAACATTTTTGATAAATTGCATCAACTTTTTTCTTATAAAAACAAAGAACATTGACTTCTTTCCCATGACAGATCAAGCAAATCAACTTATTTCCCATAATAGATCAAACACATCGAATTGATTCCCATTATTATCTCTTGAGATATCATATTTTATACAATGAATTGGAGGGATATATAGATCCCACCTATCACATAATTAAAATCATACATATGTGTGAGAAAAGATCATAAATCATTCATCATATTAAAACACATTAATGAAATGAGTTTCATAAACATTTTTTCATAGCATAACCCATGGAAAAGAAATGGGTTTTAGAAAAATTTCATCTTTTCACGATAAACATAAAACATATAAAAAAATAAGGATGGGATCCTTGGATCATACCCCTAATAAATATTATTTATCATAAAAGGATTTAATCTTAGATAAAAAAATATTTCTAAAGATCACATGGAACAATTCATGAGAAAAGTAACTTTACCATTTTAAAATCACTTCTGTTTTTAAAAATATGCGCACTTATAAATGAAAAAATTTTACTTGAAAATAAACTTGAAAATTTTTAAAGGAAGATTCAAATGATTTAGGTGTCATAAATATGGGAAATTATATTTATACCATATCAGCTAAAAAACATCCCTTCCATATTTTGTTGAAAAAGTCACAAATTACCTTATTTGATAAATGATAAAAAGATTACTTTGAAACCATTTTGTGAAAAGTAAAACATGGGTAAAAATGAATTTAAACATTAATATGTGAAATATAAATATTCCTCAGTTGAGACTTATTCATAAATAATCTTGAATATTGATGAGATTTTGAAATAAACACTAACTACTTGGGTAACTTTTGAATCATAATACACTTGAAAGAAATAACTTTAGATGAATATGTATATCCCATAATTTTAATGATAATAATCACAAAATACATTCATGGGAGGTATATACACCAAAAAAAGAAACAATTAGTGTATAAGGCATGTGTCCCACAAAAATAAAAGTGAAATGAAAATCATTTACCTTAGGTTGGACTCTCTTTGAATGTTCTTTAACATCCTGTATAATAAATTGAAATTTAGTAAAAATATAAAAAAAAAATAGTTTATATGATTATTATATCATATGTATTCATTATATATATTTAAAGTTATATATAATGATATAGATATAAAATTAATTATATTGTTCATGGAGATGGTAGACTGTACGAACGCATGAATGTTGTATTCACCTTTTGAAGGATGGAAGAAAAGAAAGGTAAATAATAATTCACCATTAAAAATAAATATTATGTCATATATATATATATATATCATATATATTTATCATATATATCCTCATTACCGTCCAATTAAAATTGAAACAAAAAATGAATCACATCGCTTCATGGAGGTGGTAGTCCACACGTACACACAAGTGACGTTATCATTTTCCAATAGTTTGGAAGGTAAAAAGGTAGATATGATATTATACTTTTATAAGAATAATTATTTAAAAAATATAATATATAAACTTTAAACCCATCATATTAACCATCCATGAAAGATGGTGATGGAAAATGAAATTTACTGTTACATGGAGACAATAAGTGATATATACACATGGGCGATACTTTCACATCCCATTTGATGAAATGAGGATATTTAATGGTGGTTTCAGAATCATAATAAAATTTTATCATATTTAGGATAATAAATTTCTTATTTCATGAAGAATATAACAAATTTTGATTATGTAAATGGAGAATAAAAAAGAAAGTGTTCGGTTTATCTAATTACCTCTTCTTTGAGACGACTCTCTTAGATCTCCTCTTAAGAGCTCTAGGGTTGGAATTTTGAGAATAAAATCACCTCTATAATATGTATAATTAGCATTAAAATATAATATTTTATGTTATGGTCGATATAGAAGGTTAAAAGTTGTGTAAATAAGTGAGGGAGGAGGTTCTCTTCTATATTTGAGGCGAGGGACACTTTTGAAATTGCTTAAAATATTAATTTATAAAAAATTTAATATCTACCCAAATAACTATAAACCACCTATAAATTAATAGTGTATGATATTTTATACTATATATTATACCCTTTTTCATCTTTTAATATTTTTATGATTTTAAATAATTTAATAAAATATTATTTTCATAAAATATCATTTTTTTCAATTTTGACACTATTCATTACTTTAACTTTAAACACATCAATACAATAAATAAAATTAAAAAAAAGAAAAAAAATCCCAATACATTATTAACACGTTATTATAATCTATAAAATCTGTTTATCAAATTAATTATCTCAAATTATATTAATTTTAATTTTTTTAATACTATTTTATTTTTTTCTAATAATTGAATAAATAATGTTTTGGAATTATGTAAGTATTAAGGTAATTATTTAATTAAAAAAAACCATAAATAAATTAACATCATGAATATAATTTCATTATTCACAAAATTACTATTAATATTTGTTCATAACTAATTTTTGTCTCTATGCGAACACATAAATGATATTGAAAACTAAGATAGTGACATTTTGTTACTTCCTTTGGTTTAAATAATATATAAGTCATTTTCATGGATAAATTTCCCATTAAAAAAATAAAATTGTAGACTAAGGTGATAAGGGAAAATTTTACTTCATAAAATAATAATTAATTTGAATAATTATGGCCTTATCACTTTGTTTTAACCTATATTTACCAGATTTAACCTTTATCGAGGTGATAAATTTACCACAATTACTATTAATTTTGAGAAAAACTAAAAGTTGAATGTTTACCAAATTTTTAACTCCTAATTATAAATATTGAAACTATTTTTAAAGATTGAATTTCTATAAGTGGCATAAATTAATTTTAATATAAATGCGTAAAACACAACGAAAAATAGTTTTTAGAAAAATGAATTTTGAAGCCCAAAAATGCACTTAAACCAAAATAATAAATAATGATGATTCAAATGAATTTAATTAGAATATATATAATTAAATAACACTTATGTTAATTTTATATCAAATTAAAATCATAATGACATTTTATATGAAAATAAAATTTTAGTTTTATAAAAATCAGTATTTTCCACTATTCACTAAAAAAGCAATCTTTTCAGAAAAATACCAAAATTTCACCCAAAGATAATTTTGATATGTTTATTTGAAAAATTAATTAAAATTTATTAATTATATTTTATAAAATTTCCAAAAAATAATTATAATAATTTATCACAAAAAGAAATAAAAATTAATTTTTAAAGAAAACATTTTTTAAATAATAAAATGCCTTTACTAAAAATTGAGTGATTAATTAATAAGTATTTATATTGAGTTGGGTATTTTTATATAATTAATAAATTAGTTAATCCTATTCATACCCTCCAATTTAACTACTAGGTGATAACATTAAATAATAATATTTGAAATAGTATATCTCGGTTCGCTTAAAATTGTGGATGCGTGTAACACAAGATATCAACGAAGTTAAATTTATTTTATTTTTTTGATAAAATATCAGCGTGTTACACACAAAAATAAATATATATAGAAAAATAGATATCTACACTGTCATTATTGTAATAAAAAATTAATTCAAATCACCCGTAGGTTTATTTTATGTGGAAAAGTGAAAAATATACAAAATAACATCTTTATAGTAGTACTAAGGATCTAAATGGTCCATAAATGAATGAAATAAACCTCCCCTAAACTTAAAAAACACTAATAGACACTGTAATCCATACATTAGGCCCTTACCCTTCCTCGTGCCATTAGACATGAAGTATGCACGTGTCTTGGAGGGATCTTACAGGGTGTGAGCATGAACTAAGTAATCTACCACCAACGACATCTATAAATAATATCCACACATATATGAGTGACTAAAAAGTAAAATATATGATCAATAGAAAGTAAAAAACCTCTATAACCTCATGATTGATCAATCATGAATGAACAACCTACCTCCTTCATCTATTTCCAGAATGGGATGATATATCCATATTCTGACCCCCAGAGGGAGAAAAATAAATCCCATCATCTCATAAGTCAGGAAAACAATTGATCTCCATTACCATTGCCTACTATTAAAAAATAAATAATTAAAACCATTATCCAAGAAACATAATTTATAATTCTTGACTCAATAGCCATGAAGAAACCCATATATAAGCATCCTTCCCCCAATCAGTGATCAAAATCACCACCCAAAATCTCATGGATAACATCTATGACACATCCATCATCCTATTTAGTGATAATCACCACCACCATAAACCTAGTCCACAAATATATATATGATATTACCAATCATTCTATGGTCAACACTACCCTTTGTGGGCCCCTCTAGGTGCATTGACCACAATGATATCATCCCTAATGACAAGTGACATCACCCATGAACTATGACCAAAACCCAAAAAGGCTTAGACACCCCACCATTAGTGAAATATACACAACCATCAAACCAAATTATCATATCACACCACCACCCAACTAAAAGAACTACATAAATTTATAGCAACTATATCCATGTATTACCAAAAAAGTCCCCAACCTGTCAACCACCACATTAAACATATTTGTTAACTCCATCAATCCATATACCATAACATCATTGTAGTCTTATACACCCTAGTACACCTCAATGTACCATAAATAGAACACCCAGCCTCAATACTATATATTCAAATGCCCCCATTGATTCCCATAAATCTCAAAGTGAAAAACAGACATATAAAAATAAAAGTATATAGGCACCATATACCGAGAATCATAAAAATATCATGTTGAATGGACCCTTCCCACTATTTTACTTCACTTATTTTTTTGTTTTGATAATTAAAAAATACTACAAAGTATTATTTTTTATTTATTACCTCTAACATTAGTAAATGATTATTTATTTGAATCATGCACTGCTTGAAGAATAAAAGAATGATGATTAATTTTTATCATTATTTTATTATATTATGTAAAATCTATAGTTTATTTTTAAAAAATTTATAAGTTCTTCACATTATGAAGTTTAGTTTTTGTACATTATTAAGTGTTTTGGAAATATTATACCTTTTTTAAAATAATTATGAGACAAATTCTAAAAATAAAAAAGTGTTATGAAATATGTATCTTACAATATTTCCTATCATATGAAATTTTATATCATACAAGGTCTCTATATCTTAAAAAAAATATCTTTTGAAAAATCAATATTATAAAAAAATATTTCTTACAAAAAAATCTATCTTGTGAAAAAAAGTCCATCTTATAAAAAATATATCTTATAAAAAAAGTAATATGAAAAAAGTAGTCTTACACAAATTTTTATCTTATGATTACTGCATCTGATATTTTTTTATATTTTTAACTATTTATTATTTGATATATTAATTATTATTATGGATAATTACTTTTAATTATTTGGTTCTCATTTTTGTAAGTCTAATGATCATATTTGAAATTTTTTTAAAGTGTTTAATACCGAGTTTATATTTTTTTGTATGTATAAGCATATTTTTGCAATGATATTTGAATTTAAAATTCTATATATGGAAACTAAATTTGGGAGATTTATGGGATATTATAACCAATTATTATTGAGATATTTATTTAATATATTTTAATACTATTCAATTATTATGTTAAAAGGATTGAAAAACTATGAAGTAGCTTGTTATCTCAAGGATGATATTTTGGAATGTTTTGACTAAGTATTCTTAGTTAATTATTTTTAGTGATAATTTTGGTTATAATTGTGATATTATTATTATTTTTAATTATTATAACCTTTTAGACTATTTTTATATCCATTTCAAACTCTTATTTAAAAAGGAAGTCAAAGCTATAACTGAGGTAGATAAACACACATGACTACTATACTCTTACTAAGCCTATGAAAACATGAAAAAACTTTTGAATCCCATGAAAATAAATTTCAAACCAATAGATAACACTCAAGTAAGAAATAAAACTATATTATTATTACCACCTTGGAGATATTTATAGTTCTGTAATCATAAACCAGTTGTTGTGCTTCAACTATTCAAAATCAACTACCTCAAACTAGTTCTTTGAATATGTACTTAATTCTATCCATATCATTAACTTGTTCTTAAAATATATTATGGTTTATCCATTTCACTTAAAAAATAAGTATTATATTTATTGGGTCATACTTATGATAGATTTATGCTTGAGCTTTAAATCCTAGTTAAATATTCAGTGTTGTAATTGGGCTATGACTACATATTAAAAATTAGTGTTGTTGTGTGGTTTTTCCTTTACTAGTAAAGGTATTTTATGATCAAGGTTGGAGTAAACTTAAAAATTATATTCATTTAGTGCATATCATACCTCTTGATAAGTGAAGGGATACAAAGATTATATGTAGGATCACTTTGATCAAAACTATTATAAAAATTTATAGTGTTCTTTGTTTATTTTCATATATTTGTGCATGTGCATGGTAAATCTAATTTTTAATTTCATTAAATTTTTAATCAGGTCTATTTATCCCCCTATATACCTTCAACCATTGGGTTTGGGACCTAACATTGGATATCGGTGCCATACCCTTTAATAACTATTCTTTATTGAGCTTTGGATCTGGTATATTTTAGTTACTAACCTTTTACTATACACAACTGTCTAAGGGTAAGATCTTTAAAATGGTAGGAAATATTTAAAATGATGTATTTATTCCATATAAACCATCTCACTTTGATGGTACAAACTATGGATATTTTAAAACTCAAATGAAATCTTACCATAAGAAACTGAGGATTTATTATTGGAAACTATAGTAAAACCTTATAATTTATTGGATTCTAAACCTTATTCTCTTACTATAATTGATATGAATGAATATGTTTTAAATTACAAAGTTATGAATATTCATTATTATTCTATAAATAGAATTTTTTTATTCATTTTTCTACTTGTAAGCTATCTCATGTGAATTTGATAAATTTTCAAGTTACTCACCTTGGATCAGATAAGTTGACAAGGAAAAATATTGATTTTTTTTCAGGATAAATATAAAATTTTAAGATGGGAGATGATTGAATTATAAACCATATGTTCCATATATTTTCTAGAATTATAAATGGAATGACTGATCTCATATAATCATAAGACAATACTATGATTATTGAAAGAGTTTTAAACACTTTAACTAAGAAGTGTCAAATAAATAAGATCACCATTGATGAAAATAATAACTTTTTAGAGTTCAATATTAATGAGATGATTGGTTTAATAATTTAATATGAACTATAATTGAAGAAGATAACTTAAGAAGAAAAAAAAAGAAAATTTGTATCTTTAATATCTTTTAATTCAATTTCTTTTGAATATTATGATTCTAAACTTTAGGGAAGTGAAAAGGAATAAATGTATTAGATTATGACTAGTGTTTATAAAATAATGAAAAGGAAAGGTTTTAAAAACTGATTTAAAGGTAACTCTTAGAAGGATAATCACAAGGGATAAAATAAAGGTAATACTATCTTTAATTAAAATACCTCAGATGTCACATTTTTTGAATGTATAATGAAAGGTCACGTTAATAAATACCACCCAAAATTTAAAAAATAAGGATGAGAAGTATAAAAAGAAAGAGAAAAGGCTATAACTATAAGATAGAGCTATACTAAAGAGTCTTATTGTAGTGGAAAATATAAAAATGAAAAATAATTATCTAAATTGTGATTTATGGAATATATAAATGAGGTTAGTGATTATTTATTTTATTTTAGAAGTTTAGATAGTGATCCTAATTTTAATAAATTAAGTATTAATGAATTTAATGAATAGGTTAATAGAGTAAAAATATTTTTTTTATAATTTCAAAATTATATATTGAACTCAAAAGAAAATAATTAGATTTTTTTGAGGATAACAAGGATATTTTATAAGGAAATTAAAAATATAGAAATACCAATTCTACATAAAATGATAAGGTTTATAAAGTTCTTAAAACTATATAGAAGTTGAATGAAAAGTTTAAATATGATATTAAAAAATTGAAGAAAAATCAATCTACCTTTTTTAAAGGAAGAAATATTTATAATAAAATGATACCTTTAAATAAGAAAAAAATGTCATTGGATATGAAAAAAAATATGTATCAAAATTATTTTATGAAAAATTCAAATGGTTTTTCTTCTATGCTATTTGTTTTAGATGTATAATTAAAAGAAACTATGTTAATTAATGTTCATTTTTATTTAAATATTCTTTGGTATATTTTAAGACTCATAATTCACTATATTTATCTTTAATGATACCTTTTAATACTTGTTAAAAATATTTATGTGTACCTAAAAATATTTTAACTAATCCCATTAGGACCAAGGTTTCATGGGTACCAAAATTTTCTACTAATTAACTTTTCAAAAAAACCCTTGGAAATATCAAGAACGGTATATGGTATATGGATAATGTATTCTCTAGGAATATTTCTAGAGACCCATAAAAAATTTATTTCATACAAAAAATGTGATGTATACACTATGAAATTTAGGGATAATTCTAAAGGAAAAGTAAAAGTATTTAGTGAAATTAGTATTTATAACTCTATTATTATTTATAAATTTTTATATGTAGATAGATTATAATATAAATTAATTATAGTTTCTCAATTATTTAATGATCATATTAATGTTAAATTTCAAAATGATAATTTTTTATTTTTGAGAATAATTATTTATTATTTTATGCTAACTATACAGAAAAAATATATATTCAATTGACCAACCTTAGCTAACAGTTCAACATGTTATTTGTTTGAATGATGTGAAAAATGATAGTGTACTTTGGAATCAGATACTCAATCATGTTAATTTTATATTGTTTCATAAAATTTGTAAGAATAAAAAAGTTATACAATTATTGGATTTTAAGAAGGATAATTTTCATGTTTTTGAATATCACATGAAAGTAAAGAAAAACATTGTATCATTCAAACTTGTCATGGAAATAAACTCTAAACAACCTCTATAGTTCATTCATCTTTACTTATTTGGTCCTAATCATATTATTAGTCTTAGTATAAGGACCCATCATTAAAAAATTTGTAAAATTAATTCTTCAGAGAAGAATTCATTACCTTTCATTATTAGAGATCATTTAGGTTTATAGTTTTATATAATTAGGTAATCAACCTTACATAAATAATAATTACAATACGAAGTGGAAACTAGCACTTATTATCCAATTTTTACATAATAAATAAATTTTAAAATAAAATAATCTTTTTTATGAAATATCTTCACATTTTTTATCTCAAACTCATCCTTATCCCTAATCATACTTAAAACCGAGTGATTGTTTTTGAAAATATTGTATGAGACTAAAAAGCTCAGTAAGGGACATATTAAAATAAAGAAACATGTTATTCTATAAATACTCTTAAAAATTCACATTTTTCAAAAAAAACTTTGGGCTCAAAATAAACATTTTCTTACCCAATAAATCAACTTATCTACCCTATGATTTTAATAAAATGTTTGATAAGAAATATTAAAGGAAAAATTAAAGTCATAAATTTTTATTTTCAATCATGTTAAACTGATGAAAATTTATACATTTCACCCATAATAAGTAACATAAACTTATCTTCAAATTTAACCCCATTATCTTAACATGTGAAATCATAATATTTAGATGAAAACCCATATTAATCATAGATAAATCATGCAGGTAACATGAGACATAATTTTCATATCACTCTTAAAATCACTCATACATATAGAATAACATTCCTGATAAATTATAATAATCTATTAGGACAAACCTAATAAATTAATTCTATCCATTTACTTCATAAATTTTAGAGATATATTGTATTCAACCATCATCATGAGCTATATTTGGATCACTCTTTTTCAGGATATATATCGGGCTCACCTATCATCATAAAAAATTCTTTTGAACTGTAATATAATTATAGTACATGAAATATTTCATTTCTCTTATAATACTCATAAAAATATTCTTTACATCTTTAAGAAAACATTTATGGATATTGAAATATCCATTCCATTTGAAATTACCCAGAACAAATGAAAGGAGCTTTTTTATTTGAAGAAAAAAAAATATTATAAAGGAATCCAAACATTAAATAATGGTTATGGTGGTGATAAGAACCATTTAAATCATTTATGTTAAAACTAATCATTCCTTTTGACTTCTCATCAAATCGTTCTATATAAAATATGTAAAAATATGCCTTTTAAAAACCATTGAAATAAAGTCAAAAGTGACATGAAATATACTTTATAATTCATTAATTTCCATATAAATACATTAATAAAATAATTTTAAGAATATTGTCATGGAATAAAAATATTTATTAAATAAACCTTTAAAACATTTAAAATGAGGTTATTAAAGTAATTTCTCGCTTACCTCGAGTCAAAATCTTCATGTATGTTATTTATTTTCTAGAATAATAAAATTATGTTAATTATTTAATTTATTAATAATATTTTTCAATTTAATTAATTATTTTATTTTATTTATTACCATGTTATATATAATTAATTAATCAATTAGTTCATGTCAGGAATTTTGATGATATTCAGCTCATATGTCAAAAATCACTTTGGTAAATTGAATATGTTCAAAGATGTTATTATTATATCATCTAAAGAATTATAATAATAAGAAAATAATAATTTTGATATATTAATTATAAATTTAAAACCAACTGTGAAATATGGTTATGAAAAATGAATTACTTTTCAATCATGGAGAGAGTAGGCCATACATGCGCATAAGTAACGTATTCATTTTTCAAAGACTATGAGGGAAAGAAGATAAATGTAATTTTATCTTTCCATAATTTTTATTATATCATAAATATCATATTATTTATTTAAATAAACTTATACATAGTATCCATGTTATGTGGTCATGAAAAATGAATCACATCTCTTCATGATGGTGGTAATACACATGTACACACAAATAATGTTATTATTTTTTAATGGATGAAAAGTTAATAAATAAGATGATATATTATATTTATATAAGGATAAATATGTCATGAATATAATATATATACATTAAATCTATCATTATAACAAAACTTGATAGGCGGTGATGGAAGATGAATTTCATTAGTTTGCGTGGCGGTAGTCCATTGTACACACAAATGATGGTTTCATTTCTCATTTGATAAAAGAGGTAGAAGGATATAGGTCATTACATTAACATAAAAACATATTATATTTTTAAGATATTTCTGTTATTATTTCAACATGTTTGAATAATATTTTAAGGAGGTAGAAGGAGGAATTAAATGAAAATCCTCAGTAATGGTAAGTGCTTATAATATGGTATGTTTGGGATTATGGATCATTATTGACACCTATCAGAAACTAAAAAATTTATTGCCTTAGCTTAACATTTATTTGATGCATTCTTCATATTTTCCTACTACATGGATCAATTTTCTCCTTATTTTTATGGAATACATGTTCATAAAAAAACACTATTTTACTTTATTAGTATTGTGAATAAGTTTCTCATAACTTTAAAATTCATGAGAGGATAAATATCTTTGGTATCTTAGCTTTAATCTGGAGTAAAACAAATTAATTTAATACGAAGATCATGAATAAAATTTGGTTCATTCCTTGCCAAATAGGTTAAGTTTTCTTCATACATGACCACTAAATCATCCTTATTTTTCCTCAATTCCAAGAATTAATTTTCCATATTAATATGAATAACATTAGGAAAATACTTATTGAGGAAAATATTCTTAAATGTATCCCATTACATAGTGTTAATATCTTCTATTTCTCTAGTATTATTTACTATTTACCACAAATTCACCTTTAAAATGACAAATAGTAAGAGTTTTATTTTAATGATCTAAACAACCCATGACTTTGATTATATTTTCTAGTAATTTAGTCTATCTCTTAACTATCACTATGTCATAAGAACCATTGAATGCTGGAGGGTGTTGTCTCATAAAATGTTCCACTATCAACATGTACCTCTATTATAGATATGGTTTCTATCTAGTATGGATACCACCACCATTTATATCCTATTTCAATTATCCATTATAATAAAAAACTACTAGTTTTCAATTCCAACCATTCCAAGTTTCTAATTTGGAACGATATATCCTCTTAGTGCCTTCCTAGTTAAGTTTCCCTAATTCCTCTATGGAAAATCATTCTAAAAAATTTATTTTAGACGAATAATAATAGTAATATTCAAATTATATATCATGGTAACCATAAATTAGAATCTCATAAGGGTATTTATTTACTTTATCCTAACCTCTATAATTATCTAAACCTTTTCTTTGATAATATGTATAAAGACCCAACCTTAAACAATCTATTAAATTTATTATTTAGAAAATAATTAATTTTATTTCATTCATATAGAGCTTTTAGATTTATAGTTTTATATAATTAGATAATCACCCTTAAATAAACAAATATTATATCACAAAATGGAAAATAATATTCAATACACATTTTTTCCAAAATAAAAAACATTTAAAATAAAACAAGCTTTATTTTTATGAAATATCTTTACAATTTTCATCTTGACTACATATTTATCCCAAATCATATTTAAAACCATGTAGTAAATATTTTAAAATATGGGATGATCACAAAAAGCTCAGTAAGTGACATATAAAAATAATGAAATAAACTTGTTTGTCAATGAATACTCTCAAAAAGTTTCCTTTTTAAAAATAAACTTTGGACTGAAAATAAACATTTCTTTACTATAGAAATCAACTCTTCTACCCTAATATTTTCATAAAACATTTTATAATAAATCTCAAAGAAAAAAATAAAACTCATAAAGGTTTCTTTTTAGTAATGTAAAACTTTACCCTTAATAAGTAGCATAAACTTCTATTTAAACTTAAACTCATTAGATTACCTTGTGAAATCATAATATTTTTGTGAAAACCCATAAAAATCATAGATAAATCATACAGGAAACTTGGGAAATAATTTTTATCACTTTAACAATCACTATTACTAATTAAATAACCTATAGGCTAAATTATAATAATCTATTAGGATAATATTAACTAGTTAACTCCATCCCTTTACCCAATTAATTGGAGAACTATATCTAGCTCACCCATCATCATGAACTATACTAGGATCATTGATCATTATGAGCTATATAGGGCTTACTCATTATCATAAAAATTCCCTAGAACCATAGAATAATAATAATACATGAAATATTTCATTTCCATTGTCATACTCATAAAAAAAATTATATACACCTATAGGAAAACATTTCCAAATATTAAAATATCCATTTTTTTTAAAATACCCAAAAAAGGGAAGGATGGTTTTTCATTGAAGAAAAAATGAAATATTTTAAATGAATAAAACCATAAAATAATGGTTATAGAATTAGGAAGAACAATTGAAATCGTATATGTTAAAATCAAACATTCCTTTTGACTTTTCATCAAAATGTTCTGTATAAAAAATTTAAAATATTCATTTTTAAAACCTTTGAAAGAAATTAAAATGTGAAATAAAATGTCATTTATAATTCATTCATTTATATATAAATACATCCATAAAATAATTTTAAAAATATTTCAATGGTAAAAAATATATTTAGAAAATAAACCTTTAAAACATTTTAAAAAAGGTTTGTCAAGTAAAGTGTCCCTTAACTTGAGGTCAACCAATCATGTACATTATTTATCTTCTTGAATAATAAAATTATTTTAATTATTTACCTTATTAAGAAAAAATTTCAAGTTTATTATTCCATTTATTTTAGTTACTACCATATTATATAAAATACTTAATATATTTAGTTTATATTGGGTGTTTTGATGATATTCGACTCATATATCAAAAATCACTTTGGTAGGTTGAATATGGTTAAAGAAGTCATTATTACATAATATATATAATAATCATCATGAAATAATAATCATTCTTATATATTAATCAAACTTTAAAAAAACCCATGAAATATGGATATAAAAAATAAATTATATTACAATCATGGAGATGGTAGACCATTTGTACTCATGAGTAACATTTTCATTTTTCAAAGAGCATGACAGAAAGTTGGTAAATATAATTTTATCTTTATAGTATCATTATTATACCATAAATACCATATTATTTCTTTAAATACACTGATATATAGTATCTATGTGATGTGGTTAGGAAAAATGAATCACATTGCTTGATGAAGGTGGTAATCAAAATGTACACACAAACGGAATTATCATTTTTCAATGGATATAAGGAAGAAAAGAATATGATATATTATCTTTAAATAATGATAAATATTTCATGAATATCATATATATACATTAAATCTATCATTATAATTATCCATGATAAGTGGTGATGGAAAATCAATTATATCGGTTTGTGAGGTGGTTTTCCACTGCACACAAGAATGATGGTCTTGTTTCCCATTTTATATAATAGAGAGAAAGATATAGTTTATTATATTAACATAACCACATATAAGTACAAAATATATATTTGTGTTATTATTTCATCTTGTTTGAAGAATATTTTCAGGTTGAATAATAAATAAAATGAAAATGATCCGTTAAGAACTATACCTATTATTTGGAAAACCTATTTAAAATTATACCTAAAGCCTTAAAAGGTTAGTTTTATGATTTTTTTTAAGTTCCCTAAGAGTATTTAGATCGCTGGGGGGAGGGGGTAAATCAGTGATCACTTTTTCTTTTATAATAAAGTTTCTTAACTTCTTCTTAAGAAAACTTTCTTAACCTATGAATTTTTTTTAGAGTTATGATGCACTCAAATATAAACATAAACCTAAAATTTTGTATGAAACAAATATAAAATGAAATTATAACATGATATTTAAGAGGCTTGGTACAAAGATATTGTCCTTTACTTATTGGTTATTCCCCAAAACATGGATTCATTTACTAACTTCTTTCTAGAAGCATCAAACAATTCTATAACCTAGTTGTTTTTTTGATATAGTTGGTTATACCCCCCAATATCCTTTTCATATCCTATTTCCTCATATATATTTATACAACCCATCAAACAAGACTTTTTAGAAACTAGTTATACCCCCAAATACAAGCTTCATTCTTCTTTTATGATCCACTTCAGAAAGTTATTCACTTCCTCCACAAGTAAGATCCATCAACTTCACTAGTGTAAAACCTTCACGAACTTTAATAATTCTATTAATAACTTGTTGTTATGAAAAAATCCTCAATATCATTAAAAAATATTAATATTTTCATACACAACTTTTCCATAATTTCTATTGTAGCATCCTGCCCCGGATGCCACTTAGCTGTTCCATGAGACGTTTCCAAAAGACCTCAAGTGTGCCTCCCCGAACACTAGAGGCTGTCGACTAGTAGTGAGGGCCTAGGGTGTATCCATGGGGAGACTATTAACTCATTAATTAGAGTGGAGTGCAACAAAATATTCATAATATAATATAATAAGAAATAATAGAAGTAGTAATAATCAGAAGAAAACAGTAGAACAATTATACTAATAAAAACATTAAAGATAAGTAATAAATAAGAAAAATCTAAGTAATAAAAAGATACAATATGATGATGATTCTATTCCATTTAGCTATAAGAAATGGAATATGTAAGGTTTAGGGGATACAAGAATATACAACATGCTAAAAAAAGTAATAAACAACCAAAAATTGCTAAGACTAGCATCTCGAGCACATGCTCGGTCCTTTGACCCGTTCGACATCATAGAACTGAAATTCATTCATTAGAAGATGGATACTTCCCTTTATTAATACCTAAAACCGCAAAGTCTTCTTGGGTGACATAGACATCCCCAGTAGGGTGTGAGATACAATCTCAGTAGGCCACCACTCATGATGTCTAGGCCAATCCATTTCATGCAATATAAAATGATCAGTGTTCCATAAGAAGTAAATGCATAACATAAGTAAATAAATAAACACATTGGAATGGGTTACACTTGGGAACCCTTCCAATTTATCTACTTCGGCCTATGATGGTGAGTTTGAACCAAGGAACCTACAAAGGTAAAGTGAGGTGTATAAGGTTCCTAGTGATGGACTATCCCCAATCTAGTGCTTAGGATTGGAGGACATGTCCCAGTTTTTTCAATAACAAGGGACCAATTGTCTTTCAGAAACATTCATTTACCTTTTTTATAGTTCAATTTTAAAACCACTATATAAAATATAGTGAGACATACTAATCCCATACATGTAAATATAGATATAATTTCCAAGTATCATTCATGGGGATCATAAAATTAACAATGCCAATGAGTCCATCCATGGTGACCTAAGGATGATGTACCCCATGTCACTCTATGCATGGTGGGAAAATGTAAAGTTCCAGCCTCTGATTGCATACCTGATATCACACGTAGGGTCTTGAGTCTCTCCTAAGGCATGGTACACCCATCATTCCTTAGATCCCATCTAAGGGGTCTCCCCTAAGGAACCACTGTCACTCATATAGAGGTAAAAATAGATAATGCACAACGATCTTGTCCCAAGAATAACTAATTTCACCCTATGTATGTCTAAAATGCATTAAAAACTATGGAAAGAAGGCATAAGAGTCTGTCCAAGGGGTCCTTAAGTTGAAACCCCTTGTATCACCCTTGGATATTTGGAAAAAGTAATTAAACTAGAAATATATATATAACAAGTCTAATTAAGAGGCCATTTCATCTAATTCAAACATTTATATCATAATAGCAATATATTTCATGAAATTATCAATGGAAATTTCCATCTATGTCATAATGTGCAAGGATCATGGCCTAAACCTTTGTCCAATTCATTTAAGTTCAAATATTTCACTATATAATGGTCTCATAGGGGGTCTAACTCATGGCTTATTGCCCTATTCAAACCAATTATTCAAGTTAGAAATAATTACGATAAGAGAAACTCCTCAAGGGGTTTTAAAAAAATTATCACAAGGGTAAATTAGGAATCTAAAGTGGAACAAACCCATTAGGTGACATAACATAAGGATATCAACCTAAATGGGTGATTTTCAACTTTCTTTGGTCACAATTGGAAAGGTAAGATATCCATTTTAATTTAATTGAAAAAATAGAGGTGACACCGAAAGGGTCTAGCTCACGGCACAAAGACACATTTTATGGAAAGAAAAAATGAAGGTAAAGAGCCTAGAACACCTACATTGTCCTCATTGAGCTTACCTCATCTAGTGTCAACTTTTTATTTGATCTAGGTTAAAAGAAAATAATAAAATCTTCAAATTCCCGAAAACGGGGTAAATGAGCTATCACCTAAATAGTGAAATACATGGAAATAAGAACTTGAAATAGATTAGATAGTATTGAAGATCTCACATCTAGATTTTCATTGGATCAAACAAAGAACGATTTAGAGGTCATATAGAGGAGTTACTTTGATTCCTAGAAAAAGGGGAGGGAGAGCATCAAATGAGAAAGGAGAAGCTTCAATCACTAGAGAAGAATGGGAGGAAGAAAATAAATAGGTTAAAATAATTTAAGAGGGGTAAATTTTTAATTTAACCCACAATTATAAGAGTGTATGGTTTGGATGCTTGGTTATCCAAATCATGTGACAACCATGTGGCTTTATCTTCTTCAAAGGGAACATCACATGGTTAGGAGCACAGTTTGTTTAATCATGCACGAACCGTGCATAAACCACTATTCAAAAACTAAAAATGGGTTTCAAGATCATTAATCTTGGTTCACATGGTTGTAGAAAAACCGTGGGACCCCCAGGTCCCCACTATCGGTAGTCACACAATTTAGGGAAACTGTGTTGGAAGGTAAGAACAATTTCTCTTAACCATGCGACCGATTATTTTCTTCCCATTTTAGGGATCTAGTCTCTAAACAAGCTCCAAACACACTTGAGACCTCCTTAAAACTTGTATGAAATATTAAAAAGGATAAAAAAATAAATTTTAAAAAAAATTAAATGGTTTGTATGTTTGAAAAAAATAGGGATGTTACAAGCTCCCCTGCGTAAGACAACTCATTCCCAAGTTTTCCTTCTAGGGGTGGTAGAGTACCATCCTAGAAAAGTTCTAGCCACTACACATGTATATCAGCCTCCCACTCCCAACCCTCATCCTACACACATATGTTATAAAAAAAAACATGGACTAGAGGAACTAAACTACCTCAGAGAGCCTTCATGATCTGATCAGTTCTAGGTATTGGACGCTCCTCAAAGGACTCATCCGCTTCTAGCTCAATATCATCAAATTAGAATGAATGATATGCTAGGGGCCCAACTCTTTATACTATCTCAAAAGGATCAACACACTGAGGTGATAACTTTACCTATCTTATGATTTGTCTGTGATCCAATCTAGGTGATACACATAGAAATAACTGATGTACCACCTCAAACTCTAGAGGTCTACGATGACGATATGTATATGAATTCTTCCATGACTGATCTATATCCATGTGCTTCTAAATTAACCAAACTTTCTCGGAAGTCTCTTGAACAAGATGAAGAGCCAATAGAGTTGCCTCACCTACCTCTATCCAGAACAGAGGTTAATGAAATAGTCTACCATAGAGGGCCTCATATAGAGCCATCTTAATTATTTCTTAAAAGATATTTTTGTATTAAAACTCAACCATAGGAATATGATTTTCCCATAAGCCTCCAAAATCATGGATGCAGGCTGATAACATATCCTCCAACACTTGAATCATCCGCTCAGACTAACCGTCGGCCGGAGGGTGATATGCTATTCTCAAGAGATCTAGTGAACCAAGTGACTTTTGAAACCCTTTCCAAAACCATGAATTAAAATGGAAGTCTCTATCCAATATGATCAAATAGGGAACACCATAAATTTTCACTATCTCTTAGATTTATAGCCTTCCTAATTCATCAATAGAGAAGGTTTCTCAGATCAGTAGGATGCGCGCGACCTTGGTCATCCTATTGATGATCACCCATACCGCATCAATAACTTAAGGGGATCTTGGAAAGACTATCAGAAAATACATGGCGACATCATTCCATTTCCACATAGGAATGGAGAGAGGCTGTAGAATTCCAGCAGGCCACTGGTGCTCTTCCTTGACCTACTGATAGGTGGATCACTAAGTGATAAAGTCTGCTATTTTCCTCTTTATACCTAACCACTAATAATGATGACAAGTGTCTCAGTACATCTTGGAAAGACTAGGATTAAATACCTATACAGAGTCATGCAATTCCTTTACCATCTATTCTCATATATCAGAAGGCCCCCATACATTCCCATGAAAGAGTAAGGTTTAAATACCACAAAAAACCCAACTAGGAGGTGGGTTCTCTCTTGTGACACTCTCCCTAAAAGAGAGTCCCTAGGAATATGATAATTATCACATCCAGACCCACTAAAAAAGGGAGGATTTCACTTTTAGAGATGCTATAATTGGTTTCCCATGCTGTTCTTAAACCTCAAGATTCATCTTAGAGAATAGATACATCAATTTTCCCTCACTACTGGCCTTCTGGATAGCTTGTTTCAGATTCTTCCAACTTAAGGAATTAGCTACAACATTTACCTTTCTGGGTGTGTAATCCAGCTCAAAATCAAACAATTTTAGGTATTCAACCCACCTTCACTACCTCGAATTCAAGTCTTGCTGAATAGAGATGTATTTAAGACTTTTATGATCCTTGTAGATAATGAATTTCTCACCCAATAGGTAGTACCTACAAAAATGTAGATAATAAACCACAATTGATAGATTGAGGTCACGCGTAGGGTAATTTTTATCATGAGGCCATTGCTGGAAATACCCATACGCTACAACCCAATCTCCGTGTATCAGAACTAAACCCATACCAATTCCTAAAGCATCATAGTAAATAGTACAACTTCTGCCCAGATCAGGTAGAATTAGAATAAGAGATGAAGCGAGTCTTACCTTTAACTCCTGAAAAGCTATCTCACAAGATTCATTCCAGTTGAATTTCACACCCTTCTTAGTCAATCCCATAAGTGGTGCTTCTAGGTGTGATAATTCCTAAATAAATCGCATGTAATATCCATACCTAAGAAGATACACATATTAAACACATTCTTGGGATACTTCTAGGAAACTATGGTGCTCACCTTATTTGAATCAATAGATATTCCTGCCTCTGAAATGATATGACCCAAGCAATGAACTTTTCTGATCCCAAAGTGGAATTTATTGAGCTTCGCATATAGATGGTGCTATCTTAGTGTAGTAAACACGATCTCATGATGATTTTAATTTTCATGTCTACTGCGTGAGTATACTAAGATGTCGTATAGGAATAATACCACAAAGGAATCAATATATAGTTGAAAAAACCAAATCATCAAAGACATAAAGACTACCAATGCATTCTTCAAGACGAACGACATAACTAGATACTCATACAAACCATACCTACTCTGGAATGTTTTACGTGGTACGTTTGAGGGCTTCACATGAACCTGATGGTAGATCAACCTCAAATTGATCTTAGAGAAAATAGTTTCTCCTCTGAGCTGGTCAAAGAGGTCATCTATATGAGGAAGTAGATACTATTTCTTCCTTATAAGCTGGTTCAATTAGTAGTACTCTATCCACAATATAAGGGTACCACCCACCTTCTTAGAAAAAAGGACTGGTGAACCCCATGGTGATGTGATGGGTTAGTTAAAACCCTTAGACTTTAAGTCTTCAAGATAATTCTTGGTTTTTTGGAGCTCTGTAGGTTCCATCCTAGAAGGAGGAATGTACATTGTTTCCACACTTGGTATAATATCTATAGTGAACTCTATTTCCCTCTCAAGAGGTAAGTTAGATAAATCATCAGGGAATGCATCCATTAAATGATCTACAATTGGAGGAAATTCTACAAGTTGAATTCCTTGATCACTCATAAAGAGACTGACCATCTGAGCTGTTACTCCACCCATCCCAATATGATTAAGTCCTTGTCGACTGGTCTAGAGATCCCATTCACTTTTATGGATATACATGATACCCTCAGATGATGTGAAACATACCTGATGATGATAGTAATCCACCTAGGCTCGATAAGGCATGATATAGTCTATACTAAGTATGATGTTGAAGCCAGCCATCTCAAGGATGAAGAAACTCCATTGAAAATGATACCCACCTATTTTAAGGGGGTACTCCTTGAACTGGGATATACCCTCTTCTTGAACTCCTAATGACTTGTTTGGGGATATAACACCACTTTTGTATTCTATCACTAACCCTAGACTTACCAAAGTAGCATTATATAGAAAAGAGTGAGATGAAACATTATTGAATAAGGCAGATACTAAAGTAGATGCTACAGAAATAGTAACTATAGCTGTATATGGCCCCAAAATATACTCCTATAGTGTAGGATACATTGAATAAATAAGGCCTAAACCGCCACCCTGAGATACTACATGAGTATCCCATGTAGGTCCAGTTTAATAATGATAGAACTCTTGGGACTAACCAACTCAACCACAACCACCTACTCAGCCTGAACGAATTGTAGAAGACCAAATTTCTACATGAAGAGGTTTCACTTATCCTCCACCTAAAGTTGGTTCTAGCATAGAACCCTGTTCACTTGGAACTAGAGGAAATGATCGGTAGAAATGCTGGAGGTTACCCATCTTGTCGTAAGACCAAAACTCAATCGAGTTTGTAGTACACTGGGGATTTTTGTTCTCTGGCCTGCCACCTAGATGGTACCACCCTTGCACATACCCTCAAAGTGTCATTTCATGCTACTGGATAAACCAATACTTTGTCAGGAAACTGAACTACCTTGTTTCACGTTGCTTGATTCCATCAGGTTTCGCTCAATAATGGGGGACTAGTTCACTATATCTAAAATGGCTGTCACTTGAAATATTTTAACCTATGAACAAATACCATAAGTAATCCCATCCTTAAATATCCTTGTAGTAGTCAGCTCATCACCGGTCAAGGTCAGTGTGAAGCACTGCAATTTGATAAAGCGAGTTGAGTATTCCATCACTAACATGTCACCTTGCTGAATGTGAATGAACCCCCAAACATGATCTTTTCTGAAGGTAACATGGAAGAATTAGTTGAAGTCTAGAATTACTCCCAGGCCATACCCTAATGTCAACCAGCCTAAGTCATAATGTCCCACCAATGCTTAGCGGAGTTCCATAACTTGTAGTTCACAAGCTTGAATCTATGATATAGAGGAATCTAAATGTGATCAAAGATTAACACCATATCCTATAACCAAGACTCATTAGCCTAAGGTCTTCCATCCCCCAAGAAGGTGGAAGGATACTGCTACTAAAAATCGTGAGATAGATCTTCCATAGAAGAGGTAGTTCTAGGTTCACCCTATACTAATTGCATAAAGAGAATAAAAATCACCTGAAACTGAGCACTGGTGCCCAATGAAAGGTCTATAGGAGGTTCCCTAGGTGGAACTACAAGAAGTATCCTAAGTGGATCAGGGCCCAAAACGTCTAGAGTATTATCATAGACACTTTCTTGGTGTACAACTCTAGGTCATCGAGGTGGAATAGATCTGCAAATTCAAAGTACATGCCTCAAAAAGAAATTATAATAGATAAAAAATTTAAAAAGAATGATTAGTATGAAGCCTACCGATCAAAAAACTATGATCTTTAGCCTGCTCCAGGATCCAGGTTTGGGTGATCAGGAAGTTTCAAAAATGGAACATAGGATACATAATGTACTACCCACTACTAAGGACGAGTCAAGTTAAGGTCCATGTTATAAGCATAACAGGTCCATTTTGTTTTAAAGATCATGATCATTTTAATTCATTTATGTTTTTAAATTTCCTTTAAGTGGTTGAATTAGATTAATCACCACACTAAATTTATAAGGTCCCATACACCTTATAAATTGGATAATGGTGTCCAATTAATCCTAACCAAAACATGGTCCATCCCATGATACTAATGGTCCATGGATCAACATTCCACAATTGGCTGCTTAAGGAATCCATTTAAACCTATGAAAAAAACATTGTTAGGTTAATGAAGATACTTTGAGTGCCAATTGTGTTTTTCTCAATCCAAAAAGGAAAGAAGGAAACACATTTTTATATAAATTCTGAATCATTTAAAGGAAAAATAAACAAGACACACAAAACAATCACATGAAATATAGGCAATGCATGTTAAAATTAATTATTTTATGAAATAATGCATGAAATTTTGGATCCTATGGTGCCTAGTATGATGCATAACTCTAATATTCTCTCATATCATCAGTACAAGTATGAAAAACCCATGTAAATAAAATCAAAATTAATAATATCACAACTAAAGTGAGTCACCCAATGGTGAAATCCATGAAATGGTAATAACGCAAGAAATAACAACATTCACTTATACTAGGAAATTTGTGTTTCCCCTAAACATGGGTTAGATACTATAAGGCATAGGCTCATGAACAAATTCTAATGTCCTAATATCCTATATAAATTCCAAATAGTAAGAAAAAATCAAAATAAACCTCTGATACCACTTTATAGTGTTCCACCCCAGATGCCACTTATTTGTGCCCCAAAATGGTGCCATAATACCTCAAGAGTGTCTCCCCAAATTCCATAGGATGCCGACTAGCACCAAGGGCCTAGGGTGTGTCTATGGGGAGACTATGCCCTCATTGGTTAGAGTGGATTATAGAAACCTATTCATAATATAATATAATAATAAATAGTATAAATTGTAATAATCAGAAGAAAAAAGTGGAACAATTATACTAGTAAAGACTTGAAATCTATGTAATCAATAACCAGAAGCTGAGTAATCATAAGATACAATATGACGATAATTCTATGTCATGTAGCTATAAAAAGGGAATATACAGAGGGTGGGGGATACATGAAAATAAAACATGATAACAAAATTATAAAATGACCAGAAACTACTAAGACTAATATCTCTAGAATATGCTAAGTCCTCTTCCCTCATCTGCATTATAGAACTGAAAATCAAGCATTTGAAGTTGTATGATTCCATTTATCAATACCCATAACCATAAATTCTACTTGGTTGACATAGATGACCCAAGAAGGGTGTGAGATATAATATCATTAGGCTACCACCCGTAGTGTCTAAGATAATCCATTTCATACAATATAAAATTATTAGTGTTCTATAAGAAATAAATTCATAATAGAATTAAATAAATAAATGCATTGGAAAGGTATTCAATTGGATAACCATCTAATTTACCTAGTTTTTCCTAAGCCGATGAGACTAAACCAAGGAACTGACATAGGTAAATTGAGAGTTATAAGGTTCTAGGTGATGGACTGTCCCCAATATTGTGCTTATTCTTTGAGGAAATGTCTATGCATTCCCAATACCAAGTAAAAAATTCTATTATGAAAAAATTTATTTACATTTTCATTAGTTCAATTTTAAAACCAATTTATAAAATATAGCGAGACACCCAAAGACAATCTGTGGAAATCTAGAGATACTTTCTAAGTATCTCTTTATGGGATCATTATATAGCCAATGCCATGGAGTCCATCCATTATGACCCAAGGATGATGTCCCACATGTCACTCAAAGTATGGTGTAGAAATTTCAAGAACTAGCCTCCTATTCCATACATGGTATTGAAATTGGGGTCCCAAGTCTCTCTTGAGGCATGATACAACCATCGTTCCTTCGATCCTGTCTAAGGGGTATCCTATAGGGAACTGGTGTCACTCATTTTAAGGTAAGAAATATCACATAGTGAGCAAATTTAACGTATAGTTTATGTCACCCATGATGTGTTTACAAAGCATTAACAACTCTAGTAAGAAGGAACAAGAGTCTTTCCAAGGGGTACATATGTCGAAACCCCTTGTATCACCCTTGGTTCTATGAAAAATGAAATTAAATAAGTAATTCATATATAACAAGTCTAACTAAGATTCCATTTCATTTAATTTAAACATTTAAATCATAATAGGAATATATGTCATGGAATTATCATTGGTAATTTCCATATATTTCATAAGTTGTAAGGATCACAACATAACCCTTTGTCCAATTCATTCAAGTTCAACTATTTCACTATGGCATGGTTTGATAGGGGTCTAACTCATGGTTCAGTGCCCAATTCAAACCAATTAATCAAGTCATAATTAATTATGGTAATAGAAACCCATCAATGGGTTTTAGGAAAATTATTAGAAGGGCCAATTAGGCTTCTAAGGTGGTTCATGACCATTAGGTGGAATAACTCAACGCGATCAAACCAAAGGGGTGATTCACTGCTTTGTTGGGTTGCAATTGGAAAGGTAAGACATCCATTTTAATTTAATTGACAAATTAGAGGTAAATCTGAAAGGGTTTGGCTCATAGTACAATGCAACATTTTATGGAAAGCAGTGAAATGAAGGGAAAGATCCTAAACCCTATACCTTATCCTTGTAGAGCTTCCCTCATCTAGTGTCAACCTTTGATTTGATCTAGGTTGGAAGAAAATAATGAAACTATCAAATGCCATGAAAATGGGGAAAGTGATATTACAACCAAATGGAATAACATATGTTAATTGGAACTTAAAATATATTAGAGAGGATTTAAGATTTCACCTATAGCTTATATTGTAACTAATGATGAATGATTTGGTGATTGGATGAAGGAGTTACCTTGATTCCTAGAAAAAGGAGGTGGAGAGATTCATATGTGGGAAGAGAAGCTTCAACCATTGGAGAATAATGGGAGGAAGAAAAGAAATTGATTTAAATCCTTTAAAAGGGTTAATTTTTTAATTTAACTCATAATTAAAAGTGTGTATGGTTTGGACACACAATGTCCAAAGTGTGTGCCAACCATGCACCTTTATCTACTTTAAAGGAGCACATCACATGGTCAGACGCATAGTTTGTTTAGCAGTGCTCAAACCATGAAAAAACCACTATCCAAAAATTACAGATGGTTCACAATACCATTCAACTTAGGTCTCATGGTTTTATACAAACCATATTACCCATAGGTCCCAACTATCTATATCCACACAATTTAGAGAAACCGTACGGGCTGCGTGGCATAGTTTTTCTTAATCGTTCGGCCCAGTCTTTTCTTCCCATTTTGGGGATTTGAGCTCTAAACAAGCCCCATACACACCCAATACCTTCTTGGAGTTTTCAAGAAACTTTTATAGGGATAAAAAAATTAATTTAAACCAAAATTAAATAGTTTTTACCTTTGATAAAAACTAGAATGTTAATTCTATTCAAAAAAACATACATATAATAAGTCAGTCTAATCAACCTCAGTCTGGTAACCTCTGTCCGATAGTCTTCATCTGATTGGATATTTTTTGTTTTGCTTCAATTTTTCTAGCATCAAATGAGTAGAAAATCAATCTAAAACTCACAACTTCCCTAACTGATAAAGTTCTATCTAATGGAACTCCATCCAATGGACCTTGCTTCAATGGATCTCCATCTGATGGAACTCACTCTGATGGATCTCGCTCTGGTAGATCTACATCTGATAGATCTCACTCCACTGGATCTCAACTTCAACCTAAAATAAAACATTAGTTGGGATATTAGTCTATCACAAAAATGTTATAGCTTTAGCTTTCAACACACGTGAATTTTGATAATGTATGAATTGACATTCCCCTATAATTATAGGCACCCAAAACGGAAAAGGTAGGAAAACTAATTATTTTTCCCACTCAAAAAAATTCATAAATCCAAAATTTACAAATATTTTAATCTTTATTTTTACCATTTCAAATCTTCTAAATATTTATAGATCCTTATCAAATCTTCTAACAACTTTATCCTTCTTCAAATTTAAAAACTATTCACTATGTCAATCATTTGAGTCTGATATTTCTTTGTTTAGTGACTCTGATTGTTCTTTATACTTTATATTCTATCCGATGGGATTAATCATGAAACTATCGTCAAATGGATTAGTATATCGTAACTTCAAGACTTCAAACTATGTATACTTTTCTCTTGACCTAATTGAAAATTATAAAACAAAGATATGAAAGCCTGGTCTGATGCTCTTAGTCAACATAATATGGTGAATACATTGTTGAAACCACTAAATATTACATAAATATTCAATGTTCTATTCTGGAAACCAATTCCTTATTTCTATAATTTTGTTTTTATAGAGTCTTAATAATATCTGATTATAAAATCTACACATTTTAATCTTTTTGAAAATTATTCAACCAAGAAGCTAATAATTTTGTTTTCTCACAAACTCAACTGACTTTTTTTTTTATAAAAAATGATCAATTAAATATCATAACATGAATCCTATGATACATGTATAATGATATTAATTCTCTATAAAGACACCAATGACATGCATCCGATGAATTATAACCAAAAATATCATATTGATATCGGCATCAGATCCAATCTTCACTGAAGAACTGCCACTGATAAACCACACCCTATTGTGCTTACACTGATGATATGTTTATGGTGCTATATCTAATGGAAAATATGATTATCAATATAATTTTCAATATGATTTCTCAATCTGATTTTGTATCTTATGGAACATCTCATCAAATGAAAACTTTTAGCAACTTATGCATTCGGTGATCCTTGGTCTGATGATCTTCATCAAGAAAATCCCGAGACTATAAAACTATTATTGGGGAACTAAAACTTCTCCCACTCTTCAAAAAATTATATCATGAGATTTTTCATGATGTTGAGAACTTTAATATAAGAAAATCATTATTATATTTTCTTTGATCGAAATTTGTGTCTGACAAGCTTTTTCTAAAAAACAACATTCTATTCTGATATTCTATGTTTCAAAAAAAACTTCATGTTCTGAAAACCATTAAACCATTTATCCTTATTTAAAACTTACAACATTCTACATATTGATCTATTGATAAAAAATACAACCAAAATACAACTTGGGCCTTACAATCCCCCACTTTATATTTATTGCCAATATTCACACAAAATAGAAAAATTCAAACATATTCATAATAAATATGTATAATCCTCTTGATTTTTTCTTCATTTTATTGGATTATTCACTGGATGTGTTCTCTTCCATCTATTAATCCTTCTTATATTTTGTAACAAGTATATTTTCATTTGTATAATATTCATATGAAGTTGTAACTTCAATTCAACTTTAGTAACATTTTTTTGACAATGAGTTTGTAACAACATATTTATGTTTTTCTCTTTGAATGGAAAGATATTCATACAACTTTTAGTAATATTCCATTCATTCCTCTATCTCCCTCACCTTTTATAAATCTTAAAATAACTATATGTTGATATCTTTTTATCAACTTTGTTATCATATTCAGAAACATTTTCCTTCCTCTTTTCTTAAATTTTTTTGTTCGTTTTCTATATTTCTAGACATGGAAATTTTTTATAGACAAATAAATATGCACTCTATATTTTCCTGGTAAAAAAATTTACTTTTCACAACATTCTTAATGTACTCAACTTTCTTTATTTTTTCATTTTTATTTTTTGAGGCTTCAAAATTATTCACCTTATGAATTTTACTTTCCAATTCCAATTTTTTAGGAAAATTTGTTCTTATTTTTTAATCATAACCCCCCATGATTCATAACTATTTTCTATTAGAGTCATGTTGTAAAAAAATTAATAATATATGTGTATAAAAATTGCACAACAAAAATAGTGACATTTTAAACTTGATCTTTCAGACTAATAGTAAAACTGGCCAGGAATTTGTTGTTGTTGTTTCTTCATAAATCAAGGAACACTTTTATCAAGGAGACACTTTATTGATGAAATTTGTTCTTTTATACCTGTATAGTTATTAGAAATATATGTACATCAATATTTTTTTGGAGAAGAAATAACATGCTGCTATAAACCCTTATTTTTCACCGTCTTTATAAGTTTCACCTTTAACATCATTTGATTTAGTAAAGTCTTCTATCATCTTTATTAAAGCACTTTATGTCATAAGAAACATTGATTTTGTTTCTAATAACTATTCTTCTCTCTAAACCAAACTATATTTCTGAACATTTACCATCTTATCAAACATGACTATCTTAAACCTTTTTTACTTAACTTTCTTCAAATAGTGTAGTTTTCAAAATTTTGAAATCCTCATCACCTGCTGATTTTTATTTATGAATATTTAGTTTTATTTCAATATCACCAATATTAATTTTCAATTATCTAATAATATTTAGTTTTATTTCCACATTATTGATCCAATCTCCATTCTAAAAATTTATATCTTCAACATCTTTCTTCAACTTCATTCTTTTTTTATTGAATTGAGTATTCTGCTCAATTGATTTTACTAAATTTTCTTTAATAATCCACCCAATTTCTGTTCTTTATCCACATTCATCATCACTAATTGATGAGAAACTTCCATTTCTAACTCAATAAATGAAGTTAACATGATGGTGAAATTCAGTATTGGACGGGAAATCATCCTTCTTTCTTTTACTTAGATAACTTTTCTATTCTTTTCATCAGGAAAAAGTTACTTTTGTTTCTTACAATTTTGTTTCTAAGAATTATTATCATATTCTTCAGACTCATACTCTTCAATTTTATTCCAAGGAATTTTTTTAGGAAATTTCATCTCCCTTTACAATTTAAACTTTTGAGAGAATTTTACCTTTTCCCTTACAATTTCCCTGGTTGATTCTTTTAGAAAGGATATTTTCAATTGTGTTGAAATATTATGCCTTTTCCTCTTCTTTTAAATTACTCAATTTTTATACAACTTCTTTATCAATATTATTTCTCTTTAAAAAGTATTTTATGGAAATTTATTTCTCATCTCATTTCTTGAAAACATGATCTTTTCTCATTTCATATGCCACAAGAATATTCTAAAGTTTTTTTCAAGGATAAGTCTTCATGATCTTATAAATCTAAAACTTTGGAATCAAATCTATATGGATAGTTTCTAATTTGTTTATTAACAATAGTATAATCTTCTAGATTCTCACTAAAACCTCTTATTTTGCTCACAATCTCATTTAATCTTGTAAATTAATCATCAATAATTTCTTCAACAACCATTTTTACATCATCAAATATAATTCTCTAGATTTGTAACTTTGATTACTTAACTTATCATTAACTTCATATATACTTATGAACATATACCACATTTTCTAAGATATTATAAATCCCATTATCTTTGTATAAACATTTTCATTATGAGCCATCAATATAGAATTCTGAGCATTTCTATTGGCTTTGGAACTTATTTTATCATCAAATATCATAACAAATTCTTTGATGGGAGGAAATACCATTGTTGTTGCATCTCTAACTTCACAACCAAGAGATAAAAGATAGGTTAGAATCCTATTCTTAAAACTATGATAGTTTTTTCTATAAAAAACTAGAACACACCTATTTTTCATTGAATTGAAATTATCCATTACCAAATATAGATCTTTTATAGGGAAACTCCCATGATACCAATTGAAGTTCCCTAATAGGATTGAGATTACTGAGAGGGGGGATTAGTGATAAATGTTTCTTAACTCATTCTTAAGAAAATTTTCTTAACCTCTAAAACTTGTTAGACTCATGATCCACTCAAATATAAATCTCAACCTCACCTTCTGTATGTAAAAAATATAAATGAAAATGAAAACATGATATTTACAAGGTTCAATACAAATATATTATCCTTTCTATGTTGATTAGTCCCCCCCAACATGGATTCATTTTCTAAATTCATTCAAAAATAAAAAGGTATAAGAAGTAAAAAATTATAAAACATATTAGACAAATTCTATGTTATAGTTGGTTATACCACCCAAATATCATTTTCATAACCTCTTTACCCACAGATAGTTATAAACCCCATCCAATAAGCCTTTACAGTAACCAGTTATACCCCATAGCTAGAAGATTCATTCTTATTTCTGATCCACTACAAAAAAAATTTCGCTTCCCTCACAAGTAAACTGGATCAAAATCACATATATAAAATCTAAATGAACTTTAGTAATTATATTAAGAACTTTTTGGTCTTGAAAATTCCTCTAGATATTTAAAAAATCTAAATATGATCAAACTAAATATTTCTGGAATTTCTCTCTAGAAAAATTAATTAGGAAAATTATGTCTGATTGAACTCATTCCTATAGCCTCTGTCCGATGGTATCGATCTTATTAGCACTATCCAGTTATTATTATTCCATTCCTAATTCAAATAAGTAGAAATTAAATTAGCAACTAAAAACTTCTCTGACCAATAAAGCTCTATCTGATATAAATCTATTTGATGGATATCACTCCGATGGATCTCCGTCTGATGGAAGTCACTCCAATGGATTTATATCCAATGGAACTTGTTCCAATGGATCTCACTCTGGTGGATCACAATCCAGTGGATCTCAACTTCTACCTGAATGAAAATATCAGTTGGGATCTCAGACTATAAATTTTTTTTATAGCTTCATCTTTTTATACATGTTAATAGTGATAAAGTATTGATTTTCTTTTCCCTCTATTTATAAGTGTACAATAATGGAAAAGACCCAAAAACCAATTCTTCTTCCCACTCAATGAAATTCATAAATTCAAATTTCATATATATTTGAATCTTCATTTTGACCATTTAAAATCTTCTCAATATTTAAAAATCCTTCTCGAATATTCTTTAATCTTCTCAAAACTTTATCCTTATTTGAATTTACAAACTATTATCTAGCATGATATTTCATTATTTGGTGACTTTGATTTTTTTTACCTTAGATTAAGTCTGATGGACTTGCTCATGAAAATATCTTCTGATGGATCATTATATCATTACTTCAAAACTTTGAACTCTTTATCCTTTTCTATTGACCCAATTGAAAATAAGAAAACATAGATATGAAATCCAAGTCCAATGATCTCAGTCAATAAAAGATGGTTTACTAACATTGTTTCAACATCTAAATATTGTAGAACCATTGAATGTTCTAGTTCAGTAGAAAATTCATTGTTTCTAAAATTTTGTTTGTGAAAATTCCTAGTAGTGTTTGATTATAATCTATACACATTTTAATCTTTTAGCAAATTCTTCATCAAAGCAGATAATTCTTTTGTTTTCTCAAAAACTCATCTAACTTCTTTTTCTAATAAAAACATCTCAATTCAATATCATAACATGCACCCTATAATACACAACCCATGATCTTCATTTTCTTGGTAGACACTGATAACATACTTCTAATGAACTATGACCGACAAGGTCACATCGATATTTGCATCCAATCTAGACTTTCTAAAGAACTATCTCTAATGAACCACACCCAATTGAGCAAACTTAATTGATTTGAGTCTGGTGCTATATCCAATGGTCAATCCAGTGCTCAATTCGATGATCAATCTAGGTGAAAAATCCAATTGTGAATCTGATGGTGCATCTTGGAAAATGAAAACTTCTAGCAACATCTATATCTAGTGGTCCTTGGTCTGATGATCTGCATCCGTAAAATCCCATTTCTAGAAAACTATGACCAAATAAATACAAATTATACATTTCTTTAACAACATATATATATGAGATTTTTAATGATGTTTAGAACTTTATAATTATCCAGGCATTGTCATATTTTCTTTCATCATAACTTGTGTTTGATGAGATACATACATAAAATGACATTCTATTCCAAAGTTTCACATCCAAAAAACAACATTTTATTCCAAAAACCATTAAACCATTTATCCTTATTTACAACTTCTAACTTTCTACATATTAATCTATTGAAAAAATACATCCAAAACACCACTTTGTTCTTATATAAAGGGACTCTAGGATGTAGGGAGGGATGTAAGGAAGGTATTTGTGAAGGTCATTTACAAACCAAAGGGCTCTTAAAGTGTGGATATGAGGGAGATAGAGTGTCCTTTTATATTTAGGGGAGAGGCCACACTTGCAATTTTTAAAAAGAATAAAATATAATAATGTATTAATCAATAAAAATGGATCAAATTTGTAGATTTAAATTTTTTAGATGAAATAGGGTTGAAATATATCCATCCTATAGAATTTAAATAAGTTCATAGGTCATTTTAGTCCTTATCAATTAAGTTTAACAATTAGTAATCTCGTTTTAACCTTAATTGTGGTAACTGATTTTTACAATTTGTACTATTCACCATGACAAAAAAATAAGTTTAACTTATTAAATAACCTTAATTCTTATTATTTAAAATATGGAATCAATTTTATCAAATTAAATTCATATAATTCATATAATTTAATTTAAAATTAAAAACAAATTTTCATAAAAATGTTTTTCAAGTATAAAAATATTTTTATACCAAATACATGTATAAAATTAATTTCGAAAACCATAGCTAGATTATTAATAATATAATTGATTTTTTTTTCTTTTAAACAATTTAAATAAATGGAATATTATATATTATTGAAATGAAATGATAATTCTCAATAAAAATCACTATTTTTTATTATTCATTTAAAAATATTTTTTTTAAAAATCCCTAAAAATTCCCCATAAGATAATTTTGAAATGCCAATTTCAAAAATGAAGTTATTTTTTTCAAAATAAAATTTATTAATACGAAAATATTTAAATAAAACTATATAATCAATGAATTCCCAATTTGGTTAGAAATAAATATTTTTTCATTTGACTAAAAAATTAACAAATATTCCTATAATGAATATAACTCTATAAAATATAATTAATGAATAATAATTAGACACAATTTTTTTTATTAACATTACCTAGGTTGTCACACTTATTGGAAAGAGGTTCAATTTAGTTATTATATATGATTATATTAGATTTTCATGGGTATACTTTCTTATAAAAGTGAAAATTTATCTATATTTACTGCATTTTGGAATTCAGTGAAAAAAGAAATAGGTTTTATGATTGTTTCTATTAGTAGTGATAGAGGTGGTGAATTTCAGAACTTACAATTTGATAAATTCTACAAAAATAATGGTTATTTAGACATATTTTAGCTTCTAAGACTCCTCAGTAAAATAGATTTGTTGAAAGAAAGAATATAAATATAATTGAAATGGCTAGAACTATGTTAAATGAATATAACATACCTAAGTATTTTGGGGATAAATCTATTTTTTCTACTTTATATATTTCAAATAAAATTATTATTAGATATATTTTAAATAAAAACCCTTATGATTTATTTAAAGGAAAGAAGACTCAATTTGGTTTTCTTAGATAGTTTTTATTTTAAATAATAAATAAAATTTAGATAAATTTTGTAGTAAATGTGATAAAGGACTTTTTCTACCTTATTATAATATTACTAAAGATTATATAGATTATAATAATAGAACACCGATATTTTAAGAATATTTTCATATTAAATTTGAATAAAATAATTTGAAATTGAATTTAGATTTATATAAAATTGAAAGATAATATTAAGAATTTAATTTTTAAGAAAATAAACCTCAAAATAATATATCTATCAAGGGGAGAATAATCCTTCTTAAAAAATCCTAGACAATGGAAAACTCATAGAGATCATCCTATTGATAATATTACTAGTATTATTGATTCTAAAATTAAAAATAGAAGATCTTATTTAAATTTATATGAAAATTGAACATTTTTTTTCAAATTTGTACCTTATAATATTAATGAATCTTAAAAGTTTATAATTAGATTGTTTCTATGTAAGATGAACTTAATCAATTTACTAGAAATAATGTTTGGACTTTAGTTGATTCTCTAAATGATAAAAAAATTATTCGAACAAAATGGATTTTCAGAAATAAATAAGATGGATCTAGAAAAATTGTAAATAATAAATCTAGTCTTATTGTATAAGTTTTTTTTTGGAAAAAATTATATATTTTGACGAATACTTTTAACCTATTTCTAGAATTGAATCTATTATAATTTAATTATCATTTTTATCTTTTGACGGTTTTAAATTTTATCAAATGGATGCTAAAAGTGATTTTTAAATGATTTTATTTATTAATAAGTTTATATTAATCATCCACCTGGGTTTGAACATAAAAAATTTCATAACACATTCCTAAATTACTAAAAGAATTATATAGAATTAAGTAAGCTCATAAATCTTGGTATGAAATTTTATTTCAATTTATTTTAAAAAATAGATTTGTTAAATGTGAATTAGATCCTAATTTTCTTATTAATAATATTTCTAAATATATTTTAATTATTCAAATTTATATTGAAAATATTGTTTTTGGTTTAACTAGTGAATTTATTTGTAATGATTTTTTAATTTAATGACTAGTGAATTTGATATGAGTCTCATAAGAGAATTAATATTCTTTTTAATACTTAATATTTGTTAAATAAAAGATAGAATATTTTTTAGTCAATCTAAATATACTAAATAATTAGATACAATATTTGGTCTTAATTATTGTAAATTTTTTAAAACCCCTATGAGTATTAATAGTAAATTCGGTTTATATGAATATGGAAAATCTGTCGATGCTAAATTTCTTAGAGGTATGACTGGTAGATTAATTTATTTAACTTATTTTATTTTTGATATAATGTTTTGTTTTTATATGTGTGACAAATTTTTGGTTGGCCCTAAAGAATATCACCGAAAGGATATTGAAAGAATCATTAGATATATTAAAGAAACCATTAATTCAATATTTTTTTACTCTATATAAAATAGTTTTTATTTGTTTAGATATTATATTTCATATTTTTGAGGCTGTAGAATTTATAGAGAAAAGACATCAGAGATGTGTCATTTTTAATAAAATTGTGAATTTATTAGAGATCAAGGAAACAATTATCATTTTCCTTATCAAAAACTCAAATTGAATATATAGTAGATGTTAATTGTGGTGGTCAATGTTTATGGATTAATAAAAAATGTCCAATTTTAATGTTTATTTTTCTAATATTCATATTTATTGTGAAAAATAGTTTTTTATTTCAATTTCTAATATCCCTTTACAATATTAAATAACTAAATATATAGATATTATATTTCATTTTATTTAAGATAATGTCAATAAAGGTGATATTGTTTTAGAACATGTTTCCAATAATAATCATTTAGATGATATCACTACCAAACCTTTGTATATAGTAAAATTTGAGAAAATAAAGTATGAAATTTTTATAATGGATGTTTGAAATGAACATATTCTATTATATTTTATTTTTGTCCTGTATACAATGTTCAAGGTCCTTATTGAAGGAAAAAATAAATTCCCCTTTAGAATATCACTTTATATCAACTCTATAAGTTTTTATTTAATATTTATTGTGAATTGATCCTAATTATGATCACATTATATACATGGTATTTATCAACAATATTATCCCATCCAATAATATTACATATTTTGGTATAATGGAATGATCATTTATGTTTATTATGTTTTTGTTTTTGGAAAGTGGTCATGATTGTATTATATAGTTTACTGGAATATAGTGATCTATTAGTTACATTTTAATTATTTGAAAATATTTTAGGTATTCCTTGAAAATCATTTAACTTATTTTATGGATCCCTTTAGATTTTAAATTTTTTAATAAAGGAGGAATTGTTACTATTTTTTGAGTTATAATTTCAAATCTTCATAAACTATTTTTTTAATTAAAAGTAGAAAAGAAAAAATTTTGATGGATATTTACTATTTATAGTTACTTATATTTTAGTTTTATTATATGTTTAGAATGCATAATTTTAAGGGGTTATTTCTGGTTTACATATATTTATCAACGCATTCTCGTATTTTATTGTTAAATCTATTCTAAAATTGTTCAAACTCTACTGAAATTTTTAGTCCTTTTTAACTTTTTGATTATTCCAAAAAGGGAATTTATTTTTATATGTCATATAATTTATTTTTTTATTATAAATAAGGGAAATATTGTTGAGTAGTTCTTTCTCACCTTTTGAATTTACTTATTTTTGTTTTGTAAAATAGAAAATACTACAAAATTCTTATTTTACTTACTCCCTCCAATATTAGTTAATAATTCTTTGTTTGAAGGTTTCATTGCTTGCATAAGAAAAGGATGATAATATTTACATTTGGTTTATTTTATTTTATTAAAATTGTTGTTTATTTATGAAATTTTTCTACGTCTTGTACATTATGAAGTTTAACTGTTACACCATAAAAAGTATTTTTTAATAATTACAACATTTTTTCCAATTCTTATGAAAAATAGTCTTATAAAAAAGAAAATCTTACAAAATCTATATCTTATGAGATTTCATATCTTATGAAATATATATCTTATGGGATTTAATATCTTATGAGATATCTATTTATTATGAAAAATACAATCTTATCAAAATATATCTAATGAAAAATATATTTTATGAGAATTTCTATCTTACAAAATGATACATCTTATGGATTTGAATATTTATTACCTTTTTACTATTATTAAATATATTAATGATTATTTTGAATTATTACATAGAATTATTTTATTATATTATCTTAATCAGTCTATTCATTATTTTAATAATCAAAAATCATGTTTATGTTTTTTTTAATTAATTTTAGGTTTTATGGAAGTTAAATAGTTTTCTAGAAGTTATGTAAAATTTCCTAAGAATCCGATTGACCGCAAAGCTAGACTAGTTAGAAAAGAGATAATAAGTTTAGAAAAATTATTTAAGGTCTCAATTGAACAAAAGGACTTGATCAACCCCGTGAAGAATTTCTATCGACCATATAAAGGAATCCGGAGAAGCTAAATTTGAAAACTTATTAGAGTGACCTCAAGAAAAATACATCAACCGTATGACCATTAATCAATTGTGATAGAAATATCACAAAATAATCAAGTAATAATAACACCAATTAGAGTTACCACAAATTATATATTAGAGTGAACAAAATGGTCTTATAATTTTCACTAAGGGTTCAAGAATCCATACAACCAAGTGGACTGACTGTATGCCTATTCGATGAACCATGGTGGATTACTCATAAACTCTTCAAACTACCACACATCCTAGTGAAGTGACCACAAAATATATCATCCAACCATATGGTATATTATTTATGTCATCAAATCAAAAAGTATTAGGGTGAAAACATGTTATCTACAATCAACCACATAATAAAGTAAATTGACCATATGAAAATCTTGGGATTTGGAAAAAATATTTAAGCTTTTATATGACATCAAGCTACCACATGTTTATATGAATCAAGCACATGAGAATATTGAAAATAAGCTAAGTATTAGATCAACTACAAGTTCATAGTAAGAGACCACGTTAATTATATAAGTAATACAACCATAATTTTTCACTATGTGTTGGAGCTACCATGGAAGATCCGACATGGAACAATTTAAGCGACCGTATCTAAAGTGGGATTATATTTTAATATATATATTCCAATCACTTTCTGTGAAGAATTAAATTCTTTGTCAGTGGAATTTAATGCATCTATATTTCTTTTTGAGTATGAGGATTCTTAATGACGTATTTCTTGTAGATCTATTTGGAGAAAAAAAATATTTTTATAAAATATAGAAGTTAGAGAGAGAAAATGGGATTTTACAAGTGTTAAAACAAAAACTAGTGCTCTGTTATAAAAAAAATGGTACTCTATTTTTATCCAAACCTCATAAAATGATATGAGAAATTTCTTTTATCTTCACATATCATCTAAAACCGAATAAAGACATTGATAATAGAAGAAAAATTTTCAGAAAAATTGAGCTTTGATTTTTTACTGCATTGAGCTTTCACTTATCTCTATCTTTCTATGTTTTTATTACATTTTTGTTATTCTTGAATTTTCTATTAATATGTTAAATAAAAAACTCCTATAGATCATAAAAAATTAATTATATACTCTTACATTATTTTCGTTATATTTTTACTCTGATAAAATCTATGGAGAGGTTTGGTGATACATTTGATAGCCCTATGCGATGTTGATCTATGTATATACAATCTAGTCTATGGATCAGTTTATAGATTAATAAACATTCTTAGAAGTGGGTAACTATCAAGTGGATAGTATTAGATCTTCTCTTAAGACTAAACCTCTTGTATTTTTAAATTCCACTGTGTTCTTTAATGTTTTACTTACTTTGTTTCTAAAACTATTTTTAAAATCTATTTTTCAAAACCAAACTTTTATAGATAGATTTTACATGTGATATTTATATTGTTTAATACAATTAGAGTAATCCAAAAATATTATAAGAAACATAAAGTTTTTATAATTGAGTTTTCATCAAACCTATAAGAGGATATCTAAAATCATTAAATTAGATATATTTAATGTATTAGTTAACTGGGTGAATATCAAACTGGGGGATTTTGTTTTATAAAATGTTTGAAACATAAATCTTTATTGGATACTCAATTAATATCCCTATTGATTACTCCAATTCGACCAAAATTTGGCATCATAGTTTTTTATTTCTTTATTATTTTAATTTATCTAGTTTAAAATGTGATCATGTTTTTAACCAAATGATATAAATTTACCTTAATTTTAAATTTATATCTTTATGGATAATAATATAATTTAAGGAGATGATATAAAAAACTTGCATATTTCAATTATAAAAACCATGATCAATGGAAAATAAAAATGAAAATAAATCTTAAATGTATGCGTTTTGATATTTGGATTGTAATAGAAGATCAATATAAAAAACCAAGAGCTTCTAGAGCTATGTGAAGTGATTACACTAAGGATTATTATGAGTATTATCATAAAGAAATGTATGATTTATATTATTCACTACGAGGATATAAATTTAACAGAATATCTTCATGTTCTACAACTTTTGAAATTTGGGAAACCTTATTCATGTCTCATTAAAGCAAATATAATTTAAAAGAAATGCATTTAAATACCAACTCTATTAAGTATGATACATTCAAGATGATAACTAATGAGCTTATTTCTCAAATGTATCTTAGGTTTAATGAGATTACAAATAAAATGCATGAATTGAGAAATACTATTGATGATAAGTATTAAGTACTATGGATTCTAATATGATTACTTTTTAGATAGAGAGGCACTATCTTATCCATTATAGAATTATGTTATGTAACCAAACTACCAATAAATGAGATAATAGAAAAATATATAATTTATGAGGAAGATATTAAATTAAATTATGATGATTCTAAATTAAATAAATCAATTTCATTTTAAGTAAGTCCTTCAAAATCCAAATAAGTAATCAAATAAGTGAGAACCACAATAAGTGATGGTGACTCTGATAGTGATAAAGAGATAACCCATTTAGAAAGAATATTCAATAAATTTTATAGATATAAAAATATTTTTAGTAAATTAAACATGAATGGAAAATATGATAAGAAAGGATATTGGAATAACAATATTAATTTTGAAGTTATATGTTACGAGTTAATGGGAAAAAATACATCAATCTAATTATTCAAAGATAAAATGTAAGAAATCATTTGTGGACTAATGGAAGAAATACAAGAAATCAATGAATTCCAATTTAAGTACTTCTATGGATAGCTCAAGTGACTTAGATACTAGTTGATAATATGTAAATGAAAAATAAAATATATGATTCATGACTACTGATCTAGAGGTATAACATATTTCTTCTTCTCATAATTTTGATATCTATAAAGATGAAAATCGTGATGAAAATCATATGTCCAGTGAAAATATATTGGAATATTATAGCATGCTAGAAGAGACCTTTAATGAGCTTAAAGATAAAAATAAAAATTTAAAGAAACAACATGCTTTTTCTACTATTGTTAAATATGATATTTTTATTCAAAAAGGGATGAAAAAAATTACTCTCAAAGAAAACAATGGATTAATATTAGAAAATGAGAAACTAAATAAAGATATTGAAGGTTTTATAGTATGAAATGAAACCCTCAATAAAATTTTGGGTATTTAATCTATACCTAAACCAAGATTTGGTTTTGGTTATCATCATAGATATAAAAGAAAACTTTATAAAAATTATTTTATTTCCATTTAAAATACTATAAATAAATCTTTATTAAAAAAATACAACTAGAAATTTTAAATCTAGAACAATCAAATTTGTACAAAAAAGATCTCATTTTTTTAATTCTTTAAAATCTATTCATAAATATATCAAATAGATATAGACTCCCAAATATTTAATTTCTATCCTTTTTTCACCAAAATGGATCTGAGTACCAAAATTAGTTTGTATTTGGTTGATTACATGAATCCTTCTCAAAAATATCATGTACAAAGTTATGGAATATGGACAGTGGGTGTTCCAGACACATGATAGGGGAATTCAAAAGCTTTAAAATTTTAACCAGAGTGTATGGTGGTCATGTCACCTTTGATGATAATTTAAAATTCAAAATTATTATCCTCAATCAAGTTGGTAATTCTAAAACCTACTTAATTATTAAAGTTTTATATGTTGATGGATTAAAGTTTAATCTTCTAATCATATCTCATTTATGTGATGATTGTTTTCATTTCAAGTTTGAAAATAATACTAGTAAGATTATGGTTATAAGATTAATTTATTGTTTACTTATTTAAATAATAATAATTTTTATGAAGCTTATTTAAATTATTTTTATTCCCACAATGTTTCGTGTTTAAATTTATTTTATCATTAATCTTCCTTATGGCATATAAGACTAGGACACTGTAATATATACTCTCTTAGAAAGCTATTAAAATGGGTTTATTCATGGATCTACCTAAACTATATTCCCCATTAATACAAAGTGTGAAATACCTATCAAAATGGGAAGAATGAAAATCTTTATTTCATACTAAATAAAGAGTCTTTTAGTATCAACCACTAGAACCATTTCACATTGAATTTTTTGAACCATCAAAAGTTTCATATTTTTTAACACCCTGAGATTTTAAAAGAGGGAAATAATATTCGATAGAATATATGACATTAAAAACCAAGATTATAAGAGAATGTAACACCCAGAGAATTTATTATATATTTATTTTCAAATAAATTCAATCTCTGTGACAGATTTTAATCCATATAACACCATATTTAAATGAAATTTGATACTCTATAAAAATATTATTACTTAAACCTAACCATTATAACCTATTCATTAAGATGGTGGGTGTGAATAATAACAAATAAATTATGAAAATTATATTTTTTACAGATTTATAAAATAAATTCAATGGTTATCTATTGCTTAAAAATAAAATAAGAATAGTTTTAAAGATAAATAAATGTTTTCTTAAAAACTATATTTTTTGGAATGATAGATTTGTCGCGCTTTTCGCACATAATTTAAAATTAGTTTTTAAAATTTTTAGAAAATTTATTTGAAAAAATAAAATTCATTTTTGAAATATACATTTCAAAAGTATTTTGAGTCATTTTTTCTATAATTTTATAAAAAAATTAATATTTTGATAAATAGTGAAAAATTCTAATTTTTATTGATTTTTTTGTTTAAATTATTTAGAAAGTTAAATGAAATTTTAGTTTTTTTTATAGTAAAATTATTTAAATTATATTTAAAATTAACTGATTTAAGTCATTTGAATCAATTTCATATTAAATTTTGATATTAAAGAATTGTATGCAAATTTTCTCTTTGGAAAACTACTCTTTCATCACGTCTGTAGTTTAATTTTAAATTGAATTCTAATACTTATATGAATTGAATTTGGAAAAATGGATTCAATATTTATAATCGTAATAATTTATTTTTTATAATAATATACCAAAATTTTTAACCATAATAAATAATGAAAATAGTAAAAATTAGTTACAGTAATTAAGGTAAAATTGCGTTTACTGGGGGGGGGGGTGGTGGTTAAACAAATAAGATAAGTGTTTAAAATGAAATAAAAATTATAAAAAAACTATATCAAGGATATATTTTGACCTTGTCACATCTAAGTTTTTATAATAACCCATTATTGAGGCTTGTGGCTTGAGAAAAACGTGGGTATCACATTATATTTTTGAAAATTCCACACGTGTCGTGTCCCCCGCTAATAAAAGGCCACCCCATATCTTCCTATATTCAATATTAAAAAACCATTTTTTTTCATAAAATACCTACCCAAATACCTTAATTACTTATATCCCCAAATTCTATAGTCCTTAGTTTTATTAGGAATCCCACCTAAGAAGGATTTAAGAAAAAACCTAAAGAGTCTCTTTAAAGAAGAGGTAAAATTCTTAAACTTTCATATTTGTTTTATTTATTCTTATATATCCTTAAAAACTTATTCAACTGTGATAATATAATAAAAAATTATATCCTATATAATTATATTTTATTATGTTTGTTAAATAACCCAAATCCATCTATATTGCTATAAAATGGGAAACGAAACTGTCGATCATTTGTATGGAGGACTACAACCTCACAAACTGAGGGGATTAATTTTCCATAACCACCATTAAATTATTTATATAATTATTTATTTAAAATATTTATATGATTTTATGACATTATTATACTTCTTTAATTATTATATCACATATACATTCTTACTTTCCCTTCCATGGGAGACACGATATCGTCACTCGTGTGAACGACAGACTTCCGCCTCGCAAAGCGACGCGATTCATTTTTTGATTAAACTTTAAATAAAAGGTATTGATTTTAAAGTTAAGGAATATATTTTATATTTATTATATAATCATAATTATTGAAATATAATATCTCATATAACTTCTTACCCCTGAATCTGTTTGAAAACAGTAACGTTGCTCATGCGTACGCGTGGACTACCGACTCCATGTAGCGATGTGAAATGTTTTTCATTTTATTTTTACATCGATGGTAATAAATATTTACTTGATTAATATAAATTATATATATATATATTAAATAATAATTAATTTTTATGTTTTAATTAATATTTATTTTCCTTTTGTACCATCCTTAGAGAAAAATGTAAATGGAGTTTATGCATATGTACGAACTACCGTCTCCATGAACAGTGTAATCCATTTTATATATCTAACAGTAATAGATTACTATAAATACATATACAATGACTATATATTATATTTATATCATGGTTAAAATTTTTGATATTATTTAACCACGATCAAATTAAAAGGACCAAAATTACTGGACTAAAACAAACACAAAAAATGAAGCAATTATCCCCTGAAACAATGATTTTAACAAAGAGTCGTTAATAAATGGGTGATAAAAAACTATATATAAATAATATATTGAATAAGATACATTAAAATATTTATATTATATATTTATAATAGATATATATATTATATAAAAGTTTCACACACATGCGAAAGAATCCAATCCCGAGGTAAGGGTTTCTCCTCTCACTTTTACTTCTGTGCGACATCAACCATATTCACCACTTATTTTTCTTGTGGTGTATATACTACACCTTTGATATTTTATATCATGAAAATATTTATATTCATGATATTTAAAGTTTCATTTGTTTATTATTTCTTTTTATAGGGCTTACGATTTGGAAGTTACCAAAGTGGTAAGGGTTTATTTCACAGTCTCATAATTATTCTGGATTATTTTTTTTAAGTATCCCTTTGGAGAATTATTTAATATATATATCTTAAAATTAGTAAATTTTATTCTCATATGGTTATTCGTAAGCTTTTTAAATTAATAATACAATTTTACACTCTTTGTATCTTAAAATGATTAAGAAAATATTTTTAAGAAAATTCGACTTTATTTTTCTGTTCAATCAAAAATCATTTTAGATAAAAATCCATGTTTTCTAAAAATGTTTTAATTTTTTTTTTAAACTTTTCATAATTTTTTATTAATTAAAATATTATATATTTTGAAATTTTAAATTTTTTTTGAAAGGAATATTAATATTATTTTTAAAACAAGGCACATTTGTTTTTTTATCAAAAATGTGAAAGGAATATTTGTTTTAATTTGTACGACATGAATAGAATTTTATAAGATCATGAACACTCAATGTATTAATTTTTATTTTATAAGTTTTAAGATTATATTTTCAAATAAAATTATTTTCAATTTTTTTGAACTATTTGTTTTAAAAGTTGATTTTCAAAGTGTATATGATATTTTCCTTAAGAATGTTTTTAATGACATTTTTATGGTACTTCAATTCATCGAAGAAATAAAAACTTTATTGTAATTATGATATAATAAGTATATTTTGTATGGACTCCAAGGGGGAGATGAGCCCGTAAGGGGCTCAGCGTCGCTCCGCTAGTGTTCTCGCGCCGCCTTCCCCTCCCCGGATCGGCGCTCCCTCTCCTTCCTGGTTTGGACGGTCGGGGTGGTTCTCTGTTTCTACGGCCTTGTTTAACTCGTTTATGCGCGCGCTGGTGTCTTTCCATTGACGCAGTGTTGAATCTGCGCCTGAGTTCCTAGAAGGTGGTTCGAGACTGTCCCTCCGTCCAGAGCTGGGTTTTTGAAGGCTGGGCGTTGTTTCTTTGGAGTTCTCAGATGGCGGCGTCGGGATCTGTTTTCTTTGAGCGAATGAGGTTCCTTTTCCGTTTTTGTTTCTTCTTTAGTCTTTGAGTAGGGTTTCTTTATGCCGGCTGGGATGCGGCTTTAAGGTTGTGTTGGTTTTGCTGGTGGGGGGAAATCGTTTCTTGTTTCCCTGTGATTAGGGTTTTTTGGTTTGTGGTTTGTTCGCTGTTTGTGTGATTTGGTTTTATGGATTCGTACCCGGTATTCTCTGGCCGGAGATGGTTTTTCTTCCTAATGGTTGATGTCTTACGGCTACGGTGAGATCGACGGCGCTTCTGGCTGGATCTTCGGGTGTAAGACCGATTCGTCTACGGCATACTCTACGGAGCGCTCTGGATCCTTCCTGGTATGCGTCGGCGTCTTCCGCGGTGGTCTGCTCTAGACCATGGGTTATGGGGTTGCGGACGTTGGTGCAGCTCATCTTCGTACTGGATATTTTGGTTCCCCTGCTGTTTTCTAGTGGGCGTGATGAATGGCGTAGCATGGGCGGTGGTGGTCTGTCACCGGTGATGCTCACCGGCGAGGAGTGTCTGTCCTCCGGTGTTAAAGTCTGCGGCGGCGCGTCGAGTTTGTTCGCCGGCGATGCTGTCTGATGTGCTGATGGTGCATGGATCGAGGTGGCGACCTGCTCGAGACGACCCGGAAATCGAGACTCATGATGGTTTTCTGGTTTGAATTTGAAATTTGAATTTCCGGATGGTGGTTTGTGGTTGTAAGCCTGGTTACCAGTTTTCCTTAAACCGGCTTTGGAAAATATAAAAAATGATTTGCAGGAAAAGTATATTTTGTATTTATATCAGACTTATTCTTTATTTTAATGGTTTATGATTAGTTTGACTGAGGATGTATAATTTTATTTCCATTCACCATATTATTTTGGATATTTAATGATTATGTTTATTTGATTGGGGAAAGTATTAAAATTTTTTATATTGGTATTAAATATGAATGTTTATGTTGACTATGTTTCACCCCATTAATATTAGTAATTCATTTTAATAATATGTTAAGGGCGGGGATTAGTTATAAATATCCCCTCGATGCATCGACAAGTCTCATGAGAAAAATCATTTTGCCAAATTAGATGAGTTTCTACCCACATATTTAAACTATCTTGTGAAAGGCCATTAAAATATGTTTTAGATATCCAAAATTTTGTATTCCCTCAATATGAGATCACTTATTGATTTCCTTGTGATTATTCAATTAGTTAGAATATATATGGATAATTTAAATGCTTATGTGGTTATTTATATGGATTTATTTGATCATCATTTAGTTTTTCTATATTATGATCAATTTATTCATTAAATGGCATGTGTTTTCATTATTTATATTCTCATATTGATTATGATTATTTATTCATGATATATTTCATTATATTATTACCTTTATTAAGAATTTGAGCTCCCCTATTTCTTATGATTTATTTTCTGCAGGATACCACGAAGTGTTTTGTGATTGATATGTAGGAATATGCAATGAGGAATAACAGACTTCTCAAATAAAACACTTTGTGTATCTTATGTTTTCAAATATAATGTGAATTTAAAGTCTGTATCTATTTTACTAAGACTAATAAAATAATTGGTCCTTTGGGATGCGATTCCTTGTATATTATTCTAATTTATTAAAGTAATCACTGACTCTAGGCTATTGGGGTTGGGTTTTTTATAGTTGGTATTAGAAGAATTTTAATAGAAACCTTGGGAACTAGATTTAAGAAAACATATATTAGGGATTATAACCCTATGATAAAAACTGAGGATATGTATGTAAGAACATCCTAATGTTTTTCTAAGGTGGAGATTATGTGGGTTTTCCTACCAATATATCCCTATCTAGATACTAAAAGTGGATGCAGTTCTAGAAAAAATATTCCTCGGTGTAATAACTTTGAAAAATGTGCACTATACTTGAATCAAGCATTACTTGATACATGATAAGGAGCTGTAATACACTCCTAGTTTGACACTCCTAAGGGATATGCTTAGGATAATTCATATTTTATTTAAAATCCATTATGAAGGATATGAAGGTATTTTTATGATTTGCAAACTTTCCCAAATAAACCATGTTTATGATTTTGAGATTATCCATGCATAAATTTTTTAATTTTTGTTAAGTGTTTCACTATTTTGGGGATTATACACTATGATACATAATTTTTTGATCTAATCTAGTGTATGAAATTTTTTATTAATTGAACCTATAAGAAGGAATGTGAACTATATCAATTCACATAATCCAAAGAATAAGAATTATTACTTCCTTAATGGAATTAAGAAAATATTTCAAAGGGAAATAGTCTCCTAAAAATTATAATCATATCATTTTGAATCAAAAAATTGAATGAATTATCTATATATTATGGCTTCAAAGGGAATCAAGATAATAAGAGGATGGTAGAAAAAGAAATAGATAAGGGGAACAATGGAATGAATGGTTTTCCAAATGTGATAATTATGAAAAAAACACCCTAGTAATTTCTTGAATGGAATATGAGTTTTCTTCAAGTATGGAGATAAAGCCCATTAGGAGTTTGAATATAAGGTTAATAAAGAAACATTTTTCCAGTGTTTCAACAATAAGGATGTGGGGAAATATAAAAATTAATACTCTAAGAATCAAGGGAATATACCTCAAAAGAATCTAAGGGATCAAGGTTAAGCTTATGCTATTACTATGACTGAAGTGGAATGATTTAAGTGATTGTGTATCTTGACTCAAGAATTATGTTATAGGAGTATATTATCAATCGAATTTTGATTTTAAGAATTATAAAATGTATAAGGATTTTATTGAAGTACTATTTATTAAATAATTTGAGAGTATATGTCGAATAGTACCGATGACCATGAAAAGTGATTTTGTGACAAGTTAAACCACTTAGAAAAAACATGATTTAGGGAGGATAACCCATAATATGTGCCCAATGTTGAGATAAAAATGAGTTTTTTATGTTATATCCTTGGTTACCATGAATATAGTTATTAGTTTGTTGGTTTATGTCATATTTGATAGAGTTTATTGCAAGTATTTATTTATAGAATATGTTAGACAACATGAGATTTTATTTTTAGAAGCATTCATGTTTTAATTAAGGTTTTTTGGTGATCAAGTTATTCACATATTTAGAATGTGAAATTAAGAGAAACTTTATATTTTTTAGAGAATATAATGTTGATTGAGTGACCTACCTTATAAGTTTTTAACATTGTATTTAGTTAGACATATTTTGGATAGGTCATATGGTTAACCATTTATAAAATGGAATAAACTGTATTTTGAGAGACATTATTGATATATTAGATATTAATGTACTATATTGGATAACATTTACTAACTATTTTGGTTTTTAATAATATCTAGAGATAGGAGGAATAAATGTTTATTCTTTAATTGATCCAATGATATGTTAAATGTTAATTTTAGTGCTTTAGGAATAAAAAATTTCTATTGGATATTCATTTCTTGGAGTGAGATATGAAGTAGTAATTAATCAAAGTAGAAATAGAGGATGAAATTTTTCCTATGAAATATAAAGATATCAAGTTTGTATATTTTCATTTGTTCTCAACCGAGATAGTAAAGGAATTCATCAACACTAGGAAAATGATCTTAAAAAAATGTTATCACAGTACCTTCATTTCAAATGAATCAAATGGAACTTTTAATCATCATAGTTTTATGTTCTTATGGTTATTGAATTTATCTTGATCATTCGCTTTATTGTGATCAATGACCTAAAAAGAGACAAATAGGATCAATTTAATCACTAGGAGGGGGATGGGATAAACCAGTGATATTTTTTTAATTTTTTCTTTCATATATAAAAACATTCACCTATTATTAATTATTTATCACTTATCTAAAAACAAAATATTCACACATCCATAGGAACATAAGTATTTATAAGGTTCACTACAAAATATGTGTATCTATTCCTTTGCATGGTTTTTAAATAATACAATACCACAAAATACAATAGAAAAAATATTTTTGTGTGGATATAATAAGTAGGAACCACCATTACAATTATATTGAACTATTATCAATAAAACAGTTCATGTGGTTATTCTAGAAAAAATGATGTAAATATGTTTTTGTAACAAGTTTAGAAACCTTCACCAGTTGGTTCTGACCATGTCACTATGATTTTTCAAAAACATTCACTTTAGTATTTCTTCTAAAATTAATTCTTCACTTTATTACCAAGTAGTAGGTAGGAAAAACTTCTCTGGTATTCATATAAAAACTTAGTTTGATTCTTTATTTTGATTCTTATTTCTAGAAACAAGTCTATATTTTTAGTTTGGAAACAAGTTAGATTTTCATCTTTCTTTTCCCAAAACTGTTATTTTTATTGCTCAGTCTAATCCAGAAAACTTGATCACAACTTCTTCTGAACACTTATTTTATCAATAAAATGTTTCTCAAGAAATTTTTTCTATAAACCTTCCTCGACCAATTCAATCTCAAAAAATCCAATGATCTTGCATTCTACCACACATGAGAAGTGTTAGTGTGAATTTTACTTTGACCTCTATTTTTAGGTTTCTCTAAAGATAAAAATGGTAGGAAACCATTTTCTTTTTACCACTCAAACTAATTTCAGAAACATAAATTTCATTTTCATTTGAACTCCATATTTTACCATTTATCAAGGATTATCAACTCTTCCAGATTCTTCTCAAATCTTATTTATCTCTCTTGAACAACTTACTTTTTAATAGAAAAATCTCAAGATCATAATCCAGAAGACTTCTCACTTAGAATAAGTTTATCATTCTGATTCTCTTGATCCGATGGAGAACATGGAAAATAGAAACCTACTCATTTAGATTCTCCAGAAAAACTAAAAATGTTATTCCATAAACAAAGTTTCAAATTTTAAAGACTTTATACCCAAACATGAGTCTGTTTGAAACTTAAACATGTTTCAAATTTTTAATCGCTTTCTTAATTTGACCCAAAACTCCCCAGACCGATAACACTACATCCGATGTAGCCCAACATCGGGTAACTTATCAGTGCAATGTGTGTCTAATAGATCTATCTCTATTTCCAATCTGATATAAAGGTATAGAAACTCATATGATGAATCATGAACAAGATAAAAAAACTACACGAGACCTCACTCCCATGATTTGGATCACATGAAAATGGTTGAATACATCATTTTATTTCCTCTGACTGATCAGTCCTTGATTTTTTTCTGATTCATCAGTTCCAACAACTTCTATGCTCAATTGAATGCTATGAATATGGTTTATCTAATCAATTTAGGTAGTCCAATTTTATACCTATGATGTAAATATTTATACAATTCCTTATCAATTCTAATAGCTTGTCTGATGCATCAATGTCTGCGCCTGTATGATAGATCAGTGGCTCAGTTTGTCTGATGGGATGGTATCTACAACATCTTTTTTCCATCTAAAACTCATCAAATGATGGTTTATTTTTCAAATCTGGTCATCTAATGGATTTCCCTATCAGTTGGATTGGTCAATAAAAACTTCTTCAAAACCAATGATTTCATCACATTCAAACTTCCAATATCCAAAAAAATTATACATCTGGTAACTCTTAAACTACATCGAAGCACCAAATAATCGGATTCCTATTTTCTTCCACAAACTCCTCCTTGTATCTTGAATTCTTTAGGATGTTAAGAACATTGATATTGGCATAACATAATCTGACTAATTTTGTAAAGTTCTATGACCTTCAACCTATTCAATAACTTTTTTATTTCCATCTAAATCTCAATGTGATTTCCAACACTTTGAATACCCAAGAACATTTTCTCCCCCTTTCTTTCAGAAATCTTAGATCACATGTTTTTATTCAACTTATGATGTTGAGAAATTTTATCACAATAAACCACCTTCATATTTAGTATTGAATGTCTCTTAATAAATTCTGCATCTGAAATTACTTCTCACTCTATTTGTGAAACTCCATTCAGAAAACATGTGAGTCTGAAAAACTAGTTCACCCACAAACCGTCTTTAGAATAGTAAACTATAAATTATGGAATTTATTAATAAACCCATTTTTGATCATCTAATTTGGGTAATAATTTTACTAAATCCCAAAAATTTCAAAGCGAAGTGATTTCTTAAAAAGAAAATAAAAAATTCATTCAGTAACAACTTATTCCATCATATGAAAAACAATTTCCTTCAAACTTGGTCCCAAAAAATATATCCCTTTGGATTTTATTGTCAAACAACCTTAATAAATAACTGAAACTTTGTAACTCAACCTATGGATCACTAATCAACTATTCTAAGACTACATGTGTGAACTCATTATAGAAAACAAGAATCATTGATAGTAAAACTCGGCTGTCTAAAAGTAGTGAATTAAGAAACATATTTATGAACTTTCTTTAAACTCTCCACGTATCTTCCAAACATATCTTTTTATTATAATAAAATTTTCCTATAATAACTTAAAAAATATATTGTAACATTTTACACACTTACATTTTGAGTTCACAGCTTACCCAAAAATCCCCTTAAATATATCCTTCCTTAAATGGTTTACCACATAAAAATGGATATATTTATGAAACATAATTTTTTACCCCTTGAAAACACTATAAAAAGACTATAAGAGAGATGGGACATAAATACAAACCTCAAAATTTGAGAGAGATAGGTTGGATTCCCATGTTTAACCTTAGTTTGAAAAATTCTTCATTTAATAATTGTTTTGTGAATATGTTAGCAACCTGTTCCATTTTAGTAACATATTCCAACTTGAGTTAATTATTATCTTCATGATCCTTGAAGAAGTGATATTTGATTTAAATATGTTTTGAAAAATAATGTTTTATTTTATTTCTTATTATATTTAAAACACTCAAATTATAACAACCCAAAAGTAGTGGTAACTCAAATTCCACTAGAAATTATTCTAACTAAGTCTTCATCTATATAAGTTGTATTATTGTTTGAGTGAAAACAACATTTTCAGATTCATCAATGATAAGATTTGAAAATTTTTTGTTTTTATTATTCCAACTCATACTAATTTACCTCAGAAAGAAAACTCCACCATATGTGGATCTTCTATCATTGACACTTCCTGTCCAATAAGCCTTTGTATAGACAAAAAAATCAAATCTTCTCGGGCTATCTTATTTTATTCCAAAAATATGTTGTACCTCTGATATATTTGAGATTATTTTCAATCTAATAGTTAATATTCATTTGTATCACTTTTAAATATTCTACATAAGGTAACAACATATAAAATATCTAGTCTTGAAGTAGTTAGATATAACAAACTTTTAATCATCTTCTAAAATTATTTATAATCCACTTACTTTCCTTCACCATTTTTTGAAAACATGGTTCAAACTAAAATTAGTGTGGAAACAAGTTTATAATTATCCATTACAAACTTTATATGAAGTTACTTAACATACCTCTCTTGAGATAGAAAGATTCATTTCTTCTTTTGTGAGATTTGTAAGATAATAAAAAATTTTATTTCACCGAGCAGGGACATTTAAAAAAACTTCTTCATCTCTTTAATAGAATTTTCAAAATTTCTATCATTATTCCTAGAAACTTCAACATCGTCCATATAAAAAATAACAATGATAGAAATATTATGATTCTATTTGATGTAGAGAGAATTATAAAAAATCTCTTTCTTAAAGTTCAAATTCTTTAACGATGTATCCAATTTGGTATACCAATATCTTAGAGATTGATTTAACCCATACAAAGATTTATTCAACTTTCAAAATTTTTTTTATCTTTTAAAATTACAAAGACACATAATTGTTCGTCATAATATTCATTATGAATTTCTCCATTGAGAAATACTGATTTCACATCCATCTATTTTTTTAACCTTATTGTAGAGTAAGTAAAAGATATAATTTGATTGTATTAAATATTTCCACTCGAGAAAAATTCCCATCAAAATCAATTATTTCAATTTGTGATTAACCTTTGAAACCAATCATGCTTTATTTCTTACCACTTCACCATATTGATTAAATTTATTTTAGAATAATCACTTTTTACTAATAACATTTTTAACATTTAGTTTGGGTATAAGTTACCAAATATCATTCCTATAAATCTATTATAACTCTTCATTCATATAATGAATCCACTCTTGATTCTTAAAAGCTTCATTAACATATTTGAATCAACTTTTGAATACAAATATTAATGAATGTTATTCTTGTTTGAACCTTTTGTTTTTGATCACCAATAATGTTTTGAACTTCCACATGTTTCATCAACATAGTTGAGATGTAAAAAGTTATTCCCCATCCTTGGAAATAGACGAGTCTGATTATTCCATCTATGTATCATTTCCATTGTTGGAATTATTTTTATGTTCCTCAATGAAAAATATTTCATCTCTTTTATCTTCCTGTTCTGCCTGTGTTTGTGAAACATCTTCATCAATTTTTTTCATGAACTTTTACATCAATAGAATAAACTATACTTCCTGTTTCTTTATTGAAACATCTATATCCTCTACCATCCAGAGCATATCCAAGAAATATTTTATCTTCAATAATTTGATCTAATTTTACAATATTTCAACCTTTGTACTTTATGATATAGGGACTTATAAAAACCCTTAAGTTTTTCAAACATGGAATTTCATTGTAAAAAATTTCATAGAGTCATATCATAACTTGGAATAAAGAAAAATATATTCTGAATATAGATTTTTGTACACATTTCTTTCCTCCACAAGTAGTGAGAAAGGCCATGTTCGATTAACATAGAACAACCCATATTTATGAAATTTCTATTCTTTCATCCAGAAAAACCATTCTACTTTGGTGTGTATAGTGAACTAAACTCATGAATAATTACATGTTTTTCAAGATAACTTTTTAATTTTTCATTATTGTATTAACCAACATAATCAGTTCGAAACTTCTTTATAGAATATCCACATTCCTTTTCAGCTCTTCTTCAGAAACACTTAAACATATTTAGAGCATCTGATTTATGTTTCAAATACATAATAAAAGTAATGTAAGAAAAACCATCAAATAATTAAATAAATTACTTATATCAGAATGTTGATTGTATACTCATTGGACCATAAATATCACAATGAATTTGTTACATGGTATGAGTTGTAAGAATTTAAAAATTCTTGTTCACAGAGTTTGTAATATTCTCTTTTCAACAGATTGAGAAGCACCAATCTATTCTTCTTATCATACCAAGAATATCAAGAACATTTTATCACTTTATTAAATTATAAATATTTCTTTGAAACATATGCACCAAAATTTTATGCCACAAATGAGTTTATTTTATCATACATAGATAACATGAATTATTAAAATCACTAACTTGAAACAAGTTACCATTTTTACATTGGAGTGTCTTAACTACTTTTCCATATTCAAATATTTTCATAAAAAAACCATCTTTCCTAAAAACATATTTATTCCATTTATCACAAAGTTGTGAAATACCCAACAAGTAGTGTTTCAACCCATCTAAAAACAAGGTCTTTTTTGGATTTCAATTTTTCTTCCAAAATATTAGCAGACCCAACACCTTTGATTATGAGAGACTCACTATTATCAATCATCATTATTACTTCTTTTAAATATTTCACTTTCTTAAAAATTTCAAATCTCCTCACATATGTGAGGAGCACCCACTATCCAAAATCCTATTTCATTCCCCTTTGGTAGATTTGAGAGCAGTTTCTATAACAAAAACTTTTTCTTTCCCTTTATCTTCTTTCACACCGAGATTTTGATAATTGTTATAATTTTTTTTGTTCTATTAACCAAACAAGACATCCCTTAGTAAGATGTAAAATTTTTTAACATCTTTCAAAAATAGTTCTAGATGATTTAACCTATTTTCAACTTTTAGAAAAACTTTCGTTGAGTTCCTCATTTGAGAGGATCGACTCTCCCTTCCATAGATGAATATTTAGCATCAAAATTTTTAGGAATAATTTGTAAGATCTTTTCAACAACTATTTAATCTTAAAACTTCTCACCACGAAATCTTATAATGATAAAAATATCATTGAACTTTGTAAAGAAGTCACCAATACATTATTTCTCACCCATTTGGAGATTTTTATACTTTAGTATCCATATTTGTAATGTTTTCTTCACCACCTTTGTATTTCCTTCATAGATATTTTTCAAATTATCCAAAATACCTTTAATAGTTTCAACTACATTTAGTCTAAGAAATTCAATTTCAAAAAGTTTTGATATTAAATATTTCTTATCCCTTCCATCATTCTATATATTTTTATTGTCACACCTCGACCAAATTAATTATTTTATTATTTCTTTGGGATTAACTAATTTTTTTTGGGGTTCGGGTTGAATCCCAGACAAAAAACTTCTGAGTTATGTTAAAAAGTGCCAATTTTCAGCTAATGTCGCTAGGCGCATAGACATAGCACATTTTGGAAACCCTTCATGACTCCGCATAGGCCTCGACACGATGCGCCTGCCTTCGGAAAATTTAAAATTAGTGAAGTTTGTGATTTTTTTGTTTGAAATTTTTATGTATAATAATAATAATAATATTATTATAAATAATAATAATATTATAATTTTACGAGAGTTGAGATGGGTCTTAGAACGATGTGCATGAACTTAACGGTTAGCGGTGGCTGTGCGGTCAGCCTGGGTACCCGTTCGGCAACTTCTGGAGTAGACAGAAGCTACCGCACGGTCCGCGCACAACCGATTGTGGTGTGCGCGAACCACACATTTACAGTATTCGAATAAATAAAATTAAATAATGTAGAATGAGATTGAACTAAAATAAATTGGACACTATATATTATTACCATTAAAGAAAAATCACTATTGAAGAATTATTTTTATTAAAAGTTCTATTAATACTATATAATTATTTAAATTGTTACTAATATTAATTTTATTAAAAATGAAATAACTATCATTATTTTTACCATTTAAAATTATTATCAGTCGTGCGGGTTAACCACATAGTTGCCCAACATTTAAAATGAATCGAAGTAATTAAAGATGAAAAGAATATTTTTAGTGTTGCATATGATATTATTATTATTATTATTAAATATGTTCTTGTTTTTTTATAATTATAAAAATAATTATTATAATAATAATTATTATTATCATTAAAGAGGTTTTTATTAATATTAAGTGTATTATTAGTAATTTTTTTGTTGTTATTATTAATGTTATTATTATTACTATTCTTATTCTTATTTTCTTCTTATTATTTTTATGTATATATTTTTTATTACTATAGATGAATGTTTTACTTTGTTTTATTCATTTGTTTTGTTTTTTTATTTCTTTTTTTACATAACCCTAATCCAGGTGGCTCGCCCTCTCTCCGCACGCCACCACCCCCTCCTTTCTCTTCTTCTCTTTGTGCAGTAGCTCCTCCTGCCCATCCTGTCTGCTCCCTTCTTCTTTCCCTTCACGTTGCTTCTGTTCTGCCTCTTCCCAACAGCCTGCACAACACCATACTACACCGTCTCACTCCCGAATGACCCGCTTCTTGCCTAGCTCATCCTGCAGCACGACTCCCTATAGTGCACGCCTCAGCGCCCTCCCTCCAGATCCCTTCGGCCCGCCACCTTCAGGACACCTCGTTGCAGCACCCCCAACCCCTGTTTCCGGCTCACCCGCACCAAGGCCCGCCTCCCTCATTTGTGATAGCGCCCTGACTCCCTACATCTGGCACCCTCCAACCTCCCTCCCTACTACCTACCGTCGCTCACCCCTCCTGCTTCGCCCTCGCAGCTCCGCCTCTAGGTTCGGTGCCCCCTTGCTGGTCAGGCCCCCTCACCTCACGCCCCAACCATCCTCACCTTGCCCTTCTTATCCTGATGCCTTCCGCACAAGACCCCACAAACCCCCTTTTGTGATCCCGTGCCCAGCTGACCCAGCCGTCTAGCCTTATCCCCTCACCTAGCAGCTCGATCTCCCACCAGCTCACCCTCGCTCTGACCTGCCTCTCCACTGCTCCAGCCGTTGAACCTCCTACGCGGTGGTGCAACCCTCCGACCGGCCGCATGCCTTTCCCGTACGCGTGCTCCCCCTTCTGGTGACCTTTCCAGCACCCCGAAGCTCCTCGTCATACTTCCGAGGTGGAACGACCAGCCCTTCCATCTCCCGTTCCATCTTTGTTCACGTGGCCAGCCACACGCACACACCTTGTTCTCAACTGGGTGCAAGACAACTGCCCACCTCCGAAGGTGAGCGGTTTGGTTTCGTTCTGTTTCACCTGCACTAGTGTCGAGGTGGGTTTCATGCTGTTTATTAGTTTGGATTATTTTAATTCATGATTTCTGTGTTTTTAGATGATTTTCATTGTTTCACTGAATGGGTGAGGTTTTCTGTTATGTTGCGGTTGTCAGCAAGTTGCGCGTACTTGTGCGCAAGTGTGAGACGTGCAGCGTCACAATAACCGAAATTCATGTTGAGGTATGTCCCCCACTGCATTCACCTTTAAATTTAGATTTTATTAATTTCTTGATGTTTTTATTAATTTTAATAGATGGGAAATGATATAAGATAATTAATTTTTAAATGATTATTTGGCGTAAAAAGAGATGTTTATTTTGTACAAGACACTTGAGATATTTTTACTGATGAACAGACACTCAACTGTGAAAGAATGTCTGTTTTTCTTTTAAAAATATTTCATGGAATTTCAAATGTAGTTTTGGTTTAAATGATAAATGATTTCTTCTGAAGTGTGAATGAGTGTTTTGAGTTTTCTTGAGAAATGAGGGTTTTCTTTAAAATTGGTGAAGGCCCGTTTAACACTTTAATAAAAATAAATTATTCTGGAGAACTCTCTTTGGGGTGAATCAGGGGTGATCTTTAGTGTACGTTGACTGCGTGAGTTGTGTGTGATATATATGCTACTTGATTGACTTTTCTGACACACCCCTTTACCTTTTATTATTCATGTTGACATTGGAACATGGCATAGTGAGTGAATATTCTGATAATGATTGCTACATTAGTTTATATTACGCACTGGCTAGTGGCCCCATAGCAAGGGAATACTGATTTATTGCTTCTATGGGGATTGATCCCCTCGGTTAGGCCATGAAGGGATATACTGAGCATTAGGGTGTTATGACATCATTGAGTTAGAGCATGCCTTCAGGATGTGTCACATGTATAGTACGTTCTGGATTGTTCACGAGCTCCTAGGTTCGACCCATGTTTCCTTTAGTGTTTATTTGTGTGTGGAAGATGATTGAGAGATCTAATTCTGTTGCTGGACCATGTGTGCCATTTTTCCCATTTCCCTTGGTGTGTGTTGTGTTTTATGTGTGGTTTTACTTTTTTTCTAATAACTGAAGTTTGGATTCCTAAATTGTTCATAGAAAATGTTTTAAAATGAAATATACCTATTCCTTTCAAACATTAAACTTGTTTTTTAAATTAAAAAGGGAAATGGACTGTTACTTGTTTTAGAAATGAAAGTGTGTATAAAAACTAATATTTTATATACTTTAGTTCAAACCTGTAATTAGTAAAAAAATATATTTAAATGTAGTGCATTGGGAATAGTTTGTTGGGCATGCCTACTGAGTTTTAATACTCATGCCTATAGTGTTTTCCTATTTTTAGATTCTATTGTAGGTTTGACTCAAGATTGCTCATCGTGGGTGAGAGTTAGTTGTGGACTGGTGAGCGACTCTCAGAGTCGCGAGGGGTTTTGGTCATGGTCAGGTTAGTTGGTTGTTGCTAATCGTTCTTTCTTTTCAGTGTCATTTATTTACTTTGTGTTATTTTAATTTTCCATGGATTTATTTATTTTCATTGGGTGAAATCATTCCCATTTGTCCTCTATTGATGCCCTGGCACTTGTCGCCAGCCCGGGAGGATCGGGAACGCCTCTCGGGTCAAGTCGCGGACTGGCTAGGGTGATCAGTTCAGGGTCGACCCAGGTTGGTTCGTGAAAAAATGGTATCAAAGGAGGTTGGATCTTGGGAAAACCTTATTTTTTAGAGTACCAATCTTTATCTGGGGTTGTCATGGTATGAGTATAATTGTCGAGACTCGGGGTGTATGGAAGAGATGGACGTCATGAACCCTTGATCATTCCGAACCTTGGGTCACCATGGGATGTTTGAGTTGTTGGTGTCTTTTGGTTCTTTTGAGTTGTTTTATGTTGGGAAATAAAATGGAAGCCAGGTAAGTGACCTTTGTGAACTTGCATGGTCTAGAAAGCCATGTGGAGCTAGAGACATTACCCTAGAGTGCTTGTGACAGTGGCGTGACTGGCGTATGGCCGCCAACCATATGTCCAAGTCACCCATCGACACTAGTTTCTCCTTGTGGATCTTTTGGGGTTTTCTTTATTTATAATAATTGTTTTTAAGGCTTTATTTTGAAAATTGTAAAAAGTTGAATCTAAAATGGCAATGAACATGTTTTGATCCTGCCCCTTGTTATCTTGTTCCTTAGTGTTCTCCCCCCACGAAGGTTCGATGGATGACCAAGGTGCAACTTTAGGTGGTGTATCCTTAGGAAATCCTCAAGATGATCAGCCTATAGACTATGTTCTAGAATTCTGGAAGTTGAATCCTCCCCTGTTTTATGGTCAAGCAGATCCACTTTAGGCGGAGGAGTGGTTATAGAAGATTGAGAGGAAGTTCAATTTCATTGTGTTGCCTAAGTCATTAAAGGTGAAGTTAGCTAAATTTATGCTTGAAGGTCCAACTTGTAAATGGTGGAAGTCCGTGTCTCGGAATAAACCTAGGGAAGCTCTAACATGGGAGTTTTTCAAGTCATCATTCATCCAGAAATATTTCTCTAAGTTGACGAAACTGAGGAAGAGGATAAAGTTGTGTTGCCTTCATCAGGGCGTTGAATCGGTCCTAGAATTCTATCGAAATTTCATATACCTAGTTCCATATGACCAATGTTTTGTTGCAAATGATATCGGGAAGGATCGAAAATTTGAGTCTGGAATCCGACCTGAACTGCGATCGAAAGTGGAAGAGCTCAACCTAACCACATTCTCGGATGTTGTGGGGCAAGCCTTTCTTGCTGAAGTTGAGTTATCAGGGGGACATGAGGTGGTGAATTCTCCCCTGACCTTGGGAAGCAGTGTAGAGGATGATGATAGGAAGAATGAGAAGAGACCTAATGTTGGTGGCTCTAATAGAGGGATTAAGAGGCCTTCAGACCTTCAGCCATCTTCATCACACCGCAATGTCGCGATCTGTGACCAGTGTGGTAGGCAGGGTCACAAGAGGCCAACGTGCCCGACTGCTCCGAGACCCTACCACACCTGTGGACATCTGGGTCACTTGTAGAGATTCTTCCATGGTGTTTCCAAGAAGAACACCGAAGCTAGAACTATCTCGTGGAAGGTCACCTCATCCCGTCAGCAGGAGTAGGGTAATGTTTGGGGATCAATTTGAGGTTTTCTCTTTGTAGTGTTCCCTGGATGTAGTGGTTGTCTCTTATAGAGTTTTTTGGTGTTTCTTTTTTTTTTTCTCTTCAGTTGTAAGAATGGTTATTATCAAACCTCTTTGAAACTTTTATTTTATTGGAAGTTTTTTTTGGTGAAATTTGGGTTTGTGTGTTATGTTTGGGAATTTTTGAATCCTGACTATGAGGCAGAAGATTCTTCAATCATCGGTGCCCCAGCCATAGGCCTCGAAGTGAAGTTGGTGCGTAGTCAGGAGAGCACCAACGGTGAAAAAGGGACTTGGTTTAACCTTTGTCCTTAATGTTTCATGGTTTGTGTTCTTCGAGGATGCGATGTTGTTTATGGGGGGATGACGATAATTTGATTCTCTATCAGTCGGGCCCTTCCCTTCTACCCCCTTATGGTGGGGGTTTTTGGTCCGTGCAAAAAGTTTTCAAGTTCGGTTAATCACCTCAGTTCTTATGGTGAGGAGACCCATAGCGGGTCTCGTAAAGTTACACCTGAAGTAATTTAGAGTTAGCCCAATCCTTATGGTGGGTATTATTTTTGGGACTCCCCGTGTCAGTATCAGAGTTTGGGTTCGGGTATCATTTGGTGGTGAGTGGTCTCATGTGGAACCACTTAATTTTATGTTCTTCCTCTTGGATAAATGTCGGGATTTTAGTACACCCAACGGTTCTGTTGGACTAAGATTATAGGGATAAGTCTTAGAAGTGATTTAATTTTGTTCATTCCTTTGTTGAAATGGATGGTTTGGGTTTCGTTTTGGTGGTGTTTAATGTGTTCATGTTTTGAGGATAAGTTGCATGTCATGAGTTTTCGATGTTTGTTTGGATCGATCAACTGGAGACACTTAAACTTTTGGGGGTGGGTGAAACTTGATAAGTCTTATCTTTGGGTCTAGATCTTGTTGTGTATTTCTGAGGGCGGAAAGTGTTATGGTGGGGATAATTGTTATACCTCAACCAAATTAATTATTTTATTATTTCTTTGGCCTTAAATAAATTTTATTGGGGTTCAGGTTGAGTCCCGGACAAAAAACTTTTGAGTTATGTTAAAAATTACCCGTTTTTCAGCTGATGTGATTAGGAACATGGGCAGAGCACATTTTGTAAATGCCACACAACTCTTATTAGGCTTCGAAACAATTCGCCAGCCTTCAGAAAATTCAAAATGAGTGATGTTTGTGATTTATTTTGTTGTTTGAAATTTTTATGGATAATAATTTTATTATTATTACTATTATTTTATGAGAGTTGAGATGAGTATTAGACCGGTGTGCAGGCACGACACGGTTAGCGGTGGCCATGCGGTTGGTCTGGGTACCTGTGCGGCAGCTTCTAGAGTAGATAGAAGCTACTGCACGGTCCGTGCACAACCACTTGTGGCATGCGTGAACTGCACAGTTGCAGTATTGAAATAAATAAAATTAAATAAAAAAGAATGAGATTGAACTAAAATAAAGTGGACAAAATATATTATTACAATTAAAGAAAAATTACTATTGAAGAATTGTTATTATTAGAAGTGTTATTAATACTATATAATTATTAAAATTGTTACCAATATTAATTTTATTAAAAATGGAATAACTATCATTATTTTCACAATTTAAAATTATTATCAGTCGTGCGGGTTAACCACGTAGTTGCCCGATATTTAAAATGAAGCCAAGCAATTAATGATGAGAAGAATTTTATTAGTGTTGCATATAATAATAATAATAATATTATTAATTATGTCCTTGTTTCTTTTTTTAATTATAAAAAAATTATTATTATTATTATTATTATCATTAAAGAGGTTTATTATTGTTATTAAGTGTACTATTAATATAATTTTTGTTATTTTTATGTTATTATTATTATTATTCTTCTTATTATTATTCTTATTATTATTTTCTTCTTATTATTTTTATGTATAATTATAATTATTATTATTATGGATGAATGTTTTACTTTGTTTTATTAATTTGTTTTGTTTTATTTTTATTTCCTTTTTTACATAACCATAATCCAGGTGGCTCCCCCTCTCTCCACGCACCACCACCCCCTCCCTTCTCTTCTTCTCTTTGTGCAGTAGCTCCTCCCGCCCAGACTGTCTGCTCCCTTCTCCTTTCCCCGCTTTTTGCTTCTGTTCAGCCTCCACCCAGCAGCCTGCGCAACACCCTACTACTCCGACGCACTCCCACAAGACCCAACTCCTTCCCAACTCATCCTGCAATGTGACTCCCTATAGCACACACCCCTACGCCCTCTAACTAGATCCCTTCGGCCCACCACCTTCAGGCCACCTCGTTGCAGCACCCCCAACCCCTGTTTCCGGCTCACCCGCACCAAGGTCCGCCTCCCTCGTCCATGACAGCATCCCGACTCCCTACATCTGGCACCCTCCAACCACCCTGCCCTACTACCTACCATCACTCACCCCTCCTGCATCGCCCTCACAACACCACCTCTAGGTTTGGTTCCCTCCTGCTGGCCAGGCCCCCTCGCCTCATGACCCAGCCAGTCTTGCCTTGCCCTCCTTATCCTGCTGCCTTCCACGAAAGACCCCGCACACCCCCTTCTTTGATTCGGTTCCCGTCTGACCAAGTCAGCTAGCATTGGAATCTCTTCCAGCAACTCGATCTCATGCCAGCTCGCCCTCACCCTGACCTGCCTCTCTGCTGCTCCAGCCGTCAAACCTCTTACGTAGTGATGCAACCCTCCGACCAACCGCACTCCCTTCCCAGATGCATGCTCCCCCATCCGGTGAGCTTTTTGGCACCCCACAACTCCTCATCGTCCTTCCGAGGAGGAACGACCAGAACTTTCATCTCCTGTTCCATCTTCATTCGCATGGACAACCGCGCGTGCATGCCTTGTTCTCAACTCAGCACAAGACAAACGCCCACCTCCAAAGTTGAGCAGTTTGGTTTTGCGCCATTTCTCATACACTAGTGTTGATGTGGGTTTGACATTGTTTATTCATTTGGATTATTTTAATTCAGAATTTATATGTTTTTAGATGCCTTGCATAGTTACAGCGTGTGGGTGAGGTTTTCTATGATGTTGCGGTCGTCAGCATGTTGCGCGTACTTGTGCATAAGTGTGAGACGTGCAACATCTTTATAACCGAGTTGCAAGTCGAGGTAGGTCCTCCACTACATTCACCTTTAAATTTAGATTTTATTAATTTCTTGATGTTTTTATTAATTTTAATAAATGGGAAATGATATAAGATAATTAATTTCTAAATGATTATTTGGCGTAAAAAGAGCCGTTTATTTTATACATGACACTTGAAATATTTTATTGATGAATGAATACTCAATTGTGAAAGAATTCCTGTTTGGCCTTTAAACATAATTCACAGAATTTAAAATGTAGTTTTGGTTTAAATGATAAATGATTTATTCTGAATCATTAACAAGTGTTTTGGGTTTTCTTGTGAAATGAGGTTTTTCTATAAAATTGGTGAAGGCCCATTTGGAACTTTAATAAAAATAAATTATTTTGGAAAACTCTCTTTGGGGTGATTCAGGGGTGATCTTTGGTGTACGTTGATTGCGTAAGTTGTGTGTGATATCTGTGCTACTTGATTGACTTTGTTGACTCACCCCGTTCCCTTTTATTATGTGTATTGACATGGGAACCTGACATAGTGAGTGAATCTTTTGAGAACGATTGTTGCACTACTTTAGATTACGCAATAGCTAGTGGCCCCATAGTAGGGGAATACTGAGTTATTGCTAATATGAGGATTGGGCCCCTCAGTTAGGCCATGAAGGGATATACCAAGTGTGAGGGCGTTATTACGTCATCGAGTCAGAGCATGACTTCAGGATGAGTCACATGTATAGTACGTTCTGGATTGTTCATGAGATCCAAGGTTCGACCCATGTTTTTTTTAGTGTTTATTTGCGTGTGGAAGATGATTGAGAGGTCTAGTTCAGTTGCTGGCCCATGTGGGCCATTTTTTCCATTTCCCTTGGTGTGTGTTGTGTGTTATGTGTGGTTTTCCTTTTTTTTCTAATAACTGAAGTTTGGATTCCTAAATTGTTCACAGAAAATGTTTTAAAATGAAATGTACCTATTTCTTTCAAACATAAAACTTGTTTTTTTAAATTAAAAATGGCAATGGACTATTACTTGTTTTAGAAATGAATGTGTGTGTGGAAACTAATATTTTATATAATTTAGTTTAAAACTGTAATTAGTAAATTTCTTTATTTAAAGGTAGGGAATTGGGAATAGTTTTTTGGGAATGCCTACTGAGTTTTAATACTCATGCCTATAGTGTTTTCCTGTTTTTAGCTTCTATTGCAGGTTTGAATTGAGCTAGCTTTTAGTGGGTTAGAGTTGGTTATGGACTCGTGAGCGACTCTCGGAGTCGCGAGGGGTTTTGGTCATGGTCAGGTTAGTTGGTGGTTGCTGACTGTTCTTTCTTTTCAGTGTCATTTATTTACTTTGTGTTATTTTAATTTTCTATTACTTTATTTATTTTCACTAGGTAAAATCGTTCCCATTTGTCCTCTATTGATGCCCTGGCACTTATCGCCAGCCTAGGAAGATCAGGAACGCCTCTCGGGTTATGTCGCAGACCGGATCTGGTGATCGGTTTAGGGTTGACCCAGGTTGGTTCATGGCATTTATTATCAACAAATTTAAGAGAAAATATTTTAAAAATAGGATTTAATCCATCCATAGTATCTTTCAAAACCTCATAACCAAGAGATATAATATATTTCAACATTTTAACTTTCTAAATATGATAGTTATTTTCACCAATGATTGGAATCCCCTTACTTTTTAATTAATTAAAATTGTACATAACAAATTCCCTTAAAAATATTTAGAAAAGAGTAAACAAATGGACCTTCATATTTATACCAATTGAAAAGGACCAACCAAGATCAATGTAATCACTGAGAGGGGGTGGGGGTTAATAAAGGATATATTTTTCTTTTATGTTATATTTATTTTATAAAAAACTTATTCTCCTATTAAAGGTTTATAAATTTTATAAAAACAAATCATTCACAAATCCATTGGAATACATGTATTTATAAGGTTCACTACTCAATTGGAGTATCTATTCCTTAGCATGGTTTGGAAATAATCCAATACAACACAATCCAATAGAAAAAAAATCCTTTTTCATGGATACAACATATAGGAAATACCCTCAGACTTTTGTAGAACTACTATCAATAAAATAAAACATGTGTTTCTTCTAGCATGAATGATGTAAATAAGTTTTTGTAACAAGTTTGAAAAATTTCACCAATTGGTTCTAAACATGTCACAGTGCTACTTCAAAAACATACAATTTAGTATTTATTTTTAAATAAGTTATTTACTTTCTTACCTAGGATCATACAGGAGAACTCATAGGGACTTCATATTAAAACAAAATATGATTATCATGTCCAATTATAATTTCAAAAAATAAGTCTGAATTGTCAGCATGAAAAATTGTTTATTTTATTTTTATTTCCCTAGAACTTTTATTCCGATCTAAAAAACCTGATCCCAATTTATTTTGAACACTTATTCTATCTGGAAACAATTTCTCAAGAAATTATGTCTATAAAAATTTCTATACCAATTCTAGCTTAAAATATCCAGTTATATTTCCTTCTCCCACACATGAATAGTTTAAATGTACATTGTACTTGGACCTCTATATATAGTTGTCTAATAATATAGTTCTGGAGAAAAAATAATTTCATTTTCCCAATCATAATAATTTTGGAAACACAAATTTCATTTTCATTTGAACTCTATATGTGACCATTTCTCTTGGCTTTTGAACCCTTATGGATTCTTGACAAATATTATCGATCTCTCCAAAACATCTTACTTCATAATTGAAACATCTCAAGATCTCATTATAGAAAACATCTCACTCCAAAATAGTTCATCATTCTGATTTTCTTGATCTGATGAAGAACATGTAAAATAAAAACCTTCCCAATCCAATGATCCAAAAAAATGAAACTACATTTCCATAATTTTTTTTCTACTTCTAAAGACATCATAACCTAACAGCATTCCGATGGAAAATTTAACATGTTTCACCTTTTCAAATTAATTATTCATTTGACTAACTAATACCTTGACTAAAGAAACTACATTTGATATATCCCAACATTAGGTAACTTATTTGTGTAAGTGTCTTCCTGATGGATTGATCTCTATTGGTTGTCTTATGTAATGGTGTCAAAAATAATCTGATGAATCTTGAACAAAAAAAACTTAAGACCTCACTCCGATGCTTTGGATCACATGAAAATGGATGACTACATTTTTGTATTTCATCCGACTGATCATTCCATAATGTCATTATGATTCCTTGGTTCCAAAAAATTATCTAATCAGTCACACCCCATGAATCTATTTTATTTGATCAATTTAGGTTGTTCTATATTCTACCTCTGATGGAACTATGCATCTGATTCCTTATTGGTGCCAACCACTTATCTAATGCATTAGTGTCTGTACCTGTCTAATAGATAGGAAGATCTGTTTTTCTAATGGGCCAATATCAACAATGTCTTCTATCCTTATAAAACATAGAAACTGATGGTTCATTTGTTGAATCAATTTGTATGATGGATCGCCCCATCTAATGGATTGTTCAATCAACACTTATGTAAAACCTCTGACTTTAGTATAATAAAACATCTAGTATCCAAAAAACTTATGCATCCAGTAACACTTTAACTATGTAGAGGCACCAAAGAATCATATTTCTCTTTTATTACACAAAATCATACTTATATCATGACCTCTTAATGATGTTAAGAACATTTATACTAGTATAAAATTTTCTGACTAATTTTGGAGTGTTCTACGACTTTCCACCTTTTCAATACCTTTTATATTTCCATCCAAAACTCAATCTGATTACCAACACATTGAATGGCTGAATAATTTTATCTTTAATTATTTCACAAATCTTGGATCACATGTTTTTTGTAAAATAATTATGTTGATAACTTTTATCACAGAAAATAATTATCAAATTTAGCATGAAATGTCTCTTAATACATTCTACATCCAAAAAAACCTTATCACTAACTTTATGACACTCCATCTGAAAAATATGTGAGTCTGAAAAAATGTTCACTTATAAAAAATCTTCAGAATAAAAAACTATAAATTATGGAATTTCTTATGAAAACTAAATTCAACCCTCTGAGTCTGGTACAAATTCATCCAAACACCAAAAATTTCAATGTGAAGTGATTTCTAAAGAAGACTACAACAAAAAAAAAACCATTAAGCAACCACTTCTTCCAACATTTGAAAACACACTTCCATCCAACTTGGTCCCAACATGACCTTTATCACCTTCTATTATTATTTAGGTCTTACTCTTTTCTTCTATGTACATATCTTCACTTCCCATAAAGGTTATCCTACTTAGAAACCTAATTATCTGATTATTCCAGATGACCTTCGTACATACCTTTTTATATTATCAAGTGTATGTTTTATTAACCCTCCTCATGATGTGGGATTAAAATAAGGGTATTATCAAATGTCAAACCCTTGATTATTGAGATCATGATTAAATTGTGAGGATGCAATTTATTTAATGTGGCAGAGTGTAACACCCTAAGATTTTAAAATAGTAACATCACATTTAATAGAATATATGACACAAAACACCAAGATTATAAGAGAATATAGAACCCAGAGACATTAAAATATGTTTCTTTGTAAATAAATTCAATCACTTCGATATTTTTCAATGCACACAACACCGTGTTTAAACAAAATGATATACTCAATTAAAATATTATTTTTTAAACATGACCATTATAACCTAGCTGATAAGATGGAGAATATGAATAATAATAAATAAATTATGAAAATTATAGGGTTTAAACATGTATAAAATAAATTAAATGGTTACCCATTTATCATAAAAATTAAGAACCATTTGAAATAGAAAGAAATGTTTTCTAAAATCCTGTATTTTTATGAAAGGCGGATTAATCATGATCTGTACACATAATTTATAATTAAAATTTAATGATTTTATAAAATTTATTTGAAAAATAGGCTTCATTTTTGTTATCTAATAGTAAAAAATTATCTTTGGATGAATTTTTTAGAATTTTCTAAACATATTAATTTTTAATGAATAGTGATAAATACTATTTTTATTGAAAATATCCTTTTTTATACATTATATTCCAAGTTAAATTAAATATTAATTTTTAATGTAAAATTAGTTAACTTATATTACAATTTAACTAATTTAATCTATTGGAATCAATTTCATTTTTAATTTCTATATTAAAACATTCTATACTTATGAGAATTGTCTCTTTGGAAAACTGCTCTTTCGTCACATATACAGTTTAATTTTATATTGAAATATGAAAATTATATGAATTTAATTTATAAAAATATATTAAATATTTTAAATCAAAATAATTTATATTATCTAATAATTTCAACTTAATTTTTATCCATAATGAATAGTGAAAACACTAAAAATTAATTATTGTAGTTTTGGTAAAAATGGGTTTGCTGGGGGGGGGGGGGGGGTAAACTAAGAAGATGAGGTTTAACAATGACCTGAAAAATGTTAATAACCCATTTTATAGACATATTTGGACATTATAATCTCTATGGTTCTATAATTACCCATTTTAGAGGCTTGTGGCATGAGAAAAATATGGGTATTACTTTATCTTTTAAAAAATTCCTTGTGTTCCCAATTATAAATAAACACCCCATCTCCCCCTATTCACACTTCAAAAACCAAATGGTTCCACCAATACCAACCCAAATATATTTCTTAATTCCACCCCAAATATCATATAGAAATTATTTTTATTAATAATACCTTTTAATAAGGCTTTAGTAATAAACAAAAATAGGCTTTCTGAAGAAGGGGTAAAATTATTAAACATGTGTATTTGTTTTATTTATTTTTTAGAACTATTTAAAACCTTATTAAATTTTGATAATATAATAAAAATTTTATATTATATATAATTAATTTTTTTTATTTTAATTAAATTACCAATATCCATCTCCACTTCCTTAAAATTGAAAATGAAACCGTTGATCGTGTGTACGATAGACTACCGCCTCACGAATCGATGTATTTCATTTTCCATCACCACATTTAAAGGATTAATATAATTATGGGTTTAACATAATTATATCATATTTATGAAATTATCATACTTATTTAATTATTATATCACAAATACCTTCTTACTTTCCATTCTGTGGGGGATATAATAATGTCACTCATCTGAACGGCGGACTACCACCTAGCAAAACGATGTAATTTATTTTTTGCTTACGCTTTCCATGAAAGTTAGTAAGGTTAAACTTAATGAATATATTTTATATTTATGATATAAAAATACTTCTTTAAATATAATATCCCATATAAATTCTTACATTTCAATCCGTTGGAAACAACAACATCGCTCATGAGTACGTGTGGACTACCGCCTCCACATAGCGATATGAAATGTTTTTCATTAAATTTTAACATGGATGGTAATGAATATGTATTTTATTAATATAAATTATATATATAACATAATAATTATTATTTAAAGATTAATTAATATTTATTTTCCTTTCACTCCATCTATTGATAAAAATGAAAATGACATTCATGTGTACGTATGGCCCACTGTCTCCATGAACTGTGCAATCCATTTTCTATATCTAACTTTAATAGATTAATCTAAATACATATATAATTAATATGTATTATATTTATATCATGTTTAAAACTATAGAGATTATGTAACAATGATCAAATTAAAAAGACTAAAACGACGATGCTAAAACATACACAAAAAATGAAGTAATTATCACCCGAAACAGTGATTTTAACAAAGAGTTTTTTATAAATGGGTGAAAAAATACTATAAGTAAATCATATATATAATTAGATATAAAATTATGGTACTATAATATATTTTTTATAAATAAGGTTTGTAAATATACGAATGAAGTCGAACCTAGGGTAAGGATTTTTCTCGTCTCACTTTTACTTCTATGAGACATGTGCCATATTTCACACTTATTTGTTTTGTGTGTTGAATATACGAACCATTTGATATGTTATATCATGAATATATTTAAATTCATGACATTTAAAGTTTTATTTTATGAATATTTATTTTATGGGGCTTATTATTCAGAAGTTACCAAAGTGGTAAGGGTTTATTTCACAATCTCATTATTATTTGGGATTTTTTCTGTTTAAGTATACCTTGGGTGAATTATTTGATATTTATATCTAAAAGTAAATATATTTTCTTATAATCTGGATATTCATTAACTTTTCCAAGTAATATTACATCATTTAAACTTTTTGGTACATAAAATGATAGAGAAAATGTTTTTAATAAAATACGACTTTATTTTTATCTTCAGTTGAAAATCCCTTTTCATCAAAATATATGTTTTAAAAAAATGTTATCAAAAATGTTTTTAACCTTTTATAAATTATTTATTAAATAAAATTTACCTTTTTTACTTTTTAATTTTTTAAAGTAAGCTTCATGTCATTTTCAATATAAGGCCCATTTTTCTTTTACCTAAACTGTGAAAGGAATCTTTTTTTCAACATTTACGATATGAATCTTTGTTTCAACATTTAAGATTTGAAAATAATTTTATTTATAAATAAAATTTAAAACTTTTGAAATAATATTTTCGATATAAATGGAATTTTTCATGATCATAGCCACTCAATGTTTTAAATATTGTTTCAAAAGTTTTAAATTTTATTTTTAAATAAAATTATTTTCATAATGTTTTGTGAAATTTTTATTTTATAATTTGAACGTCCAAGTACAAAGGATATTTTCCTAAAGAATGTTTTTAATGACATTTTTATGTTACTTATATTCATTGAAAACAATAAAAATTTATTGTACTTATCATCAACTAGGAATATGATGTATTTATATTATCACTATTCATTATGTGGATGGTTTATTATTAGTTTGAATGATTATGTATACTTTTTTTACCATTCACCATATTATTCTAGATGGTTTATGACTATATTTATTTGATTATGGTAAAGTATTAACATTATGTATGTTAGTTTTTTAGTAAGAATGTTTGTGTTTATTATGTTTCACCACTTTAATATGAGTAATTAATTAGACTTATTATGTTATTGGTGGTACCCAATTATAGATAACCAGTCGATGTATTGACAGGTCTCATGAGACAAATAATTTCAACAAATTAGATGGGTTTCTACAAAAAAAATTAAAATGTCTTGTAAAAGGTCCTGATAGTATATTTCAGATGTCCAACACTACGACTTTACTCATTGTGAGATCTGTTATTTATATCCATTTTAGCATTCTATTTATTAGAGTATCCCATGAAAAGTTTCAAGATTATGTGATTATTTATATGGATTTATTTTATCATCATTTATTTCTTCAAATTTATTTTTATTTTATTGATTAAATAACACATGTTTCAATTATTTACCTTGTCATATTGATAATGATTATTTATTAATGATATATTATGATGTATAATTACCCTTACTAAGAATCTGTACTCACCCCTTTATTATGTTTTATTTTCCCCAGGATACTAGGAAGTATTTTGTGATTAACATGCAGGGATATGCTATGAGGAATAATGGTGTTCTTTGAGAATTTTTGTGTGTGTATTTTATGTTTTCAATTTTAATGTGAATTTTAATTATATATATAGTATACTAATACTACTAAACTATTCGGCCCTTAAGGATGCAATTCATTGTATCTTATGTTAATATAATCAAGTAACCACTAGATATGAAATAATGGGGATGAGGTTGTAAAAAAGTTAGTAGGATAATATTATTCTTATGTAATTATGGATGATTATTTATTGTTTACATGGGTGTATTTACTAACTCAAAAGAGTGGGACATGTATATGTTTTTAGAAGTATGAAAAATTTATAGAGAAACATAGTGGACTTACCATTAAGAGTGTAAAAATTGATCATAGATAAGAGTCTCAAAATTTATATTTTAAATCCTTATGATCACAACATGGATATAACCATAATTTTTCTACTCCTAAAACACTACAACAAAAATGAGGTGGTTTAGAGAAGGAATAAGAACCTTGAAGAGATATCCTAGACCATGATTAGTGAATATTATCCACTGGTCTATTTTTTGGGTGAAAATGTAAATATAAATTTTATGTATTTAATAGAGTCTTCATATGAAATCTTTTGAAGAAGTCTCTATATGAATTAGGGAATGGGAGGAATACAATGATAAATTATTTTAATGTTTTTGATTTAAAGTTTTTATTCTTAATAAAAAATATAATTTGGGTAAATTTTTATCCAAGGGCGATGATGGACTTTTTCATGGTTCATTTATATCCAATAAATTCTATGGGGACTTAATAAAAAAACAATGTGAGTGGAATAATATGTTCATATCAAATTTGATGAGAAAGATCCACATAAACCTAAAGTTTACTTAGAAAACCTGGAGGATGATATATCTTATTTGAATATCAATAACACATCCAAGACTAATGACCATTCTATAGATTTACTTGAAAAATATCTCAGTAATGACCTTTTAGAGGAACCAAACCCAATGGAAAACCTTGAGGAATCTTGTGGACCTAGAACCATTATAACCCATAGAGACTATCCTTTAGATGTAATTATTTGATATCTAAATAGAGGAACTAAATATCGAGTTTCAAATAGAAACCAAGTGGAATATCAATCCATTTTTTCACAATTTTTACCCATAAAAATTAATGAGGGATTTTTTTATCAACATTGGGTGATAGCAATGAAAAAATAATTCAATCAATTTGAAAGGAATAGAGAATGAGAACTAGTTAAGGGACCTAAATACTATTTGACCACTAGAACTAAATGGGAATATAATAACAAGTTTTATGAATCTAGAAATGTTATTAGAAGTAAATCTAGGTCAGTGGAACAAGGTTATAGTCAAGAATAAGGTATTGAGTATGAGGAAACCTTATATCCTATATCTGGACTTGAATCCATTAGGATACTATTTGCTTATATAGAACATATGAATTACAAATTATATAAAATGGATGTCAAGAGTTATTTTCTTTGTGGTTATATTGTTGAGGTTGTTTTTAATAACCCCTTGGATTTTTAAATTCCTATTTTCCATTTTTTAAAATTGACACATTATGGTTAAAACAAGCACCCCAAGCTTGTTATGATAGGATCAACACTTTTATTATTTAAAATGGTTTATAAAAATGTGCTAATGATCCTACCTTGTTTATAAAAAATACTTCAAAGATGTTTTAGTTGCACAAATATATGTTGATGAAATTATTTTTGGTTCTTTAATAAATTATTTATGAATTAAATTTTCTAAAATATTGCAAAATGAATTTGAAATGAGTTTGATGGGTAAACTAAAATTATTTATTGGTTTTAAAATCTTGTAAAATAAATAAGAAATTATTTTAAACCAAATTATGTTTAATAAATATCCTTTAAAACATTTTGGAATGAATAGATAAAAAATAATTGATACTCCAAAGATCACCACCAGTAAATTGGTTCTTAAAGAAGCTAGAAAACCAGTTGACCAAACCATTTATAGAGGTATGATTTTGAGTCCACTTTAATTTTTAGCAAGATAACCAAAAATTATGTTTAGTGTGTGTATGTCTACACATTTTGAAGAAAACCCTAGGGAATATCATTTGAGTTCTCTTAAAAATAATATTTAAACACCTCAAATGTACAATTAATTTAAGACTATTATTTTCTAGAGGACATTATTTTGATTTTATTAGCTATTTTGATGGTGACTTCAGTGGCTTTTTTTAGAATAGAAAATAAAATCCAAAAACTATAGCATGTGAAAAAAGTATCTAGTATGTTCATGTAGTATAAATCAGAATTTTGTTGCATTATCCATTGCTGAGGCTGAGTACATAGTTGCAGGAAGTTACTGTGAACAGATTCTATGGATGAAACACACTTTTCTAGTATATAGATATCAATTAAGACACATCCCTATAAATTGTGAAAAAAATAGAAATTAAAATTTCTAAAAAGTATGTATATCATTCTAGGTTAAATAACATTGATATAAAAAATCACTTTTTGAGAGATCAGTTTCAAAAAGGGGATATCACTCTAGAATTAATTGGCATAGATAATCAACTTGCTAAAATTTTTATATTGCCTATCAATTACAAGAAGTTAAATTATATCAAACATGAGTTTGGGATGATAAATTATTCTTATTTTTTATATGCTTAATTTGGTTTATTTTTAATGTATTCATTTTTGAAATGCATTCACTTAATATACAATGTTATGTTTTTCTTATATTAAATACTCAGTGATTTGTTTTTTCTTTTGTTTTAAAGCTAAAATAAAAGTTTTAAGTATTTTATGTGTGTTTTATATGTTTCTTGAGTTTTAATTTACATAAATACCTAAATGATTTCTATACCCTAAAATAGAATCTGAATCATCACATTCATTTCCAACCCTATCTAATCCCTCTTTTAACACCTCCTTAACTGAAGCCCTAGCTTTTTGACTCCTTAATCTTAGTTGTAACTGGTCAAGATGAAGCAATATTTCAAGGAACACTCTCTTAAATATTTTTATTCTTCCAAAATATTGAAATCCTGAAAAATTAAATCCAGAAACCTCATTAGTTGTATCTTTTGTCATATAAAGTCATTCCAGAGAAGGACATAAATGTTGAGTGGTTTAAGGCTAGTCATTCTCATGTTTTGAGAGTATTGATTTAACAAGGATCGAATGACTAGTTATTAGATGATAATTTAATTTACAATACTTAGTTAGTGAATTAATTTTATGTGAATATGTTACTTAAATCTAGAGATCACTTGGATCTTATTAGAACAATTACTGATGGTCATGAATGTGAGTTTTCTTCAATTATTTAGGATAAGAGATTAAAAGCATGATGTCATGGTGTGTATGAAGATCAAAAAATATCTTATCAGATAAATCATCAACATTTTGAGATTAAAAATAGTTTATAGGAATTAAGTCGTGATTAAACACATCAAAGGCCTAGTGCTAGTGAACTAAATGAAGAATATAGGCTTTTACTAAAGTTTATATATCATACCATCTACACTATAAAGGGTTATTTCATCTCTATTAGGAATAAATACCTATTATTTATCTATTTTATGGTTCATGGGATTTATATTAATATTCCTAGAATTTTTATGAGACATATAAAAGAGTTTATTAAGACTTTCTCAAGAATTAATACTTCACCTTACCCCATGTTTATTTCAACTATACTTGAAAATATAGGCTTATTCCTAATAGATCAGAAAAGTAAATAATTTTAGATGGTATTTGTATTAACCAAACCACTTTCAAGAGGATGATAAGAATTTTAAATCCATGTAAAAAGATATGGATAGCAGATTAGGATAATATTTATGAGCATTTCTATCTTGCAAGGATCCCTACTAAACTGAAGGATGTAATAAAACTAGGATTGGATCATGACTAAATAGTTGAATATGATTATTAATATAATGAGAATGGATCTTATTCAACTGCTGATATTGATGAATAGTCCAAAATAGCTTATAAAGGGAGAATAGAATACTCTCTTGTTTTGGAAATTTTGAAGGATCCATATGTACCAAAAGAGGATAAATTAGCAAGGGAAGAACTATAAACTCATAAGGATGAGAATACCCATGGTTATATGTTATTTGGACCCAGTATCATTGAATATAAGAATGATAAATATGAGAATAATGTTGCGTATATTCCTTCTATGTTTTAGGTAGGGGGATTAACTATTTTTGATTCTACACCTCTTGACTGTCCTCTGATTAACAGAGACCCACCTTCTCTTAATGATGTTAAGGATGATAATAATGGTAACAGTCCACCCAAACATGGTGGAATTGTTATTTTTGTTATACTCAGTACCTTATAGAAGGTTGATAAGGCTATTTTATCTCTATTTATTTAGGAATAGGTCCACCTATGTCTTCTATAATAAATTTTTGGATTTAATCCTCAAGAACCAGTTATAACTTATTATCCTAGACATAACCCAGATAAACTTTTTTATGGTGACCCCATTTATGATTCATTTATTAGTAATAAATTTTTAATCCTTGAAGATTTAGAAGGTTCAGTTTATGAAATTTATAATCAATAGTATGAATCTTTAGATAATTAAGGCTCTATGTAGAGACATTCTGAGTTATAGTTTAATGACTCAACTCACAACCCTATCCTTGTTATATCTACTCAAGCTTGACATGTTCCACATCAACCAGCTACCACTACCTCAATTTCAGTCACTACCACATCTGATTTCATTCAATTCAAGACTAATATTTTGGATGTATTAAAATATTTTTTTCTTAGTATCAATAGTGATAATGAATATAATAGGTAGGAAGATATTTCATTTACTATTGAGAGTGTGGTTTATCGTATACAACCTAAGATATTTATAAAGTTAGTTCATATAGATCATGATCTTAGAACTTTTAGATAATAGATGGAAGGTTTCTAGGGACATTTAAGATCTATTTATACATACTTAACAGATATACTAACTATGATGGATAAAATGCATCTATCTATAATCATCAACTTTTCCAGGACTTCTACTTCTTCTTTTACTCATCCTATTGCATTTGTTTTCATTGATGAGAATCTAATTATATGAATTGTGCCTGAGGAAATGAAAATTCTATTGAAAAATATTAAGGATATAAGGAATCAACAACAGATAAATACTGATACCGATGGTAAGAAGCTTTAAGACATGGTTAAGTTAGAAATAATGAATACTTCCAAGGATAAGGATTTCATTAAGGGATCTATAAAGTATTATTTCAACTGTATTTTTACTAAGGCATATATGAATACTAAATTTATATCCTTAACCTAAGATCCCAAGATTCATTATTTAACCATAACCTTCAAAGATATTGAGAAAAATCAATTGAACATGGACCCTATGCTGGATTAGTTTGTTCTAGAGAAGGATGGGTTCTAGTAGTGTATTGATCATGAGATAAGACCCATGACTAGAATTAGTAGTCTCTTGGATCCATATATGTATGTTTTCAATACTATAATTCTATCACCTCCTTCATATACCCATTATATCCCCTCCTACTTACCAAGTTTCAGATCATACCTATACTCCATTTTCTATAGATACACCTACTCTATCTTCCACTATTTCAGTTATACAACCGCCAAATCCTAATGGACCTTTTCGTCTCAGCCTTTCTTAATCCCTTCATTAGATCTAACCTATTTCTAAGACCCTTTTTACTCTAGGATTTTAATCTTATCCTAATTGTACTACCCCTTTTCCAGTTATTGGAAAAGGGAAAACCCCCATGGATCCGTTTACCATTTAGGACTCTGATGTATTAAATTATAATTAGGTACTTTGATAGGTACTTTTGTAAAAAAAATTATTTTAAATATCAATGAAAACTCTTCCATCCAACTATTATAGCTTTATTTTTTTGGAATTTATTTCTTTATATCTATATTTACATTCTGAACGTTTAAGAAATATTTTTGACAATTCCAGAAGGGGGAGTTAAGTATGTCATGTTAGATAACTGCATGAATGTATATTATAGTTGTATGATTGTACATTGAATGGTATTTTAATATTTATTTTCTCATTAGTGAATTGGATGTATTTATTTATACGATGATTTTTTATCCCAAAAATGGGGATATTATTGGTTTAGTCTAAAAATTACTTTTCTTAATATTCAAAAATAATGTTTATATTTTTTCTTAACAAATATGTATTTTATAGAAGTTAAATAATCTTTTTGAAATTACGTAATTTTTTTTAAGTATAAGATCTACACATAAATCTGGACTAGATAGACAAGAAACCGTGAGTTGACCAAAATTATCCAAGTTATCAAACAACCATAAGTACTTGATCGACCACAGGAAGACCTTTTATTGAATAAATGAATAAATATGAAAAGTATAAATATTATAAAGTACAAGAGTGATCACAAGATAAATTAATCGATCGTATGACCATCTGATCAATTATGATATAAAATTTTCAAAATACTCAAACAACTATAAGGCCAATTAGAGAAACCACACATTACATATCATAGTAACCAGAACAGTCTCAAAAATGTTTCTAAGGGTTGAAGAAACCACAAAACCAAGTGGATTGACCACATGACTATTAGATCGACCATGGTGGATTTTTCATAAAATCTTCAACTGACTACATGACCGAGTGAAGTGATTGAACACTATTTCAACTGAACATATGGTATATTTTTTCAATCAGAAAATGAAAAATCTTTTGAGTGACCCATGTTGCATCCAATCAAGCACATAATGAAGCAAAGTGACTATATGATAATGTTGGAATTCCTAAAAACTATCAGATCCTCTATATAAAATCAATATACTACATGTTCAAGTGAAGTGACCACATGAGATTGTCAGAAATTGGATAATTATTGGATCGACCACAGGTTTTGTGCAAGAGGATACATGACTTATCAAGGGAATACAATGAATATTTTTTTCTAATTGTTAGAGATACTATGGATGATTCGAAGTGAAACACTAAAAACAATAGTATCTAAATTTTGATTATATTTTAATATATTTTACAAACACATTATATACTAAATTAAATTCTTTTTTAGAGGTATTTAATGAATTTTTATTTCATTTCAAGTATAAGGATTCATAATGATGGATTTATAAATTATATTTTTAGAGGAATACTACTTTTTATATAAGACAGAAGTCAGAAAAATCAAGTGGGATTTTACATGTGTAAAAATGTTATCCAATGCTATGTTCTCAACAATACGATACTCTATTTTCATCTGAAATTTATTTAAAAATTTGAGAACACTTTTCTATCTTGAAATTTCATATCAGGATAGAATGAATACACTAATAAGAGAAGATACATTGGTATAACAACTGATCTTTGATATTTTTCTGCATCAAGCTTTTACATCTCTCTCTCTCTCTCTTTATTTTTATTATATTTTATTTTTTCTTGAATTTTCTGTAAAACCATAAATAAAAAAACTCATGTAGATAATATTAGAGTACTGAGATACTCTTAATTATTTCCTTCATATTTTTACTCCCATGAAAACTATAGAAGAGGGTTAGTGATAATCTGAATATTCCTGTGTTTTATTGTACTCTGTGTACTTAATCCAAGTTGTGGGTAAGTTTATTGATTAATAAAAATTCTTGTAAGTAAGTGACTATCAAATTTAGTGGACTAGGTCTTGTCTTGAGACTAGCCCTCACATATTTTTAAATTCTATGGTTTTATTTAAAGTTTTTCTTACGCAGTTTTTAAAACACGTTTTACAATCTCTTTTAAAAAACTAAAATTTGATAGCTAGATTTTATATATGATATTTATACTATTTAATACAAGTAGAGTAATCTAAAAATGTTATAATAATCCAATTTGTTTTTATAATTGAGTTTTTATCAAACTTCTAAGATGTTATTTCAAAGTATTAAATTTTATATACCCACTATAGTAGTTAACTCAGTGAATTTCCAACTGAAGGATTTTGTTTTATACATTTTAAATGAATTTTTATTGGATACTCAATTAACCAACCTCTTGATTACTCTACTTCAACCAATAGATTTTATTTTTTATTTCTAGTGATAATATTCAATTTATAAAGTGTTTAATATCGAGTTTACATTTTTCATATCTATATGCATGTTTTTGGACAAAATATTTGACTTTAAAATTTTGCATAGGGAAACTTATTTTTTGAGATTTATGAGATATTATGAAGGAATATTTTTCTTTATTTTTGGAAGACATTTCATGATTTTCCACAATGATCATAAAATTATTGAATAACTATGAAGTAGTTCATGATCTCAAGGTTGATATTTCAGAAATTTTTGACTGAGTATTCTTAGTTAATTATTTATAGCCATAATTATTGTCATAATAGTGATTTAATAATAATAATAATAGTAATAATAATAATAATAATAATAATAATTATTATTATTAAATATTCTTATGATTAAATACAACATGTATTTCCATTATAGACTATTTTTTAGATAGGAAGTTGAAGAAACAACCAAGGCAGATAAAGACACATGACTACTACACTCCTACCGAACCACTAAAAAATTGAAAGATATTTCTGATCCCATGAATATAATTCTCAAAAAACTTGATGAATATTAAGGAATAACTAAAAATATATGATCATTACTTTCTTATAGATATATACTATTCCATTTTTAAAGAACTAGTTTTTTCACTTCAACTATTCTACATTGACTATCTCAACTTAGTTTTTTGAGTCCATACATAATTATTTCCATCCCATTCACCTATGATAAAGTTTTATTTTTGTTTATGATTTTACTATATAAAATTATTACTCTCTTTTTCAGGTTATAAATCCATAAAATGTTAACTTGGGTTGTGAATCTTGGTTAAATATTTAGTGTTGTAATTAGGTTGTGAATCCCCATTAAAGGCCAATGCTTTTGTGTGGTTGTGTCTCCACTAGAATATGTATTTTGTAATAGGGTTGTAACTACCCTTAAAATGTAAATACATTAGAGTATACCATATATATCAATGCTTAAGGAGTCATGATGATTATATATGACCACTTTAACCTAAACTACTAAAAAATTTCCCATGTTCTTTATTTATTTTTTACTGCTCATGCATGTGCATGATAAATTAGATTATTAATTTATTTAGAATCTTAATATTGAATATCCACCACCAATATACACCATATACCCTTATGGTTGTGACCTAAATGTTCGATCATAAGAGTATAAAAATATACTATAAGAGTGTAGGTGAATTGTAGTGTATAAAAATTTGAATATACAATTTTTCCGAACACCTTTAAAAAAGTTTATTAGACAAACTATTGTACTGATAAAATTTATAAATAGATTAAGAAACCATTTATAAGAAATGGTATAAAATTTTATAAAATATGCACAATAGAAATATGTAAACTTATAAAAATAATGATAACAAAATAATTCAAATTTTATTAAAGGTGTAACAATATTTTAAAAACTTTCGTAAAAAGTTATACACTCTAACCACAAGTGATAAGAAATTACATAAACCTAACATAAGGTATCCATGACTCAACCTGTCATAAGGTATTTATTCCATTCCTAGGATTACCTAGATTATAATGATGAGAAAAAATATGTTTCCCAATACTCAAGAACTCTCGATCAAGACGATTGGAAAAAATCTATCACTCTATCCTTAATACCCCTCAATCCACCATACTGAAAAATCAATAAATATGAAAATAAATCTTAAGTAATTTAAAAAGTAATCCAAAAAATAGATTCCTTAAGAAAAAATTTATAAGGATACAAATGAAGCACTCTTAGTAAAAAGGTGTTACAACACATTAGTGGTAGCTTTAGATTGTATATCATCTTTATATTCTCACTTGAGGCTATGATCAAATTTACAGATGATCTCCAATGTTTAGATTATACATTTCATTAGCATTTTTTGTAAGAACATTGGAAAAAAAATTTATTCACTTGATGTGATCAACACAGCATCACTATATTCGATGGTGATTTGATAAAGCACCATTTTAATGGTTATAATATCCTATCTAGTATAATTATAGAAAAATTTGTATGGAGTAATTTTTAAGACTTCATCCAGTAGGATTAATAAATGTTCATCTGGTAGACTTGTGTTTCTCTATCTGATGAAGTCTGTATAGTATATTTTGTATTACTCCATCTAATGGACTTCATCGTATTCTATATAATGAACTTTATAAACCTTCCATCTGATAGAATTTATATATTTATATTATATTTACACTATACATGTCCATCCATTATACTTGGTAGGTATCCATCCAATTTTAAAAAATATTCGCAGTCTGGTAAAACTGAATACTTTCATTCAAAATAACTTTATATCTTGGGAAAGTCAAATATTTCAAATATGAAAAATATATAATGCATGAATTGGAATTTTTAAAATTAAAATTTTAAAGAGATCTTTTGAAACAAAACTAATACCCTACTCTTTGAATTTCATGACCCAATTCAAAAAAACTCAGTAGATTAATTTAAATATGATAAAAAACATAGAATTGTGTATTCCTAGTGAAATATGAATAAATAATGAAATTACCAGAGATAATATTCCAACGGATCGATAAAATTACTCTTAGAGATCCCTCTGAATAAATATCAAGAAGAACATTTCACTAATAAAAGATATCCCACCAAGATAGAGGGGAGAATAAAAGAGAATGAGATGAGATCAAGCTCCCCCTTATTGAGAGGATAATGATTCATGTATCATTTGGTTTATCCTTTAATAATTTAAAAACTAATTTAATTAAAACCCTAAAAAAATATATTTGGGTTGGGTTTCAATGTGACTACATGTGTCCCAACACAATGCCTCTTAACATAGTCACATTGTTATATGAACACCATGGGGATGATTCAATTCCCTACTCTAGGGTAGATCTGTATCACCATATCTCTAATAACCTGGAGTCAATGTTTACTTTATTAAATTGGTATAAAATACAAGGATCACATCACAAAGGATTGAACAATTTATTATTTTTGGGATACTTGATATATACTTTATTTCCATATTTCATTGGAATATAAAAATATAATATAAAAAATTCTTGAAACTTTCTTATTCCATTTAGTGAATCCCTCAATTAATTCATAGATAAATTGTTGGTACCTTGGGGAAATGAAAAAAAGGGTGAGACAAAATTCTCAATAAAGATATAAGTATAGAGAAATCTATCATAACCAACACACACATGATGGAATAGTGAATAATGAATAAGAATGACAAATAATAAATATATTGAGCATGAAAAATATCAATGGATAACATAGAAATGAAAATAATCATCTGAATAATAATAATTAAATACATTATGATAGAATGAATAATGCCTGAAATCTTGATATTAACCATCAAGGCCTTGTCTAATACATTACTATTGTCATCATGGTTTCAACCAATACATCATTATATCCATCAAGCCTAAAGTTTACATTGGGTAGGAATACACCAAACACCCAAACCTTTTGTCTTAGGAGACCATCAAGGGTATATATAATGCTGGTTCCCACCCATCACATATTTAAGTTCAATTCATTAACCACGAGAAATATATGCAAATCAATACAATACATAATAAAAATTCATTAAGAGAAAATAAAAAACTATATTGAGATACAAACATGAAAAACATAAATAATTTATAATTCAATAAATGAGGTAATATGGACATAATACATCATAAGAAAGAAGGTGGATGATTAAACAATACACAATAAACAAAGAAACTATGGGTAAATTTCAATGTAAAAGGAAGTACCCTTATCAAATAAATAAATATAAGGTATTGGAGAAGGGTACTTTCAAATTATTGAGTTATCAATAAAATTTAGTAATTGAGTTCAACTATACACACTAGTAGGATACTATATAAATGGTAGGAAAATCCTTGATTATGGTAGGTAAATATCATGTAAATTATCCAAATAGTATCCCCCAGGAGTGTCTATCTAGGTGAGAAGTATAAGGCCCATTATTCATGCATTGAAGTCAAAATTTAATTGAAAATCAACCAGCCTTTTTCAGGGTGATTACCCCTAGGTATATCTGGTTGAAAACCACACCCTCTAGCTAGGATCCATACCTGGATATCATTTCTAAGAGAACCACACACTCTTTACTTTCCTAAATTTAGGATTTTTGGGAATTTTGAAAACCTGGAAAAAAAGGATTTAGTGAGAGTAAATATCACTTGAAATATTTAAAATGGATGATAATTATATATAATTATCATCATTATGAAATTAAAATAAAGGTTTCTAATAGAAAATGGAAGGGGTGGAATGAGAACCATTATGTTGGCATAATAGAAGTAAAAAAATTTCTATAAAAGAGGGGATAAGTAGTCTATAAATAATAAAATATAAAATGAGAGAAAATACCATGATATTAAAATCAAGGAACCATGTATAAAAGGCACATGAGCCTTAGCCCAGTTGGTGAGGAATCCTGAAGTTCATCCATAAGTCCCAGGTTCAAAACCAGGTAGAGGCATATTTCCGGGCACTGTAGCAGCACTGTAGCAGCACTGTAGCAGAATTGTACACTATGCAGGTATTGTAGCAGGTACTGTTCAGTACTATAGCAGAAGGAACTATTCACCTTGGGCCACCAGTTTGGGCTTGGAGTCCTTAGGGATTTCGGGCCACCCAGGCCTTCGGGTCAGTAGGGCTCTTAGGCCACCTTTAAGGCCTTCATGCCACCTCAAGGCCTTCCGGCCACATGCAGTTTCCCCAGACAGACTACAAAAAAGGAGTAGCCCTAGAAGAGGATTCAAAGCAGGTGCACTCACCAGAGTAGAGCCAAATGGATTGTCAGAATGAGAGGGTATGTCTATGACATCAGTACCAGCCTGTGATTGCATGAGAAGCCTAGCCAGACGACCATGAAAAGGTAGAGAGCTTCTATCACAATGCAGATGATGGGGAGGGGAAGTTCCTTGTAGATAGTATGGTTGAATTCCCTAAGTCCTTCGGGTCATGTAATCTCCTAAGCCTATGGCCCATGTAATCTCTGAGACTACGGGCCTTGTAAGGGTTCCCCCTCATCCCTTTAAAGGGGGGTTATCAAAAATCAATAAAAATGAAGGCCTTCGGGCCATTCGGGGGGTATTATAATAAAAAAATCAATTAAAAAGGAAATAAAAGGATTAAAAACCCTTTTGTTACTAAGTAGATTCTTAAAACTTGAGAGGACTCCTTATAACCTTAGGAACTACTTAGGAGGGCTTTAGAGAGGTAGATGGAATGGAACCTCATGATCAATGCATTTGGGGTGGAGAGGGATGAGAGAATGGGAGGGAGTGAGCTCCTTTTATATGTGAAAAATAAGGCATTTTCATGGAAAATAATGTTAGTCAAGGGGTAATAATTGAATCACATGGGTGTTTGGTGAGTTAGGTTGGGAAATGTTGGCGAGGCATGTATGCATGACTCTCCATCCTAATAATGGTATTCCAGAAGGTCTAAGTGTGGTAATTATATTATATATAAAAATATAAGATGATCCTTATTACCAAATTTTGATGTGTTGAATATGAATTTAGGATTAATTTAATTTTATTCAATTTCTAAATAAGATACAATTAACTTTTAAATTAAAACATATAATTTTTATAAAATCCATTTTTGTAGAAATATGATGTCTTAATTGTTAGGTGTTTTTAATATTTTTTAACATTAATTATTAATTATTATTTTTAATTTATTTATATATATGTATGAAATTTATATCTGACTCTTAATTTTAAAATAGATCCATTTAAAAATACAAAATATTTTGAAAATTATTCATCTTTGTAAAATAACAGTTTTACTTTGGTAACTAATATTTACCTTGGAAATTAAATTTTATGAAAAAAATGAAATTTCCCATATTAACTAATTTGTAAATTTTGATTAAGAATAATATTTTCTTATTTGATTCAATTTATAAATTGATAAAAAATAAATTTTTATATTAGCATGTAAAAACCCATTTTTGGGAAAAGTGTATTTTTTGACTCAAAATTCATGTGTAGGATAAAATTATCAATGATTTTGATTTTCATGAAATATATTGTTTTATTATAAAACAAATAAAAGTTATGTGGCTTTAGAATCTGTTAATTTTTGTTTCCAAAATAATATTTAATTAAAAGAAAAGACCAAAAATAGTTTTCTTTGTAAATTATTACTTATGTTCTTAAAATGTTAATAATAGGTTTTATAAATTAATCTTTGAATTTTTTAAATATAGGGTTTTAATACTTAAAAGAATGATCAATTAAATATTATAATAAACTTATAAGTCCTACTTATATAAATTTACAATTTTGGTTAAAACTTCCCTATTTACCAAAAACCAATTATTTTAGTAAAATGAAAACAATTCACCATAATATGATTTTTTCATGGTGAATTCAAAAATGGATTAGTGTTTTTGAAATATAAATTCTAGTATCAATAAATTAACTTATAAACATGAATAAATGATCTTTATATTATGATAGAGTGTGCATTGTGTGATAATTTTCAGGATATAGTGTTTACCCACTTTAGTTGGGTCTCATGTATTATATTCTCACACATTAAATAATTGTATCCTAGAAATTTTATATATGCCGTATCATAAAAAATGTAGGTAATTATTCATCATTTCCTCTTTCGGTTCCCATGTTTCCTCCTATAATGATTGATTTTGCTAAAGTACTTTCAGAAGTTGAGATTTTTGATTACGCAACACTTGTATTAGTAATTTAGAAAATATATTTGATATAAATCAATTCAGGTTCCAATTTAACACCCTTTGTGGTGAGTTTATGCATTTAGTCTAGCATGTACTTCCTAGACAATGAAACTTGGAAAATGTTTTTCACTTTAGAGAGGTTTGGTGGAAACGAAAGGCGGTAGGACACAACCCTAATTATTTCCAAAATTTTAAAAGGATTGATGTACCTGGGATTTAATTTACACTTCCTTATAAACATTATAACTCCCTTACATGGAGATACATTTAAGAAAAAATGACCCCCTATTGAAATTCCAGATCCTATATTTTATTATCTGTACAGATATTCTATTTTATTTGAGTTTATTTGATATTATTCTTAATAGTTCATACTTTACAAATTGTCTCCTCCATAAGTTCTGGGAATGTTGGATTCCTTTGTTCAACTTCTTCCCCACAAGTAAGAGTATGGAATATCTTCCCCTACACCATATGGATACTCAAATAGAAACTATTATTCTATGATAATTACACTAGAGGTAGATATTAATCCCATTAACCTTTGAAGTTAAGAGAGTATGAACTAAACATGTATTATAATGTCAAAATTGTCCTTCTAGACCATCCATCACTTTGAGGGTGATAGGCGATACTCAAATGTATCTAGGTATTGAGAGCTTCCTAAAGGATCCTCCAAAATTACGATGTGAACCAAGGTTCACAATAAGATTCAATTTATATAGGTGCACCATGAAGTCTCTATAATTCATTGATATAGAGTAATGGAATATGTTTGAGAGGCAAGTCCTCCCTTATTTTTATGAAATGTGTAGTCTTAGTAAGGGAATCCACAATGACCCATATAGAATTATTTATTTTAGGAGTCTTCAAAAGACCAATGTCAAAGTCCATTGTAACATTTTCTCACTTCTACATTGGTATATTAATAGGTTTCACGACTCCCTTAGGATGTTGTATTTCAGCCTTAACCTATTATAATACCAAGATTCTAGACACATAGTCTGAAATTTTCCACTTCATAGCATCCGACCAAAACATTTCTCTTAAAAACCTACACATCTTTGTGCTACCAAGGTGTATAGAGAAGTTTTATCTTTTTTACTTACTCTATTAATTACTTATTTAGATTAGGTATGAATGGAAAACATAGATTCTTTCTAAACATTAATGCACCATATTCATAGGTTATATCAATTAATCTCTCATCATTCATGGCTTTAATTCACTTTTAAAAACCCTTATCTTCATTTTTGGAATTTATTTTTCTTATCTAATAAGGATATTTTTTAAATCATTTGGAAAAAGAGTAATGTTTCCCTTCCTTAATGATTACCATTTCTAACTTTTCAAAATCCATGAATATAGGATCCCTGTCTTTCCTCATCTTGGTAATAATTCCATGATCCTGACTATTTAAGATATCAACCACCTTGTTTGATTTTAGAGGGTGGTAGTTTATTATGAAATCATATTCCTTGAGTATTTATATCCATACTCTTTGTCTCATGTTGAGCTTATTTTGTGGGAAAATTCATTTCAATCTTTTCTAGTCCATGTATATGTTGCATCTTTTACCATAGAGATAGTGCCTCTATATCTCCAAATAAATGATTACTAATTACAAATTAAAGTCATTATTTAGATTGTTCTATTCATATATATTTATTTTACTTGATTAATAAGAAACCACTCTATCATTTTTCATAATAAACAACCCAATCCTTTCTTTGATACAAAATTATATATTAAAAACCATTACTTTCCCAATTATAGAGTTAAAATATTTTTATTAACAAATATCTTATTTAGCTTCTAAAAAAATTACTGTCATTCCTTTAACCAACTAAATTGGAACACTTTACAAGTCAAAATGGTTAAAAAGTAGTATAATTGATAATTTTTTTGAACAAGTCATAGATAGTTATCTAATAATCCAATGAAACTATGTATATTAGTTGTAATCTTTAGTGTGGTCCATTCCTTGGCTACCTTTATTTTTAAGGATCTACACATATTTTATTCTAAGATACAATATATCCAAGAAAAGAAACATCCTAAAGAAAAAATTTCACACTTACTAATTTTATCATACAATTCCTTAACTAGGAGAGTGGCAAGAATGACTCTAAAATGATTCCCATTACATCATATATTTTAGAGTATTTCAAGATATCATTAATGAATACAACAACGGAATCATCAAGATAATCCTTGAATACTATCTTCATCAGATCCATAAAAACCAAGGGTGCATTATTCAATCCAAATAACATCACTGTAAACTCATAATTTTAATACCACATACCAATTTAATTATTTAGTATATCATCCTTCTTCACTATTAATTGGTGATAACTAGAGAAAATATCGATCTTTGAGAAATATTGAGATCCCAGAAGTTGAAAAAAGAAGACACTAATTATTAGGAGAAGATACTTATTCATTATAGTAAGGGAATTTATCTTCATTTAATCAATTAATAACCTCATATAACTATACTTATTATTAGAAAAAATAATAGGGTATCCCCAAGGTGAAACACTATAGATGATGAATCCATTGTCAAAGAACTCTCGTAGTTGTTTATTTAGATCCACTAACTCTATCAAGGCTATTCTATTGGGATTTTTAGATATAGGTTTTTCTTGCGGCATGTGTTCAATAGAAGACTCTTCTTTATACTCTAGTTGATGTCCATGTAAATATTTAGGAAGCACATCGATGTATTCATGAAAAATCGGTACATAATTGATTCTCAATCTTTCTTTACCAATCATATATTTAATTTTATTTTCTTATTTAAGGATTTAATTAAGGTGGGATACTGGAGGAGGATCCAAGTATGAATCATATAATGAGGCCTTACCTGTAAATTAAAATAACTTCATTTCCGCTTCATGAATCGTAATATCATTCTCCTAGAATTTTTTTTCATTATACTTCAAAATCCAATCCATACCCAAGATTATGCCAAATTCAACCGTAGGGACAATAACACAGTTTCCAAGTAGGGTGTGTCTATATATCATAATGGGGACTAATATAAATAACATTATTGAAATAAGTTTTCCATTTTGTTTCTTGATTTCAATCTAATTTCTTAGGTTTATAGGTAATGTTTTAACATTCTCTAAAAATAAGCCGGATATAAAAGAGTGTAAAAATCTAGAATAAAATAAAATAATATCTATCTTTGAGTTTATGATCAATGTACCATATATAACATATTTAGTGAATTCAAGTTCATCTATGGTAATTGTATAAGCTTGGCCTTGACCCCTAGGACTATTCTAATGTGGGTTACTTTAACATTTGGGGCATTGGTCAAATTAATTCCCCATATCTTTACAGTTGAATTACTAGATATTAGTGGATTACTTCTTTACCCTACATTCATGAGACAAATGGCCCTTATCTTCACACTTGTAACAAACTTCTATTCCCTTTAATCGAGTACTGGGGTGTTTATTTTTGTAATTATTACTTGATGGATTTCCCATCTTTCCCTTCTTCTTCATTGCCATATTTCTTTTTCCATGGTGCTCAGCCATTATCTAATAATATTTAATTCCCTTGAGAATGTAAGGCTTACATAATTATTTTTTATGTCACTTGATAATATATGATCTTATAATTAAAAATATTAAGATGGTAGTGCCCTTTGGAGGCTTGGATTAATCCCATCAAAGAAACGTTCGAACACACTTTCTGATTTATGTACAAAGTATGAAACATTCCTATAAAATCATCTAAAATTATCCTCATACTTAGAAACAATCTAAACTTCCTTTTACTTAAATTTTAGGGATTTACTTTCCATATAATATTGTTTCTCTTAAGAGGAATATTTTTAAAAAAATAACAACTTAACAGCTCCCAATCTACGTTTTATATCTCATCATCCTCATTAGTTTTTTAAACCAATGACCACTATTGATAAAAATCTACCATTAGATAATAAACCACCAAGAAAACATTCTCTCTTTCAATGATTTCCAATGTAATAAATATATTCTCGAAGGATGTAATCTATTTTTCAACTACTAATGGATTAGTGGTTGAAGATCCCGAATTTTCTATGAGGTAAGAAACCTTTTAATTTCAGTTTGTTTCCATAAAGTTTTCTTAATTGAAGTTACCTATGGTTTTAAGAAGGGTTTAAGAGTGTTCATAGATTTTTTGGAGCCTAGAACTCTAATTTTTATAAAATATAGGAGAGGCACATAGTTAGTGCTACTTGTACTCCTCAGACCGTGTCACCTTGTAAGGGTGCCACATGGTTTGTCTAAACAATACGAGGTTGGACTTTAGTTGTGCAAGGATTAGATAGAGGGTTCACATAGGATATGCATGGTTTTTCTAACCGTGTGTTTTAGGACATGATAGATGTGTCCCTTGTACAGTGGGGTGCACATGGTTGGTGCACAGTTTGTACAACTGTGCAGCCAAACTGTGTGACATTTGAAACATGAAAAAAATGAACATTTTTATACTCTCTCTTTATAAGTCACCCTCCCCGCCTCTTTCCTGTTCTAGAAGAAAATAGCCTAAATCTCATCCCTTTTGAGCTCTCTCATTCCAAAATCTAGAATTTTATCATGTTTCAATGTCTAGACTACGAATCAAGAGCTGGTTATCACATTGGATAGCCTCTTGTAATTTCTCCACTAATTTATCTCCTTTATCAATTCTTATTTATATCAATATAGTTATTTTTGTATGAGATCATATTCCCTATTTTATAGAAGTTTGTCTATTTTTCTATTTTATTTTGATATGGACCAAACGAAAGGACGATACTGGATGAGTGTTCCTCTATAAGAAAAAGGTAGGTGGCATATTGATTATCCATTGTGTATTTTTTCTTTATATAATGTGTTAGGATACTGCATTCCAGAACTCCTATGAATTTAAATAAAAATATGTCCATCCATTGTTTAATATGATGGACTAGATATATTGACTTAGTGTCTTTTATTAATTTTGGAATTGGTCCCCCATTGACTATTTCCACCCCTAGATGTGTGCCTATGGAACGTTACCTTGAAATTATTAATACTTAAATGAACAAACCATATTTTATATAGTTTTGGCATGATTCCTAAATTGGATTACTATAACGAATCAAATAGAGAGTGAGTGGTATGACCAAATCACATGTTTTAGTATTAACAATGGTTACAGTATTGTTTTAATGAAATGTTAAGAATTATAAATCATATTTGACTACGTATACTTGTGATACCTAGAATGGTTTCTCTTATACTTGCGATACATGGGCATGAAATCCCTTATAATTTTGATACATGAGCATTGAGTCCCTTATACTTATGATACTCAAGCATGGAGTCCCTTATACTTACGATAATTAGGCATGACGTCCCTTATACTTGTGATACCTGGGAATAGCGTCCCTTATACTTATGATACTCAAGAATGGAGTCCCTTATACTTTTTATACTCAAGAATGGTATCACATATACATTTGATACCTAGGTATAACGCTCAATATACTTGTGATAATCGGGCATGACGTCCCTTACACCTATTGTACTTGGGCATGACTACTACAAAAAAATATAATTTTGCAATGTTTTATTTAAAAACCTTGATTATTTAGTTATGTTTCTTGAAAATGTGTCTAATTTAGCAACATTTCGTAAAATCCATCGCTAATTGAGCTACATTTCCTAAAAATGTCACTAATTCAACAACATTTCCAGAAAATCTTACTAATTGAGGGATGTTTTCTGAATAATGGTGCTAATTTTGCAACATTGTGTGAAAATCATTTCTAAATCAACAAAATTTCCTGAAGAAAATTACCAATTTAACGATGTTTCATGAGAAGTGTTGCAAAATTAATTAATTTTCATGGAAAACATCACTAAATTATTGATGTTTTTAGTAAACATTGTTAATTTAGCCATGTTTTGGAGGAAATATTGCTAATTTAGCCACGTTTTTTAGGAAACATCTCTAATTTAGCCATGTCTTTCAAGAAACATTGCTATATATATAGCTGGTTTCCCAACATCAATGTAAATATATATTTAGAGATATATATATATTAATATATATAAACACAAACACAAATATAATATATATATATATATATAAACACATATATAAATATATAAATATTTTTACACACGCATATATTTATATATGAAATCACACATATATTTTAAATTTAGTCACATTTTAAGAAAATGTGGCTATTTTAGTGATATTTTTACCCATATTTAAAACATGACTAATTATATATATATATATGTATATATAAAATTATAATTATAATTGTATATATATATACATACACACATATATATGTATACGCATGTTCACACACACACACATATATGTATATATATATTAATATAAAAATATGATATGTATAAAATATAAACATTTAATATATATAACACACACACACACACACACACATATAATATAAACATATTTATAAACATAAAATATAAACATATATATATATATATATATAATATAAAATACAATCATATATATATATATAGACATAAAATATAAACATATATATATACAAACATATAAAATATAAAATATAAACTTATCTATCTATATATATATAATATAAAATATAAATATAAATATATGTATATATTTTATATATATTTTATATTTTGAATTATATATTTAATTATATTATATATATATATATTAATATTAAAAATTTAAACATATATATAATATATGAATATTAATATATAAAATTATATATATATAAATATATACTATTAATTTTTTAAATATTGATACATATATAAATATATAAACATATATAAACATAGACACGTACATTTGGATATAAAATATAAACACACACACAAATATATATATATATATATACATATATTAATATAAAAAACACATATATATTTTAAATTTAGTCACATTTTTTAGAAAACATGACTATTTTCTTCATATTTTTACAAGTGTTTTAAAATGTGGCTACTTATATATATATATATAATTATAATTATATTTATAATTATATATATGTATACATATACATATATATTTAGACATACACACACATATAAACACACACATATATATAATATTAATTTTTTAAATACTGCAATATATATATATATATATATATATATATAACAAAATACATTTATATAATCAAGTTCATAATAGGTGAGTTGGTCTATTTATTGTGATGTTGGAGGTGCATTGATCAATTTCTAGAATAAGGGGTTTTCTATAGTACGTGGGTTTGAGGTAGCATGGATTACAACAAGAGATTGGAGGTGGGGTCATGGGTGTGATGTAGCATGGATTATAGTGGGAGGTTGGAGGTGAGGTGGGGTGAAGGGTAGCATGGATGTGGGGACGCAATGTAAGATTGGGGAGGAGGGCGGTGGGTGTGATAAGAGGGTACTGTGGAGGTGGGGGCGCATATTGGAAGGAGTGAGATTGGACTGATGGGTGATGTGGCGTTTCACAAAAGAGGGTGGGGTGATAAATTATTATAATTATTATAAAAAAATCATAAATAAAAAAATTATAAATTTCCAAAGAATATTACAGACGTTTTTATAAACATCTACAAATTTAAAATTATATATTAAAAAAAATTATAAATTAAAAAAAATTACAAACATTTTTTAGAAACATAGGTAAATAAGGTTTCACTAAATATAAACGTTTACAAATATCACTAAATTTGAAAAATTGATTCATCGATAGTTTTCACAAACATTAGTAAAAGAATTAGTGACCTTTTAAAACATCTCTAATGCAAACAACATAGCACTAATTTTCATTTTTTATAGTGGGTGACCCTTATGACTTAGGATACTCAGGAATGACATACCCTACTACTTTATGAGACTCTAGTTACTAGACATGGACACCTGAGTTACGCTTACGGCCCGAGCTAGCACTAAGTATATAAATATGTGGCTATAAGTGCCACTATGTATATATCACATATATATAAATACATACATATATACTTATATGTATATGTTCATGGAGAAATCTATCTTGCAGTTTTCTTGGCATGGGACGAAGTAGGTAGTGCCAGACTCATGTCCTTCAGAAATCAGAGACAACCCTTTACATTTTATATTACAACTTTAGATTTATTATATATTCACACAACTTATATTATATGCACTGATTGGATACTTATAGACACTATTGATGGTTTCCAACTGAGTATATATCACACCATGTTTGGTACACCATTTGATACCCCGACAAACTTCATGGATGTAGATAGGGAAAAGGGAAAGCATACAGTTGTTGATGATTGATTTGATTGTAGAATGGGAGTGAGGGAGTACTGGACTGAGCTATGGATTGTAATGCTATATAGAGAGAGTATTTTGGTCATTTTTTCTAATTTGGTATTCGTGTATATATATGTCCCTGTTTCCATGTTTTCCTATTCCTTTTTGTATAGATTCATGAAATTGCATCATTTTGTATATGGTATTGTATATTGATATTATTTATTTTTTACTTTATCTAGATGATTTACCTTATACTATTAGTTGATATTAAGCTTCCAATATTTATTCATTTTTTACACTATAGTGTTACTTTGATTATGAGGGTATAATATCCCCACTGTACCACCATGGATCCTCGCTATTAATAGGTAGCATCTGAAGTATGAGGATGCACGCTTGAGGCCATATAACCAATTCGATCAGGGAATCACTTAGTGGAATCTGAGTCAGGACATTAAAAATTAGTATCAAAGGTTTTCTTTCTTTTCCATACTCATTTTGGATAATAGAAAGGATACTAGGATATATGGGAATTTGGAAATTAGCCTATGCCTGGGAGTATCTAACCCACATATGGGATAAAATCCAAATTACTTGGAATATGATTTTTTTTTGGATTATTCATGTTATAATTGTTTTTATTTCATGTTTGGGTGATTGACATGATATGTGATAGTTATCATCAGTATTGAGGATTCCATTTTACCATTGGCTTGGTCTGACAATGGAGGGTTGACTCATGCATCATTGTAGGAACATATATATTCTTATCTCATGCATTATTCCATTCCATATAGGTGTATCTCATTGCTCATATTAAATATGATTTCTATTAGTTCCTTGACTATTTTATATAAGTATAATTATACTAACATTTATTATATGGGAATGAGAAACATAGTTGATTACTTAAAGTGACCACATCAACTTAACAACGTTTTTCGACATAGCTTGATGCTGACACCTTAAGTAGTCAGTTATGGCATGTTGAGTCATGGAACATAGGTTACATGATATGACATGTGTTTGTTGTTGCGATTAAATGGATGCTATATTTCAATTTATAAAGTGTATGGGCCTTTATAAATGGGAATTGATGATCTATATAATTCAACCATTAAAAAGATTCTATATAAATAAATACGAATTTAAAGGGATTTGAATTATAAAACAAAATGGCCACTGATAAATTGAGATACCAATTGGATCCTAAAGGGTGTTTCCTATATAAATTTCAATTGAAACTCTATATACTGGGACCCCTGAATTATAGTAGAGAACTTAAACCTAACCTAACCTCAGTAGTGGGAAGTAGGTAGTGTCTCTTACGTTCTTATGATTTGTACATCACACAAACATGGCTTTAAGAGAAGGTAGAGGGTATGAATTTTATATAGAGAAGATTTGTACCTATTATATTCTTATACCATCAGCTTATGACATTATAAAATCCTAAATGTTCTGTGTTCTTGGAATTTTTAGAGCTATACCACCATGAATTCCACAATCCATGCTCCAAGAGGGTGGTGACAACTATGATCTAGAGGTGGTGGGACATGGTCCACCAATGTTACCTTAGTTAGCACCTACTATTGTACCTACTATTATAAGTATGTGGATTCCTAATTTCATGAGGGTTTTATTAGAATTATGAAAAATGTTTAGGGAGATCCATGACTTTCCCCTTATGTGGCAGAGCTGATGCGGAAGTTTCAAAAGTAGCATCCACCCACATATTTAAGGGGAAACCATCCTTATGCTACAAAGTCATGGTTGGAGACCATGATAACTATATAAGATCACCTTGATACACCTATTGAGAGGAGAGTGAAGCATAATACATATATGATTTGAGATTCTAAAAATAGATGGTGGGATGTTATCACCTAGGATGGTCGATATCAAGGTATGACATGGGATTGTTTTCAGACATTCATCTATGAATTTTTGTTTCATCAGACACTGAGAGTTGACTTGTATAGAGAGATTATTCATCTACAGTAGGGTACTATTTCCATGATGGACTATTCTACATGGTTCCTAGAGATCCAATTCTTTTCATCGACACTTTCTGGTGACACATTGGTGACAATAAGACTTTTTGAGGATGAGATTTTTTACCCCATATGATCTCTGGTAAATATCATTCAATTATATACTATTTAAAAAATATTAAATTAGGACCTCATCATTGAGTAGAACCTAAGGGAAGCAGATGATGTGGGATTGGGCTGTTCAGATCTGAGATAGTGAAGTGGTTGGACTGGTGGTCAAAAATGTTTCTATGAGATTTCATGTAGAAGCTGTGGCAGCCAGATGAAACCCACTAATAGTTACATGGTTTTTCAATAGTGCGGGAAGCTAGATCATTAGATGCCCTAGTGTCCCAGAGAACCAATTGTTTTCTGAGGTAGTGGATGGTTGGGACATATTCATCATTTTTATAGGACCTTCCCATCTATGCCTAGTGGGAGAGGATCCATATCATCTCTGCCTTTAGGATAAGGATCTGTGTCCCCACGTCAGGCTTAAATTTGGTCTACTACTAGCTGTATAGGATGAGAAGGTGGACTTGGCTTGGTTATAGAGGCTTTAGATATGTAGTACCATCATATCAAACTTTCTTCGTGTATTCAAGTTGTATTACAATGCCATGGATCAAGCCGGATTTCTGCAGTGCGTCTTATACTCAAGGAGGAGGGTGGCATACCATCTACAGTTTAAGGTATTATTCTAGTAATGTCTTCCATTATTTCTACCTTATTTGATATGAGTGTTTCACATTCTGTTATCTCTATGTCTATTTTTGGAAATCCTTGGGATTTATTTTGAGTTTTTCTATGATATGATGACACTTAATACTCCATTGGGAATTTGACCATAGAGTGTAACTTAGTGAAAGTAATTCCCCCCTGAGGGAGGAATCTATCATATATTATATGAACTATTTGTACTTGAGATGATGAGATTTTATGCCATTCCCAGGATGCACTAGTTGGTCCCCTATCATGCTTATGTGGACTGATATCACCATAGGGTATTGTTTACATCACCACAGGGTGGTAGTTACCTTTACAAGGGTGAATAGGATGTTCAGGAAATTAGAGCTAGACCAAATCATGGTGTGATGGATGGAGTGACAACCCATATTGCTTGCCTGTATATAAGGGATCCAGGAACATGTTAGGATTATTTTTATCCTATAGTAGATTATTTCATGGATGTATTTCCTGATGAATTTTCTGTTTTACCACTTGGGAAAGAGGTTTAGTTATCTATTGAGCTTGTTTAAGGAGATACAATAGTTTCAATTAATCCATACAGGTTGGCCACTAATAAGTTTTAGGATCTCAATAGATAGTTAGAGGAATTAGAATCTAAGGGTTTTATATGGACCAATACTTCTTCCCAGGGTCCGCTGGTCCTTGTTTTCTAAAACATATAGAGGGAACCCTTAGTATTTGTGTGGATTATTGAAAGTTTAATAAAAATACTATGAAGAACCAATATTCTTTTCCTCATACAGATGACCTCATTGATCAGATTTTAGGAACATGGGTTTTATCAAAGATTTATTTGAGGTCAGACTATCCCAAGTACTTGTTAAACCTATGGACATACCTCATACAATGTTCTAAAGCAGGTATGGTTTTCATGAGTATCTGGTTATCCCATTTGGTCTCATGAATGCATTGAAAATTTTCATTTCATTGATGAATTGGGTGTTCCATAGGTATATGGATTCATTTGTGTTAGTCTTCATGGCTGATATCTTAGTGTATTCTCATACTAAATAATACATTTATAAACATATTGAGACCATTCAAAATACACTAAGAGGAAACCAAATGTGTTATAAACTCATTAAATACACTTCCTTAGTCACATTATCTCATATGTATGAGTATCAGTTGACCCATAGAAAGTGAGAGCTATATTTACATAGGAGTATCCAAAGAATGTTTTTTACATGCATAATTTATTAGGGATGCATCGATATTAAAGGCACTTTATAAAGGACTTATAATGCCTTGAATCACTTTTCATGGGTTTGAATAATAGTGGGGGGAAGTTTTCATATTCATAAGTCTATAAGAAAACATTTCAAGAGCTGAAAGGGATATTCAATTAAGTGCTAATCTTGATTCTTTCAAAGCCAGTAAGAAGCTATACAGTCTAGTGTGATGAATTATGTATTCAGATAGGAGCAGTTCTGATGAAGGATGATCGAGTTATGGTGTATAGGTATTTTTATTTTATACCACATGAGTTAAATTACCCGGAACATGACCTCAAGATAAAATACATATTTCATGCCTTACGTTGCTAGAGAAAATTGTTTCTTGGAGATCACTTTGTGGTGTTTACAAACCAAAAAATCTAAGGTATATTTTTACATAGCGTGACTTGAACCTTAGGAAGAGAATGTGGGTTTAATACCTATAATCCTTCGATTTTTTATCATGCCTATACACCTAGTAAAGGGAATTTTTATAGAGGATTCTCTCATCCAAATGACTCAAACACTAACAATTTGAGAGGCTAGTGATGATTGTGATATTATAGAGATATTTTTTTGAGATGCAATTAGATGATCAGGATTTACATGGAAAATTTGTACTTGAATCATTATCAGTGACCTCTTCACTTATGGGGAGATTGAAGATGATGTAGTTATCATATCTCGAGGGATTAATCCTAAGAGAGAGTATTTCAGGCAATGACCCACCTCTTTGTTGGGTCGTGGATGGGGATGAGATCTTATGCATCCATGGGTACATCTAGGTTACTATAGATATACATGAGGATTTTATGTGAGTGTATCATGATTCTACTTGGGCACTATAACCTAGGATCATAAAGATATATCGTGACATACATCACTAATAATGGTAGCTAGTTATGGAATGGGAGTTAGTTGTTTTTGTTACTCGGTGTTCCACCTGTCGGCAGGTGATGGTAGAGCACCGGTAGTTATAATATCTTTTCCAGTCATTTCCCATTCCTGAGTGGAAATGTGATGATTTCACGATGGATTTTGTGGCTGTCTTACTGAGATCTTCTTGAGGTAGTGATGCAGTATGAGTGATCATGGAAATGCTCATAAAGGTCACTCATTTCTTACCTACTAGAGAATCCTTCCCAATGGATGAGTTTGGGATACTATATGTCTGTGAGATTATACATTTGGATGGAGTCCCTTATACTTTACCTTTAGATAGGGACTCTAGTTTCACATCAAGGTTTTGGTATGCGTTACAGAAATATTTGGTTATTAAGGTACTTTTACGCACAACCTTTCACCCTTAGACAAGATTTTAGTTAGAATGGATGATGCAAGTACTAGAAGACATGATAAGATAATGCATCCTTGTTTCTAGTGGTTCATTGGGGAGAAACATATACCTCTTATCAATATTTTCTATAACAAAATATATCAGGTGATGACACAGATGTCTCCCTATGAGGATTTATATCATAGGCCATGCCATTCACCTTTGTGCTGGTTAGAGGTAGGTGAGGTAGCCTTACTTGGAACACATCTCATTTAGGAGACTAAAAATTAGGTTAAGTTGATATATAATTAAATTAATACAACTCAGTATAGTAAGATGTCATATGCATATCATCATCATCAACCACTAGAGATAAATGTTTGGGATCAAGTATTCTTATGTGTTTCGAGTTGACCTGGGCATCGATGGTTTAGATGGAAAGGGAATATTTCATGTCAGTTTGTTTTACCTATTGGAGTTGTGGAGAGAGTCAGATAGGTAGCCTATCAATTGTAGTTACCTTAGTGCTACCAAGCTGTGAATGAAGTCTTCCATGTTACATAGCTTTTACAGTACTATCCAAATATGTCTCATATCTTCTATCCTAAGGAGGTTGAGTTAGAGGTATATGCATCCTTTGAGGAGTATATTATCCATATTATGGACTGGTTCATAAAGTCTCTCCAAGGTAGATTAGTTCCTTTGGTACAAGTTCTATGGAAGCATGACCACCTATATGATGAGACCTGAGAGCAAGAGGATGACATACATGATTAGTGGATAGAGTTATTCCCAGATGATGTTTTACCACCCTTGGAAGAAAAACTCAAGGAAGAGTTTCTTTATGGGGGTAAGATTGTAAGATCTTGACTTTTCTACAAGGTATGGATCCTTTAATTTTAGTTTTTCCCTTAATTGTGTCTTAATTGAAGTTTCCTATGGTTTTAAAAAGGGTTAGGGGCATATGATGATTTTTCGAATCCTAAAGATATAGTTTTTTGGAAATGATAGGAGTAGTGAACAGTTAGAATATTGTTATTTCTAATTGTGAACCTCAAACCATGCGGCTATGTAAGGGTGCCACACAGTTTTTATAAACTATTCAAGGGGTATTTTTTATATATAGATCTGAGAATGAGGGTGTGCACAATATGTACATGATTTCTCTAACCATGCATTGTAGGTCATGTAGGGTGTTTCCCCTAGATAGTAGGGTGTACATGGTTGGCATACAGTTTGGCCCACTGTGCATTAAAACCGTGTGACCTTTAAAAACTTAGTTAAATGACCATTTTAACCTCTCTATTTATAATTCAACCTATCCCTTTTTTCATATTCTAGTGGAAAACAACCTCTTTCTCCACCCTTTTGAGATCTCTCAAGCCTAATGATTGGCTCTTATCCTATTCCACCATCCAAACTTTTAATTGAGAGCCATCTTTCATGTTTTATATCCACTAGTAAGAACTCCACTCAATTATTTTTTCATTCTTATTTTTATCGATGGAGTTATTTTGGTGTGAGGTCATATGCCCTATTTTTAGGGCCTTTGACTATTTTTCCATTTTTTTTCTGATCTGGACAAAACCAAAGGTCGATACTGGATGTGTGTTCCTCTACAGGAATAAGGTAGGTTGTCTAGTGATTATCCCTCATGTCTTGGTACTTTATATTATGCAGTGTAATGCCACACACTAGAACACTTATGAATTTCCATTAAAATATATTATTCTCTTTTTTAATCTATTTTCCTAGTTAGATTAACTTAGTGTCTCATTATTCTTTTGAAATAGGCCCCCATCAACTATTTCCACCCATTGAGGCGTGCCTATATAATTTACTCTCAAAATTATAAATAATTAAGATAAAAAAACATATTCTATATATTTTTGGCATTAGTTATAAATATAATTACTAGAATTAATCAAATGGAAAGTGATTCGTACATCCCTATCACATGTTTTAGTATTAATAATGGTTGCACACTTATTTTAATAGAACATTAATAATTATAAATCCTATTTGACTGCACATAATTATGAACTGAGCATGGTGTCCCTTATAATTATGATACTCGGGCATGGTATACCTTATACTTGTGATACTTAGGCATAAAATACCTTATACTAGTGATAATCGGGCATGTGAACCTTTATAGTTGTGATACTCAGGCATTCAGTCCCTTATACTTATGATACCCGAGCATGGTGTCCCTTATAAGTGTGATACACAAGAATGATGTCCCTTATACTTATGATACATGGTCATGTAATTTCTTATACTTGTGATACTCAGTCATGGAGTACCTTACACCCATGATACTTGGAGATGGTGACCCTTTTTACTAAGGATACATGGGCCTGGTGTCACCTACTACTTTATGAGATTCTAGTAAATAGAAATGGATTCTTGAGTTATTACTCGGGTCCTATAAAGAAATAAGTATGTAGATATATGGATATAAACATCACTATGTATATTGAGTATATAGACACACACACACACAGATATATATATATATATATATATATATATATATATATATATATATATATTCATGGTGACATCTGTCCAGCGGTTTTCCCAACATGGGCTGAATTTAGTAGTGTTAGCCCGGTGTCCTTCAAGAACCAGAGCCAACCCTTTAAAGTTTATATTACCTCATTAATTTTATTATATTTTAACACTAATCATATTATATGAACTGACAACATAATTCTAGACACCATTGGTGGTGGCCTACTTAGTATATCTCACAGCTTGTTCAGGCCATTGTTTGGTACTCAGATAGTCTTCATGGATGTAGGTAGGGATAGGGGAAAGTACTCAGTTTTTAATACATTATTTGACTATATTATGGTAGCATGGGAGCACAAGACTGAGCTATAGATCATGATTCTATATGGAGAGGTTTTTTTTTGGTATTTTTGGTTATTATGATATACCTTTAGGTATGTTTCTACTTCAATGTTTTATTATTTATTTTTGTATAGAGACATGATATTGAATCATTTTATATATGGTATTAAATATTTCTATTGTTGATTGTATATTTTATCAAAATTATTTACCTTCTGCTGTTAGACGATATTATTCTTCCAATATTTATTCATTTATTACACAACTCTTCTACTCTGATTATGAGGGTATAGTCTCCCAACTATACCTCCATGGAACCTCACTACTAGTTAGTAGCCTCTAGTGTATAGGGAGGTGCACTTAAGGCCATGTTACCAACTAGATCTGGGAATCACATAAGGGTATCTGTGTTGGGACGTTACAAGTGGTCCCATTGTATAATAGAGGTTGTTATCATGTGAAGTAGTCCAACATTATTGCACCATGTTGTGTATTTATAATTTTATCTATACAGGAAAGTTTATTAGTCATAACCTGTGTCAAATAACCTAATATACCCATAATATACTTTGTTCCAACACTAACCATGTTTACTTTCTCCATAATGAAATCCTTACACTGATTATGGGTGTGGATATGATTTCCCTTCCTCACATTAGATGTCATCTCTAAAAAAAGATATATAATTAATTAGATCATAATATTATTAATATTGAGTCATAAAAATTATAATTCATCTAAAATTTATTGGAAATCCTAAGGGTTTATCATAATTTTTTTGATAACCATGTTCTTTTAAAATATAGTTCCCAAGATTCTTATTAAACTTCCTCTAACACCAACTATAATTCCGCGCCCCATTAACTCTAAGTCAAAGTCTACTTTATTACATTGGTATAAAATACAAGGATCACATCACTCTATATCCAAATTTTTATCAGTATTGAGACACTATATACATTAATAATTTATATATTACATTGGAACATAAAAATATTTCATAAAAACTTATTGAAACGTTTTTATTCCTTTCAATGCATCCCTGAATTTATTATAGATCCCTTCTAGTTACCCAGGGGAAATAGAAACATAAGAAGGGTGAATTAAAATTCTTAGTAATGGTACAAGTACAAAAAAACCTATCATAACCAGCATACACATGTTTGAAAAATTGATAATCAATAAACATGAAATATATTCAATACATCGATCATAAAAAATATCCATGGATAACATAGAAATGAACGTAATTATAATAACTAATGTTTTTAATAAAAAAATATTACATATATTTAGATGAATATTCAATACATAAAAATAAGATCCATGCAATAACCATAATGGTTTAGCATATTTGGGGATTAGATATACAATCTTCATATTTTATGAAATATCTCAATCATCTCCCACAATGATCTTATCACATAATACTCCCCTTAGGCATACCCTACCTAAACCTTTCTTTATCACCTGGGGAAAACATAAGAAAGAGTGAGATTAGATTCGTGGTAAGGGTAATCATAGGAGGTATAAATCCATGAAATAATAATATAATAATAAGTTTATTTTATCATGAAAACAACTTAAAAAGTTCATACCCAACCTTTTATAGATCATAAGCATGATTCATAAAATAAACATTATCATTTCAAAAATCATGGACCATAAGAGTGAGAAATCATCCTAAATCAATGATGAACCACAAGATCATGTCATAAATGTGTCAGACCATAATAAATTTAAAAAACCATTTCATATTTCAAGGTTAACTACCAATACCATTAGCATAGTGGATAAAGACACCTATTTCTCATAATATATCCGGATGCACATAGTTACCATAGTAGATTAGGATACAACTTTTTCCCATTATAGAATAAGCCCATAGACTTGTTTCACATTTTTATCTCATGAGATATTAATATTTACCCAATTAATTGAAGGTATATATAGGTATCACTAATAAAATAATAAAAACCATACCTATGTGTTCCATAGGTTCATAAATCATTCATCATATCAAAACCTACGAAAAGAAATGGTTTTTATAAATTTTTTATCATATCATAACTCATGGTAATGTAATGGGATTCATAAATATAATTCCATAATAATAAAAAAATCCATACAAAGAATAAGTATGGTATCCTTGGAACATATCTCTAGTTAAGAATAAGTAACATCAAATAATATTGTCTTAAATGAAAAATGATTTTGAAATATCACTTGAAACTTTTCTTTCAAAAAATATCCTTTCCATTTTGAAAACATTTTTTTTAAGAACCATCCAATTATAAATGAAATATTTTTCTTTGAAATTAACATTTTAAGATTTTATAGGAAGCGTGAAAAAATTATGGAATCATGAAACTGAAAAAATACACTCATTCCATATAAGTTTAAAAACATTTCTTCCATATTTTTTTTTCCGAAAAGTCACAAAGTACCTTGTTTAGAAAATGATAAAAATATTACTTTCAAACCATTTTGTAAAAAAGTAAAACACGGATAAAAATGACTTTAAAATTCATAGGATAATAGTAAAACCCTTTTTGAAATTGTTTTTAGAAAACATGGACATGGAAGATAAATATTCCCCAACGGATAAAATCTTGAATAATATTGAGATTGTGAAATAAACCCTTACCACATTGTAATCAATCAAATTATATTACCCATGAATGAAATAAAAATATATGGATATTTAAATACCATATTTTTAAATATAAGACTCAGAAATTAAATTCTCATGCCATATATACACCACATAAAAGAAACAATTAGTGTATAAGGCATGTGCCCCACAAAATTAAAAGTAAGACAGAAATCCCTTACCTCAAGTCTTTCCTTTATTCAGTCATGTTCAAATATAATATATGATAAATATGGATTTATTGTACATTTATTCAATAAAAATTATTATATCATACCATGTATTATAAATTAATAAAATCTTATCACCCGTTTATTAATAGTTTGTCATTAAAATCACTATTCTGGGTAATAACTGCTTCCTTTCCTAAGTAAGTTTCAGTTTGACAGTTGTGGTCCTTATAATTTGATCTTGGTATCATAATTTAGAAAATTTTAATCATGGTATAAAAATATTATATAATAATTATATACATGTGTATAATTATTCAAATGAATTAGTGATATAGAAATGAATTACACCATTCATGGAGACGGTAGGCCGTACATGCACATGAATGTTGTTTTCATTTTTTGATTGATGAAATGAAAGAATGGTAAATAATAATTCATATTTAAAAAATAATAATTATATCATGTATATCAAATATATTTATTAAACCCTTCATAATAACCATCCATAAAATATGGTTATGAAAAATTAATTGTATCCCTACGTGGAGACAGTAAGCTGTACATCTATATGAGTGATACTGTCACTTATTTTTTGATGGGTAAGGAAATGTATAATGGTGTTTTCATAATCATAATTAAATTTAAGAATATTTATGATAATTAATTTATTATTTTATAATAAACATCACAGATTTAGATGAGGTAAGAAAGAGTAGAAAAATAAATTGACTGGTTAAAGTGATTACCTCTTCTTCTAAATGTATTCTTTTGATCTCTTCTAATAGGATATATAGTTGGTATTTTGGGAAGAAAAAAACCTCTAGAATATGAATAGGTAAGTTTAGAAGAGAACTTGTTAGGATATTATCGCTCTATAAGGTTCAAAGTGGTGTAAATATGTGAGGTAAGGGGTGACTCTCACCATTCACCATCATCTTACTTAGGGAATCATTTTTTCCTCCCTTTCTCCAACCGTAATTCCTTTTCTCTTTTATACATGATTTCACTTAGTCTTAAGGTTAATAATATCCTCAATGTATCAAATCAACTGGAACTTTCAGTCAAGGAACTATTATAGGATTCAGATATCCTCAATTTAACTATGGTGGATCACTTTAGGAAAAAACATCCTTTGGTTGATGACTTTGTTAGGTTTGTCTCCAGTGCTTGGGGTCTATAGAAATGAGCACTGGTTGGTCTTCTCAATAACCAAAATTTGATGATTCACTTCTCTTCAGACTAAGATCTAAATATCTCATGGTCCAGATCTCCTCAATTCATCAATGAGTTCTTCTTTTACCACTTGAGACAGACCTATGAATTATTCTTAAAGCACGATGTTCCTTCTAAGGCGGTGTGGGTAAGGTTTCTTGAACTAACTCTACCTTTAAAAAACTCATATATTCTTAGAATTCTTGGAAATATGGTTGGTTACTTTCTTTGTGCTAATAGTTGGAATATGGCTTCATGCCATCAGATTTATATGTGGATATGTATTTTGGTGGATGTATCAAAACGTCTAGTGGAATGGGCATGGATTTATCTTGGGGAATAATTCAATGGAAATTAAAGGTCATATTTGAGTCCTATACCAATTACTACTCATCCTTCAACCATTTGGGGAACCATAAATCTGAATGCCATCGACAATACGTGGTGCGTCATGGGAATTGCTATGCTCTGAGTTTGGAGTTTGGGATTAAGGTTACCAAGGCTCTCACACTAACCTAGACAGAGTTATTACATGAGGCTCCTGATCAAAGTAAGACAAGTACAAAGATTTTGGATCCAAAAGTGGTTGAAATTTTCAAGAATTTGAGATAGGAAATGGCCTTCTATATTCTATATATGGAGGAACCGTCTAGATCAGGGGAGTTGAAGAGGTGCGTGAAGTTGTCTCCATGGAAACTAGTTTCCACATATCACAATCCTCAACTGATGAAGAGATTGTTAGCAATGAAATCTGATCTATTCATGAGAATCTGATCTAGGTGTTCACAGAAATAGAATCTTTGAGCTGTAAGGGCCCAAAGAACGACCTATAGGTATTTTTATAAGGAAGAAAGGAGATCCTAGTTAGAAGGATTAGTCCAAGATAGAGTAGTATGTATATAAATCTGAACAACTGATTTGAAGGTTTGGATGAGGATGTGCTAGAGAAGGAGTATAGGGGAATTTATCAGGCTTCATCTTTATGCCCAGTTCATGAAAAATAGACTCAAGATATGGTGGGAATGTATACACCTTCAATAGAAATTTATGGGTTGATGATGATGTGATTTTCTATCACATTCTCTATGGATAGTGAGGAGGGAACATGCATTAGAGGACTTCAAAGTTTATGTATGATAAAGGTATGAAATGGTAATTGAGATGAGGGGGGATACATTGTGGTTAAGGGTAAGAAAAAAAGCCTGAAGGATTACTACTAGCTATTGAACCTGATAGAAACAAGATCATCCTACATAACCAAAGTGAGTGATGGTGGAAATATGTTCAAATATTAGGAAAGAAATAATTGTTCGACACTGCAAAATGGAAAGAAAACGTCCAAGATCAGAAAACTTAAGAAAAAGGGAAGGGTGGTATGGATAGATAGGTGGATAGGACTCGAGAATAAGGAAAAGAAGAAGGGAAAGGAAAGAACCTAGAGCTTATTCTTCATTCTAATGAAGACTTATAGGTCCAGTCTTTTCAGGAGGAGGTTGATAAAATCTTAAAAATATAATTATGGGTTGACATAAACACTATCAAAAGGGATTGGATCAAAAAAAGAAAAAAATTTAGCATAGAACTTCAATGAAAGGATGATTAATATGGAGGAATATATAAAAACATGAGACAAGCTAGCCAACCATTTCAAGGACTTAGTCATAACGGACCCAAAAATGAAGATGCATTGCCTTCATTGGGGGTTAAACAAGGTTAGTGAATCCAATAATTTCAGTCTCATTTTTAATGATTTTTTTAGTTCCTATTGTGTTTAATGGATTAGTGTGTAGAACTGGTATGGATTCCCCCTTTTGACTTAAAAGTTATTTTTAAATAAAAATATAATTTTCAGTCAGCGAGGAGCACTTTTGTAATTTCTCAAAATATTAAATTATAATAAATTAATTTTTTATTCAAATATCACAAAACTCCATGGATTCAAAGTTAATATTATATAAGGTTTCAAGATCAAAAACCAATATATTTTAGACATGTTTTGGTGTTATATTAAACCTTATTATTTTGATTAACCATTAATTAACCAATTTTAATTTCAACTAAAGTTACAAATTTTTTAATATTAAAAGCTTGTAAGTTTTATTATATGGTGCAGATTGGACAATAAATGTCCAATTAATGAAACTATAGAATATATAATAATAATTTTTTTTTATTTTTGGAATATTTTTATGATTTTTAATTAATTTAATAAAATATTAATCTCTTAAATATCATTATTATCAATTTTGATACTATTCATTACTTTGAATTTTTAAAAAATCCAGAGAAAATATAAAATTAAAACAAACTATTTTATTATATACCTAAACTGTCAAGGTAATATATATAATTCATATATAATATTAAATATCTTATATTATGTTTATTTTATTATTTTTGATATCATTTAATTAATTTTTCTGTTAATTGAATAATTACTTCATCAACGTCGTATAGGAATTTGGGGTAACTGTTGAATTTCTAAAAATTATAAATAAATTAACATGATGATTATAAATATTTTATGTTTTTAAAAATAATATTTATAGTCTAATATATGATCTAGATAATTCCATATTAAAAATTTTATAGTTATTAAAAACAAGAATGTGGAATATTTGACTTTTCTTTAAATAAAATATTATAAAGCTCGTGATCTCATCAAAGTGACCCCCAAAAAACATAAATAAATTTATATAATGAAAATAAATAAATAAATTTCAAAATGGAAACTTAGATTCATTCATAACCTACTTTTTCCCCATGTGGATACATAAGAGATATTTAAGACAAAGAAACTAACATTTGGTGACCTTCTTTGATTTAAATAATATATAATTTAATTTCATGGAAAATCATCCATTAAACAAATAAATTTAGAACTTTAGGTCTTATGGTTATAATTAACATCATAAAATAATAAATAAGATGAAAAATTATGGACTTATCTCATATTTTTTATCCATATTAACCATTTTCACCCTTTACCGAGGTAATAAATTTTACCACAATTACTATTCAAATTGACTAAAAATAAAAGGGGATTAAATAATAAATTTGATCCTCCTAATTATAAATATATAATCCATTATTTAAAATTCTAAACATATATGTTTCATCTATTAATATAAAATTAAATTGGAAAAAATGTAAATAAAAACAGTTTTTCAGAAAAATGCCCCTTCTAAACATAAAATGTTTTAATAATAAATTGAAGTTTAAATTCCACATAAAAAAGGATAATTAGATTATTTTAAATAATAATAAATTATTTAAAATTTAAAACAAATCCAAAATATAATTTTACCTTGTGAAAACATTAAAATAAAAAAAAAATTCAATAAAAATAAGTATTTTTTGTAATTCCTTTTAAAATATTTTTTTATAAAATTCTCAAAAAAAAATTTAAGATGATTTTGAACTTTTGAATTCAAAAATTAAATTAATTTTTTTTAAATAAATTTTCTAAAAATTCTAGAAATTAATATTCACTCATAAAAAACTCATTTTTGAAGAAAAAAATGGCTTTAAAAAAATTATGTGCTCATTTTCAAAAAACCTACCAATAAATTCATATTGAGTTAGATATTTATTTCATAAAATATTTATTCCTATTTATTCCTAAAAATTTCATGTATCGGTTATAATGTACACAAAATATTTAAATATTATTTTGCGCTACATCTCAACTTTTTATTATATGCAACACAAGCTATCAATGAAATCAAATTATTTAAAAAACTAAATCATAAAAATATTAGGGTGTTAAATTATACCCCCTGAAAATGTATTTAACCCTAAAAATTAATCACTTTTATATAATAAGATGAGCATACCTATACCTCATCAAATCCATAGGTTTATATGTAGCTTCCCCAAATTGGTGGTTTCACCACCAAACATTAACCATATGGGTGATTTTGTTTCATAGAACTTTATCTATACAATATAGAATCTCTATCAACTATTGTTCATAAGAAATATATTTATCTAGTAGTATGATCTCTAAGATTATTACATGTGAAGGATCAGTAATGTACTTTATAATGAGAGATACATTGAACACGTCATGAACTTAAGATAGATTCAGTCGAAGCACCAAATGATAAGCTAATTTCTCGATATGTTCAAGTATTTTAATGGGATAGATATACCTAAATATTAGTTTTAACTTCTTTAATCCACATATAAATTCATTCAAGGACCTACTCAAAAACTTTAAATTCTATATCATGTTGATGATTATTATCATAACATTTCTTTCCACTTAGTATAGTCATTATATGTTGCTGAATAGATCTTACATGCTCTTACATCTTATCATCTATCTTAGGTCCCAATAGTTTTATTTCTAAAACATCATTACATTAAATTGGATTTCAACACTTCCTTCCATTAAGATCTTTATAAGTATCCATATGAATGATTGCATAAAATCTATCTTCGTAAGACAACTCTACTAAAATAAAGTATTGATACCAATCACCTTTAAAATCTATAGAATAAGATCATAAAATATCCTCTTTTTTTTGAATTATTCCCTCAAACTGACCATCTGTATGGGGATGATATCTAGTGTTGAAACTCAACTCTGTATCAAGAGATTTCAAAAACATTTTTGTAAATTTTATATTTTGATAAAATAAAAATGAATGTGGTATTCCAGAAAATGTTACCATTTCCTTAATGTATATTCTAGAAAGAATATCCAAAGAGAAATTTTCTCTAATAGAAATGAATTGTTCTGACTGCATAAGGTGATGAACTTTAACTCATAATTGTCTCAACACAAAGTTAAGATAAACCCTAAAGGTTATCAATAACTTTAATCATATATTCCCAAAATTTAAAGGCATTACTCCTCAAATAACTTTGTAACAATATATAAAACCAAAGGGTTACATTTCTATAAATATCTCTCAAAATATACTTAATCTTGATAAACTTCCATTATATAAAACCTCAAAAGGAATATCAAATAATTTGAACTTATGATTAACCTTAAACTCATAAATCCATGATATTATTCATAACTCCAAATTTAATCATATATGGATACATATATGCTTCGAAATCCTTAGATTTATCAAAATACATGGTGACATATATAATTTAAAATACCAGTGGTAAAATACTTCTATAACATAATTCTTGAATCTGAATATATAAATAAAGTAATCCTTCCACCTCAAATATTGGAATATAATAGGTCCTTCCTTTTTCTAGAAGTTAATTCTTAGGTTAGAGGATTGAGTTGGATAATGCCCATGTTCCCCAAATATAATATATTAAACTCTTAAACAATTTGTCACACTATAATATTATCTTCCACCCAGTTAAAATCTTCCACTACAATTTAGTTATTCCTATAAGTTATTCTTTGCACATTATTAACATTTCAAAAGCTGAATCTTCTTTCCTATATGTTCATAATAACATTAACTTTTATAAAAGTTCATATTCTTCTTACTTTATTTATTAGGAATTCACAATGAAGTTCATGTTGTTAATCATATATCGTGATAAATGATTATTAATAATCACAATATCTTTCTCTCTAGTCATAATACAATTTTTTTTCATAGTCACTGAAATTTTCATTAGATTCAATGTTAACATGATTCTTTATGGTTCCAACAACTGACTAAAAATAAAATCATAATTTGAGCAATAATAATCATAGTGGACAACCACATAATCAAAATAAGTTATAGGATGTTTAAATCTTGACACCTTATTTTTAATATATTACACAATACCTTTATACTAGATCATTCATAGTTATAGACTATTTAAATCCCTCATAATGGTTTATCAAGAGTTTGTAAATTTCCAAGGCATATCTCTTAGGAGTGTCAACCCAGGTGTGCATTAAGGTAATTTTTCATGTACCAGGTGACAATAGAGTCTATCTAAATGTTACCTTTTCAATTTTATTACCCTCAGGTACCTCTGTTCTAGAACTACATCCACTTGTAGTAACCAAACGTGTATGTAATTGCTTGGAAACCCCTATCTCTATCCTTTACCAAAATTCCAAGATATTTTCCTATATGTTGACTCATTGTTTGACTTATCCTTAGATATATCCAAAGTCATATCCATATAAAATCCCTCGGTATCTCACTAAAATTGTCCCATACTATTTTTCAAAGGTTAACAAAATATCTTCTATGATCTCAACTATAACTACCTGATCTTCTCATACACAAATATTACATCTATTTAGATGCATATTCAATACATAACAATAAAATAAACAATAGAACCATAATGTTTTAGAGTATTTTGAGATTATATATACAATATTATTATTTTATTAAGGATATCTAATATCACCCAAAAATATATTCTCAAATAGTACTCCCCTTAGGCATACCCTACTAAAACCTTTCTTCACCACATGGGGAAAGAAACATAAGAAATGGTAAGCTAAGATGCCCATAAAGGGTAAACATAAGAGATATAAATCCATGATAATATGAGATAAAAATATAATATTAAGGTTATATGAACACAAACATAACTTACGAAGTTCATGTCCAACCTATCATAGATCATAAACACGATTCATGTCATAAACATTAACATTTTAGAAAATATGTAATATAAGAGAGAGAAATCATCATTAATAAATCATAATACATAATATCATGTTATAAAATCTTGTGTAACAACCCAAGTTTTTATGAATTATTTTTTTCAATTTAGATTAATCTTTTAGAAATTTTCTATTTCACACAACACTGAATATATCTTGTGCTATATGAAAGCACTCAGTTTAGTTTAGGTTCCGCACAACATCGAGTTATGTTTGTTCCATAAAAAACACATAGATTAGATTTTTGTAAAAAAAACACTATGTCTTTTATGCTACACACAATACTAAGTTCCTTCAATAGCCTACGTTACACACAAGACCTAGTTTTACCAAACTATAATATACTATTAATATTATTATTAAAATACTATTATAATTTTCTCCTTTACATTGGAATAATGGGTATGAATATGATTAATTAAATTATTTAAATATGGTTTACACATTTCTATTTGAAGAATTATTTGGTGACCAATTTTATATAAATGGAAATAAAACCCCTTTGAAAATATAGGAAATCTTTTCTGGAAAACTATATTTATGAAATCAAACATGATTACCTCAATAAATAAATTAAACCAATTTCAATATATTATTATAATGATATATATATATATATATTATATTAATTCAACTAATTAAAATTCATATTATATGTTTTATAGATAATATATAGGAATAAAACAAATTTTATGCATAAAGATATATATTTTTCTAAAAAGTAATTTTATATCTTTTTAATGGAATGCCTATTTTAAATATAAAATTTTAATATTTTATAAATTTATTCGATAAAATAAACTTCTTTTTTAACATTCAATATCTAAATTTACTTTGGGTGATTTGTTTTTGTATTTTTCTAAGAAGTTTTATTTTTAATGAATAGTGAAAAACACTGAATTTAAATTGAAAACCACATTTTCATCTAATTTTTTTATATAGTTAAATTATATTTAATTTTTTTAAAGTATTTCAATATTAGTTATACATCTATTAATAAAATTTAGGTCATTGGAATCAATTTCACATTAAATTTGGATATAAAAATATTTCAATCTTTTAAACATTTACACTTTAAAAACTCGTTGTCTTGTCTCATCTGTGGGATTAAATTTAAATTAATTTCTCTTAATTATGTGTATAGAATTTTGAAAAATGGATTAAATATTTTTAATTATAATCAATTATAATTTTTAGTAATTTATACTTTTTTTTACCAAAAATATTTGTGAAAGTAAATAAAATTAATTGCAATGATTAAGGTAGAAATGAGTTTACTTTGTGGTTAAACATTATATTAAGGGGCCAAATAACCAAGAAACATGTAATATAGCCATTTAATGTACATATTTAGATCATATTATCCATTTTATCATAAATGGTACTTTATTGGAGGCCCATGATGTAAGGGAGACCTCTCAATAGTGTCTACCTTTTTATATTTCCAAGAATGTCACTCCTCCTCCACTATAAAAGTGAACTCACCCCCTAACTTCTTTACACAACTAAATCCCTTTGGATCTTCCAAAACTTGGCCAAATAAGCATCAAAAATTTAATCCTATCATTATAGAAGTTTCACTTTGGGAATAAAGCAATCCAAGTTAGTCTTTTTGTGCAAACCAAATGGAATTACCCAAAGAATAGGTAACATCTTTCAACAAGCACTTTTGTATTATTTATTTCTCCACCACTTTAATTATTTTTATTAAATTATTATAAAATAACATCATTATCACCAATATAATTATTTTTTTATTTTATGGTTTCAAACTAGTCCTACACACAATTCTATCAAATGGGATATGCAATCATCGTTCATGTATATGGTTGACTAACTTCTCACGAATTGATGTCGTTAATTGTTATATTACCACATTTAAAGGTTGATAATAATGATGAAATTATTTTTTTATATGATATTTATTATTTATTTATCCTTCTATAATTATTATAAAACACATAACTTCATGATTTTCATTTTGTGGGAAAATGGTAACTTCGTTTGTGGATGTGTGGACTACCACGTCATCAAAGCAGTGTGATTCATTCAAAATTTACATAGAATGTATTAAGGGTGAGTTTAGTAAAATTATATGATATATATATATATTACATAATAATTTTAATTTAATTATAATATATATATACATATATACATATATTTCATTTACTTTCTTTCTTTTAATATGACAAGAAAATGGAAACAACATTCATGGATACGTACGACCTAGCGTCTCCAGAAACGGCGTATTCCATTACATAATTATATATTTTAAATATTATTATAAACAATTATATAATGAATATAAATGATATTAATATCCTTTTTTACATTCTAGAAATAAATAAATTTTTATCTATGTAATATCATCAAGAATAACACGTCAAAACATATACGAAAAAAGTGGTTATTACTTGAAACGTAACTTCAGTATGAAATTATTAATAAAGGGGTAATTTATGGTCATAATAAAATAATATATGGTATGATATATAAGAATATATTTTTGTGGAATATTTATAAAAACTTATATTTATTATACATGAAATTTTAATGTGTATGAAGAAATTTAAGACTTAAGTTAAGGGTTTTCTAGTCTCACTTTTATTTCTGTGAGATATATGCTATATTCACCACTTATTCTTATTGTGTGGTGTATATACTGACCTATGAAATTTTATATCATGAATTTAATTTTTTAAATTTTATTAAAATTTTAAATTGAGTTTATTATTTCACGGATCTCACAATTCAAAAGTTACTCATGTAGTAAGGTGATTTCTAGTCTCAATTTAATTCCTTCGAGACTTATGCCATATTTAAAACTAATTTTTTTAGTGTGGTGTATATAATGAATATGAATTTAATATATTTTTATTTTCATAATATTTATGGGTATTTAAATATTCTTTTTATTATCTCTCTTTCATGGGGTTTATGGTTCAAAACTTACCAAATATGTAAAGTAATTTTGTCTCAATTTTCCCCCTTTGAGACATATGACATGTTATTCATGCATATTATTCCACGAGGTGTATATACTTCACTTTTAAATGTTATATCACGAATAAAATTATTTTAATGATATTTTAAGCTTCATTTAATGTTATTTTTTATAGGGATCAAGATTTAATGTTACCAAGGTGATAATAGTGTATTACTACAATCTTATTGTTTATCAGGATTGTTCACAATTATGCTTCCATTGATAAAATATCACGATCCATATCACATGAATTATCATGAATTTTTTCATTAGTTTTTTCATGATATATTCATATAATGATACCATTTTTCAACGGCTTAGAAATTATGATAATTATGAAAATGTTTTTAAGAAAATCTGACTTTATCTCACCCTTTGATCGGAAATATGTTTTATTCAAAAACCATGTTTTCAAAAAATGTTTTAAAAAAATGTTTTAAATTATTTTTTAAGGCCATTTTCAAGTAAAAGGATTTTAAAAAATGTTTTACCTTTAAAAATTTATTTAAATTATTTTAAAACTTCATTTATATATTGTCACAATTATTTCCAAATGAAAAGGTTTTAAAAATGTTTTATTTTTTAAAAATAATTTATCAAAGAGGAAATAATATTTTCCTTAAGAAAAGTATTAAATTATTTTTAAATATTCCTTTATAAATTTTCAAATTGAATTTAAAAGAAAAAAATATTAATAATTTTTTATGTTTTAAAAAGTGATTTTTAAAGAATGGTTATGTTCCAATTGATCTCTCAAAAATAATTCTCCATATAATACAAAATCCTTTGATGTGGTTTATGATTTAAAAGTGATCTATTCCAAGTATTTCGTTAATATTATTTCTTTGAAAGGTTAATGTTTTTAAGGAATGATTTTTATATAACCTATTTATTTTTCCTAGTTCAATCTTATTTTAAATAGATTGTTTTGAAACCTATTTCTTTTACATGGTCTATTCACATTTCAAAGAGATTAAAATGAAAACCTTTTATTTTACCTGGGTTAATCAAGTTATAAAAGAATAATTGTTTTATAAGTTTTTATAATGATATGAAATATAATTGTACATTATTCATATTGTGATTCATGGAAATTTCTTATATAATGGGGTGACCCAGAGAGTGTCAGGTAAGGCCGTTACATCTTATATGATGGGTTGGTCCAGTTAGTACTGGGTAAGAACATTACATCTTATATGATGGGGTGGACCAAATAACACCAGGTGATACTATTATAGCTTACATTATGGGTGGGGTATATATCTCCCTATAATACATTGGGTATAGATTTATATCTCATGAGATAGATGGGGATGGAAGAAGGAGTGAACTCAGTTTAGTAAAGGACTTTTTCTACTAAGATGGTCTTGTGAGGGAACCTTGACCACTAAGATAGTTTGGAGAGGGATCCCATTCCAATAATTTGACCTTGGAAGTAATCCTTAACTACTATAAAGTCTTTCCCTAGGGATGGAGGTGTGTCCCACCCAGGAAGTGTATCTAACTATGTGTGAACCTAATTACATGTTCACAATTTTATTCATGAACCTAGTTACATGGCCATAAGTTGATGTGAGGGATTTATTTCATGACCTTAACTTAATGAGTGGACCTGTTTTTATTTATACATGTTCACAATGTTATAATATGACGTGTATGCCACAATTCCATGTTTTATTCCTATGTCATGCTATCAGGTATTATGCTCTTGATTTCCTTATGATTCATGTCTTATGAATTGACAATATTTATTCCATGAATCTTTATTATGATATTTGATTTCCAAGGTACAATCTTCTAATGTTATGATTATGTTCTCATACACTTATGTTCATTATTATACTTATATATATATATATATATATATATCTTATTTTACCTTACTAAGCATCTGATCTCATGCTTTATTATCTTTACTTTCCCCAGGTTATGAAGAAAGGTTTTAAGTAGGAGCATAAAAAGGGGAAGATCTTTATGGGATATGTTTAATATCTTTCATTAAATTAGATGAATGTGTTCCCAGTTTCCAAAGACACTAAAATATTATAGTCCTTCAAAATGTACTTTTTTAAAGTGATGAATATTTATATAAAATGATGTAATATATGTTAAGCCTTGGTCATTATAGTTGTAGTCAAAGGAATGTTTTAGTCAACCTATAGGAAACTTGGATAGAAAAATTTAATGATATTCCAAGGTATATTTATAATTTTATTTCTTGGGATGTCTCTATGTATAATCCTAAGGTGTTATAGATTTAATAGTTGGTGTCATGATTTATGAATCTTATAAGTAAATTTTAAGGATTATGCGACTATGATAAGTGTATCTCACAATATGCTTTCTGGTCTTAGTCAATAGTGAGAACTTGATGGAACTGGGTTAATATTGAAAGTTTCAAATGTGTAAAGTATAGTAGTTATACGAATCCATGTCCTAAGTGGAAATCTCATGAAGATAACCAGGAAGGTGGTATGAGTATTTTTTGTACTACTAAAGATAAAGTGACTGAAAATGTCATGTGAAATATATGGTATGTTTAAATAGTATTTTATTACATTAAATGAAAGAAACATGATTTCATTGAGATTGAGTAACCTTAATAAATGATTCATATTTCATATTATAGGAAATGGGTATTAAGGAATAAGATAATGAATCCTGAGTAATGGTTTAAGAATAAATTTTGATGATTGAAGTGTATATGTTTGGAAATTCAAAGATTATGTTATATGAATCATGGAGTATATAAGGATTGTTTGTATATTTTTTTCATTTATTATTTTCAATAATGTAATAAATGACATTGATGACCTATAAAATTGATTTAATGGAAATGCTACATTAAGTTAAGGTAACACTTAACATGTTTCTAAGGATGATAAATTGATATTTTATGTGAATAATTAAATGATGATATGAATAGAGTAAATTAGATAGTATTTATAACATCAGAACTGATAAAGGACTTATTGAAAAAGTAGTTTATTCTATCATGGATGGATTTTAGGAAATTTTTGGATTTAAGAAATATATCCAATGATTTTTGGAATAAGAAACCATACATGTTTTTAATAAGGATTTATGGTAATTAAGGTTATTACCATGTTTCAAGAGAATACCAGATGAATATATTCACATGTTTAGTATGTGAAAATTAAGAGTTAATTTATGATATTTGGGGGATTAATGTTAAGATGATTTTGTGAAAACTTAGTGACCTTTTTTTAAATTTTTGGATTTTCATCTTTCGAATGGGAGATAAGGCTAACCATTTATGGAATGGTTTAAATTAAACTTCAGATGAGTTTTTAGAGATTAAAATATTATCTTACCATATAAGGATTTTTTCATATTGGATAAACTATGAAAACCTTTTTGTTGTGAAAAATAAAAATGGAATGACCTATCATTATATTTATGGAACACATGATCTGTTAATTCTTTGAGAATGAAAAATTCACATTCATTTATTTGAATAAGAGATGAAGTGGAAATTGATAAAGTCACAACATAGGGTGAGATTGTGATTATATCAAGTAAGTATATCTTATCATTAAAATTATTCAATTTTAGGAACAAGGTATTAAAATAAAATGTTTCCCCACTATCACTATTCTTGATGAAATCAATGACCATTTCAAGCCTCTTTGGGTTATAGCTTTATGATCATTAAATTTATCCTAACTTTGTTCTCTATTAATCTCTATTTGAACTTGATAGATAGATTTATCTTCAATGTCTATGTTCTTACTTTCTACCTATGTTCACATATGTGGAAACCATGTTGTGAGTTACTTTGGGTAACCATTATATTTCCAACTTTCCCTTTTTAAATGAATTTTTAGTATTCATTTTTATGATGTGGGTTTCTATGAAAGGAACTTTAAAGTATTAATCCTTTGATAATCCAGACGAATTTTGAGGGTGAAATTAATTTTAATGTTGGTGGAATATAACACCCCAATATTTCATAAATTATTTTTTTCAATTTAATTTAATATTTTTGATATTATTTATTTCACTCAATACAGAATATAACTTGTGTTATATAAAAGAACTAAGTTTGGTTTGTATTGAAAGAAAAAACAAGTTAATCTTGCATTAATTTCAACCTATAGATTAGATTTTGGTGCATGGAACGATATGTTAGGATATTTTTACAAAAAATCTTGAGTTTCTTCCATATCTTGCATTATATACAAGACATAGTTTTACCAAACTACCTTGTACTATTAATATTATTTATAAAATATTATTATAGTTATCAATTTGCCCTTGGAATGATAGTTATGAATAATATTAATTAAATTATGAAAATATAGTTTAAACATGTATATAAGATGAATTATTTAGTGACCAATTAATTATAAATGAAAATAAAACTTTTTTGAAAATATAGTAAATCTTTTGCTGGAAAACTATATTTATGAAATTAAACACATTTTCCTCCATAAATTAATTAAAATAATTTTGATAAATTATTTTAATGATATATATATATATACATATTATATTAATTAAAATAATTAATTTTTATCTTATATGTTTTCTATACAAAAGATAATAATAATATCTATTTTATGCATAAAGATATATATTCTTCCAAAAGTATTTTACCACATTTTAATGGAGTTCATATTTTAAATTTAAATTTTAAAACTTTTATAAAATATATTTGAAAAAATAAAAATAACTTTTTAAACCTATGTATAAAAATTTACTTTGGTTTTTTTTTCATTTTTTATACATGTTTCATTTTTTTGGAGAGTGAAAACACTGAATTTCAATTGAAAACTGCATTTTTTCTAATTTACTTATATAGTTAAATTATATTTTAATTTTTTTAAAATTATATTTATATCCATTATACATCTATTAATACAATTTATTTCTGTTTTTAAATTTCACATTGAAATTGGATATAAAAGCATTTCAAACATTTCAATATTTTCACTTAAAAAACCTATTTTCTCGTCCCATCTATAAGATTAATTATAAACTAATTTCTTCCACTTATGTGTTTATAATTTGAAAAAATGGATTCAATATTTATAATAAAAATAATTTATAATTTCTAGTAAGGACTACCCATTTTTTACGAAAAATATTAGTGACATTAATTAAATTTAATTACACCAATTAAGGTATAAACGAGTTTACTTAGTGGTTAAACATTAACTTAAGGGGCCAAATAACCTATAAAAATATAAGAAATTAATTATTTGGACACATTTCAACCTTATAACCCATTTTATAAAAAAATGGACCATTATTGGAGGCACATTATGTAAGGGATACCTCTCAATAGTGTTTACCTTATTATATTTATAAGAATGCCACTCCTCCTCCACTATAAAAGGGCACTCAACACCCTAATTTATTCACACCTCAGAAGCCATTTGAATCATAAAAACCATACCCAAATAATCTAAAAAATTCCCTCATATAATCCTATAAGCCTCACTTAGGGTATAAATAAACTCAAGTTATTCTTTTGGTGAAATCCAAAAGGAATTACCTAAAGAAGAGGTAGTATCCTTCAACAAGAACTAAGGTTTTATTTCTTTTACCACCACTTAATTTTTTATTACATGATTATATTATAAAATAATTATCCAAAATACACTGATATATTTTTTATGTAAAGGTTTCAACTTAAAAATACACACACTTCCATCAAATGGGATACACAATCATCATTTCTGTGTATGGTGGACTACCACCTTACAAACCGATGTCATTCATTATTCCATTACTAAATTTCATGGTTTGTAATAATGATATAATTACAATTTTATATGATATTTATGATTTATTTATGATTCTATAATTATTATATAACACATAACTGGTTTCTTTCCATTTTGTGGGAGTACGAAAACTTCATTTGTGGACGTGTGGGCTACCACGTCTTCAGAGCGATATGATTCATTCACACTATTAATGGAATGTATTAAGGATGTGTTTAGTAAAAATATATTATATATATAAAATAATAAATCTACTTTAATTGTAATATATATATATACATATATTTCATTTACTTTCTTTCTTTCAATACGATAAGAAAACTAAAACAATATTCATGCATACTACAACCTACCGTCTTTGTGAATGGTGTATTCCATTTCATATTTATATATTTAATAGATTATTATAACTAATTATATACTTAATATAAATGATATTTATATAATGTTTTACATTATATAGATAATTAAATCATGATGTAAGTAATATTATCAAGAATAAAAAGTCAAAACACATACGAAAAACAAAGCAGTTATTACCCAAAACATTAAATTAGCATGAAATTGTTAATAAATGAGTAATATAATGTATAATAAAATCATATATAGTATGATATAAAAGAATATGGTTCTTTGTTATATTTATAATAAACATATATTTTTTATACATGATATTTTAACTTGAACAAAGAAACTCAAGACATAAGGTAAGAGTTTTATCATCTCACTTTTATTTCTACGAGATATATGATATATTCACCACTTATTAATGTTGTGTGGTGTAAACAGTGACCTATAAAATTTTATACAATGAATTTTATTTATTTCATGATATTAAAAATTTAAATTGATGTTATTTTTTCATGGATCTCATGATTCGAAAGTTACTTAGGTTTTAAGGGGATTTCTAGTCTCACTTTTATTCATGAGAGATTTATGCCATATTGACAACTTATTTATTTTCTGTAGGGTATATACTTCACATAAATGTATTATATTATTATTATCCTTAAATTTATTTGTATTTACATATATATTGTTTGATCTCTCTTCCATGGGGTTTATGTTTCAAAAGTTACCAAATCGGAAAAGTAATTTTGTCTCTATTTTTCTTCTTTGTGACACATGCCATGTTATGCAACTATATTCTTATATGTGAGGTATATACTTCCATTTTAGATGTTATATCATGATTATACTTATTTTCATGAAATATTAATCTTCATGTAATGTTATTATTTCATGGGAATTAGGATTCAATGTTACCAAGGTGGTAAAAGTATATAACTACAATCTCCTTGTTTATCATTTTATTTACAATTATGCTTCCATTGAAAAAATATCATGATTAATATCTCATGAATTGTAATAAATTTTATTCAAATATAGTTATTCCTTATATATTCATGTAATGGTAACATTTTTACACTCATTGGTACTTAAAACAATTATGAATTTTTTGTTAAGAAAATATGATTTTATCTCTCTCTCCAGTCAGAAATCAATTTTATTCAAAAATCATGTTTTATAAAAATGTTTTCAATTTAATTAAATGATATTTTATGATTGATTTCATGTAAAAGGATTTTATTTTTTTTGAAGTTTTAAAAATTTATTTAAATGATTTCTAAATCTTCCTTTATAAATTTTCATTGTTATTTTCAAAGCAAATGGTTTTCAAAAATTTCATGTTTTAAAAATAATTTTTCAAATTTGAAAGGGTATTTTTCTAAAGAAATGTTTTGAATGTTTTCTAATTATCCATTTATAATTTCTAAAACTATTTTTCAAATAAAATTATTTTAAAACTATTATATTTTTTTAAAAGTGATTTTCAAAGAAAGTTTATGATCCAATTATTCTTTCAAAATCCTTCTCCATATAAGATGACATAATTTGATATAGTTTATGATTTACTAGGGATATTATTTAATGATACCGTTAAAATTATTTATTTAAATGTTTTATGTTTTTTATGGAATGATATTTGTGGAACCTATTTCTTTTCCATTGGTTAATCATTTTTCAAAGAGACTGTTTTAAAATACATTTCTTTTCCATGGTCTATTCACAATTCAAAGAGATTGACATGAAACCCATTTATTTTCCATGGGTTAATAATGTTATAAAAGAATAATTGTTTTTTGAGTTTCTATAATGATATGAAATATCTTTATACATTATTCATATTGTGCTTCGGGGACATTTCTTATACGATAGGGTGGACTAGATAGTTCCAGGTAAGCCCATTACAACATATACGATGGGGTGTCCTAGATAGTGTCAGGTAAGATCATTACAGATTATATTATAAGATGGAACAAATTGTTTCGGGTGAGCCTGTTATAGCTTACATGATGACAGGAACCAATATCTCCCTCCAATTTAGTGGGTAATGATTTATATCTCATGAGATAGACATGGCGAGAGGGGAAGTAATCTTGGTTTATTAAAGGAAATTAACCTCTAAGATGGTCTTAGGAGTGAACCATGACTACTAATATGGTATTGGGAGTGAACATTGTTTACTAATAATGTTTCAGGAGTGAACACATTACAATAATATGTTTTTGGTAGTAATATTACTATGAAGGCTTCCACTGGGGATGTGGGTGTGTGTTTCCCAGGAGGTATAATGACCTATGCCTAAACATGATTACATGTTCAAAATGTCATGAGTAGACCTAGTTTCATGTCTATAAGTTTATGCAAGGGCCTAATTTCATGTTTTTAACTTAATGAGTGAGTATATTTTTATTTATAAATGTTCACAATGTTAAAAGGTGATTTTCCCCATAATTACATGTTTTATTCCTATGTTATGTTTTCATGGGTTTTGATCATGATTATATTATGATTCATGTCTTATGTATTTCCAATATTTATTCCATGACTCTTGATTATGATCTTTGATATTCAGGGCACAATCTTTTAATATTATGATCATGTTCTCATTTTCTTATGCTCATGATTATGATTACATATCTCACTTGTTTTCCCTTACTAAGAATCTGAGCATACCCTTTCTCTTTTTTCCTTTCCCTAGTTTATGAAGAAAGGTTTTAAGTATGATTGTAAAAAGGGGAGTATATTTAGAGGAAATTTATAAGACATTTCACAAAATTGGAAGAATGTGTTTCTAGTTTCCAAATACACTAAACTATTATGGTCTTTGGGTATGTAATTTTGTAATTTGATTAATATTCATATAAAATGATGTAATATTCAAGTATGTTAACCGTATATCACTATAGTATTGTGCCATCATAAATATAAAAAACCATTTCATATGTCAAGGTTATCTACTAAGACCATCAACATAGTGGATCAACCACATCGACATGTTTACCATTTTTATCTCATGAGATATTAATATTTACCCAATGAATTGAGGGTAGATATAGGTCCAAATTTTCACATAATAAGAACCAAACTTATGTGTTCCATAGGATCATAAATAATTCATCATATCAAATCCCATGAAATGAAATGGGTTTTATAAACATTTCATCATAGCATAACTCATGGAAAAGTAACGGGGTTCATAAGAATCATTACATCACAAACATAAACCATAAATAGAAATAATAAGGATGGTATCCTTAGAACATATCCCCAGTAAATCATAATTAACATAAAATAATGTTGTCTTAGATGAATAAATATTTTCAAAGATCACTTGAAATAATATTGAGAAAACTTTCCTTTACATTTTGAAAACAACATTCTTGTAAAACATGAAATTACAAAGGAAATTTTTTTATTTGAAAATAATATTATATGATTTTATAGGAATCTTCAAATAGTCATAGAATCATGAAATAGAAAAAATCCGCTCATGCCATATGAGTTAAGAAAGCATTTATTCTATATTTTTTTCGGAAATGTAACAGAGTACCTTATTTAGAAAATGATAATCATATTACTTAAAAACCATTTTTAAATTAGTAAAAAATGGGTTAAAATGACTTTAAACAATTATATGATAATTGTGAAAGCTTTTTTGAAACTATTTTTAGAAAACATGGACATGGAAGAGAAACATTCCCCAGCAGATACAATCTCAAATAAAATTGAGATTGTTAAATAAACACTTACAACATTTTAATCAATCAAATCGTATTACCCATGAAATAAATAAACATATATGGATATGCAAATATCATATATTTAAATAAAATATTCATAAAATAAATTCATGGACTATATATACACCAAAAAAAAGAAACAAGCAGTGTATCAGGCATGCATCTCACAAATTAAAAGTGAGACTGAAATCCCTTACCTCAAGTCATTCCTTTCTTAATTTATGTTCAAACATCCTATATAATAACTATGGATTTATTATACAATTATTACATAAAAATAATTATATCATACTCATTATTTATTTATAACATCTTATCACCTTTTTGATAATTGTTTGTTATTAAAATCACAGTTTTGGGTGATAACTGCTTCATTTTCAAAGCAAGATTTAGTTTGACAGTCATTGTCCTTATAGTTTGATATTGGTCTCATAATTTACATAATATTAATCATGGTATAAAAATAACACATAATAATTATATATATATATATATATATATATTTATAATCACTAATAAAATTAGAGATAATTAAATGAATTACACCGTTCATGGTGACGATAGGTCGTACGTATGCATGAATGTTGTTTTCATTTTTTGATTGATGGAATGAAATAAAGTTAAATAATAATTCATATTTACAGAATAATTATTAAATTATAAATATAAATTATATTCATTAAACCTATCATAATACCCATCCATAAAATATGGTTATGAAAAACTAAATGTATCATTTCTTGGAGACGGTAAGCCATATTTACGCACGATAAATATTTTCAGTTATTGTTTGATGGAAAATAGGGTGTATAATGGTGTTTTAATAATCATAATAAAATTTTATAATATTTATGATACTTAATTTATAATATTGGGTTAAAAATAATTTATTTATTAGAGTTAATAAAGAGTATAAAAAAGTGATCGATTAGAGGGTTACATCTTCTTCGAATAATCTCCTTTAGATCCCCTCTAATGGGATCTAGGGTTTCTCTTTTGCAAATTACATAATTTAACAACCCAATAATTTAAAAATATATTTAATATATAATGCATAAAACACTGATTCTCTACAAAACAACACTTTATTATAACCTAACCAATATAAACAATTTTTCGACTTCTATAATTTGAATTTCGAAAAACTTACATACACTGTTTGATTTCATTAAGATATTTAGAGTCTGATAAGACAAACCTAATTTTTGATGAAAAGTAACATACCCTTATGAATAGTAATAATTGCAATAAATAGTAATTTGGCCAAAAAAATATAGAATCTTTACCCATGAGTGTATAAATACAATTTAGACATCTTATAAGTGAAAAATAATCATAGTATAAGTAATGGTATTTTTGTATATCGTAAATATTTTAATTAAAATTTTATTATTAATTTAATAATTTAAAATTGAAATTTATTTTCACAAAATATAATCATAATTTTTTATTTTATTGTCTTATGGCTCTAAGATACTTTTATGGAACCTTAATTAATTTCTCAAGGTGTTATAAAACGAGTTATAGTTTTAAAGTTGTATTTTTGGAATAAATTATGATTTTATTTAAAAACTAAATTAAATTTTTTTAGAAAATTATTATCAAAAAATGGATTTCATTTTTTAATTCTACATGTTGAAAAATGTTTCTGGTGAATTTTTGGGATTTTTCTAAAATACTTAATTTTTTTTTGTGAATAGTAAAAATACTGTTTTGAGTTTTTGGTATGTTTAATGAAATCATAATGATATAATAATTAATATAAAATTCTGGTCGACTTTTTTATAGTAAAATGTGACGTGAGGTGTCCCAAATGGCTAATACCATGGGAAAATACCACGGAAATCTCATGGTTTTTCAAAAACTACTAATGAGGTATCCCTTTAAATTAATAAAACATTCTCTCTCATTTACTATAAATACCAACTCATTCCTTCATTTTATTTCATTACAAACTCATCATCCTAGAATATCTGGTAGTTTTAACTCCATATTATTCTTTACAAGGTGTCTTCAAGCCCCCAAGCTCCCAGCCTTCAAGTCTTAGGAGTTACTCAACAAGGTAAGAGAATTCTCAACTTCTCTTTTCCATCCATGTTCTCTTTTATAGGGAATGTATTTCAAGTTTTTATAACATTTTATTATTTCATTATTATACTATACCTATAATATTTTATGATTCCTTTATTAAGGGGTGACCCCTGTCCCATATCTTTTTAATGTTTTCTAAAACCATGTTGCATAGCTATTATGCTGTAGCTTTTTTTTTCTCAAAATCTCTGTCTTTTTCAAGAACATTTATTATGTTATTATCTTTTAATTTAATTTGTTTTATCCTAGGATATGTCCTTAAATATTCCAATTTCTTCCCATATTATTTATGAATGATTATATACCCATTTTATCTTATCAAAATATTTTATGAAATATTATGTGACGCCATTAGGCTGCCGATTTTTTGTGAGGGATTTCTCAACTTTTCTTTTATTTTTAGTTCCGTTATTTTCTTTTTTTATCTCCACTCATAAAAATTCTATGATAATTAAAATACCTTAAATGAAATGTAATTTTATTATTCTAATGGAATATTTCATCATCATCTCTCTTTTTCCTCCCTCTTATACTAAAAATGAAAATACCATCCGAAATGTGTTAATTTATCACATTCAAGGATGACGGGTTCTCAATTTTTATTACCATCTTCAATTATGGTCATGAAACCATTTTTATGCTTGAAACAGATCTGAATAAATGTATTTAATATTATGTAATTTTTTTTAATCCTTACACCCCCATAATATAAAATAATAATTCAAAAAAAGTTCATTATGCACAAAATCACCAAGTTAATCCAAGCGGTTATCATTATCTTTTATCAAACAAGTCATCCTCATGGTATTTAACCAAACTCATTATAGGATAATTTATCTCCCTATAATGTCTCTAATAATATATATTAACCATTATGGATGTTTTACCACATTTCAAATGAACTTCCATTCACGAATACAAGTAAACCGATCTTGAAAACCAAGGAAGAAAATGCTTCCCCAACAATAAAATGGAACATCTTAAACCCATAAAAAGGCAATAAATGAAATTAATAATGTTATAATAAATGAATTTAATTTATAACAGGTTCTATAAATATTAATTAATTAATTTAACTTGGTTATTTTGGGCACTAAGATCAAGTGAAGAACCCCATCGGACGTAAGGTAAGGGGTTTCTTCATCTCACTTCCATTTTTGTGAGATATTCTGTATTCACTACTTCTACTTGTGTATGGTGTATTTATACTAATAATTTAATATTTCATATTATGAATCTCTTTATTTTAATGATATTAAATATTTTATTTTATAATTATTAATTTTGGGTCATATGATTCAATTGATTCCAAAGTATTAAGTATTTTTTTACCCAAACCTCTATTTTCTGTCAAATTTATCTTATTATCTAATAACCACAATGAGATAAATATTTATTCTTATTCAATACTCATAAATTCTGTGTGAATGTTATATATATGTGTACCAATCATAATCCTTCTTTTGTTTATGGGTATTTACAAGTTTTAAAATAATTGTTCAAAATTTATTCTGAAATGCAAGCTCGGTTCAAGGAACTTCCCAGATTCATACATATTTTGAAGTTCACTCTATAATATGTTTAAGCCATATTTTTCTTTCTAAAATCAAAAATTTTAAATTTAAAAATCTATTTTGGTTAATTTCTTGTTTAGGAAAGAAAACACGCCTTTTCTCTTTAAAATCCTTTAATATATTCTTTAAACCACACTAAAATGTTTTATTTCTAAAGCTTATTTAAAAACTCTTTTAAATTAATTTCAACTCAATAAGACATTATTTAATCCTAAAATATTAATTCAATGTCATCCCGTTTTATTTTATGAGACATACATGTTTAAAATATTATTTCATGGAAAATAGAAATGATTTTCCAAAATAACTCTTCTTTCCAAAGTAAAAATGATTTTTCTCATATCACTTTTACATTATTGAGATATATGCCTTGTTCACCACTTATTTATTTATTGTGGTGTATACAATTCCCTTTATTATATCATATAAAGAGTCTCATTATTCTCAAGATATTCTAAGGGGTTATTATTTTAATGTTTCAAGGTGGTATGAGAAACTTTAGAATATTTTAGGATTATTTCCTCAAGGATTTTTCAATGGTCTCATTTAAATGAGTCTTCATATATGTCAAATTCCTTTATTGAATCTTGTAATTTATTGAGGATTATCTTCTATGATCTCATATAAAAAATTTAATTTAATGTTTTGTGATTATTTTGGCTGTGGATGTTCTATCTTAAAACCATTCACCAATTTACTCTGAATGGTTAGTTTTTATGATTAATGTTCAGGGAAAGTTATTTAAATTTCATATGTTGGTTTCAATATGAAGGTGTATGTTGTTTATGTTTATCACCATTAATATTAGGAATTAATTGGACTTATTAAGTGTTGGGTGGGGCCCTCTATAGCCCCACGGTGCATCTATAGGTCTCATGAGACAAACGAGGTCATGGCATAAGGCTTTGAAAAAATGGTTATTTATAGTCTTGGAATGAGGCCTTGACAGTATGGTTATGATGTCTGGTATATGAATTTCCCTCATTTTGAAAATAGTATTGATAGTTCATGTGGTCATATGACTAGTATAATACCTATGATTATGTTTTATTATGGAATCATTTATTCATCTCTTATTCATGCCACAATGTGTTCAAGTTTATTTTTAAAGGAATGTGTTTTACTTATTCACCATACCGAATGTTTATATTTATTTTATTTTCCATTATATTTCCTAAACCTTACTGATAATTTGAGCTCACCCATTTCATTTTTTTCCTTTCCCAGTTTATGAGGAAGAGATCATTTATTGAGTTTTCAAGGATGCAATTTATTAGCTTTTTTATGTATCATATTTTCTTTCCAAATATAAAATGTGTTCCATGTATGTATCTAGTTTCTTCAAGACTACTAAACTGATCGGTCATTAGGGATTTTAATTCTTGTAATAATGACAATGTATAAAAATAATTCCCCAGCTCTAGGCTTTTGGGGATGAGGCATTACATTTTGTATCAAAGGAAGTTTATAGAAAACTTGGAAACTAGATTTAGAAAACATAGCTAGGGAACAAAACCGTAAGGTAGATTTTTAGGATAAACATACAAGAACATCCTGGAATCTTTCTAAGGAATATATTATGTGTTTTATCAAGATAATATATCCCTATCTGGATACGAACAAGTAGAGGTTGATCTAGCACAAATGTGTCTAGGGGTAAAACCAAAAAAAATCACTTTGATGTAGACACAAACAGGAACTGGTGCACGACACTGGGCCTTGCTGCACTCTTGGTTTGACACTCCCAGGGGATATTCTTTGGTAAATTTATAATCTTGTTACAAACAATTATGAAGGATTTATGCCCCCAAAGTAACCAGGGTATATGGTTTTAGGATTTATGATGCATAAATTTATGTTATGTGTTATACCATGTTTAGAGATACATGGAGTTCATAATTTTATAAGATAATATATAATATGGAATTGATTAGAAATGGAGCCTAGTAGAAGGAATGAGAACTTCACCAATGCAAGTGATGCAAAGAGTAATAAGGATCATATCACTAATGGTCTTAATCCATTATTTCAAAGGATGATTGTCTCCCAAGTATCCTCCTCATATAAGAAAATAGTATCATGTGTTGGAAAGGTATGTAGAGACATATCTGATTCCTATAGATTTTAAGGGAAGAAAAAGAAGAAGAGGATGTAGGAAAAAATATGGATAAAGGGAATAAGGTAAAGGTTTATTTTCCCACATGTGATAAATGTAGAAGGAAACACCTTAGTATATTTTTTATATGAAAATGAGTTTTCTTAAACTATAGAGAAAAAGGATACCATGCTCATAATTGAAAGACAAGGAAATAAATTTCCTATATTCAATGCTTCAATTTCAAGAAGATGAAACATTATGCGAATCAATGTACCAAGCATCAAAGGAATATACACTAAATTATGATTTTGGGTAATAATGATGTTATGATGCTACCGCAGATGAATTAGAATAATTAATATGCCTAGTCCAGAATCTTTTCATTTGAATATTTTTTCAGCAATGTGTTGGTGGTAAGAATTACTAGATATATAATGATTGTACTGTAGTACTATTTCATTAAGTATTTTAGGTTTTCTGATGAATGGTACAAAGTAAAAGTGATTTAGTAGAAAGTTAAAAACGATAGAGAAAAACATGATTAAGGGAAAGAAAACCCTTAATATATATTAGATGTTGAGATAATTATGTAGAAATGATTGATTCAAATAAGTAATGACTACCTTGGAACTGATTGTTGACTTATCGAGAAGTGGTCTATACTATCATTGATAGAGTTTATAACACTTTTGGATTTAAGGGATATATCCAATAACAATTATCATACTTAAGGAATACAGAATAATGCATGGTTTTTATGGTAATTCAAGATATTACCATATTTCAAGAGGATACATGATGAATATATTCACATTTTTGGAATGTGAAAATTTAGAGTTGCTTCATGTTGATTAAGGGTTAATGATAAGATCATCTTGGAAATTCAAGGACCTTCATTCTAAAGTGTTGAATATTTATATTTTAGAATGTTTAACCATTTAAGAAATGGTTTAAGTTGATCATTGTATGATCTTTTATAGGTTAATGTATTACTTCACTAAATGGAGTAACCTCTGCTAAGTGGTGAAGTATAGATAGTTCAAGGTGAAATCAAAGGATGATTTTGTAAATAGAAACATATATTTATACTTTTATAGAGTGGAATAATTCCTTAACTCAAGGTAAATAGTTTTTAACAAAATGTTTTACTATTATCATAATATTTGGTAATATCAATTAATTTTTTGTTTAAAGTAGCTTATAGTTATATAGTAATCAAACTTTCATCTGAAAATGCTCTCTATCATGTTTCATTATAACTTCATTGTTACATTTTTCTTCTATGTTCAGGTTCTTACTTCCAACTAATGTCACCCTATTCAAAAGAATAATTTTTTTGTGACCACATCATTTCCATTAAACAATTTTTAGGAGGATATTTTTTTACCCTATTTCTATTGTGGGTTTACCATAAGTGAATTTTCAAGCACAAAAAAATAACGTTTGAAGTGTAGTTTCGAATTGTGAGGACATAATTCTGTTGAGGAGGGAATAATGTAACACCCCAAGAATTTACAAATAAATTTAATATAGAATGCATGAAACACTAATTCTATACAAAACAACATTTTATTATAACCTAACCAATAAACAAAAATTTTCCACTTCAATAATTTGAATTTTGAAAAACTGACATACACAGTTGCGTTCAGTAACATATATAGAGTCTGATAAGAGAAACTTAATTTTTGATGAATAATAACATACCATTATGAATATTAACGTAAACTTATGAATATTAATTAATAATAATGAATAATAAATTGGACAAAAATAGAAACTTCACCCATGGGTTTGTTAATACAATTTAGAAATCTAATAAGTGAAAAACGATCATAGTATAAGTATTGGTATTTTTGGATATCGAAATATTTTAATTAAAATTTTATTTTAAATTTAATAATTTAAAATTGAAATTTATTTTCATAAAATGTAATAATAAATTGTTATTTTATTGTCTTACGGTTATAAGATAATTTTATAGAACCTTGATTAATTTCTCAAGGTGTTATAAAACGAGTTATAGTTTTAAAGATGTATTTTAAAATAAATTATGATTTTATTTAAAAATTAAATTAAAAATATTTAGAAAGTTATTTTCCGAAAATAGAGTTTATTTTAGAATTCTACACGTTAAAAAATGTTTAGGGTGAATTTTTGGGATTTTTCTAAAATACTTGTATTTTTCATGAATAGTAAAAATATGGTTTTGAGTTTTCAGTATGTTTAATGAAATAATAATGATGTTATAAATAATATAAAATTCGGGTTGACTTTTGTACAGTAAAATGTGATGTGAGGTGTCCCAAGTAGATAATACCATGGGAAAATACCATGGGCAAGCCCGTGGTTTTTCAAAAACCACTAATGAGGCGTCCCTTTAAATTAATAAAAAATTACCTCTCATTTACTATAAATACTCACTCATTACTTCATTTTTCTTCCTTCCAAGCTCATAATCCTTGAATATCTGGTAGTTTTACCGCTATAGTAGTCCTTCTAAGGTGTCCTCAAGCCCCCCAAGGTGCCAACCTTCAAGTCATAGGAGTTACTCTACAAGGTTAGAGAATTCTCAACTTCATTTTCTATCGAAGTTCTCTTTTATGTGGTATATATTTCATGTTTTCATAACATGTTATATTTTATGAATTGTTGAACCATGTCCCCTCTATTTTTAATTTTTTCTAAAACCATGTTGCAAAGCCGTTATGCTGCATAATTTTCATCTCAAAATCTCTCTTTTTTTCAGGCGCTTTTATTAAATTATTATATTTTAATTTAAATTGGTTTATGCTAGTATATTTAATTCCATATTCCCTTATATACCATATTAGTTATGAATAATTAGATACCATTTTTATCCCATCAAAATATTTAATGAAATATTATATGACATCATTAGGGTGCCGAATTTTTGTGACGGATTTCCCAACTTTTATTTTATTTTGAGTTCATTTATTTTATTTTTTTTATCTCCTCTCATCCAAATTCTATGATAATTATAATAACTTAGAATAATTTTAATTTTATTAAACTAATGGAATATTTCATCATCATATCTCTTTTTCCTCACTCTTATACTAAAAATGAAAATGCTATCTGAGATTTGTTAATTTATCACATTCAAGTATGATGGGTTCTCAACTTTTATCACCACATTGAATTTGGGTCCTGAAACCATTTTTATGGTTGAACTATATTAGAATATATTTATTTCATTATATTTAATATTCTGTAATCCTTATAGCCTCATAATATAAAATAATAATTCAAAACAAGTTCATTATGCACAAAACCACCAAGTTAATCCAAGCGTTTATCATCATCTTTTATCAAACAAGTCATCCTAATGGTATATAACCAAATTCATTATAAGATTATTTATATCCATGTAATTTCACTAATAATATATATTAAAAATTCTCTATTATTTACCACATTTCAAGTGAACTTCTATTCATGAATACAAGTAAACCAATCATGAAAACCAAGGAAGAAAATACTTCCAAAACAATAAAATTAAACATATTAAACCCATCAAAAAGGAAATGACTAAACATAATAATGTTATAATAAATAAATTTAATTTATAATATTTTCTATTAATATTAATTAATTAATTTAATTTGGTTATCCAATACACTAAGATCAAGTGAAGAACACCACCAGACTTAAGGTAAGGGGTTTCTTCATCTCACTTCCATTTTTGTGAGATAATATGTATTCACTACTAATACTTGTGTATGGTGTATGTATACTTCCCATTTACTGTTTAATATCATGAATCTATTTATTTTTAAGATATTAAATATTTCATTTTATGATTATTAATTTTGGGTCATATGATTCAATTAATTCCAAAGTATTAAGTATTTTCTACCCAAACCTCTATTTTCATTCAGATAGCTCTTATTCTCTAATCACCTAAATGAAATAATTATTTATTATTATTTAATTCTCATAAATTATTTTTGAATTTTATATATTTTTACAAATCATAATCCTTCTTTATTTTTTTGGGAGTAGCATGTTTGAAAACAATATTTCAACAATTCTTCCAAAATGCAAGCCTGGTTCAAGGAACTTCTCAAATTCCTACCTATTTTTAGGTTCACTCTATAATCTGTTTTAATTCATATTTATTTTTATAAAATAACAATTTTTAATGTGAAAAATCTATTTTGTTTTATTTTTGGTTTTATGAAAGAAAACCTGCCTTTGTGCTTTAAAATCCATTAATATCTTCCTTAAACCACACAAAAATGTTTTATTTCTAAAGCTTCTTCAAAAAAAAATTTAAATTATTTCACCTCAATAATACATTATTTAATCCTAAAATATAATCTCAATATCCTTTTATTTTATTTTCTAGGATATGCATGTTTAAAATCTTATTTCATAGAAAATAAAAATGATTGTCCAAAAGAAATCTTCTTTCCAAAATAAAAATGAATTTTCTCATATTACTTTAACTTTATTGAGATACATGCCTTGTTCACCACTTATTTAATTCTTGTTGTGTATGTAATTCCCTTTGTTATATTATAAAAATATTCTCCTTATTATCATGATATTATAAGGGATTATGATTTTAATGGTTCACGGTGGTATGGGACACTTTGGAATGTTTAAGAATTATTTCCTCAAGGATTTTTCAATGGTCTCATTTAAAAGTGTGTTCATATATGTCAAAATCAATTGTTTAATCTTTCAATTTATTTATGTTTATCTCCTATGATATTATATACCATATTTAATTTAATGGATTATGATTATTTTGACTGTGGATGTTCTATCTTAAAACCATTCACCAATTTACTCTGAATGGTTAGTGTTTATGTTTAATGTTCAGGGATAGTTATTTATATTTCATATGTTGGTTTAAATATGAATTTTTATGTTTTTTATGTTTATCCCCATTTATATGATGAATTCATTGGGCTTAGTAAGTGTTGTGTGGGGCCCTCTATATCCCCTTGGTGCATTGGTAGGTCTCATGAGACAAACTAAGTCATGGAATGAGAACTTGAAAAAATGGTTATTTATGGTCTAGGCACGAGACCTTGAATGTATGGTTATGGCGGCTGGAATATGAATTTCCCTCATTTTGAAAATGGTATTGATAGTTCATGTGGTTATTTGACTAGTAGAATACCCATGGTTATTTTTTATTATAGCATCATTTATTCAGCTCTTATTCCTTCCATAATGTGTTCAAGTTTATTTTTAAAGGCATGTGTTTTAGTTATTCATCATGCTGAATGTTTAGGTTTATGTTATTTTCTGCTGTATTTCCTAACCCTTACTGTTAATTTAAGCTCACCCTTTCATTTGTTTTTCCTTACCTAGGTTATAAAGAAGAGATCATTTATTGAGTTTTCAAGGATGCAGTTTATTACCTTTTGTTATGTATCATATTTCCTTTCCAAATATAAAATGTGTGCTATTTATGTATCTAGTTTCTTCAAGACTACTAAACTAATCAGACCTTCAATAATTGATTCCTTGTAATCATGTCAATGTATTAAAATAATGCACCGGCTCCGGGATTCTGGGGTCGGGGCATTACACATAACCTCTAGAATTTGTATAGTAAAGTTTAAAAGAGAAATTTTTATTTTATGGTTGATCTATAAGGGTAAATGTTATGTAAAGAAATGAGGGAGGGGGTACCTTTTATAATTGAGGTGATGATAACTTTTTGGATTTCTCAAAATATTAAATTATAATAAATTTATTTTCAAAATAAATACCACCAAATTACCACAGATTCAAAGATAAGATAATAAAAGGTTTTAATATAATAATATAATAGATTTTGGAAAAGTTTGGGAGTTATTTTAAACCTTATCATTTTGATTAACCATTAATTAACCAATTTTAATTTTAACTTTAGTAAGAACTTTTTTAATATTAAAAGTTTATAATTTTCACTTATATGGTGTAAATTAGACAATAAATGGAACATATATGACATTCTAAACCATTTTTTACCCATTGTGATAATCTATTCTCACCCTTTCTTTTGTTTCCTTTATATAGGTTATGAATAAGGGTATTATGTATGATATTTCTAAGAAGGGTTCTAGTTTTGAAGAACTTAGTGAGAGATGATATAGTTCACTTATGAACCATTTTTTATGTATCCTTGTTTCCAAATTTCTATACCTATATGATTCTAGTTTGAATCATTATCATATGTATGGAATATTCATATAATAAGATGTAATATCTATGTATGAAAAATATGGGTCACTATAGTTGGTATCAATGAAAGGTTTAGTTAACCTTTTGAAACTAGGATGATAAAACTTTACTGATAACACTTAGAATAATTCAATGTATAATAGAATTTTATATGTTATGGTAAAGAAAGAAGTGTTATTTTCCTAGAAAAAAAATCCTTATGTGGATACTAAAAGTGGACGTGGTTTTGGAACAAAAATCATTTAGGGGGAATAACCCAGAAAACAGTTGTTTGAGTATATCTAATCCATAATTCTAGTGCATGGTGAGTGTTACCTTATTATGCAAATAGTTTGAAACTTCTAGGGGATATGCTTGGGATAATTCACATTTTCTTTATAAACCATTATAAAGGATTTGAATAGATGATGATCATGGATTTACTAGGTTAAACATTAGATGTCATAGATTGAAAAGAAGGTGTAATGATTTAGACATAAAATAAATTATTTTTCATTACTATGATTATTGTTGCTGACAATATATTTTTGGGTTTTAATCAATGGATATATTTAATAGGAATTAGGTTGATGCTGAATTTGATAGACAATGGAATGATTTTACTTATGAGAAACCAAATGAAACATGAGATAGAAGGAAAAATATTGTGATTATTCCTAATCATATATCTTGATATATGATTAAAAATAACAATTTGGGTGAGCTTTCTAACAAAGATAATAAGAGAAAGATGATTTCTTATAAATACTATGAAGGGAATAAGATTCAGTTTCCTAAATGTCTGGAATGTGGGAAGAAGCACCCAAGGGAATGTCTCAATAAAATGGGAAGATGTTTTATAATTTTAAATTAAGGCCATAGAGTAATGAATTTCCATGGAGTTTTATGTCTTTTATGTAGTTAACAAGGGACTTATCCAAGTCAATTCCCTGATCCAAGAGTTAACTCGTAGTCCAAGGAAGGAACTATGCTATGATAATTTTTGAAGTAAAATGATTGAAGTATTTATATATTGGGATACGATAATTACAATGTATAATTATTTTTATGAATGTAATTTTGGTTATAAGAATAATGAACCATCTATGGATGTTTCCACAACAATTTTTCTTTGTGAATTTGAAAATATATGTTGAATGGTATTGACAACCAAGATAAGTGATTTAGTGATAAGTTGATGTTTTTGGAAAACACATGATTAGTGGAATGATGAACTGTAATTTATGACTTATATTGAGTTAATAATGTTTTGTTGGGATAAAGAGATAATTTAAATTCATAAAATAAATTGGATAGTGATTTGATGACCAAGTGATTCTAGTCATCTTTGATGATATTTATTTAATTTTTTAATTTATGCAATATATTCAGTACTCAGTGATTAATAATGTAAAGACCCGTAAAATTCAAGGAAATTTTTTTCTTAATTTTTTTTGGAATTTTACAAGAACGCAGTTTCTGAAGGCACCTGATTCCGAGGCCCGGTGTGCCTTGAATCATTTTTCGAAGTTTGGATCGGGTACGTTCAGTGAACGAACGAGCGGGTTTTTCTAACTCTTGAACCATTACTCGGAATCGAATTCCGAGGGCACCGATGGAATCGCAGCGCCGATATTTTCTTAGGAACACCTTTTCCAGAGTTACGTTTTCACGAGAGAAGTTGATAAAAAATTGAGGAAGTTAAAATAAAAATTTAACTACATTTTTTATTTTTCTTCTAAGTGGTTAAACCCTTTGGGTGGAAGTTGGGGAAAACCACCCAACTTCCCATGGGAGGTTATGAGGGTGGTGGGGCCCACACGAACCCCACCCATTCATGTTATCTAACTCCCTCAACTCACCATTAATTTGATAACTTAAGTTATTTAATTAAGTGAGTTTAATGTCAATGTTTGAATTTCAAAAGTTTAAGTTATGTTAATTAATTATGTGGATTAATTCAAACTTTTAAATTTTAAACTCATGTTGTGTTAATAAAATAAGTAAGGGACTTATTTTATTTTGGGTTGGAGGCTTTTTGCTTGAGAGATTTGGGAGAAAAGCTAAGGGAGGATTGAGTATCTTCATCTTCTTCGTCGAAGAACACGAAGAACGTGAAGAACGCCGGATTCCTCGGAGGTTAATGTCTCCTTCCACGACGCCTTGTACCGCGATGCCAACGACTCCTTCTTCCGTGACGATTCTTCTTTCGCGACGCCTATTCCCGCGACGGTTATCTCCGTGACGAATCCTCACCCAACTTGTTCGATGAGGTAGGGGTTATTTTATTTTTGTTCGTGATTTCTACCTTGACGTTCTTCGTGAATTATGACCTTTTTATATTGATTAATGAGAGGGGGACAGACCGCACAAACACGGCCGACCCTCCTCCCTTATCTATGTTGTTGTTTCTATTGTGGATTGAAACGAGAATGGCGCGGTGCCGTCGCACCGCGCGGGATCATGCGACAAGGAATGCGCGGCGCCGTTGCGCCGCGCCGTGAAATCAAACAGGGTCGCGACGCCGTTGCACCGCATCAGAGAAACCCGAAGACACCGCGGCCAGAGCGGGGCTGCGGCGGAGGGGTGCGGCGCCGTCGTGCGGCGTCGGACGAACCAAGGCCACGGCTGGTTCCAGGCCGCGGCGGAGCAGGGAGACCGGCGGCCGGTTCCGGGCCGCCGGCGTCGGAAGAAGGGGGGACAGACCGTCGCAGGTCCGTGGCGGTAGAAGCCGGCCAGCCAGAGCACGCCGTCTGGACAAGGGAAGGCCGGGGGTTAAAAACCCCCGGTGGCCAGCTCAAGCGGCCTCCCTTAATGGGGGTCGCGGTTACAAAAGCCAGGGGGCAGGTGCCCCCCGTTCAAACGGCTCGACCATTTGGCCGAGCGCCTGGCCAGTGCGCCCAGGCCGGGCCGGGCCGCGCTTAAGCGAGCTGGACCCAGACCCGGTTTGGGCCGACCCTGGGGGTATCGGGCTGGGTCAGACCGGGCCCGAACCCCTTATTACCGAATCTCTTCCGGTCGGACGTCCATAACTTGTGCTACGGGCCTCCGATCAACGCACTATCAGTTGCGATGCGATCCTTGGATCGAGAAGGTCGTTTCGGTATATCGCACTCAAAGTTTCAGAATACTTTGGGTTTGGCCGAGTTGGTTCGTACACAAAACCAATCGGGCCCTCGGAGTGGAAACGCTCGTAACTTGAGCTTCGGACGTCCGATTGATGTGCCGTTGACTTTTATGGATTTCTCTTAGTGAGATGGATCTTTTGGCTTACTCCGCTCGAGGTTTGGACATAGGTGGAGTATGGTCGGGTTGGTTTTGACTTAAAAACCAACCGGGCCCCTAGGACGAAAAAGCCAATAACTTCCAGACCGGGCATCCAATTGACGCGCCGTCTATGACGCTGAGTTCCTGTTGACGATACAGAACTTTTGGATACATCAACTTTGGACTTTGTGTCAGTTGATGTATCAGCCTCTCGGCTCGTAGAGAGGACCCTCTCGAACGATCTTGCTGTGTGCGGGAACCCTAGAGCTGGCTGCGTTGTGACTACTACGACGACGACTGTACAGAGATCCTCAGTGGATTCGACGGCGACGACTACAGCACTCAGCGATCCTACATGGATCAGTGCTACCGATCCTGTGTGGGTCCGATCCTATGTGGGTCAGTGCTCAGCGGTTCTGTGTGAGCCACCGCCTACAGATCCTGTGCGGGTCCTATCCTGTGTGGGTCTTTGCGGGGGTTAGTTACCAATCGATCCTTTGTGGGTCAGATCCTTTGTGGGTCATTGCGGGGGTTAGTTACCTATCGATCCTTTGTGGGTCAGATCCTTTGTGGGTCATTGCGGGGGTTAGTTACCTATCGATACTTTGTGGGTCAGATCCTTTTTGGGTCATTGCGGGAGTTAGTATCTATCGATCCTTTGTGGGTCTGACGGATTAGATGAATCAGTGGAAATATCTAATCATCTCTATCGTCATATGAAGAAGTATACCTGTATGAGCTGGATCCTGTTTTTCTTTCCTATGTGGATTGTGTTGTGCTATCCTGTGTGGATTTACGTTTTTCTTTCCTGTGTGAACTAGGATGTAATTGGGCTCGGATGTTGGAGCCGAACGAGAATTGATGACTTAGGTATATATATGGGCATATACCTAAGCAGTGACAGATGTTACTTCGTGATTGCATCTTTCCTTTGTGGATTATCCTTTGTGGATTCTGGGAGACCTTCGGGGGTCTCGGGGTCCCTACTGAGTATCTTATACTCACCCCTGCACGGGCTATGCCTGCACTACGTTTTGTTGGTTGCAGACGACGGACAATGCTGATCACAGTTGAGGCTGGCGGAGCAGGTCGGTACCTGGAGGTGGACCACTGGGCGGGATGTACCCGGAGCGGTCGGCTGGACCCGAGGAGCAGTGGAGGCTATCTGTACCCACCCTTCAGGTGGGATTTCTAGTGGACAGCTCAACGTTGTGACTTTACTTTTCAGTTGCTGTTTTCCCTTCTAGTTGTACTTTACTTTCAGTTTGGGTTTGTATACTGGCCCACTTACTTTTCCGCACTTACTGTTGTACTCAGTTTTTACTTAGTGTTTACTTATACTACTTGCTTTCTCTGTGGTGTTTGTTTATTATACAAAGGAAATGCCTTCCCTTTTTACCTGGATTTACGCCTTGGTGCTAGTCGCTAGCCCCTTGCGTATGGAAGGCGAGCTTGGGGTAGTCACGACACGGGCCCCGAGGACGGGTCATGACAAATTGGTATCAGAGGAGTTCGGTTCTACCACAGAACTTTGGACTCTGATCTTTTTATATGTGAACCAATAGTGTTAAGCATATTGGGTGTGGTTATCAGTTCTGTGAGTCTAGTGTTGGTGCGGCGGCCGACGTATCTGTACACCAGGACCCTGACTCCTGATTTCTGACTTAATGCACGAAAACATTGATTACATGTGTGTTTCAAGTTTTCTTTATGTCATCTCACCAGGAATAATGTTTTACCGTGGCGCACCTGTTTATTTTCAGGATGGACCCACGACGACAACCAGCTAGGGTTCTGAGAGTTTTGCGTGATGACAGCCCACCGAGCGACGAGGCCTTAGTGCAGGGCCCTTTGACAGCAGAGGCACCGGCAGTACCTCTACCCGCCGAGCCACCGATGCTACCAGCCCCAGCCATTGACGATGCACGTCACCTTAGTGCACTGCACGAGTTTCAGCGCCAGCGACCGCTGAGGTTCCGCGGGGAGACGGACCCCCAGGCAGCCGAGGACTGGCTGGAGGCAGTAGTACGGGTTTTCAGCTTAGTGAGGACACCAGCAGACCTCATGGTGATCCTCGCAGCGAGCCTACTGCATGCGGCAACAGGTAGATGGTGGAGCTTGATGCTCCAGGTGCATGATGAGGCATCTCTCCTCTGGACGGACTTTGAGAGCCTCTTCCGCTTGGAGTTCATCCCAGCCACCCTCCATGCGGTATGCATCCAGGAACTTCTATAGCTGCGGCATGGCAGCTTGACAGTCGCCCAATACTCGGCGAGATTTACCGATCTCTCGTGCTACTCGATAGACATGGTACATGACCCATTCTTCTGGGCCCGAACCTTTGAGTAGGGATTGAGGCATGAGATCATGGCATCGCTGATCTACCTCAGCATTCCGACCCTAGTAGGAGTACTGGAGCGAGACCTTTTGATCGAGAGCTTTCTTGCTGAGCCTTCATCAGGGCCAGGACCCACCATAGGGTGTCACGTAGCAGAGTCTTCTACAGCAGGCAGTCGACGGATGACTCATGGGTCCAGGCAGATCATACCCCCAGGAAGACGACCTCAAAAAACTGGCTCAGCAGTGCGGGGCACACAGCGCGTAGCTAGTCTTTCGAGAGGCAGACAATGCTACTCATGCGGCGGGCAGGGCCACATGGCTCGTGACTGCCCGACCCGCCGTGCCGAGGAGAATCAAACGGTTGAGGGGCCACCCAGGCAGAGGCAGAGGGTCGACCGTGGAGGTCCGCAGAGAGTAGGCGGACGAGGCAGAGGATTTGGATGAGTAGCAGGTGGTGGGTGACGCTTTGAGGCTCTACCACCACCACCACCAGGAGGTCCACCCCGACTATAGGGAGCTGGCGAGCAGAGACATTCACAACTCCAGGCAGCGGAGGCCTACGACCACAGTGCACCCAAGATGATTCGAGGTACTATCTGTGTCTATTCCACCCTTTATGCAGTTCTTATAGACACAAGAGCGAGTCATTCTTTCATAGCCTCTGCCCTTGTTCGGAGCTTGGAGATTCCGACAAAGCCGTTGGCTCGATCCTTACGGCTAGAGACTCCTACGGGAGCAGACTCGATGATTACGCACTGGTGCCGGCAGTGTGAGATTACTCTAGGAGGCGAGAGCTTCGGCTGGGATCTTCTTTTAGTGGCATTGAGGCCTTACGACGTCATCTTGAGCATGGATTGGTTATCTATAGTCCATGCTCAGATCGACTGTATTAGGCGCAAGGTGCGATGTGTACGCACCGACGGGAGTAGGTTCACCTTCACCGGAGAGAAGGGAGCCTTTGCAGCACAGGATGGACTCTCGTAGAGGAGAGGATAGCCCATCACCCATCAGTTGGCTAGCCTCATCCTAGGAGCAGTTGACGTGCGGAGTCCTGGTTTTCCTGCAGTGGTGGATCAGTATGCAGACGTTTTTCCTGACGACGTCCCAAGGATAACTCCTCGTAGAGAGGTAGAATTTTATATTGACCTGTACCCCGGGACAACCCCGATATCGACTCCAGCATATCGGATGGCCCCCGCTGAGCTTAGAGAGCAACATGTACAGTTGGAGGACTTGCAGGGCAAGGGATTCATCCGACCCAGTGTTTCACCCTGGGCTTCCCCGATTTTGTTCGCCAAGAAGGCGGACGGGAGCTTGCGACTTTGTGTCGACTATCATCACCTGAACCAGGTGACAGTGAAGAACAAGTATCTGCTACCGAGGATTGATGACCTCTTCGATCAGCTCAAATGATCATGGTGGTTCTCAAAGATAGACCTCAGGTCAGGCTATCATCAGCTCAGAGTTCGGGACGAGGACATGCAAAAGACAGCCTTCAGGTGTCGGTACGGCCACTATGAGTTATTGGTTATTCCATTCGGAATAACCAATTCTCCAGCAGTGTTCATGGACTTCATGAACAGGATATTTCAGCCATACCTCGATCGATTTGTCGTGGTCTTCATCGACAACATTTTGATTTACTTGACCACTGAGGAGGAGCACGCCTACCACTTGTGGGTTATACTAGACACACTCCGAGAGAACTAGCTTTATGGTAATCTCTCTAAGTGTCAGTTCTGTATACGCGAGGTCCACTTCTTGGGACACGTCATCTCTGAGGCGGGAGTTGCGGTGGATCCTGCGAAGATCGAGGCAGTGCTATCTTGGGAGCCACCCAGGAGCGTGATAGATGTGCGGAGTTTCTTGGGACTAGCTGGATACTACCGGAGATTTGTGCCAGACTTCTCTAGATTTGTGGCACCACTCTCAGCTTTGAGAAAGAAGGGGAATCCCTTTTTGTGGTCAGACAGATGTCAGCAGAGCTTCTAGGAGCTGAGACAGAGATTGACCAGCACACCTATCTTGAGGTTGCCAGAGGAGGGAATAGGGTACGTAGTCTACTGCGATGCATCAGGGACCAGAATCGTATGTGTCATGATGCAGGAGCGAGCAGTGATTGCCTATGGATTACATCAGTTGAGGCCGTATGAGAAGAAATACACTACCCATGACCTGGAGTTAGCAGCAGTGGTCTTCGCTCTGAAGACATGGTGACACAACCTGATGGGTGAGTGCTTTACCGTCTTTTCTGATCATCAGAGTCTCAGGTACATATTCTCTTAGAAAGAATTGAACCTGAGACAGCGATGATAGCTCGAGTTCCTCTAGGACTATGACTTTTGGATAGTCTATACTCCTGGAAAGGGGAACGTGGTAGCCGATGCTCTCAGCAGGAGGACGGGCATTCAACTACTTGAGGAGGCGACAGAGCAGCTAGCCTCTTTGCAGATATCCTTCATGGATAGAGATGGAGCAGCCTTCCTTCAATCTCTCACAGTCACCCGTCCACTACTGTAGCAGGTCAGAGAGGCACAGCGTGAGGATGCTGACTGTGAGACGCGGCGTGCGCAGATATCCTCAGAACAGGCACCTGATGGTTTCTCCTTTGGAGCAGAGCACGACATCCTTTTCAGAGGACGTACCTTGGTACCAGTTGCATTATGAGAGTAGGTGCTGAGAGAGTTCCACACTTCTCCTTTGGCAGTACATCCTGGAGTGGCGAAGATGTACCAGGACCTCAGACGACAGCACTGGTGGCCAGGAATGAAGAAGGCTGTAGCAGAGTTCGTTTCTCGATGCTTCACCTGCCAGCAGGTGAAGGCAGAGCATCAGGTACCAGCAGGCTTGGTACATCCCTTGGAGGTTCTGGAGTGGATGTGGGATGGGATATCCATGGACTTTTTGACTGGACTTCCACGCACTTCCAGAGGTCACGACTCCATTTGGGTGATTGTCGACCGACTCACCAAGTCGGCACACTTCTTACCCATCAGAGGGTAGGGATCAGTGGAGAGATTGGGGCGACTCTACGTTCAGGAGATTTTACGGCTTCACGGTGTTCCATCATCTATCATCTCCGATCGAGATGCTCGCTTTACTTCCCGGCTTTGGAAGGGGTTGCAGGAGGCGTTCAGGACGCAGCTACATCTGAGCACCGCCTTTCAACCTCAGACGGATGGTCAGACGGAGAGGACCATTCAGACACTTGAGGACATGCTCCGCGCATTTTTCCTCGACTTTGGTCGCAGCTGGGAGGACCACCTACCCTTGGTGGAGTTCGCGTACAACAATAGCTACCACTCCACCATCGGGATGGCACCATACAAGGCGTTGTACGACCGACCTTGCCGATCTCTTTTGTGCTGGACATACCCTGGGGAGTCAGCACTTGTGGGACCAGAGATGGTCCAGGCCACAACAGAAAAGGTCCAGGTCATCCAGGAGCGGATGACGACAGCTCAGAGCTAGCAGAAGTCTTATACGGACAGGAGGCAGAGGCCACTAGAGTTTGCGGATGGCGACCACGTCTTCTTGCATGTCTCACCTCGACGTGGATTATGGAGATTTGGCCGAGGTGGAAAGTTGTCTTCACGCTTCATCGGACCATTCCAGGTCCTCAGCAGGATTGACGAGGTGGCTTATCGCCTGGCTCTACCACCTCAGTTGCAACGGGTGCACGACGTTTTCCGCGTATCTCAGCTGAGGAGATACGTGCACGACCCGGCGCATATCATTGACCATGGGGAGATGGACATTGATGATGGGTTGACCATTGAGGAGGTCCCTGTGGAGATCGAGGATCGATAGGAGCAGGTCCTACATGGATGGTCGATTCCTCTTGTGCGCATCAGATGGCAGCATAGAAACCTCCAGGAGAGCACTTGGGAGCGGGAGGCTCAGATGCGTGCTCAGTACCCACATTTGTTTCCCTATTTCATGATGTATCTTTAAGGGGATGTAAAGCCCTGGGGTGGGAGTAATGTAAAGACCCGTAAAATTCAAGGGGAGTTTTTTCTTAATTTTCATTGAAATTTTAAAATAAAGCAGTTTCTGACGGCACCTGATTCCGAGGCCCGGTGTGCCCGTAATCATTTTCCGAAGTTTGGATCGGGTACGTTCAGTGAACGAACAGGCAGGTTTTTCTAACTCTTGAACTAGTGCTCGGAATCTAATTCCAAGGGTACCGATTGAATCGCAGCGCCGATATTTTCTTAGGAACACCTTTTCTGAAGTTGCGTTTTCACGAGAGAAGTTGACAAAAAATTGTGGAAGTTAAAATAAAAATTTAACTAAAATTTTTATTTTTCTTCTATGTGGTTAAACCCTTTGGGTGGAATTTGGGGAAAACCACCCAACTTCCCATGGGAGGTTATGAGGGTGTTGGGGCCCACACGAACCCCACCCCTTCATATTCTCTAACTCCTTCAACTCACCATTAATTTGATAACTTAAGTTATTTAATTAAGTGAGTTTAATGTGAATGTTTGAATTTCAAAATTTTAAGTTATGTTAATTAATTATGTGGATTAATTCAAACTATTAAATTTAAAACTCATGTTGTGTTAAGAAAATAAGTAAGGGACTTATTTTATTTTGGGTTGGAGGATTCTTGCTTGAGAGATTTGGGAGAAAAGCTAAGGGAGGCTTGAGTATCTTCATCTTCTTCGTCGAAGAACACGAAGAACGCGAACAATGCCGAATTCCTCGGAGGTCAACGTCTCCTTCCGCGGCGCCTTTTACCGTGACACCAATGATGCCTTCTTCCGTGACGATTCTCCTTTCGCAGCGCCTCTTCCCGCGACGGTTATCTCCGTGACGAATCCTCACCCAACTTGTTCGACGAGGTAGGGGTTATTTTATTTTTGTTTGTGATTTCTACCTTGACGTTCTTCGTGAATTATGACCTTTTTCTATTGATTAACGAGAGGAGGCCGGACCACACAGACACAGTCGACCCTCCTCCCTTATCTATGTTGTTGTTTCTATTGTGGATTGAAACGGGAATGGCACGGTGTTGTCGCACCGTACGGGATCATGCGACAAGGAATGTGCGGCGCCGTCGCGCGGCGCCGTGAAATCAAATAGGGTCACGACGCCGTTGCGCCACGTCAGAGAAACCCGAAGACACCACGGCCGGAACGGGGCGGCAGCGGAGGGGCGCGGCGCCGTCGTGCCGCGCCGGACGAACCAAGGTCGCGACCGGTTCCGGGCCGCAGCGGAGCAGGGAGACCGGTGGCCGGTTCCGGGCCGCTGGCGTCGGAACAAGGGGGGACCGGCCATCGTCGGTCCGTGGCGGCAGAAGCCGGCCGGCCAGAGTGGGCTAGCCGGACAAGGGAAGGCCGGGGGTTACAAACCCCCGACGGCCAGCTCAAGCAGCCCCACTTAATGGGGGCCGCAGTTACAAAAGCCAGGGGGGTAGGCACCCCCCCTTCAAACGACTCAGCCGTTTGGCCGAGCGCCTGGCCAGCTCGCCCAGCACGCTAGCCCAGGCCGGGCCGGACCCGGACCTAGTTCGGGTCGACCTGGTTCAGGACGACCCTGGGGGTATCGGGCCGGGTCGGACCGGGCCTGAACCCCTTAATACTGAATCTCTTCCGGTCGGACGCCCATAACTTGTGCTACGGGCCTCCGATCGACGCACCGTTAGTTGCGTTGAAATCCTTGGATCGAGATGGTCCTTTAGCTATATTGCACTCAAGGTTTCAGAATACTTTGGGTTTGGACGAGTTGGTTCGTACATGAAACCAACCGGGCCCTCGGAGCGGAAACGCTCGTAACATGAGCTCCGGACATCCGATTGACGTGCCGTCGACTTTGATGGATTCCTCTTAGTGAGACAGATCTTTTGGATTACTCTGCCCGAGGTTTGGACACAGGTGGAGTACGGTCGAGTTGGTTTTGACTTAAAAACCAACCGGGCCCCTAGGACGAAAAAGCCAATAACTTCCTGACCGGGCGTCCGATTGACGCGCCGTCTGTGACGCTGAGTTCCTGTTGACGGTACGGAAGTTTTGGATACATCAACTCCGGAATTTGTGTCAGTTGATGTATCAACCTCTCGGCTCGTGGAGAGGACCCTCCCGAACGAGCTTGCTGTGTGCGGGAACCCTAGAGCTGGCTGCGTTGCGACTGCTACGACGACAATTGTACATAGATCCCCAGTGGATTCGACGGCGACGACTACAACACTCAGTGATCCTACGTGGATCAGTGCTACCGATCCTGTGTGGGTCCGATCTTATGTGGGTTAGCGCTCAGTGGTTCTGTGTGAGGCAGCGCCTACAGATCCTGTGTGGGTCCGATCCTGTGTGGGTCTTTACGGGGGTTAGTTACCTATCGATCCTTTGTGGGTCAGATCCTTTTCGGGTCATTGCGGGGGTTAGTTACCTATCGATCCTTTGTGGGTCAGATCCTTTGTGGGTCATTGTGGGGGTTAGTTACCCATCGATCCTTTATGGGTCAGATCCTTTGTGGGTCATTGCGGGGGTTAGTACCTATCGATCATTTGTGGGTCTGACGGCTTAGATGAATCAGTGGCAATATCTAATCATCTCTATCATCATACGAAGAAGTATACCTGTGTGAGCTGAATCCTGTATTGCTTTCCTGTGTGGATTGTGCTGTGCTATCCTATGTGGATTTACATTTTTCTTTCTTGTGTGGACTGGGTTGTACTTGGGCTCGGATGTTGGAGCCGAACTAGAATTGATGACTTAGGTATATGTATGGGAATATACCTAAGCAGTGACGGATGTTACTTTGTGATTGCATATTTCCTTTGTGGATTATACTTTGTGGATTCTGGGAGACCTTCGGGGGTCTTGGGGTCCCTACTGAGTAGCTTATACTCACCCCTGCACGTGCTATGCCCGCAATTCATTGTGTTGGTTGCAGACGACGGACATCGCTCATCACTGTTGAGGCTGGTGGAGCAGGTCAGTACCTGGAGGTGGACCACTGGGCGGGACGTACTCGGAGCGGTCGGCTGGACCCGAGGATCAGTGGAGGCTATCTATACCCACCCTTCAGGTGGGATTTCCAGTGGACAGCTCAACGTTGCGGCTTTACTTTTCAGTTTCTGTTTTCCCTTCCAGTTTTACTTTACTTTCAGTTTGGGTTTGTATACTAGCCCACTTACTTTTCCGCACTTACTGTTGTACTCAGTTTTTACTTAGTGTTTACTTATACTTCTTTCTTGCTCTATGGTGTTTGTTTATTTTACAAAGGAAATGCCTTCCCTTTTTACCGGGATTTACGCCTTGGTACTAGTCGCCAACCCCTGGCCTATGGAAGGCGGGCTTGGGGTAGTCACATAACGGGCCCTGAGGACGGGTCGTGACAAATAAATATTTTATTAATTTTTTGTAAGCATATATTTCTTAACTTGAGGTTAATTTAAGATTTATAGATACCATAACGAGTTTGTAATTTTATGTTTTATCATATGATCAAAGTCATAGATTTCCCTTTGAGGTTTTAAGCAATGATATTTTGAGGTAATTTGAAATTTTTACTGGGCTTATAAATTATACTCTAGAGATATTTAAATAACACTTGCATTTAGTATATGTTTTGATATTTATTTAATTAGATAGTGAGATATAGATAATCTTGGTGTTTAAAATGTGATTAAAAAATATGGTCTTATTTTTAGAGATATTGATGGTTAAGTTATGGATTACCTTATAAGTTATTTTTTTAATTTTATTAATGATATTTTTGTGAAGTTAACTACATTTTAATATTATACATTTATTTATCATGGTATTCTATGATATTCTTCTTTGGGTTGATATATATGTTTACTTTGGGTTTAACATGTGATTTAAAATGAAAGTTTATTTGGGAAGAATGCCAATAAATTTTTATGAAAGGAAGATGAAAGGTATGAGATCGACATTGGGGATGAAAAATTCATTAATTTTGAGGTTATTAAGGTTATTTAGGATTTAGGATTATTTATGAAATGATAAAAGTAGAACATTTGTTATTATTATTGAAATTTTGGAGTAAAATATATTATTTCATCATATAATGGTTTATACCTTTTTTTTCTAACCATTCAGTTTTGGTTAATATTTTAAGACAAGAGGAATAACTTTATACCCTTTATTGAATTATGAAGTAAATTTTATTCCTTTAGGAATAAAAAAAATTAGTTAGAATACTCATTATTTGGAGAAAAAAGATGATATTATGATCAAAATTTATTAAATGATGAAATTATACATTTCATTTAAGTATATTTACTTATGTTCTTAGTCTATATGGTAAATGAATTTCTCAAATCTTGTAAGAGGATCTTGAAACCAAAATGTTGTCATATTACCTTAATATTCAATGAATCAATGATTTTTCACACCTATTTTGTTTATGGTTTTATTGTCATTAACTTTTTTATGATCATTAACTTTCTTATCATCAAGGATCTCTATCACTATACATAATTATTTGGACACTAATATTTTCTTCCATGTATATATTTTCACTTCCTACTAATTTTCTCATATTTTGAACCATATTCATGTTATTACCTTTGTATTTCCTTTTCCCTCTTTTCAAGAGGAAGTTTTATTAACCATTATTATGATGAGGGATTTCTAAAATGATATTTTTAGATTCCAAAACCTTGTTTATAGTTCCTTAGTTTAAATTTATAGGATTCAATTTGTTAAATGGGGGATAATATAGCATCATGATATTAAAAAAATAAAAACTATCTTCGATAGCGTATACGACATGCAACACCGAGCCTAAATGCACTATGAAATATTAATATTTAAATGCAAACATTACAACCTAGACACTAAATTTTAATGTTTGAATAATACTAACTAAATTATAAAAATTATATTTTTTACACATTAATAAAATAAATTCATTGGTGTTAAATTGATTTTAAATGAAAATAAAAATCATTTTAAAGTAAAAGAAATGTTTTTTAGAAAATCTATTTTAATTCATGAAATGTGTTTTTATCTTAATAAATTAAAATAATCACTATTTTTGAATTATTTTAATGAAATTTAAATGTTAAATATTCAATAATGTATTTATCATTCATCTAATATGTTTTCTATTCATTCTATATGAAAAAATTCAATATTATGCTTCAAAAATGTATTTTTCTAAAAAGTAGTTTCATCACATTTTTTACACTTATTTTAAAAATATTTTTTCCCACATTTAGAAAATTTATTTGAAAAAATGATATTAATTTTAAAATAAACATTTCAAAATTATCATAGAGTTAATGTTTTCTATTTTTTTGAAAAAATTATATTTTTGATGAGTAGTGAAAAAATAGTTTTTTTTTAAAATGTCATTTCATTTAAAGCTTTTACAAAGGACCATTTTTATAAAATGGTTTTAAAAGTAACATAATTCAGTTATATTATGATTAATACAATTTTAGTTTTTTTAATAAATTTTATATTTAATTGTAATACAATATCATTTTATACTTAAAGAAACCTTTTCTTTGGAAAACCACTTTTCATCGTGTTTGCAGGTTTAATTTTAAATTGAATTCTACCACTTTAGTGAATTGAATTTTTTGAAATTAAATAAATATTTGTAATAATTATAATTAATATTTGGTAATAATTTTAACTTAATTTTTGGTCATAATGAATATTAAAAATACTAAAATTTTGTTACCACGGTTAATGTTAAAACATGTGTAACATCTAGAACCCAAATTCCACTCAATATTTCCCAAAGGCCGATTGTATACAAGGAATCAAGTGTATATCCCTAAATTCTAGAGGCTTTTTACTAGCAGTGAGGGACTATGTGAGTTATTTGGGACACTATTCTTTCATTAATAGAGTATATCATAGCGGATATCAACAATATATAGACAACAGAAGCAGTTAAACAAGAAGACAATAGAAATATAGAAAGAATAGATAGAAATATCAAAATATAGATCATATATATTGATTAATATAATAGATGTATCTAGAAAGTATCAAAAAATAGTTACATGGAAATACAATACAATAAAGTATCCAAAATGTCAAAAAAACAAAAAAGTGCCTTTAGCATCGCAAGCCTCAGCTTGGTCCCATGCTCCCCTGCTTCAAAGCCATGGTCAACAACCTGTACTGGGGAGCTTTCCCCTACAACCATATAATCTATTTGGATCCTTAAAGAGTCCAAATAGGGTGTGATATAAATATCCAAGTAGGTTTCCACCCAATGATCTATACAGTTCTAAGTAGTATAATGAAATAAGCTAATCAAGTGTAATTAAGTAGTAAAGTAAGTGTGAATTCCCTTGGAATATGTCTACTAAAAAAAATAAAACCAAACAGTCTTTCAAGGCTCCATGAAACAAGTTTTATCTCTTAATAAGGTATCTAAAATCAATATAAACAAACAATATGACCTGATTGAACATCCATCCATATTCTGTTCACATGGCCTTGTCATATAAAGAATCCATATAAAAAATCCATAGCCTTTACGTACAACCAAAATCATATATTCCATGGCCATGCCAAATAATGAAGTGCATCACAATTTCCACTGCCTTTCTGTATAAGGAAGTGTTTCACAACTTCCACAGCCTTGCCATATAATGAAGTAAGACCATGAAGGGCTGGATCCAAGGTACCAAAGGCCAAGACATCCTCATTGAGTCCCAGGAGCATCTTGATGAAAACTACTTATAGGCACTAGTTGGAGTCCTAGGAGTATATTTATTGAGTCCAAGAAAGCCAAATCTAAGGGTTAATAAGGCCCATGGAATCCCACAGAATCAAGAACCTAGGAGCATACTCTATCCAAAGTGTCCACTATTGTTTTCCATATCCATTAAAAGCCATCAATGGAATCTATTTAAATTATCATGTATTCATACCATTTAATAATATAATTCAATTCCATATGACTTTACCCACTCATATAATCCATTTAATTTAAATCAATCCACATGGGTATACTGGCCCATTTATGACAATTATCCATCAAACACATCACATGGGTATACCCACCCATTAATCATGAAAATAAATTTAATGAATCTAAAAAAAAACCCAATGAGTATACCCACTCGTTTATAAAATTCCATTCAATCCATCTAATTGAGTTAAGAAAGGAATATTATGGTTTAACAAGTCAAGGAGGTAGAACATCTCCTAAGAATGTAAACCAACCTCATTAAATTACAACTGATCTTCCTTAAACTAGGAAAACTCAAAATCACACCCCTTGGGTAGTTTAACAATGGTCAAAACTAAATAAATGGAATAGACCACCCCTTTATTGGCCTTCGATTTGGGAAAGAACCACCAAAATATGTCAAGGAACCTAAGGGGATCCCTAATAGGTCCTACAACAACTATTTCAGATTAATAATTCAAAACCGAGCCAACACCAAATAGTTTATTGGGAGACAAAGGAAAGATAGATCTGTAAAGCATCAAAATCCAAAAGAAAATCATATACCACATACCTTATCTCTAGAGTGGAGTGATAATCCAATATCATGTCCTGATTCACCTCGGTTTAGTAGAAATATGGAGAAAGAGAAATTAGGGCATATGAGACTAAACCCAAATAGCACAACTATTGTTTGAAAAATCAAGAATGGAAAAAAAGGAATCAATATCTTACTAGCGTAGCTCCAATGAGATTGATGATGAAAGAAAAAAAGTCTGGATCTGTATCTAGGAGAAAATAATACCTTAGGATCTTCTTGGTTTCTCCTATGCGTGAGAGGGGTGATGGATTTTGTTTTTTTAAAAATTAGAGGCCACTACCTCATTCAAAAAAACTTAATTGGGAAATTATATAATGTATAATTGACTTAAATAGTGTGTAAGACCCTATTTTACATTTCTAGAAAAGAAAACATACACATCATAAAAGTTCCTAGCTAGACCATTACACATCATGAAATTGGATTACATGATGTGTATCCCAATTATACATCGTGTAATTGGCCTGTATCCTGTAAAACTCCCTTCAAACTATTATTTCCTAATACAACCTAACTGGACCATGGTCCAAATCAGGGTCTAAGACAAAAAAGAAAAATTATCAAGTGTTTAGCTAGAAATAAAAGATCCATTCCTCAAGAAAAACCTAGGATCTTACAATATCCCCCCTTAAAGAAATTTGTCCCCGAATTTCCCTCTTAAGGGTGGTCGAGATTCATCTGAAAAAACTTCAGCCAATGAGCACGTATGTCGGCCTCCCACTCCCAAATCTCATCCTTTAAATGGTCATACATCCATAACACCCATACTAGAGGAACTGACTGGACTTAGAGAACCTTCATGCTTCTATCAAGGATATGAATCAGATGATCCTCAAAGGTTTCATCAATCTACAACTCAACCACCTGATGATGAAAATCATGAGAGAAGTCTAAATGACAATGGCATAGCTTAGATATGTGGAAGATGTTATGCATGGCTTAGTACCTTTATGAAAACTACAACCAATAGTGTATATACCCTTATCTCTCCAGAATTTTAAACGACCCGACATATCATGATGAAATTTTACCATATCCCTAGATCCATTTGTGTCCCTGCCTCAGTGAAACACACAAGAAAATATAATCCCCAACCATGAACTCTAGATGTTATATATAGAAATCAACATAATATTTCTAATGAGATTGTATAGTAGCCATTAAATTCTGAATAAACTTTACCTACTTAGAAGTCTCATCCAGGATACGTAGTCCAAAAAAAGATGCCTCACCTACTTCTAGATAGCACATAGATGATTAGCATGGACTACTATACAAATCCTCATAAATTTTCATCTCTAACATCTCCTGATAGTTGTTATTATAGGAGTACTAAACCCGGGGAATGTGCCTCTCCCAAGATCCCCCAAAATCTATGACACATGATTACATCATGTCCTCTAGCACCTATATTGTAAACTATGACATGCCATCAGTCTGAGGGTGGTATGCTATGCTCACAAGCACCTGTTCACCCAACGTCCTCTAAAAACATTTCCTGAAACATGAGGTAAGGTGAAAATCAATATTCGAAACAATAGTACAAGATACCCCATGAAGTTATACTATCTCATAGATGTACATCCTTCCAAGCTCATCAACATTGAAGGTCTTCTAAATTGGAATTAAATGAGAAACCTTCATTATCCTGTCACAAACAAACCACACTACATCAATAACTCGAGGTGACCTTGGTGAAATCGTCATGAAATCCATCACAATATCATCCCATTTTCATTCTAGAATAGGAAACTTCTATAAAATCATGGTTGGTCACTGATGTTCCACCTTCACTTACTGATAGGTGGAACACCTCATAATAAAACCAGCTTCTTCTCTTTTCATACCCAACCACCAGTACTTATTTCACAAGTCACAGTACATCTTGGTGACTCTGAGGTGCACTTCCCAAGATGAAGCATGAAAATCTCTCCTCATCTCATCATGTATATCAAATGGAACCCAAACATTTCCATGTATAAACAAGATCTCATCTTTGTATATAGTCCAACCAGGAGGTGGATCCTCACTTTCCACAAACTCCCATTCGATTAGGCCCTTAGAATATGACAGTTTTATCATCTTAACTCTGTGCAGTAGGGTAGAAGTAATAACTTAGGATGATAGACATGTCTTTCCTTGACTATCATGACCCTCTAGATACATCTCAGAGACAACACCATAAGCTTCCACTCACCACTGGATTTCTCCAATACCTATATTTAAGTCTTCCAACTCAGTGCATCAGCCACTGCATTGCCTTTACTTGGTGTTTAGGGAAGCTCGAATTCAAAAAAAATAAGTACTCCAGCAACCTCCACTACCTCAGATTCAGATCACACTATGTAAAAATATACATGAGGATTTTTAGGTCTGTGTATACCACAAAACTCTCTCCCAATAAATAATGTATCGAATAGAATAATGCATGAACAACTTCAGCTAGCTTGAGATTATGTGTCGAGTAACTCCTCTCATGTGGCCTTATCTACCGAGACCCACAAACCATGACTCTATCTCATTACATTAGCACTACCCCTATCCCGATACCCGATGCGCCATAATACGTAGTGTAAATCCTACCCTAATCTAGGAATACCAAGAATAGTGCTGATGTCAACCTTTCTTTCTGCTCCTGAAAGGATGTTTCTCAAGAATCTATCCATATAAACATCACAAACTTCTTAGTAAATCCCATCATTGGCACTGATATGTGTGATAAGTCTAGTATGAAACTATTGTAGTAACCATCGATCCCTAAGAATCTATGTATTTTATAAATGTTCTTGGGATATTCCTAGTAAACTACTACTCTAACCATCTTTGGATCCACTGATACTCTTATCTCCAATATGATGTAACCCAGGAAGCGAATATGATCCATCAAAAATGGAACTTTTTGAGATTAGAAGATAAATGATGCTCTCTCAATGTATTAAAAGTGATCTCAAGATGATTGTAATGGTCTTGGAGATTGTGAGAACACTTCAAGATATCATCCACAAAAACCACCACAAAAGAGTCCATGTAAGGATGGAACACTTAGTTCATCAAAGATATGAAAATTGTTGGCCCTTTTGTGAGGTCGAATGGCATGACCACATACTCATATAGACCATAAATGCTATGAAATGATGTATGTAGTATGTTTATTTTTTAAACATGCAGCTGATATTATTAAAAACTCAAATATATTTTTGAGAACACTCAGTCTCCTTGAAGATGATCAAATAGATCATCTATCCGAGGCAAGGGATATTAGTTTTTAACTATTAGCTAGTTTGGTTTTCAATAATCCATGCATAGACAAAGGGTATCATCTGCCTTTTTTGCAAAAAGGACCGGTGATCCCCATGAAGAAGTACTAGTTTGAATAAAACCCATCACCTCCAAATCCTCTGGCTTCCTCTTGAGCTTTTTCAACTCCATCGTAGCCATCCTATAAGGAGGAATGGATACTGGTAATACTCATCGCACTAGATCGATGGAGAACTCCACCTATCTCTTAGATTTTGACATAGAAAATTCATCAGGAAATAAATCCCTCAGGCACACAACCACTAGAGGAAAATCCACTTAACTCCCTTCTTGATTATCATAAAAAAAAACCTGAAAACTGAGCTATCATCCTACCCAACCCATGATTCTCTAGTCCAGCTCTTCTTTCCTAGACATCCCATTTAACCTTTTGAGTAAACACTACACCATCTAGTTATGTGGAAGTTCTATATGATGATAGAGGTTAAGTTAATTTTAAAAATATACTGATTATTCCATGTTTAGAGTGATGTTAAACCCTATCATCTTGAGGAAATAATGATCCTAGATGAAGGGACACCTACCAACCTCATGGGGGAACTCCCTTCACTAGCTCACATCATCTGTTCTGATTTCCAATAGTGTGTCTAGTGTCTAAACACCCACAAAATACCACACAAGCAGACTAAGTATTTTCACCACAGGTGAAGATATGAAACTATGATATACACCTATATCAGAAAGAGTGAATGAAATATTAGAGGCTACTAAGATCATACCACACATCATAGACTTTCGAAAACATTATTCCTTGGCGTTAGGCTATATAGAATAGAACTAACCTACACCGTGACCCTATAACACATCCTCACTACCTGGAGTAGGTCCACTCTAATGTCTAGGTGTAACTGGAATTTCGAAACATCTTACATGAACAGTACTACCTCAGCCTGATCAGAATGCACTGATCTAACTCCCTGACTAACATAGAGTTGAGGAACCTGTTTCCAAAACTGGTGTTAGAGATGACCCCTACCAATCATAGTTATAGGGAAGGTCCGGAAAAACCACTACACATGCCCCATCCTACTGTAATATTGACACTAGACCAGGTCTTGGCTGCACTAATTCTTCATGTGGCCTCTCCTGCCACACTGGTGAAAAAAACGGAGCTTCTTGTACTCATAGATTGACTAGATCTCATCTCATGGGAAGCCTCAAAACGTTCATCACACCATGATCCAGAAGCATGAACTCACAAGCCTACTCAACCCACAATTCTCATGGTAAAATTAGTCATAGAAGAGAGTATGGAAATTAGTCCAACCAAAATATCGTAGCCCATTTTCCTAGTTTAGAACATCCCACAAAAGCTTCGCTGCTCCACATAGCATATAAGTGGCGATATTGAACCTCCTCTCAGGAGACATATCTAAATACTCATAGATAGATGATGTGGTATTAATCCACATCTCAGAAGACTGTGAACCTCCATCCCCAAAAAATGTGGGAGGATGCTGCTGCTCGGACACCTAGGTCAGCTCATCCATTGTCAAGGCAGGAAGTGGTGCTCCCTGAAAAGTCTTCATATAGTGAAAGAATCCATCACAATGTTGTACCTAAGAACCTATGTCAGGAATATCCCATGGTTATATAGTTGGCACTAAAAGAGTATAAACTGGTATCCGATGGCTTACCACCACTGGAATGTGGTCATCACCACCCTCCTAGCATACCATTGGAGGTCATTGTGGTGGCATGCCTTTATAATGCCAAAAACATGCATTAGAAAGGAACGATACCAAAGTCACAACTAAAAATTATAAGACATGTCAGAACCCTCCTAAAACCAAGTCATAACCTACATCCTGCTCCCAAATCATATACCTTATAAAAAACAGTAACCAAATCACTAGAAACTCTACCTATTTCCCACTCAAAGGTCGGGTCTTGGTCATGTCCCTATTTTTATTTCATTAAATGTCATTTAACAGTCATTAGTTCACATGATTTAACCAATGCCCTACCATGTTTCGATACTTGAGGGACCATAACACCTCATGAACCTAAATTTTATTCCCATATAATCCATACATATCTAATTAACTTAACAATTGAATTTAAAAAGGTGCATTATTTCCCAGTCCATAGGGGCCCATACACCTTATGAATTGAAATAGGACATCACTCCTCTATCCTCAGTATAAGTTCTATCACAATGGCAGACAAAACTATCACATCACCAATCACAACATCATGTGTCATATAATACATCATAAATGTCATACCATAATGCATGACATGTATATTATAACATGTGCCTACATGATGCATGAGATGACATACACTCATCTCATCAGGTTTAAATGGAAATATAACCCAATCATATCAATAATAACAACATAAATCATGTGTGTCACCCAATGGTGAAATCAAATCAACTAGAATCGTCAAAATATAGAAAATCACAATTCAAATTTGAGGGAAATTGGATTTTCCCTGTATGAGGGTTAGCTACTCCTAGGAAAAACTCATTACCAAATTCCATTTAATTCTTATCCCTTTCTATTGTTCCCAAATAATAAATGAGGAAAAAAATAAACTTCTATGATACCACTTTGCAATGTCCCAGACCCAGATGCCACTCAACAATGCCTCAATCCTATTTGGCTACATGGCCCCAAGTGCATCTCCCCAAATGCTAGAGGCTGATGAATAGTAGAGAGGTCCTAGATGAGTCATTGGAGAGACCATTACCTCATTACCAGAGTATATCACAATGGAAGTCAACAACATACAGATAGAAGAAGTAGTAAAACAAGAAGACAATAAATACATAGAAATAATAGATATAAATCTTAAAATATGGCTCATATAAAATGATATTGATGATACATAAATCTAGAAAATAGTCAAAATAGGTATATGGAAATAAATTACAATACAAGAAACCAAAATGAAAAAAATACCAAAAGGTTCTTGTAGCTTATCAAGCCTAATCTTGGTCCCATTCTCCCTTGCTCCAAATCTATGATCAACAACATGTACTTGTGCGCTTTCCCCTACCATCACCTTCAACCATATAATCTTTTTGGGCCCCTAAGGAGGCCAAAATAGGGTGTGAGATAAACATCCTAGTAGGTTTCCACCTAATTATCTACAAAGTTCTAAGTATCACAACACAATAATCTAGACAAGTGTAAGTAAGTAGTAATTTAAGTGTGAATTCCCTTGGCATATGTCCTCTACAACAAGTAAAATAAGACATCCTTTCAAGGATTCCTATAATAAGTTTTATCTCATAACAGGTCATATAAAAGCAATATAAACAAACAATATGACCTCTTTGTACATCTATCCATATCCTATCCATATGAACTTTCCATATAAATTAGCCATATAAAAAACCCATGACCATTCCGTACAACCAAGGTCATATATTCCATGTTCGTTCCATATAATGATGTTTGTCATAATTTCCATGGTCTTTCTATATAATGATGTGTATCACAATTTCCATGGACTTTCCATATAATAAAGTGTATACCATGAAGGGCCAGACCCATGATATTGAAGACAAAGGCATCTTAGTCGAGTCTTAGGAGCATCTCAATGGAAACTCAGTATAGGCATTGGTTGGAGTCCTAAGAGAACGTGTACTGAAATTTCCTACATGAGTCCATAAAATTCGGATCCAAGGGGTATCAAGGTCCAAGGAATCCCAAAAAATCAAGAACCTAGGAGCATACTCTATCCAAGGTGTCCACTACCGCATTCCAGATCCATGGAGAACCGTCCATGGAATCTATTTAAAAAAAATCCGGAATTCATACCATTTAAAAAACAATTCAAATCCATATGAGTCTACCTAATCATATAATCTATTTCATTTAAATCAATTCACATGGGTATACCCACCCATTTATCACCATTATCCATTAAAAACATTACCTGGGTATAACCACCCATTAATCATGAAAATCCATTTAAGAAATCTGAAAGAAACTAATGAGTATAACCACTGGTTTAAAAAATTCCATTAAATCCATCTAACAAAGTTAATCATGGAATATTATGGTAACACAAGGAAAGTAGGAAAACATTATCTTAATCATGTAAACAAACATCATTAAATTACAAACATTCTTCCTTAAAAATGGAACACTTGAAAAAACACCCCTTGGTGGTTTATTAAAGGCCAAAACCAAATCAAAGGCATGGTGCACCAGTTGGGTGGCCTCCAGTTTGGGAAACAACCACAAACATATCTCAAGGAACCTAAGGGAATCCATAATAGGTCATACTACATCTATTTCATATTAACATTATATCAACCCTACTTTTTATTTCACACATAAACATAATTTATTACATAAAATTTTTACTTGATACAAAATAGAATATCGAGAGGTCTAGTGTCTTTTGGGCTTATGAAAACTACATAAAAACTTATAACATAAAACACAAAATATTTATAAAAAACTTCTTTTACATGACCGCAACATTCCGTCGAACTAAGAATTGCATGGGATTACCGGAGGACATGAATAAGACAAAGGTGAGATATAAAGATAAGTAAGGGAGTAAATGAGGCATAACATGAGGAATATAGTATATTCCATGATATAGGAATATCAATGGATCACAAGAGAAATATGAACATAAAGGCATGATATAACATGATTATCATAACATGGAAATGTGGAAAAAACATTTAACATGATATTAGCATGAGCCAAGAATCATTGCAAATGGAGCATGAGTAAACCCTAATTGAAATTGAATTAGCATGAGTAAACCCTTATTTCACTTGACATATCATGATATTAATCTTTACCCAATGCATTGGATTCCTATTAGGCCACACCCTTCTTAATCATTTAATTTCATGCATAAGTGTGCCCCATGTATCATATAACTTGGATTCAATAAAAATCATCATTTATTCCATGATAAAGGAATTTGGAATTCATAAATGAAACTCTATAATAAATAATTAAATGTTCATAAATTTGAATACCCTTGATAGAGAAATTGGTATGGTATTCACTATACAATGACTTTGGCTTGGAAGATCGCGGTGCAATTTCTACAGCATAATAGCGTGACATAAGAATTAAAAAAAATGGTTGATGATAGAGAAAGAGGTGTTTCATAATATTTACTGAAATGGATAGTAATAGGGTCATATAGATACATTTTCCAACATATTAAATAGAATTTATATTCATGATATAAAATAATTTCTTGAATGTAAATGAGGAGAGAGAAATACCTTATAGAATTTTGGCATGGTAAGAGGTGTACATGGGAAGAATTAATAAGAGATAAAGGGGTATCTCATCATTAAAACATAATTAGGGAGGTATGGGGGAGGTATGAAATAATAAATCAATATTTTAAATTGAAAAAGGGTATAAAAACATAATGAAATTTGGGAAAAAATTAGAAATGAAGAAATCCCTTACTTGGAAGTGTGATCCCAAAGGCTTGGGAGAGGCTTGAGAGAGGATTATTGGGAGATTAGGATACCTTAGGAGGATTATAAAGAGATGAGGAAAAATCAGGGACATAATCCAATGGTTTTTAGAGAAGATAAGTAGGTGATTGGGTGGTCTTATATAGGGAATGAGAGGGGAATTCTTTTATATTTCACAAACATCGGTTTTGGAATCTATATAATTAAATATTTAAAACCACAAACCAAACCATGGTTTTTGCCCATGGTTTTTTTCAAAAGGGAGTAAAAAATATATTTTATAAGGCCAATGGACTATCTTTTTAAAATATTAGGTTTGATTATGTGGAGGTGAGTCACACTCAATGAAATCATTTTAAAATGTTAAAATGTTTTATAAGTCTTGGAGGGTCCACTAAGGATTTGTAAAATAAATCAAAAAGAAAACCTAAATAACATTTTTTAAAGGTAAACCATATATTGGCCGAACACACTATTTATATTATTTTATTACATCACTATTGGGTCATTATGATGTCATAAAACACATTATATATTTAATCAGTATTTAATTTTTACCCAAAAATTCGACTGTCCCAGAAAATTTTGAAAAATTCACCATTGGATAATTTCAACATCATTATTCCAAAAATAATATTCATTTTATCTAAATAATTTTTTAACTGTGTGAATTTTTTACTTTTAAAATAAAAACCTATATTTATCTAAAATTCATGGGTTTTGATAAAAACAACCTTGAAACCTTAATAAAAATTACAATTGTATTCATAAAAATTTTACGATAATTTATATTTAATAAAAATTAATTTAGTAATAATATTTTATTAAAATAATATTTAATTCAAAAATCTATTAATTCATCAAAATAATGTTCTTAATTGAATATTAACTAGAAATATGATTTGTGCTTTGAAAAATATTTACAAAATAACAATAATAAAATGAATGTTTATTCTTTATTATATAAAAAAATAATGCACATAATCATAGTTCTAGGGTGATGTTACATAAACCCTTATAACACCCACATAATACCTAAGGGCAAGGTGTGTGATGGAGAAAGACTCTTGGGGAGGCTCAGACAACATTGCTCGGGTGGTAACCTATATTAACTTCCAGTTCTCCCATAGGCAGTTCCGTTAAAGATTAATGTGTTGATGCTCTTCTTGGGATTGGTTGAGAGTGAATCCCAGAGATACCATCTTCTTTCTGAGCTCTGACAAATGAGCTTCGTAGAGAGCAATTCTATTTGATGAGGCCATCACTTCCTTTTTCTGAGTAAATTGGATTTGTTAAAGCCCTATATTTATACTAATCATGTGATCATTATTCAACAAATATATTAGCAGTGGTAATAATTATTAATGGTATTTTGAAATTAAAAACATAAAACCAAGGAAGTGTATATGTTTTATATAACCATTTTACAAAATAAGACATTTAATTAGATCAATAGGAATTTTCATTAATAAAAGTTTGGGTCATTACAAACATTTCAAAACTAGGACATCATAAAAAATTTCAGTAGGGAAAAAAGGGTTGATAGATCTACATAGCATAAAAATAAAAAATAAAATTATAGAACAACTACCTTATCTCTTTACTGAAGTGATCATTTAGTATCAAGTCCTGATTCGCCTCGATTGAGGATGAATATGAAGAACCGATGAAGCACGGGAAATTTGGGCATATAAGCCTAAACCAAAAAAACCATTGTTCCAAATAATCATGAAATTTTAAAAATAAATCAAGATATTAACATCATAGTTTTAATGAGACCAAAAATAAAAGAAACAGTGTCTGGATCTACAACTGGGAGCAAATCCTAACATAGTTTCTTCTTGGTTTCTCTTGTGCGTAAAAGAGGGGTGAGGGGTTTTGTTTTTATAAAATAAGGGGAAAATGCCTCATTTAAAAATAAACTTAGTTGGGAAATTATACGATGTGTAATTTCCTTACAAATCATGTTATGTCCTCTTTTCTCTTTCTGGATAAGAAAAGTTACACGTCACGAAAGGTCCTCGCCATACCATTACATGTCGTGAAATTGGATTACACAATGTGTATCCAAATCTCATGTTGTGTAATTGGCCTGTAGCGAGTACACAACCCTCCAAACTATTATTTCCCAATACAACCCAATCATCCCATGACTTGTATTAGGGTATAAGGGAAAAAAGGTAAAATTAAAAAGTTTTTATTTAGAATGAAAAGATCTGTACCTCAATGAAAACCTGAGATATTACAACATGTTTACCGAAGAGTTAAACTAAAGAGATAAAAATTAATATAACCTAAAAAAATTTCTAACTTAAATTATATGATTTTTTTAAAAATTATAACCTTATATTATATATCTATTTATTTATTTGATAATTTTCTATGAAAATAACATACATAATATTTTATGTACGGAAAAAGACAAAAATGTCACTCTTTTACTTTTAAATTTCAATAATATGTTCACATAAAAGGATTTTTTTTGGATTAATAATAGTTTTTATTTTTAGTATAATGAAATAATTTTCATGATGGTTTTATTTATAAATTTATATTATATAATTACCATAAATTCTTATGCAACACTGGCATAATACATCTTGAATTAATAGAAAAATAAAATAAATTATTTTTAAAATATTAAAATTAAAATAATTTGAGTGATTTATAGTTTTACATGAATTTTTTAAATACATGTGAAATATTAGGGATTTTTTAATGTAATATATTCAAGTTTACTATTTTTTATTTGAATCTTTAAAGTCAAATTAATTTGATAGTTCCAAAATTGACATTGAGGATATTTTATAATAAATAATATCTTATTAAATGATTTAAATTTCATAAAAATATGTTATTCATCTAATTGAATATAATATGGTTGTAAATATGAACTGTTGTCCATTTATGAGTCATTTTTTCAATTATTATAACATTCATAAGGCTTTGATATTGAAAAAGTTTTTACCACAATTAAGGTTAGAATAAGGTACTAAGTGGTTAAACTAAAAGATATGGTTTTAAACACCACTTAAACCCACCAAAATTTTATTAATTTATGGTATTTAAATCAAATAATACCTTATCCTAAAATATATTTCCATTTTAAATCATATCTATAGAGAATGACCTTGTTATATTTTAATCTTCTAAGAAGTTCCAAAAGTACCCCTCCCCTCACTTATAAAAGGGAACATACTCTTCTCTTTTATTAACACCTAAAAAGAAATTTTTTTTTCAAAAAATAAATACCCAAATACTTTCATTAATTACCTTACCACTTCCAAAAGTCCTTTTTGTAATTGGAAAAGACTCATAGGAAGGATTTTGGTGCAAACCTAAAGTTGTTGTCTGAAGAAGTGGCATTGTTCTTAACCAAGAGATTTTATTTTATTTCATATTCGTTATCCTTAAAATATTGGTCAATAATAATGAAATAATAAAATAATTATATCCAATATATTGATATGTTATTATGTTTTTATAATAACCTACATTCATCCCATATTCCATCAAATGGGAAATGTAACTGTTGATCGTGTGCACGGCAGACTACCGCCTCAAGAATTGTTGTAATTAATTTTCCATCTCAGCCTCTTAAGGCTCTATATAATTATAGATTTAATATATATATATATATGATATTTATTAAATAATTATAATTATTTAATTAAAATATTACATCTAACTTCTTACCTTCCAATCCATTGAAAAATGATAACGTTTCTTGTGCGTATTTGTGGACTACCACCTCTACAAAGCGATGTGATTTTCTTTTCCTTTATGTTTTACATGGATGATAAAATGGAAGTATTTATGAATATATATAATTTACATGATATAATAATAATTATGTAAAGTTTAATTATCGTTTTCCTCTATTTTTTTCCATCCATCAAAAAATGAAAACAACGCTCATGCGTACGTACGACCCACCATCTCCATAAATGGTATAATTCATTTTTTGATCACTAAATTTTATGTATGACTCTAGATACGTAAATAATGAATATATATGATATTTATATTCTGATTAAAATTATTTATATTACTCCACCATTTTAAATTTATGAAGATACTAACTTACAAACTGAAATCCTCATGAAAAATGAAACGATTAACACCCTAAAATGGAGATTTTAATAAGGAATAATTAATAAATGGGTGTTGAAATATTAAAATTAGATAATATATGATATTATAAGTATCTTTATGACTATATTATATAATTATAATAAATTTAAATTTATTATACATGAGGATAGAATTATTTTTAAGGAAGTAAAAGATGAGGTAAGAGTTTCCCATCACATTTTTATTTTCGGAAGACACATGCAATATTCACCACTTGTTTTAATTGTGTGGTGTATATAATTCACGTGTGTGTATTCTATGATGTTTTAAATAAAAATTATTTTTATTTTTAAATTTATATATGGTTATATTTTTATGGGGTTTTGATTCATATATTACAAAAGAGGTAAAGTTTTATCGTCTCAAACTATCTTCTTTGAGACATGTTATGTTATTACCCTATATTATTTTATGAGGTATTTATAAAAAAATGACAAGTTATATAATGAATCTACTTATTTTCATGATATTTAAATTTTAATTTGAAGTTATTATTTCGTGGGTCTTATGATTGAAATGTTACCAAGTGGTAAGAGTTTTATGTTACCATCTCATTGTTTATCAGGATTGTTTATGATTATGTTTTTGATAATTAAATTTCACGATCTACCTATCAAGAAACTCATAAATTTTATTACCATATTTTTAATTCTTTAGAATACATGTTTTACTTTCATTTTACTATCTTTAATAACTTCAGATACTGAAATAATATTTTTACAGAAAACCACCTATATTTATCTCTTCGGTCGAAAATAATTTCTCTTCCATGTCCATGTTTTCTAAAAATGTTTTAAAGAATGTTTTTATTATATTCCAATTATTTTTTCAACAAATTTTCCATAATTATTAGTTTTTACAAATTTTTTTTAAGGAATCTTCTTTTTATTTTCCAAATGAGGTGCATTTGACTTTTTACTGAAAGTGTTAAAGGAATATTTGTTTTAAAATATATTGCATGAAAATAATTTACCTCATCATGACTAATCAATAATTTAAATCTTACCTTGGATATTTCCATGGTTCTTTTCACACAAAATATTCCCTTTAATATTTAGTAAATTTTTAGTTTTTAAATAAGTGATTTCAATGTGAAATTTATATTTTCAACAAGAAATGTTCCAATTGATATTTTAAAATCATTTTACATCTTGGATGAAATCCATTGATGTATTCTAAAATTTATTATTGATATTATCCAATTATACCTTCCTTATTATTTCCTAAGATGGTTTATGATTATGATGAAAATATATTTATGAAACCCATTCCTTTTCCATGGGTTATGTTATTATGAATTAATGTAATGATGAAACCCGTTTATTTTCGATAGGTTATGCCATGATAAAATGTTTTATAATATTATGCTAAAGTTATGTTATCATTGCTCATTTTATTAGACTCCTTTAAGATTCATGTCTTATAAACTACAAATATTTATGGAATGAATCATGATTATGATATATTCTATACATGGTATGTTTTTAAATGTTTTTATCATGTTCTCATACGCATATGATCATGTTATGTTTATGTGATCATTTATATCTCCATTGTTTACCCATACTAAGAATCTGAGTACAACCATTCTTATGTTCCCTTTCCCTATGATATGAAGAAAGGTATTAAGTATGATATTTCTAATTAAAGTGATATTTATAAAGAACTTACTGGTAGATGATTTATTCTACTTATTATCCAGTTGTTTATGTGTCTATATTTCCAATGATTCTTGACCTATCTGATTATAAAATAGATCAATATATTATGAAATGAATATTCATCTAAAAATAAATAATGTATCTGTATTAATAATAGGGCCCAATAATAAATTCATATGAAAATGTAATAGATGGAAAAATAACCTCAAAAGATTCAAAGGTCAATAATTAAAGGCTCAATCTCCTTAGTGATAAGAACGTGGAGGTTACAATAGGGAAATGCTTACTGAATATTGATCACTCAAAAATTAGGAGTTGTGAAAGTTGCATTCTTAGGAAACATAAATGGGTTTAATTAAATATAAATGGTTATCAGACTAGATCCTCGAAGATGGAGCTCTTTCACATGGATACATGAGTAAATCCTCGGTCTGGCCTCATAAATAATCACTTTAGCTAATCATATTCATTGATGATGCAACACGAAAGGTATGTGTGTATTTTTTAGAATAAATATGACGAATTTAATGATTTTATATAGTGTAAATCTATGTTAGAAAGAGAGAGTTTCTATAAGTTAATGTGCCCTAGATCATATAGTTGGGGAGAGTACAATGGTAGAAACTTATGGAAATTCTACTAGAATAAAGAAATTTCATTGGAAAGAAAAATACTAGGAGCACTAAAAAAATGGTATGTTATAAAGGATTAAACATACTTTGACTATGAAGAAAATTTTCTTATATGTGCACTCCATAATTATCAAGTCCATTTAGGAAGAAACAATCAACACTACTGTATAATTAGTTAACATAAGTACAACATCTAATGTTGGGAGAGTTATACCGAAATCGCTATGGTCAGGTAAGATACGAGAATTTTTCTATATTAATTTATTTAAATGTTCAGAATATTTATATATTTATTCTATGGAAATAGAAAAATATGAATCTAATTCTGTTGTGTGTTTCTTTATTTGATATCCGAATGAATATTTTGGTTTCATACTATGTGATGATGAAAATAAAAAATTAGTTAGGAGTAAAAACATTCTCTATATTGGTAATGTCTTATAGAATTATTGAAACATGGATAAATCAGATTTTTTATATCAAAATATCAAATATATAGATATAAATTAATCTAAATGAATATTCTATAATATTGAAAGTTTTAATGATTCAAGAAGTTAGTAAAAATTCACCAGAAATTAGACTACTAAAATAAGAACTAGAATTATTTTATAATTCATTGAAGAAAACATTGGAAGTCGAGAACTTAAAAGATAGTGATATATAAGATGGAACACCATAAATTAGAAACCAAAGAAGTGCTAAATCTCAAGTATATTTGAAGTAAAGTTTTAGAGTCTTGTGACCAATCCAAAGATATTAAGATAATATAAAATTTCTACTTCTAATGGATATTGGAGAACTCAAATGTCCAAAATAAGATGAAAACCTAGGTGACTCAAAATAATGGTATCCAATTATGAAAAATGAAATGGATTCCTTGAATATCAATACAACATGGGAGTTAGGTGAACGAAAAGAAGGAAAGAAAGAAATAGATTAAAAATTGGTCTTCTATTTAAAGGAATAAGAAAACATAAGTTGAATATATAAGGAATAACCAGTGGAGATTGGTTTCTAATAAAAGGAAGGTATTTATTTTTTAAAAATATTTTCACCAGTAGTAAAGCATACTATTACCTATATGGTGTTGATATTTGTTTCTTTCAATGATATAAACATAGTGAAAATGAATGTTAATAATGCATTTCTTTATGTTGAATTATAGTAGGAGATCGATATTAAGAATAAAAAGGGTTTTGATGATCATTAGAATGAGGTCATTATTTATAAGTTGAATAAAATCCATTATAACTTGATACAAAAACCTCGATAGTGGAACCAAAAGTTTGATGAAATCATAACTGAAGAAGGTTTCACATGGAGTGACCATGATATCCATTTCTCTCCAAAGTCATGTAATCATGGGACTTACATCATACTATTAAGATATAAAGATGAATTATTTTTTTAAGGTTTAATTTTTTCATTGATTAAAGATATGAAATGTAAATTGTCCAAAATATTCAAAATTAAGGATCTTTAAATTGAAAATAAAATATTAGGAATGAGGATTGAGAGGGGGAGAAAATCTGTTACATTAGTGCTATCCCAAAAGGAATAAATCTAGAAAATCATTGAAAAAATTGGGATGTCCAGATGTAAGTCTATCTCAACCCCTCTTGCTAGACACTTGAAGTTATCCAAGGCACACAAACCATCAATGGAAGATAGGGCCTAATACACGGTGAAGGTTCCATTTTCATCGGCTATCAGAAGTTTTATACGTGTGATGATTTATATATAGATAGAAATTTCATTTGAAATGGTAGTTTTATATTATTTTATATCAAACCCCAGAATAGATATCTAGGAATCCATTAATTTGATAATCTGATATGTAAAGGGATCAGAAGACACAATGAATTGTTTTGGGTTGATGATCCATTATAGGGATTCATGGATGTAATTTTATTTTGAATTTTGACACTTGATCATGACAAGCTGTGTGTTTAATTTTTCCTAAATGATGGTTAGTTGGATGTCTCAGTTGTAGCCTATGGTTACCTTATAAAAAACATAAGTAGAACAAATAACAACTATAGAGTCCTAAATAGAGTTAGTATTGTTAATGGAATTACTGAAGGAGGGTATAAATAGTCCAAAATGATGGGTGTTATTTTGTGATAGTTGGAGTGTAATTCACCTTTCTCGGAATTTGGTGTTTCATGAAAGAATGAAACACATTAACCTAATATTACATTTCATCAATAATATACTATAATACAAGGTGTTATATCCATATAATATGGATAAAAAGAAAAATCTATAAAATATTTTACCCATGGTCTTTGTTCAAGAAAACCCACGGATAAAAAATTCTTCATCTGGTCTCATGTGAATGGAATATGATAGGGATCACTACATGTACGAGGAAAATGATGTTTTTTTCATAAGCATTGTAAGATGCTAGATATATCCTTAAAGGAGTCCTCAAGTTATAGATTTTTGGGATTCCGAATCTTTTTTCAATTTTCTAGATTCATTTTACTAAAACTAGAAACTCTAGAAGACTCTTCAGTCTTAACAATGTAGCAGATATAGTAGCCTCAACGTATAGTTTTGTTTTAGGAAATATGGTGTACTTCGATGGGATGCTCCGACTAGTATTGTGTTAACTAGAAGATGGGTTATTCTAAAATTAGTTGACTGAATGGGGATCTATTTAAAATCTACCAAATGTAGTGGTTGATGTGGTACTTTCTATAGTGGAATGAAGGGTTGACCACAAATATCAGATGATGGTGAAACCTATTCAATTGGATGATAAACTCTATAAATAGAGGTGGGAGTATATAATAAATTTTACTATGAGGTATAATAATTTCGTCTTATTATAATTACTTCCTTCTATGCTAAAATAATTTATTATCCTTGTAATTATATGTAATAAATATTTTAGTGGTGTTTTACTATGGATGTAGGAGGAAATTACAAACCACATAATCCTTGTGTATCAATATTTTCTTTTTTTGTTATTTTATTACTTGAATGCTTGTGTGAGGTTTTTTAAAAAAGTATTTGGGCTGAGTATGAATTAGTGTGGTAAGTTGGGTGCATTTTATTCCTATCTTCTAGTATAATAAAATCACAGTGATCTATAAAGGTTAACTATACACTATATTGATCTTTCAGTTTGTGTGGTCTTTTGGTGGATTGAGATATATCTTTTGGTAATTACACAATGGAAAATTTATAATAAAATCATCCATTTAAAATATAATTTTAATTAAAATACTCGAAGAAGGCCTGAATACCCAACATCATAGGTATACTCAAGATCCGGGATCTCCTCCAAATATTCATTTTTCATAGATTCAAAGAGTTTTATCCAATTATAATAGGAATGATGTGACTACATCTGAAACCCAAACACCACTAAAGTAAAACGAAACCCACTCTGATAAGGATAAGTTTTCTTAATAAAAAGTTGATTTGGATAGATTGAAGAAAATCAATGTTCAATCAATCAAAGGAAATATTTATATTGAGTACAAATTCCATGAAAAGGATAATATTTCCCCTTCGGTGAATCCCCTCCCATATTAAGGATCTTTTCAACCCATGTGAGAAGAATATTGTCATCTGACTAACACAAGTCCAAGAAAACCAATTTATATAAGCAAAGTATCCAAGGATTACAATGAATTAGCTCCACTAGGGTAGTTACCACCATCATTTCAATGATGATATCCTAGGAAATCCTGGTTTGGATTTCAACAACTAATACATGTGAGCCAACTATGCCAATATCCCCCTTCCACCACCAATTGGGATTAAAATACTTCAAAATTGACACTATAACTTCTTGACTCCATCAAGTAAATTACTAATTAGATTGAAGATAGGAAGGGGTGGTTCAAACCAATGCAACCAGAGGGGAACATATACCCAAGATGAGTGGACCTAACTCCTCCACCAACCAAATTTTGAAATAAAACATTCCTAATATTAAATTAAAGGGAGTTCCATAATAAAAACTTAGGTATTTTATATCTCGATACCACCCCATGATGAAAATTCCAATGCAGTAGGAATAAAAAAAATTAAGTGTTTTATCCATAAATTGAAGGGTCAAACATTTGAATAGTATAATAATCTTTTAACATGATTCATTACCAATTGGGAAGATATATGATTAAAATTCATTTATCAGTTGAGATTTATGTTAAAGAAAATAACTATCATGACCTCTCAAACTAGAAACAAAATGAAAATGATTAGGTTAAATATTACATTTCTAGGTGGAAAGGATTTTCCTCTTCACTAAATACGAAACTAATCTCAGAGAAGATATTATGGACTTATATATAAAATATAAATGAAGTGTTATAGAAACAAGTAATATATTTGATGTATATTGGTAGTTTTTGAGAGTTTTTAGTTATGGAATAGTTCCTGGGAGATTTTATTCAGTGCTTCGAGGATAAGTCTCGATCGATATATTCAGCACAAGGGAAGAAGTTAAGTAGAGTGGATAACACAACTATCATTATCAAACTAGAATCGATGTTAGATCCAAATCATAAATCCAAAAACTATCACATGGTGATTATATATGAATAGAAATAGTAGTAACAACACCTTCATTAATAGGGAAAGAAGAAACAAAATCACCCAGTATATGAAGACTAGAAGAATAATGTATATTATTTTTAAAGAGTATGATCTAGGGTATTTAATTACTATAGTGAAAACCAACACTATCAAATTTCGAAATATCAAAAAAACCAATGAAATATTTCTAAATTAAAACCTTAATTAATTAAAATTCTATTAGATTCTAGAAAACATTATCCAAGACTACTCCATTTTCAGGGATACACTCTAGAAGATGGTTGACTCTGGGAAAGTCATGTAGTGAAAACCTATAGCACAAGTGGCACATGTATCAACTACTCCATAAAATTAATAAGAGGAGTTAGAACAAGTCCAAGACATCCATGTTAACAAATGTAATGGCTGGATGACTAGGGAATCCATTCACTAGGCACACACCATACACTGAGATTATCTAAACTAGCTAGTTGGGACCCCATTTACCCAAAAAATATTGAATGGAAAAAATTAATGATAAAAAATTCCACATAACTAGAATCAATAGAATAAATGAAATGAGAAATATCCCTTATCGCTACCCAGTATCGTCTAAATGCTCTCATACTTTTTATTCCCATCATTGGATACATGGGCGACATCCTACCAAATGAGGCAATGAACCCTCACTCCGAATAAGATTCTCATTTGAGGAAGAGTCACAATATGGCTTGGTCAATGTCATCCACCTTAATAAACCCATCAATAATGAAGACAAAAACTTTTACAAACTTGATTTACCTAATAATAATTGAAGAAGAGTGTGTAGAGGCTAGTGAGGCCATGGAAGAAAAAGTTATGGTAGACCCCGACATTAAAACATAATTTCTTATGAGGATATATATGCTACTGAAATAGTAAGACATATAATCTGATGATCTCAATGGAAATATCAACCCTATCATAATCATCCAGGGATAATTTAGATCCAATTATACTGGAAGACCTACTATCATATATTCATGTTTTGGTCAACATCAGTGTCTGCAAATGACATTTCAACCAAACCCTTAGACCACAAATATACCCCAATTTTATCCAGGGGAAGGGACCACTAACATAGCCCCCAATGACCTCCAAATTCTATTATAGAGAACAACATCAAGATAAAGAGTAGGGACCCTTAGTCTAAAATTATTACATATTGAAGTAGTTTTGTATCATCCTTTCCAAGATCTCAATATTTATTTCTCTTAATCTCTCTATAAAACTCAATGAATCCGTTATTGATTCCCTCTAAATCCAATAATAGTTTGAGGATGAATTCATTGTAGATGAGATATATTTCTCAAATACAAGTTTTTTTGAATACCACATGGTCATTTACATCACAGAGCATGACCGAGAAACTACCATACATGGAAACATCAGACCCTTGTACATATCTAGAAATTTAGACGATATTGATGTATGTTAGTCTAAAATAAATAATGTTTAGTGGATTAATCTCATACCAAATTGAACCCTACACCACTTGAAATATTATAAATTCAACCCAACGTCTACTAGATATTAATTCAAGGGTATGATGAGAGAGATAAGAAACCTATTTTCAATATTAGGATCAAAACCTAGTTTTGAGACATTGTATTAGACTACAATTTTATGGTTGTTTAAAAATATGTATCTTTTAATGCTATTCTATGGGGGACCTTGATCTATATATTTACCAAATTTACTTTTTTAAATATCATCTATGCCTTAAATACCCAATTAATATACAATTTATGGTATTTTATGATGATAATACCCCCATTGAGTCCCGTGAATATAATTATATAGATTTGGGGTTCTAAAAAATAGAGGGGAAGTTTCCCATATTATATAAAATCACTCAATGTTTTACACCCAATGGCCTAGATATCTCTCTCATCAATCTATGGGGTGAACTCAATGAAGAATGCATGTTTCCCATAAATCAAATTAAGGCGATGAATCTTGACCTAGTTAGTCATCATGTCATTTGGGTTACATTGGATAATAAACCCAACCATCTAATAATATTCCTTTCATATGATGTTCAGAGAAATATATCAATAGAGAAACCACCGTTAGGGAAGGAAAATATCATTGAAAAATACATACATATCAACTTGGCCATCGAGCATATTTTCCATTATGAAGGCTTGGCCAATTTTTATTAATATATCTTATTCTCTTTGACCAGAAAAATATAAATACCATTAGAAGAATATAATCACGATTTTTAGCATTTTAACACCAATTTCCATGGTATAAATTATACTAGAGGATACCAACCTGTCAGAGAAATAATATTATTCCAATGGGGATAAAAATTCCCCCATATCATCCATCAGATCTAAAAATTCCTAACCATCTCCCACATTTTGAAAAAATGTGACAGAAGAAGATGAGGAATAAGAATATCTCAAAGACACTACTATTATATTCAAGGAAAGAGTTACTAATACCATTTATAAACTAAGATAAATTAATTTGGGTATGAAGAAAGATTCAAAACCTATTTTTATTAGTTTCTCCATGACCCCTAATGAAAAAAGACACATATGTGTATCCTTAATTGGCACTTAAATGTATTTGTGTAGAATTACAATGAGATTCCTGAGTTGGATACCAATGTGGATACCCATCATTTGGGTATTCTAGATGACCACCACTGTTATAAACATGAATCCAAGATAATTTATCTGACCCCCGTTTCCACGGTAGAAGATAATGTTGAAAAACTCACCAAAGAAAAATTTATCTGAAAATTTCAATACCTGAAGTGTCTCACCAACATTGTTTCCATCAAGAAAAATAAAGGAACTTTTTTTTACATTGAATTTAGGGATATAAATTTTTATTTCACAAAGGATGATTTTCTTGCCCCAATCATATAGAAACTGATCAATCTAATGGTTGGATTTCAAGTCCCCTCCTTCAAGGATAAATACTCTAGATATTACCAGATCTGGATGGACCCCAAAGATGAAGATTCCACTACCATTAAAGAAACCAAGGGGTATAATATTATCAAGAGATTATATTTAACTTTAATTATGTTGGTGGTATATATTAACATCTTATGTGTTGTATCTTTATGATCCTTTTGGGGAATAATGTAGAATGATATGTAGATGATCTTGTGGTAAAATATTAACAATTCTATGATCATCATGCGAATCTTAAAATAATTTTAAATAAACTATGACAACATATCTTTGATATAAATACCTTAATGTATTATTTTAGGGTAACATCATAGGAATTTCTTAGATTCTTTGTATTCTACCATGGTATTAAAGTCACCCCAAAATACAATGGCAATACATGATTTCCCCCCTCCAAAAAACCTCAAAGAATTGAGGGAAAAATAGAGATATACTTCCAACATCAGGTTCTAAATAGAGATAAAGAAATATTGAAAAAATTATTAATAATAAATGATAATTTTTACCAAAATTATTCTAAATAGGTATATTTGTAGAAAATATGGGACTAAATCCTAAATTTAAAAATTTTATAAAAATTCTATTTTTAACTCTTTAATGTTTCGTATAGTATATTAAATATAAAAATTGTTATAGAACTTATATAGAATTAAAATTTCATGAAACTGTTCTACAGTCAATGGGATAAAATATTCATTTGTATAAAAATTTATGGATCACACATATTGTGAGAGAAAATGGGCAATGAAAACAAATATGTACTGTACTCATCAATATAGAAAAAACATCATCATTTGGTATATATATTCTATAGTAGTTCATCTACTAGTCTCAAATGTTTATCGTAGATAGAAGAATAAATTACAAAAAATAATCCTTTTAGAATAATAGATGGTTCACATGTTTTAGAGGTCAACAAGTCTGTATAATTTTGATTAAAATATTTTTCTGATTTTTTCAATTCACACATACAACCTATTGTAACCCTTGCATCCCCTCCCCAATATAAATGTGTATTTTTTCTAATTTAGAGGGGGCTTTCCACAAGTTAGGATATTGGGGGTAGGGTTCAGATTGTTTCACTCCATTTCACTAAGCATTGAAAGAGGTAGAGATCTTGATGAAATGATCCCTTCTACGAAACCATCTCCATCTTATTTATCATTTAACTACATTTTCATGAAATTAAAATATCTAATTCTTTTCCATTTATTCCATTATTTTTAATTTAATTATTTTGGATAGAAATTAATTGTAAAAAAAACTTGGTTATACCCTTTCTAGACCTATATACATGAAATTTTTTTCTATGATGACTACACCACCCATAAAAGATTACCTTTTTATTAATAATCAATATATTTATAACCTTATTCAATTACTTGTTTTGAATTAATGGGATATTTTAATTCACTTAATATAATATATTAATTTAGTTTTTAACTAAGAATAAACCAATCAATAAATTGAACAATTAAAACAAATAATGAATAGTCGGGTAATGTGTGAATTGTGAGAGCTCTATATTAATAAAAAAAACATTTTGGGATAAATTTTTAGGGTTCAAATAAAATACCCAGAAAAATTAATCCTCTATTCTATTATTGATATGATAACAAATTCACCACTAACCATAACATATCATTGGAATGAAAATAAAAGTAAGGTTTTTTGATTTCATGTTATGAAGCTATCCTAGGGTCTAATTCATTTCATATTTGTGGTTGAGGTAAATTCTTATAGGGTTTAGGGGTAAATAAATTTAGGGATCATAACAAAGTGAGTATTAATTAGAATAATAATTTTTAATAAGTAAGTGAAGAGGTAGAGTTATATTTATTACATATTCTAAAATATATAAAAAACAAATTATTGATTTGTTTTATCAATCAAATTTCAATGGGAAGAACAAAAAAAAATCTTCTTCCAACATATATATTATTATTATTTTATAAATGATAAACAATCCTACCATTATTTTTAGTATATTTGTTTTCAAAATACCTATAATATGTTTTTTAAATTACTTCCTCTTTAAGAGACAACCTTGGTCAGCCACTCTACTATGCCTAAATAATAAGAAACTACACATCATCTAAGAGCTCCCATGATAATGAATTTCAAATTGGCACCATTTATAGGGAGGTGAGTACATTATTTAACCAAATATAGGTATATATTTTTTTATTTCATTTTTTATTATATTTTGTTTTACTTCTTCCCATTTTTCAATCTTAATATGGTTTTTTGGATCATTATTTAAAACTTATTCTCATGATATTATGGTCCAATTTTATTTTTTTCTCTCTTTTCTCTAATTTATGACTTGATCCCATCACATGGATATTTTTTTTATCTGTTACATGAGATTAAATGTGACATTAGTGATCAAATTAGATAATCTTAGTCTACCGAAAGTGTCAAATTTTATCTAACTAGGGAATTATACCATTTTGGAAAATTTGAAATATAAATAACATCTAAGAAAAATATAAAACTAGATACAATGCCTATATATAAAAATAATGAAGTCCATAGAACCATTAAAGAGTTGGTTGAACTTGATATTAATTATCAACCTACACACATTATAAATCTAAATCTAAATTCAAACTATGAATTAAAATGTGGGTTAATTTACATTCTACCATAATGTCATTGTTGATCTTTTTAGGATCCAACCAAACACCTTAAATAATTAAATGTAATATGATAATTAATAAAACTTGAGAAATGTAACTGAAGATCAAATCAGTTGAGGAATATTCTCATTGTCACTTGATGGAACTATAAAACATTGGATGCATTATATAAAATATGAATACGTAACAAGTTAGAATGATTTGAAACATCTTTTATTATAGTTATTTTCCCCCATCAAGGACCCCTTCCATTAGAGAGGAGATCTCAAGGATCATGAATGAACATTGAGAGTCAATGTATGAGTAGTAGGAGTGATTCAAGATGTTATTCTCGAGTTTCTAATATCCTCAAATCAGTATGAAAATACCCATTAAGTAATTCTACAAAGGTCTCACACCTATGGAGTGGATCATGGTAGATGCCACATTAGGAAAAGCATTGGTCGAAAAAACACATGCAACTATACATAAATATATTGAAAATATGGAAAAAACTCATAGTAATTCAAATATTGAGGTACACCATCTATTTGAGGAGTACACTAGGTAAGTCCTTCTTGTCTTGAAAATAATTTAATTGATAAAAAATTTGTATAATTGACCACTATATTGAGATAGTTTTATTTGGCTCAAAATACATCCCAAGACACTCCTGTAAGGCCTTATGTCATTTATATTAAACTAGCCCACCCAATTGATTTTTTTCATCAATTACAAAGTTAGATGATTTTGAAACCATATTTCTTAGGTGAACATATTATTAGAATATAAAATAAAATCCCTAGAATAAGTATGATTCATTTACACCAACATATAACCAAGGGTGTAGAGATCACTCATACATGAGGTATACTTTTGTACAATAAAAAATCCCCATTTAAATAAAATTTCTAATAATATCTACCTTACAATGTGGTTTTCAATAACATCATAAGATATTTGAATCCGAGACATTAATAAGTAAAAAAATATATATTTAACAACCAAAAAATTATTTTAATATTGATGATCATCTAAAACAAATTATTCTTAATTAACTGAATAAGCTGAAGATTCAAGGTATACATTTGAGGGAGTTGAAGATTAAAATGATCTAGATTTCCACTAAAATCTATGAACATGTATGAAATAACTTCAGAAATATTCATTCCTATATACTATGAACCCTATATATAATTCGAGTCCCACAACAAAGAAAAGTAAGAAGAAAAAAACTGATACATCTACTCATATCTGTCCACCAGGCTTCACCTCAACTCTAAACAGCCCACATTCAAGAACAACCAATGAGAATCCAAAAGAGAAATAAAAAGTTAAGAAAAAGATTTATGATGTTCCTTATAAACCCCTTCCATTTTAATAGAATTTTAGAGACTAAGAAGATGGATAAAGTGGTGATGTTGAAAGTGGATTTGGATACATTCGAGCATATTGAAATCAATATAACTTTACTCGGAGTAATTAAGAAAATTCTATGGTATACCATGTTTTGGAAGGAACTATTTAAAAATAGAAGTGGAATAAAGGGGAATGAGTGGATCAAAATTTTGAGGAATGTATTTGTTCTCATGAAAGAAAACATGGAAATTTATAAAAAGTGCAATAACCCCATGAAATTCACCATTCCATTCACTATAGGGGAGTTTCATCTGTCCAATGATTTATATGGTTTGGGTGCCTCTATAAATGTCATGGCTCACTCTTTTTTCACTTCCTTGTATATTGGAGAGTTTTAGCTCACAATGGTGGTGGTGCAATTAGAAAATAGGGCCAAAACATACCCATTAAGAGTTCTCTATAGTATCATAAGATAATATTAGATGAAAATACTTACAAGAGGGGGGGGGGGTGGATGATAGTTTAACAAATTTTAAAAAAATGAAAACACAAAACCTCTAAAAGTAAATTTATCAGAATATTACTTTGTTTTATAATCAGAGTAAATAATTAGAATCAAAGTTGATTTGATTATATCAAAGTATGTTTTTATCATAATTAAATTTACAATATTAAAAAAACCTAGAAATATAAGTATGATGACTAAATTTCTATTACATGCACAATAGAATGGTTTTGTAAAAACTAGTAAAATGGTGGATATTAAAAGTAAGATTAATTTACAAGATACATTAAAATAGTAAAACCTTTCAAACCAAAGAGTAATGGTAGTAAATAACATTTAATAATGGTATCCTAAATATTATACTTATTGTAAAGTCAGTATTTCCTTACCAAGAAAGACCTAGTTATGATAATCCGAATAAGATCTATATTCACATCCTCAAAATATCTCAATATGACGATTGGAGTATACATTCCAATACCAAAAATACCTTGATCTGATGGATCAGAATAACAGTATTCCTATCCTCGGAAACCCTTGATCATAACATTGATTAGACATGATTACAAAAGAAAATTTATTTAAAATTAAAAACCCCAACTAGGATTCTTTTTTACTATTAGTCTCTAAAGTACTATAAAGGCTTTTAAACGAGATGTTTATGAAGATAAAAATTTAGACTTAATTATTTCTGAATGTGATCAACTCCCAAATCTTAAAATAATTATCTATTTATATATAAATCTTCAGTGGTTATATTTTTGAGTTAGTTGCAATAGCCTTAGATAGCGGGCTCTTTGACAGGTCACAATGGTCAGAAATAACTAAACATATGATGTAATTTTTGTTTAACATTGTTATAGTGCTAAATTATTCATTATTATAGAAAAAAATTCTTATGTTCTTCTAATTATAAAACTAATTATAAGATAAGAGTAAATCCAGTTTTATGCTACAAAAATGTATTTATCTAAAAATCACTTTTATAGTATTTTAATAGAGCACCTCTTTTAAATAAAATTTGAAAAAATTTAATTTTTTTTAAAATATAAAATAAATTTTTTAAATAAGAATTTCAAAATTTACCTTGGGTGAATTTTTGGTTTTTTTCTAAGAGGTATATTTTTTTATCAGTAAAAAACACTGAATTTTAATTGAAAACTGCATTTTTGACTTATTTATTTTTATAGTTAAATCATATTTGAAATTGGTTTTAGGAAATAATAAGTTCAATTATACATAAATTAATCCATTTGAGTTCATTGAGAACAATTTAACCTTGAAATATGATATATATATATCTATATATTTCAATCTTTTTTGAACTTTTCTACATTAAAAACCTGTTGTTACACCCAACTATGGGCTTAGTTTTAAATTAAATTCTTAATATTATTATTTTTTATTTCTAAAAATGGATTAATTTTTTTAATAATAATAATTTATAATTTCTATTAAGGTAAACATTTTTTTGACCAAAATGATTATTCAATGAAATTAAAATTAATTATATCAATTATGGTAAAAACAAAGTTACTTAGTGATTAAACTATAATATTAAGGGGGAAAATAACCTAGAAACATGTAAAAAACCCATTTTATGGACATATTTCGACCACATATCCTATTTTATATAAAAAGTTTTGTTATTGGAGGCACATGTTTTAGGAGATACCTCCCAATATTGTTTACCTTTTTGTATTTACTAGAATTCAACTCCTCCACCAATATAAAAGAGAATTCACTATACTCATGTCTTAAAACATCTCAACCCTTATAGATCACCCCAAACCTAACCAAAATAAACTCCAATAATCCCTAATATCATCTGATAATACTCAACTTGTATATAAATAAAAAAAGAAGCCCTTTGGTGAAAACCAAATCGATTTACCTTGGGAAGATGTAATATTCTTTAACAACAACTTTTCTTTTATTTCCACCTCAAACCTATTAAATTATTCTTATTGCATTATTATATAATAAAATAAATATCCAAAATATACTGTTATTTTTTAAAGGGTACTAACTAAATTGATACACACTTCAATAAAATGGGATACAAAATCATTGTTTATGTGTACGGCAGACTGGCCTCGCGAACCGATGTTGTTCGTTTTACCATTACCACATATAAAGGATTGGAATAATAATTTAAATACTATTTTTATATGATATATATGATATTAATGAAGTATTAATACTTCTATAATTTTTATATAACAAATTACTTTATGCATTTCATTTTTTGGTAATATGATAACATCGTTTGTGGACCTATGGACCATTGCCTCCTCAAAGCGACGTGATTTGTTCCCACATTACATGGAATGTATTATTGTTGGTTTTATTAAAAATATGTGATATAAATTAAATCTATTTTATATTAATTAAATAATAACCTTCCTGTAAATATAATATATCATTTTATTTATTACCTATTCATATACTAAAAATGTGATAATGTTGTTCTTAAACATATGGTCTACCCCCTCCTCAGAGAGATGTGATTCCATTTTCATCGAAATAACTCTATATAGAACCAATTATGATTAATTAATATGGTATTAATGATATAAATATAAATATTTATATAAAAATTGTACTAACATTCTTTGCACAATGATCATTTAAAAATGGGAATGTTACCCATGAATATGTACGACCTATCGTCTCTATGATTGCAATACTGGTTAATTTTTCAAAACCAATATAATTAACTTGTTTCAAAAGTATCATTGATGTATAAATATGATAATTATTTCATGATTATTATTCTTGATATATTTTTATAATTACCACCATGACCATAGTCAACCATCCTTAGTCATTTTTGACACATAAACTGAATATGGTCAGAACTCTCGATGTAAGATTAATTGATTATGCAGTTTTATAAAATAATGTAATAATTGAAATAAATTTAATAATAAACAAGAATAATGTTCTCAATAAAATAAATACTTAACATATATTTAGTAATCATGGAGGTAAATACACACATGAAAAATCAAACTTAGGGTAGGGGATTTCATTTCAATCTTCTTTCATTGAAGAAAATTTTGATGATAAAAACAAACATTATTTTATTAGGTTAACATTCAACCCCTATGAAATATAAAATCATGAATTTATTTATTCTCCAATTTTTTAATGTTTTTTAAAATTTATACATTAATGGGGATTATGATTTAATGTTTCAAATTTGTATAGGAAAATTGTAATGTTTAAAGATTTAATCCTTTCTTCTAAGTCAATATTCATAATATTATTTTACTTATTTATTAAAATGGGTATAAAATGATTAAAAAGGAAATTTTATGTTTATTTTGATATTTTTTTCTACAAGTATTTATTTTTTTAAAATACAAATAAACCCATCCTTCCCTTTTACTACGAATTTTGTATTTGAAAATTGGTTTTGAAAATTCATTAATTATTTTAATATCTTGAAATTCTTCCATATGAGTGAAAGTGAAATTTTATTATTGAAAATTTGAAATTTAAAATATTATATATGTTATGTTTATGTAATGGTACTTTTACATTTTAGGAGTGGTTACATGATTAAACAATGAATAATGGTTCCATGATAATCCAATGAAGGGTGGTTCTATGATAAACAAACAACGAGTGGGTCCATGATAGACCTCCAATGCATTGAGTAAGTAGTCCACTATATGATTATTATATTTTTAAGAGTGAAATTTAAAGAATTTTACCTCATGGTTATTATATTTAATATAATTTCAAGTATAATTATGTCCCAATATACTTTTATGTGTCATCTATGGTTACCATGGGTTTTATGGTAATCTTATGATTATAAAAATGAATATAAATGAGATTATTTTTAAAAGAAATTCTTTTCTACTTTTTTATATATTAAGAATGCCACTTTTTTATAAATTTTACATGGGATTTCATGTTTTCACAAGACTAACAATTTTCCTTCTTTATGCATACCTTACTGAGCTTTTTCTACTCATCGTGCATTTTTAAATTTATTCATAGGATTTAAGGATGGGAAATGGAAAGGAGGAAGTCAAATTGATCATTTTAGAAATTTTACATAAAAATTATCCAGTAATTATTTTTAGAGTTTTATATTATGGGAGAAATTAATACTAATTGGAAGTATCCACCTTACATTTCATGGTCTTTTTATGTATGAGTTCTTCCCTAATTATCTAAAACTATAAACCTTAAAAAACTGTTGATGTGAAAGAATGAAATTTCATGAATAATATAAAAGATTATATAATTTTTCAAGATATGCCCTTTCAATCATACTCCTAGCCACCTTAGGTTGGTTTTGGTCTTCTGAAAACACTATACCTTAAAAAATTAATCTAATTCACAAAGGAGATAATGAAAGTTGTACTATATAGATTTATATGTTATCCTCCCCCACTAAGGTTTATTTATGTACTTTTATTATTCCTAAAATATATTTTAAACTTATTATAAATTTAACTTAAATATAATTATTATAGTAGTTTATTATTATAATTATAGTATAATAATTAACCATCCTCCACATTTCTTTTAAGAAAAATGAAATTGTAAATCATACATTGTGTAGACTACCACCTACATAATGCAATATGATTTTTTTTATCCTCCACAATGAAAAGATGGTCCTAATAGGGGATTTGATATACAATAATGATATTTATTATATAATTTATAACAAAAAACAATAAACCATATTACATAGTTTCTATACTATTTAGAAAATGAAATCACCATACATGCATACGTGTGGACTACCACCTCCATTTACAATAGATTTCCATTTTTAATTTCATCATCACCATAAATGGATGGTCATGAGAATTATTTAAAAGGATAAATAAGAAATTTATGAAATTAATATGTTTTTTATAAAATAAATTTAACATCCTTCTGAAGGTTCCGGGAGTATCGGAAGTACATGGTTGGATGGACCCACTTGGCCTTTTGTCATTAGAAATGATCAATCTGGGATCAATACTACGATAAATGCCAGTATCCACGGATCAAATCACAGAAAAAGACAAAGAAGAAGGTTTGTGCCGGAACCACAAACAAGGATCGTTACAGGTTGATTATAATTAATTTAATTAATTATAAATAAATACCTTTTGGGTGTTCTTTTTTCATTAATGTTCTTGATAACGTTGTTGATGTGATCCGTCATTGTGTCACAGAAGCCAAGTTTAGACTCCCTCTTGCGGTGATCCACACGTGTACCTCGTATCTCTGGATGTCACCAAAGGATTCTCCGGGTGCTAGCATCGAGAAGCCTTTGCTTGTGTTGTCCGCCTTAGATTATATTGATCCGATGGAAGAGGATCTCTCTCGGTCTTGAGAGCGTTCTTGGAGGAAGAGGTTCTTTCGGCCTTGAATGAATTCTCTAGAATTGTTGTGCACAATGATTATTTTGTGTGCTAGGAAAGAGTTGGGGTTGTGAGGATATTTATAATCAGGTTTGAGGTTGGTGAGTTATGACAATAAATAAACTCATTACGCATTTTATTTATTTAATTGACTCTTATTTAAAACCCCCATGTCAAATAATTAATTCCTTGATATGCACCCATGCTGATTATAATAAATATCACTTAAAACACTATTATTTCCTCAAAATCTCGACTGGAAAATCTACACGGTGTGTATTAATAAATTTTCGGCGTGTAATTGTTTTCCATTAAAAACTACACGGCGTTTACATTTAATGTACACAACGTGCATATATTGTTTTCATTTATTCATTTCATTTCCATAAAGAAAACTACATGGCGTGTAATTATTAATACACGACGTGTACTTGTTTTCCATGAAAAACTACACGGCGTGTAATCTTTAATACATGACGTGTATATCTTATTTTTCATTTCCTTATTCCTCCATCATCAAAACTATTTAGGCTTCCTTGAATAATTATTAAACCACATATGGGAATATTCTTTATTCTACTTGAGATACATGAATACACTTAGTGTGTGACCCTCTAGGCCTCTTTCTCGTTGTCATTAGACAAGCTTTCCTAAAGTCCGAGATTACTTTCTAGAAACGGGTCAAAGCACCCAAGAGAAATAAGTTGACGCCGCATTGACGTATCACCTCATACGAATACTTACTGTGTAATTTAATCCCTTTGTCTCGATATCTCATTAAGCAGGTTTCATGGCAGTGTCATAAACCTTTATGCTTGATCCGTCATTCTTTGACTACCTGAAATAAACTCGTCGTTCACACCATGGCCATGGAATTTAATGCGACAGTTCTATTTCAATCAAAGGTCTGAGATATCAACTTCCATAAATGGAAGGGATATATCCTTCCTTGACTTATCCATTAACAACATGTCACTCATGATGCACCCAATGTACCCTACTTCCTTCCAACTATCTACGTGATGGTTTTCTTCAGTAAATATAAGTGCGCGAGCCACGACATGAGTTAATGATAATATTCCAGTCTGAGGAACATTACACACACTTGGAGATAGTAATATCCGATGACACCAAGACATGCAGAATTACTATTGGTGGGTTTGTTCTCATAATCTCCCATCTTAGAGAGTACTAAGTGCGAACTCCATGAGAGAGAGTCTCATCTTCTTGTGAGTACTCGCACATGATGGTCTGTATACTATGTATCCTATCATAGTATGTCATCCAACCGCAAAACTTTATTTAAGAATATTTTTATATAATTTCAAGGTTCTCATCATAGCAGGGATCTGCCATGACCTTATTAATGCAACAAATATTCCAGGACATTATTATATTACAGTCATGCAGAACAATGAGCAATATATAATAAGTGAACATTCATGTTATCAAAGTACAAAATAGTTGGTTCTCATGACACCAACCCTTAAAAACTCCCACTTGGACTAGAGCCAACTGCCTACGACTTTTAGTCCACTAGACCTCACATGATGATCATGTTTTTGCTGAGTCAAGGCTTTAGTCAAGGGGTCTGCCATGTTTTCTTTCGTGGAAATACTGCTCACTGAAACTTCACCTCTCTGAGAAAAATCCCTCAATAGATGATACTTCCGAAGTATGTGCTTTTTCCGCTGATGTGACCTTGGCTCTTTTGCAAGTGCCACCGCTGTAGTATTATCACAATAGAGTGTGATAGGATCTTTACTGCTGGTACAACATCCATCTCTTGGAAAAAGCTTCGCATCCATACTACTTCTTTAACTGCCTTAGAAGCTGCGATATACTCAGACTCCACTGTAGAATCTACCACCACACTTTTCTTTGAGGTCATCCAGCTCACTGCACCTCCATTTAAACTGAAGATGTATCCATTCTGCGACTTCATTTCATCTTGATCAGTCTAGAAACTAGCATCTACATTTCCTCTGATGACTAGTTCCTCATCTCCTCCATAAACCAGAAACATATCCTTAGTATGCCTTAGATACTTAAGGATAGTCTTGACTGCCATCCAATGGTGGTCTCCTAGATCAGCTTGATATCTGCCTACCGCACTTAATGTGTAAGAAACATCTAGCCTCGTACATAGCATAACATACATGATTGACCCAATCGCGGATGCGTAAGGGATCCTTTCCATTCTCTTTCTTTCCTCATGCGTCTGAGGACACATTTTCTGGGAAAGATGAATGCCATGTGACACTGGAAACAATACCCTCTTGGACTGTTCCATGTTGAATCTCTTCAGTATCTTGTCAATGTATGTACTTTGACTCATGCCCAGCATTCTCTTAGATATATCATGATGGATCTTAATCCCAAGAATATATGCCGCCTCACCCAAGTCTTTCATGGAGAAGCATTTATGCAACCATGCCTTAACTGACTATACGACATGTACTTCATTTCCAATTAGCAATATGTCATCAACATATACTATTAGGAAAACGATTACACTTACACTAAACATTTTTTTGACACAAGGCTCACATTCGTTCTTAACAAATCCAAATTCCGTTACAGCTTCATCAAAACGAATGTTCCATGACCTTGATTCTTGGTTTAATCCATAAATGGATTTCTACAACTTGCATACCTTGTTGGAATCCTTTGGAGTCCCAAACCCTTCAGGTTGTGTCATGTAGACATCTTCCTGGAGGTTCCCATTAAGGAAAGTTGTTTTGACATCCATTTTCCAAATTTCATAGTCATGGTAAGCAGTAATGGACAATAGGATTCTGATGGATTTCACCATCGCAACCGGTGAAAAGGTTTCATCATCGTCAATTCCTTGACGCTGTCTAAAACCTTTTACAACTAGTCGTGCCTTGTTGGTGATGACTTGCCCCTCCATGTCCAGTTTCTTGTTGAATACCCATTTATTACCAATAGGCTTTACATAAACTGGAGGATCTACCAAAATCCAGACTTGGTTTTGGTACATGGAATCCATTTTAGAATTCATGTATTCTTGCCACTTGGCAATGTCTGTGCCTTCAACTGCTTCCTTGTAGGTAAGAGGATCATCATTGTCAACCAATAATGAGTCACCATCCTCAGTGATAAGAAAACCATATCATTCTGGTTCTCTCACCTCTCTTGTGCTCTTACATAGTTCTTGTGTCTCTGGAATAGATTGTTCTTCCACGAGGGTTTGTAGAATCTGTTCTTGTACCAAATCATGTGTATCTTGATCCTCGACTTCATCAAAGTCTATCTCGCTCCCACTATCTCTTTTGGAGATGTGCTCCCTCTCAAGGAATATGGCGTGTCTTTCCACTGTAAACTTTTTGTCTGAGGGGTTGTATAAGTAATATCCCCTTGTTTCCTTGGGATATCATATAAAGATACACTTTGTGCCTCAGGGTGCAAGTTTGTTACCTGAAGAGGCCTTAACAAATGCTTCGCTACCCCACACATGTAAATTCGATAACATGGCTTTGTGTCCACTCCATAACTCGTATGGAATCCCATTTATCGATTTAGTCAGTACTTGGTTTAGTATGTGTGCTGCTGTTTGAAATGAATACCCCCAAAAGTATAATGGAAGACTCGCATGACTCATCATTGATCTCACCAAGTCCAACAGGGTGTGGTTCCTCCTTTCTCTTACACCATTCCACAGTGGCGTGTAAGAAGTGAGTTGAGATAGAATCCCAAACTCTTGTAAGAAATCAATGAAGTCCTGATTAAGATATTCTCCTCCTCTGTCTAAGAAGAGTTTCTTAATGTTCTTACCAAGCTAGTTATCAACTTCATTCTTGTATTCTTTGAACTGATCAAAAGAATCTTACTTATACCTCATTAAGTAGATATATCCATATCTACTAAAATCATCAGTAAAAGTTATGAAGTATGAGAACCCACCCCTTGCCTCAACTGGAAATGGCCCACACATATCTGTGTAAACTAATTCTAGAAGGTCTTTATCTCTTTCACCTTTCCCACTAAATGGGGATTTGGTCATTTTGCCTTGTAGACACGCATGACATACACCTAGTGGTTTTAGTTCGAAATAATCTAAATACCCATCTTGATGTAATTTTGTCAAATGTTTCTCATTGACATGACCTAGCCAGTGATGCCAAAGTTGGGTGTGATATGAGTCATGTAAATTAACTTTTTCATCGATTGACATTAATTGGTTTGTGTAGTCTAACACATAAAGACCGTTATATAAATGTGCCCTACCAAAAAAATGCTATCTTTATAAAAGTAGCAACATCCACTTCTAAACTTGAAGATGAATCCATCAGTATCTAATTTGGATACTGAAATGATGTTTTTAGTAAAAAAGGCACATAATAACAAACCTTTAACACCAAGATCATCCTAGTAGGCAATGTGAGGTGGTAGTCTCTAATAGTTACAGCAGTGAGTCCGGCTCCGTTGGCTGCTCGTAGATCCACCTCACCTCGGTTAATCTTTCTGAATCTATTTGGTTCCTGTATTTGGATATAGATTTGAGCACCACAAGCAGTATCTAATACCCAATTAGTAGAAACATATAGATTGCATTTGATAACAAACACACATGAAGCTTCCCCTTGCTTCTTTGGCTGGGTGCAATTTTTCTTCCAGTGGACCTTTATGCCACATGCGAAACAAACAACATCCTGTTCTTTTGCCTCCCCTTTGATATTCCTTTTCTTGGAAGGCCATGAAGAAGATTTGGGCTTAAAGATCTTTTCCTTCCCTTTCCTTTTATTCACCATGAGGACAGAATTCTTTTCACGCTTCATGTCATTGTCCACTTGGCTAATAAGGATAAGAAGATCAGATAGAGACTTCTCAATGTTGTTCATGTCGAATTTCACAACAAAGTTTGAGAAGCTCTGGGGGAGTGATGTGAGAATGGGATCGGTACCCAGTTCATTAGGGAGTTTAAACCCTAGAACCTCCAAGCGCTCAATGTATCCAATGATCTTGACTACATGAGGCCCAGCTGGGGCACCCTCTCCAAACATTCTCTGAAATAGAGCCTTGGAGATCTCAAACCTTTCCTGTCTTGCTCTCTCTTGGTATAGACCACGGAGGTGATCGAGAATTCTATAAGCATCCATTTCTTCATGAGACTTCATGAGATCACTATACATCGATGATAGCATCAAACATTGAATGTTGAGAGCATCGTTCAAATGTTGATCATAGACCATGAAATATTCATCACTTTCCCCTAGGGCAGTAGAATCAGGAAGTGAGGACTCCAACACATAAAACTTTCCTTCATGGCGTAGGATAAACCGAAGGGTTATAAACCATTCCTAAAAGTTACTACTGGTGAGGATATTGTCTTTATCCATAATTGATCGTAGAGAAAATGTGCTTGACGAGTTTTTCAATTTGATTCTACAAATTAAAAAAACAGATTTATCAGTACTTTCTTGATTACATTTTTTGAAAAATAATAAATGAATTTATTAATTCTCCCACTATTTTATCTAGTCCCAATGGCCCTCACCATTGAACTCAGAATGTCCAGTTTCTTTGAAATTCTAGTGGCAAGGATCCATATTCCCCTTCACATAACCCCAACAAGGGTTGGTCAAGATATTTGAAGGTATTTAGGTACGAAGGTCTTTGCCAACTGTGAGCTTACATTTCCTTAATCTGTTGAGTGGACTCCCTAATCTTGAAATCCTAACTTGGGTTTCCTCAACTCTTACCTCCAACATTACATTAAGTCTAGCAAGGGCTACTCCTCTTGATGTAATATAGTTAAGTCAACCTGAAACCTTTCATAAGGTCTTCCTTTATAAAAGTAAGTGTCCCAAAAAGGGTTGGTCAAACACATAGTTTTATTGAGTCTTTCCCTTAATGAAGTAACAGAAGGCTTGTTCTGACTTAATATGGTATTTGATGGATTTTATTCTTTATGCATAATTTTTCATTATCACATGCTTGTTAATATTAAGTGATGCTTGCTTAAGTGATTAACCATGTTCTGATAATGTTTACGCATAGTCCGGTTTTTATTTTATTCCATCTTTGCATGCTTTTTTATTTCATTAATTATGTGATCATGACAACACATACATAATAAATAAACCATGCAATCAGACAGAAATAAAATAAGATGGTATGATCATGAGCTTCTATTGGTTAGCTTATCTAGAGGTTTCATAAGCTATCTCTGACCTAGGGAAAAACACCTTGAACCTGGTGGCTCGTGTTTTGCAGCTCCCACCTGTCCACCTTTGTATCTTCTTGCGTCGGTTTCGCCTCGGCTTCGGGATTTGAAACATCTCCTCTGGCTTGGGGAGATCCTCTATTACATGGGTTTGTATTAAAGAAACCATGGGCACACAAGCCCTACATTTTATTGGAATAAGGCTTGCAGGAAAAAAAATTAAAATTAAATAAATTTAAATGAAACCATACACATACAAAGGGTCTTTGGCCTAGATCATGATCATCCATAACATGCAAAGATATTTAGGAATATTTAGAATTCAAATTCTTTTAATTGTTCTTTCATTTAAGATAAGTTGCAATCAAATTCAATTAATTATGATCTTATAATTAATCAATTATTTATCTTAAATTACTTTCAGAATTTCCTTGAGATTCTTCTCATCCATATTCCTTGTACGAGTCTTTGTACATTGGAGGAAATCTAGTGAAATTCCATTTCTGGAAAGTACACGGCGTTTAGTTTATAATTACACGGCGTGTATTTCTTTTCACTCTTTATCCAAAGTACACGCCGGGGCTTTGGCATGTTTTCTGCACTTTGGAAGTTTTGGAGTACACGGCGTGTAGATAAATCATACACGTCATGTACTTCCTTGTTACGCGGTAACCAACCCGGCGATCCCGTGTATGTGGTACGCGGCTTATCCTTGTACACAGTTTCACCTGGGTCAGAACAGACTACACGACGTGTTGATCCAAAATACACGCCGTGTATTCTGGTTTCCACGCTTCATTCAATTCTGGTCAACATGGCATGATTAATACTTAGGCATAATGAATTCACATGGCATAGTTTGGCGGACCAGTCCCGGTTTGTTGAAACTAATTACACGGCGTGTAGTTTTAATTACACGCCGTGTAATCCCGTGTTGTACAGACAGAAAGAGCGGCTCCTCCGGATGAGTTCCTCATTTTTATTTTAATAAAAAAAATAAAATTAAAAGGTCATTTATGTGATATGAATCAAGAAACTAAGGAGGAAGAATACATATAATTTATTTAGATTAATAGAACGATATATTTCGAATTGAATCAAATATAAATGTGTAAATTATCAACGAAAATTAAATAACTATAATCAAAGTTGTAACCTTCCTCTGATACCATTTGAAGCTTCTGGGCATAGCGGAAGCGCAGGGGTGGATGTGCCCACTTTGCTTTTTTTCATTAGCAATGATCAATCTGGGATCAATATGACAATAAATGCCAGTCTCCACGGATCGAATCACAGAAAAAGACAAAAAAAATAAGGTTTGTCCCGAAACCACAAACAAGGATCGTTACAGGTTGATTATAATTAATTTAATTAATTATAAATAAATACCTTTTGGGTGTTCTTTTTCGTTGATGTTCTTGATCACATTGTCGATGTGATCCGTCGTTGCATCACAGAAGCCAAGTGTAGACTCTCTCTATTGGTGATCCACACATGCACCTTGTATCTCTGGATGTCGCCAAAGGATTCTCTAGGTGCTAGCGTGGAGAAGACTTTTCTAGCGTTTTCTGCCTTAGATTTTCTTGATCCGATGGAAGAGGATCTATATCAGTCTTGAGAGCGTTCTTGGAGGAAGAAGTTCTTTCGGCCCTGAATGAATTCTCTAGAATTGTTGTGCACAACGATTCTCTTGTGTGTTAGGAAAGAGTTGGGGTTGTGAAGATATTTATAATCAGGTTTGAGGTTGTAGTGTTATGACAATAAATAAATGCATTACACATTTTATTTATTTCATTGAATCTTATTTAAAACCACCATGTCGAATAATTAATTCCTTGAGATGCGCCCACACAGATTATAATAAATATCATTTAAAACAATATTATATCCTCAAAATTCCGACTGAAAAAACTAAACTATGTGTATTAATAAATAAAAGACGTGTACTTGTTTTTCATTGAAAACTAAACGGGGTGTACATTTAATGTACACGGCGTGTATATCTTGTTTTCATTTATTCATTTCATTTCCATAAAGAAAACTACACGGTGTGTAATTATTAATACACGGCGTGTACTTGTTTTCCATGAAAAACTACACGGCATTTAATCTTTAATATACGGCGTGTATATCTTGTTTTTCATTTCCTTATTCTTCCATCATCAAAATGATTTAGGCTTCCTTGAATAATTATTAAACCACGTATGGGAATAATATTTATTCTACTTGAGATACTTGAATACACTTAGTGTGTGACCCTTTAGGACTCTTTCTCGTTGGCATTAGGCGAGCTTGCCTAAAGTCCAAGATTACTATCTAGCAACAGGTCAAGGAACCCAAGAGAAAGAATTTTATGCCACATTGACGTATTACCTCATACGAATGATTACTGTGTAATTTAATCCCTTTGACTTGATATCTCATCAAGCAGGTTTCATGGCAGTGTCATAAACCTATATGCTTGATCCATCGTTCTTTGACTACCTGAAATAAACTTGTCGGTCACACCATGGACATGGAATTTAATGCGACAGTTCTATTTCAATCAAAGGGTCGATATATCAACTTCCATAAATGGAAGGGACAAATCCTTCCTCGACTTATCCATTAACAAAATGTCACTCATGACGCACCCAACGTACCCTACTTCCTGCCAACTATCTGTGTGACAGTTTTCGTTAGTAAATCTAAGTGCGCGAGTCATGACATGAGTTAATGATAATCTTCTAGTCTAAGGACCATTACACACGCTCGCAGATAGTAATATCCTATGACACCAAGACATGCAGAATTACTACTGGCGGGTCTGTTCTCATAATCTCCCATCTTGGAGATTACCAAGTGCGAACTCCATGAGACAGAGTCTCGTCTTCTTACGAGTACTTGCACATGATGGTCTGTATACTATGTTTCCTATCATAGTATGTCATCCAACCGCAAAACTTTATTTAAGAATATTGTTATAGCATTTCAAGGTTCTCATCATAGCGGGGATCTGCCATGAGCTTATTAATGCAACAAATATTCCAGGACATTATTATATTATAGTCATGCAGAACAATGAATAATATATAATAAGTGAACATTCATGTAATCAAAGTAAAAAATAGTTGGTTCTCAGGACACCAACCCTTACACCTACTACTAATATAAATGAAATATAGTCATTATAAAATTAATATTCTTAAACATTTAATCTTATTGAAAAAAAGTACTCTTATTGTGTAATATTTTATAATCCATTATTTCTTCTTTTATTTCCTTCCTATTATAATATATCACTCTAAAAATCTCAATATTAAATTATTATTCTATTTATATAATGATATTGTAACTAAATATGAAATGACAAGAACTTTTATAAACAAAATTTCCTCAATTTGAAGGAATAAATTAATTATCTTGTATTGAATTTATAGAAAAAATATGTACTACACTAGTTAATTTGGTAAATTATATGCTATAAGATTTTAAAAGTCCATTAAGAATCATAAAAATTGATAATATAGGAAATTAATAGTTATCATATTTTTAGTATATCTTATTGGTTATGATTAATTCCAATTGACACATATAGAAGAAGCGATGACCTTAACCAATAGAATCGTACCCAATAAAGCCCATTTATCAGAGATTCTGAGGAAGATAGAATCACTGGGATTTTACCATGATCCCTAATAAGATGATATTCAATAAATTAATCACAAATAAACCCATTTATGAGATAATTTCAAGTTCACCGAGATCACGTCCCAAACCATGTACGCCAAACCGCCCTAATAAAATATCAACATCACACACCCTACCCTTTAGGAATTCACTCATGTAATAAAGGGATATTCATATAGAAAATAATAGTATGATTTTTTGTATTTTATTTTTATAAAATAATTATTATATTTATCTCTTTTTAATATTACTTTTTAAATGATTAGTGAATGACTTCGGAAAAAAATTATTTTTTGATACGATGAAAGACAAATTATACTTTTGGAAATTTATATTTTCAATATTTACACTATGTTTTCATGTATTTAAGACTTTTTGATATAAATTATATTTAAAAAAATTATTTTTAAATAATATTTATTAAATATAAATGATAATATAATTTTGTGAAGTTAAACGTAATTTTTATAAGGATCAAAATTCCATTATTTCTAAAAATTTATATTTTTCAATAAATGTTGATTTTTTATTTAAAAATTTAAATTCCATTAATTAATAATTATTTTAATAGCATAAATTTTACTTTTGAAATTATAAGTTTGAAATTATCAAATGCTGATTTTCCTAACTCTCTGAGATAAATGGATTTTTGGTTAAAAATAAATACAATATAAATTCACAGTGTATATTACGACTTCATAATGACAATAATGTGACATAATATATTCCATAAAAGGTATTTATGACCAAATATATATTTCCCAAATAAATGAATGCATTTTCAGTTATTTCATTAATATTATAATACATTAATGAATCCTCTAAAACATATGTTATATTTTCACACTTTAAATATTTTTTTATAAACAAGACTCACATTGTCATCAAAAATTGTATTATTTTACTTATTTTGGTAATTATTATTATAAAATAATGAATCCACCCTGATTTGAAAGAAATCATGTGAAAATTAATTAGAAGGGTTGTAGTTTTGATTACATTATCATAATGATTCAAATATATATATATTGAAATCAATAAGAAACTCTCCTTTATTTGGATATATAAACCTACACTACCACCGATTAAACAGTAATAAAAATATTAAAAACAATAAATTTCTCTAAAATTCCCTCCTTAAAAACCTCCCACGCTACCCCCAATCTATTAAGAAGATTCTCCCAATATTTTAGAAGCAACCTCTCATGGTACTGGATTATCTACATCCCCTATTTATTCAAGCACCTTCTTTATATTATTCAATTTAATTACATAAATATCCTTATTAATTTACTTATGATTTAAATGTAATGAGGGACTCTTTTACTAGCAACTACCTCTTATTAGAACCTTTATATACCATCTTTATATATCTGAAATTGTCTTCTAATTTTTCATTCCAAAAAAATATATAGTGAAAACCCATCACAATTTTCACTCAAGGGTATTCACCTAACTGCATTAATTATTAGTTGATTAGTGAATGATATATATGTATCTAAAGAAAATTAATATTTCTATTAAAATTTATATAATACATCATTATGCTGAATGATCTATGTGACACACTTATTCATGTACATGATGTGAATGTTAAAGGTATGACATGAATTATATAGCCCTTGAATAAATTGGGTAATTTTTTAGTCTAATGATATTCCATTAATGGTTCATTGGTGGTTATCCTAAGAAAACTATTCTATGTTTTCCTCATGGCTAGCCTTGTATTTTTTTTATGATTTCGTGTTTTAAAATCATACCACATTCCAATATTTATTTCATGTTATCATGTTATATCATATATCATTCATAATGATTTTGATTCTCACCCATATTAAATTACCTTGATATACTTATTTTCACACATATACTACATTACCTTATTCAATTATATGTCTATTAAATTATTGGGATTTATTTCTCACCCATTTATTATGAACATTCCATGGATTTCCTATGAATTTTATGAAGAATGATGTAATTTTAGGAGCATGTTGGGGATTTTTTCAATAATTTCATTGAATTACTATTTCCACTTACTATTATATGTACCTAATTTCCCAAATAATCTAGGCTTTATAATTAATTTTTATTGAATTATGTGTACTTTTATATAATTAGTCACGAATTAAAGTGTATTAAAGACATGGAATTCCATAGTTGGTATCATAGAAAGGTCTAGTTATCTTTGGGTTTTGGATGATAAAAATAAATTAAAATCCTTTAGTATAAGACTAAACATAGGACAACATCCCAATTATTTGGTGAAGTATAAAGTATTGGGTTTTAATGAAAATAAATATATTTTTATATACTATAAGTGGATGTTTCCCTATAGTAGATATACATAAGGGTAATAACCCTAAAAGCGCATGTTGAATTGGACTCTATCATTACGTGGTGTACACAAACAAGCCTTACTACAATCCTTGTTTAACACTACTTGATGATATGCTTGGGTAAATTCACACAATCCTCATGGAAAATTATTAATGGAAAAAATTCTATAAGATTTTATGTCAGGAAATAGATCATTGATAATAGATATTGAGACCTAGAAATTCATAGGTTATAGAATAAAATTCATTTATGAGTTATCCCTTCATTTTTATAGTTACCCTTTTATATTTTTAATAATTCTTAAAACTCCATACAGATTTTTATTTTGGTTAATGTAAATATTTAGAACCATAATAAAATAGTGATAGGTGGGTTTATTTTCCATTGATCTACATATTCTAGAATTTCCTGCAAGTTTAGTGGAACTATTCAAATACCTCCTCAAAATATTGAATTTGTGTCACCGATGAAGACAAAATATGTGTAAATTTTTGTATCGTAATCATATAACTCGTCCTCTATCCAAATTTATGTTTTTTAATTTCCCAGAAACCTTTTGAAACACCAAATATCCAAATTTGGTGAAATTTTGAAAATGGATTTTCTTTCCTCATATAGTGCCAAAATAAATTGATGAGAGAAGGAAATAACCCTCATTATCCTGAATATCTCTGTGAATATATATAGGAGAATGGAGGAGGATGAATCATCTTTGGTACCAACATCTAAATAATGGAAATTATTGGCTTTCAAGAAATTTTATATAGCTCAAATGATTGAGACTAAATAAAGTATAATCCTTAATGGCATTCCCACTATAAGGGAATTCATTGATGTGTCTACTTAATAATATCCCAATATTCCCCCTAGATATGATGTTGGGTTAATAATTGAGATCACACCAAAATAATTTCTAATATACAATACACCATATAAAATGTACATTATTTAATTTGAGGAGCTAAAGAAACAATTATAAAAGAAACACGATAAAGGTTTTATATTCCTTGCTTCTTTAACATGTCGTGCACTGGTCCTCTACATCAAAAAAAGGATGGGTCAATGTGAATCTATATTGGCTATCATTACCTCAATAAGTTCATGATAAAGAATTACTATCATCTATGAAATATTTACTACTTGTTTGATTAGATACACAGATCCTAGTACTTATCTATAGTGAATCATCAATTAGGATATTATAATGTGATGGTGAAGTTTTAGGATATATAGAAGAATTATTTTAATATAAGGTAAAATTAATAGGTGTTCAAAGTGATTCTATTTAAACTTATTAAATATCTATAAATACTTAGAGATATGATGATTATAGTCATTAGGTATTACGTTCAAGAATTTGTGGTATTATTTATAGATGAAATTATTATCTACTCCAAAAGTACAGTGGATCATGAGGATTATATAAATACTTTATTGAATACCTTGCAGAAGAAGAAATTATATGAAATGTATATGAAATGTAATTTTTGGTATGAGAATATAAGTTTCTTTGGGCATGTTTTAACCAAAAAGGGGATATCCAAGGAATCGTAAAAAATAAAGGCAATTTATGGATGATCTAGAACAATATATGTGAAAAATATAACATTTTCAAGGGATTGGTAGGGTACTATCATTGATTTGTTATAATTTTCAGACAATTATCAATCCCACAGCCTATGCTTAATTATAAGAGATTCAAGTTTTTTTAGAATTATGAATGTGAGGAAATATTTAAAGAGATTAAGAAGACACTAATAAATTCACCTATGATCATATTACCCACCAATGTGGATGTATTTGTTATCTATTGTGATGTTCCTAAAAAGGTATTGGGTTTCGTACTCATGAATGTTGAAAAATATATAGCCCATTCCCCTCAGAAATCAAATATCAATTAGAATAACTACCAAACTCATGATCATGAATTGGTTGTAGTGATCTTCCCATTAAATATATGTTTACATTATCTATAAAGAGAAAATCATGACATAAATAAAGATAATAAAATCCTAAAGTATATATTCAAAAAAATAGATCATAATATGATCTAAGAAATATTGTTAGATATGATCAAGTATTATGATTGTTCAATCCATTACCATCCTAGTAATGTAAACAAAGTTTAATATACTCTATGTATAAAAAAATCCAATAGCTCTATTCATGATGGGGATTGCATGAGTTCTAATATTCATTGATGTGAAAATGATGTAAATGAGATCAAAAAAGGGATATTTATTTTACCATTATCAAATTAATTCCCAGAAATATATTTTTGAGAGTATCAAGATGGACCATAAATATAATTAGATTCTATGGAAAATGGATGAAAATATTCCAGAATTCAACTTAATTGTAGATGAATTTATATGGTTATGAACCTAAATATGTGTCTCATAAAAAATAGAATGGACTTGGGTAATTTAATAAGATTCTCATAACTCATCTTCCTCTATTAATCTAGGAATAACTAAGATGTATAGAGATTTGAAGAAAAAACTATGAAAAGAAATCATGAATAATGGTATTTTGGACTTTATATCTTGATGATTGGTATTCTAAAAAGTAAAGGGGGAATGAAACATGTCTATGTGTATGAGGTAACTATTTACCATACCTATGTGGAAGTGTATAAAAATAACCATGTATTTTATCAAAGGACTCTTAAGGACACCTAAAGGAAATGAATTCATCAGGGAGAAATTTTATATCCTTATAAAGTCTTCATATTTAATTTCAATTAAGGAGTATTTATCTCTTAAAAAACTCTTCATGATATATATAAAGGATGTGGTAAGTCTCCGTGGACTGAAATACTATATTATATCTGATAAATATAAAAGGGTTACCTTGAGGATTTAGGGAAGCCTTCATTAATCTTTGGATATAGAACTGAGGTTCATCATTATTTAACACCCTAAGATAGTTTTTTAGTTATAAAGAACCATTAAAATATATTAGATATGTTAAAATCATGTATAATGGATTTCCAAAGATGTTAGAATAAAATCTATCCCTTAGTTGAGTTCTTATATAACAATAGTTTCCATTTAAAAATTCAAATGGAACTATAAAATTCTCTTTATTGGAAGAGGTTTTGAACTATGAAATGTTGGGATGATGTTAGAGAGTGGAAGATGATGGAACCAGATCTTATCCATGAAAAGTTAGAGAAGGTTACAACCATTCAATGTTATATGAAATCAAAAAAATTTGATAGAAAATGTATATATACAAGGATCAAAGATACAATAAGTTAGAGGTTAGAGATAAATTATGTGTTCATATATCTCCATGGAAGAAATTTATTTGTTTTGGGATAAAAGGGAAGCATATCCCAACATATGTCCTCCCATTTGAGATCCTCAATCCCATCATATTAATCGCTAATCAACTAACACTCCAACATAACTTATCTCAAGTACATTATGTGCTCCATGTATCCCTCTTGTGTAAGTAAATTTGGACCCACACATTTATAGAATCTAGAGGTGGTACCATTGGAGAATGATATTTCATACAAGGAGTGTGTAGTGAAGATCTTAGATAATAGAGAATAAGGTTTCATTAAACAAAAAAACTCACCCGGTAAATGTGTTATAGTGAAACAAGAAGTTTGAGGTAGTGTCATGGGAACCATAAGGTTATGAAACAAAAGTAACAACATCATTATTTTTGTACGAAGTGAATATTTTTAAGGAAAATTTTCTGAAAGGTGGAATTATGTAACTATTCAATATTGTATTAATGAAATTCCCCCTTTTTAATGAATAAATTAATTATCATGTATAAAATTTATAGATAACACACACAATTGTCTGATTATCACATAACACTATATCTTATTGTACATAAAATTACATTAGGTAGCATAACTATTGATAATATAGCCTTTGAATAGTGATCATATTAGTATTGTTTATAATGGGTTCTAATAATGTCTAATTAAAAAATATAAAAGAAGGGATGACCTTGAATAGTATGATCATAACCTACGAAGACCATTTATTAGATCTTCTAATAGAGTTATAATCAATATGATTTTCCCTTGAGTAATACTAATATGATATTCAATAACTAATTCTGGAATGAAACTAAATATGGGTGTAGTTCAATCTCATCATGATCACGACCAAAACCATGTATGGCAATCCACCAAAAGAAAATATCAATATCACACACCTTAACCATAGTGAATTTTTTGGTTTAATAAATGGTTACGTACTGGGACCCTAATTATATTAACTATTATATTATATTTTAATAAGACAATGATTGTATTTATACCTTATAAATATTACTTTTTAAATTATTAAATATTTAAATTTATAAAAATTAAATATTATATGAAGAAAAAATTTATTTTTAGGGAATGTATAATTTCAATAACTGGTCTCTATTTAAATGATTTCATGATTTTATGAAATAAATTATATTATAATAAAAACTAATTACTAAATAATATATATTAAATATAATTGAAAGTAAAATTTGATGAATTCAAATGTAATTTTAATAAGGGTTTGGCTAATGTGTGAGGAAAATAAACCTATATTTTCCTTGGTATAACTCATTTTTTTTCCTATTGTGGTAATCATTAATCTTCCCAACATTCTGAAGATCTATCCCTATCCAAAGTTGGTATAAAATCTTGACGATAGGCTCAACATTAGAAAAATTAATATGATTGGGAAAATTCCTAATGATCTACTCAAGAGGTAAAGTCAAGGATATTTTTGGTGGTGATAGATATTCTAATTTACATACCTTGAGTTTATATGAGGTGACAATGTGGGAGTTGACCCTCGTATCACAAGGAGATGGGTAGTGGTTGTCTTGGTTGATTATTTTGTTTTGGTTTTTAGTAAAATCATTCTTTTTAAACTGCCTTATCGACTCCCTATCTCATTTACACATTTATCTAATTTTTTTATTATCATTTTTAATCTTTTTACATTTTATGTTTATATTAGAATTTTTGGATGTAAAAAAAATCAAAAACAAAAACAAAAACAAGGGTCAGATAATTATTAGTGTTACAAAACCATAATTCTTCAATACATGGGTTTTTTTTATTTTAAAAAATAAAGTCCAATATTTAGATCTTAAATTTGATATATTAAATTTTATTTTATAAATTTCAACATCAAAATTATCTAATAGTTAATTTTTCAAAATTTTTAGAGGTAATCGAATATTTTGGTAACAATTTAATACAATATAAATATATGGTGTGTATTATGATATCATAATGACCCATATCTGAGGTAATATTTTCTATAAAATGGTATCCACGACCATATATTTTTACCATTTAAGATAATCAGTTTCTAGGTTATTCAGTTATTTTTATAAAACTTTAAAAAATCTCCCAAAACACATATAATATCTTATAAAATTAAAAAAAAAATATTTATAAACAAGACTCACTTCCACACCACCAAGGATAATATTTTAATGATTTATGTTCATATACATATAAAATAATTAAAACCACTTCTCATTAGTAGATACTAAGGGTAAAAATAATTGTAAGGACTGTGGTTTTGATTAATTTATCATATAGAGTCCAAAACCTAAATTTGGACATTAATAAAGAACTCTCCTCTCCTCATCTATATAAACTCACCCATAGGGTCATTCCTATTAACTGAAAACTATTGTATCAAAAAATGTAATCTGAATTTCCCCTATATATCTGTTTAATGGTTCCCTCAAGCTAATAAGAAAATTCTTCCAAGATTTTAGAAGTTCCATCTCAAGATAATGAAGCATATGATCTCCCTATTTATTCAAGAACTTCTTGATCACTATCCTTTTAAATACCAAATTTTCCTGATGGATTACATACTTACATATCCCTATTAACATCCTTATATTGTTCAAGGGATGATATAACACTTTAATTCACATTAATATCTTCTATGTTCTTTTATGTAACACTGTTATGCAACCAAAATTATCTTGTGATTTTTTATGCCAAACAATTGTATAGTGAATACCGATCCCCATTTCCACTAAAGGGTATTCAACTAGATCTACCTATTCATCATTGACTAGAGACTTACATGTATTTAAATCAAATTCATTAATTGTGGGATTAAAATTGATTACTAGTGTCCTCATTTTGAATGATCTATGTGGCACAATTCATTATATAAATTATATGAAAGTGATAGGTGGGTCCAAAATTATATATCCCTCCAACGCATTGGGTAATATTTTAATCTTATGATATGCCTTGTATAGTGCACTGGAGGTTATTATAAGAATAATATATTATTTTTAATTAGTGGTTATCCTTGAATTTATTTTATGATTCCATGTTCTATTTTGTTTCTACAATGATATGTTTCCTTTATGCTATAATGTTGTACCATCCCTCATTCTTCATGATTATGGTTTTCACCCCTCTTATATTAACATGATATTTCTATTGGATCACTTTTATTGCTTTAACTTATGATATTAATTATTTATTTCCAAACTAGTATTTATAGACCACCCCTTAATTATGTTGTCCCCATGTTATCCCATGTATTTTTAGAAGAAAGATTGAATTTTAAGAGATTGTTAAGGATGTTTTCAATAATGTAATTCTGTTACTATTATAAGTTGTTATGATATGCATATATTTCCAAAATACCTAAGACAAAAATATATTTTGGTATCTTCTTATGTGTAACTATATTTAATAAATCATTAATTAAATTTTATAAAAGAAGTGGGTTTTTAGAAAATAACCTCATAATAAAAGATTTATCATGGTATATTCATGGTTGGGTTCGTTTTACCATAGTCATGAAAACATACATGAAATTATATCAAGAATGAATATGTAAAACTTATTTGTTTATAATAGGATATAAATATTTAAATGATGGTTTTTTTGGTTCATGAAAAACAAAACAATATTTTATTCATTAATTATAAAAACACCCTTTATAGGTTAGAAATAATTGAAAAATATTCATTATAAAATTCATCATCAAGAATAAAGACTAAATTACCCATGAAAAAAAATTTAAACTTCATAAATAATTATAATTCATCTATTATATTAACTATAATGTACATTGAATGGTTAAATTTTGGAGAATAATTTAAAAGAACATCGTTATTATGAAACTATTTCGAAAAGGGAAAGATTACTCATGCTCAATATAGAAAATATGTAAAAACTAACTAATAAAAATATAGAGACTAATTATAAATGATGTTTATAAAAGTTTGTGCATTTTAAAAGTGTTTTGAAATAGGTGATTATGATATTTATGTTTGTTATACATGATCTTAGAAAGAATTCGACTACGTGGTGAAATAAGGTAAGCAGTTCTTTACCTAAAATTTGATTTCTTTAAAATATTGTTATGTAATACTACATGTATTCCTTTGTATGGTGAAAATATATCCCTATTATCCTTTTTTATCGTCATTCCATTATATCTCATGATTTTATCTTTTATCTTTCATGGTATAATTTCTCTTTTGATTCAATGATTTCTAATTGTTTGTTATATCACCTAAAAGTATAACATTATCAAGAATGAATCTCCATATCATAATTTAATTTTTATTTCAAGTCTATATTTTACTTCCCACCCATGATCCACTTTATTTCTTACAATACTAAGATATTTTTTCAATGATTATAATATTTTTCTTTAAACTTTTTAAAATAGATATTTTAATAGTCTTTTTAGGATATCAGATTTTAAGCAATAGGATTTAAAAAAATTTCTAACCCAAAATTTCTTTGGTTAATATTTAATGGTTTACAAGGAATCAATACTGATGTTTCTTTTTCACGGGTAATTTTTTTCTGAATATTTAAATCAACTATTTTAATTTTTTTTAAACGTTACCTATAACTTCACAATTTTATGAGTATATTGAAAGTGGTATCTTATATTGTTTTATATGGGAAAATATATTTCTATATCCTTTGTGATTTTATTTGAAACTGTACCTCTACATATTAATGGATTCTAAAAGGAAATTTATGATTTTATTTTACTTAAAAAATATATATGTTAAAATTATTTTAAATGACCTAGAATATTTTTTATTTATGAGGGAATTTTTCCCAAAATTATTAAAATTAGTTTTTGTCTAATTTATTATACATTGATATATCTTATGTTTAATAATGTTTTCTTTTACAATGTTTCTAACCACCTTCATTCTTCAAATATCTTATGTAATGTTCTTTTTTATTAATGAAATGATCAATCGCTACATTTTCTATCCAAACCATAAACTATGAAAAGACATATGTTTTATTCTATTATAGTTACCCTTTGAATACCAAAATTTTCCATTTCCTTTGTTGAAGGGTGTTCACATAGATTCCATACATCAATTAATTATGGAAATTATTTAAAAAATAATATACCCATTTTCTATAAAGTGTAAACACCATATCATATATTATCCTGATTAAATTATATTTATCAATAATGTTATAAATGTCTTTAGATACCCATTGTTTTTACATTGTAATATCATGTTATGATTATTGATTAAAATATGATTGCTATCTTTATGTGATTACATTTGTAAATAACATGAATTTTTTTATTTACGTGGGTTCTTTATGATATGATTGACTATACATGGACAACATTTGTGTGGATGATAATTTTTGGGGTCCTATATCACCCTCTAATCCATTGGTATTAGTTTTTATCTCATAAGACAATATAGAGTTTAAAAAATTAGTTTATTCACACCAATTTAGAAATAATTGGTATTCCCACATTTTCAGAACTGGATATAGTGATTTTGTTCACAAAAGAATGATCATAGTGGATATTCTGACAAAATATATTCCTATTCTTATAATGGTTCTATATTTCAAGGTTTTATTCAAGGATATTCCATACTTTTATGCTTATTATTGTAAATATTTTATACTCTTATGGATCATATTTGTTGAAGAACACTTATGAATAATTTCTTATTTTATATAATGACTTATGACATTATTTATGACCTATTATTTGGTGGGTATTATTTTATTATGTATTATGAATATACTAATATGATCATCTTATTATCACATATGATATTTGATTATTATCCCTTATTTTTATCCTTACTGCGAATCTGATCTCACCCCTTTTGTTTTTCCATTTTCCATGAATATAAAGTATATCAATACATAATATGAATCCATAAGTGTATATTAAGATTTTAGTTTTTGGTATATGAATGAATAATTTTTATATATTATGCAGTTTCTCTAATTGTGGAAAGAAAAATTTATAACAGTTGAAAAATATATGTTCTTTCTGAGTTGATTTTATGTCTCCATTAGATAATACTATACATATATAAGGTATTGGGAATGTATTTTAATGAAGTAGTTTTCTTAATTAATGCAAGTAACAAAAATAGGTTTGGTCCACTAATGAAGAGATCACTGGTATACAGACCTAATATCCTTAGATTCTTCTAAACACCTATGATATTCATGATATGAACTCTTTATTAAAATTGAAAACAAATTCAATACTTGAAATAATTTATTTTTTTTATAAAATCTATAATTTAGATGAAAAAACATTTGACAACAACATTAATTCTTAATTTTATTCAATCAATAATTCCCTTTAAATTTGATGGAAACCCTCATCATAAATTCAATACAATGATATTTGATACATTTTTTTGAATGAAACTTCAATGAAACTTCTATATAAATCTTTAATTTATATTTTTCCCATTTATACCTCATTAAAATGGAATCCAAATAAATTCATCCACTAAGGGTACAAAATATATAATCTCCAGAAAACATTAGTACATATTGATAAAGAAAATATTATTTATCTTTAGTATCATTTCCCCTATCTTGTTGATGTAAAATAAATCTTAATACAATACTATTTTTCCTTTGAATAGAATTAGGTCATAATAAATATATGTTATCCCCATTCATCAATATAGATCTTTATAGTTTAAGAGATACTTGACTTTCCCTTTGCATTTCACATTAAGGAAATATTAATTTGTAGCTGAATATTCACCCATTAAAAAAGATTCTAGATATCACTTTCAAACTCAATAAAATTATTTCATATATGGATTTATTCTCAATTATTTTCATCAAGTTAACTTACCACATATCAAGGAGAAATAAAAAACCCACTAATATTTATAAGTCAATACATGATGATGGTAAAAATATTTTATGTTAATAAAATTTTTCCATAAATTAAACACACATAATTTCTCACTTTTCATAAATCCATTACAATTATATTATAACAAGGAACTCCCATTTTATACATTTCTCTCTTTAATAAAACAATTAGTGAATAATCATGAACTAATTAATGGATGATTTATACTAGATTCCATTTTTAAAGATCACGAGTGGACATAAAGTTGAATTCCTGGACATTCCTTGATACAATTTGTATCTTTTAATTTAGTGTGCTCAAATATCATTTATTCCATTATGATCTAAAATAATTGAACAATGATTTAGTAATTTACAAATATATGTAGTATTGTACTGTAATCTCCTCAATTGTAGGAAGATAGTGCGTCACTATTAACAACCACTTCTCTATTATCATTCAATTTGGAAACCATATGGTGAAATAAAATGGTTTTGAAAGAATAAAATTAGAACTTATTATTCTTAGGTTTTTTATTTTCTACATGGATAAATTCATAAACATTTACCCCTTGGGTTCAATTTCTACCAAGGAACTCTCCACTCTTAATTTATTGGTCAATTATAGTACTGAACCACCCTGGGTGCCCTGGTAACCAAATAATCAAACCAGTCCATACATAGACTAGTGGGAGTTCTCAATCCCCAGAGTTGGTGACTCGAACCTGGAATCATACATTATGAATGTGGGGAAAAAATTCCAAAAGCAAAATGGATTTAAGATATAAAAGTTAGTACACATACAAAACAATATCCATTAAGAGAAGTGTACCAGAAGTCAAATAGGTCTAACAACCCAAAGTACCACCACAATGTACTAGAAAATTATAAAAACTACCCAAGACCCAATGGATGTAAGTGACCAATTCCATGGATCAATAAAAATAACCACCACCAAGTGGTGCCTTTCCCCTGCTTGAACCTAGAAGGAGATAATCTACAAACCCCAAAAGACACGTGTAGAGAGTGAGATAAAAATAAAACTAGGGTCTCACCAAGGATTTCGTAAAATATCTCAACATTTAATTAAACCAAGTGTGATTTCATTTTTAAATAAAAAGGTTTTTAATTTAAATATCATAATTAAAATTATCCATGATTTACATTTCAAAATATGGGATACATTTCAAATGGTGGAAATAATTTTAAATAAAGGAATCACATTTCAATTTGTGGAATATTTATAAAACCATAGTACTTTTCACAAATGGTTTAATTAAATACTTTTATATAAAATAGATTATATAAATCAGAAGGAATGTAAAATAGAATAAAATAATGGAATATAATCATTTGAACTAAAAACAAGTTAGAAACATGGTCATATGTCTAAGACGGTATCCTAGATCTTGGTTAAGCAACTCCACAAACTCAAGGTTAGACGACAATATGTGTATACAATCTTCTCTTTGGTATAACCAAAGGAGACATCATAAATATCATGTCTTGGATGTTAGATGCCACATTTTTGTTTTAGATCACTGAAAATTGAAGATTTATGTCTAAAAACTCACTAACTCATGAGTATTTCTTGTGATATACTAAAAACTCAATGATGGATAATTTATTTTAACACTGCATAAAAAAAATCATCCCATTAACCATTTCAGATAGGCCGATTTTCAATTTAAGAACAAAAAATTGGTTTTAATCAAAAAAATATTTTTACCCTAGATAAAATCTAAAGGATTATATGAAATAAAATTAGTCCATTTTTCAAAAATATGAATTCTAAATCAATAAAAAAAATCAATTTCATAATTAACTTACAGAATTAAATTCACCAATTTAATATGAAACAATCTGCATCAATTTCAAAACAAACACCCAAATCATTGTAATTGATGGTTCCTCAAAATTATACCATGAATCCCATTGAACAATTTAAATTTCACAAATTCCCATAAATTCACTATACTTTAATAGAATTTGTGGTTTTTCCAATTTGATTCCAAAATCCCATATCAAAACGCCAATTCAATGTAATTTGGTTTTTTTTTTGAAATAAAAAAATTGATAAGGATTTTATTAAAATAAATAAATTATATTTTAATAATATAATTAAAATTAAGTAAATAAATTTAAGGTTAACAAAAATTGGGAATCAAGACAGAGAAAACTATTGGAATCACTAGATCTCAAAATTTTGAACCCTAATCGAGATTCCCCAATGAAAAACGATGAAAAATAATTATGGGAGTAAAATGTAATTTTAATATCCAAAAAAAGAAGTTATTATATCCATTAATAAATATGGGGATACACAGAGCCATATGGATGATAAGAGAGATAGAGGGAGATAGATAACGGGAAGAGAAAACTAAATAGGAGAGTATCGACCACCATTCAACAATATCTGATCTAATTTTGGGAGGGTGTAAAGGGCCCAAAAATCTCTATTGGATGCTCCCAATGAAGAAAAAAGGGAAAGGGTCATTCTAAGTCCATCCATCACTGAAATTGTGGGTTTTGGGTTTTTAAATAAATACTTTCAGATTAATTAAAAGTCCTTCATGGTTATCTGTGAAAATCTACATTATTAGACCAAACTGTGCAGCCTGGCCATGAGACCCTTTAAATGGGCCTCAATGTTTCTCATAATAGATTTCATGGTCTAGAAAACCATGTGCCAACCATGAAAAACCCCATTTAATATGTTTTTATGGTTTTTCTTGAGGGGCACATGGTTTGGGAAAACCATGTGCCAACCGTGTCGTAGGCCAGAAATTTCAAATCTTTTAAAATTCAATCCCAAGATAACCCAAAAATAAAACCCATCCAAATCTTAGTAAAAAGATGTTTTAGGAATACCTAAAAATAGTATTAGTATGTTACTACGTTCCCATAATAAAAACATTACATCCCTAGAAATCCAAAAAATAAGCTTCCGTTCCAAAATAATAAGGTCACTACTCTCTCATTAGTGAATCCCTCTCCCATGTGTAATGATTATAAAAACATTAATGCCATAACACACAAACCAAAGGTATCTTCCTCCAACGAAGTACCTTGGTCTAATAATCAACTACACTGACTAGATTTTCATTCATAGATAAATCATATTTTTCCAGAAAATCAGTCCAACTTAGAACATGATATGGATTAGGTAGATACTTTCAGAGCTGAAATATGAGAAACACGTTATGTATCAACATTAACTGAGGTGGGGGTTCTAGATGTTAAGAAATAGTTCCCAAATTCTCAGTATCCTTAAAAGGTTCAACAAAATAAGGAGCAATCATCCCTTTAATCCCAAGACGTCGATGAACCAACCAATTTTAAACTTTCAAGGACACCTGGTCACCAAATAAGAATTCAAATGGTCAATGATGATTACTTGAATACGACTTATATTGGCCCTATTCTATTAAAGTTCTTTAAAAATCAACCAAATCATTGATGTCTTCTCTTGAACCATACTTGGTCCATCCAATGAACATTCAACAATATCTGACCAACATAATGTTGATTTATAAGGCTGGATATACAAGGCCTCAAAAAGATCCATTCTGATTGCAGACTCATAACTATTTTTATAAGAAAACTCAACCATCCTTAGGTGATTATCCCAAGCCCCACCAAAGTTGAGAACACAAGCATGGATTATATCCTCAAGAATTAGTATAATTATTTCTATCTATCCATCTGACTATGAATAGTATTTCATGCTCCAATAGAATTGAGATCCCAGTTCCTCGTGAAGTCCTCTCCAAAAATGATAAGTGAACTGAGGATCTCTATTACAAAATATACCAAAAGGAACTTTGTGAAATTGTAAAATCTATTTCACATAAGGATCTCCGAACTCCTTAACTTTGGTTATATCATGAATGGGTATAAATTGATTCAATTTAGTCTGTAGATTGATCACAACCCATATCAAATTATTATTTATTTGGGTGAATAGAATATAGATATAATTTTCATAGATATCCCATCGAACTTCCAATTGAAGATTTGAATAGGCTGATGAAAACCCAATGGTTTTTCTTTCTCGGCCTTGACCTATTGGAATGATTAACAATGAGGGAAAAACTTAGCAATGCCTTATCTCATACCTAACCACCAAAACTGCTACCACATGTCATAGAACAACATCGTAGTTCTTGGTTTCAATTCCCTTTGGAAACTATGGTTTCCCCCATAAAATCCTTCCATAATGCTAACAACACAATAAAAAGACTCTTATAGTATATAATACCCTATTTATAGAATGCCCAAATAGCAATGGTCTCCCCGCCATAATGAGATTCTATGATACTATAGAAATCATCATCATGTTTTTGGTTCTTGAAGAGTCCTCTTGAGAATAGTGGATGTCAACTGAACAATTTCAAAGGAAACTTTGGTCCACGATTCTTGGAAACCAATATGATATTTTACAAAGAGATCTGTCATGTTCGACTCATCCGGTGATTCATTCACTACATGGGTCAGAAGTTTCCTTCTCAAAGCATATTCAATGACATTCCCTTTATCAGGGTATATGTGAAGTTGAAATAAAAATACTATAGGTATTACTACCAATTCCTCTAGTGGATATTCATATCTTTTTGAGAGAAGATATTACTCAATCACTTGTGGTCGGAATACATGGTAAACCTTTATCCACAAAGGTAATGCTACCAAATTTTAATCGCATGCATCATAGATGCATGTTCAAGGTCATGGATTGGATAATTATTCACATGTCTCCTAAAATGATGATATCTATACGAAATGAGGTGATCACCCTTCATAAGGATATGGTCCAATCCTGAACTCGATGCATCACAAAAGACTATAGAGCCCTGTCCTCTGAAGAGATGAAACTGGCACGATGATCAAAATACATTTCATCTCAAAAAAATAATTCTAACATTTCTTATCCCAAGAAAACTTTACTCCCATCAAAGTTAGATAAGTAATCAGAGAAGCCGACTTTGGTACATCCTTAACAAATAGATTATTATATCCAGTTAAACCCAAGATACTTTAAATCTTGAAGAAATTTTATGGTTGTTACCATATCATACCAGCCTACACCATTTCAGGATCAACTGAAATACCAAGTCTTGACACCACGCGTCCCAAGAACATCACATCATGAATCCAAAAATCACATTTCAAAAACTCGGAATAATTTCTATTATTTCTTAACAAACTCAAAACTATTCTCGAATGATGGGCATGATCCTCATCATAGATAGATTAAACAAAAATTTCATCTAGAAAGACTACCATAATGTTATCAACATACTCATGGAAAAACCTGTTCATTATGTCCATGAAAACTATAGAGTTATTGGTTAGGAAAAAGGGCATGACAAGGTCCTAATAATTCCTGTAACTACTTCGATAAGCAGTCTTCTGAATATAAGATTCATTTATCCTCAGGTGATGGTTTCTAGATCAAAGGACAATTTTCAAGAACCAAATTTCCACCTTTAACTAATAAAATATATCATCAATATTTAGAAATAGATACATGTTCTTTATCATAACTTAGTTGAGTTTTTGATAATATGCATATAGTTGAAGTCCATCATCTTTCTTATCAAAGAGAACCCATAATACCCAAGGTGACACACTCAAGCATATAAATCCATTCTCAATAAAATCTTTCAACATGGAAGTAAAATATTTCATTTCATATCAATCCACTTAGTAAGAGGGATTAGAAACGGATTGAGTACCAGGCACTAAGTTGATAGAGAACTCTACCCCCCATACTGATGTAAAACGAGATAAATCATAAGTAAAAACATTGTGAAAATCATTACAAACTAGAGGGATATCAACACTCAAATATTCCCACTCTAGATCAAAAGCTAACACTAATATCAGTTTCCCCAATTTTGTATTACAAGGTCTGACTCTACTGAACCTCGGTTCTCATTCCCCTTGATTGATTCAGAAACCCCTATTAGGTGCTATAAAGGAGACCCATAAAATATAATAATCAATCCAAGAAATATTGTAAATGATCTAATCCATCTCGAAAATGATATCAAGTGGTTTCATGTCAATAACAATAAAAATCCATTCAATCTTAACATCTAACTGATAGAAGACACAAGTCAGACTATAGAGACCATGCTCTCCCTTTATACCAAGGGGTGTAGTAATATCTATTGCACAAGATAAAATCATTATAGGAAGAATTATTAGATTAAAAATATTAATTGAAATAAATAAATGAGATACACCAGTACCAAATAAAGTATGCACTAATGATAAATCTATAGTGATAGTACCTCTCACGGTCACTAGACCCATATCCAGTTCCTTTGTATACTCATTCACTATGCGAACAAGCTTTGTTTTGGATTCCTGTGCCCAAAACCGTTTTATATGAGAAGTATCAAATTTTTCTACCATTCTTAGAGGTGATGATGGCATATTACCACTATGATGAGTGGAATAAACATGGACTAATTTCTTTAAGGGACTCAATAATCTTCAAGAACCACATACTGTGGGTTCTTTAGTGCAATCCCTATAAGAATGCCCAGGATTTCTGCCTTGATAAAAAATCAACGAGCCTCTTCCAGGTACTACTGGATGTCTAGAATTACCCTTCTATAGATAACCACCATGAGAATCATCACACATCATATTTCCATTATAGGAATGGACACGTATACTTAGATTGTAAAAAACACTTGGTAATTCTAACTTTCCATCAAGGTCCATTTAAACCATCAGTGCTCTATACTATATAAAATCATAAGATGGAAGCCTCAATATGAAAACCAAAGAATGAATATCTGGTCAAGTACCAACTCAAACTATTGAGCATTTATCTTCTCATTCGATACAATCTCATGTGAAAAATACAAAATATTAGTAAAATGGTTTGTATACTCTGCCACAATCCTATCCGCTTGCTCGAGTTTGAAAAAATCATTGGACTTGGCCAACATCATCGACACTGAATAGAATTTGTATGTGCAAATAAATTTTAAGTCATTCCACTCAAATCCCTCATGATTATTCATCATAACCATTTTGTCACATTATCTCTAGCTCGATACTTAAAACATGAAGACGACCCACATTACATTGATTGCATATGGTGTCTCCAAGAACCCAAATAATATCTCCATTATTCTCAACCATTCCTTATCCTCTAGAGGATCAATTGATCATTTTAATGATATTGTCTTATATTAAAGGAACTATTGATAAAAAATATTGAGATTTTCCTTTTAAGGATCCATAGGTGGATCTAGAATAAGAACTTGTGGTAGTGATTGTACTAGGGAATCGAAAATACACATAATCAACTCAATGAGATGTGGGTAGAAAAGAGGATTCTCTTGTTGAGGTTCATCAACAACATATTATTGTATCTGATTCACACGTCTTCTTGGAGGCATGATTCTACAAAAAATTAACATAAAAATAATACACCATATTTACACTAAAAATATCAAAGAGGGAAATTAATCCAAATAGATAGAAAAATATGATTTGGATTGCACCTATCTAAATCAAAATTATGCAAAATACTAGAACCAATACTCAGTACGTATATCCCTAACAACCCATGGAGACTTATAGTTCATTGCAGTGAGAGATTCCTAGAAACTCAATCACAACTACCTCTTACATTCTTATAAGATTACACAAACTACATACTTTCTTCAAGACATTATTCAAAACATGTAACTTTAATACCAATTTGTTAGGAACTAGCCCATGTACCATAGTAAACCAATAATAGGGTCAGTCTTGACATATCCTGAAAGGTGTTCGCAATCCCCATGGGTTAGTGACTAGCACCTGACATTGTAAAATATGAAATTTGGAAAGAAATTTTCACTACAAAAATGGAAGAAATATAAACAAGTCAGTGTGGATAAAAAATAAACTTCCCTAGGAGATGTGTACCATAAGTAAAACATGTGTCAAACACAAAATAGAAAAACAAAGTACCAGAAAATAGGAAAAAATACTCAATAAACAATGGACGTAACACTCCATGTCAACGATTCAACTGCTATAAACACTTAGAAGTGGTGACTTTCCCCTGCTACAGCCTAAAAAGAGATAATCTATAAACACCTAAAGGCACATGTAGTGTGTGAGATAAAAATCCCAGTAGGGTCTCACCAAGGATTCTATAACATATGTGAACATTTAATTAACCCAAGAGAGCTTTCAATTTTAATTAAATATATTTGTAATTTCAAAAGAATTATTAAAAAAATCATGATTTTAAAATATGAGATACATTTCAAATGATGAAAATTATTTTTAAAAAATATTCATATTTTAATTTATGGTATATTTATAAAAAAATGGTTCTTTTAACAAAATTGTTTAAATAAACAAATTATATTAATCATTTTATATAAATCCAAAGGCCTATAAAATAGTTTACAATAATAGAATATATTCAATTTAAATTCAAAATACTGACCAATATGGTCATCTTATTAAGATGGTAAAATATTTCGAGGCAAAGGGACTCCACACACTCTAGGTAAAACATCAAAATTTATATACACACATCCCTTTTGTACAACCAAAAGAGACATCATCACCATACTATATGGGAATTGAAATGTTGTATTTTTGTTTTAGAATGTTGTAAAAAGTATAGTGATTTCAAATAACATAGTAACTATCTAAGGGTTCCATGTGCATTAATAAAAAATAAACGATGGTTAATTTATTTTAAGATTTCATGAAATACAATTCATCTCGTTCTCCATTTCAAATATGAAAATTTTCCATTAAAAAAAACTAAGTTTTTAATAACAACACGCCCTTTTCCTTATACAAATCTCTAAGGTTTCTATCGAAACAATTTTTATTCAATTTTCACATATATGAATTTTAAATCAATACATAGGTTCAATTTTACAATTCACTTTCACAATTAAATTCCAAAATTTAATTTCAAAAAATTTCAATCAATTTTACAACAAACACTCAAATCATTAGAATTGGGGGTTTTCAAAAATTTACCATAAGATAAATTCTACAATTTATATTTAATAATTTTAATTTCACAAATTTCTATAAATTCACACCAATTCAATGGAATTGGTGGTTTTCTCAATTTCATGCCAAAATCCAATTTCAAAACCCCAATTCAATCGAATTTGGGTTTTTCAAAATAAAAATGAAAGTAATATAATTAAAATTAAAAAATACATTTAATTAAAATAAATGATATTAAATAAACCAATTTATGGTTAGCAAAAATGAGGCATCATGACAGAACCACCTACTAGAATCTCTAAATTCCAAAACTATGAACCGTAATTGGGATTCATCAATGAAGAATGAGAAAAATAGATTCTCAGAATCAAACTGAATTTATGGATTCCAAATTGAGGTTGTTAGATCCAAAAATCAATATGGTAATCCAATTAATCCTAATTATGATAGTAGAGATATCGAGAGATTGAGAAAAAAAAGTGAAAACTAACCCGGAAAGGATCGACCGTCTTTATCCAAACTTTGATCTGAATTGGAGAGGGTGTGGAGGGGATGAAATCGCCTCTTGGATGTGACTAAGGAAGAAGAAAACATATGGAATCATTATAGATCTATAAGAAACTTAACATGAGGTTTTTGGGATTAAAAAAAGATTTCCAGATTATTTAAAAGTTGTGCACGATTAGCTGGGAAGACCCACATGGTTAGACCAAACTATGTGGTCTTTCTACACAACCCATTAAATGGGATGCATTGTTTCTCCTATGAGGGAGAATGGTCTAATAATATATGCACTAACAATGAAAAACCCCACTTCCTGGTATTGAATAGTTTGTCTTGGGAGGGTGCACAGTTTGGGAATACCATGCGCCAACCATGCACGAGCCCATAAATTTAAAATCTTTTAAAAATTCACCCTGAAACAACTCCAAATGAAACCCAAAAAAAAACTCGTTAAAATTAGGGTTTTAGGAATACCTTAAAATAGTAAAATTATGTTAAAATTCCTCTATATATCATCTTATTGATTTTTTAACCCCTTCACGATTTTATAGATTCTCAAGGAATACCTTGAATTTTGATTCATCCTTATTTTGGGAAGCATTTAGACTCTTTTCACTTTTCTAAATCTAATATTTTTTCATCCATAAAGCCTTTTATTTAGTGATATATTTGAAATCACTTACCAAAACTCTTTCAATATTGAAATTTTATTTAACAAGATCATCAAATATATTTCTCAACAGAGTATATTTATCATTTGATGTTTGTTGGTTTTATCTTTTCATTCAAATGGAACATCTCATATGATATATACTTGGTAAAATATTTGGACTATAAGATTTATTAAAATAATATCCATAATAATATTATTTTGGTTGGTAACAAAATAGATTTTTTAATTTTTATCAGCTTCATATATTTAAATATAGTCCAATGATTCCAAAAAAAATCTATAAATGTGTCCATGAATTACACTATAAAAGCATATGCCTCTATGTAGTCTTATAATACCAACAATGTTTTTCTCTACAATTATAGGGAACTAAATGACAGTGGTTTCACTACATAATTTTGTGGCTACCTGAGCATTATATATATTAATATTACATCATTTTACATGATGATTTATTTCATATCACAACATTACCACTCTTAGACTATAAAGGTTTGGTGTATTTGGATTCCAGATTCATAATCATATTATTTCATATATGGTATTTAATATATCCCAATAATTTCCCCTCATAACAGTACAATTTCTAGAAATACCCTACATAAAGCCCTTCTTTATAACAATGAGATTGAAAAGTAAAGAAAGGTTGCATTCAGATGCTATGTAAGAGTAAACATGGAATATATCAATGAATTATCATAAGTGATTATAGGATAAGAATAAGGAAATGATTATAGTATCATAACATATGAAATTCATACTCAATCAGTCAAATATAGTTGTTTTTTCTTAAAAAATTCCCAATATTTATAAGAGAAAAAATATAAGAAAATGGCAATAAAATCAAAATGATCATTACTAATAATTGTAGAACAAAATATATTGGGTTTAATGGATAAAGGTTATATAGTTTCCCTAGATTTAAATTTTACACAAATAATCCTAAAAATAAATAAGATCATAATATAAACATCACCTGTAGTTCTATCTTGTTATGTATGCATTCAAAACCCATGTATACCAAATATATAATTATTATAATATATTATTGATGAAAATTAATATATAAGGAAGTATCAATAATTATTTTATAACTTCTAATCACTATTTTATTATCAATTTTTCATTAAAATTAACATTCATGTGAAAAATGGTTCATTTTTCATGCATGTTTCTATTAGATGGTTCTAGTATTTTCACCAAGGTCATGGTTATGTCATATATATAATCTTATATCATTAATTATTATCATATTTATTCTTTATATAAACTTTCCATTTATATATACTTTTGATTAAAATTTTATTACATCACTCTTCATGTATGGAAGTCCGTACATATGCTCGAGTGATGTTTCCGTATATCAGTGGATGAAACGAAATAAAGGAAAATAATATATCACCTATAAATAATATTAATTACATCATAAATTTCATATATATTAACTAAATATATCCTCATAACATTCCAATAATATAATAAATGAAAAATGAATCACACCCTCCTTGAAGGTTGTCGTCCACACATACGCATGAACAACATTATCATTTTCAACGGATGAGAATGAGATTGAAAATGAAAACAACATTAATATAAAAACATATAAACAAAGTAAATATACTGATTTAACCATTTTAATAAGGTTATAGATTATATTTATTATTTTTAAGAAGAATGGAAGATGATAAAAACCAACATGAACATATACCTCTTCATCGGGTAAGCACCTTTGAAAAGCATCATATGTCTTTTTTGGATGGGTATTTTTGGATGAATTGAAACTCAAGGTCACAGATAAAGATTCTGGGAGATTATCTTGGTTTATCGTAGTCAAGATAATGGGGTCATGTAGTGTGTATAATAGAGGATATAATTTTCCATTTTATATGTGAGGGGATTGGTACTCTTGTAAATAATTAAAACATAAAATATAATAAAGTAATATTAAATTAAAACTAGAACCAAAGCTACCAAAATTTATTGATACAATATGTTTTGGTAAAAATAATCTTTAAAATAAGACTTAGACAAGTTTTTTCTAAAAATATTAGATAAAAATTTAAATAAAATATTTTATTTATATTTACTAATTTAATTTAATTTGAAAAAAAAAATATTGCGCCGATAAAAATTATTTAAAAAAACCACCTTTTCTAATAAAATGATTTTATTTCCATTTTTGAAAAATTTGTAACCCAATAATTAATGTTATAAATGTGTAAAAAAATACCTTTCAAAATTCATATTGTGTTATTCATATTCTCTATAAAACACCCTACTATTTTAGGATATATATTTTTTAAATATATTAAATTTCATCGATAACTTGCCATGCATGAAATGGTGAGTCTAAATGAACCATAATATATTACACAATTATAATAAAGTTGTTAAATTGAAAACATTGATGTAAATAATTAAATTTAATAATTTATAAATAATTTATTTATATAATGAAAATATATTGATAAATAAGACATCAAATTTTTAGTAATGTGTTTATATTTACATTTTTTTTTCAACAATGATTTTTATTTCTTTTTTAAAAATTATTCTTATTTTTAAAAATTTTGGAAAATTAATTACAAAAGAAATTAATTAATTTTTGAAATAATTGTTTCAAAATTAGATTAACATGAAATTTTTTAAATTTCCAAAAAATGTTATTTATTCGATGAATATTGAAAAATATTGACATTTATTAAAAACTAACTTTTCATTTAAATAACATAGAAAGTAACATTTTCTTTTAAATGTTTTTTAAAATTCTAATTATTTAAAATACAAAATTAATAATGAAATTAGGTTCATTGGAATCAAATTTATTTTGATTTTTAAAATAAAAATATTTTATACTTTATAAAACCTTTTTTTCTTGAAAACTGATATTCTTCGCCTTTTTGAGGTTAATATTAAAATTTCTTTTTTTCACAAGATGAAATTTAATCTTGAATAGTGGATTAAATAATTTTAATTACGATGTCCATATTTTTGAAATACATACCATTTATTGTTGACCAATATGAATACTAACAATACTAAATATTTTTTACAATGATAATGTTAAAATGGGTTGATTATTTTTAAAACTATTTTTATAAGGCTTCAAATTCATTAAAAAACTTTCATTCATTTATTGGATGTATATATTTCATCCATAATCATCTTAATGTTTAAAATATAACCTATTTTTTAATTTTACTTTTATTATGAACTTCATAATATTTAATTAAAATATAATGCTAAAAATATCAATTTCATTCTTAAAAAAAATATTTTTTCACATGGGTATAAAAAACATATGTTCAGTTATAAATGGTTATATGAAATATTTGCGATTTTTTCATGTTATTTTTTTAAAATTTATAGATATGGAATAATTATAAGAAATTATTATGCAGCACTGGCACAATGCTTGTGAAAGTTGTAGAAACACAACATAAATGATGTTAAAAACTATAAAAGTAATTGTTGAGTGATTTATAGTATAGAAAAAATTAAAAAGATAAGTATGACTTATTTGGTATGTGTGAAAGGGTTATATTGGAATTAATTTTTTGTAATGTTATTTAAAAAGTAAAACTAAATTAATAGATTCAAAAATGACATTAATTAAATTTTATAATAAATAATAAATTATAAATTCATTTAAAATTTAAAAATATCATATCTTTATCCATGTTAATCATATATGGTTTAAATTATCAAAAATGGTCTTTTTATGAGTCACTTATACTTTTATATAATCTTTTCTTGACGCCAAAATAGTAAAAAACAGTGTCATCACTACAATTGTCAAAAGGGTTAACTTGAATTAAAACATAGTGTTTAGTGTGAAAATATAATTTTAAACTATAGTTGAGGTTTGTCTTAGTGGTAAGAACCCCATAATACTACATTAAGGTATGGGGTTCTAAACCCATAGAGCACATGTACTATAGAATCACTATAGTGGCACTGTATCACAATTATAGTAGTGACAAAATAGTAGCAACAACAACATTGTAGTGGTGGTGTGCACTATTGCAGGTATAGTAGTGGTATCAACACTATATCAAGTGCTATAGTATCCTGGGTACAGTAGAAGAACTATTCACCGATGGGCCTATGGGTTAACTCTGGGCCTACGAGCCATGTAATGGAATTTCATACCCACTGTGCCTAGAGGCTATGTAATGGTTTTCATGCCCACTAGATGGGTGGGCTATCCCCATGGGGGAGTGGGGCTATGGAATGACTTTCTACACTATGTGTGGGGTGTGTGTGTGTTTAATTATAATTTTACCCCCAAGAGCCTAATATATATAATTGAAAATTTATAATCTATTATTTTATGAGATTATATAGACACATACACATCTTATTTTTAAATTATATCAAATTTGATACATTTTAACAAAAAAAATAATTTATACTAATTGAATAGTTTCAGAAATTCCAAGGGTTCCCCTTCCCTCACTTATAAAAGGGAACCTTATCTCATACATTACTAACACAATTTAAACCCTCTATATCAGCCAATCCATAACATAATACATTCTTATATTCCTTAACCATATCCAAGATCTTATGTTATATGTAGAATACAATCATTTCGAGGCGTAAGGTGTAAACCAAAAGTAGTTTATCAATGATGAAATATAACTCTAAACCAAGAGTTTTCAATTTTATATCTAATCATACCCCATTAAAATCAATGAAATACATTCTAAAATAATTAAAGAACTATTTTCAATATAATAAATTGTTATTATGATGATTGAATAACCATTATCCACCTTCTTCTAGTCCGTTTAAAAATAGTAATGTTTCTTGTGCATACTGTGGACTACCACCTGCACAAAGAGATGTGATTTGTTTTCCATTTCATTTTTACATGAATAGAAATAAGGATAAATTTATCTAACAAAAATGATATAGTTATTATTTTTTAATTATAAATTATTATTTACAATTATTTTGTCATATTTTTTCAAATGTGAAAAAAATTTATGCATATGTTTTTTAATCATCTCCAAGAATTATATAATTAATTTTTTTATATATACCATTTATGTATGAATCTAAATTAATAGATTTATATATAATATATTTAAAATTTAAATAAAGATTAAATTTATAGAGATTAATGATCCTTGTTTAATTTACAAGGATGGAAACTACTGAACCAAAAGACTAATTAAATGAAAAATTTAACAACAAGAAATAATGAATTTATTAATGAAATTATTAAGAAATGGTTTCTAAAATGATTTTAGTGGATCATAAATGATATTATAATTTTTATATGATTTTGGTGTACAATAATAATAAATTTAATACATTTTATTGGAGTTTAGGTCAAATTCTATGAAAACCAAACTTTAGGAAATGGTTTTATTTTACAATATCAATTTTTGACAATATTGATTATGATTAATTTTTCGATAATTAAATTATAAGACCTAACTATCAAGAATCTCATTAATTTTATTCTTTTCTATTTATTTCGAATTATGAGTTTTTAAAAACATTTTTATCCATTCATGTTTTTTTACAAAAAAATATATGAAATCTTCTTTTCATTTTCTCAATGAGTTAGGTTTTATTTTTTACCCAAAAAAGGGAATAATTGTTTTTATACGCATGGTATGAATGAATGTTCCATATATCATGACTTCTCAATGCTTTGAATATTTATTTATAATTTTCAAGTTTTTTTAATTTTTTTTAATATTTTATAGATTTTTATATTTTAAAGAACTTATTCCAAAATAAAATTTGTATTTTCCAAAAGAAATAATTCTATTGATATTTTTAAGCCAATTTCATTTAAGAAACCATATATAGATGTTAAGTAAATTTTCTGAGGATATAATCCAAGGATACCATCCTGATTATTTCTCTACAAAGTTTATGATTAGGATTATGATTATGAGTTTTTTATTAAACCAGTTTGTCTTTCAATGATATTGTTATGATGAATTGTGAAAATGTTTTTGAAACCCATTAATTTTCCATGGGTTATGATATATTATGAATGATAATTCAACTTATGAAAAATATAAGAATGTTTTTTTATTATGTTTCTGGTGGGCCCAAAATTTTATATCCCCAAAATTCATTAGAAAATATGGATATCTTATGGGATAATAAGGACGAGATTAGGGTGTAGACTTAGTTTAGAAAGGGACTCTGTCCACTATGATAGTCATGGGAGTAAACCTTGGATATGGTTATGACAGAACAAGGATTCAACCCAACACACTAGGATTTTCATGGCAGTGAGACTTGAGTAAGAAAATAATTTTATATGGTTATGTGTATGCCACTAACTTAAGTCAAATTATAATTTTATTCTCTGATGGATCATATTCATTGATTCCATTATGATCCATTTCACATAAACCACCATGATTTATTCCATGACGCATTATTATGATATTTAATATGTAAGGTATGGTTTGTAAATGTTAATAAATTTTTCTCATACACTTATTACCATGTTATTTTTAAATCATCATTATAATCCCTATTTTTTTAACAATACTAAGCATCTGAGCTCACCCTTTTATTATGTTTCCTTTCCCTAATTTATGAATATATTTTTTATGATATGTCTTAGAAGGTAATTGGGGATAAATAAATTAATGGTAAATTATATATATCTCTAATGAAGAACTTTTTTATATCCATGTTTCCCAAGATACTACAAATATATAATTTTGGAGTGGATCGTAATGTTATGTATTGAATAGTTATATAATAATATGAAATATTTTTCATGGAAAGTATGTTTTGATATAATTGTTATTAGTGTAATTTAAGGGGTCTAATTTTTGTTTAATATAATGTGTGAACCTTGGATGAATTGTGGAACTCCATTTAGGGGATATACGAGGAATGAGATGCCACTTGGGATAGTGGTAAGAGTCCCAACTAGGTGGTGTAGCTTCCCATGTATTTATCTGATAAGAATCATTTATATCCCAATAGCAATATATATAGAACATTATAGTTAGTATAATAGAATAGTTTAGTTTATATTTACAGATAAGTACTATAAAATGTTTGTGCAAACCCTAGTGTTATGCCTAATTGTAGGATACCATCATTACATCTGGGAAATGACCATGGATAACTGAGGTTAAACCTCAGGTTCCATTAACTGAGAATAAGGTGTCTTTATTTTTTCCTCTTATGAATAATATTTGATGACTATAATATAGCTCATTTTAATTATTATAGCACGATTATAAAAAAAATCATTTCAGTCATCAGATAGAACTATAATACATCAGACAAAAGATGAATTTTATGGTCAATTTAATTATTTACCACCCAAGGAACTAAATTATAATAGAGTTAGAATTAAAAATATTGTTACTATTCCCATGAAATTTTTTCAATATATGAATCATTATGATCTCCCAAATTAGAATTGGATAGAAAAAATTCTTTTGAGTCCATCATAAGGAAACATACACCTTAATTTATGGGTATTCTGATCTAATAGTTTTTGAGTAATGGATCAATACCTATGAAAATATATTTTCTATTTTTTAGTGTCTCGAATATAAAAAATTTATTTATTTTTATTTATCATGGGAAGGTGAAGAATAAAAATTTTGGACTCTTAATAAGAGAATGGGGAAACATATAGATACTGAGTCTATCTAGAAGGATATGTTTAAGAGATTATTTATTAATAAGTACTTTCCTCATACTCCTTATATGATAATGGAGTATAGATTACATGGGACAAAATAGATGGGTGATTCATCTATTAGTACATTTGAGGTAAATTTTCTAAGACATGTCAGGTATGCTTTAGGTATTATCATCAAACTAGAAAGTAAAAGTGTTCGATTATTCAGTTGATTAAAACCAAGTCTCAAAAAGGAATTTTACATAAGGGAAATTAGTTGAAATGAATAAATCATTCGATATTCTATCAAGTTGGAAATAAAAATTGGGGATACCCCTCAATATCATGGTTTTGATAAGAAAAATGAAGATAGAATGAAAAGGAAATTATAAAAATAAACAATTTCTATAAATTATGATGATATTTTATTTATACTCAATTTGTGGAATGGAACATGGAAACAAATTTCCAAGGGTGACTATAAAATGTTTTAAGTGTAGAAATAAAGGTTATTGCGAAACAAAATTCCACAAAAATGAGAATAATAATTTAGCTAATGATGTAGTGAAATCACCATAGAATGCACCACCCACACTCCAATGTTTCAAATGTAAGGAGTATGAGAATTATTCCAACCTATGTTCAAACCCAAAGGTTAAAAGTGATGATCGATAACCCCAACCTCTTAAGACTAGAAAGAATAGAAATATTACGTGATCACTATTATTTATGTAAAAATGATGTTGTTAATGATACACATAACATAAAATGTAGGACTATTAATATCTTAATTTATTATGTTTCAAGCCACTATTTAATATCGAAATAATTTTTTACGAGTATCAAAATACCACCTTAATGAACAGATGTTGAATTATTAATGAAAACCATAATTTTATGATGACTGAATCTCATGAATTTGAGTCTTATATGATTAAATTATTTTATAATTTTCTTCATGAAAATATCATTATTCTCATTCTATTTTAATTTGGTGTAATCATAGTCATGGATATGATTTATTTACATAATTCACACAACAATTTCAAAGTAATGGAAGTCGCATTTGATATTCCAAATTATCCTATGATCATCCGTCATTATGAAAATAAATAATAAATTTTGATTGAAATTACATCAATTATAAATGTCTTGATTATTATTAAAAAGGGGTGTTTATCCCACATTTTTGTGGAGGAAATAAATATTTATTATATTATAATTTTATGAAAATTTTATGTATTTTTGTAATAGTTTTCTAGTATTCAAAAAAATTATGAAGTTTAATTTTCAATAGAAATAATACCTAGTGTTACAAATATATCAATGAATCTATATAGAATAGCCTCAATTGAGTTTCAGGAATTAAAGAAGAAACATTATGATAATAATGATAGGGGATTGGTTCATCCAAATGAATCTCCATGGTGTGAACCGATTTTTTCAAAAGAACTATAGATTGATGAAACTCGACATTGATTATCAAGAACTGAAGATAATCATAATTAAAAATAATTATCCTCTACCTTGTAAAAAAGTTTTTTTCAATAAATTATGTAGAGATCAATATAATTATAATATTTATCATCGGTTAAGATACAATTAGTTGAGATTAAAAAGTGAAGAAATAACTATGAAAACCTTTTTCATGAGGTATTAACATAAGGAATTTATTGTGATTCCATTTTGTATTTTTAATTCCCCATTTGTCTGGATGGATTTAGTAAATAGAATGTCTAGAGATAACCATGACCAGTTTGTGATAGTCATTATAGAATACATTCTAATATATTCCTTGAGAAAATATTATCATGAAGAACAATTGAGGATTTTACTAAATAAAATAATAAGTGATAATTTGTATGTTAAATTTACCAAGTGTTAATTTTTTCTACAAGAAGTTTCATTTTTATGGTTATATAATATAAAAACAGGGTATATCAGTGGATCCATCAACTATAGATGTCATTAAAAATTAGACTAGACCAACCACATGGAATGATATCTGTAGTTTTTTGTTGGATTCATATTAGTAACATTTTTTGTAGAATTTCATATATATGTCTAATTCACTCACCATGTATACTCAAAAGGGAGCTAGGTTTCTTTAGATGGATGAATGTGAAAAAAAATTCCTTGAACTAATGACAAGGTTATTAAGCAACCCACTTCTTATACTACTGTACATTGGAAAAATGATTGTGATATTTATGGATGAATCATTGAAGTGACTATGATGTTTCATTATTCAAAATTATATGGAGATTGATTATGACTCAAAATAATTAAATGTTCATGTGAAAAAATAAATAACTCATTATTTGTTTTTAGTTAATGTAATTTTTTCATTGATGATTAGGATGAATTACCTTTATTGGGAATTCCATGACATATGAATTAATCACATAGGTTTAATGTATATATTAAATCATAAATAGTTAAATATATTCTAAAGAATTTGGTTGATGTTGACTATTTATTATCACTTATCAATACATTACCACCCTAGGAAAGTAATCAAGTTGTTTTATTATATGGTTTGAATAGATCATGCAATATCATCATTGGTAATGATAAAAAAATATAATATTTACAGATATGAAAAGGATTGATCTAGAATTTTTGAAATATGTGGGGAAATATTATCTTTATCAAATGAGTTTCAACTATCTATTTATGTAGATAACATACAGGAACAAAAGGAAGATGCAGAGTTAAAAAAGTAAGTATGAAATGTTCTTGATTTTTTAATTGATTTTTATGGAATGATAATTATTGGGAACCATGTATGTGTAAATTATATAATATATTTGATAAAGTTACTATTATATGAATCTCATAATTTATAATTCACTATTAATACTATAATTATGAAGATATATAGTGATCTGAAAGAGTATTTATAGTGATACAACATGAATAGTAATACCATATAGAATGTACCTTGGTAATTAGTATGTTACCTTGTTATTGTTAAAAGATCGTATTCCATGGGGAGTTTATAACCCCTAACAAATAATAAATGGATATGGAAAAAACAACATGAATTATCTCATCATACACCCCAAAATATTAAAATTTCATAATGTTATTTGGGTTATAATGGATCACTATATTAAAGAAGTACACAATATTTCAATCAGAGAAAATATATCTATTGATCAGTATACTAGAATATAAATTAAGGAAGTGATTTGTTAGTGTAGAGTACCAAATTCTATAGTATCTGGTTTGGATCCAAGGATAACATCGATATTCTAGTGAAGTCTTTAGTTAGATCTAGATTTAGGGTTCAGTTTTAGTACTACATATCAAGAACGGTCATATGGCCAGTCTAATAGAAACATTCAAACCATAGAGGATATGTTGAGATATTTTTTTATAGATTTTAAATGCGGTTGGGAACAACCCCTTCCACTAAAAAAGTTTTATTATATAAATATATTTCACTCAAGTATTCATATGCCTAATTATGAGGCTATCAATTGACGGAAGTGTAGAACTCCATTGTTCTAGGATAATGTTGGATACTAAAATCTATTGTGATTTAATCTAGAAAAAGGAAATGAAATAGAATTTTAGAGCCATTAATCCATACATCATGGTAGTTCAGTGATGATAAAAAAGATATGATGGAAATCATCAGTGAAATATGGGATTTAAAATTACTGAAAAATTAATACAAATAATTTCTTTATGGAAGGAGGTTATGAGATTCAGAAATAAGGTAAAGTTTTTTACTTAGTATATTGTACCCATATAGTTTCTAGATCGAGTGTGGATGGTATATTGTCACTAGGATCTTACCCCAAACCTCTCTAAACTTCATGTTGCGTTCAATGTATCTCTTATAAGGATGTATATACCTAATCAATCACATATACTAAACTCATATTTTGTAATAGTAGATCATGATATTTATTATAAATAAAAAATAATAGAAATCAGGGATCTTAGTGATAATGAGCTATATAAGAACTCTACTCTCATAGTTAAATAACTTTAGAACAATATGAAATTTAATGAAGCCACATGGGATCCAAATGATGTGACTAAACTGATATATTAATATTATTTTATATCAATGTGACTGAATTTTTATAGTGAAATTTATTTTAATGGGTGAATAATTAACCCCATGATATTTAAGGATATATTTCAGTTCAAATAAAAATAACTTCATTTATATCTTGGTATACATGTTAACCTGAGTCTAAAAGAACAAAAATATTCTATACAATTAAAACCTAGCCGTCAAATTGGAATAATGGATTGAAGAAAAAAAATTTATTAATTTATCTTGAATGGTTAAAGATAAATAAGATATTTTGATAAATATGTACTCAATATTTAGTAAAGTCCTTATATATACATTTTCCACAAAAATGATTTATATTTTATTTTGTGAAAAATAATGAAATAAATTTTTGAATATTTAATAAAATATATTTGAAAAAATGAACTTATTATTTTATATAATAAATTCATAATTATCTTAAATTAAAATTTTGATAATATTCTAAATGGAATGATTTTCAATGAATAGTGAAAAATTCCAATTTTTATGGAAAACTAACTTTTATTTAAGGAATATAAAAAAGATAAATTTTGTATTAAAATGGTTTTTAATATATCATTAGTTAGTAAACATTATTAATAATATAATTTAGGTCACTAGAATCAACTTTTTGTAGAATTTAGATATAAATAGTTTTAATATGTAAGATTTTTTTAAAATTCATTTGGTCATGCATTGAGGGTTAATATTAAATTTTAGTTATTAAAAATATAAAAATTGAGTCTTAAAAATTGGATTTCATATTTTTAATCATGATGTTCAAATTTGGTAAATGTTTTAATTTTATTCATTATCAATATGAATAGGTACAAAGGTAAATTTTTGATACAATTGTAATGGTAAAATGGGTTAATTAATGTTAAAAATAATTTGATAAGGCTTAAAAATTATTCAGAAAATTTCACTTATTTCATTTTTTGAGTCTATTTTATAAATAATAATCTAAAATTAAAAAAATAATCTTTTATTCTATTTTAATTTTGTTTTTACCACAATAATATTTAAGTATAGGATAAATTAAAAAATGTTACTCTTTTTATTTTAACATCTATAATATATTTTCACTTGAGTAAAAAAAATATGTTCTGTAATACATATTTATCAGAAATATGCTTTAATTTTTTTATCATGTTTAATTGTTTTTTATTTTTAGTGATGAAATAATTAATATAAAATTAACGCAATAATGAAATTATGCCATTTAAAACAGTATAAAATAAGGAAAATGATATTAAAAACTATATAATTACTTTTTTGAGTTATTTATAGTGTCATATGAATTTAATAGAAAAATATAACAAATTAAGATGTGGTAATGTTTTATATTTAAAATACTTTTATTTCAGGTTTTTTTTTTCTATTTCAAATTAAATGAATAATTTCAAAATTTTCATTGATGTTTTTTATAACAAATAATATTTTATTAAATGAATTATAATTAATAAAAATTTATATATTTTACAATGTGAATTTTATTTGGGTTCCAATAAAGAAATTGTATATTTTTGAGTCCCTTTTCCTTTTATAGTAACTTTATTTACCCAGAAAGAGTAAAAGCATTGTTATAATGATTATTACCTAAAGGGTTAGCTAGAGATAACACTAAGAGATATGGGTGGAAGCATAAACTAAATCTTTCCAAATTATATTGAATGAGGGGATCTATTCAAATAAAAAATTTATATTGTAATTATAAATTTTTTTTATCTATTTTTACTTAAAAATTAATTTATATTATTTTAATACTTTATGTAATTCCTAAGGTTCCACTCCCATCACATATAAAAGGGAACCATAATGACATAATTATTAACAATGTTTGAGACATATATATCAGAAAATACCTACCATAATATCTTCTGAGGTTCATTCCACACATCATATATCTTTTGTTCTTTCCAAAATATAATCCATTCATGAAATAATGTGTAATATAAAAGTGGTTTCTAAAGGAAGAGGTATAACTGTTAAATGATAATTTTCAAGTTTATTTATTCTTATAAATCTTCTAAATATAGGTTATCCATTATAAAATAATTATTTATGTATATTCAATATACTCAAATGTTTTTATAATTATTCAACAACCATTATCCACCTTATTCCAATCCATTATGAAATGATAGTGTCCCTCATGCATACGTGTGGACTACCACCTCCATGAAGTAATGTTATTTTTTTCCTATTTTCTATTTACACGAACATTGAAAGAGAATATTTATTGAATATATATGATATATATGAAACAATAATTATTTTTTTAAAGTGCATTAATTTTTACCATTCTTTTGATCTATCCATCGAAAAGTGAAAACAACATTCAAGGGAATGTATGGTCTACCATCTCCATGAATGCTGTAATTCAATTTTCGACATCTACCTTTTAATGGATGAAAATAAATAAAAAATATACATAATATATTTAACATTATTTAAATTTTATAAATTATGGAACCATTATCAAATAATAAGTACAATAAATACTGAAATGGAATTCTTATAAAAAAGAAACCATTAAAACTTGAAAATAATGATTTTGAAAGAGAATTATTAATAAATGGGTTTTAAAATATTATTAGTTAATACTATAAAATTTTATTAGTATGTATTATATTATTATTTATAATTATAAAAAAATAAATTTATTTTAGATATTTTTTTAAATTTTTCTTGAAACAACTCGAGCATGATGAAACCGTTTTATGCGATAATCTCATTGTTTACTATGATTATATATTATTAGTTTTTCGAAGATGAAATTCAATGATATTCCTATAAAAAATCTCATGGATCTTATTTTAATTTATTCATTTATGGATATTATAAGATATCCTTTCAATTTATTCTCCTTTAGTACCTGAGAGACAGAAATAATTTCTATATGGAAAACATACATTATTTCTCTATTTGGTCGAAAATCTATTTTCTCTCATTTCAATGTTTTATAAAATGATGTTAAAAGTTATTTTTAGAATATACAATGATTTTTTAAAGTAAAATTTACCCATGTTTTAATTCTTACAATAAATTCTTTATTTAATCTACCTGTCGTTTTGCAGATGATGTACTTTTGACTTGTTTTTGGAAAATGTAAAAGGAATATTTGTTTTTTACATACACCGCATGAACCAAATTCCCTACCATCATGAACTCTTAATTATTTTTGATTACTTTATATATTTACAATAATCATTTTAATGAAACTATTTTCCTCAATATTTTGGAATTTCAATAATTTTAGGGCAGTTATTCCAAAATGAAAATATTGTTTTCCATAAGAAATATTCCATGTGTTATTTTAAAGGAATTTTCATTTATGATAACATGATTCGATGTTTCTTAAGATTTAGTATGGTTATGATCTAAGAATACCATACATATTAATTATCTAGATGGTTTAATGTTATGATGATGAGATAATTAAGAAATTGATTTATTTTCCATTGGTTGTGCTATGATGAATTGATGAATATTTTATGAAACCTTCTTCTTTTCCATGAATTATGTAAAAGGGTGAATGATTTATGATCTTTTATAACACATATTATTGTATTATGATTTCTGATGAATGGGACAACAATTATATATCCCTCTAATCAATTGGGTAGAGATGGATTTCTCACGAGATAATAATGAATGGAATGGGAAGTGAACCTATTTCAGTAATGGAATTGGTGAACAACGATAATATTGGGAGTTCACCTTAACTTAGTATATTATTGAGTTAGTAGTGAACATAATACACTATGATATCTTTCTTAGTGATATATTACTATGTAAAAATCAATATATGATTTTTCATATAATAAAAACTTATCTCTTATGCCAATTTTATATTCACATGGATCATGTTATTTGATTCAATTATAATTCATGTCTTTTTAACTAAAAAAATTATTCCTTTACTCATGATTATGATCTTTGATATGTATGATATGATTCTAAAATTTTAATATCATTTTATCAAACCCTTATTCTCAATTTATGTTCAATTTATTATTTATATCTCCCATGTTTACCCATACTAAGAATATCATCGTAACCTTTAATAATTTTACCTTCCCCATGCTATAAAGAAATGTTTTAAGTATGATACATCTAAGAAGGGTGGTGGTTAATAAGAACTTTCCTAGAGATGATGTGGATCCCTTTTGTGTAGGTTATTTGGGTATTTAAGTTTCAAAATACACTAATCATATAAAATCTAGGATGGATAATAATGTTATGTATTGAATATAAATCTAATTATATTTAATAACTACATATGGAAAGTTTGGGTAGATACATGCCTATCCAATGGATCTGGGAAAAATGCCATATTTGATAATAATATTTAAATATTATATCACAGTTAATTTAAATTCAGTATTGAGTTTAAATCAAGGTATCAAATAATTCAACAATAATTTAATTTAAATATATCATAAAATATTTTGGTGTTATATTATACCCCATTATCTTTTTTCACCTCAAAATTACTTCACTATGCAATAAAATTATACACCTTCTTTATCACATCCTCATGTTCTCATGTAGCTTAATCAAATTTAAGGTATCATCATAAATCATTAAGTAGGTGAGTGGTATTGTTCTAAAACAAACTATATTAATGATCTAGACTCTCCATTGGTTTTTCATAATGATATAGATATAATTTATTAGTATGACCTCTAGTTATGTTCCTGCAAAGAATCAGCTATGCACTTTATTTAAAGAGATACGTTAAACACATCATGAACTTGATATAGATTTTTTGTATATGGAATTTTATAAGAAACCATCAATATATGACCAATAATTTTTAAGGGATCAATATATATAGGGATCAACATAATCTTATTTAAAAACCTTAGTAACATACTCCTAGGTGATATTCATACGAAAAAATTTTCTACCGCATAATACTATAGATCACACTAGTGATTTTCAAAATAAAATTTTTATATACTTTTTTATATCCAAACATGGTAATAATTACCTCTAAACCTCTTTACCATTTCTTTATATATATTAGGACTCAATAGAATTCATTCTCCAACTTTATCCCAAAACATTGGAGTTTAGTACTTCCTACTATAAATAGCTTCATAAAGATCATTCAGGAGGCTATATTGAAATATATTTGTGGTAGGAAAACTCGATTGGAGAAAGGAGATGATATCAAAAAACTTTTAAATGTATAGAAATTGATCTCAACATTTATTATAGGTTTTAATGGTCCTATTATGCTGACCATTTATTTTAAGATGATTAAAAATTCAATAGCATATCAGGAATTGAGATACATACTCTACAATATCCCTTTTCATGTTGTCCCGCAATAACTACTATTTTAGATATCAATAAATAATTATATTTCTAGGATTAATATAGAAATATAATTTAACAAATTCATCCAATAAATCCTTATTTAAATATGGTATTGATGGTGCACATTATAAGTTTCTACACTTTGTCATTCTATCAAAAGCTTGATTGAACTTTGGAACAATACACACATTCTTATATAGTTCCACACCATCCTTCTACACATCTTTAATCCTCACATGGATGAATGTATTGAACATTTATATGACAAAGACATGGTCATCCCACTTTCCTTATGATTTCATGATCCATATTATGTAAATCTGTTATTTTTGGATCTCTTTCAATCATCATCATTGACAAACTATAATGGTCTTTCTGACAAATGTAATTAGCCACCTAGTCTGCTATCATAACCCCTTCCCTCCAATGATACCACAATTAATGGAGAGAGATAATACCCTTGATTCCAACCTATATTAGGCCCTGGTATTGAGACTGTCACTGAGGGTATAAAATATATCATGTATGAGAATAATTACCTTCTATAATATAAATAGAACCTAGAGATAAGTTTAATCATCCAAAATAAACTCCATAAAATAATATAAATGAAATAAAAAACCATACCACATGTATGTATAAGTAAATCAAATAAAAATAAAATCATCCAAATATAAATAACCAAAAGAAAAGATAAACCAACAACATAGTAGCTATCCAAAGGGCAGAGCTAGTAATGTCTAGTACTATCCATGTAATCCACTTGGAAACCTGAATCCACATTAAATAAGTATAGTGAGTATACAAGTATACTCAAAAGAAAAACCAATGTCTCATATGAACGTATAGAAGAAAAATAATAATGTTCCCATCATGAAACAAAAGAACTAAAGAACACATATACTGGTATGCAAACCGAACCCAACCTCGCCATGGAATTCTCACCAAATATTGTAAGCTAATTAATATAATATAACATGAAACATATTGATAAAGGGTACCCTAGACAATATTCCAACGGTATTCCACTATCATACCCAAATTTAATACGTCTTAAAACTCCCACAACTTCTATATACCACACCACACCACAAGCATGGTCACATCACCCCACATGCACAAAAACCTGGGTTTGTTACCCCATATGCACGATAACATCACATCCTTCACACCCTGACCCGACACCTTGCGGTCATGGTTAGTTTATTTATTTTTGAGACTTTTTTTCAGTTAAGAAAATTATTAAATTAATATTAAAATGAATGTGAATAAAATAGAAAGAAAATTAATTAATAATAAAAATAATGATAATAATATTATTATGAATAATAATAATATTATTATTAAGATTATTATTATTTCTAAAAATAAATTATTATTAATATTAAGTTATTATTGTTGTTATTATTAATATTATTATTATTATCATTAACTATTATTATTATTCATATTACTTTATTTTTTTGGGTTTTGGTTCTCCTCCATCAACCCCAATCCCATCTCACTCATACTCTCCTCCCCAACCCGTTGTTCCCCTCCCCTCCTCCCACCTTTCTGTAATCCACATCCCACCCCTTTGCCGACCCTTCTATGGCACAATGCTTCTCTGGTGAGACCCCATACTAGCCATATTTTCCCCTCCCATCGAACCTAGCTACTGTGCGATCAAACCCCCCTCTCCCTTCTCCTCTCCAGCATGCTTGAAGCAGTCAAAACCCTCCTCTTCAGCATGTGACCTCAGCCAGTGCTCTCTCTCAAGTGCATGACACCCTCCCTCCAATGGCTACACCCTATTCTCCTCCGAGTAAGTTTCTTCCCCTTTCTAGAAATTATTACATTTAAAGGGGTTCAGTTTAGGGTTAGTTCTCAATGAGTATGGTTTCATCTTTTTGATTAGGGATCAACATTTCCTCTCAAAGGTGTGGTTTAAGCATGGTTTCAGTTTCAGAACATTTGTTTTTGGAAATTTATGTATATTAGGGAGGTGGTTACATGATTAGAAATTTTTGATAATTTAATTTTCTTTTTTAAATAATTTTAACATGTTACATAGATAAATTATGTGATGAGAATTATGTTTTGGATATATTCTGTAATGCATATAAGATGAATTGGATTTTATAAATAAAATTTAAATTTATTTTATATGTTTCTTGTTGTTGAAATTTTTAGAGGTGTTAAATCAATTGTTTACTGTATGAAAAATGTGTTTTTAAATTTTCTTGAGGTGCGAGTGTGATTAAAATGGATTTTCCAAGAGAATATAAATTTTTTTTGGCATGTTTGTTTTTATTAAGAACTGTGAAATATGATTTTGGGTTGTGTAAATGATTCAAGTATTTTTTTAAATGGGGGGAACTTGGTCTATGTGTGTGATTACAAAGCGTCTTGGCAATGACATTGGTTGGTTTTAGTTGTTTGTATTTCTTGTGTTTATTAAAAAGGAATTTTATGAATTGTGTAGGTGATTGTAAAATCATGGAAAAAGATTTTTGATGCGAGTTAAATGGAAAATTGAATTAGTGTTGGCTTGTAGAAATGTTTGTGCACTTTTTAGTATGAGTTGTGAAATTTTTAAATAATTGGATGCTTTTTTGGGAATTAACTTGTTTTATGTGTGGATTCAAATATAGGGTCTTATATCATGGTTTTGAGTGAGTTATTATGTGACTTTTTTTGTGTCCTACCAAATGGAGTTTTATGAATTTAAAATGTATTTGAAAAAGGATTTTTGAATGTTTACAATGAAAATAGGTTTATTCATGAAATTTGTGATTCATTTTTCATGATTGACTTTGAGTTTTCAGAGTTTTCATGTGTGTGAAATATGAAAATGACCATGAGCACAAGTGACTCATGGGTAACTAGGTGCATGGACTAAGACTATCTTGTTGGTGTTACAGATTCATCTTGGCCCAGTTTCACTTAGCTAGATTGATGATGATAAGACTAACTAAATTGGATGATGATTGGAGACCAATAGAATTTTGGATGTTGCTCTTCTCTGGTGGCTCGTCCATGAGAATACTATTGGTCAGGGCTTCTATACCACATTTTCACCATGATTAGAGGTTCCTAGAATCCCTAGTGAGATAGTTTGACCCTAGGGATCTACCCATGGTTATCTACCTAACAATATGCTTTTGTAGAATGGTGAATTCCATAATCATATGGAGGAACTTTTTGGTTCATGTGTTTTCTCTTATAAATTCATTATTTAAGAAATTATTTTTGAAATGGTTTCCCTTGGAAGTGTTAGTTTTTAAATTGTTTACTCAATAAGTTTTTTTCCTAAAAATGTTCTAAAAATATTTTACATAAATTATCTTGTTATATTATCTTTAAAATGTTTTGGAATGTAAATTGTTTACCTAGGTGTCATCCTAATGGGATTTATCTCACACCCTATATACACCCTTGAGTGTATGTATATCATGTTGCATGTTTGTTCTAGGTAAATGAAATTCATTTAATATTGGAAGATTTGAGTTCCTAGTGTCTTTTTCTATGGATCTTGGTTGGAAAGATTGAGTACATTTATCTTCCTGTGGAATGGTGGTTTGGTATGAAGTTTTAGTTTAATTTCATTGTAGTCCCTTTCTATTTTTGTTTAATGTTGTAAACTTTAAAACTAGAAATGTCTTCAAGGTTGTTTGGATTCATATTTTAAGTTTTTATTTTTTTTATTGTTTATAGTTTGATATTTTTATCTTCATGTAAATTGTTTCCATGTGTTTTTATTGGTTCTCAGGCACTTGTTCCAGGCCCTGGGGATTGGTAATTCCCTTCTAAAGATGCCATGGATCGGGTCAGGTGTTAGTTTAGGTGGTGACCTGGCTTGGTTCAGGATAAAATGTTATCATAATAGGTTACACTTTTTTGGGTCATGTTCATTGGGAAATAGACTGAAAAGACTAGAGCTAGGATTTTTAGGACTTGACATTATGATTTCGAGTGGGGTGTCTGGACATCACATCTTGTGATGAGACTCAACTCACCATGGAAGTTGGGTTTCATTTGAGTACTTTGGTTCTTGTGGTCTGTTGATGTTTGGGGAAATAAAAAGGGTGTTGGGTAAATCCTCTTAGTGATCTTATAGGGCTTGAAAAACCCATGTGAAGTCAGGGATATTGTCCAATACCACTCTCCATGATGTTTGTGTGACTGGAATATGGCTTCCAACCATATTCCAAAGTCACCCATTGTGACGAGTTTACCTTTTTTTGTTCATTGCCTTTATGGGTTTTGGAAAATCATTTTTGAAAAATCTTGTTTGATAATTGTAGAAAGTATATTTTAAAATGGAAATGGTTTTGAGTGAATGAGGTTGGGACTATCAATATTGGATTTTATAACCAAAACTTATGGTTTATTGAAAATTTTTTGTTTGAAAAGAGTGGAATTAATTTTTGAAAGGGTTTTGGAAAATTGTTACAAATGAGAAAATATGACTTATTAATTAAACAGTTATTGATGAAATGGGATTTTCATAACTATTGAAAATTGTTTTGAATGTAATGTTTTTTTTGGAATTTATGCATGGAGTTTGAAAAATGATTTTGATTTGGTATTCATTTGTCTTTTAAAAAGTTTCACAGAATTCTTTAAACGTGTTTTAAGGGAGGATAAATGAGTTTTTAAATGAGTGGGTATGGGTGAAATGGAGTTTTTTGTGAAACTATGAGTGTTCTAAAGTGAAATGAATTGTTTTGAAAATAATTTGTATGTTTTGAAAGTGGATTCTTATTTGAATTATTTGTGTTTTTTGAAAATGTTTTGTGAGATTGAAAATGGGTTTTGATTTTGTGACCAAAAATTTTGAGAAAATGGAATTGTGGGTTGAATTTTTATTTTGGAAGGTGAAAAAGGTTTTATTTTGACCTTTGGTACTCTCATGAGTGACCACATGCATGGAATATATATGGAAAGTGGGGTGGTTACTGGATTTTCATGATGAAGGGAATGTGTGAGACTTTATGAGGCACAATTGGTGAATTCACAACCCACCCATCCACATGTGTTTCTTCATTTTAAGGTCCACATGTTAATAAAATTATAAACTTTATTCATTTTAGGATTAATAAAATCCTCTAACAATGGAAGAGTGGATACAGAAGGAGTTGAATGAAATCACAATTTCATGAGTTTCTTGAATCATTGAAGGTGAAATTGAGCATCTTTAAGCTTGAAGATCATTCCTGGGAGAGATGAAGTGAATTCTAGAGAGAAATGTGGAAAGTATTCTAGGTTGTTGGTGCGGGCCATTTTCTTCTAGGGCCTTCAAACTTTACATTTGTTTCTTTTACACAAGGGTTCATCCTAAATGACCAGTTTTTCAAGTTTGGTCATAAGAAGCTATTATGGCCATATTCAAGAATCATATGCTACATGGGACATGGTTTAAGGTCCCTCTACTTGAAATTTTTCAATCAACTTCAAGGGTCAGTTCTGGTGGTGTGTTTTAGAGTTATGTCCTATTTTAGATGCAAATGTGGATGTTTTGGAACCTTTCAAGTGATTCTGTTTTAATAGAAGCATGTTCCTCTTCCAAAATATCCTTAAATTTTCTGTTCTAAATGAAGGTGCGATCCAAGTGACCATTCATTAATTATTTCTTATTCAAGGTGAAAATAAGTGGTCCTTTAAGATCTTTTCATTGTGAATTATCATTTTGAAACCAAGAGAGTACTGGGATGTGTGTATTCTGTTGGTGTTGTTTGATTGCATTGTGGTTTCATGTGGCATCAAAAGGATAAGTTCAATTCACCTATATTCAAGGCCTAAGCTGTGAGGCATGAGATGATTCAAACATAAGGTCTCTAGCCATAGGACCCAAAGTGAAGCTGGAATGTACTCAAGAACCCCCAAGGGGGAATAAAGGACCTTGACCTAGTGTCTATCTTTAGTATGAGAAATTGAGACAGTTTCCACATATCTTGTATCTATATCATTTTGAGTGGCCCCATTTTGTGATAAGAGACATTAGAACTATATTTCGTCATTATGATTTGTGTGCTTGGAAGAGTTCCTCCTTGGTTATAAGGAGGCCTAGTTGTCTCATTCTCTTGATCCTCAGTTTGTATACCATTCTGGATGTGAACCTCTGTTTCGTGGTCCTTGTATGACTAGCCTTATAGATTAAACTTTTTTCTGGTTTGGTCTTATATAAGGATGGTGATCCCCATCGTTGAATTGAATCATCTAGCATTTTCCATTTGGTTTAGATTCATTCTCATTGGACCCCTTGGGTGGGGAGTTTAATTTTTGATGGGTGTTTTTTCAGTCTATGTTGGTTGGTGTAGGTAGCTCTCATGTAGGCCCATGTTGGGATCCCATGCTAGCATTCACAAGTTAGCTATGTAGGTTGTTTCTTATAGCGGGTTGACCCATTATGGGTCTCATTGTAATTCCTCTAGAGTGAATCAGTGTTAGTCTATCTCTTTTGGTGGGGAGTCCATTCAGGCCTCTCATGTTGGTAACTGGTTGTGTTTTTTATGTTGACTTAGCAATGGGTGATCCTGTTTTCTTATTTCATGCTAGTGGTGAGGGTTTCATTGATAATGTCTGATGTGTTTTCATTTAAGGGGATGGATTATACGTTGTGTGAATTATCTCCCTTTGACTGATCAACTGGAGGGGTTTAAAATTTTGGAGGTGGGTGGCACATAGTAGGGAGTCCATTTTGGACTCTTTAGTTTGATACGTTAGTCTCTTTTTTATTATCAGTATTATAGTCTTCTTCTCATCTGACTTTCATTGTGAATATTTTTAATCTATGAAGGAGTGTCAGTTTTTTCTTGTGGGATAAACCTTGTTATGGATTTATGGGGACATAAAGCATTAATGGTGGGGATAATTTTCACACCCTAACTCAGAACATTGCATTCATGGTTAGTTTATTTATCATTGAGTCTTATTTTATGTTAAAACAACTATTAAATTAAAATTAAAATGAAATAAAATAAAATATAAAGAAAATGATTTAATATTAATATCATTAAGTTTATTATTATTAATTTTATTAAGTTATTATTATTATTAACTATTATTATTATATTATTATTCATATTACTTTAATTTTTTTCGGGTTTTGGTTCTCCCCCCTCACCCCAATCTTGTTTCATCCCCTATCCTACTCCCCAACCCATTTTACCCATCACCTCCTACTTTCTTACGCACCACCTCCCTACCCTTGTCTGGACCTTCTCTAGTGCGATTCTTCTCTAGCATAACCCCCCAACAACTAGCCACATTTTCTCCTCCCAGTGAAACTCCCTTCTGTACAGTCACCCCCATGAATTCTCCTCTCCAGCATACATGAACCATCCGACGCCAACCTCTCTAGCATGTGGCTCATGTCGACGCCATCTCCCTGGCATGTGACCCCCCCCCCCCCCTCTATCAGTTTTACCCTCTTCTACTACTGGTAATATTCTCAACCTTTCTAAAGTCTTATTTCATTTTTAGGAGGTTTCATTTAGGGTTTGTTCTCATTGGGTAGGTTTTGGTCTTATTGATTATGGATCGATATTTCCTCTTGATGGTGTGGTTGAAGTGTATTTGCAGTTTCAAAACATTTTCTAGAAATTTCTTCACATGAGGTAGGTGGTTCTATGCCCTAGCTATTTTAGATGCTTTAATTTGTCTATTTAATTAATTTTAACAAGTTCCATAGATAAATTATGTGATTTTAATTATTTTATGGTTATATTTTTCCATTCATATATGAATAATTAAATTTTCTAATGGAAATTTCCACATCTTTTATATGTGTATTGTTGGGGAAATTTTTGGAGGTGTTCAATCAATTGATTATGGTTTAATTTTTTTTCCAAAAGTTCTTAATGTGAACGTGTGGTAAAATTTGTTTTCTAATAAAATATAAATTATTTTTTTCATGTTGGTTTTTTATTAAGAACCTTGAAATATTATTTAAGGGTGTGTAAATGATGCATGAATATTTAAAAATTTGGGGACTTTGTCTATGTATGGGATTAGAATGGGGATTGTCCATGGCATTGGTTGGATTTAGTTGTTTGTTTTTCAAGTGTCTGTTAAAAGGTAAATTTATGAATCGTGTTAGTGATGGTAAATGTATTAGAATGGGTTTTGGTTATACTAAATAGAGAATGGATTAGTATCGTTATGTAGACATTTTTTTCACTTTTTTGAATAAGTTGTGAATTGTTTAAAAATGGGATACTTGTTTTGGGAATGAACTTGTTTTATGTGTGATTGAAAAATAGGGTATTAATCCATGGTTTTTAGTGAGCTATTGTGTGCCTTTTTTGTCCTACAAAATGGAGTTTTATGAATTTCAAATCTATTTGAAAAAGGCTTTTGGCATGTGTAAAATGAAAATCAGCTTGTTCATAAAATTGTTTATTCCTTTGGCATGATTGACAATGAGTTGTGGGAGTGGTGATGTGTGTGACATGTGAACATGAACTTGAGCACAATGGAATCTCAGGTAACTAGGTATATGGACTAGGAGAAGCTTTCTAGTGTTACATATGTAGCTCAACCCGGTTTCACTTAGATGGATTGATGAAGACAACACTAAATAAATATTATGATGATTGGATACCCCTAGAATTTTGGATGTTTATTCTCTCTAGTGTCTCTTGAAAGATAATGTTGTTGGTCGTGGTTTCTATACCACATTTTCTTTAAGATGCGAGGTTCCTTGAATCCCAAAAGATCTAGTTTGACCATAAGGATCTACCCATGGTGCTCTACCTAATATGATACTTATGTATAATGGTTCCTTCAATAAGAAAAAAGAGGAAATATTGTGTGTGTGTGTGTTTTCTCTTATAGATCCTTTTTTTTAAGAAATTATTTTCAAAATGGTTTCCCTTTAAAGTGTTACTTTTTAAAGAGTTTACTCACTAAGTGTTTTCCAAAAAAATATTCAAAAAATCTTTTAGTTAAATGAGAATGTTATATAATCATTATAATGTTTCATCATGGACTATTTTTACCCAGGTGAAATACTATTGGGCTTTAGCTCACACCTTACATACACCCTTGGGTGAATGTAGATTTTTTACATGTTCATTCAAGGTAATGGAAAGATGTTTTGTGTTGGAAGAGTTGAGTTCCTAGTGGATTTAAGTGTGAATCATGATGAAGTCTTGATGATTTTTTTCCTCCTATGACATGGAGGTTTGGGATACAGTTTTAGTTTTCCTTCCAATGTAGTCCTTTTTTAGTTTTTGAGTTAATTTGTAAACATTAAATCTAGAAATGGCTCCGGGCTTGTTTGGTTGCATATTTTCAGTTTCTATTTATTTTTATTGTTGGTATTTTGATATTTATATCTTCAGGTAAATCATATACATGTGTTTTATTGGTACCCTGTAACTTGTGACAACATATGGGGATAAAGAACGCACTTCGATTGATTCCACGGATCAGGCTGGGCACTGGTTCGGGTGGCGACCCAGTTTGGTTTGTTACATGATCTCACCTAAAAATACATAGGCCATAGTACATACACTACAATAACCATAGTTGTAAGTAATCATGAACATGTATGACACCAAACTCATGCCTTTCTCCTACTATGCATGACTCACACCATAACTGCTCCACAAGCATGGTCAAATCACATCTCTCACAAAAACACTGGGTCCACCACCCCACAAGAATGTTCACATATCACCCGAAAAAACCTAGGCTATCAACACCACAGTTTAATGAAATGGAAGACCTCCATACATCACATACATTGCAATAGATACCTCTCATGGAAGAGAGGGTGAAAGAGTGTGTACCCATCCATCTATCCTCTTCACTGGGTGTCGGAAAAAACACCCCCATGTTTCAATGATAGTGTCATTATATAGGGGTCAAAATGGGTTGGGTGAATATAGAAATACCAAAGAATATAGATGTATATGCATATAGAAACATAAAAACCTATCTAATGGGTTCACAACCAAACACTAACCAACTTACAAAATGGTAACTTTTACAGCCACCTCAAAATGCATAACACCAAACAAAATTCAAGCCACAAAACACCACTAACTAATTCCCATTATCTAACCCATTCATTTCATTATAAAGTTTCATCAACATTTAACCAAAAAAACCATAATTTATTTTTAAATTTATCATCTCCATCCCTTTAACCAAACCAAAACTCAACCATTCCAATCATTAATAAACTATTATTTATTTGATCACTACACATGCATTTATCACAACACAAACACATATCTCAAGAAACTCATCTTCCCAATCATACCACCACCTAGACTCCACAAAATAATATCCCAAAAAACCAAATTCTCATCACTATAAATTACATATGTCAAACCACCCCGCCTCCCCAAAGGGACAACAAACAATCCATCTCATCTCCTCAAAATCACAACCAACAAACCACATCGCCACCCCCAAAATCACATCCAACAAAACACCTCTCTACACCAAAATCATAACCATTAAATAATTATCCCCACTTTCCCCGAAAACACATCAACAAAACATCACTACCACAATATAATGGCCACACATCATAACACATCCAAAACCATTTTACAAAATTAAAAAGTGGATTTAATCACATTCCACTTTATTTTAGGGGTGTTATCAAACAAACCATAATCTGGGGGAAACCATTTTATTACCCATATATAAGTAATTAACTAATTATCATTTTTAGGGTGATATAAAATGATCATAATAATAGTAGTAGGGAAATCACATATCATCCTGTGCAAACAATTCCCCAAAGACCGAAATTTTTAATGGAGAATAAAGCTCATACAATCCATCATATCATAATCATAACAAAGACATAAAGACATCTGAAACCTTCCCCTTTCCCATTTCAATTTCATATAGCCCATTCATTATCTTTGATTAATAAAGATCAACCATAACCCATATATAATAATAGAAAACCCCTCCCACTTGATACAAATAAAGAGAAACAAGGAATTCCATTATATCATAAAATATTTTCCAACTTGTTGCATACTTTATGGTGAAGAAGAAGTTCCCAAAAACGAAAAATAAATATGGGAATCCAAAAATAAATTTACAACTCACTGAAGTATCATACAATTGCATCCCAAATACACACACAATACTAAACTTCACCATCGCAGTGAATCAGCAATGAATAATGGAAATAAACTGATGGGGATGAGAGGATAACTCACCAAAAATTGAATGAAATCCTAGAACCATTACCCATAAAAGGGAATCCCAAATTATTGAATAAGGTTCCTCTATATCACCTAGAATAAGATAATGGAGCACCAGATATAGGGTTTGTGGATACAAATGAAAACTCATAAAAATTAAAGATGTGTTGGATATGACATTTAAAACTATGTAATCCCTACATATCCTCTAAATGATGACCTTTATGTTCTAAAAAAATCACATCACCTCAATAGATTTTTACATCATATTTATTACACATAATGAACTTTCCACACACAAGCTATGAATCACCTTTACACATCATGTACACTTTTCATGATGTGTATTTCCTATGCCTCTAGATTTTAGGTGCTAAAATACTCCAGATCTACTCTAGGCCTACACCAATCACCTCAAACACCCAAAAATGACTATGTAACATTCCATGTATGCACATATCATTACATAAAATACCACTCAATTGATTATCACCCTCAAGAATCCAAAACCAATCCCTAAAGGAAAGGGGTATGAACAAACACCCTGGGAGATACCTCTCAAGAATGTCATCATACCACAAATTCAACCACTACGCCCCCATACTAAACCAGTAGCCATACACATCTCAAAAAAACTCATCACCATAAATCTACATAACAAAAAACATTTAAACAACTAAAATATCCACCAAGAAAAAATTAATCAGTGAATTATGTCATTTATTTAAAGAAATTATATATTTTGTGCGACACTGACATTCCCGTATGGGTTTAATTTCATCCCATTTAGTGCATCCTGATTAGGAATCTGGTCCTCCCCTTTTCCTATTTTAGGAAATTATCACACATCACAGAACACACATCTTATAACAGGGAAACAACACGTCTCAAAATATATAAGGATCCAAACATCACATCAGAATGAAAAACATAGAAAGAAAAAAAATCAATACCACTCTGGAAACATGGCACACATATGCATCTCTCACACCCATGTACTCACCTCTAGGACAACTTCCCTCCACAACACATGAACTGATGGAATGGTCCACCCACATTGGTGCTTCTCTTGGAAATACCAAAACTCAAATTTCCAATCCAAGAACATCATGTTATCCTTGATATCTAACTCTCCCTGTAAATGAAATAGTATTAATCATCAAGATACTAAAAAATATAACAGATGTGGAAGAAAATGTGGATCATCTTCATCCATAGTGAAAATGTAAACCGATATTCCACCATCATAACTTTCTCCAAAACCTCAATTTTCCCAAAAAAACTTGGAGAAATCTTACTCCACCTATAAAGACTCTGATACCCACACCATGTGGAAACCTTCAAGAACTTTTGGTCTCTAACCTCGAACTATAAGGGACTAATCCTGTGATCAGTATAAGACATATTCAATTCTAGTGATACTTTTATCCTTTCAAAAAAAATTTGAACCTTATCTATTGTGCTATGAACCACATCGGGTCCATGAACTAATTTCTCTCCAACCTCCATCCAATACAACCGGGAATAAAACAGTCTCTCATAGAAAATCTCAAATGGATCCATGACAATTGATGAGTGATAATTATTTTTATAAGAGAACTCAACCAATGAAAATTGTTATAACTATGATCCACTAATGTACAATACAAATTCCTACAATATAACCACCATTTTCTAGATACTTTGATCTTCCAACCAATATATATATGGTTGGAAAGTTGTGTTGAGGGTAACTATTTTCCAAAAGCATGTTCTAATCCCCTCCAGACTCGCGAGGTAAAAATGGCATAATGGTATGGGGAAATGAATATCCTAACACCATTAAAAAAACAACTCATCCATATACTTTTAATCTAAATCATCCACTGCTTCTGACTTCTAGATCACTACAAAGTGGTCTGATTTCACAAACTGTTCAACGATCATTTAGATAGAATCATGACCTCCCTATTACATGGGTAACCCTATGGTAAAATTCATCAAGATTTCACTCCATTTCCAGAATATAATATATAGTGGTTGAAAAAACCACCAAGAACACGAAGTAAGGCCTTTACTATCTAGAAAACCAAGTACCTTACCACAAACTCCGCCACTGATTGTTTCATCTCAGGCCCCTAAAACTACATCATCATGCCAACATACATCATGGAAACTCTCAGTTTTAACTCCAAAGGTGAAATATAAAACTCATGAATGATTCTATTATACATCACTATAGAAACAATAAACCTTACATGAAACAACATCCAATTCCAACCATCCTTCGACCATCCCTACAGAGCATCACCACGGGAAACATGATCACTCATTAACATTGCCTCTAAGCCTCCCATCCCAGAATCCTCCTCCTGTTGCATTAGATAATACTACACAATCATCAAAAATAAATATCCTCTAATATATTCCACCCTTTCATCTATCTATAAGTATACCAACTCCATAAGTGCTCTCCAAGAACCCCAATACCCCTAAACATCTTCCTTCCCTAACATCCAACTACATGAATTGGCCACAAAATTCTGTTTTCTTATGGTTTAAGGGATCAAAAAATAATAATCCATATGAAACTTCATCCACATCCACTTCTTCATGTTTATATCACACTAAGAAAAGACATTACTCCAAAAATTGTGATCCGTTAACCCCCCAAAGCACTCTCCATGGAGGTAATTCCTCTGCAACTTCATTGAAAACACAATATCTTCTAGCTCCAAATTATAGGTGGATTATTTATTCTCATGGGGAAATAACTACCTAGAATAATGAGGGATCAATTTTATATACTTCACCAACACTCATCCCAATCCCAAGAGGGAATCATCAAAAAATACCTCAAACATACATTTCCCTCAGGAAAATAAAGCACTGGAGAACTGAATAACATCCCATTAAGGTAAAAAAATGATTCCTGGAATTGATTAGGGTAAACAGAATCCAGGTATTTAATTTTCAACACTATCAATGGGGCAACAAATAAATGGAAATTAGTCATAAACCTCTGATAATATTCTGCAAGACCAAGAAAATTGTGAACCTCTATACCGTTCCTGGGTGAATCCCAACAAACAACTACCTAAAGCTTCAAAAGTTCCACTTCCTCACCCTTCCAAGACACCACATCCATTAGAGTTAAACCTATAATTCCTAAAACATACACATGTAAACCTTACCATAGAGGTGGTGTCAAAGGAATAACAAGATAGATTTGAGATGATCGACATGATCCTCCTCTAACATCGAGTAGATCAAGACATGACCAATGAATATGATGATGAATGAGTCCCAGAACTCATGAAACATAGAGTTCATAATCCCCAAGAACACAATGGGTGTGTTAATAAATCAAAATATCATGAATGTAAACTTGAAGTGCCCATACCTTCATCCGAAGTCAGCCGTCACGATATCACCCAACTTTACCCAAAACTGGTGATATTTGGACCACAGATCGATCATGGAAAACCAAACCACTCCTCCCAGCTGGTCAAAAATATCAAATATCCATGGATGATTGTAATGGTTCTTTAACGTCACCTTATTAAACCCTTTATGGACTATGAACAACCTTGGACTACCATTTACCTTATTAGAGAATAACTCTGGAGTACCCCACTGTGACACACTTGGCCAGAGAAAACACTTCAACATGAATTCATCAATCTGAATATACCAATTCTGAAGATAGGATGTTTCCATACGATTAGGATCCATTGAAATAAGATAATCACTAGGATACATGTTGATCCCACACTCAACATCACATGGGGGGGTGGTGGTAAAGTCACATCCTCCCCAAGAAATACATACATAAACTCCCCAATAGCCATGGGAACCTCTAATATCACAAACTTTTATAATTCCATTAAAAAAATCATCCACCAACCAAATAAGGGTCTTCACAAACTGACTACCCACTTGAAAACCCCACTAACCAATAAAAACCACATGCTGGTCATCAACATGTAGGAATAGGAATCTCCCATGAAAGAGTTAAATAACATAAATCATGGAATACAACTAGTAAATGTCAAGGATAAAATTGTATGGATGCATCTATAGGAAGAAAAGATCCGCATGGGACTGATGTGGCCTCATCATTAGTCTACACCACCACCACAAAAAACACAAGTTAGCGAGGCCATTTAATGGTGTAGTCAACACTAGGGGAACATGAAGCCTCTCTTAATCTATTTCTATTTCATGGTCATGATTGGGTGTACAGAAGGAGTGTGAATTTCCTAAATCAAAACATTAAAAAACAAGGGTACTAAAAAAATTTGATCATACCTCTAAAAAACATTGGACCTTAGGGAACTACCTTTTCAACTACATGAAACAAACCACACCCAAATCATCTACATCTCTACCAATGACCACCAATATGATCATTTTTAGGTAAAGTTACTTCAACATGAGGAACATCGAAAGGCTTGACTCAACATACTCTATCTCCCCTCAGTGGGGTGAAATATTTCTTCCCTTGATGCTAAAATGGCCTCGCTAGAAACTACTATGGAGGCTGGCATTGAACCTATCCCCCACTATAAAACTGAGGTCATGGAACCACTACGTACAATTCTGGAAATTTCCACAAACCCCAAAACCAAATTTTTTTTGGAAATAAATCCCCATGAATAATATAGAAGCCACTAGTCCGAGAAGGATGGAATGTAAGCTACTAAGATTGATCCCCACTTTTCCAAAGCATTAATGTCATGGCTCCTAAGAACTTCCACTAAAAATTATTATCCTTAAGGAACCCTAATAGTTCCCCTCTCATGGTAAACATCCTCATGTGTGTGTCCACTCGATTACCTCCACCTTCTTTTGGACCTCCAGACACATGGTAACATAAAAGGATTAACTGCACATTGGATATAAGGATGACATACCTCCACCAAACAGCACACATGAGAATCCTCATCTGAAAAAAGATCTTGGGAAAAAAGTAGATGGTCCATGAACTTTATTCCCAAATACACCACTTACATACTCCCTTGATGAAGATAAAGAAGCTCTATTACCTTCACTACCTTTATAGTTAATGAAAAGATCTATTACGGGAACCCCTTTTGGAAGCGGATCCATGATACATCTACCTTCATTTGGTCCCCCAGATACATAATCCATAACTAACGTGGATCTCCCCACATCTAAATTACCATCAAAGGTACCTAGTATCCAACTGGGGCCTGAATCAAATTGAACTTCTTCTCAAGATCTTCTAGTTAGCTCTCCATATCAACATCCGAAATACTTCTATGGTACATCCCCTAATCCTACCACTAGAAATCAAACAACATCCTCTTCCATGCCTGATCCTCCTCTACCAGATCAACCCTACAGTGGTCAACCGGTTTATCCTGCTAAACCTCAACTACCTGTGCCAAATGTGGATTATGAACATGGTCCATAACTAAAAAGTAATCATGAATTTCCTAAGACCATTTAGTATTGAATTTTATTGAGATTATTTTTTATTCATTCAATTCATTTTGACCATCCTGAAACAACCCAATTGAGAAATGAACATAGGTCATCATAATGCATGTTCTTCTCATTGGTCTCTTCCCTACACATAGGTTTACCTAAAATTTCAATTAAATAAGATTATATTATGTTCAATGGATCATGGGGAACCCTAAAATCATGTGTCCTAGATAGTTCCCTGGCCTATGTCACTTACTAAGGTAAAATGACCCTGCATCTATACTAACCGATTCAATACTTATTATTCCCAACTCTAATGTCTATCCCATATCTCAACCATAGTATTTTATACCACTATATAATGACCCCTATAATAAAAGATACCTCAATTAGGGGGGGGGATAATTACTCCCGAGTCCCACCTCTAGCTGGCCTCGGGTTGACGACTAGGATCGAGGGTATAAAAATATCATGTATGGGAAGTATTACCCTCTATAATATAAATATGATAAATAGATAATATGGCTCATCTACAATAAACTCCATGAAATAATATAAAATAAGTAAAAAACAATACCACAAGAAAGTATAAATTAAACTGATATAGATAAAAGTCTCCAAAAGTAAATACACAAAAGCAATGCTAACGAAGTGACACAGTAGCTTCCCAATCATTTGATCTAGTAATGTCTATAATGGTCTATGTAATCCTAATTAAAACAAGAAAACATTCTTTATACAAAGGGTGAATATACAAGTATACTCAGTAGGAAAACCATAGTCACTTATTCACATGCGAAAAAAGAAAACTAATTCACCAATGATAAAAAAACAACCAAATAGCACCAATATAGGTATTCTAACCAAACCCAACCATACCAAGGCATGATCACCAAATAAAAAAATAGAAGTAATATAATATAAAAATAATCATATCGATAAAGGGTACCCTGCACCACTTTCTCACTGGTATTCCCCTCTCACACCCAACATTATACATCTTGGAGCTCCCATCTCTTCTGTATACCACACAACACCTTAAGAACTATCACAACACATCAATTTCTCAAAATCCTGGGATCATTGTCCCACAAGCATGACCCTATCACATATATCTCAAAAAAACCTAGTACACAACACAACCACTTTCATAACCAGAGTAATAGGTTATCATGAACATGTATGACATCAACATAGTTCCATATTACAATGATGCACAACCCCCACTATAGCCTCCCAACTAGAATGGTCATATCACATCATGCCTGAAAACCCATAGGCTACCACGAAAAAATTGTGGTCACATATTTCCCAAAAACACCTAGGCTATCACTACCACCATATAATGCACTAAAATACCTCCAATAATGACAACATGTTCAATACATACGTTTCTGGGAAGAGATATTGGGAAAGAGTGGGTACCTATCCATTGGACCTCCTCACCAGATGTCATAAAAAATAACCCATGCATGATTAAGCAGGTGTCAGCACATAGTGTACGATGTGGGTGGGGTTAATATAGAAATCAAAAAGAATATACATGTAATGACCTGCAATTTTGAATAAATCTTGTTTCCTAATTTTGTGTGTTACTTTATTTCATTTGATAACATGAGTATAATTAAAATGAGACCGTTGAGTTTTGACTGTTATATGACCATTGGTCAATATGACCGCTGGAACTAAATGTTTCGATTATTGTCTCTAAATACAAGTGATCTTGGTTAATTAATATAGAAAGAATATTCGATGGGCTCATCCAGTAGTCTTGGGCCGATCGAAGCCCATCTAACAGAACTTGGGAAGGAAGTAGCACCACTGGGCTTTGCTCTAGACCAAACCCAAGCCGAACTTCATCGTGTGAAGCTAGAATGGAATCACCTTCATGAGAAGTTCAAACTGATAGAAATTACTACTTGTGCGATGTTGGCCGAGCCGCCCTCAGATTCTCTCACCATAGCACACCTTATACTTAGGTCATATGCTGGTGTTATAAGGGGCTATGTGACGAGACTGTAGCTTCTTTTTTTAATCCTTTGGGATGAATAAATTGAGATTTCTTCCTTTAGTGATGTTTGTGAAATTTTAAATGTCCGGATAATTTTAGGATGTATTTTATTGATTAATTTAAAAAAAAAATATTTTAAAATATTTATGTAAACCTTAAATAATAAATGCTGTGTAATGATTTTCAAAAAATGGTCTTCTGCAAAAGTGTTCAGTAAGGAATTTGGAGTCTAATATGATCAACTTAATTTTTGATGAATAGTAAATTATGAATAGTGATTTTACGCTTAGAATTAGTAATGTGACCAAATGGATTTGTAATCTCACTTAAAGAAATTATTAATATAATCTAGGAACCTTCATTAATTAATGTGACTCAATAAAATGGTTAAATAATGGTTTCATAAATTATTAGTCAAGTAATAGTTTTTTCAGGTGAATAGTGTTTTTTAATTAAAAATTAAATTAAAAATATTTAGAAAATTATTTTTATAAAATGGACTTTATTTTTGAATTCAGAACATCGATATTATGCTAAGGTAATTTTTAGGGTTTTTTTCTGAAAAAAATGAATTTTCGGTGAATAGTGTATTTATTTAAAAATTAAATTAAAAACATTTTGAAAAATATTTTTATAAAATGGAGTTCATTTTTGAAATTAGAGCATTGATATTTGGTGAAGGTGAGATTTTGGGATTTTTCTGAGAAAGTTGAATTTTTGATGAATAGTGAAAATACAGTTTTTAAGTTACAGGTGTTTAATGACATCATTAAATGATGTATTAAGTATGTAATCAATATGGTCGAATTATGAATAGTAAGATAAGGTTTGAGGTGTCCCAAGTGGCCAATACCATGGGCAAGCCCATGGTTTTGCCAAAACCACCAATGAGGTGTCCCTTGGCCATTAATGCCTTGTCCCCTCACTTTCCCAATAAATACCAATCCATCGTCTCATCCATTCGACTCCAAAATCATCCTCAACGAAGTTCTAGTCTCCTTACCTCCCAAGGAGTCATCCTAAGGTGCCCTAATACCTCAAGGTCCCAACCTTTTAGTTTTAAGAGTTACGTTTAAGGTAAGGGATCCTACCTCCCTCTTTCTTTTCAAGTAATCTCTTTTATGTCATTTATTTTATGCTCCATGATATTATGTTGGAGGATGATATTTTATATTCCTCTTACTTTCATTTTCATTTTCATATGATGAGAGACCCCCTCTTTCTCTCATCAATTAATTTTAAGAAATTTTAAGTGACGCCGTTGGGCTGCCGAATTTTTAAGGGATTCTTTCACCTTTCTCTTTTTTTTCAAAGTTCTACTTTCATGTAAAGCCTTTAAAGTTTCTTTTTATTATGTTGGGGTGTGATCTATATATATATCATACTGATATTCTATTTTCATATGACGATAGACCCTATTTTATCTCGTCAATTCATTTTTGTTGAATTTTAAGTGGCGCCATTAGGCTGCCGAATTTTTAAGGGATTCTTTCACCTTTCTCATTTTCAAAGTTCTACTTTCATGTCAAGTCTTTAAAGTTACATTTTATTATGCCGGGATATGATATCTATATCTATAATACTGATATTTTATTTTCATATGATGAGATACCCTATTTGATCTCGTCAATTCATTTTTGTTGAAGTTTAAGTGGCGCTGTTAGGCTACCGATTTTTAAGTGATTCTTTCACCTTTCTCTTTTTTTAAAGATCTATTTTCATGTCAAGTCTTTAATGTTTCTTTTTATTATGTTGGGGTATTATCTCTATATCTATCATACTTATATTTTATGTTCATATTATGAGAGACCCTATTTGACCTTATCAATTCTTTTTTTTGACGTTTTAAGTGACGCCGTTAGGCTGCCGAATTTTCATAAGAGAAATCTTATTTTTGTCTTCCTTTCATGTTCTTCATTTCATATGGTATATATTTCAAATTTCATTAAAATGTTATTAAATCCTTTATATTCTGTTCCCCTACTTTTTTATGAATCATTTATGAGTGGGTGACCCATGTCCCCTCAATTTTCAATGTTTTCTAAAACCTCGTAACATAGCCGTTATGCTGCAGAATTTCCGTCTCAAAATGTCTCTCTCTTATTCTCAAATTCATTTATTTTATTAAGTGAATACTCAAAGATCTTTCTTATAAAGTATTATTCACATATATACCAAAATTTTCTATTTTAAATTCTGGGATTTACAAACATGAGACCCGCTTTCCTTTTCTGTGGGTTTAAAGTGACATAAAGATCATGTCTTTAAAGTAGTTTTTAAAACGTTATGATTATGAAAGGAAACCCATATCTTTTATGCTATATGGGTTGTTTATGAAATTATTGATGATTATATATGTTTATCACATGATAATAAAGTAAAATTAAGGGTGCTCTCTGATAGCGCTCCAATGCATTGGATATAGACTTAATCTCTGGAGATGACCATTTTTAATGACGCCTTAGTGAATAACCTAGGTAATTTTTAGTGACACCTTGAGGATAGACCTTGGTGAAATGGAAATGATCGTCTATGTTAAATGTTTTAGCCACATTTTAAAGTTATTAAATACGTTATTTTTATTATGATATGACTCATGTTTTTTTCTCATGCCTTAAAGTTCTTTTTCATGACATTGATAATGTATCTCAAGTTCACATGTTAAATGTTTCCCTTGTTGCCCTTACTGGGCCTTCTGCTCACCCTTTCTTTTGATGTATGTCCCAAGATTATGACATGTAGTAATGAACCTAGGATGAACATACAGATAATCCTTTCAAGTGTTTAAGAAATCTGTTTTATGTTTTCATGTTTTAAGTTCTTGGTTTCCAAGACACTAAACCTTAAAGATCCTCAGTTTTGTAAAATGTAATGAAAAGTTGTGTTATAAAAAAGCAGAATTCCATAGTTGGTATCAAAGGATGGTTTAGTTTTTTGTGGAAATTAGGATATGAAAAATTTAGGAAGAAACCTATAGAAATGTTTAAATATAGGAAATATTCATGGTATTTTGGTGAGTATTGAGTTAGGGGTTGCCAAGAAAATACATCCCTATCTGGAAATGAGCAGGTAGAGGTGGCTTTGGCATAGATGTACATTGGGGTAAAACACGAAAACACCGCTTTGATATAGACTTGAATGGGAACTGGTACACGACAATGGGCCTTGCTGCACTCTTGGTTATGACACTCCTGAGGGATATGCTTTGGTAAATTCATAAGCTTAGTATGAACCATTATTAAAGGATCAAATATAAAATAAAATAAAGATTCACATAAGAATATATGATCAAGGATAACCTATATTGGAACCTATGGGATCACAAGTTAGGGTATACTTTCCTTCTATAAGTTTATCCTTCTATGCTTAATGTTTCCTTTTAATGATTATTGGCTAAGTATTTAAGCCCCTAATTATACTTTCCTTTCTTAGTTAATGGTGGGAAATGGAAGAACATGTCCCAACAACCAATGTGATAGGAAATATTACGATTGCCCTATTAATGTGATAGAGATGACGATAGATCAAGTTGAACATATTGTGATTATGGAAAACCAGCTATCAAAAATCACAATTAATAATTGGTACATTGTTTAATGCCCAAATTCATCAAGTAAGAAGAAGATGAAGTCTCAAGGATGTTCATCTGATTAAGTTGATAAGGGATAGAATAACCAATTTCTTTTTTGAAAAAAGTTTGGGAAGTGGAACCAAGGAGAATGTCACAAAAGAGCTGGGAGATGCTTTAAGTGTGGGAAGATAGGGCATAAAGTTTCCAATCGCTTTAAAAAATGGATAATGTGATGAATGGGGATAAGGTTCGACCTGATGTACCTTATACATTTCGATGTCGTAAATGTGGAGAAGTTAGAAATTATCCAAGGCAATGCTCTTTTGGAATGGGTGAGATGCATGATGAGCATCAACAATATTTGAGGACAAGGGAACAATGCAAGTCCTATGCTGAGATGGATCATGATGACTAAAGTACATATAAATTCTTTTCAATAATTGTCTATGTCATGTTGTATTTTAGTTCACTCTCTATGATAATATCTTTTATGTTTTATATGATCATCTAGTAACTACCTAAGATGATTTTATATCATTAAGGAATACATCTATTGTTATGTACCACATGTTGATGTTATGAAGCTGTTCTTCTTAAAAAAAGAGATGATTAGGGGATTGAAAGATGATAATTATTTTGGAATACGGTCACTATTTTGGGAACCCTATATGATCGAGGTAAATAGATTACTACGGTATTTTCTTTGAGGAGTAAAGGTTGAATTACATTTTGAATCGATGAATTTAAGGTGAACTTATGGAAATTTAAGTTACTTATGGAAATGACTAACCTATCTTGGGGAAAATGTGATTAGGTTAGTTACTTTTTGATAAGAGTGGTTGATGTTGTTTGGAGATGAACGACAAAGTATATCTTAGAAGACTATGTTATGAGATCGTTCTTATAATTGGGTTTCAATCTTAGTTTACTTAATTTTGAGGAATTTAAAGGACAATTATTTATGGAATGGTCTATGATGAACTTTGGGTAGTACCATGGAACTTTGAAGATTTAAAAGTAGTTTCCATTCATATGGGATTATTTCTTTTTGAAGAGTTTTTTTATCTTACCATTTATGTTTTTGTGATAATGTTGAAAGATAGAAGAAATTGATAGTTAATCTTTTTTGGATTACATGACTCTCAAGAAGACGATTCTTGTGTTTTGATGAGACCAAGTGTTTTTGAATGCTCATCGTTTGGAGAAAATATTAGTTTTGGTAGAAACTTATTAAAGGATGAATCTCTACTTGAAGGTAGGTAAATTTCCTTATGTTTGTTTTCTATGTAGTAAATGAATTCCTGAAAATTATGAAAAGGAACATAAAACAAAAATGTTGTCTGTTAACGTTTCCCACTGGGAAATCAAATACCGTTTAACCCATCATAAGTTTGTGATTTTCTTATCGTTAACTTTTTCCTAATCACATTTTCTATCACTCTCCCTTAGAACGTGACCCTTTGTTTTCTCCTCCACGTCAATGTTTTTCTACATGGAATCCTAGTATGGGTTAAATCGGGTGACCTTTTTACTTACCTTTCTTTCTTTTAAAGTAATAGTGTTACTGACTCTTTTTCCGATGTGGGACTTTCAATGAAATTTCCAATCCCAATTTTAAAAATTGCGAGGACACAATTTATTAAGGGGGGAAGATTATAATGAACTGAAATTTTGAATAAATCTTGTTTCCAAATTTTGTGTGTTATTTTATTTCATTTGATAACATGATTATAATTAAAATGAGACCATTGGGTTTTGACTGTTATATGGCCATTGGTCAATATGACCGTTGGAACTAAACATTTTCATTATTGTCTCTAAATACAAGTGATCTTGGTTAATTAATATAGAAAGAAGATTTGATGGCCTCATCTAGTAGTCTTGGGCCGATCGAAGCACATCTAATAGAACTTTGGAAGGAGGTAGCACCACTGGGCTTTGCTCTGGACCAAACACAAGCTGAACTTCATCGTGTGAAGCTAGAATGGAATAGATTTCACAAGAAGTTCAAACTGATAGAAATTACTACTTCTGCGATGTTGGTTGAGCCGCCATCAGATTCTCTCACCATAGCACACCTTACACTTAGGTCATATGCTGTTGTTATAAGGGGCTATATGACAAGACCGTAACTTCTTTGTGTAATCCTTTGGGATGAATAAATTGAGATTTATTCCTTTAGTGAAGTTTGTGAAATTTCAAATGTCCGGATAATTTTAGGATGTATTTTATTGATGAATTAAAAAAAAGGATATTTTAAAATATTTATGTAAACTCTAAATAATTAATGATGTGTAATGATTTTCAATAAATGGTCTTCTGTAAAAGTGTTCAGTAAGGAATTTGGAGTCTAATAAGATCAAATTAATTTTTTATGAATAATAAATTATGAATAGTGATATTATGCTTAGGATTAGTAATGTGACCAAATGGATTAGTAATCTCACTTAATGAAATTATTAATATAATCTAGGCACCTTGATTAAGTAATGTGATTTAATAAAATGAATAAATAATGGTCTCATAAATTTTTAGTCAAGTATTAGTTTTTCTCTGGTGAATAGTGTTTTTAATTAAAAATTAAATTAAAAATATTTAGAAAATTATTTTTATAAAATGGACTTTATTTTTGAATTCAGAACATCGATATTATGCTAAGGTAATTTTTGGGGTTTTTTCTGAAAATAATGAATTTTCGGTGAATAGTATATTTATTTAAAAATTAAATTAAAAATATTTAGAAAATTATTTTTATAAAATGGAGTTCATTTTTGAAATCAAAGCATCGATATTTGGTTAATGTGAAATTTTGGGAATTTTCTGAGAAAGTAGAATTTTTGATGAATAGTGAAAATACAGTTTTTAAGTTACGGGTGTTTAATGACATCATTAAATGATGTATTAAGTATGTAATCAATATGGTCAAATTATGATTAGTAAGATAAGGTATGAGGTGTCCCAAGTGGCCAATACCATGGGCAAGCCCATGGTTTTGCCAAAACCACCAATGAGGTGTCCCATGGCCATTAATGCCTTGTCCCCTCACTTTCCCTATAAATACCAAGCCATACTCTCATCCATTCGACTCCAAAATCATCCTCAACGAAGTTCTAGTCTCCTTACTTCCTAATGAGTCCTCCCAAGGTGCCCTGAAGCCCTCAAGGTCCCAACCTTTGAGTTTTAAGAGTTACGTTTAAGGTAAGGGATCCTACCTCCCTCTTTCTTTTCAAGTAATCTCTTTTATGTCATTTCTTTTATGCTACATTTTCTTATGTTGTAAGATGATCATTTATATTCCTATTAATGAAATTTTCATGTTCATATGATGAGATACCCCCTATTTCTCTCATCAATTCATTTTAAGAAATTTTAAGTTACGCCGTTAGGCTGCCGAATTTTTAAGGGATTCTTTCACCTTTCTCTTTTTTTTCAAAGTTCTACTTTCATGTCAAGTCTTTCAATTTCCTTTTTATTATATTGGGGTATGATATAAATATCTATCATAATTATCTTCTATTTTCATATTATGAGATACCCTATTTTATCTCTTCAAATCATTTTTTTGAAGTTTAAGTGACGCTGTTAGGCTGCCGAATTTTTAAGGGATTCTTTCACCTTTCTCATTTTTCAAAGTTCTACTTTCATGTCAAGGCTTTCAACTTAATTTTTATTATGTTGGGGTATTATCTCTATATTAATAATACTGATATTCTATGTTAATATGATGAGTGTCCCTATTTTATCTCTTAAATTCATTTTTGTTGATGTTTAAGTGGCGTCGTTAGGCTGCCGAATTTTTAAGGGGTTCTTTCACCTTTCTCTTTTTTTAAAGATCTATTTTCATGTCAAGTCTTTAATGTTCCTTTTTATTATTTTGGGATATTATATCTATATATATCATACTTATATTTTATGTTCATATTATGAGAGACCCTATTTTTCCTCATCAATTCTTTTTTTTGAAGTTTTAAGTGACGCCGTTAGGTTGCCGAATTTTCATAAGAGAAATCTTATTTTTGTCTTCCTTTCATGTTCTTCATTTCATATGGTATATCTTTCAAATTTTATTACCATGTTATTAAATCCTTTATACTCTGTTCCCCTAATTTTTTATGAATCATTTATGAGTGGGTGACCCATGTCCCCTCAATTTTCAATGTTTTCTAAAACCTCGTAACATAGCCGTTATGTTGCAGAATTTCCGTCTCAAAATGTCTCTCTTATTCTCAAATTCATTTATTTTGTTAAGTAAATACTCAAAGATATTTATTCTAAAGGTTTATTCACATATATACCAAAATTTCCTATTCTAAATTCTTCGATTTACATACATGAGACCCACTTTCCTTTTTCGAGGGTTTAAAGTTTCATAAAGATAATGTCTTTAAAGCTGTTTTAAAACATTATGATTATGAAATGAAACCCATTTCTTTTATGATATATGGGTTGTTTATGAAATTATTGATTATGAAAAATTTGGATCACATGAAAATAAATACAAATTAAGGGTGCTCCCTGATAGCACTCCAATGAATTGGGTAAAGACTTAATCTCTAGAGATGACCATTTTTAACGACGCCTTGGTGAATAACCTTGGAAATTTTTAATGACACCTTGGGGATGGACCTTGGTGAAACGAAAATGATTGTCTATGTTAAATTTTGTAGCCACATCTTCAAGTTATGAAATACATTATTTTTATTAGGATATGCCTCATGATTTCTTTTCTCATGCCTTAAAGTTTTTTTCATGACATTTTTGATGTATCTCATGTTCACATGTTAAATGTTTCCCCTGTTTCCCTTACTGGGCCTTCTACTCACCCATTCTTTTGATGTATGTCCCCAGGTTATGAGATGCAGTAATGAACCTAGGACGAACATAAGGAGAATACTTTCAAGTGTTTAATAAGGACGTTTTATATTTTCATGTTTTAAGTTCTTGGTTTCCAAGACACTAAACCTTAAAGGTCCTCGGTTTTGTAAAATGTAATGAAAAGTTATGTTATAAAAAGGAGGGATTCCATAATACATGTATATACATATATTCACACACAACCCCATCCAATGGGTTGATAACCAAACACTAACACCTCATAACTTCATAACTTTTTCTGCCACATCTAAACAGATAAAACCATACAAATCACAAGCCACATCACACCAAAAACTAATTCCCATTATCCACCCCATTTATTTCATTATTTAACATCTTACACATTTAACCTAATAACCCATCATTTATCTATTCATTTATCATTTTTTTTCATTATTACCAAACTGAACCATGATCATTTCAATCATTTGTAAATAATTATTTATTCCATAACTACCCAGGCATCTAGCACAATAGAACCACATATAACAGGAATCTCTTCATTTTAATCGTACCACCACCTTTCCATTTCCATAGCATGAGAAAACAACCAACACATACCCACCCCAAAAGCAAGACAAACAAACCAACCCACTACCCCAAATGAAAGGCCAACAATCCACCTCACTACCCCAAAATAAGGGCTAACAAACCACTTCAGTGCCAAAAAAGAACGACCAAAAAAAATCTTCCACACATTACCCAACAATAAATAAACCATAAATCTCCACCCAAAATCATAGCCACACATCATAGCACATCAATTTTGTTTATATATTTTTAAATGGGATTTTATCATGTTACACTTAATTTTAGGGTGTAATCACATTACGTATAATCACAGGGAAATGATTTTGTTACCTAGATACAAGTAATTAAACTATTTCCAACATTATAGTGATATCAAAAAATCACAAAAAAAGTAGTAGTCACACGACATATCATTTATAACAAACAAATCCCCCAACAACCACAATTTTCAATAGGGAATCAATCCCATACAATCCATCATGTCACAATCATATAAAATGAGAAAAAACATGTGGAACCTAGCCCTTTACCATTTCAATTTCAAATAGATAGTTTTCATCTTTGATTAACCCAAAATATTCATAACACAAAGAAAAAAATGTAAAAATCTCTCATATGATACCCAATAAAGAGATGCAAGTTATTCCCTACCTCAAAGAAGCTTTTCCAACTTTTCGTTCACTACAGGGTGAAGAAGAAGAACCCAAAAACCTAAAAAACACATAATAAAATGAAACTTAACATACAACACTCCAAAGGATCATCAAAATGTATCCCGAAAACAGAAAAAAAATCCAATCCACACTACCATAGTGAAACCATGAAGAGAAATGTGAGTAAATTTATGAGAAAGAGAGGAGAATTCACCAAAGATTGAAGAATGAAAGCTAGAAATTAATACCCATTGAATAAAATCCAAAATACATGAAGAAGGTGTCATTGGATCACATGGAATGAGAGAAGGTATCAGCCACTATTGGTTTTAAGGAAACCATAGACTTCTCTAAACATTAAATGATTCCCTACTTAGGACATTTTTATGTTATTTAATCTCTACATGCCATGTAAATATTAGGCCTTAAACTGAGCAAAAAAATACATTGCTTAGAAGTATTATTTCACCTAATTTATTACATATCATGATCCAACTCACACATTCCATGAGTCATCTATACACATCATGTACTTTAAACATTATGTATTTCCTCTGCTTCCATATTTTAGCATCCAAAATCCTCTATAACACTCTTGGATTCTTCTATGTAGATTCAACACACAAAAAAAAAAGTAATAGACTGATTATGAATGAACCATGACCTAAAATTCCTATGAAATTATTCTCTTCCTTGAGAATCCTATAACAAGACAGGAATGAAAGGGCTCTTAACAACCACCGTAAGAGATACCTCTCAAGGATATCATCATACCTCAAATGCTAACACTATACAAACATGTCATACCAATGGATACAATCATCTCCCATTGCCTTATCCTCACACAACCACATAACACCAACCATTATAATCAACCAAAAACACCTTACCAAACAAAAAAATTATGGAATTCTGTCCTTCATGTCAGGATACTATCTTCTTCAGTTGGAACTGACTCATTCTAAATGTTTTAATCACTTCAATGTTAACACATCTGGATTTGGAATCATGTCCTCCTCTTTTCATATGTGACTACATTATCACACATCACACAACACCGATCACATCAAGGTAAAAACATGTCATATAAAATAAAATGATCCAAATATCACATCATAAAAAAAATCAAAAGAAACCATCAAAACAACTTTGGTTACTAGGAACACATCTGTATCTCTCACTCACAAGGAATTTTCCACAAGATGAGATCCTCCACAACACATGAACCAAAGGAATGGTCCACCCTTGCAGTGACTTATCTTAGAGAACATGTATCTATACTAGTCACTCAATGAATGTCATGATGCCCTTGATATCCATCTAACCCTAGTTAATGGCATGTGAGTCATTGTGAATATACCATAGAAGATGATAGATATAGAAGACGACATGGATCCTCTTCAACCAATTTGGAAATTCCAACTGATATTCCACCTCACCATGTCACCCCATTACCTAAAATGCCTAAAAAAACATGGGAGAACTCTTACCCCCTCCAAACCTCTACTATCCACATTGATTGTAATCCTTTAATAACATGTGGTCCCCCTCCTCGAGCTCGGAGGGTGTCCTCCTACGATCGACATAATACTAATGTTAGTCATGTAAGGATTTCATATTATCACAAAAAACACAAACCTTATCCATTTTCTTATGCACCACATCAGGTATAAGAACTATTGCATCCTTAAACTCCATCTAGTGCAATGAAGAATGGCATGGTCTCCCATATAAAACCACAAATAGAGCCCTTCCAATGGAAGAGTGATAACTATTGTCATAAGAAAACTAATCCAAAGGAAAGTGTTTTACCCAATATCCACAAATGTTCAATAAAAAAGCCATAAACATATCCTCTAACATCTGGATAGTATTATCTTTCTACATGACTTTTTGAGGGCGGAAATAGTGCTTAGGCATAACAGAGTTTAAAAGTGTATTGTAATACCCTCTTGAATTGTGTGGTAAAATGTGTATCCCGATATGAGAAAATGGACCTTATAAATACATGAAACCACACCACCTCATTCACATACCACCTTTTCAATGCATACACTTCCCTAGACTCATCAATCACAATGAATTGGGATGATTTAGGAAACCAATTCACAATCACCCAGATAATATCACAACAACCCTATACACTGGGTATCCCTATGAAACATCCATTGAGATTTAATCACATTTACACCTATAAAAATACAAGGGATGAAGAAAACCTCAAGGAACACTATGCTCAACATTTACCTACTAAAAACCCAAGGACTTTTACAAAAACTCATCTACTACCCATTTAATGTCGGGCCACCTAAACTATATCCTCAAGAAATGATATATCTATGAAATTCATAGGTGTACCAAAAAGGGTGAGTTCTGAAAGTCACTATGAAATATCTCTTGAATCACTACTAGAACAAGCAACATCCCATAGAACAACATTCGATTCTAACCATTTTCTGACCGTCCCTACGAAGCATCAGCCTATCCCACATGATCGTGAACCACCTCCACCTCTATGTCTCCCCACAGGTACTCATCCAACAATTTCCTTAGAGGATATTGGAATGTAATATCAAACAAATATCATCTACCATCATCCACCCTTGAATATATGTGAATGGTATCCAGCTCCTCTATTTCCCACCAAGAATCCTAAACTCTCAAACAACATCCATCCCCAACATAATGCTGAATGAATCATAAAAAATTTTCCCTATTAATATGGTGTAAGGGGTCTCAAAATCATTGTAAAAAAAATCCCATCCAAATATTCTCTTTTAATTTAATATCAAAATTATAAAATATATACCTCATACTCTTGTGATCCAGGAAGACGACAAAGTACTCCCAAATGAGGTAAAGTTGCCACAACTTCACTTTAAATAGAACTACCACTATCTCTATATCATGGTGGCATAGTTATGATTATTGGGATATAGTTTCCTAGACTCATATGATATCACTTACCTATACTAAATCAATAAGCATCGCAAGCCTAGGGGGGAAGAACAAAAAAAGTCCTCAAACATCACACCATCCTCATGAAAATAAAGCACTTGAGAGATTTACAACTTCCCCTTCAGGTAACAAAACATTACCTGGAATTGATAATTCCATAAATAGTCTTTTTATTTCTTAGTCAACACCGTAACAAGGGTTTTAACTTGAGGAAAATTGGGAAAAATTATGATAATCTCCTAAAATAATAAGAAAACTACAAATTACTTTCAAGTTATTGGGTGCTTCCCATGAAATAACTACCTCAAAATTCGAAGGGTCCACTGCCACTCCCTGATGGGACACTAAAGTCATAAGTAAATGCACCTATATTTTCTAAAACCTACACTTGAAAAAATTCCCATAGATCTATTGGTGTCGAAGGATCTATATGTAAACTCTAAGATGGTCATAATTCTCCCCCCACGTGTTTGAGTCGACCAAGAAATAATTTATGAATAAGATGATGAACTGATGTAGTAAATGATGGATCATAGAATTTATAACCCCCATGAACATGTATTCTAAATGAGTAACACCAAATGAAATTAATACAAAATTGATGTTCTGATCACTACATCCAAATCTAGTTATCACGATATCTCCCTTATTTACTCTCAGCTGGTTAAATCTAGACTAGATGTTGGTAATAGAAAGCCAATTCTCCCCTAATAGATAGTAAAATATTATTGTATATCCTTAGAATAGGGAAATGGTTCTTTAATTGCACATAATTAAAATTGTGGTAGTAAAGGAACACCATCCTAATATCATCCAACTTAATAGAAGAATCCACTAGAGCACCCCATAAGGATACACTAGGCTAGATAAATCCATTTTACATCATATCATATATATAAATTCTAAACCCCATGACTCAAAATGTTTCATATGATATAGAAATAATGAAATTGTAGAATCACCAATATTCATGTTTATCCAAAAATCAATATCACGTCGAGGGGTAACATCATAACCTACTTGGGAAAAACATCCAGATTATCTCTAATAAAGAGTTGAATTTCTACCATCCCATCTTATGAAAACAACTAAGATAACAATTAAATAAGGGGATCCATATGCTTATTGACCACATGAAAACCCCTCTCATTAAAGAAAACCACATGAGGTAAATCCCCATTCATGTTTATGGAACTCCTATATAATATTTAAAAATAGTACACCTCGAATACAACTAGTTGATGTAGAGGAATATGTCATAAGTATTAATCTGTAGATTGAAAAGTTTCCCATGGGACTAATGTAGCCCCATCATAAGTCTACAACCTCTACAAACATCAAAAACGTTATTTTGGCCTTCGACTAGAGTAATCAACCCTAATAGCCTGGAAAGCCTCTCCAAGTGTCTTCCTAGAGTACAAACAATAGTGGGTGAAACAATAGAGTGTATATCTCATAATTAATCATGGAAAAATTACGGCTAAAAAAATTATAATACCTCTGACTATCTCTATCCCCTAGGTAAATTCTTTCTACGCTGTGTGAAACTGACCATGACCACATCCCTTGACTCTCTACTAATAACCACCTCCATGACTATGCTTAGGTTGAGCACCTTGAAGACATAGAACATTGTATTGTCGACCATTACATGCTCCATATCCCCTTGGTATAGTGAATACTGGCTTCCCCTATTTATTGAATTTCCTAACTGGAAACTACTGTCGGGTCCATCACTGAACCTTCCCACCTCCCCCAAACTAATCTTGGGGAACCACTGGGAACTATTTTTGGTGATGACCAAAAACCCCACAAAAAAACAAACTGGACCAAGGAACCCAAGAAAAACATAGAAACCAATGGCCCCAAAATTTCTAAAAGGAACCTAAAATGGTCAACTACAAATTGGCAGAATCATAAATGTTATAGTGAATGAGACATTCCATTGAATATTTGCTCGTTAGGGAATGATTTTTGGTTCCCCTATCATGTTTAACCACTTTGTGAGTGCATCTACTCGATCAACACTTCCTTCTTCTGAATCTATAGATATTACAACAATGTAAAAGGGGTAATTTCATATTGGATAGGAAGATGAAGTACCTCCTCAATAATTCTATAATGATACTAATAATTCAAAAATTAATAGAGTGAAAACATAAAATTACTTTGAACATGATTTATAACCCCCTCACTAACATACTCCCTAAATGAAGAGAATTAAGTTCCCACCTCTTCACTGTCTTTATGGTCGACAAAAGGAAATCTGCTAGGAACTCTATCTGGAATCGACTGATGAAACATATTACTCCTTCCAATCCCCCAAATAGAGCATCCACCTTAACATATTACTCCATACATCCGACTAAATTCCATAGGTACCTAGTATCCCACTGGGGTTCAGATCAAACTAAATTCAATCTCAAGATCCCCCTTCTATATCTCCATATCTACATCTATAACACTTTCATCATACATCCCCAAACCCTACCGCTGGAAAGAACATGATGTTCTCTATATGTCATTATCCTCTTCTACTAGATTGACCCTATGGAGATCAACTGATTCATCCTACTGAACCTCAACTGCCTGTTCCACACATTGAAAATGAAAAGGATCCATAGCAGAAAAGTAAATTAAAATTCCTAAAGAACATGTAGTATGGTTTTTATTAATATTTATTTTAATTCATTAAATTCATTTTAGAAAACGCAAAAAAACCAATTAAAATAATTACACCAGTCATAATGATGTTTGTACATATCCTTGGTCTCCACCCTACAAATAAGTCTATGTCACTTGGTCTTTCATTAATCTTAGAGTCAGTGCATTAGATCATGGGGCCCCAAAAATCCCATGTCCTAGCTGGTATCCCTAGACAATGTCATATACCATGGTAAAATGGTACTACTTCCATAAAAACCTATGAAATCCTTTCTCTTCCTAACTCTAAACATCATTCTATCTATCACCCATAACCTTTGATATCAGTATGTAATAACCCATCCCTCAACTGATTCTGAAATGAGGGGAGGGAGATAATAACCACCGAGTCCCACAACTTGTAGGCCCTAGGATGGAGACTAGAATTGTGGGTATAAAAATATCATGTACGAAAGGAATTACACTCTATAATTTAAATAGTATTGGGAGATAATATGAATATCCCACAATAAACTCAATGAAATAAAATAAATGAAATTAAAAACCATCCCAAATGCATTTATAAATTTAACTGATATAGATAAAGGAATACAAAATTGAATACCTAAAATCAATACTAAAGTAGTGGCAAAAAACAATCCACTGGACTGAGCTAGTAATTTCTATCAATTTCCATGCAATCCTCATAAAAATATATAAATAGTTTATATACATAGGGTGAGCATGCAAGTATACTCTGTAGGAAAACCGAAAGCCTCTCATGAAAATTTGAACGAATACTAATGGACCCATGGGGAAATAGGAGTGCCAAAAAGAACCTATATATGTATGCTAACCAAATACTACCTTACCAAGGCATGATCAGCAAATAAAAAAAATCAAGTAATATAATATAACATGAAACATAATGATAAAGGGTACCCTACACAACTTTCCCATTGGTATGAATCTCTCACACACCAAGGTAGTACATCCTATCACTCCCATCTCTTTTGTATACCACAACACCCTATATGCATAGTTATGTCAAATCACTCCCACCAACACATTGGCTTACAACCCCACAAGAATGACCACATCACATATTGCAAAAAAACACCTAGGACACAAAACAACCACATCCATATCCAAAGTAGTGGGATATCATGGAAATGTTGGACATCATCCTTATTCCATCCTCCTATCATGAAAGACCCACACCATATCCCTCCCACAAGTATGGTCACATCACATCTCTATTAAAAACACATGGGCCACTACCCTACAAGAACATTCACATCTCACCCAAATACAACTAGGCTATCAAAACCACCTTATAATTCATTAACAAACCTCTAGACATCATACATTGTGCAATATCTACCTAATCTTGAGGTGAAAGTGGGAAGAGTGGGTACCCAACCATCCTTCCCCCTCACCAGATGTTAGTAAAACACCCTCCTACTAACTATATAGGTGTCATCACATAGTTCTCCACATGGGTGGGGTGTGTATAGAAATCACAAGGAATATAGAATTATATACATACACAGACACACGACCCCAATCAATTGGTTCAAAACCAAACACTAACCAACTAAAAAAATCTTCACTTTTTATTCCACCTATAAATGCATAACATAAAATAAACCACAATCTACATCACATGAAAAACCAATTCCCATTATCCATCCCATTTGTAACATTATTGAACATCATCCAGATTCAATCACAAAGACCATTACTTATTTATTCATGTATAATTTCCATCCCATTTACCATACAAAAAACCGTCCATTTAAATCACAACTAAACAATTAATTATTCACTCACGACATGGAAATTGAGTACAACACAACCACATATCACAAAAACCTTACCATCCACATCATACCACCTCCTCACCGCCGCTAAAATCATGTCCAAAAATCCAAAGCCTTACTTCCCTGAAAGTGAGTTCAATGAACCAGCCCTCCATCCCAAAGGAATGAACAATTAACAACCTCTTTCCCCCAAAATCTTGGCCAAGAAACCACCTTGTTTCCCCAAATTCATGTCCAAAAAACAAATTTTTCACTCCAATATCATCACAATAAAACCATCACCCCCATGTCCAAACCACAATTAATCTGCACATCACGAGCCTAAAAACACAATGACATATCACAACACTTCAAATTTTTTTTTATAGATTTAAAAACTAGATTTCATCATATTCTAATTTATTTTAGTAGTGTTATCACAGAAGTCATAATCATGGGAAAATAATTTTATAATCTAGATATAAGTAATTAATCATTTTAAATTTTAGTGGTGATATAAAATGATCACAATAAAATAAGTAGTCATAGAACATATCATATAGTGAAAAAAATCACCAACAACAATAATTCTCATCATGCCATCATGCCCATATAGTCCATCATATCATAATCATATAAAATCCAAAAAAAAAACCTGTGAAACCTTCCCCTTTACCCTTTCAATTTCAAATATTAAATTCTTTATCATTGATTCTGAAAAAACAACCATAACCCATAAATAAAAAAGTAGACCCCTCTTTCACGATACACAATAATGATAAATAAGAGATTCCATACCTCGAGGAAGCTATGTCAATTTTCTATGAACCACATGGTGAATAAGATTATCCTGTAAACCACAAAAACACATAAGAATATTCGAATAAACCTACAACAAATGAAAGGATCATCAAAACATATCCCAACACACACTCCAATCCAAACCACACAACCATAGTGAAACATTGAAAGATAATGGGATGAAATGTATGAGAATGAGATGAAAAATTTCTATAGATAAATTAAGGGAAGAAGGAAATAAATTCCCATATAAATGATTCCAAAAAGCTTGAAGAAGGAACCACTAGATAAACTAGAATGAGGGAACAGAGCAATGGATGTATGGTTTGAAGAAACCCCCAAGAACTCCAAACCTTTAAAGAGTCACATCACTGAAAATTAACATGATGTGTAATACAAACACATCATGTAAATATAAGGCTTTATGTTCTAATGAAAAACACATCGACTTGAAGAGTTTTTAAACATGATTTATTACACATCATTAACCAGAACCACACAAGTGTTTAATCACCCTAACACAACAAGTATAGTTAACATGACATCCATTTCCTCTACTTCCATATTTTAGTATCCAAAATCCTTCAGATACACTCTAAACCTCCTCTAAGAAACTTTAATACCGAAAATTAGGAAATGAAAAATACTAAGTAGAATAGAGTAGTTACATCAGATGAATCTAAAATGATTATCTCCCTTGATAATCCAAAACCAATTCTGGAAGGAAAGGAATATGAACTACTACCCCCTGAGATACCTCTCAAGAATATTGTCCAAACTAAAATTCTACAACCAATAAAACATTTGAAACCAATGAACAAAAACTTCTCACACAACCTCATCACCACACAACCAAAAAAAAACTTTCATAAATAACAAAAATGAAGCAGGACTGACACAATAATTAAATAATTTTATCCTTTAGGTAGAGATACTATCAACAATAGATATCACAAACTTCCCCACATGGGTTTAATCAAATTTTAGTGAATGAATCTCTATTAGGGATCATGTCCTCCCATTTTCATATTATATGAATTTATCACACATCACACAACACACATCAATCCAAGGGAAAACAACATGTATCCTAAAATAGAATGATCGAAAAATCACATTAAAAATAAATAAATAGGAATGAAAACTAAAAAAATTCAATTACTGGGAACAAATCTACATATATCACACCTATGTACTATCCTATAGAGCACCATGCCTCCAAAACACATGATTCAACTTAATGAAGCACCCATGAAGGGACTTCTCTAGGATAACCTGGATCTCTACTAGCCACTCCACAAAATGTTGCATCATCCTAGATATCGAAATCTACCTAGTCAATTACATTGGAGTCATCAGGAAGATAATAATGATTCCGAGAGACATGGATGACATTGGGGATCCTCTTCAACCACGGTGGAAATTCTAACTGATACACCACCTCTCCAACAAACCCCAAACCCAAAAATGTTCTAAAAACCCTGAAGAAAGAATAATACCATACCAATCCTATGCTTCCCCTGTCGAGGGTAACTTTTAAGAACATGTACACCCTAACCAAGTGCTCCAAGGGCCTCATCCTATGATCATAATAATACTTATGTTGATCCTTCACTTCATTCATTAACTCATGAACAAGATGATCCTTAATTATTGTGTTTTCCACCACAATGGGTCCAAGAACTATTTCCTCCCTAGTATCTATCCAACACAATGGACAAATACATGTTATCCCATAAAAATACTCAAATGGATCCATTATACTAGAATTTTGATTGAAATTTTTATAGGAAAAATCACACAAAGGAAGGTTTCATACCCAAGATCCATCAATGTTTTGGACACACACCTGCAACATATACTCCATCATATGGATAGTCCAATCTATTTTCCCATCATTTTAAGGGCGAAAAGAATTTATAAGGCATAACTGAGTGAAAAAATCATGTTGTAATCCACCCCATTATCACAAGGAAAAATGTGAATCCTTATACAATACAATGATCCTTTAAACTCCATTAAACTATACCACCTCATCAACATACCTCTTATTCAACAAATCAACTATGCCCCAATCTGTGATCACTAAGAAGTGGGACAATTTCATCAACTATTCCATGATCGCCCCAATAGAATCACATTATCTATAAAATAAAGGTTTGTATATGAAAAGATACATCGATATGTAATCTAATTACCACTTCATAAAATCCATGAGCTACAAAAACCTTTTAGGAAAATGATTCTCATAATTTACCTATAGGTAAACCAAACTCATTTCCCCAAAAAACAACCAATTTTAGTTTTATCCCAGGCCACCAAAATTGCATACTTAAGTCATGGAAAATTTTCAAATCTCATCGATGTAACAAAAAAGGTGACCTATGAAAATCACAAAGGGCTCTCTCTTACATCACTATTGTAATAAAAAACCACCCATAAAACAATATCCATTTCTGACCATCCTCTGACCATCGCTACATAGTATCACTAAGGCAAACATGATTGTACATCACTTCTCTCTCTATCTACGAGTCTCCCCATTGAGACTCATGCACATGATGTTCCTAATAATAATACACCATTATCTAAAACAAATAGATTTTACCACTATCAAACCATGCATTTATGTTCTAGGCTTCCAACTCCTCCATTTCTCTCCAATTATCCCTAAACTCTTGAAAACATCCTTACCTGAAATATTAATTAATGTGTCAACCAAAAAATTACTTTTTATTGAGGATTAAGGGATCTCAAAATCATAATTCTAAATAAACTCCATCCTCATTTTCTACTGTAAGTTCAAATCATGATGATAAATAATATACCTTAAACACTTGTGATATATGAAGAAAATAAAGAGCTACTTGATGAGGAAATGTCCCCGCAACAACATAAATAGAAGTACTGCTAGATCTAGATCATGGATGGAAGAATCATACTCATGGGGTAGTTATATCTTAGACCCATAAGACAACATGTACCAATACTACATCAAAATTCATCCCAAGACCAAACAGTAAGCATCATATATACACATCAAACATCACACCGTCCTTAGGAAACTGAAGCACTGAATCATAAACCAGCATCCCCTTTAGGTAACTGAATGAAACTTGAAACTAATTAGTCCACAAATAATCCGAGAATTTCCTAGTCAACACTGCCAATGGGGTGAGAAATCAAGAGAAATTGGAAAAAACCTCCAATAATAGTCTATAAGAGGAAGAAAACTATATACCTATACCATGTTCTTGGGTGATTCCCAAGAAAATACATCCTTGAACTTTGATAAGTCCATTTACACACCCTAATTTGACACAATTTTCCTGATTAAATGTACCTATAATGACCAAAGCATACACATAAAGAACTTCCCATATAGATGGCGTCGTCGAAAGGCCCACAAGACAGCTCAGAGATGATTGATATGATCCAACTCTGACTTTGAGTAGATAAAAATATCATCAATGATTAACATGATGAGCTATTATAGGAACTCATATAACATAGAGTTCATAATCCCAATGAACATGGTTGGTTCCTTCATAACACTGAATGACATGAATACAAACTCAAAGTTTCTATTTCATAATCTAATGGAATTTATTACGATATCACCCTCCTTTAACCTCAACTGGTGATATCCCAACTTAATATTGATCTTATTAAACCAAATATCCCATCATTGTTGGTTAAAAAGATCATTTATCCTTAGAATAGGGTAATAGTTCTTTAATACCATGTGATTCATCCATTGGTAGTCTATGAAATATTTAGTACAACAATCTTCCATCTTGGTAAACAATGCTGGATCACCCCACAACGATAGACTGGGATAGAAAACCCATTTTTCATCCGATCAACTATCTGAACACTTAAGTCCTACAACCCCGAAGGTGACATATAATATATAGACATTTAAATTAGAGAAGAAATGAGATGAAATTATATCCTAAATTAAATATCACATTGAGGGGGTTTCTTCACAATCTCCTTAGGAAAAAAAATCCAAAAAACTTCCTAATATAAATGGGAACCTCTACCATCCCAACCTCAGCAGGTTCCACTTAAAACTAATCCAATAGATTTTTAAGGGGATCCACACACTGAATGCCCACCTGAAAACCCCGATAATCAACAAAAATCACACATTGGGAATCCATATCTGATAAAATTACTCTCTTATGGAAGAATTAGAAAAAAGAATCTATGAAATATAGAAAGTTGATATCGAGGATAAAATTGTATATCCGCATAAGTAGAAATAAAATGTCTCCATGAGAATGATGTGGACCCATCATGAGTCTACACCCTTGAAACACATAAAACAAGCTAGTCTAGCCAATATCTCATGTAGTCAACACCTGGGGAATGAGAACTCTCTCTATGTATAGTTCGAGTACATGGATTGGAGTGGGTGTAACAAAGGAGTGTGAATATCTAAAATGAAAAACGACCTAAAAAAGGATACTAAAAAAACTTACCATACCATTTATAGTCTATGGACCCTAGGGAACATCTATAATTATAGTGTGTAGTTGACCACACCTAGATCCTCTTACTCTATTCTAATGACCACCTCCATAACCATGATCTGCTAAATGTCCATAAACATAAGGAACATCCTAGAGTTGACCTCTACTAGCTCCATCTCCCGTCTATGGGGTGGAATACTTCTTCCCATTCTTATGAGGTTTTTACTAAACCTATAAACCTCCATAGAATTGGGTTCAAGGAACCACTCGAAACTAGATTTGATGATGGCCATCAATCCCACAACCAACACATATTGGCACAAAACCCCCCATAAAAGCACAAAAACAATTGTCCGCATAAGGCTGAAATGGAATCTACTAAGGTCAATTCCCCACTGATTTAAACCACAATGTTCTTGGTGCCTAGGAACTACCACTGACACCTATTTTCCATGAGAAACCATTATATTTACCCAGTCGAGGTAAACCTCCTCATGATTTCATTCACTAAATCACCTCCACCTTCTTCTGAATATGAAAATACTACAGAAACATAAATGGTGTAACTTTATACTAGATAGAAGGATGATGTGATTCCACAAGAAATATGACAACAAACTCCAATTATATATAAATATCCTTGAAAAAATATAGAATGTCCTTCAACTTTATTCTGAATTCCTACACTGACATACTACCCAACTAAAGTGAAATAAGATCTTTCCTCTTCACTTAACTTCTGTTCAATGAAAGTAACTCTTCTTAGAACTCCTTCTGGATGTCAACCGATGAAAAATCAGCCCCATTCTACTCCCCCAGATACATCACCCCCCATTGACATGCAGCTCCCCACATCTGACTAATTTCGAAAGTTACTCAATATCCCACCAGGGACATGATTAACCTAAAAGAGATCTCGAGATCCCCCATATCAATATCCATATATACCTCTAAAACCCTACCCTAATACTTCCCCAAAGCAACATCTTTAAAGAACATAATGTCTATTTATAAGCCTCATACTCATTATCTATATCAAACATACAATGATCAAATAGTTCATCCAACTAGAACTCAAATACCTGAGACACACACGAATGATGAACACGAGCCATAGATGAAATGAAAATAAGAATTTACTATGTCCAGGTAGTATCAAATTTTAATAATATTTATTTTAATTCATTTTATCCATTTTATGGTTCCTAAAAAATAAAATTCAAAAAATAACCCAAGTCATTATGATGCAAGGACATCTCATTGGTCTCTATACTATAAACAGGTCCGCCTCACATGGTCTTTCAATAATCTAAATGAATGTACATTAGATGATAAAGGACCTTAAATCATGTGTCTTAGCTACTCTCCCTTTCCCATGTCATGTACCATGGTTCACTAGCACTGTTTCTATTTCAACCCATGCAATCCTCACTATTCCTAACTCCATACTCCTTCCTATCTCTCAACCACAACCTTTTATACAACTATGTCATGAACCCTCCATCCAAATATACCACAATGATTGGAGATAGATAATGACCCCCAAGTCCGACCTTCTCTAGTCCCCAAGATGGAGACTTCCATTGAGTGTATAAAAATCTCATGCATGGGATGAATTAACCTCAATAATATATATATGATTGGGATATAAGATGAATCATCCATAATAGAATCCATTAAATAATATTAAATAATTAAAAAATCATCCAAGATTAATATATAATTAAAATTGTTATAGATTAAATTATACAATAGTATATACCCAATAGAAATGATAAAGTTGTGACACAACAACTATCCAAAGGTACGAGCATATAATGTCCATCATTTTCCATGTAATCTCCCTCGAAACATGAAAACAGTTTAAATATGCAGGTTGACCATACAAGTATACTTTATTGGAAAACTAAACTCTCTCATGCACATGTGAAATAAGAATTATAATACACCCATAAAAAAAATATATACAAACAGAACCTATATAGGTATTCTAACCATACCCAACCTCACCGAGTCATGGTCAAAAAATACCGAAAGCCTTGTGATATAATATAATAAGATCCATATAAACAAAGTCTAAACCACACCACTTTTACTTTGTATGATTCTCTGAAACCCCAATTTTTTAAATCTAGGAACTCCTATATTTTTATTATACCACACCTCCCCACTATCATGGTCAGATCACATCATGCCCGGAGACACCTCGGCTCACTGCCCCCAAGAATGACCTCATCACATCTCCCCTGAAAACACAAGGTCCACCAAAAACAAATTCCATATCAAGAGTAGTAGGGTATCATGAACACGTATGAAATAAAATTACTTACATCCTAATATTATGAACAACACCCACCATAGCCTCCCCACAATCACGGTCATATCACATCTTTCCCAAAAACCCCTAGGCCAATGCCCCCACAAGAACTATCACATCTCACCCATAAATACATGGCCTATCACAACCACAATATAATGCACTAATTGAACCCCAAAAATCATGTCCATTTCAATACCATAAATTATTGGAAGCTAGAGCATGAAATAGAAGGTACCCTTCCATCCATCCTCCCCACTGAATTTTGGAAAAAAAACCCATGTGTGACAATGTGGGTGTTGGAACACAATGATTGACATAGGTGGGGTGAGTATGGAAATAAAAAGGAATAAAAAATTATATACATATATCCAAACATAACCCCAACCTATAGTTTTTCAACCAACCACTAAACAACTCATAACATCATCAATTTTGATGCCACCTCTAAATTCATAACAAAAAACAAACCACAAGACAGATCACACCACCAATCAATTCCATTTATCCAACTGATTCATTTTAGTATTAATAATCATCAACATTTAACTACACATAACATCATTTATTTATTCATTTATCAATTCCATACGATTAGATAAACCAAAACTATAAATTTCAATAATTAATAAACATTTATTTATTCCATCATTGCAAGGGAATCTAGTACAACACAACAAAAAATCATAAGAAACTCATCGTCTGCATTGTACCGCCATATATCTACTATTAAATCATGTCAAAAGAATAAATGACTCACCTACATAAAACTGTTTCTAACAAACCACATTACCAACCCAAAATAAATTCTAGAAAACTACTTCACCACCCGAAAATGATGACCAAAAGGCCACCTCATTACCACAAAAGCATGACAAAAAAAAACATCTCACAACTCCAAAATAATGACATAAAACCATCATCCCCAAATTACTTAAACAAAAACCAACCACAAATTACCTCCCCAAAATAATGGAAACACATAAAAAACATGAAAATCAAAATAAAAAATTTACAAAGGGTTTTTTACAACATTTTGATTTATTTAAGAGAAATTATCACATAATCCATACTCATTTAGAAACAATTTCTATTTCCAGAGATATGTAGTTATACAATTTCCATTTTTAGGGTGATATCAAAAAATCAAAAAAAATTGAGCTATCACAACAGATATAATCTTTTTCAAAAAACTCCCTCAATGACCACAATATTTAGCAGGGAATCACACCTGTACAATCCATTATATCATCATCCTAACAAAGGTGTAAAAACATGAAAACCTTCCCCTTTACCATTTGAATTTCAAATACCCAATTATTTATCATTTACTATACAATAATAACTATAAACTATAGATAAAAACCCTAAACCACTGACGAATGATACAAAATATATAGAAATGAGTGATTCACTACCTCAGGGAAAGTTTTCTAACTCATTGTGAACATTAGGGAGATAAAGAAGAACCTACAAACCACCACTATGTACATGAAACCTCATATCAACCTACACTACACAAAAGGATCATAGAAATTAATCCCAAAAAAGAACCCAAAACAAATCACACCACCATAGTGAAGCTAAGAAGAAAAATGGGATAAAACATTTGAGAAAGAGATGATAAATCACTATATATTGAAGAAGGAAATCCAAGAATAAATCCATGTCGAATGGAATCCAAAATGCTTTAAGAATGAATCACTGTATCACCTTGAATGAGAGAAGGGAGCACCGACCATAAGGTTTGATGAAACCCATGAATTCTTCAAACCATTAACGATTCACTACAAATGAAATTTCTATAGTGTGTAATCCATTCATGTAATATAAAGGTTGGGATTTTTGTTATGCTGAAAAATATGTTTCCTCGAAGGATTTTTACACACCATGAACTTGCCTCACACAAGCCATGAATAACCTTTACACATTGTCTACACTTTACATGACATTATCTCCTTTAATTCCAGATTTTAGTATCCAATATCTTTCATATCATCACTAGGCCTCCTCTAAGATCCCCTAGTACCCAGAACCAGCAATGTAAAAGACTAGGTAGGCATAGATTATCACACCATCCTTTCCTAGTTGTTAATTTATTATGAAATAATAATATTTAATAATCCCAAACCATATACATTACCATGTATTTTACTCTATCTATGTGAATATATTTTTATTATTATATATATATATACCTCATTCTTCACCATTAAAATAATTCTTACATTACAACATGAATTTACAGATGTACCAGTCAGGCTACAGGGGAAAAGGATCAAGATGAGGATTCAGAGTAAGTGTATTCACCAGAGCCGAGCTAAATCAAATTGGAAGAACTAGAGGGTGTGACATTTCCATCGGTACAATCCATGTGTAGCTCTCTACATGATAGCTATCTGACCCGCCCTACAAAAGTGGAGAGCTGATATCCAGACATGTGCTATGGAGGAGCAGTTTCAAGTTGTCTTTTCTGGGTGATTCCCTCTAAGACCTACAGGTCATGTAATTGTCTCTATGAATTCGGGCCTTATAAGGGTTACACCTCACCCATTGAAAGGTGGATTATCAAAATAAAAAAATTAAGGCCTTCGGGCCATTCAGTCAACTATAAATCCTGAGTTAGGTAACTTTTATATGAAATTTTCAAATGTTTTGACAAAGAAAAACCATCATATAAATTTATCCCGGGACACATCTTTGTACCATATTTTATTCATCCCTCTAGATAAAAAAACTATTATATACTAAAAGATAGTGTGAGAATGTGTGCAACAACCTACATTATTTTTATCTCTATGAAATTTTCATCACATTTCTTTATGCAAAGGGATGTGGATCCCATAAATTTGAAATTTATTATTGGATTAGATATCCATGATAAATATCTCAAAAAACATTAATAATTTCCATCCAACCCAATAATATAATGGATATTGGACACCATGGGTTGTTGGATCCATTTCTAAATACCATTCATCTTTGAAGGATCCACCAATATTCCCTCACATGAGATTATATGACCCATTAATGAAAATTTCTATAACCAAAATTCACACACTGTAAAATTTGACTGTGGATTCTATTTCCTCTTCATATTAAACAATATCCTTAAATAATCATCATTATCCAATTTTCTCTTATAATATATTATAATATCATCAATAAATACTTCCATTACAGTTCTAGGTAATCTAGAATACAATATTATTAAAATAATAAATAATAGAAGAGGGAATTAGAGAGTCCAAATTCAATAATTATTCATTCACAATGACCATACCTCATATGGAAGTTATTCTTGAGTGTATACTCCATCTTGAGCATTAATTACTGAAATATAGAAAGAAGGAAAATCTTGGAAATGTATTGAGCTCTTCTTAGTTGAGCAAATAAGACATCAATATAGTAAAGATGATAAAAGTTATTGACAATGACATTGTTGTGTTATTAATAATTAATGTGAAGATTAATTGACCCATATTTCTTCTTAACAAAAAGAATAGGTGAAACCCATGGTGACAAACCAGTGCATCTAAATCCTATATCCATATTCTCCTAGTGTTTCTTCTTAATTTCATGTAACTTAATCCAGGTTATTTTATATAGAATCATTGAAATAGGTTTAGAACCAGGTATGAGTTCCATTGAAGAATCAACATCATGATTTGGGATAATACTAGAAATGAACTCAAAAAGTACATCATTACATTCCTGAATAATATTCATATCATCAATGAAGATTTTACCCTTAAATATTTGAGATAAATATCCCCAATTAAATTGTATTAAGGCCCATAAAATAGTAATTTCAATGGAAGGTAATATTATCCCTCACACCATAATATAATCATAGTTTTATTCAAAATATCAAACATGTGTTCCCTTCCTTAGAAATTGATATGGGCTCTATATAAATAGAGGTAATTGATGATCAAAACCACATTGAATTCCACTAAAGGAATAATAATAATATTTTAAATGGGGATATTCTTATTGATGTTCTAATGAAATCGATAAATCTAAATTTAAGGATAAGTCCCCCATATCCATCCTGGTCCACTTAAGTGATTGAAATTTAATAGTTACTTTTACAGTGTAGGTGTTATCCCTTAGATTATGGATTTGACTAATATAATTCCTAGTCTCCTTATACATAAAACATTGAACTATTAGGGGTATCTTAGTATAAACATTATTTATACACCTCAAAATATTTATTTTCCATAGAATATAGTTTATCTATTCCCTTAATTTCTATACACAAAACATCATTCCATTCCTTTGATATTTTTCCTTGGGCTCTTCTACCCACATTATTGAATAATAAGAAGATAAACCTTCTTTCCTCTATTGTATTTATCAAAACCTTCCTAGAATTCCATTTTTATCTTATTTGGTGAATTTAAAAAGTCACCAACATTTAGGTTTTTAATATAACATTGGGATATCAGATTAGGAATAACTAAAATGTATGAAATTATATCTACAAATTCAACCAGTACCTCATTATTACGACCAATATATTATTCATCACATTAGTATTATACACAATTCATCATGGTTCTGGCCATTTACTAAACCCAAAAAGAAAAATGTGTGTATTAAAAATTAATAATAGGAGTAAAAATCATGTGATAATGAAAATTATTCTACCGATTTCCTAAATAATGACACCTTATTCTAGACAATGGAATATTACGTTCATCTCTTATCCCAATGATTTATAATAAGTTGTCATATATTCTGTCATCACATTCATCATAATGGTTCATAAATTGAATATAAAATAACCAATGTACATACCCCTTTCATGAACCCTCCCTTGAAATATACCCCTCTTGGGATGGCATTGATGAAAGGGAGATAATGAACCCTGTGTCCTGCCTCCAGTAGGTCCCGGGTTGGAAACTAGGACCCTGGGTTACAAATCTCACAATATGGGTGGAATTAACCTTTATAAGGAATCATGGTCAGGGTATTAAATGAATCATCCAAAAAAAATCAATGACATATATTAAAGAGAATCCCAAACCATCCAACATGCATGTAAAAATTAAACCGATACAAATATAGTAAAGTATCCAATGTAAATACCCAAAAGTAAATAGAATGTACTGATTCTACATATTTCAAGATATGATATATTAAGGCCCTGCATGGTCTATTAGATCCTCATGGAAACATACAAATAGTTTCATATACATAGGGTTCGAATACAATTATACTCATCACGAAAACCAAAGTATCTTGTAGATATGTGAGAGAAGCATACTAATACTCCTGTGATAAAACAACAGAACCAAAAAACACCAAAAAAGTTATAATAACCATCCTAACCTCACCAAGGCACGCTCATCAAATAATATAAGCCAAGTAATATAATATGATATAAATCACATTAGTGATAGGGTACCCCACACCACTTTTCCACTAGTATGTCACTCTCTCTCAATGTCGTACCTCTTGACACTCCCATCCATTCCATATACCATATCACACCATTACCACACACACCAAGGCCTCACAATACATACCACTCACAAAAACTATGGCCTTAGAACACATCCTTACTTAAAACACCTGGGCCTTACAACAAATCCCTTCTACAAAAACTTGGGAAAGCACATCACCTCTCACCCTAAAGACACATGGGAAACCACGTATCATCACAACTCATCCCCAAGACACATAGTACACCAAAACATAGATACCTTCTAATGAACTAACAGATCTCTATTCATCATAACCTATGAAATACCTACCTCAACTCAATGAGAGAGTAGAAAAGAGCACTTACCCAGTCATCTTTACTCCTCATCAGATATTGGAAAAAACACCCCCATGTGACGATGTTTGTGTTTGGAAGAGGGTTCTCAACATTGGTGTGGGGCATAAAGAAATGACAAGGAAATAAAAATATATATAAGTAATACTAAACAATCAAGCACAACATCTGGGTTCTTATAAAAAACCTCACAAAACTGTCACCTTTGCTGATACCTCAAATTGGAGAACACCACACAAGAAGCCACAAATTCCATTTCTTATTTACAAGCACTTCCATCTATCCATTTACATTGCATTAACCAAACCAACCCTATCCATTACAAGAATTATTAAACAGTTTTTTTACTTATTCCATTACTACCTGGGAAACTATCAAGAATGACACCTATCAAGAAACATAGAAACAATCATTCTGGAGGTGATGAGCCCTGGTAAATCAATGCCACTATACATTAATGACATATCATACCACAACCTATTGATATGGGGTGAATATTTCTGCATGATATTATGGAATAGACATTAAAAAATACCCACACAAATAGTATTGTCCTTATTTAAACCCATCTACCCAGTTCATCACATTAATAAAAACAACCCCATGTGCACAACCATGCCCAAAACCACATCACCACACGTACCAAGGAAAATATATTTTCATCTTAATAGGTAATCCCTTATATTATTCCAGTTGATAATATAGGGTGTTAACATTGAAATTATATGATCCTGGGGCATCCATTTATTGGATAAATATGCACATTTAAACAATCTTTATATATAATCATTCAATAGAGACCAAACAACATGCATTTCAAAAACCATCTAGTGCACAAACATGGACCCACAACGGCCATAGTTTTCAATGGGTAGTTAGATCATCCAAATCTAAATATTGAAAATATCAATCACACAACAAGATCATGTGTCACTTTCCCCAACCCCAGTATATTGATTTTTAAAAAAATTTGATTATCTTTATTAATCTAGAAACAACTATATTCATAAGGGAGAAAATATATATACCAATACTGCATGATTCACAATTTAGAAAGGCATAATAAACCATACCTTTAATAAAATAAAATTAGAACTTCTTGGTTGCACCAAATATAGGGGTACATGTACAATGGAAAATTCCCCATAAAAGCACCGTCCAACTAGAGAAACATTTTACCCAACTCCTATGGGTAGAAGGATTCGGGGCATCTGGCATCCATAATAAATAGAATAAATAATGAAGGGAATTCTCCCATATTAGAATGATTATATCCAAACCATCGGGTATTTGAAATGGTTATGAATTGCCATTAAAGGAGGATCTAACCTAGACCATTCATTTTGAAAAATTAAAAGTCATCTCCCTATTATGGAATTAAAGATATAATTGAAACATTTTCAAATGACTTTAAAATCCATCAATTTAGTCATTAAGAAAAAATAACACCATAATTTTCATAAATATATAAAACTGGAAATTCTGGTAACTATTGGACATGGGGAACCATTGGAAGTGGGGCACTACCAGATGAGCCACTTCTTGATGAGGCATAGCCAGTGAGGCACCACAAGCGATCTGCCACCAAAAAAGGCATCATTAGTGAGGTTACACCAGTGATCAACCACCCAAAAATACACCGCCAGACGAACAACTCCTAGTAATCCCCTACTAGCATGGCACTACTAGGATGAGACACTGCTAGAGAGCCACCAATATGTTGAGACGCCGCTAGAGAGACACTTACAGGGTGAGACACCACTAGCGCTACACCACTAGGGTGAGACACCACCAACAAGCCACTTCCAAGTTGATACATCACTGGTGATCCATATCTAGGACAATACACTACCAATGATCCACCGCTAGGTTGAGGTACCGTTAGCGAGCGACCATGAGGGTGTTACTCTGCCCGGGTGAGATATCATTAAAGATACACTATTTTGATGAGACGCCATTTTAAAACATAGAAAATTGGGAATTTTTCAAAGTGTTTAAATGAGTCTCCTAACCTCACAGGACATCTCGAACACTAGATTTTCCATAATGTAATGGATTGGAGGGTATGGACCATTACATAAAATACCCCTAAATGTATTCTCTTCTTTGAGAATTTAAAACCAACCTGAAGGTAAAGAGAGGAAGGGTCTGAACAACCATCCCTTGAGATACCACTATAGGATCTCATCACTCTAGAAACATTACAATCAACTAAAAATGTAAATTATTAATGATAAAACTCAAAGTGTTTTTATAAAGCTTGAGTGGAAACTTCTACAACCAATAACACCTCCTTAGACATATGATAACTAGGCCTTGACATCATGTTTGTTGACACATCAACCCAAATGACCACAAAACACACGGAAAAACCACATCAACCTACACCATCTGGAACAAAAAAATTAGGTAATTTAATCCTCCATGTCAAGATACTATCCACTCTGGGAGGAACTAAATTTACCACACGGTTTAATCGCATCATAGTAAGTGTGTATCTAATAGGAATGAGGTCCCCCCTTTTAATACATCCAGAATTTTTCACACATCACACCACACATATCTTAAAAAAAGGAAAACAACTCATGTCATGAAATAATGTTTAATCATCACATCATAATGAAACAAATGTAAGGAAAAACTAAAAAACTCTAGAAACTTGGTTGGTTACCATGTATCTCAATCCCAAGTAATCTCTTCATGGCCACCACACCTTCACAATAAACGAACAACATGAATGGTCCATTCATGAAACACCTTCTCTTGATGATCTTGGATCTCAAATTCCCATTACTAAAATGATGCTTCATCCTTGATATCCAACTATCCCTAGTCAATGACATGAGAGTTATTATGAAGATATCAATGAAGTTGAGACATGGGAAAGAAATCACAGATCCTTTCTAACCACGTTGGCAATTACAAACAATATGCCACCTCACGAACTCATCCCAACACCTAAAAGGGTCAAATGAAAAAGGGGGAAAGCTTACTCCCACTTCCAAACCTTCACTTCCCAAATCATGGAGAAATATTATGAAACATGGGGTCCCCAACCTTGAGTTTATTCTTCTTTGATTGACATAAACATTATTTAGGTCATGCACTAATTTCATCCTCACATGAATAAACTGAACATTCTTTACCATACTCTACACCACATCAGGACCAAAGCCAGTTGTCTACTTAAACTCCATCCAATAAAGTTAAGAATTAAACAATTTTCTATACAAATCTTCAAATGGATCCATTACCATGGAAGAGTGATAACTATTATTAAAAGAAAACTTCACTAAGGGAAGGTGTCATACCCAAGATCCACCAAAGTCCAAGATGCATGCTCTCAGCATATCCTCCAAAATCTAGAGAGTTTGTTCCATATTACCATCACTATGGGGGTGGAATAAAGTGTTGAGGCATAAATGAGTGCCAAAAGAATGTTGAAATCCCCTCCAAACTCGGGAGGTAAGTCATGAATCCTGATCTAAGACAATGGACCTTGCAAATCCATGAAACCACACAACTTCAACTGTAGACCTCTTATCCAAAGAATCCACTACACTTGACTCCTTGATCAATATTAAGTGGGCCAATTTCATCAACTAATACACTATCACCTAGATAGAATCAAAATATCTATGATCTCTGGGTAACCCTATGATAGAATATATCCATATGTAATTCAATTTCCATTCAGGAACATCCAAAGACATTAAAAAACTACCTAGAACATGATGCTCAACCAACACTTATAGAGAAACCTAGTGTTTTTCCACAAACTCCTCTATTGATTTTTTTCTCTTGATCAAACAAAACTATATCCTCAAGCCATGGTACATCTTGGAATCTTTTGGGTGTACTGAAAAATGTGAGATATGAAACTCACGAAGGTCTCCATTAGGTATCACACCCAAAACAAAAATTCCCATTAAATAACATCCAGTTCTAACTATCTTCCAACCATACATTGAGAAAATAGACATAGAAAACATGATCGCGCATCACATCTTCCTCTAAGTATCCCCACTCAGACTCTTCCACCTGCTATATCATGGAAGATCACACCCTCATCTGAGAAAAATTACCTAATCCTACATCTACACTTATATCTACGTGCAAGGATGAAAAATCCTCCACTTTTCACTATGCATATAAATACTCCTGAAAAAAATATCTCTATAACTTTCTGCTCAAAGCGTCAACCAAAACATTCCCCTTTCTTATGGTGTAAGTGATATGAAAAATCATAATCCTGATGAAACTCCATACAACTTTACTAGAGAAACTTTAGATTACGCTAATAAAATATATAACTCATGCTCTTTTGATTCATGAAGACCACAAAGTGCTCCCCAATGAGGTAATTCAACCACAACATCAGTGAAAACGCAACTAATAATAGATCTAGATCATGGGTGAAGTAGTTATTCTAATGGAGAGATAATTTCCTAGACCCATAAGAGATCAATTCCCACTTTTTAATCATCACACATACCAATCCTAGAGAGAAAGTATCACAAAATACCTGAAACATCACCCCTTCCTTAAAAAGATGACACACTATAGCACTTACCAAATTCTCATTCAAGAAACTGAACACTACTTAGAACTGACCACTATACACAAAATCTTAGCAATTCCAATAATTTTTTTAATATGGCTGAAAATCATGAGAAAACTAGAACAAACCTCCTATAACATATTGTGATACGAAGAAAACTATGAACCTCTTCCATGTTCTTAGGTGCTTCATAAAGAAAGAACTACTGAAACCTTCATCAAGGTTACTTTCACACACTTATGAGACACCACATGCCTGATTAAATTCACATATCGTGTTCAGAAAATACACTTTTACAACATTCCAAAGATCTAGTGGTGTCTAAGGAAACACAAGATTATATTGATATGATCTGCATGATCTTCTTATGGCATAGTTTAGATTAATATGTTGTCGATGAATACGACGACGAACTGATCCAGGAACTCAAGGATAACATAGTTCATAGGCCCCATGAACACAGATGGTGTGTTCATGACACCAAATTTCATGACTAAAAACTCAAATTTCCATACATTCATTTTATGTTAGTCTTCGAGATATCAGCCTCTTCAACTCGATCTACCCTATGACGATGAATCGGATCAGCCAGCTGAACCTCCACAACCTAATCCACATGCCAATGATCACTAAGTGCCATAATTGAAAAGAATTTTTCTATTCCCTTGTAGTATGGAATTTTTATTAATATTCATTTTAATTAATTTCATTAATTTAATTCATTTTATCCACTTTATCCTACCAAAAATAACCCAATTAAAACATGTAAACAAATTATTTTAATGCATGTACCTTTCTTTGGTCTATACCTTGTATGCATGTACATCTTAATTGGATTTTCAATTATCTCAGAGTCTCGGCATTGGATCACTAGGTCCCTAAAATCCCAAGTCCTAGCTGGTCTCTCAAGCCTATGTCTCACACGAAAGTCAACTAGAAAAGTTCCCATACCACTAATTGAAATCCTCAATGTTCCAAACTCCAAACTCTATCCTAACTATCAACCTGCCTCTAATACCACTATATCATGACCCCCTCCCTCCAATGACACCCCTCCTAGGCTATCAATGAAGAAAGGGTGATGATGATCCTCGAGTCCCACCTCTAGTTGGCCCCATGTTGGTGACTAGAAACAAGGGTTTATTAATCTCACAATATGTGACGCATTACCCATTATAAGGAAATAATATAGAGATATAGTATAAATCATCCATAAAAACTCCAAGAAATATATAAAAGAGAATCCCAAACCATCCCACATGCATGCTAAAATAGAACTAATAAAAATTCAGTAAATATCCAATGTAAATATCCAAAAGTAAAGATAATGATGCGACTTAGAAACACTCAAGATCTGAGCAAGTAGGGTCTGGTACAGTCTATGAAATATTCTTGGAAACCTAATCAAACTTTTATATTCATAGGGTGAGCATACAAGTATACTCAGTAAGAAAACCAATGTCTCTCATTCACATGTAATAGAATCATAATAATGATCATATGAGAAAATAGCACAACCAAACATCTCCTAAATAGGGATACTTACTATAACAACCTCACCAAGGAATGATCAATAAATAACACAAGTCATGTAATATAGTATGATATTAATCACATCGATGATAGGGTACCACACACAACATTTCCACTGATATGCAACTCTATCCCAATGTCATACATCCTAGTGAACCCATCCCTTCTATATACAATATCACATCCGGCCTGCACACACATGGGACTCACAACACATCCTTACCACACACACCTATGCCTCACAAAACATCCCACCCATAGACACCATGTCCTCACAAAATATCCCACCCACACACACTTGGTCCTCACAACACATCACATCTCATATCGATGAAGCCAAGGAAATCACATCACATATAATTATAAAGAAACCTGGGAATGAACTTCTCATCACAACTTATCCCAAAGGAACCCAAGATACCACCCCACAACCACCATCTATTGCACTAATAGAACTATGGACATTATTGCCTGTAAAGTACCTACCTCGCTTGGAAGAGAGGGTAGAAAAGAGCAGGTACCCATCTAAACATAATCCTTACTAAATGTTGGGAAAACAACCCCATGTGATAATGCGGGTGTTCGGAACATAGTTATCAATATGGGTGGGGTGAATATAATAATCAAAAGGAAATAAATGTATATATAAATAATACCAGACACTCAAGCCCAAACTATTTCTTCTCATACAAACGACTAACTCACAACATTATAACTATTTATGCTACCACTAAATGCACAACACCACACAACAATCCAAAAATCAGATATCTCATTGCCAACAACTTCTGTTTAACCATTTACATTCAATTAACAAATCCAACACAAGAAATTACAAATATTATTATACAATTATTTAATTATTCCATCACAGCCCAAAAAACTATCAAGAACGACACATATCATGTAAGAAAATAATAGTCATTTAAGAGGTGAAGAGCCTGGTAAATAAACATTACTTTACATTAATTACACATAATACCATGAGCCCTAGATATATGGTGAATATTTATATAGGTTATAAATGAAAATTCTCTCAACAATTACCCACACAAACAATATTGTCCTTATTAAATCTCATCTTCCCTGTTCATCACATCAACAAAACCACCCTTTATGCACAACCGTTCCAATAACTGAATCACCACACATACTAAGGGAAAAATTAAAACATAATAAGTCACACCTGATTTGATTCCATTTTTTAATTTTGGGAGTTATAATTGAAATTATATGATTCTCGGGAATCCATTTATTGGATGAATGTACATAGTTTACCAATTTTTATATATAAGAGTTCAACATAACCTAATAAACATGAATTCAACTAACCATCCAGTACACAAACAAGGATCCCCAGTGGCCATGATTTTCTATGGGTTTTTATTCCATACAAATCACAATATTAATAATATCAATCACACAACACAATAATGCACCAATTCCCCCAACCCATGTATGTTAATTTCTAAACCAATTTGAATGTATTTTTTTATAGAGAAAAAACTATATTCACAAGGGAAAAAATCTATATAACTATCCCACATGAATCAAAATTAATAAATATGATGGAAATCCAACCTGTAATAAAATACAATTAGCACATCAAAGTTTCACAAAAAACAGGGGTGCACATACAATAAGAAATTCTCCTGGGAAAACACCAACCAACTTTAGTGACAACATACTTGACTCCAATGGGAAGAAGGATTCGGGACATATGGTATTCTGAGAATTGAGAAGAAAAAATAAATGTAATTCCCCTGAAATAGAAGTATTAGATCTGGAACATAAGTCATTTTAAATGGTTTTCAATTTCCATTAAAGGAAGATCTAACCAAGGCCATGTGTTTTCACCATTAAAAAATATCTGGGATCTTGGTGAATTAAACATACGATTAAAACATTTATAAATGAATAAAAATTACTTCAATTTTTTCATTAAGACCAAATCCCATCATAAAATTCATAAAACTGAAAAATTGGAAATACTAGTAACTGTTGGAGAAGAGGGACCATTGGGAGTGAGGCACCGCCAGATGAGGCACCACAAGTGAGGCACCACCTATGTGCCACCACCAAAAAAGGTAGAAGAAACAAAGCAACACCATTGAGACACTAATAGAAAAGGGATCCCATACGAATGACCGCCAATAAGCCACCACCAGTGCGGCACCGCTTGGTTGAGACACCTCTAGCGAGCCACCGCCAGGGTGAGACACTGCTAGTAAGCCACTGCTATAGTGAGACATCCCCACTGTGCAACTGCTAGGGTGAGACACCACCAGTGAGCCACTTCCAAAGTGTTATACCTCCAACAATCCACTACTGTATGAGACACTTCCAATGAGAAACCACTAGGGTGAGAAACCGCCAGGGTGATCTATCATCATTAAGATACAGTTGGGATGAGAAAAATGTTGGCATGAGACACCATGGTAAAATTGTAAAATAAATAATTTTGATTTTTTTTGAAATGATTCACCTTAACCTCATAGGATACCTTAAACTCGTGATTTCCTATAAAATAATTTATCAGAGGGTATGTGAAATTACACCCATGTTAGTGTCTATACAAGTTCGAAGTCATAGTATCACTCATCATGCCCAGAGTGATGATCGATTTGACACTCTACCAACCTTTTTCAAAGTGTATGTATATATGTGGATCTTTTTTTACAACCAAATTCAAATTCATGTTACCACAAAGAGATGATATTACTAGGAAACAAATATCAAATTTACCAAATCTTTAGGTTTTTATCCTATTCTTAGACTTATCCCTAGTGTTTTTCTTAATTTTATCCAATCAGAATCTCCAAAGTAACTAATCTTTGATTTGATACTAGCTGTAGAAACTAAAGAATTACATATATACATATTATAATATTTTATTTTAATATACAATATATATCACAACATAACATGCCCTAGAATAGTTATGGTTTACTGTCTGTGAAGAATTAATATGTTATCATTTTATTTCATAAATGATCTTAAAAATATCCCACAATGTTTTTCCTATATGGAAATCTTTTTAGACATACCCTACATAAAAAATTTCTTCATAACGCAGTGAAATTAAATTTAAGAAGGGATGAGAATAGATGTTTAGTAAGTTTAGAAATAAAATATATCATTCAATGATCATAAGTGACCGTATCATATGCATGAGGGTATGAAAACATGATCATAAATTTTGAAATTCATACCTAAACAGTCAAAGAAAATTAATTATGAGTCATGGATTAAGTATTTGTCATAAAAAACACAAAATTTATAGGTTTCCATAACCATCAATAATCAATCAGGATCCATGAGAAAATTTCACAGGCTTAATACATAGTTTTTTGGAATACAAATAAACAAATAAAATCATAAATAAAATAATAATAATTGCTTCCATGATGATCATTGTGGGTTGGTTTCACCCTATATTCCATCATTTAATTAGTCATGGTTCACTCCCAATACTATTATAATAGACATAGTCCCTTACCGAACATGGTTCACTCCATATTCCAGACCATATTATATAAAAAGATATTATTTGTTAACCAATGGATTAGAGAGATTTATAATTATAGTTCCAAAAATCACATAAAGATAACCATACATACATATTTCAAAATATCACACAATAATATATAGTTTTCATTATATCATAACCCATCAAAATGAAAGGAGTTTCAAAAACCTTTTATTTTAATATAGTATGACACATGAAAAAGGAATAATTTTCATAGAATCATCCATCAATAGTCATTATCATAATCCATAATTTGATATAAAGTTTTTGTAATCATAATACCATATCCCTAATAATGAAAAAAATCCATAAAGATTGTTTAAAAATATGAAAAATTTCTTGAAACAGTCATTTTTTTAACTATAAAAATATCATTTTTTCAACATCTTCCAAACTAAAAATTACTTGAATAATGATAAGAAAATATTATTTTAAACTAAAAATAGGAAAATTTAAAGTAATATTTAATTAAAAGAACAATAATAATGGTGGGAAAATCTATTCCAATGGTAAATGTTAAAAAAATATTTCTTTTAAAATTTGTTTTATTAAATGTCACAAATAAATATTTCATAAAAATTATAAGAATTAATTTTTAAAAGATTGAAAGTAAAGTATAATATGGATTAAAATTCAATTAATTAAGTATTTAATTATTGAAAACAATATTCTTGAATTCATTTTAGATAATAAAGACATAGAATAAAAATATTTTCAACCATTGGGGAAATTAAATTGTTTTTTCATAAAATAGATTCTCAATATTATTAAGTTCCAAAGAGATTAAAATTGTAATAATAATTAAAAATTACATGAATAACCAGAGTTAAAGAAAATATATGGGGTTAATGGGATAAGGATCATATAATTTTTACTATTAGAAATTTAATATAAACAATCCAAAAAATAAATATGATTGTCACATAAACCGAAAACCAATATCTCATATTTCACCATATGCACTCAATCCAACAATATGACAGATATATATTTATTAAAAATATAATATTATAACCATATTCTAATATAAAATATTTTTTTATCATTCCACTATAATTTCTAATTACCCTTTTATTAATAATTCTTCATTAAAATGAACATTCATCTGAAAGCTGGTATGTTTTCCATGAAAATTTTTTTATAATGGTTCTGGTCGTCGAAGAATGATCCTGATTTAATCATATATAAATTCAAAATAATTCCATAAGTATCAAATTTATTCATTATATAATAATTAATATAAATTAGTGATAAAAAGTTATTTATATCACTTTGTCAAAACAGAAATTTGTGTATATGCACAAGTGATGTTTCCACTTTTTGATTGATGGAATGAAATAAAGTTAAATAATAATTCCAATTTTTTAATAATTTTTATTACATAAATATCATATATTTTCATGAAAAGTTCCCTTAATACCATTATTTTAAATATTAAATGAGAAATGAATCACCTCGCTTTTGTGGAGGGGTAATTAACACGTATGCGTGAGAAGAATTATGATTTTACAACTTATGGGAAGGATATAAAAAATGGATATAACATTAACATAAAAACATATATGTATATAATATATACTGATTACATTATTTTAATAAGGTTAGTTTTTTATGCGATTTATGAATAATCAAACATGAAAATGATCTATAAGAACATATGACACGTTTTGGGGTATCCCCTTTTGAAAAAAACCATAAGTCTTATTGGATGATGCTTTTACAAATAAAAAAACCTCATGGTTTTGTATTATGATTCTGGGAGATAATTTAGGAAGATATGGTTAACGAAAAGGTGGTATATTTGTTTGAATAAGAGAGTAGATTAGGTAACCTTTTATAAGTGATGGGGGGGATACTATTTTAAATACACGAATCATTGAAATATAATAAACTAATATTCATATGAAAGTGGAACAAAAAAATAAAAATAAAATAATGTTATTTTCTTGTCTATATATAGTTAAAAATTATTCTTTAGAATTGTTTTTAGGTTTAACCTATATATATATATATAGTTTAACCACTCTTTAACCCATTTAACCTTTTCCATCATAAAGAATTTTTCCAATGGTAATAACTCATAATGAAAAAAATAATGGAAAAATCATTAATTTTTTTTGGAAATTATGATATAAAGTATATAAAAAAAGTTATATGATTAAATTTCCTAAATTGGATAAAATAAATTTTTATATAGGTGTTCTAAATGAAAAAAAATCATTTTTACAAAAAATGAATTTTTATGCATACAACTAAATTTATTCTTATTCCCTTCATAGAAAATACCATTTGATGAATATAAAAATATTTTGTTGAATTTATTATCTACATTTTTACTATAATAATTTAGAAATGGTTATTAATTTTATTTATTAAGATAAAAAAACATTGTGTGCAGAAAAATTATTTTTTCAAAAAATATATCTTTTTTTACATTTTTGTGAATTTATTTTTATTTATAACCAATTTATAACCAAATAAATAATTTTATACAACGATAAAAATAATTTTTCCGAATTTCTTTTGGCTCTATTAATACTCCCCAATCTAACAAAATGGTGATTACTGTAATATTTAATAATAATATTTCAATAGATCATCAAGATTTATTTAAAACTGATGTTTCATGTATGAAGAAATAGACTAGACACAAAAATATTAATGAATACTATATCATACGATATATTTATTCCAAAAAAATATAAATTCTCATTGTTTTATTTATCTCAATATTTGGAGGGGATTTATGATAGTAAATTCGATATTTTTCTATAGAATACCACCCTTTTGTTATTATGCATTTATCAAGATTCTACTCATATTTTGAATACTCTCTCTTCGCCTCACTATCAATTACTAATGGAAAATAAAATTAAAATTCAGTTAATATTTTATAATAGGATTAAACTTGTTATTTTTTTCACTTGATTAATAAATAAAATAATCTCCACTTCAAGTGGTTGTATCTTTGTTCTTATTATTCCAAGTCGTCATTCAGTCTTCCTTGGGAATCAACCCTTCAAAAATTTGATCCTCCAATGAATAGAATATTCACCTAAAATATATCATTGTTTCTAAATATTTATTTTCTTTTGAGCAATGGATTACATTAAGATATCAATTTATTATTTCATCTTTTGATTCTTCTAAACCGATTTTCTCAGGTGTGTAGTAACTTAATCATTCTTGCAATTAAAATTTGTAGTTTATTTTGAGACAAGTTCATTATCCTTAGAAATGGATCTATGTATATTAATCATTGAGGACTCCTTATCCAATTTATTGGCGAAGATATTAATATTATCTCTTAAAATGGTGAAAAATTCATCTATTATTTTTCTCATGATTTTAATTTTTTATCATAATTTATAGTCATAAAAAATGAATATCATGTTCCTAATTTTCCTTCATTAACTTCAAAACATTTTCTTATAGTACTAGATATTTATTATCTTATATGAGGAAAAATTATTTCAGGATCCCCCTTTTCCCCCACTAGTACCCCTCCTAAGCCAGTAGTGATGAAAGGGAGAAAATGAACCACCTTCAATATTCCATTAGTTATAAATTGGCATCGATGGTATAAAATTAATATAATTGAATAATTTATCTTAAATATTAATTTTATGTAAAAATTGGTATGATGATAAACCACTAAACAAATACATGAAAAAATAATAAGAAAACAAAAACCATAATTTCATGTAAAACAAAACTAAAACTAAAAAAATTATAAAAATAAATCCTAAACAATGACCATGAAGCTCTAACAGCTCAGGAAAAACTCTTTGAGATAGTAACACACATCATGATCAAAAACCTTATTCTGAAAATTTGAATGAAACATACTAAATCCATGTTAATATATATATAAAATAAACTCATCAACTAAATTGGTGAAACCATTTATAATATATTTTTTGGAATACTCACCCAATAATTAATAAAATTATATCACTCCATTTTAATAGTATATATAAAATTAAGATACCCCATTTCCATTTACCCACTATGTTGTCTCTCTAACACCAAAAAATATAATTTATTGCCCTCTTCCCTTTAATTAGTCATCATTCACTACATAATTATATATGAAAACAATTATAAATCCCATGTATCTCAACACAAACATTTCATCATTATTTCTTTTGTAACGAAGTGTACTCTTAGAAGACACTACAACCCATATAAATAAATTAATCATCAAGCAGTAAAAACCCATGCATGTACACCTATGATAGTTGTTAAGTACCATGACTTGATACAAGTATGTTATATACCCTCAATCAATTACAACATGTACATGTAATTATATAAAATTATTATCCATTATAGAATGTGCCTATCTACACATAATAAAACATCTAAAGGGAGTGTGGAGAAATTGAGAAGTCAACCATATATTCCCTCATCCTACATTATATTTGAGCTAATTTCCCACAATTTTTTATTAGTTTCTTAATTGAATTTGTGGTGAAGCATATGAATATTTAAAACACAAATAATATCACATAAATCCATACTAAAGACAACTATGTAGCCTTAGACACATCTATTACTATCATTGCACTATAGACCTATATTTCCCTACTATGGTATTAATATCAAACTTGGAGACAAGAATAAATAACTAAGATTAATTATTTATCATCCATAAATTAATTAATACAATTTCATATTCATTTCCAAGATTAATACTTTAATATTCTATGCCGAATACCTTTGGCACCATAATTTCCAACTTATTCTAGAGTATGTCATCATCAACTATAATATCCAAAATAATTCAAATATATTGATTAAAATATTTAATATATCCTAATTTCTATGTACTATAGGACTTATTATATACTATCTCAATAAAGATACACATGTAGTGTATACAATCAAACTGTGTCGAGATGTTAGGAACCCTAATTAACAATATCTATACAACTAGATATTTACTCAAAATCACTCAAAATACATCATTGATTGAGCCCATATTTTAAATCTTAATTACAAAACCCCAGTGTTATCCACAAAACCATTTGACATAGTAATTTGTATACCACCATTGTTAGAATCAATTATCAAAATATCCATATAAAATTCCCATCTATTAGGTTCGACCTATTCCCAACCATATTAAGTTATAAAAATAAAATCACAGAAAGATTTTAATTTACATCCTAATGAATGTATACAAAATAAATGTATTTTCTCCAATCCAATTCAAAGAAAACTTTAGTAATATCAATAAGGTGTGAAATAATTTATTAAAAAAACATAGTTTTACTCTAATCCAAACAAGTATCTTTAGAAATCGACTAGTTTCTTTACCTTATGAAATTTATTAATTAATTATAGATATGTGTTCATAATAATAACTCATAATTCTAGAAACTATTATTATCTTGATTTAAAAATTGAAAATTATTCAGCATCTCTTTTATGATTCAATTATTTTTCATAAAGTATAGTAATTATTTCACTTTAATCTCTCATTAATAAATTTGATCATTCTAGATTTACATTTTTTACCCATTATAAATCTCCTATGATAATACCCAAAAGTAAGAAAAAATAAAACAAAATATTTATAACAAAAAACAATCAATAAAATCACATGATATATTTTGAATAATGGTTTTTGATAATTCTTCCCTTTGTATTTATTTTTCTTCTTTATCACGGAATAATAATATTCACTATAGTTTGTGATAATACTTATTATTTTCCATTTTTGATTCTCTATACAATGAAACCAAAATACTACATGTAATTCACATATTTTAAACAAAATTAACAAGCTACTACATGATATTATTTTCTATCTCATTTAATTAATTCCCATATCTTTAAAATAAAAAAATTACATGTTATACTATTCTATGAAAAAATTCAACAATAAGATGAAGTATTTCATTCTTGGGATTCTAATACTTATATTTTATTATTTCCGTGAAGGATGATCCCATATTTACCTAAATGAACAGCAATATGAGTAAACCACACCTTGCACAAAAATAAGAGAATTTACAAATCCATTACCACTTCAGAATATTTACACATTCTATATAAAAAAATTGAGAGATAAGGATGACAATCACCCCTATATGGTAAGACAAAAAGAATTGAGGGAAATTTAAAATGATCATGGTACTAAATTGGAAACAATAGATCACCTAGAATTTATGGAAAACTAATTATATGAAAATAATTAAATAAATATCTTAATTTTTTATAAATAAAAGAGTCATTGTCGAAAATCTCCATAAAATTTTGTTATATGTTTTTTAATTCCCATAAAATTAGTTTTCATTTTAATTCCACACATGACCCATTCAATCTTCTTAAATTATATAATGTCAAAGATTTAATTTCCCATCATCGTTTTAATTTTAGAACCATTTGATTTTTTTTATTTTTTAAAATAGTGTTGTATAATTGAATAAGGCCGAAAATACAGAAATTGTAATTTTTTTAGAAAAATTATATTTACATTTACATGGAGACTATAAGGCATGCAATGTAATTTTTCACTATAGAACAAAACCAAAAAACTGGCCATTACAAATTGGTGGAAATAACGAGTCACCTTTAATAAAATAAAAAACAACCTTTACGCTACAGAATATACTAACAATACCTAGATATTTAGATGTCATGATTAACATTCCATATCCATGAAAATAAAAAACTATCAATAATATAGATATGAAAAAACCATTATGAATAATAGTTAAAAAATAATACATTTATGTATCCAATATGCAAAATAAAATACCTTTAAATGGTGAAAATTAACTTTTAATAAATTTAATTGATTCCCTTTACATGAAAAAATATAAAATTTTACTCATAAAAGGACTTATGTGATGTTTAAAAGGTATATCTAATTCCCCTCATGTGAGATGGGGGTGTTGTGTAACACCCAACAATTTTTGTATTAATGTCCCTATAAATATATAATATTTTGAATAGATTATTTTAAATGAAGCATTGAATCCAACTAAACCACAATATAATATGATTGTTATAAAATAGTAGTTAAATAAGTAATTATAAATAGAAGTAACCATATTATAAAGTAAATGAATAAAGTAAAAAACATGAAATTATGTAGGATAATTTACCCAATTCTGGAAAAGTTGTTGCTTTGGCTTACCCTAGACCAAGTCCAAGATGAACTCTATCAAGAATAAAATGTATAAAATAATTTTTGGGAAATGTTTAAGCTCATGGAAATCATTATGAGATCCAGGCTAGCTGGTTTTTCACCCATAAAAACCACCATCACATATATTATCATTATCTATTATGTGGATATCATGAGGGGTTAAGTAAGAAGAGGTTAACATGATATAAGTAATAATTATCAATTTAATAATTATATATATATATATTATGCATATTATAAATATTTTTCATTTTTATAAAATTTAATTTAATGAAAAAATAAAGGTTGTATTTAATTTATTGATAAAATTTAACTAATTCTTAATAATTAAGTACTAAAAAAAATAATTAATAAAATAAATTATTGGTAAAAACATTTTTCATAAAGAATTATATGATTTCAATATATTTTATTTTAAACCATTTATTTCTTTTTAAATAATTTTAATTGTAATAATAATATATATAAACAAATACATGAATGTTAATCTAAATATTTTCACATGTCATGTAATAAGAATAAATTTTTTTTTATTCATAAAATTTTTTATAAAAAATATTCTAAGGTGTTACGAACACAAATTTTAAAATTAATTTTATAAAATCTTGAAATTTATTGTAATAAACTAGTTTTTATACTTTTAGTCAGTATGTCAAATATTTTAATAATTTCATTCTATATTTCTAAATTAAAAAATAAGTTACAAAAGTAAACATTTGTTTCAATGATAAGACTATTTTTTGCAAATAAATTTTATTCAAAATGTTGTGGAATTATTATCCAAATAAATAATAGTAATCTATTTTTAATACACTAATATTATGTATAAAAATGTGAAAAATTATATTAAAACTGACTTATTGAGTAATTTATTTGAAATAAGAATAATAATACCTAATGTATAAAATAAATTTTTCTAGAAATATAGTTTTCTCAATATCTTATGTTTTAATTTAAAATATAGTATCATTATATTAATAAATTGAATATAACTAAATATATCCCCAATATTGAATCTTAGAATCTAAATTTATAATTAATAGTCATGTTAAAAATTTAGTAAAAACATTATTACAATGTTAAATAAATTATCACCTTGGTAAATATTTAATCAAGGTAAATATGTTGATATGTTTTTATAAAACATAAACCCTCTATATGACCCATGTTTTGTTTTAAATTCATACCTAGATGTCTAAATTGTCTATCACTACTTAACTTTCATGTGATTCTCTCTTCACCCCTTGTCTACCATTCTATTTTAAGGAAAAGTCCACAATTTTCACTTATAAAAAGTGCTCACATTCACCCACATCAATTGACAATCGAAATTTGAATTTATCTTAAAACCTAGAAAATTGTATCCATAATTGAATCCACTAAAAAATTATACTTTTGTTATGATAAATTTTAACAATTCCTCTATTTAAAATAATTATTTCAAGGGAAGGCTCAAGTCCTCAATTAGAATAGTATCTACTCCATAATATATTTGTATTTATCTTTTACATAAAATCTACTTCAAATACATTATAACCCATCTAATTTAATTAAATACATATAATTATTATAAATAAATTTTATATTATCTACTAAATAACCATTACCTATCTACCTATCATCTATCCAAAAACATCAAAATACCACTTGAGTTATGTGAAAAATCCCAGCTCCATGGATGGAATTTTTTATTTTTCATAACCACATTTCATGGATGTCTTTTATAATGTTTTTTATTAATAAATATAATATTAATGTCTCAAAAATTTCATTAATAGGATTCTAAATGTCTGAATGAAAAATAAACCATCTTTTAATGTAATCCTTTAATATTAGTCAATTAAACAAAACAAACTCATCACATATTCCATCTTCATGAATCAGTTCTAAAACACTCATTGAATTAAATTATAACATTATAAAAATTTGAAAAAGAAATTTCCAGTAACTTTAATAATATAGGATTGCTTGATTTGGTAAAAAAAATATAGGGATTGATATCAACATTTCAAAAGATGTGTAATGAGATAAAAATTACTAACATCTTAAGATGAAAATAAACAACTAACCAACCAATGTATAATAAATGATTTGCATTATAGAGTTTTTAATGTATTATATTGGAATAAAATTAAAAAAAGGTTATTAATATTGATATTTTTTATAAGGGATATCAAAAGTTATTTTTTATACATCGATATTTATGGTAAGGGTTTCCCATCTCAAATTTCCCATTTTGAGACATGTATTTTATTATGCATAAATTTTCATTGATTTAGTATATATAATTAATATTTGAAATATTATATTATTAATATATTTTTATTTATGGTAATTTATGTTTCATTTTATTTTATCTCTTTCAATATCACTCTATTAAAATTTTACCCAAGTCATTAGGTTTTTTCATATCAATTTTCTTTCTTTGAGACATGTTTCATATCATACACATATTATCACCTATATAGTGTATATACTAATTTTTTTATATTATATAATTATACTATTTATATTCATGGTTTTCAATGTTTTATTTAAAATTATCACTTCAATGGTTTTTGATTTAAAGGATACCAAACAAGTAAATGTTTTTATTATAATTTCCTTTCATTGAGGCATAATTACTTATTATTTTTTACATGGTGTAATTATTTAACCATTGAATAATTTCATCATAAAACATAATCAATCATTTTATTTATAATTTAATTTCATTATATGTCTTTTTTCCTTCTAATTCATTTATATTCCATGTCGTAATGGTTTCCCATTACAATTTTTTTTCATTGTGACATGCTTTGTATTATTCACAAATATTATTTTACAAGGTATATATACTGACACATTGACATATTATATCATGATTATATTTATATTATTTTTATTTAAAATTAAATTTCATGTTATCTCTTTCTTTATTATTTGATCATAAATTTACTAGAGTTATAATGGGTTTTGTTAACTCAACTCTATTTCATTGAGCTATTAGCCTCATTCATGAACATATTACAACAATGATTTGTTTATTACATAGTAAAAAATTATTATATGGACCAATATATTTATATTTATGTAAATTGATATTTTTTATTCAATTTTTATTAATTATTAGACTTCATTCCTCTAAAAGTATAATGTTTTTATGAAAAATTATCATCCTCTTTAAAGAACTTTTTTTAGAAATACATATTCATTAATTCCCCAAATTTTCATATTATTAATCTAAAATATTAATATGTATTTTCTCTTCTAATAATTATATATTTCATTATATTTTATCAAAAACAAATTTTATTACTATTTTTATGATGTGATTTTAAATAATGTCATTTTTAAAATATTAAAAGCATTTTCTTTTGAGGTAATTTGTTTTATATTCATTTATGCCTTTTCTCTTGAAAAAAATTATGAATTTTTCAATTATAAATTATAATTATTTAATTAATTTTTTGGAATTATTTTTTAATGTGGAAATCATGAATTATTGTTTTAAAAGTGACCCTTAATTATTTCTTTTTTTGATAATTTTTAAAAATATTTATGAAATATATGTACACGATTATGATCCCATTTCACATTTAATCTCAAAAATATCTATGCCATATGGAGTAATATTTCATAAATCACCTTCTAAATAAACATGTGAAATATTTATTTTGGTCGATTTAATTTTTAATTTCTACTGGTTTGACTCTTGTGGTCATTCATGAGACACCATTTATAAATGTTAAAACACAGATTTTCATTACATGGGTTCTTTATGATATGTTATATAAATGATGTTTTAGTGAAAAACATGCCTATGTATTATCATTCTATATGTTTTGGGTCAAATATATCCCTCAAAATCATTATATAAGGCTCTATATCTTATAAGACAATGATATAGATCGTGTATATGATGTGTTTCGCTATGTTCACAAGATGAAGCATGGAGACAGTGTTGTTAGATATGTTCCCATTATTGATCATAGAAATTATGTGTTTTTCTATGTTCACAATATTGAGAGTAGAATGATATATATTCCTAAATTCATAATGTTTTTATTCCCTGTGATTTCCTTATGCCTCATTTTTATATTATATACTGATGTTAAGATCCATGGATAATGATTATTTTTTCATGAATCCACATCCATAGAAATATGTATATGTTTTATCATTTCATATTACATGTTCATCCATTATGACTCATAGAGAAATATTATTATTTAATGTTATTTTCAATAACACATTTATCTCATTCTCATGATTCATCTCATGTTCATGATAAAACCTTTGATGACATGATGGTATGGTTTTCATCTATTGAGAATTTGATGTCACCACTTCTTATGTTTTTAAATGCATAGGTTATAAATATTATTATAAAATATGGTATATTTATATAGTATTATTGTATAGTGAGATTAGGGATAAATGTTAAAAAATATTTGAAATAATTTTGGTAAATAACTAGTCTTTAAAGACACAAAACCCATGGGTTCTGAGATTGTATGAATGTTTATGAGATTTTGTGTTAAAATTATGTAAATAATGTGAAATAAATGAAATTTTTTCATGGTATATCTCACATAGTATCAAATTTATCATGTAAAGTTTTCATTTTAAGATCAAGAACTTAGAGTGTTGGTCTTGGGGGGCTTATTTTGTTTAAGATAAGGGTCTAGTTATTTTTAGGCATTACATTAGTCATTTTTTAGGATTAGGACGAGATCTATTTGGTGAAACCCCTACAAATAATTACTTGTATATGGTAAAATAAAAAAAATTTGGTGAAGGATATATAATGTGGTTTCCTACCAATGAATTCTCTATCTGAATATAGTCAAATGTATGCAAGATCTGACACATATTCACCTAGGGGTAATAAACCTAAAAAGATTGGTTGTGTATTAACTTCATTTCAACATGATAGAAATTTAATGGGGATAACAGTACACATGTATTGATACTTTTGAGGGATATTATTATTTTATTAACATTCCATTTGTTAAAAATTATGAAGAATTTATTATTTAATTTGATTAAAAAATATATAATTACATTGGTTAGAGAAAAAATAAGAAAATGACAATTTAAGATTATGGTGAAACATAATGAGTTATAGATTTATCAAATAACATCATAGTTGAACAAAATGTATAATAGGATGAAATGGACGTGTCATTAGAGAAAGAATATTAGGATTATGTTTTCATATTCATATAATCATTTACTATGATTATATTCTATACTTTCATTACAAATTTTATTTTATTCTCTTTTTTTGAAATGGGAAAAGGAAAATAAAGTTAGTCAATGTAATTATTAAGAAACTCATAAGACATACATGCTGATAAGGAGATATATTTGGAATAAATGGTTTAGAATCATAATATATGCATATTATAATGAAAAATATGAGTACTATATTCTTACCCATGATTGTGAGTTTCAAATTATATGTTTATTCTTTTTGATCTTATAGATACCATTTTCTTTTTTATTTAGTTAAATAAAAATTTAAATTGTGGGGATGAAATTTATTTATGGGGGAGAAGGTAACCCCACACAATTTTAGTATTAATTTTCATTTAAGTAATTACTATTTTTAAAATATTGTTCTATATATAACACCAAATGACAATGTACCACATTATAATACAACTATTGCAACAAAGCCGTTGAATAAGTTGGTATTAGAAAAGTAACTATATTAAAAAATAAATAAATAATATAGAATAAATTCAATCAGGTTCTAGAATTATTCCTTTTTAGGATCATTAATCAGAGCTAGTAAAGTAGATATTTACCATAGGTTCATCCATATACCAAGCCCAAACTGAAATCCACTAAGCATGACTTGATAAAAATAATTTGTGGGTGAATATAAAGCTCATGGAAATAACTATGGGATCTATGATAGATGAATCAAAATCCTTTAATACCATGAATTCCGACATTATCCTTAAGACTTATGTAAATATCACCGAGGGTTATGAAAATAGAACATATGATTATATTAACATGTAATTAATAATATATATATATATATAATGTATATTTTATACATTTCTCACTTCCATAAAAATCAATTTCCATGAAAAAGACATGATTTATTTAAAATTATTTTATTGACAAAAATTAACTATTAATTAATTATAATATATTTAATATTAAATATTTAGGAATGAAAACATTTTGTGATAAATATAATTTCTCAAAAATAATTATATGTTTGCTAAATTGGTGTTATTTTACAAATTAATTGATCAATATTAAAAATATTAATATATAACTTATATAAATATATATAAAAATTAATTATTTTTCATCTAAATATTTTCAATTATCATGGAATATGAAAAAAATATTTATTCTTAAATAGTACAATTTTCCTGAAACTATTTTTATATGTTATTTGTAATTAATTTAAAAATCCTTTTACTAACTCTAAAAAATTGAGTTTAATGAAATGTAGATAAAATTTTTAATCATAATACCCAAATATTTTAATGAGAACATTTCATTTTTAATATAAGAAAATTTGGTACCACCAAAAATATAATTTTATATGGAAAAAGTTACATTTTTTTAGAATGTTTTTATAAAAATTGTGTAATTTTTATAAAAATAAATTAAATTTATCAATTTTGATTATTATAAAATGATGTTGAAATTTATATTTAAATATATTGGCACTAATTTATTTTTTTATTTTATATGAAATAAAAATAAGAACACTTAATTTATAATTGTCATTTTTCTTCAAATAATGTTTTTTATATCTTATGATATATTTTAAAAGTTAATTTTATCATATTTGGAAATTTGATTATATAAAATTGATCAAAAAAATTTTAATTGAAATTTTTAAATAATCTAATTATTTTAATGAATATAATTTTTGTAAAAAATTATTACCATTAAAAATATTTAATCAAGTTCAATCTAGGTAAAAAATGAGATACTTAATATTGTAAAAATTTTATTATGTTTACAGAAATATATAACATTTATAATATGATTATTACAACTATTATATAATAAAACCATATATAAATATACTTTCCTAAAGAAAATCTATATAATCCCATTCGATTCAATATTTACCCCTACATACCATTTAATTCCAAGGAAAATTCCACCTTTTTCACCTATGACAGTAGTTCACATCCACCAACTAAATTACACACAAAAACTGGGAATTCAAAATGAAGAAAATACCAATTTTAACTCTAATATAATACTATTATCCCTTTTTATACCCATGTTAAAAAATTAAATTTCCCAAGTCCTCCATTTATAAGATGTGTTTCAAGAGAAGTATGAATCCCTCAACATTATTATTGTCCACTCCATAACATTTTCATATTTATATTTCTCATCAAACCTCCAAAAAATATATTATAACCATAATAATATAATTACATTATTATAATTAGTATAAATATATTTTATTATATTTATTTAACAATAATTATCTAATATCTTCTCATGATTTTAAAAAATGAAAATATTAATTTTGTTATATGTAGACTACTAACTCCATGAATTATGTATTTCATTTTCATCCCTTACATGGATGGTTCGAAAAAAGAGGATGATTTAAATATAATATATTAAATATTATTATTTTCATGAGTATTATTATAAATTATGGACACAAAAATCAGTGATCATTACAAATTAATCTATTGAAATCAGTAAATTACCCGAAACAAGCACATTAAAAATTTTATCTACATGAATCGTGACTAAAAATATCATGGAATTAAATTATAAAATCATAAAACATTATGGATCATATATTAATGTTCCTTAAATAATATTTTAATTGTCACCATGGTATCAATTTATGGGGATTAACATCAATATTAGAAGACATGTGTAAAGTGATCAAAATCACTAACATCTAATGATGAAAATAAACAATAACTAACAAATTAATGTCTGAAAATGATTTTTAATAAAGAGTATAAAATTAATTTTGTTTTAATATATGTATTTAATATTTTATTCAAATGGTTTTTAATATTATACAGTATGTTAAACCACATTTTTGGAAGTCAATTGTTAAGGTAACAGTTTCACATCTCAAACATTCTTCTTTGAGAAATGCTTCATATTATGCATCTATTTTCAATAATATATGGTATATAATTACTCTTTTACATATTATATGGTGATTATATTTATATTAAGGGCATTTATAGTTACATTGAATGTTTTAAATTTAAAGGGAATTTGATTAAAAACCATCCTTAATCATATGTGGTTTTCATCTCAATTTTCATTCTCTAAAACATGTTTCATTTCAAATAAATATATTGAGATACAGTTTGTATGTAATTAATATTTTACATATGATATAATTATTCAAATTATATTTATTTTATTTAATGTTATTTTCCATGTTCTCTCTTAAATGCTTTCTGATTCAATGTTTATGCAAGTCGTAATTGTTTTTGTGGAAATTTCCCTTTATTTGGGAATGATTTTACATTCTTATTTCACGTAGTGTAATTAATACAACATTTAATTATTTAATCATAAATATCCCCCAATAATTTTATTTAAAATTCCATTTCACAATTTTATATCATATTTTTCTAATTCATATATATTCCATCTTTCAAGGGTTTCCAATATCAAATTCTCTTCAATAAGACCTGACTCATATTTAGCCCTACTTAATTTTATATTTTATATACAATAACTATTGGATATTATATATCAGGATTTCATTTATTTTAATTATATTTAAAGTTCCATTTTTCAATTCTATATTTCAAGATCATTCAATAAAAATGTTACTAAATATGTAAAAAGTTTTTAACTCATTTCTTTTTCATTAAGTCAAAAGTTTATTCTTAAACTTATTTATTTTATTTTTAGTGTTTTAAACTCTAATATTTATAATATATAAGTCTCTATTTTTCATTGGAGAAAATTATTATAACATTATTGTATCCATAGTCTATTATACGGTGCTAAAAGAAAAATCTTTACTATTATTTCTTTGAGACTGATAATGATGACCCCGTTTTAGCCTTTCAAAAAATGAAACATCAAACATAAATAATTAATAACATACATAACCAATGAAATTATATGTTTATAGTTAAATATAATTTGGATAAAGTTTAAATAATAATAACAACGAATTAATGTGAACATTTTTATATTATACCCATGTTTTCTTATTTCTCAATAAGCCTTTCAAATATCCTATAAAATTATTCAGACATGAATAATTTCTATAAATAAATAATTAAATTGAATTAAAAAAACCCAGGTAAATGGTAAGAATAATAATTTTCAGCTCAAACACTCAATAAGTGTAAAATTAATTATTTAAAATTTAATTTCATTAGTGAGAATAAGTTGAGAATAAGGGTATGATGACATAATCAATTTTCTTGAGAATTAAATAAGTGAACTCATACACCTCCAAACACAGATTATAATGCATGATACATGTCCTAAAAAATCAACATATTAAAAGAGTCATATAAGTCAATAATAATGAGCCAACTGAATAAACTCATTGAGAAAAGGTTCTATAAATGGGTTATAACATACCCACCCATCAAAGGTTCATAACTTAACCACCCATAATTGATTTATTAAAAAACGAATCATCATAATATTACAACATAACCACCCATAAATTATCCATACATATGTCATATTTCTATAAAATGAAAATACAATGAAAATATTTTACTTTTTAATATAGCACCATCGAAAAAAACCATCATTCCTTCTTAGCATGATTAACACGTAGAAATGAAATAGTTTCCATGAATTTTTTTTTGAAACAATAATAGTCCATCAAAAGAAGGAATGAGGATGATATAATTGTAACATATCCATATTGCAACATAGTTTAATAATAATGGATATTTTCAGAGCTGAACAATACATTCAATACGACACTTAATATATTATATCAAAAACATGGAATATATATTTTTAATTTTATAAAATATCAAATAAAAATATATGAATAATGATAAGAATATATTATTTAAATATAAACATGAAAAAATTTCAATGATATATCAAATAAAAAATAGTTATGATAGTGGAAAATTCCATTCATTAGGTAAATATTAAACAACGAACCATTTCAAACTTATAGTAAAAACCAAAAATAAGTTGATTCAAAAAAATATCCCTTTATATATATATTTATAAAATAAAAAATATATATAGAAATGAATTTAAAAAATCAACAATTCATTTGAATGAATATTTTTGAAATTTTTTTAAATATCAGGGAAATTGAGGAGAATTATTTCTAATGTAAAAGAAAAAATAAGGTCAAGGTATTCCAAAAAAAATATTTTTATATTCATGAGTAATAAAGAGAGAAAAATGAAATAATATAATTAAAAAAATATAAAAAATAAATAAAATAGGAATATATATGTGTTTTAAGACATTAAGATTATATAATTTCACCACAAAGGTGTCACGACCCGTCTCCCGGGGCCCATACAGTGACTACCCTAAGGCCGCCTTCCATATGCCTAGGGCTGGCGAATAGAATCAAAGGCATGTTCCCTAAAATGGGAAGGAAATGCCATTAAACCTGTACAACACATGATCTGAGAACACAACAAGAATCATCTATGAAGAAAACTGTTGTAGAAAAAGGAGTACTGAAAATAAAAGGGGCTAGAATACAAGCCCAATTGAAAGTACGAGTACAACCAAAAAGTAAAAATTCAACTGAAAGGAACAATGCAACTAAAAATGGGAAAAAACTACTGGGTCTTACTCTAAGGATCTTACATGAAGGGTAGTTAAAAATCACCTCCTTAGCACTCCATGTCAGCCTGTCTCCTCTACGTACAAGGTGCAGGTGTATCCCATGCATGGGTGAGTATAACGATACACTATAGGGACCACACGAACCCCAAAGGTCTCTCATAATTCCACAAGGAAAACCACAAGAACCCCAAAGGTGCAGGCATAGCCCGTGCAGGGGTGAGTATAACGGTACTCTATAGGGACCAAAAAACCCCAAAGGTCTCTCATAATTCTACAACGAAAACCACAAAGCCTGATCTCAATCACAAAGCACAAATCAATGGACACATCTCAATTAGATTCTCAGCACAAACCAGGTATAAAACTTAGAGAAACATGATTATGATTCTGACCCAAAAAAGATCGTTATGAAAGGTGATAGCTAGCCATAGATTCTCTTGGCATAGGAACAAGTAACATTCCCAGTCACAACATCGAACACCTTAGCTGCTGGATAACTCCTCCTCTAACGAGTACAGTGGGCCTACAACATCATACAGAGGTGCTTCCCACTAACCTTAGACTACTGAGGTACTCCTCCCCATTGCATACCGTGGGTCTTCTAGGTCACACATAGCTGCTCCCCACTATGGCCTACTAAGGTACTCCCCCCCATCATGTACCATTGGTATGTCACATCACACAAAGTTTCTCCCCATCATAGGTCTATCGCGTTACACATCGGTGCTCCCCACTAGGTCGTCGAGTCTCTCCGAGTCTAAAAGATTAGCAGTCATCAAGTCTTAGCCAGTCACAGGGTTTCGTACGTAGTGCACTCGGGAAAACCTCACCTCAAACAATTGTTCATATTACAACTGGCACAAAGTCTTACAAAGAAGTAACTTGATGATCTTCCATGTCATAAGGGTTAAATTAAATAGATGGCGAGTCAATAAGATGACCGGTCTGTGCTTTATTGGCATTTTATTGCTGAGTGCCCGGTTGGATTCGGGAGTGCTCCAAGTTGGTTGTAATCTATATTTCTCCAAAACTCTCATGTAGAAATTAAAAAGGACCATCTCTCTCAAAGGATCCTAATGCAATAGACATTTCATCAAATAGACGTCTGGTTCTCAAGGTAAGTCCCTCTATGAGGTTCTGGGCCTGGATCCGGTCGGACCGACCCGGACTGACCTGGACTGTGCTGGGTCGAGGAAAACATGGCCTGCTAGGTCGAGGTCTGGTCTGGCCTGAAAAGGGGTAGTCTGCAAGGGAGGCCTGACCTGTAAGGTAGGAATCCTGGGAGGGCGGCGGCTCTGTCGCTTGAGGCGTAGCCCGCAAGGGGTGTGCCCTAGCCCACAATGGGGGAGCGACCCCCCGATTTTCCCGAACGGTTGAGGGCTGTTTTTTCTTTTCGTAGCACTGGCGCCACGTGGTACCACCAGGTGGCACACAAGACCCACAGGGGTGGGTCCTTCTGGTTCTTTCGCGGCTAGCCGGCGTGCCGGAAGACCTCTCCAGCAGCACGTGACGACATGCCACATCGTCAACCATAGCTGGCCGGTGTGCTGGCCGCCTTCCTCCGGTCGTCGCGACTGATGATCCATGACCCTCCTTGTTCATCAGTGGTGCATGATGGCTTGATGAACCTCCTCTGCAGCTGGCCAATGCCATATGCTCCGATGACCACCACATATTTGTGTCGCGGCCTCCTCTTGCGGCGTGCATCGATGCACTATCCCCCACGTATTCGGTCAACATTGCTGGGATTTAGGTCTTCCATGGAGGAACAAGGATGTAGCAAAGATAGTGACAGGTTCTGGTCGTGTTCTCTAGACTCAAGCCCTCTGCGTTAGCTTGAAAACATTACAGGGGGGGGTTAAGGGCTTAATAATAATAGAATTAAAGAATAAGATAAACTGCACAAGATACCGCACAAAGACCTCCCACAAAGACGAAATAATCATGGGTCCACCAAATAGTCAGTTAACCCGCATTCTTCATATTATTCAAGAACAGGGAAGAGTAAAATCATTTAAAAAGAAAAAACGAATAAACCCCCTACCTAGTAACACATTGGAGAGCGTCTGTAGCTTGAAGTTGCATTGGTGTTCTTCGTTTCCACAACCAGTTCCCAATCACGCCACTCATACGTCATCCATCGGTTCATAGTTTAGTGCCATCCATCACCTCCCACTGGGTTCAGCTTCGTCCTATAAGGGTCCGACATCACGGTGCTCCTTCATCACTTAGTTGCTTGGCGGAGCTGTGCCGATACCCCCCAAGCTCAATATACATAGGAGAGGGGGAGGGTAAGTAACAATGTTGGAGTTTAATAGGGCTCATCAATTAGGAAGCTTCCAAATTCCCCAAAAAAATTGTTACTTAGGGTTTGAAGTTCAATCCATTTATTGGATTGACATGTCACTGGACCCACCCATTATCTTTTCCATTGCAGGATATGAAATAAAATATTAAAATTATTTTATTTCATTTCTTTTAAAAAGTCTCAAAATGCAACCTTTTCTCTGGACCTTCTATGGTCAAAGTAAATCCTTTTTTATGTGAATCCTGATGCTATGGATTCAATGGTTCTCTTGGATTTTTACTATAATAAACGATTCAAAAGTTAGAAAATTTCTCTCACGCATTTACTAAACGTACCTGAAAGAAAGTTTAGAAATTATTTTTGGGAACTCCGGGTCTCGGAATCACGCGCCATGAATTTTTTCAGGCTCATAAAAATACCATATAATTAAAAAAATACATGGAAAATCTGGGTCATTACATTATCCCCACATTATGGATTTTCTCCCCCGTAAGGCACAACATAGGCTTAGAAAACAAATGAGGGTACTGAGCACAAATCTAAGCCTCCCGCTCCAATGTGCTCTTCTAGAGGTTCTCATGATTCCAGTGAACGTTCACCAAAGGTATAAACCACCTAAAAAGTACTGACTCTTGTCGATCCTCAATCTCTACTAGAACCTCCATAAATATCTCCCCATTGTCTAAGTCCAGGATTCCATGGTCGATGATGTGAGATGTGTCATGCACGTATCTCCTCAGTTGGGATTCGTGGAAGACGTTGTGCACCTTATCCAACTACGGTGGAAATTCCAAGTGGTATGCCACCTCACCTATCCTCTAAAGTATCATAAATGGTCCGATAAACCTCGATGATAACTTTTCGCCTCGGCCAAATCTTTGTAGTCCCCATTGAGGAGAGACTCGCAAAAAAACGTGGTCCCCCTCCTGGAACTCTAAGGGTCTCCATCTCCTGTCGGCATAAGACTTTTGTCTACTCTATAAAGTCTTCATCTACTCCTGGATGGTCTACATCTTCTCAATGGTATCTCGTACCAACTCTGTACCCATAAGTGCTGACTTCCTTGGGTCTGTCCAGCACAGGCATGATCTGCAAGGTTAACCGTACAAGGCCTCGAATGGTGCCATACTGATGGTGGAGTGATAAATGTTGTTGTATGCGAAATCCACCAATGGTAAGTGATCCTCCAAACTATAGACGAAGTCTAGGACGCATGCATGAAGAATGTACTCCAGTTTCTGTATTTTCCGCTCCGTCTGAACATTCGTCTGAGGATAAAAGGCGGTGCTCAAATGTAGCTAAGTCCCAAACACCACCTGAAATCCATTACACCAACGGGATGTGAACTGTACATCACAGTTAGATATGATCTTTTATGGAACCCCATGAAGTCACACAATCTACTGCACGTAGAGGCATCCCAATCCCTCTACTAATCCCCGATCTCAGATAGGTAGGAAGTGGGACGACTTGGGGAGTCGGTCAATGATCACCCAAATGGAATCATGTTTCTTTGACATATGTGGAAGCCTTGTTAAAAAGTCTATAGAGATCCTATCCCACTTCCACTCCGGCACCTTTAGTGGATGATCTAAGCCTACTGGAACCGGATTCTCAACCTTCACTTGCTGACAAGTGAGGCATCATGAAACAACAAGGTGCAGGTGTAGCCCGTGCAGGGGTGAGTATAATGATACTTTATATGGACCACAAGAACCCCAAAGGTCTCTCATAATTTCACAAGGAAAACCACAAAGATTGATCTCAATAACAAATCACAAAGCAATGTACACATGTCAATTAGAGTCTCAGCTCAAACCTAGTATACAACTCCGAGAAACATGATTATGATGCTGACCCACACAAGATTGTTATGAATGGTGGCAGCCAGCCATAGATTCTATTGGCATAAGAACAAGTAACATTCCCAGTCACAATATCGAACACCTTATACGCTAGATAAATCCTCCTCTAACGAGTACAGTGGGCCAAAAACGTGATACAGAGGTGCTTCCCACTAACCTTGGACTACTGAGGTACTCCTCCCCATCACATACCGTGGGTTTGCCAGGTCACACAGAGATGCTCCCCACTGTGGCCTGCTGAGGTACTCCACCCCATCATGTACCATTGATATGTCACGTCACACATAGGTTCTCCCCATCATGGGTCTTTCGCATCACACATTGGTGCTCCCCACTGGGTCGTCGAGTCACTACGAGTCGAAAAGATCAGCAGTCGTCAAGTCTTAGCCAGTCACAGGGTTTCGTACGTAGTGAACTTGGTAAAACCTCATCTCAAACCATTGGTCATATTACAACTGTCACAAAGTCTCACAAAGAATTAACCTGATGATCTTCCATGTCATAAGGGTTACAATGCAATAGACGGCGTGTCAATAAGACTCCTGGTCTAGGATTTATTGGCATTTTATTGCTGAGTGCCCGGTTGGATTCGGGTGTGATCCAAGTTGGTCGTAATCCATGTTTCTACAAAAATCTCATGTAGAAATTAAAAAGGACCATCTCTCTCAAAGGATCCTAATGTTTTAGATAGTTCATCAAATGGACGTCCTGTTCTAAAGATAAGTCCCTCTAAGAGTTTCTGAGCATGGTTGGGCCTGGGTCCGGTCGGACCGACCCAGACCAACCTGGCCTGGGTTGGGTCAAGGCAGACTTGGCCTGGTAGGTCGAGGTACGGTCTGGCCTAAAAAAGGGGTAGTCCGCATGGGTGGCCTGACCCATAAGGTAGGCAGCCCGGGACGACGGCGGCTCGATCTCATGAGGTGTGACCCGCAAGGGGTGTTCCCTGGCTGACATTGGGGGAGCGAACCCCCAATTTTCCTAAAAGGATGAGGGCCCTTTTTTCTTCTCGTAGCAACATCGCTATGTGGAACCACCAGGTGGGACACAGGACCCACGGGGTGGGTCCTTCTGGTTCTGTCGCGGCTGGCTGGCGTGACGGACGACCTCTCCAGCAGCGCGCGACGTCATGCCACATCTTCAACCCCAACTGGGCGGTGTGCTGGCCGCCTTCCTCCGGTCGCTGTGGATGACGATCTATGACCCTCCTTGTTCATCAGTGGTACGCGATGGCATGCTGCGCCTCCTCTACAGCTGGCCAGGGCTAGATGCTCTGATGATCACCACAACTTTGTGTCACGATTTCCTCTTGCGGCGTGCATCGGTGCACTATCCCCCATATAGCTGGTCAATATCACTACGTTGTCAGTCTTCATGGAGGCACAAGGATGTCGCAAATATAGTGAAGGGTTCGGGCTGGGTTCATTAGACTCATGCCCTCCGCGTTAGCTTGAAAACATTATGGGGGGTGGGGCGGGGGTTAATGGATTAATAATAATAGAATTAAACAAAAAGATAAACCCCACAAGATACCCCACAACAACCTCCCACCAAGACGAAATAATCGCGTGTCCACCCATTAGTCGGTTGACCTGCATTCTTTATATTATTCAAGAACAGGGAATAGGAAAATCATTTAAAAAAAATGAATAAACCCCTACCTCATAACCCATTAGAGAGCATCCACAGCTTGAATGTGGGTTGATGTTCTTCTTTGCCGCAACCAGTTCCCAATAATGCCACTCATACGTCATCCTTCGGTTCATAGTTTAGTGTCGTCCATCACCTCCCACTGGGTTCAGCTTCGTCCTCTAAGGGTCCGGTGTCGTGGTGATCCTTCAGCACTTCGTTTCTTGGCGGAGTTGTGCCAATACCCCCCAATCTCAATATACATAGGAGAGGGGGAGGGTAAGTAACAATGTTGGAGTTTAATGGGGCTCATAAATTAGGAAGCTTCCAAATTCCCCAACAACGTCGTCACTTAGGGTTTGAAGTTTAAGACATTTATTGGATTTACATGTCGCTGGACCCACCCCTTTTCTTGTCCGTTGGAGGATATGAAATAAAATATTAAAATGATTTTATTTCATTTCTTTTAAAAAGTCTCAAAATGTAACCTTTTCTCTGGACCTTCTATGGTCAAAGTAAAGCCTTCTTTATGGGAATCCCGACGCTGTGAATTTAATGGTGCTCTTGGATTTTTAATCTAAGCAACGGTTCAAAAGTTAGAAAATGCAGCTCACGCATTTACTAAACGTACCTGAAAAAATGTTTAGAAATTAATTTTGGGAACTCCGGGTCTTGGAATCACGCGCCATCAATTTTTGCAGGCTCATAAAAATCCCATATAATTAAAAAAAAATACATGGAAAATCTGGGTCATTACATTCTCCCCACATTATGGATTTTGGTCCCCGAACTCTAAGGGTATCCATCTCATGTCGGCATAAGACTTTTGTCTACTCTATGTAGTCTTCATCTTCTACTAGATGGTCTGTATCTTCTCAATGGTAGCTTGTACCAACTCTAGACCCATAAGTGCTGACTTCCTTGGGTATGTCCAGCACAAGCATGATCTGCAAGGTTAACTGTACAAGGCCTCGAATGGTTCCATACTGATGGTGGAGTGATAACTATTGTTGTATGCGAACTCCACCAAGGGTAAGTGATCCTCCCAACAATGGACGAAGTGTAGGACGCATGCATGAAGAATGTTCTCTAGTGTCTAGATTGTCCGCTCTGTCTGACCATCCGTCTCAGGATGAAAGGCGGTGCTCAAACGTAGCTGAGCCCCAAACACCACCTGCAATCCATTACACAACCGGGATGTGAACTATACATCGTAGTTAGATAAAATCTTATATGGAACCCCATGAATTCACAAAATCTACTGCATGTAGAGTCGTCCCAATCCCTCTACTAATCCCTGCTCTCAAATAGGTAGGAAGTGGGCCGACTTGGTGAGTCAGTCAATGATCACCCAAATGGAATCATGTTCCCTTGACATATGTTGAAGCCATGTTAAAAAGTCAATAGAGATCCCATCCCACACCCACTTTGTCACATCTAGTGGATGAGCAAAGCCTATTAGAACCAGATTCTCAACCATCACTTTCTGACAAGTGAGGCATCATGAAACAAACTCTACCCCTGCCTTCTTCATCCCTGGCCACCTGTGCTGATGCTGGAGGTCTTGGAATATCTTTGCCACACCAGGATGTACCGTCATAGGGGACATATGGAACTCCCTCAACACCTCCTCCCATAGAGTCACCGGTACCATGATATGTCCTATGAAGAGGGTGATGTGCTCACAACCTTTTGAAAATCCATTAAGAGAATGTCTTAAGGATATCTGAGCATGTTGAGTCTCGCAATCGCAATCCCCAAGCTACGAATCCCTAACTAACTAAAGGAGTGGGGGAGTGACTGTCACACACTGGAGGTATGCTGCTCTATCTCTATTCATGAAGGATATCTACAATGCGGCTAACTTCTCTGTTGCCTCACTCTATAGACCAGACCTCCTGCTGAGTGCATCTACTACCAAGTTCCCCTTCCTAGGAGTATAGACTGTCGCAAAGTCATAGTCCTGGAGGAACTCTAGCCATCACTATTGTCTTAGGTTCAGGTCCTTATGATAGAAGATATACCTAAGACTATTGTGATCAGAGTAGACTCTAAAACGTTTTCCCATCAAGTAATCTCACCAAATCTTCCAGGCGAAGACCACTACTGCTAACTCTAGGTCATTGGTAGAGTAGTTCTTCTCATTCTGTCTCAGCTGCCGTGAGCCATAAGTGATCACTGCTCGCTCCTGCATCAGGAAACACCCATGTGTGGTCCCTGATGCATCACAATAGACTACATACCCAACAACCTCTTCTAGTAGACTTAAGATGGGGGAACTCAATATTTTATACCTCAGATCCTGGAAACTCTACAGGCATCTCTCCATCCATACGAAGGGCTGCCCCTTCTTTGTCAATGCTGAAAAGGGTGCCGAAACTCCGGAAAAGGAATGCCCAAATATTTAGTAGTATACAACCAACCCCAAGAAGCTCCGCACCACCGTCACACTCCTGGGTAGCTCCCAAGCCAGAAAAAACTCTATCTTCAATGGATCAACTATAACTATATCCTCTGAGATAACATATCCCAGAAGGTGGACCTATCATATCCAGAACTAGAACTTTGAGAGTTTACCATAAAGATGGTGCTCTTAGAGTGTTTCCAGAACTATCTGTAGATGATAGGCATGCTCCTCCTCTGTCGCTGAGTACACCAAGATTTCATTGATGAAGACCACCATGAAGTGATTTAGTTATGGCTGAAATATCTTGTACATGAGTCCCATGAAAATTTCTAGGGCATTAGTCATGCTGAGAGGCAAAAAAAAGAACTCATAATGGCCATACCGACATCTAAAGTCTATCTTCTACACATCCTCATCTCATATCCAGAGTTGATGATATGATGATGTGAGGTCTATCTTAGAAAACTAATGATCTCCCATCAGTTTATTGAAAAGATCATCAATCCTCAGAAGTGGATACTTGTTTTTAATGGTTACCTAGTTCAGGCGCCGATAGTCCACATAAAGCCTTAAAATTCTGTCTACCTTCTTGGTGAACAAAATCTGGGCTGCCCATAGAGAAACACTGGGACTTATGAACCCCTTTCCATACAAGTACTCCAAATATACCCGTAAATCACGATGCTCCGTGAGAGCCATCCAATATACAGGTGTAGATATCGGTTTAATCTTGGGGTACAGTTCGTTGTAAAATTATACCTCTCTGTGTGGTGGTAGTCCCGGAACATCATCAGGAAAGACATCGGCATACTGGTCCACTACTATAGGATAGCTCAAACACTCAACATCAGCTGCTCCGAGGGTAAGGAAATCCAACTGATGAGTAATCAGCTGCATCCTCATCTGAGTAATTCCATCTTATGCTGCAAAGGTTCCCTTCTCACTGGTGAAAGAAAACCCAGTACCATCAGTACGAACACACCACACTTTGTTCCTAATACAGTTGATCTGAGCATGGACTCTGAATAACCAGTCCATACCCAAAATGGCATCATAAGACCTTGACATTGATACTAGGAGATCCCAGCTGAAGCTCTCTCATCCTAGAGTAAGTTCACACTACTGTAACTAGTTTGTAATCGTCGAATCCACTTCCATAGGAGTCTCTAGCCCTAAGGATCAATCCAACGGCTCCACCAGAATCTCTGAGCATTGAACAAGGGTCATGGAAATAAAAGAGTGACAAGAAAATATATATATATATGTACATTAGATAAGGTTGTGTAAACATAGATCATACCTCTAATCATATTTGGAGCAATGTGGTCATAGGACTTAACTTCCTGGATCTGAGATCATCCATTTCCTCCTGCTCCCTGTGGTAGGGGTGGAAAACCTGGCGGTGGTGGTGGTAGAAACTCAAAATGCTGCCCGCCACCTGCTTCATGGCTAACACCTCTGCCATGTCCACCACCCTGCATAACTCCTTGCTCGAACCACTGCCTCTGCCTCGGTGGTCCTTCGAATATCTTCAGGTTGCAGATACGTTGGGTCGGGCAGTGGCGAGCCATGTTACCCTGCCCACCACACATGTAACACTACATGTACCTCTCCTATCTTCCTCTGCCTTGTAACCCTCACAACTCTGATCATGTGTCCCTAGATATTCCACCAAACGGTCTAGTCTTCTTGGACCTATTTTTCATCTGCCTACTGCCTGCTGTAGACGACTCTTCCACCTGACGTTCGGTGGTGGATCTCATTGTGGGTGCCCTCTCTGTTAGGAAGTTCTCCAGAAATAGTGCTCGCTCTAGCACCCCATATTGATTTGGTATGATGAGTTATACCATCGATGCTCTAATCTCCCATAGGAGACCCTCCTCAATGGTTTGGGCCCTAAAGAAGGGGTCTCATACCATGTCGGTGGAGTAGCAGGAGAGATCAGTGAACCTCACAGAGTACTGAGATACTGTCATGCTACCTTATTGTAAGTGTAGAAGCTCCTGTATATGCACAGAGCGTATGGTTGTTGGGACAAACACTACACTATAAAGGCCCTCGAAATCCGCCCAGATGAGGGTCACCTCATCGTGTATATAGAGAATCAATCTACAATATCTCCCTGCTAATTCCTAAATAAGGATGGCTGTTAGGATCCCCATAAGGTCTGCTGGTTTCCCAACCAAGAAGAAAACTCTGACCATAACCTCCAGCCAGTCCTCGAATACTTTGGGGTCCATATTTCCTCAGAACCATGGAGGCCTCTGTTGCTGGAACTTGTCCAATGTGATCAGTTAGCGTGCATACTCTACTGGTGGAGCTGGTGGTAACAGCCACCCAACGGGTAGTGGTGCTGCTGGTACACAACCCGAAGGTGCTAACCCCAAAAGAGGGACCTGCATTGAGGCCTCATCGCTCGGTGGGCCATCATTGTGTACTCTTTCTGGAATCCTGGATGGTTTTTTATGTTCCAGAATCGTGGAAGTGGATAGGGGGGCCACAGTCAATAAGTTATACCTGGTGAGATAACTCAAGAGATCAAAACAGTAACTTTTCAAAACACACGCAATCAGTGTTTTCGTGCACTATGTCAGAAATCAAAATTCAGGGTCCTAGTGTATTGATACGTCAGCCGCCACACCAACACCGGAATCCCTGAACTGAAGACCACACTCATAACACCTAAAACTATTGCTTCATAGAAAATATTAGAGTCCTAGTTCACCAGTAGAACTTAACTTCTCTGATAACACTTTGTCACGACCCGTCCCCCAGGGCCTGTTCTGTGACTACCCCAAGCCCACATTCTATAGGCTAGGGGCAGACGACTATCCCCAAAGGCATATTCCCTAAAACGGGAAGGCATTGCCTTTAAGCCTGTACAACACGTGGAACAAGAACATAACTAGAAGCAACTGTGAAGAAAACTGATGTAGAAAAAGGAGTTTTGAAATTAAAAGGGGCTAGAATACAAGCCCAAATGATTATACAAGTACAACCGAAAACTAAAAATACAACTGAATGGAACAATACAACTGAAAAAGGGAAAACAACTACTGAGTCATCCTCTGAGGATCCTACCTGAAGGGTAGGTACAAATCACCTCTTCAGCACTCCATGACTTCCTATCTCCCCTGCATATCGCCTAGTCCTGGGTCCCTCAAACCTCATCCCAACTGCTTGTCGTCCGCACAAGACACAATAAGGTGCAGTCATAGCCTGTGCAACGGTGAGTATAAAGATAATCAGTAGGGACCCCGAGAACCCCGAAGGTCTCTCAAAATTCCACAAGGAAAACCACAAAGCATGATCTCAAACACAAAGAACAAAGAAAAAGACACAACTCAATTAGAGTCTTAGCTAAAACTAGGTATACAACCAAGAGAAAAAGAATTATGATGTTGACCCCCATGGGATCATTATGAAAGCTGATAGCCAACTACATATTCTCTAGGCCTAAGAGAATGTAACATTCCCAGTCACAATGTCGAACACCCTTGAAGCTGGAGAAATCCACCTCTAACGAGTACAGTGGGACTTATGTATCACACAGAGGCGCTTCCCACTAACCTTGGACTACTGAGGTAACCCTCCCTATCACATACCATGGGTCTGCCGGGTTACATAGAGGCGCTCCCCAACGCAGCCTACTGTGGTACTCCTCCCCATCTCGTACCGTGGGTCATCCGAGTCACACAGAGGTGCTCCCCACCATGGGTCTGCCGCGTCACACAGAGGCGCTCCCCACTGGGCTGTCGAGTCACTCTGAGTCAAAAATATTAGCATTCGTCAAGTCTCAGCCAGTCGTAGGGTTCCGTACATAGTGTGATTGGGAGAACCGCTGCTCAAACCATTGTTCATATTACATTTGGGACAAATTCTCACAAATAATTATCCCAATGACCTGCCATGTCATAAGGGTTCCAACGCAATAGATGGTGCATCAATCAGACACTCAGTCTGTGTGTTATTGGCATTTTAGTGTAGAGGGCCCAGTTGGATTCAGGTGCGATCCAACCCGACTATACCCTATGTTTCTCCAAATCTCTCATGTAGCAAGTCAAAAGGACCGTCTATCTCTAAGGATCCCAATTCCATAGATGGTTTGTAAAACAAACGTCCAGTTCTCAAGATAAGGCCCTTTAAGTGTGTCTCGGCACGGTTGGGCTTGGGTCCGGTCCGACCCAGTCTGGGCTGGGCCGAGGCGGACTCGGCCTACTCGGACGAGGTCTGGTCTGGCCCAAAAGAGAGGTGGACTGGTCACATGAGGCACGACCTAAAAGGGGTGCGCCCAAGCCACCACCGGGGGAGTGACCCCCCCCAGTTTTCATGAACGGCCGAGGGCCATTTGACCTTGTCGCAGCAGCAGGGAAACGTGGCGCTGCCAGGTGGCACGCGCGGACCAACAGAGGTGGGTCCTCCCAGTTTTGTCACGGCTGGCTGGCGTGTCGGCCGACCTCTCCCATGGCTCCTAGTAGTGAGCTGCACCGTCATCTATGGCCAGCTAGTGTGTCGACCACCTTCTCCCGGTCACCGCGGATGACGAGCCGCGACCCACCTTGTTCATCAGTGGCATGCAATGGCCCGCCATGCCTCCAATGAGACTGGCTAGTGTTGGCCGCTCTGACGACCTCCATGACTATATGCTGTGGCTTCCTCTTACAGTGTGCATCGACGCGCTATCCCTCACATAGCCGATCGACATCACTGCATTTTTGGTCTTCTATGGAAGCACAAGAATGTTGTAAAGGTGGTGAAAGGTTAGAGTTGGGTTCTTTAGGCCTGCGCCCTCCACGTTATCTCAAAAACATGATGGGATTTAAGGATTAAATAAAAATTTAATTAAACAAGATAAACCCCACAAGATACCCCACAACGACCTCCCACAAAGACAGAAGAATAGTGGGTCAACCTGTTAGTCGGTAGACCCCAGTTCTTCATATTGTTCTAAGAAAAGGGAAGAGGAAAATCATTTAAAAAGCATAAATGAATAAACCTCCAACCATGTAACCCATTGGAGAGCATCCGTGGCTTTAATGTGGGTTGGTGTTCTTCGTTCCTGCAACCAGTTCCCAATGACTCCACTCATAAGTCATCCATCGGTATGTGGTTTGGTGTCATCTATCACCTCCCTCTGGGTTTGGCTCTATCCTCTAAGGGTCTGGTGTAGCAGTGCTCCTTCAGCACTTCATTGGTTGGCGATGCTATGATGATACCCCCCTAATCTCCATATATATATGATAGGGGGAGGGTAAGTAAATAGGTTGGAGTTTAATGGGGCTCATCAATTAAAAAGCTTCCTAATTCCCTAACGACGTCGTTACCTATGGTTAGCAGGTCAAGCCATTTGTTGGATTGACATGTCGCTGGCCACACCCCTTTTATTTTCCATTTGAGGATTTGAAATAAAATAATAAAATTATTTTATTTCATTTCTTTTAAAAATTCACAATACATAAATTTTTTCCGGACCTATTGCGGTCAATGTAAAGCCTCCCTTAAGTGAATCTTGATGCTGTGGATTCAATAGTGACCTCAAATTTTTAATCTGAGCAATGGTTAAAAAGTTAGAAAATTCCGCTCACACGTTTACTGAACATACCCCAAAAAATTTTGGAAATTATTTCTAGGAACTCTAGGCCTCATAATCACGCGGCTTCAATTTTCACAAACTTGATAAAATTCCATATAATTAAAATAAATTACATGGAAAATTTGAGTCATTACAAAAGGATCCTTGGACATATAAATCTGGAAAAGAAATCACATTGTAACATATATCATCTATCACATTGGTAACATTCAAATAAATTTCATTAAAAGAAATAATGTGAATTTTTAATTTTATATCTCATTATTAAAATAGATAATATTTTAATATTCGTTCTTGGGGTAGTATTTACACCATATAAAATTAAACAAGTCACGTAACATGAATTTTGCCTCAAAGAATTGATATTGAAACCATAAAAACATTTGAAATTTTTATAACATTTTAATCAATATCTTGTGATAGTGATAAATTAAATATAAAATTAAATATCAGAATAAAATATTCATTCATGATATAATATGTCAATATGAATAATATACACCTTATAAAAGCAATAAATTATAAAATATTCATTCATGATATAATATGTCAATATGAATAATAAATAAATATAAAAGTAATAAAATGCATAATATGGGGCTTGTCTGGAATAAAAAATATTGAGATGAATAATCCATACAAATATTGTATCACTAAAGATAGAATTAATCATTGAGGGTATTGGGTTTAATCATTATAAACCCCCATAAAATAATTGTAAATACATTAAAACATAATCATATGTCATTTTACACATAATAATAGTATAATATAGTCAATGAAGTTGAATTTGAACACAATTAATGGAAATTGCCTTAATAATCAACTTTCACTGTGTAAAGACCTAATATATCAATCCATTAATCCCAATATAATAAAAATATATGAATTATTTATTCATTTAAGAAAATTTTTTAGGTTAATTAATTTATCCTTAAACCATTTATTTAATTTACATTATCACAGATTTAGTCATGATATAATATGTTATTTGAAAAAATATAGAGTATATAAAATATAGAAGGTGCATAATTTGAGACATGTCTCAAAATAACAATGTTGAGAAGGAAAATCTCTACAAAGATCATATCACTAAATTGAAAATTATACATTTATGTGACTATGTTTAATTATAGTAAAACCACATAAAATAATTGTAAATAAAAATAATATAATCATAGGTCATTTGAAACATAATCATTGAATATTATAATCAAAGATGTAGAATTGTAACTTAATTAATTAAAATTTAGTTTTAAGACCCCTTACCCTGGGTCCATACTTTCTATATATGTCTTCGAAATCCAATATGATAATAATATATTAATTATTTAAATGTTTAATAACCTCTTATAGGTTTATTAATTTATAATTGAACAATTTATTTCATTTACATGTTCAATGATTTAGATTGGATATAATATGTTAAATGGTAGTATACACACCTTATAAACCGAATCAGGTGCCTAGTATGAGGCATTCATTAGCTAAAAAAATATTGAGATGAATAATCCTTATAATGATTCTATCACTAATGATAAAATTAATCGTTTATGTGATTATATTTAAAAATTGTAAACCCATATAAAATAAGTGAAAATACAATATAATATAATCATTGGTCATTTCACGAATAACCATGTCTTAATATAGTGAATTATGTTGAATTATAATAGAATTAATAGAGATTGAGTTAATAAAGGCCTTACCCCATGTGCAGACATCCAATGTAAGTTATTTAACTCCTAAATAATAATTTTATATTAATTATCGACATGTTTTAAAAAAATTTCTAGGTTTATTAATTTATCATTAAATCATTTATTTTATTTATTTCAATAGAATATTTAAATAATTAATCAGTTAAGTCCACATTCATAAATAAAAAATGACATCGGTAGATTGACCATGGTCAGAGAAATAATCATTCCATAATTTATAGAATAATAATAATTATATAGTTATTATTTTTATATATCACATACAATTTTTAGTCAATCCTGATAAGTTGTTAATAAAAACAAAATACCTTGGATGATGAGGTGGTAGTGCACACATACACCCAGAAAACCTTTTAACATTTCATTTGATGGAATATAAATAAATGAAATAAAATATTATTCTTACAGAATCATTATCATTTTATAATCTTTAAATACATTTTTTAAACCCATCACTCTGACTATTTGCGAGAGGATGTTTTTGAAAAATGATGTACATCACTCTATGAAGATGGTAGTTTATACATACACACATATGATGATTATATTTTTATAAATTAGAGTGGTATAAAAATAGATGATATTTATATTGAAGAAAACATATTTACCTCATTAATATCAAATATATACATCAAAAGTTTCATAATAACCATCCATGATTGTTGGTGATGATAATTGAAATACCTCGGTTTTATGAGGCGCCACTCCACATGTGTTCCCAAATGATGGTTTCCATTACCATTTGATAAAAAATGAGATGAATAAGTTTAATCCATTAAAATAATGAAATTTTAGTTTATGGGAGGTACTGATCTTATTATATTGGAATGGTGAGGCAATAATTGATGAAGGTAGAAGAAGTATTAAAATGAAAACGTTTGGTTGATACAATGAAACCCCTTCTAAGATCCTCTCTTAGTTATCAATTTAATAACCCTAGGGATGGTATATTAATAATTCAATCACCTATATAATGTATATAAGGAATTTAATAAGAGTTTTTGGTAATATTTTGTTGAGATTATTGTCTTGATAAGTGTAAGGAAGAAAGGAGTTGTGTTGTCCATATATAAGAGAGGAGATGACCACCTTTTGAATTACTTAAAGTATTAAGTTTATAAAAATAAATTTTATTGTTCAATAGAAAAGAAATTGGAATATATAAGATAATTCATTAATATAAGCTAATATACTCTCACATAATACAATTTAAAGATGTTTAGGTGATGTTTTAACTCATAATTATTAATATTAACATCCATTAACTCTTTTTAAAATTACCAGGATGCAAATGTTTTTTTACATTTTAGATTTCAAGAATGTTACTAGAAAATAAATAGTGGACTATACGAATACAATAATTTATTATCATGACCATATACTCCTCATATGACCAAATATAATATTTTTATTGATTTTAAATAATTTAATAAAAAAATATTTAATATAAGAAAAAATTATAGTCAATTTTAGGACTATTAAAATATTTGAATCTAAAAGAATTTTAATAAAGTATTATTGGGAGAATTAAATATTTTAACATATCCCTAATATATTATATTTTTTATAATATTTTTTAAAATCATAACTCACCCAAAAATTATTACTTTTTATCTATTTCAAATCAGTTAGTTGATTTTTTCTAGTGCTTCCACAAGCATTGTGTTGGTGCTATGTAAAAATTAAAGGTAATTATATAATAATTAAAAATTAAAAGTAAATTACCATCAGAAAATAAATTTATTTATTAACAAAATTTAATTTTATAACAATTCAGAAAGTGTTTTATACCTATCATAAAAATAATACATATATTAAATGTATGAAAGAGGCATTTTGGATATTTCATTCAATTTAAAATAGTATAAAGGTCATTATAAAATATGAAAGTCACAAAAAGGATATGTTATGTAATATATATAGCGGTTTTAATAAAACCGATACAATGAATTATAGGTAAGTGTATGTATTATTTGGATTCCTTATGCATAGTTTTAACTTTTTTCTACCCGTTTTACCCTTACTGTGGTAAAAACATTTTTACCTAGGTCACTACTCATTAAGAAAAAAATAAAGTTAAAATATTTACCAAAATTGGAAATTCCAATTCATAATGTGGAATTAATTTTTAAAAATTCAATACCTCTTAGTGTGATAATTTACTTTTAAAATAAACTATCAAAACATGACGAAAAATGTTTTTCCATACAAAATAAGTATAAAAATGTTTTGTATAAACTAGTTAATCATAAGGTGAATTCCAATAACATTAATAGTATTATGGTTAATAGAAAGAAAACAATTATTATTTAAAATTAATTATGAAAAGGTTACCTTTTAAATATATTACTGGAATGTGTAGTTTTATATAAAATCAATATTTTTAATTATTCATTGGAAAATTAATAATTTCAAAAAAATACCTAAATTCCAAAATAAGATAATGTGAATCTACTGATTTCAATAATTATATAATTTTCATAAAATTAATTTTTTAGTAGTCGTTGAAATTAACTATATGATTTTCTCAAAAAAGACTATTAAAAACCAATTTGTTGAAAAAGTATTTTTGAAGTATAAATGAATTCACTAAAAATTGGGTTATTATTTCTATATAATTAATAAAAAATATTATGTAGGACCATTTAGAAATATATTTAATAATTCATTTACTCTTATTCATAATATAAAATTCAATATCATTAGTATAATGCTTAAATTTAAAATAATATTGTTTTCTGGTTTATCTAATTTCTGTTTTGTATGTCATATACACTATCAAACATATAATTTCATTAAAATATTTGTTCATTACATCAAAACAAAAATACCTCATAATATCATCATGATCTTTGTAATTCAAGGTTTTAATATTTTAATGTCTCTTTGTTGAAAACCGACAACATAAAGGGTTGACAAATTTTGATTTTTAAAATATTGAATGGGAAATATGAAACTCCTCATTAGTAACACAAAAATAGTTTTCCAAATAGGATAAAATTGGTTGGAAGTGAAAGTATAAAAATGTAGGAGAAAATTAATGTATGAACAATAAAAGTGAGTGATATATAATGACTTCTTGAGAAACGTTTTCACCAAAAAAAACATGAATTAAAAAGATAGAATTTGGACCATGAATTCATTAAAAATGATTATAAAAATATGAATATATATTTTATGTGGGATTAATTTATTATCATGACTACGAACTTTAGAAAATATAATTAATTTTTTTTGAAATCTAGAAATCTAATTTCATCCATTGGTTGTGTGATTTAACAAGTTTTCATCATTATTTAATCCCATATTCTATGTAGTGGGTATCCATGATGAATCATTCTTATTCCTAATGCTTTAAAAGTTAACATTTAAAAGGATATAGATAAGGATAAAAAGATAATCCTATATTATTTACAAAATAAAATATGGTTAGAATAAGGAAATTGAATTCCAAAAATTAATGAACCAATATATGATTAAATAATACATTTAACTCCAAAATTTCAATTATAAATTGGAATTTTCAAGATAGATCATTCTATAAATAAATAACCCTATATGAAAATTACCCCCAATAACCTAAAAATTAAATAATATTTTAACCAAAATAGTGGTATTATACCTTTCATATTATTGAACCAAAAAGTAAACGAATTATTTCTAAATAACTCTAAATGTTAAAATAAAGAATTAATTATAAAACAACCAAATAAAATAATGCAGAAAATATTAATAATAACCTTTAAATACCATAACATAATACCTCAATATAATTCTATATTTCTTTTAACTTATGGTCAACCTTAAACATATAAACTGATGATTTTTCCATAACTCTTAGGTAAAAATCATAGGAAAACATCATGATCGCCAAATGTTATAAAAACTTTTCTCTAATACCCACTATAATAGATCCAAACAATCACTTAGGGGTCCATGTATAAATACATAATCCATACATTTGGGCTTTTTTAATGATAAAAATAACATAATTTATCCATTCAAAATGTATAGAATTATATATAAATATTTTACCCCATATATACCAAAGAAACATATAGGTTTTTTGTTTTAGATTATTTTAGAACCTCGTACATAACAATACCCATGTATTTAAGGTATTATTGTTTTTACTATACCCATATTTTATTATTTCAAAAAAAATTCTTCGATGTATACCATAAAATTAAAAATACTTAAACCCATTCTAGGAATAATATATTTAACATCATTATTCATAACCACTTGAAATATAAAACAAAATAAAGGTGAATTAAAATAATCAATAGGGGAAAACATAATTATTAACAATTAGATGTCATCAATGATAATAACATGAGTACAATGGTACGATGACACAATAAATAGTCATGAGGATAACATAATATAATTCATATACATAAAAATAGGGATAATAAGTCATGATAGATGGAAAAAGAATTATTATAATTCAAGCGTTTATAAGTCAATAATAATGATCCATGCAAAATAAATCCTATAGGAAATGATTTATTAGATTTCATATAATGCATTGAAAAACATTATATGTATCTTGGAACATCAAACATTCATCACGGAATCACTGAACATGATAGATCCAATATCTCTTAGGAGTATACTAAAACTGGTAAACTATATCATATCTTAGGAGTAACTTATAATAAGTTAACTTTGTCACTTTACCCAATGCACTATAATGATATAACAAACCCACCCATCCTTGGTTTATAATAAAACCACAAATACAGGGTTCATAACATAACCACCCATCCAAGATTTATAAAAAACACTTTTGAATAATCTATATATATGTCTAAGTAATATATAATGATCAACAAATTTAGATGTTTTCAATTTTAATATAACACTGTTCAAAATAAAAACAATTCCTTTTTAGTTTCTTCAACCCATGGAAAAGAAACAGGTTCCATGAAAATCACTTTAAAACAATTATTTTTTATTCTAAAAAATGATAAGAATTTAATCATTATTATATATTTTCATTTCAAAATAGGGAAAAAATAAAAGATAATTCCTTAAAGGAAAATATATTTAAAATAATATTTAATAAATTTCAATGAAAATAGTTAAAATATCATTCTATATTGATAAAACATTGAATTATAATTCCAAGAATATTGAGAAAACAATCTATTTTAAAATACACATTAAAATATGTAAAGGATAATTAAAAGAAAATATTAGTTATAAAGGTGATAAAATATTTTCATTTAGTAAATGTTAAATAAAGATAAATTCCTTACTTCAGGTAAAAACCAAAAGTACCCTTTCGGGAAAACAACAACAAGATATGATTTAACATGTCATGACCCATCCCCCAAGGCCCATGTCATGACTACCCTAAGCCCACCTTCCATAGGCCAGGGGCTAGTGACTTGTACTGGGAAGGCATATCCAAAAAGAGAAGATATTGCCTTAAAACCATTATACACATAGATAGGGCATACCACACAAAGAAACCCACAATGGAATGAAAGTGGCACAACCACCAAAAGGTATCCATAATAAGAGTAAAGTAAGTACTGAAAGTAAAGGGTCCGTTATACGAACCCAACTGAAAGAAACATACAACAAACAGAAAGAAAAACAAGCATTGGAGATCATTTGCTGAGGATCCTACCTAAAGAGTATGTATGGCTCACTGTTGGACGTCACTACATCTCACCACGTCTATCAATCACCTCAGAGCACCATCTCGGCATGGCTCCCCAAGTCTTAGTCAAGATGTCTGTCATCTGCATAAGACATAATAGGTGTGGGCGAAGCCCATGCAGGGGTGAGTATAAAAATACTAATTAGCGACCCTGAGACCCCCAAAGGTATCTCATAAATCCACAAAGGTAAACCAAAATGCAAGATCCCAATCATAAAGAACAATGTAAAAGGAATCTCACACCAGGTATACAAATTAAAGTGTGGGGAAAAAGATGATTAGTATTAAAGCTATATCAACTTATTCTGATGAGAGGCTTTGCTTTTGGTTTGCACATGGTCTCTATGTGCTGACCCACAGAGGGTTGTAAGGTTCTGACCCACAGAGGATCTCTAGGTGATGGCAAAAAGAGGATCGCTAGGTGCTGGCACACAGAAGATCTCTACGCGCTGACCCAAAGAGGATTGCTAGGTGCTGACCCACAGAAGATCGCTACGCGCTGACCCACAGAGGATTGCTATATGCTAACCCACAGAGGATCTATAAGTGTTGACCCATAGAGTTTCTCTATGTGTTGACCCATATAGGATATTTATTCTTTCATCACGTCACAACCAACCACTAGATTCCCTCACTTTTCACGCTTGATTTCCGGAGGATCTTCTCCTCAACATATCGGTCATATCTCAACCGCCACAAAGTCCCACTCAGAACTAACTCCAAGTAATATAATGACCCACTTATTCTCATTGGATTTAGAGTGAAACGACTCAGTACTTGGCCTTAAGTGACCTCACCAAGGTTCCAAAGTCTGGAAATAAATCCCAAAGGGTTTCAAAACAAATGGGGGATGATTTACCCTTTTAGAACATAAAACAGAACTAACAACCATAAACAAACTAATCAACTAAATGATGCATGATAAAAAATAAGAAAACACAACCATTTATTTTATCATAAACCAACTAAGAGTACCACAATGGAAACCAACACTAAATCAGAGTAAAAAGTTGAAAGACAAGCTAAAAGACTACAAGATCACAACCCAAATCCATGCTCCACCAGCTCTAAGATCCAACATCACGAACCAGCCCATGTATCACGAAGTGGTGCTATAAACTTGTGACACTTTACCTTTTCCAACATCCCAATATATGAAATCTACAAAAGAACCAACGTGCCAAAGCAGGGGTTGAGTAATGAAACTCATTAAGTTTTCCACGATAACTTCCCAACCCATTCCTCTAGGATAAAACATGTTAGCACATTTACATAAAACAATTTATATAAAACAATTCCAAAATAGTTCATAATATAAAAAGTTCCATGTCAAAGCCATTTTCCAACAAAAACCATTTTACAACAAAACCATATTTCTCAAGAAAAGCAACCAAGTGAAGTTTCCAATCAAATTCACATTTCCATTTTGGCACATTCATTCCATTTCACAAATCCACACAACCAACCATTTCAAAACCCGTGAAATCATCTATGCATGCATCGTTATGATATTTCCATAACCATGAGCAGTTTCTTGTCGATCTACCAAGTCATCACCAGGTAATTATTCCCCATGTTCCATTACACCTTTGGCACCAAGTAGAAGGTCAGATTTCAACCAAGCCTCGTAAATGCAATATGAATGCACACACCCAGTACAACCAAAAAACACACCATTCCAACCATGCCAAAACCATTTCAATAAAACTGAGCATTTATTGAAAACCTTTTTCCCGCAAATTTTTTTCCAAATCCAGCAAATACATATTTTAAAATCACCATTTTAAAATCAAGAAACCAAAACACTTTGCACAAACCATTCTTTCATTTTCCATAATTCCATCAAAACCCATAAATCATCACTAAAGAAGATTTATAACATGATTTCCACCACAATTTCACAATCAAAAGCAAGAAATTAAATCAATTTGAACTATGTCTTCAAGTTCTAAGAAAGATGAACCGAGAGTGAAGCCACCTACCTCAACAAATTAGGCGAAACCAAGCAATGGACGAAGAACGCATAAGAACACCGGGTCGATTCTCTAAAAACACTCCTTATATCTCTTATCCTAATACAACCAAGACAAAAAATCATCATATTTGGCATCCACACACTTATATCTACCCATAAAAGGTGTAGATCTAGGAAATCGAGGTAAGAGGAGAAGTAGATCTAAGTAAATCTAAAAAAATGATCATGAATGATGGAGAACGATCACATACCTCAAGAATATGACTTCAATTTTCCATGAGAAGCCTTCAGATCACCTCCAGAACACTTGGGAGAAGTTTTCCAACCTTCATGGGAGAGTAATCCCGAGTCATGGCTACTTCAGAGCTTTAATGTAGCAGGTAGAGGCAAAAACAAGTTAGATCTACAATTTAAGGATCTAATTTAAGTGCCCGCATGGTTAGTCTGCACGGTTTGACAAACCGTGCGCTAACCGTGTGTTAGCTACTGCCTCGGCCACCCTTCTCGCATGACCTCATCGCACGGTTTCCGTTAACCATGAACCAACCGTGCGGAATCCACTGCCGCCCAAGTAAGCCACACACGGTTTGGTCACATGGTTTAGACAAACCGTGTGCCGCCCGTGCGACTTGCCCTTTGCCTCAAACTTCAATCCAGGATCTCCCGACTCTCCCGTACGTCACCGTTAACTTTTAAAACCAAGAAAAGCATCAAGTAAGGGTTACATACCAGAAACCAGGGGTACTGCACTCTCCCCACCATTGGACTTTCCGTATTCGGAAAATAGAAAACCATTGATTGTCTGAAAGAGTTCTGGCCACTACTCTCTCATTTATTTCTCACGTTCCCAAGTCTCTACCTGAATCTGACCATGTTGCCACAAAACCCGCACTAGACCGATTCTTTTTCCATGCAAGACTTTATCCTGCCTATCCACAATCCGCACTGGGATATGTACCAACGAAGCATCTGACTCTAGATCAATGTGATCCCATCTGATCACATGGTCAGGATCGGGCTGATACTTCTTCAACTAAGATACATGGAACACATTGTGCACCAAACTGAACCGTGGTGGTAATGCCAACCGATATTCCACCTCTCCAACCCATTCCAGTATCTCAAAATGGCATATATATCGAGTATATAATTTACCCTTCTTCCCAAAACGATGATGTCCAATCCTTGGAGAGATTATCAAGAAGACATGATCACTGACCGCAAACGACAATGGTCTTCGGAGATGATCTGCATATGATTTCAGATGAATTTGTGTCGTCTCCATCCACTTTTTTATCAACTGAATCTTCTTCATTGTTTCTTGGAAAAGGCTCGGCCCAACTAGTGAAGTCTCACATGTTTCCACCCAATAAAGTGGAAAACGACAAGGATGCACATCCAATGCTTCAAATGGATCCATGTGTATCGAGGCATGAAAACTGTTGTTATATGATAAATCCAATAAAGGCACGTTCTATTCCCATGAGCCACCAAAATACATTACACAAGCCTGAACCATGTCTTCCAACGTCTGTATCATCCTTTCGTACTGTCCATCCGTTTGAGGATGAGACACCGTACTCATATTAAACTAAGTTCCCAGGGCTTTCTGTAAGGATCACCAGAAACGAGATGTGAACATCAGATTTCAATCTGAAATGATTGAAACTGGTATTTCATGTGTCTTTACCACTTCTCAGATATAGATTTCTGAAAGATATTCAACCTTATGAGTTTCACGAATAGGGGTAAAATGGGCCAACTTGGTTAGACGATCCACTATCACCCAAATGGCATCGTGTTTCCGGACCGTGCTTAGAAACCCTATAAAAAAAATCCATTTCTATCTGATACCATTTCCACACAGGGATAGGTAAATATTGTAACATACTGGATGGTCTCTGATGCTCTACTTTAACCTGCTGACAAGTTAAACACCTTGACTAAAATTCAGCTACCTTTCGTTTCATGCCCCTGCACCAAAACTACGCCTTCATTACCTTATACATATTCTGTATTCCTGGATGAAAATCCCATCTGGAATGGTTGTGAGCATGAAGGAGTTGTTCTTGAGCAGTTAAAGGTACAACCATCCGATCTTGAAACTGCAAAACAGAACTATAATCCAGCTTCCATCCGTCAATGGTCTTCCCACCATTGAGTTTTGAACTCATTGCAACACCATCAACATCAGATGCATGTTCCTCCTTTACAATCTCCACCAAATCATGAAAAAGCGCAACTATAAATAAAACCACAACATCACCTAGGTCTTCACATTCCACATGCATGTCGACTAGGAACGACATCTACTGCCACTCATCTGAAGCTTCTTTCACCAACTGAGCAGATGAATTTCTGCTTAATGCATCAGTCACTGAATTTCCCTTACCCAGTGTATACATCAAGTCAATGTCGAACATTTAAAGATACTACATCCATCTCTTCTACCACAAATTCAAATATCACTATGAGAAAATGTGTTTCATGCTTTTGTGATCTGTAAACACAGTAAATTTCTCACCAAAGAGATAATGACGCAAAGTCTTCAAGGCATGGACAACTACAACTCACTCCAAATCATGTATTGGGTAGTTATTTTCATGAATTCTCAAATGTCTTAAGCCATAAGAAACAACATAGTCTCCTTACATGAGAACACATCCAAACCCAGATCCTGAAGTGTCACAATACACCACGTACCCCTGTCCGGATTCCAGAAATATCAAGATGGGTGCCGATGTAAGGAAAAATTTCTACTCTTGAAAAGATATATGACATTCCTCAGTCCATTGAAATGCACTGTTCTTATTTTTCAATGCTGTCATAGGTGAAGCTAGTCGTGAGAAGTCACAGACAAAGCATCGGTAATAACCAGCCAGACCAAGAAAACTGCGTATCTCAAAGGCATTCTTCAGTGGTTTCCAAGAAAGAACAACTTCTATCTTTTCTGGATCCACTGATACACCTTTCTCAGAAACAACATGGCCTAGAAAGCGTACCTCTTGTATCCAAAACTCACACTTTGATAGTTTGGCATACAACTGATGTCCCCACAAGATTTCAAACACTATCGCCAAGTGTTGCTCACGATCAACCCTTGTTCTTAAATACACCAATATGTCATGCACAAACACCACAACAAAATAATTTAGATATGGCTGAAATATCCGATTCATCAAAGCCGTGAAGACTGCTGGTGCATTCATAATACCAAAAGGAATGACTACATATTCGTAGTGGCCATATCTGCTTATGAAGGATGTCTTCGGAATATCCTCCTTCCGAACTCACAACTGGTGATATCCTAACCGCAAGTCAATCTTGGAGAACCATTAAGCTCCCATAAATTGATCAAATAGGTCATCAATGCATGGAAGTGGATATATATTAATTATCGTAACTTGGTTAAGTTTACGATAATCCACACATAGCCTCAAATTCCATCTGCTTTCTTTACAAACAAAACTGGTTCTTCCCACGGAGACACGCTTGGCCAAATAAAACCTTTGATTTCCAGTTCATCCAACTACACTTTCAATTCCTTTAACTCCATTTGTTCCATCCTACAATATGGAAGTGAGATAGGACTGGTCCCCAAAAGAAGATCAATCGTAAACTCCACTTCTCTTATAGGTGGCAACCCTGAGAAGTTTTCAGAAAAAACATCAGGAAATTGATCCACAACTACTAGAAAATTATTATCCACAATGTCTTCCATCGATTACAAGTTTAACGCAGCCAACTTGTAGGAGATAGTTGCCACTACTGGTTCCAACAAGACCATCACACCTGCCTTCACCACTCTTTCTTCCCTAAAGAGATGCTTGATGCCATTCTCTGTCACGAAACTGATTGTTCTGCTATAACAGTAGATGTGATCCCTGAACTCTATCAACTGATTCATACCAAGGATTATATCATAGACATCCATCTCTAGCATAGAGAAATCCCATTTCATCTCAGCTCTATCAACAATTATAGAACATGCTCTACACACGAAGGCTCTACACTTTCTTTCACTGAGAGGAGTTTGAAGTTTTATCACAGAAGGAATCATTTCAAGTTTTAAGTTCATCAAATCAGCAATACGAGAAGCAAGAAAAGAATGCGATGCACCAGAATTGAACAACACATGTATGAGGGTAGAATTCAAAAGAATTGTACCTCTCACTATAGACGGTCCAGACTGGTCATGCACAATCACCTGTTCTGCTCCATAAAATTGCTTTGTTGTTGCGCTTTGCTCCTTATTTCTTTGAGAGATTGCCCTGCCTTAGTAGTCATGGTATTCTTGGAATCACTATATCTAGCGCTATTCTGCTGGTGAGAATTATTTTTCTATCCTTGCCCTATCGAAGCAAAAGATGCCTGCGACGCCTGAGAAGTGTCACGAACACCCGACCGTGGAGCACTGTGACAATATCGCTGAAGATGTCCCATCTTGTTGCAATTGTGGCATGCTCTCGATGGTGCTGTACATTCTCATTTCATTTGATCAATCGCACCACATTGAAAACACCCAGATTTCATCATGGGTCATGGAGGAATATTCACTGATCCATCCGCCTGATTCTTATTCACACTCCCGCCTTGGAAGTAGGTGTCCCTCTTCCGCTTGTTCCCAACATTAGAGTTCCCACCCATTACCGTGGGTATCATTATACTTCATTCTCCCATAACTCCTATGATGTATCTTTCAGCTACTATTTCTTTGTTTACCATCTCCGTATAATTCGTAATACAGAGCACCGCTATCTTCGATCGAATCTCTTGTCGCAACCCGGATTCAAAGATGCGTACCTTCAGTGACGCACTTGCAACAAATTTCGATGCAAAGCACACTAAAATAATTAATTTAGCTACATACTCCATGACAGAGAGATTCTATTGATTTAGGATAAAAAATTCTATCGTCCTCTGGATCTTGAACATGTGAGGATAGAATTGTTTATTAAGAAATTACTCAAATTCCTCCCAGCCCAAGCCTTGATCCACCTTAGCCTGCAGCACCGGCTCCCGCCACTGTCGTGCGAGATCCACCAGCATATACGTCGCAAACTTTACTTTCAATTCTGTTTGTGTGCAGATGAAATCGAAGATACGATTCATCCTACTCAGCCACACCTCCACCCTTTCTGGTTCAGAATCACCCCGAAAGATGGGTGGGTTCTGCTTATGGAACTGGACGGAATGGTTTACATGACTTGACTCATCCCTATGATTCCCCATGTCCACAGCCTGAAATTCTTGAACTATACATTGTACTAGCTGCTGGATCACATGTGGCTCAGGTGCGACCAAATTCTCTATAACCTCTTCTGTTTGGTTTCTATGACACCTAATGGGTGCCATCTTCTATACAAAGAACACACGCCGTTAGTCTCACTTCCTAGAAACTAAATGCTTATCATTTCAAATTATGTCACATTATCTATCACAACATTGTTCTCAAAAAAACTTTTTCCATGTTGAACCATTTTTTAAAACATTCAATATACTTTTTGAAAATAAACCCATTTTAAAAATACAATAAATTCTCTGTGTTCAAAGTCGTTCAGTTGAAAACAATTTCTGCATTTTTCCAAAATTGGAAACTTACACCAAATCCTTACTCATTCCTCACAATGAGATATGCAATCCTAATGGGAATTAATTATTCTACAATGCATGTAATGCTCATCTCATTTTCTAAACCCATGACAATGAGATTTTCAACATTCTAGAAGTGTATCTAAAACACTTATGTTCCCAACACCCTGGTAACATGATGTTCAACATAAACCGGTTAGCTACATCCTTTTATGCTATACATTTCAAGTTCCGAAAATCATACTCCTGTCTAAGATGACCACCCAAGGAATAGACAAGAATGAATTTCAACTCTAAGACCAAGAACATCGATGACCACTTGTTAGGCAAGGACCGAACAAGATGATACCATTTGTAACATCCCGCTTATTCTAACTGTCTTGAGAGTGCAATGAGTCATTAATTGGCCTTAAGAGACATCCCCAAGGAGACAAAGGCTGGAAATAAATGCCAAAGGGTTCAAAAAAAATGGGGGATGATTTACCCTTTTAGAACATACAACAGAACTAAAAACCATAACCAAACTAATCAACTAAATAATGCATGATAAAAACTAAGACAACTCAACAATTTATTTTATTATAAACAAACTAAGAGTACCACAACAGAAACCGACACTAAACCAGAGTAAACAGTAGAAAGACAAACTAAAAGACTACAAGATGACAACCCAACTCCATGGTCCACCAGCTCCAAGCTCCAACATCACGAACCAGCCCAAGTATCACAAAGTGGTGCTATAAAAATTTCACACTTTACCTTTGCCAACATCCCGGTATATGACATCTGCAAAAGCACTGAAGTGCCAAAGCAGGGGGTGAGTAATGAAACTCAGTTGGTTTTCCCCAATGACTACCCAACCCATGCCTCTAGGATAAAACATGTTAGCACATTTACATAAAAATTTATATAAAACAATTCCAAAAAATTTCACAATATAAAAAGTTCCATGTCAAAGCCATTTTCCAACAAAAACCATTTTCCAACAAAACCCATCTTTGTCAAGAAAAGCAAACCAAGAAATGTTTCCAATCAAATTCACATTTCCATTTTGGCACATTCATTCCATTTCCAAAATCCACACAACCAACCAGTTCACAACCCGTGAAATCAACTATGCATGCATCGTTATGACAGTTCCATACTCATGAGCAGTTTCTCGTTGATCTACCAAGTCGTCACAAGGTAATTATTACCCATGTTCCATTACACCATTGGCACAGAGCACAAGGTCATATTTCATCCAAGACTCATAAATACAATATGAACGCACGCACCCAGTACGCCCAAAAACCACACCATTCCAACCTTGCCAAAACCATTTCAACAAAACAACCCTTTTATTGAAAACCTTTTTCCCGCAAACCATTTTCCAAATCCATAAAATCCATATTTTAAAATCACCGTTTTAAAATAATGAAACCAAAACACTTTTCACAAACCATTCTTTCATTTTCCATAATTCCATCAAAACCCATAAATCATCACGAAAGAAGATTTATAACATGCTTTGCACAACAATTTCACAATAAAAACCAAGAAATTAAATCAATTTTAAATAAGCCTCCAGGTTATAAGAAAGATGAATCGAGGGTGAAGCCGCCTACCTCAACAAATTAAGAGAAACCAAGCAACGGACGAAGAATTCTCAATAACACTGGGTTGATTCTCCAAAAACCCTCCTTAGATATCTTATCCTAACTCAACCCAGACCAAAACTCATCATATTTGGCATCCATACACTTAGATCTACCCATAATGGGAGTTGATCTAGGAAACTAAGGGAAGAGAGGAAGTATATCAAAGTAGTTCTAAGAAAACGATCAATAACGAAGGAGAAAAATTACATACCTCAAGAATCCAGCTTCGATTCACCAAGAGAAGCCTTTGGATCGCCTCCAGAATGCTTGGGTGAAGTTTTCCAACCTTAAAGGGAGAGTATCTTGAGTTATGGCTTCATAAGAGCTTTAATGAAGCAATTAGTGGAAAAAATGAGTTAGATCCACAATTTAAGGATCTAATTTAAGGGCTCGCACGGTTAGTCCGCACAGTTTGACAAACCGTGCGCTAACTGTGCGTTAGCTACTACCTCAGACACCCTTCTCACACGACCTCATCACATGGTTTCCCTTAACTGTGTGCCGACCGTGCGGAAGCCACTGCCGCCCAAGTCACCCACACACGGTTTGGTCACACGGTTTAGAAAAACTGTGCGTTGTCCGTGCGACTTCCCCTTTGCATCAAACATCAATCCAGGATCTCCCGACTCTCCCATACATAACCATTAACTTTTAAAACCAATAAAATCATCATGTAAAGGCTACATACTAGAAACTGGGGGAACTACATGTACCATCTTATTGTAAGAGTTCTATCATGATAGACGGTGCATCAATCGGACGCCTGGTCTATAAGACATAGGAAAAATAGTAAAAAGGGCCCGGTTGGATTTGATCCAATCCAACCCGGCCATATTATAACTTATAAAAAAATTCAAGTGGAGTTTATCAAAGAGAAAGCATCATTGAAAGGGTCCTTATACCACCGACAACGCGTCAATCAGATGCATGTTCTACGAGTTATAACCATTTTAGTAAAATAGGGCCGGTCAGGTCTAGGTATGTTTTGACTCGGTCAGACAGACCCAACCACACTCGAGGGTCTAGCATGGGTCTAGTAAGGGTCCTGACCCAACCGGCACATTGGTCCCACATTACAGCCTGTTGGGCCTGTGGTCTAGCCCGGTGGTGGGGCTGGCTCGGCTGGCGTGAGTCCGGCTCGACTGGCGCGGGTTTGGCTCATGGGTGACCCGACCTACCTGGTGGGGCACGAACCAACTGAGGAACCTAGCTCGCACGGTGTGGGCTTGTTTTCTGGTACAAATGCATGGCTTCTGGTTTTTCCAGCTGGTGGTGCCGGAAGGAGCCGTCTCGTCTCCCCATAACGGTCTGCATGATCGCCGTTTGTGTGCTAGTAGAGTAGCCAGAGTAGGTTGCTTCATCTCAATTCGGCGCCGATGAGTGCCGTGTTCTCCACATCCACGATGCCCTGCCACCATGGCCGTCCATCCATGAAACCCTACCACCATGGTGATCCACTGTCATCCAGCGCGACCGGTGAGAGCTGGCTGCCTCCTACCGCCATGACACCAGTGGGCGCCACCTCTTCCATTAGGCTAGCATGGGTCATCAGCCACTGTGTCGGTGGTGCCTCACTGATGGAACCACCCAAAGGCCACTAAATATGCTCTGGTGTTCCTTTTTCCGTCCTGTCTGCACCTACAGGCCTCTCGGGTTTCTGCCTTTACTGTGAAGCCCATAGAAACACCTTTTCGCCACATTGATCAGTCACCCACGAAGAAAACAGAACATCCATGATCAACAGAGGGTCTATGACTTATTTTAATTGACCCACGCCCTCCACATTAGCATTTTATCATGGGGAAAAATCAATTGTCACATAGATTAAGAATAACCCCAAATTAAATCCCCGTAACAACCTCCCAAAGTTCAAACGAGTCACAGATCAACCCATTTAATCGGTTGTTCCATGTTCATTGTATTATTCAAGAAAAAAATAAGAGGAATCATTAAACACTTAGAGTAAATAAATTCTCTACTTGTATTTGTTACTATATACAAAGGAGAAGATCTGTGTTCGTAGTCGTTTCATTTTCGTTGGCACTCATCGTCGCCCATTGATTTCTGGATTGAATCCTCCAACGTTCTGCGCTAGTTCTCCATTATTCGTTAGAGGTATATTTCATCAGTGTTATGTCATAGGGTTCCCCTACATTCGTTAATACTTTCTCCATGTAGTTCATTAATAAAAATAAAATTATCTTGATGTTGTGTTCATTAATGTGGTTCATTAATGAACCTTAATTGATGAACCATTTATTAAATGGGTGTCGCAGTTACACAACAAATGAAATAAGTCATTAAATGAACCACATTTAAATCTCGTCATTACACAGTAGTTTTTACAACTGTCACTGAATGGTCGAAGAAAAGAATAAAAAAACTCAAAGAGTTATTTTATTATATTTCTGAAATTTCCAAAATTTATCATTTTCATTCGACCCTTTCTAGTCAAAGTTAAGCTTCAGTTAAGAGAATCCCAGTGCTATGAATTCAACGTTTCCCTCATATTTTCAATCCAAGCACCAGTTCAAATGATATAAAAACCCCCTCGCACGTTTAATGAACGTACCTTAAAAAAAAGTTGAAAAAACTATTCTGGGATCTCCGGGCCTCGGAATCATGTGTCGTCGAATTTCTTTGTCTTCAAAAAATTCCATATAATTAAAAAAAAGTATACAGAATTTTTGGGTAGTTACATAAAAATTTTATGTAAACTAAAATTTATTCTACAATGTCTTAAAAATAATTATTTCATAGAAAAGAGAATTCCTGAAATAATTATAAAGACCATGGATATGGAATATAGATGATTTCCACCCAAAAATAGAAATAATGTCAATTTTATTTAAAAACTTTCTTCTGATTGTCATAATTAACATAGATATAAAAAAAGAAATGAAATCATTAAAACATTTCAAATAACTTGAGGAAAGTAATAGATATGTGGTTTAAGAAATTAAGATTATACAATTTCCCCCTAAGGAAGCTAGAAAATAAACAAAAAAGAAGTGATATTGTAATATATAGCCTTTACCACTTTGGTAACATTAGAATCCAAATCAAAAAAAATAAAAAATGTGAAAGTACTCTATATATCCCTTGAATTAAAAGATAAAATATGTCAATATTCATTCATAGTGTGGTACGTAGACCATTTAAATTTTAACATGGTGTATAACATGAATTATATCTAAAATAATTGAAATTGAACCCCTTAAAACTGTTGAAACATTTATAAAAATCTAATAAATATATAATGAAATATATAACGTGAAATGAACTTTAAATATCATATTAAATGGTTAATTAATGATATAAAATATATATAGGTAGAATATAATTCGTATAAAAGGAAGTGGGAGAATAATAGAAGACTTGTCTTAAAGAAACAATATTGAGATGAATAACCCATACACAGATCATATCACTGGGGTGAGAATTAATAATTCAGGTTATTATGTCTAAAAATTATAAAAAAAATGGGAATAAAAAATTATATAATCATAGGTTATTTCGTAAATAATCATGGAATTATAGTCAGTGAAGTAGATGAATACACCGAAGAATGGAAATTGAGTTAGGAAACTCCATACCATGACTTAATACTCACTATTTATATCCACTATATCATGTATATTAAAATTATATTAATAATTTAGTATTATAAAAAACTCTTCATGTTTTTTAATTTATCATTATACTATTTAATTCTTTTATTTTAACGAAATATTTAATTATATAATCATCTAAGTCTATATCGGGTGTTTTGGGGATGTTTGGCTCATAATTTCCCAATGATTTTTTTAGGTTGAACACATTAATATGGTTTAGTGTTACATAATATATATAATATTAAAATTGAAATAATTATCATTTTTATACGTAAATAATATATTAGTGTTGATCTTGAAATGAAGAAAAAGATAGAACAGTACATCAGCACATGCAGAGACATTCCAAATGTACACTTGATTAATGATTGTTTTCACTTTTAATTTCATAGAAAATAAAAACTAAAATAAAATAAAACTTTTATAAAACCTTTTTTCATGTAATAAATAACAAATAAAATCTCTAAATCCATTCTTATGAATATAATATCCAAGAATCCACACCTAGAACTTGTTCAGAAATATATATATTTACATTCATGGATTTGATGCTGATAATTATGATGAAAATTTTACATATAATGTATAAAAAATATAAATGAAAACAATAATCACTTAAATAATTGAGGACCTCTAAGGTTTAGAGTTTTATAGAATTGAAAAAAATATGCATAAAAAATTCACATTAATTTAAATGGGAATTTCTCAACTTCACCTAGGTATTATTTATCACATTAACACGTCATTATCATCCATGTGAAATTACTTATAGATATAAATAATTCAACACAAATTATTCAAAAACTAAGGAAAATGAAACATAGCATGGGTGAGGTTAGATGCTCAAAAAGGTTAAACATAATCATTGAAAAATGAGTATCATCAAGGATAATATTTGTGCATAAGGGTGAAATGAAATAATAAATGTGCATGATAAAATAATAAAATAACACATACACATAAATAAATGGATAGAAAAATATGAAAACATAGAAAATGTATTGGTCATGAGAATCAATAATAATGAGCTATGTGATATCAATCTTGATCATTAAAAACATTATAGAATCATAGAAAGCATAAGAAAACATGTCCATACTGAGGGAATCATATTCATCACACTCTTATAACCACTCTTACTAATGGATTAACCATATGTCTTAATTCCATAGACAATTCATTAGAGGTATATCACAGACCCACCCATCGTTGGATTATTATATAACCACCCATCATTGGTTTATCATGGAACCACTAGTCATTGGTTAATAACATAAACACCTATCAAACATCCAAGTACCATTACATAATTATATGGCATAAAATCATTCATTTCCACATAAAACAATAGGATCAACCATTATGACTTTCTTAACATGAATAACCCATGTGAAAAAATGGGTTCTATAAAATCTCTTTTAAACATGATGAACCCAAGTAAGTGAAATGGGTTCCATAATATTATATTTATAACCTGATTAACCAATGTAAAATAAATGGGTTCAAAAAATATATTCGAAATATGATTAACCCATGGAAATAAATGTGTTCCATAAAAATCTATTTTATGCATATTTAAGTCATTTAAAAGAAATGAGTTCAATAATAATCTATTTGAAAATAGATTAACCTATTGAAAATAAATGGGATCTGTAAAAATATCACTAGAACATGATTAGGCCCTGAAAAAGGAATGGGTTCTGTAAAAATATCTTAGAAACATGATTAAATAAATTAATGGAAATGGGTTCCATTAAAATCTCTTTAAAACATATTTATCCCATGAATAATAAATGGCTTCCATAACAATACCTTTGAAAAAATGATACTAGAAACGCTCAGTCAGAGGCAAGCCTCTGACCATTTATTAATAAAATAAAAAGCATTAAGCATATACAACAAGTCCGAAACAACTACGTATCATAGAAATCATACTCATCTCCACCCCCTTTAGAGATTATGTCCTCTAAAATATCTGCCTCCCACTCTATGATTTCATAGTTTTTAAGAACCTTGGTAGATTTCATTCTAAGATTCAGCTTCTCCAAGGCCAGAAATTCTTTCGAGGACTGTGTAGCCCAACTTTCCTTCCCAAAAGAAGATATAGTAGACACTGGCTTTAAAAAAATGTTAATCCATCCATAAAATAATGAGGATAGTATCAATAAAAAATTTCCTTAGTAGATGAAAATTAACAACAAGTTATGTTGTCATTGATGAATGGAAATAAAACTAAAATATCTTTAAAACATTCAGGAGGAAAATAACATTTAAACATTCCAAAGTTTCTCATATTCCCTTGAAACATTTGAATCATAAGCCCCATGAAAAAATAACATTCAATGTGCCGTAGAATATCATGTGAATAATTATATTAATTATATATAATTTCAACATATAACTATATTCACCTCATAAAATAATATAGGTTTATAACATAACAAATATCTCAAAAACAGAAAATTGTGAAAAAAATCCATCACTGGTTTGGTAACATTGAAAATAAAAAACCCATGATAGATAGATCATAAAAAGGATATTTAAAACCCACTAAATTTTTTGATATTAAAAATAAAGTACATCCATGGGTATTATATTAACAACATAATAAAAAATATTTGGTTAATATTGAATATATCTAATAGGAATAAAATTCATATTGGAAAAACCCTAATAAATTGAATAACTTTGGAATCATGAGATTCATGACATAATAAAATCAATTGAAAGAAATAATATCATGAAATGAATTATTTTCATGATATAAAATTTCATATGGTATTATATATTCTATATAAAATTAATTAGGTGCATACTAACAAATTTTTCTCAATAGAATGCAAATTGTGATGAAACCCCTTAAAATTGTGGTTATATCTGACTTAGAAACCCCAAAAGTAATAATCATTAAATGAATCATTTAAATACCCTAAATATAATATAATTCATGATAATATATATTAAAAGGGGAATTATATAAACTACACAAAATATGTAAGTAGTGAATATGATATTTTTTTCACAGATATAAAAAGTGAGATGAAAATCCATTATAAAGAACGTATCATCCGGGTGAGTATGCTCTGTGGTCGACTAACTGGATGTGCGCAATTCGTGTTGATGTCGATATATTTTGAAATTTGAAATAGGTTGAATGATATGGTCTTGGTGGGGTGAATGGTTTTTTTTGAAATTTGAATTTTGTAATGGGTGTTTTGTAAGGGTGTAACTTATGTTGTATGTTTCTGTTGGTTCCCTCCCACTTACACTAAAAGTGGCTCTTTAATAAAATAAAAAAATTGATTGTGGTGGTATCATCAGGGTGAGAATATATCAATGAAATAATTTAATGTGAAAATTTTGAATCTATAAAATAAAAATGGAAGTACATTATAAAGAATAATATGTCATTTAACACATATTCATGTCATAACACAACCAATGACATAGAATTTTAACTGAATAAACGTAAAATGAGTTAATAAATCTCTTACCTTGACTATGAGTTTTCATAATTTTACTCAATATTCCTTAATAATAGACTGAAGTTTTTTACTTGCATCATTTCCATTTCCTACAATATTATTAATTTTATTTCATGTATAATATTTTTATATATAATTACTTAATCAATTATGTTTAATTTGGATGTTTGGATCATATTTGTCTTATGTGTCATAATTGACTTTGATAGGTTGACTATGGTCAATGTGGTCATTATTTAAACACCTATAGAAAAATATCCATGAAATAATTATATATACTCTCTCTCACACACACAGATATATATATATATATAATTATAGGGATGTGTTGATTAAAAATGAAGAATCACATCGCTTCCTGGAGGCGGCAGTCAACATGTCCATGAACGATGGGATCACTTTTTAAATGTTTTGAATGGAAATAAGAAAATTATATGTCATATTTATAGATATATAATTTTTTCATGTGAATCATGAATAATAAATTTATATAATATTTGTTTATTAAACCCATTATTAATACGTTCCATGTAAATTGTGAATGTATCCCATCCCTTTGAGGAGGTGGCACTACACATGTCTGCAAACGATGTTATCATATTCCCTAAAAAAGAAAGAATGTAGGAATGTGTTATATAATAATTAATAATAATTAATTAATATTAAATACACTCCATATCATATATGAACTATAATTCCATCATTATTCCCAACCTTGAGAGGTTTTAATGGAAGAACGAATGACAAAAGTTTCTGATGTAGTAGTCCACCGTACACACAAACGATGATTGTGTATCCCATTTAATGGAAGTGTGTGTAGGTATAGGTACAAACCAAAACATTACATTATCATAGTATATTTAGGATAATGAGGTTAGTATATTATATTTAATTAATAATAATTAAAATTGTAAATAAATAAATTAAACAAAAGTGCTTGTTGAAAATTTTTACATATTCTTTGGGTATGTCCTTTTTTGTTTTATCAAAAGGAATTCCATGGATTCATTTCGTACCAAGTTGAGCCTTATAGGATAAGATAAAGGATGTTGGGATTTTTTTTTGTATTTTTAGGATCCAATGGTCTTGAGAAGTGTGATATAGAGGGGAGGTTGATTTCTTTTTTATAGTGGAGGGGAGTGGAATTAATGTAAATATAATATTTTAAACACTATTGGGAGATTTCCCTAAAATAATATTCTTCAAATAATAAAATAAATTATATAAATTGTGGGGATACTGTGTAATTATGTCAATAAAATGATTTTTTGTGAATTTTCAAGGCCATTTGGCCACTTAAGCTTAATGTTTAACTACTAAGTAAACATATTCTTTTACCTTGATCACTAAAATTAATTTTAATTTACTTCATTATTATTTTTGGTCAAAAAATAAGATGAACATACTATAAATTAAATATTATTCTAATAACCAATTTGGATTCCATTTTTCAAATCTCCAATCATAGAAGCGGGTGAAATTAATCAATCATTAATCCCACAGAGGGAACGAGACATCGAGTTTTTAAAGAGAACATGATCAAAATTTTGCAGAATTTTCATATTTAAATTAAATAAAAAATGATACCAATGAACTAAATTGTGTTAATACATGTAACATTTAATTAAATTTACTTAAAAACTAATTCAAAATTAAATTTATAACTATAATTTTTTAAGATGAAAAATGATTTTTCATTTAAGATCTACTATTTTCACGACTCATCAAAAAATGAAACTTCACTTAAAAATAAAAAATATATCCAGTGAAAATTATAATATTATAGTTTCAAAAAAGATGTTTATTATATCATATAATATTTATAAAATTGTCAAAATTAATTTTCAAGGCAATTTATCCATTAAAAGAGTCAAATCTATCTTTTAGAGAAATATAACTTCTTTTTCTGAAAATTGGATTTATTTTTATTTCAGGCCTATAAAATTTTTTGGATTAATATTAAATTATTTTATTTAATATATAACATATAAATTTCATTAATATTATTCTTTAATAGTATCTAATATATATTTTTAAGTTAAAATTCCATTTTGGACATAAAAAAGTTATTATAAAAATACATCTTTTATATTCAAATGGTATTTATTTTCATTTATAATTAATTAGTAACCAATGAATATATTTTATAAACAAGTGTAAAGTAAAATTTTCATACTTTAGCTAGTATGATTAATTATATTCATTATAATGGATAGGTGATAAATATTATGTTAAATAAATTTTATTTATAGTATCTTTTGTCTAGTAAGACTCAATATTCTATGTAACATAAGTCATAGATGAAACTCAATGTTACATGCAATGAAATATAATCTTGTTTTTGTATGTAATTAAAGATAAACTATTAAATGTATGTAACATTAACAAAATGATTTTAAATTAATTCGAATAAATATATTTTATAAAATATTTCGGTGTTACATCCAACACTCTAAAAATGAATTTCAACCTCAAAATTTATCTTGGTTATAGAAGGATTACAATTTTAAAATTACTTTATATAAATTCATATATTAAAAAGTGATAATAAAAATTCATCTTAAAAAGGAATGTGAGAAACATAAAGGTCACAGGAAGGTACATATAACTAGGTTTCCATGTTGAGAAAATAAATGGGGAATAGAGGAAAATAGTAAATAATTATAGGTAGTGATTTAGGTCATTGATCAAAAACTATAGAATAATCAATGAAATTTTAAGAGAATCTAAAAAAAATAATCTGTGATGATAAAAAAATACCATCAGTTCATCATAATTGATGTTACAAGGATATTAAAATTGTTTAAAGATCCTTCAACTAGAGTGAAAAATTATCTTACCATATTGCCCAAGAGGGAAAAAAGAAAATATAATATCATGATGAGTACAATTTCATCCTTTAATGAATTTATACTAAATTATCATTTTTTTCTCTAAAGTATGAGTATCAAGATGCATTTTAAATTCTCAAATTACTAGTATTAGCATTTTCAATACCACGTAAAAAAAGAATTAGTCAAGATATTCTACATGCCTTTTGACATTAACCAAAAAAAATCGTTATCACATGGTAAGATAATTCCAAAAATAATTAGAATTATATAATATCTTAATATTCAAAAGTAATACCAAAACATGAAACAAAATTATTCCACAAATAGATATCATTAAAATTTATCAAACATTTCTTGAATACTTTTCAAACCCAAATATAAAATTAATTTGATCATATAGTATTCCATGATAAATCAAACATTATTCCTAAAATAAAATCCCATATGTTTTTAAAATATGATTAATATTTACCTAAAAAAATTTATCATATTAACCGGGATATTGTGAATTCCAGTGGTAGTACATGAAACCCTTATCAACATTCGGTCATGGGTTCATGCCCCTCTAGCTAGTCAGATGCGATGGATTCTCACTTAGCATATGGTTTGTCCTTTTTTATTTAATCCTGGAAAATAATTACTCCATAAAATCACTTCATTATTATACTTGGGGTTAGAAACACCTCACCCCCAAAAAATTCCTCGAGAAATGTCATTGATAACCTAAAATTTTTACTACATAAAAACCTCAAATGGCGTGCCTTAATTCTTTGAACTTATGATCAAAATTATGCTTATTGTAATTTGATAGTATCGATACCTATTTGAATAACCATATATAAAAACATCATAAAATCCTAAAATATAAAAATGGACCTTTGATACCAACCATAACATCATTGAACCCACACTTCTGGATCCTATACTAAAATCAAAAACAATAAATAATTAGCATTGATGCTGATAATTATGACCCAAATATCTCTTCAATACTTTACAAAATTAGAATGAAAACCTTGATTACTTAAATACTATAGGTCATTTATTGTATAGAGTTTTAAATAATTAGGAAAAACACATACATAAACAATTTTCATGACTTTGAATGATCATTTCTCCTAATGAAACCATATTTTATTTATTTCATTATCACATCATCATAAATCATATGAAATACCATCTAAAAATAACTCATTCATAATAATTTTTTTAATATGAGGAAATGGTAACAATTAAAGTCTATAGTTATATTCTCAGTAAGGATAAAAATAAGATTATACAATTGAGTATAGTTAGTGAACATAAAAGTACATAAGTATATGATGACATAATGAAATTGAATGAGAGAATGATAAAATAAATAATTCAAATAAATACTTGGATCATAAAATATGAAAACATGGAAAAGGAAACAATCATCATAGGCAATAATCATGCACTATATGATATCAATATCAGTCATTAGAAACATTGTAAACTCATAGAAATTATAATGAAAACATATACGTACTTGGTTTATAATTTTTATTTCACTCTTACAATCACTCTTAGAAATAGAATAATGATATAGTCAACTTCCATACCAAATGAAATGGAGGGATTTCACGGACCCACCAATTGTTGGTTTATCAGGTAACCACCCACAATTTATTTATCATGGAACCACCCGTAATTAGTTTATAGTGTAACCACACATCAAATTTTCAGGTACCATTTCATAATCATGACACAAAACACATTCATACCATCATAATCTAATTGTAAATACCATTATAAATTTCATTACTTTATTAACTCATGGAAATGAAACAAGTTCTATAAAAATATTGTTGAAACATGATTAACTCATGGAAAGTAAATGGGTTACATAACAATATCATTAGAAATTTTTTTAACAATGGAAAAGAAATTGGTTTGATAAAAATATATTTGAAACATGATTAATTCTTAGAAGATAAATGGGTTCCAAAACAATGTCTCTAGAACATGAATAATACATGGAATAGAAATGGGTTCAATAATAATCTCTTTGAAATAAAATTACCTGGAAAAGAAATAGGCTCCATAAAAAAATCAATTTAGAACATGATTAATCCTTGAAAAAGTAATAGGTTCTATAAAAACCTCTTTTAAACATGATTAACCCATGTATAATAAATAATCTCCCTAAAAAAATCTCTTCGAACATGATTAGATATTGAAAAAGAAATTGGTTCCAAAACATTCTCTTTGAAACATTATTAGCCTGTTGAAAAGAAACAACTTCCATAATAATCTATTTGAAACAATATTAATCTGTAAATAACAAAATGAGGATGTTATTAATATGAAAAATACCCTATGGATGATAATTTACAATACGGTTTGTTGAATTTGATGACTTTCAATACCATTAAAAAATCATTAAAAACATGCATGAAGGAAATAACATTTAAACATTGCAATGTGTCCCATACCACATTGAAACATTTGAATCATAATCCCCTAGATTGAATAACATTAAATAGACCTATAATATTATGGTAATAATGAAATTTATGATTTATCATGTAAAATAAGAAGTATATACACCTCATAAAAGAAGATAGGTTTATATTATAAGAAACATCTCAGAAAAGGCAACTTGTGACAAATATCCATTACCACATTGGTAACATTGAAACCATAAACACCTAAAATAGTGACCATAAAAATGATATGTAAAAAAATATAAATTTAAGGATAATAATCATAAAATAAAATCATCATAATTATATAAACCACATAATATAAATAATTGGTGAATATGGAATATATCTCATAGAGATAAAAGTGAAATGATAAATAACCCTTATAACTTGAGTATCTTTTGAATCACGAGTTAAGTTAAATAAAAACATCAATTGAAACATTTAATATCTTTAAATAAATTAAAATCATTATAAAACATTTCATATAAATGTATATACACCATATAAATGTAATTAGGTGCATAATAATGAATTAGTATCAATAGAATGTAAACTGAGATAAAACTCTTTAAACTGGGGTATAATCTAAATTAAAAACACCAAAATTAATAATAATAAAATGAAAAATTCAAATAAAATTAATATAAAATAATTCATAATATTAAATATAAAATTTTTCAGTATATACACCACAAAAAAGTTTTGGGAATATGAAATTTATCTCATTGATGTAAAAAGTGAGATGAAAATACCTTACAATGATCATATCATTGAAGTGAGAAAAAAAATTGAAATAATTATTTTTGAAAAAATTAAATATAAAAAATTAAAGATTAAATATATTTTAAAATATATAAATAAAATTTTACACATATTCTTTGAATAACTTAACAAATGACATTGAAGTATAACCTAATGAACATAAATTGAGTTAAGAAATACCTCACCTTGAGCCTGTTTTGCCATTAATTTCCTCTATATTCATAAATAAGAGACATATGTTAATTATTTATATTCTTAATAAAAAATTACAATTTTAATATAACTTTTTTTAAAATTATTAAAAAGTTACATACAACTACTCAATCCATAATTTTTAAGTTGGAAGTTTTGACCAAATTAGGTTTATGCATCATAACTAACTTTGCTAAGTCAACTATGGTCAATGAGTTTATTATTTGAACAACATTAGAATATTACCCTTGATATAATTATAAATTTTTTTAAATCAGTTAGACTTTAAATATCAAATTATTATGTTGTTTATAAAAAATTAACCAACATTATGATCACAAAGAGGTTAGGTTGTATGAACACATTAGTAATGTTCCCATTTTTCGATGATCATTAAAGACAAATGGTAAGAAAAAAAATAATTCCAGAAAGGAAATTATATCTAAAATTAAAACATTATATATATATATATATCATTCTTGTGATGTGGTGATGAAAAAGGAAGAATCACATTGCTTTAAGATACCGATAGTCCACAAATAGCTTTATCAAATTTTCCGTGTGTGAAATGAAATATATAAAATGTTATTTTATATGTCTAGATAGATAATTATGCCATGATTATAATAAATAATTAATTTATTTAATATTATTTTATTAAATTAGTCTATATTTCATTCCATGTAAATTGTAAACTTATCTCGTTGCTTTTCTAAAGGCGGATGTCCACACGCCCACAAATGATGTACTCATATTCCCAAAAATAGGAAATGATGTTGTTATGTATTATATAATAATTAAAATGTATAAATGAATCATTAAAATACTAAATATAATATAAAATTAATGGTTAAATCATTATTCCCGTCCTTGAGAGGTGGTGATAGAATAACAAATGACATCGGTACACAAGGCATGAGTCTGTCGTACACACGAATGATGACTGCATATCACATTTGATGAAAGTATGTGTACATGTAAATAGAACCATAAACATAACAAAATATCAGTATATTTATTATAATTAGTTTATTATATAATAATTATATAAAAATAATTGAAATGGTGGAGAAAGATATAAAACATAAGTTGTCGTTAAAGAATGTTACCTCTTTTCCAGGAAACTCCTTTTGATATACCCAAAAGAACATTAATTTTTTTATTTAATACAAATTTGAGGCTTCTATAAAGATATTAGTGCCTATTTAGTCTTATTTGTTTCGTTTTTTGATAATCCAAATTGATTGAGAGGTGTGAAGATGTTGGGAGGGCAACTGCATTTTTATAGTGGAGGGGGAGTGATATTCTTGTAAATATAAAATGGTAGAATCTATTGGGGGTATCACTTAAATAATTTTCATTAAATAATAAATTAAATTCTATCTATTTGGGTATATGGTTTAATAATTTCCATATAATTTGTTTTGGAAATTTTTTTAGGTCATTTGGACACTTAAGAATAAAGCTTAACCACTAAGTAAACACATCTTTTTTACCTTAATCGTTACAATTATTTCTAATTACATTCTCTAATATTTTGGGTCAATTTATTTTACTTACTAGGAATTATAAATTAATAATATTTCAAATATGGAAACAATTTTTCAACATTCCAATTATATAAGTAGAATAAATTAATTTAAAATTAGTCATGCAGATGGGATGAGACAACAAGTTTTTAAACAGAAAATGTTAAAAGTTTTCTAGGTTTTTATATCTAAATTAAATATGAATATGAAAAAAATAAAATAAATTATATTTAAATAAGTTAAATTTAAGTAATTATACTTTAAAACAAATTAAAAATATAATTATCACTATAAATTATTTATATGAAAAGGTAGTTTTCAATTGAAATTCAGTATTTTTAACTATTCATCACAATAAAAAACCTCTTAGAAAAATATACAAAGTTCAACTAATGTGATTCTAGATATTATTATTTAAAAAAGAATTTTATTTTTTATAATAAAATTATAAAATTGTAAAAATTTAGTTTTGAAATATGTATACCAATTAAAATGTGGAAAAACTACATTTTACAGAAATAAGACTTCTTAAGCTTAAAATGGGATTTATTCTTGTTTTATCCATATAAAACATATAGGATGAATAATAAAATATTTCATTCAATAAAGAACATATAAATCACATTAATATTATTAAATAAAAGTGATTGATTTTATTTATTTACCTAAATCTCAATTTTAGTCATAAAAATTGTTTTTTCATAAAAACACATATTTATAGTTAAAAGGTCTTTATTTTTATATCTTATGAATTGGTTACAAATTAATTTATTTTATAAAAATTAATAAGCTATAATTTTTTAAATTTATTTATTCACATTATTTCATTACATTATAATGTATAGGTTATAACTATTATGTTAAATAAATAATATTAATTATGTATTATTGTCTGGTAAGACTTGGGATTGTGTGTAACATAAGTCATTAAGGAAACCCAATGTTATATGCAATAGGACAAAAAATGATGTTTTGTATAAAACAATATAAACAATTAATTTCATGTAAAATAGTCTATCATTGAATTTTAATTAATTTTATTATATGGAATCTCACAATTTAATAAATAACTTTTTTGTACATTGTACAAAAAAATGATTTTTTAAATATTTGTTTATTGGAAAAAGGTACATAATACATGAAAACATAAAATATTATACTATTTATACTTGAATACACCTTAATAGGTTCACTATAAGTTACTTTTACTATATATCATATAATGGAGACTTATATCAAAGGAAAGGGGAGAGCATGAACCCCAATAAGGGAATAAACAATTGAGAAATTTAACATGTGATCTTGAGGCACATCAATAAGAACATGAGGAATATTGATAAGGTATGAGAAATAATCACAAAAAAATATCAAGAACATGAATCATAAGATATTATTGACCATACAACATTTAAAGGATACATTCATAAGCATGTCACCAAGGTTTTTCACCAAGGTGTCATAAATGGAAATTTAAGATGTTATTCACCTAGGTATTGTAAATGATGGCATCTATAAATATTAAATTATTTACAAAACAAATTGTAACTCTATAAGTATGCATGATTCATATGTAAAAATTTCATGTGATCCACATAAAGAAAAGTAAATCATTTCATTAATAACTTGTAGAGAATAATGAATGAGTTTCTTTACAAAGTATTGTCATAAAAAGTTCTTAAAAACATTATCCATACCTCATTTTTAACCCATGAAAGGAAATGTGAGTTTCATATATGTAAATACATGAATAAAACTATTTTTTTAAATATTTTTTAATACACATTTAAAATAAAAGAGGTATTTATATTCATATGTAAATGAAAAGAAAATGTCTCATGTAAGAGAGTGAAATTTGAGAATTAAATTTGATAGCATGAAAGGTATAAAACCCATTTAAAAAAAGGTAAAATGAGAAGAGAAAAGTGAATTCCACTAATAAAAAATAATTTTTAATTAAGGTAATGATTAAAAGTGTAATAAAATATTTCAACTTTAACATTTATAAGACATATATAAAAAGTGGTTCATGAATTAAATATAAAAGAAGGGTAATTCAATTTCCTTGAATAATTACTCTTAAATCACGAGGAATGGAATATTGGGGGCATGATAACACCTTTTAGGGTGTAATTTGGGGATATTACTAGAACATCATGGAGGATGTATTTCGTATGAATGTAAATGTAGAAATTTTTTGGAATTTATAGAAAATTTAGTGGATTTTTTTAATAAATTCTAAATATTGGCCTTGAAAATATTGGTTTTATAAAATGAAAAACATTGGCATACACCTATTTTTTTATCCATGGATGTTCTGATTTGCTTAAAATTTTATTTTATTTTAACCCACAAGAATTGTGAATAATATTTCATTACTTCTTTTGGCATTTAAATGTTATGTTTCTACAGTGTAATTTTTTTAAAATCAACTATTCTATTTTAGAATTGGTAAAGTCACTTACTAGTTTTATAAATTAAATAAAATATATTTAAATACATTATATTAATAAAAGGATATATTTCATGTTGTGAGTTGTGGTTAATTAATTATTACATATTTATGACATAATTATGAATTTATTAAACATACCGAAATACCTTAATAGTATTTTTACTATTCATAGAAAAATGAAGTATTTTAAAAAATTATAATCAATATTCCCTAAACTAATTTTAATTTTATAATTTATAAAATGATTTTTAGCTTACCATAATAATTAACTAAATTCAACAATTTAAACTTTTAATTATAACGATCTTTATTTAATAAAAAACATAGTGTATAGTAATGAATAATAAAGTTTCGGACACATAAAAATTTCCAAAGACATAATAAATTTATGTTATAATATGTTAAAAAAATACTTTAAACATAATATTTCATTAAAATGAATATATTTAAGAATAAATTAGTTTATTATAAAAATTTATATCTTTTAAAAAATGTACAATTTGTGTCTGAAAAATGATATTTTCAAAATTTTCTCAATTAAACAAATATTTTATTAAGAAGACAATTATTAAAAATGAATTTAGAGAAAAATATTATTATTTATAAAAAGGAATTAAACTTTAAGTAACTATTTCCTAGACACGTAACCCCATATGAAACGCATGTACAACATAAGGGTAAGGTCCATAATTTTGATATGGGGTGGCTCGACTAGCATTGACTGAGTGGTAATCTTTACTAACTTGAAATCATATAATAGGAAATTTAATACTTGATTCACATGTTGAATCTATTCTTGGGATTTTTCAAGGGAAAACCCCACTGATTCTACCTCCCTCCCATTTTCTAAAAAAATGGGTTTGATACTACACAAATATAATGTTTGAGGAAATCCCTTCTCTCTTCTGTATTAATTATCATTTTCCATTACAAATTATAAAAAATAATTATAATGTTAAAATTAATACCAATTGGTATAGTTCTCAAGAGTCATAATTTCTAATGGTTATATTGACTAACTGTTATATTTGACAAATGGTTATATAACTGTCAAATTCCAATGGCATGATTTCTCATATTTCTCTATAAATAACACTTCATTATTTCATTCAATTGTCACTATAATAATTTTTTAAGATGTTGATTGGTTAACTAATATTTTGTTTTATTTGTGTATTGTAGGGGTAGTGACTCTAAAAGATCGAAATGATCTGTATTTTCACATTTGAATGACTAAATTATTGATCATTATTAAAGAGATATTGTTCTTTATTATAAAATATAATGTAACAAACATTTTTTTAGAAAAAAATAATTTTTAAAAAACATGGCTCATCGCATTATTCCCCCCTTTATAAATTTTTCCCTAAAATTTCAAATCATTATCTCTATTGAGAAAAGGTGACGGTACTTCTGCTTCATTTTTTCTTCTTGTTCTCTTATTGATTTTTAAAACTCATGATTCCTCCACAACACATTGACATGGTGGGTAGTCTATTTTCTTAAAACCTTGTCTCTATAATCCTTGATCTCTATAGGATTATCCTCAAAAGAGATTTCATGTGAATGTTTTACCACCATTGGATTTAGTTCATGTGATGGATCAGTTATGTACTTCATCAAGAGAGATATATGGAATACATCATGAACTTTGGATTATTTGGTGGATGTGAATACTGATAGAACATTGTTCATATAAAATCATGTATTTCATAGGTGACAATTTACCTTAGGACAAGGTTACATTTTTTCTAAATCTAACAACTCTCTACCATGGTGATATCCAAAGGAAATATTTGTCCCTGATATCATCCTCCAATTACTGTTGACAATTATCATCATAGCCCTTCTTCCAACTCTGGTAACCCTTTACATGTTGTTAGATTTCATGAACATTTTCTATCATCTACTAAAAATGACCAGACCTTTATAATTTCCTCTCACTATATTCGTCCCATTAAGTATGATTTCTACATCACTTCCATATAGAGCTTGATATGGAATAGTTTGATTACTCAAGTGTATGTTTTTGTAGAATGAGAATTCAAATAATGGGAGGTGTTGATACCATTCACCTTTAAATTAAATTTATAATCTTATGATCATTTCATCATGTGTCTACACAATCCTATCAAATTTTCAATTAGTTTGGGGGTGATAGGCCACACTAAAATTCAATCCAGTATTTAGTCCATATTGAAGACTTCATAAAATATTTTATGAGAAATTTTTATCATGATCATAAATGAATGAAATTTCCACACCACTAAACCTTACAACATCCTTTACATGGACCTTGTCATGTATTTCAAGAGAAAACTATTTTCAAATAGCGATAAAATGGGAATTCATGGTGAGTTGATCTACTATAACAAATCTTATATTTTTTTCTCTTGGATGTTATTAGGAGAGAAGGGATGAAGTATATAGTGATATTGTCCCACATCCATGTTAGGAAGTTTTTTATCTACCTTCACATGCTGTCATTCCAAGAACCTTCCAATGTAGTTAGAAATCTAACATTTTATATTATCACGTCAATAATTACCATGAAGGTCCCTATAAATTTTATTTTCTATAGGATGTATAAAATTATTAACCTATGAGATACATAAAATAGTTGTTTATTTATATCTAGAATAGATGGGACACATATACTTGTGTGAAATTTTAATACATCTTATTGATCAATATTTCAAATCAGGAAACTTACTATACTTCACATACTCTATCTTATTCTGTAACAAATGATCTTCACTTTGAGTTATCTTGATCTTATATTATAATGATGGTTGAGAAATCATTTGGGTTACGTTTGATTATATCCCTCCCCTTATGATCACCATTTAAATTTTTACTAGGTCCCATATCAAAGGATCTAATTGATTCCTCATCATTTCTAGAACAACATGGTCTTTCTTACTTAATACATCAGCAATTTTTTTTCTCTTCTGGGGTGATAATGAATTGAGTAGTCGTAGTCTTTAAGAACATACAAACATATCCTTTTCCTCATGTTCAACTACATTTTCAAGAATATATACTTAAAAAATTGGTGATATATGTATATATAACAATTCTCTCCTTAAAGATAGTGAATCCAAAATTTTAGATAAAAATAATTGTAGCTAGATCCTGGTCCTACCTAGGATAATTCTTCTCATGATGCTACAACCATTGAGATACATAAGATATATTCTCATCATTTTTAGGTGAATTCAACCCAACCCTGTCATACATGCATCACCATAAATAATGAATCCATCTCTAAAAAGGGTTGAGTTAAAAAATTTGTAGTAACAAATATCTTCTTCAGTGTGTGGTAACATTATTTAGACACATTTGACTATACAAACTTATCCCCTTTTTGAATTAATTTGTTTAGTGGATTAGAAATTAATTAATATTTTTCACAAACCTCCAATAATATCATTCTAAACCAAGGAAATTATGAATATAAATTACAATTATTGGATGATACCACTCCTCTACAACCATTTTCTTGTTAGGGTTAACTTAGATTCCATCATTAGTTACGATGTGTCCCAAGAAAGATTCTTATTGTAAATAAATTCCTATTTTATAAATTTTTAAAATATCATTTATTTCCTAATATTTTTCTATATAACCGTTAGATGGTCCTCATGCTCTTCATGAATTTTGAAATATTTCAAAATAAAATTAATAAAAACTACCATATTTTTTTTCAAGGTGGTCCTTAAAGACACTATTAATCAAAACCATAAATATTGAAGGGAATGTTTTGAAGAAGAATCACATAACAACAAACTAATAATTACTATATCTTGTTCCAATGGAATTCTTTAGAATATTTTCTTTATTGACCCTAAATTGATGGTACTCAGATAAGAGGTCTATCTTTGAGAAAAATTGACTCCCATGAAGAGGGATAAATAAATCATAAATCCTTTAGAGATGGTACTTGTTATTTATTATAACCCTGTTATGTTCTATATAATCAATTCATAGCTTCATCGATCCATTATTATTATTCATAATGATAACAACTGCTCCCCATGGATAAACACATTGTTAGATAAATCCATTCTCGAGAAGATCATGAAGTTGTTACATTAATTCCTATAACTCCATAAATTCCATTCTATATGCGGTCTTTGAAATCTTCTTGGATCATGGTATGAGTTCTATGGTGAAATATACCACTCTTTTTAGGGAAGTTCCAAGTAATTATCTTGTAAATACCTTAATTTGTTACTGAATGATGGGTATATTATCTATATTTATAATTTCACTTCATTCTACCACTTCACTGATCATATCCATAAAAAAGGCTATGGGAAGTGATTCAAGTCAAATCTCATGTTGTAATATCTCTATTTTGAAAATAGTCGTAGGTTAGTTATTCAAGACTTCTAAAATTTCCTTTCCTATTTTGTTGATCTTAGCATTATATATTGAGAGTAAGTCCATCCCGAATATAGGGTCAAATTCCATCATAAGAATGACTACAATATTTGAAATGAGATTATACTCATGAAAGTTAATGCTATAGTCTTTATACACTATTTATGATAGGATAATTCTTCTAGAATTATTGAATGATAACTCAACATCTAGTAGTTTATAGATTAATTATATATTCATTGTAAATAAGAATGAAATAGAGGACTATGTAGAACTAGAATCAAACAAAGTAATTGCGAGAATTGAGGGAAAAACCTGTGTACATACCACCATATCATTCAGATCTTCTACATTATCCAATGTGATAAAAAATTATCAACCTTTCTCCATTATCATATGGTAATTTTTATGATTTTTCACATCCATTATCTTCTAATTTGGACATTTATTAGAAAAGTTCTCCATCTATCCCCACATGAAGAATTAAAATTCTAGATGGGAATGCACTATATTCCATTTATAATTAGTGTTGAGAAGCTGAGGCTTCACCAAACTACTATAATTTCTAGCTATATGTATATATAATTCATACATGTAACAACTTTAACACCCATGTAATTAGTTCTCGGAATTCTTCATCCCACATTTTTTTCATGTGGGAAGTTTCACATTCTTTCATCCTTAACCATGGTCAGTGTTCTTCCATAATTTTGGATACATTTATATCTTCTAATAATTCAATCTATGTGATCATTTCATCTTCCAAAAATCTAATTAAACTTTTATATAACCCATCACTATCTCTACATAGCTTTCATAGTCTCGAATTTCTATATTCCTCTGCAAATAGGGTCTTCATTGACTGAAGAATCTGTTAAACATTCCCTTAGGATCGATATAATATATATATATGTGTATTGATAAAGCCTTGTAATGATAATCTAGTAGCTTCCAAACAATTGATTTTAATTATTCTTTACATATTGGAATGTATTTTCCATTTTATTTTTCATAGAATGGGGAAAATATTTATAAAAAAAGATTCCCCTAAACTCTTCCCACTCCGTAGCATCGATCTCCCTCCTTTGAATCATTTTTTAATCATTTTCCACCACTTTTCAAATTCCACTTCTAAGAGATATAATTCTAGGGTGACTTTCTATTACTATGAACAAAAAAGTATATAAAAGATTTTTTCAATAGATCATATCCATTTTTTAGGAATCAATGGGTTAGTAGATCAACTTAATTAAGGTTGATGTTGAAACATAAAGGACCTGATGGAAAGTTTTTCCCTTTGATGTGAATATGGTCTCTTTACATGACTCATGTTATTGTTCATAACTAGATTTATATGATTCACCATTCTGATTATTTTTTACATTCTATCTTCCTTGAAAATGTCTTTTGTTTATCATTTTTTCCCTCATCATTTATGTGGTTCCTCTAATTTATTAAATTTTATCTAAATGAATAAAACCTTAGTGAGAAGTGTCTTACTTTTAAAAATAATATAATTCAAATGGGATTTCATGTCATAAAACATATTTCTTAATTTTGTTGTTAATATCCCTCAATAACAATTACATTTTATATATTCCTTTCATAATGGTTCATACAAACCATGTGATTAACCAAACATATCCCCAAGAGTGTAAATCCAAGAGTGAAATATGGATAATTGTCATGCACAAGATCCCATCCAAGTCCATCTAAACATGGTGTTTGTAGGTATTACCCCTAGGTACATCTATGCAAGAGTCAAATCTACTTAATTTTATCCATACATGGATTTATTTTCCAAAAAACCACATACTTACTAATTCATGAAAATTAAAAGATTCTTTATTATATTGAGACTTGAACCTATTATTCTTCCTACTTTTTTCATGTCCTAATTTCCAAAAATAACTACACCATTATTTAATACCAACTATGGAATCTGATTATTATATAACATAACATTTAATTACATTATACAAATAGAGAATCTTTTAATGTTTAGTTTCTTGGAAAAATTATACATAATACATAAAAACATAAAAATTTATTTTAATTATAATTTAAGGAACCTTATTAGGTTTAACATATTTTAATTTTACTACATCTCACATACTAGGGACATACATCAAAGGAAAGGTGTGGGAATGAATCCCATTAAGGGAATAATCAAGCGATACATATCACATGTGATGTTGTTATATATCAATAATAACACAAGGAAAAATGATACCGAATGAGAAATAGACACATCATAAAAATAATAACATGAATTATAATGTAAAAATGTGTCTATATAATATAAATGAGACAATAAAAAGTATGTCACCATGGTTTCATAAATGAAAATTACCAAGGGTATTCACCAAATTATCATAAAACAATTCATCTCTAGAGGTTAAATTATTGAACCAATGAATTAGAGTGCTATAAAGGAGAACCTTTAATATGTATTAATTTTATGTGATCCACATAGTTCTTAATAAAACATTACATTATTAACATGTGAATAATTATAAATAGGATTCTTATCAAAATATTGGAAAAAAGTGGTTAAAGACATTATCATTGCATCATTTTTAACACATGAAAGAAAATGGAAATTTCATATATGTAAATCCAAAAATAAAAAAGTATTGTTGATATATTTTTGAGTACCTATTGATATAAAAAGGTTTTCTTGTATTGAAATAAAAATTAAAAGATAATTTATCATGTAAGAGAAATAAATATTATAAGTGAATTAATCTATATGATGTGTATAAATTTTTTTTAGAAAATGTTAAAAATAAAAGGGGATAGATGACTAACAATGATAAATCCTAATTTTGAAGTAAGGGTTTGATCAAAATTATAATAAATTAGTGTAACCATAAAATTTATAAGACATAAAAAACAGGTTCTTGAATTGAAGAGAAAAGAAGGATAATTCCCATACCTTGTAGAGTTACTTCAAAATTTTGAGGAATAGAACCATTAGGGATTGAAGACACCATTAGGGACTCCTTGGGAGGTAAACATACAAGAAAATATTATATTATAGATTGAGAGTGAATGTAAATGGATAAATTGGTGGTTATTTATAGAAAAATTGGAGGATTTCTTTAATAATTTCCAAATATTGGCCTTGGAAATCTAGGTTATTGAAAATAAAAAATTATTGAGTTACTGCAGTTTTTTACACATGGTATTGGACATTTTGATCATATATTAAGTTATTTTACCCCAAATAATAGGGAATAATTTTTAATTACCTTTTTGTCATGGAAATGTAATGTTTTCCCAATGTAATGTTTTTTAAATCCATGTTTCCATTATAGACTTTGGAATGTTACATAACAGTTTTGAAAAATGATTAAAATATATTAAAATATGTGATATTAATAAAATAAGATAATGTATATAATCATTTGTGGTTAATTAATTATTACATCATTATGACATAATTATGAAATCATAAAACATACTGAAAAACTCAAACTATATTTGTACTATTCATGGAAAATTAAATTATTTTAGAAAATTATAATAAATCCACCTTAAACAAATTTTGAGGTTCTTAACTAAAAATTGATGTTTATTTTTCATAATAATTATCTAAATATGAAAATTTTTACTTTTACATATAAAATACTCATTTATTAAAAAAACTGTGGGTTGTAAGGCATAGTTAAATTTTTAGCACTTAAAACTTTCATAGGACATAATAAAATTATTTTATCACTTATATTTAAAAAAATGTGTTTATCATGATATTTCATTAAGATAGTTATTATTTAAAATATAAAAGTTTATAAATAAAATTTCTATCTTTTCTGGAGTGGAAAATTCATGTATGAAAAATCATTTTATTAAATTCATCTCAATTAAAAATATAATTCAAAAAGAAAAAATGTTCTTAAATTTTATTTGATGAACAAAAATTATTTATTAAATGTAATTACACTTTATGAAACTATTTTCTAGACATGTAACCCCACATCAAAAATGATCAAGACCTATGGGTAAGTTGTGCGATGGTGATAGATTCATCGAGCATCTTGGCTTGCATCGACTGAGTGGTCGTTTACACCCATAAGAACTTCTTCTATAGACGAATTCATTATAGTGGCAATTGCTGAAGCTTGAAATGGGCTTGGTCAAGGGAGAACCCTAGTTAAGCTTCCTTGCTAACAGTTTTTAAAAAATGGGCTTCATATGTCATGAGTCTATTAGTTGAGTCCATCACTTCCCATTTCTACATTAATTATTTTTTTCATTAATACTTATTAACACTATTTATAATGTTACTATTATTACCAATGGTTATAGTTCTCAAGGGTCAAAATTTCCAATGGTTAGCTTAACTAAGGGTCATATTTGACCAATGGTTCAATAATGGCCAAATCCCAATGGTCATATTTTCTTTTATACTCTATAAATACCACTTCATTATTTATTTCAATATTCAATACAATCATTTTATAAGATGTTAATTTTTTTACTAATATTTTTTCTATTTATTTAGTTTGTGGAGATGATTCTAATAGATTAAGGAATTACATTTTTTCGAAATTTTTGTCAAATGTAATGATGATTATTAAATAGATATGGTTTTTATGATTGTAATGTAATATAAAACAAATTTTCTTAGTAAAAAAATATCATTTAAAAAACAGGGATCATTAATGAAAGAATACATTTCATAATATTTTGGGACGATATAGTGTCCATCCTCAAGATTTGGATTTTGAAAAATTAAGTGCATTACAATGTAGAGATTGTAGTCTGTATGTATGAATGTGTGATGATTTTGATTTTAATTATTGAAATGGTATTTAGATGTATGATATATTATATATACATAATAATTATTGTGTCGTGAATATTATATATATATATATATATATTAAATCGATTATAATAACCTTACATTAAAGGATGCAATGTGAAATGAAATACATCATTTTCACAAGGGGGTAGTCCTCACATACAAATGAACGACGATTTCACTTTCAATTTGACATAAAGAGGAGATGAATAAGGTTATCACTTCAATACAATAAAATTTCAATATATGAAACATAATGATTTTATTATATAGTAATGGTTGGTTTTCAATATAAGGAGGTAAAAGAAATAGAAAAATGAAAATTCTTGATTGAGAAGATTACCTCCCCAACGAAAAATCACATTTAAGTCCCTCCTTAAGAACCACATGGATGGTATTTTAAGATGAAAAGAACTAGTGGAATTTATCTAAGTATAAAAATAAGTGGTTTCCTTAGGGGTTGGTTTGGATAATTTTCTCAGGAATTGTGAGGAAGAGGGGAGTGGCAGTGTCCTTATATATGAGATGATAGGGGAAACTTTGGGGTTATTTAAAGTAGTAAATAAATATAAATTATTTACCATATTAAATTATAAATAATTGTTATATTTATAATATAATTTTTTTAAAATTTTGAAATAACCTCATCTAATAAAATTTATAATATTTTAGGATATGTTTCTACCCTTTTCTATTAGTTTTAACCCCCCATTAACCATTTTGACGATTACCATGATATCATGTTTTTTAAAATTTAGAAATTATTATAGTTAATATAAAATGAAAGTGATGCATAATTGTAAAATAAATCATATTATAGATAATATACCATTAACATAGATAATTTTAAAAAACTTCTATATTTTAAATCATTTAATAATTTTTTTAACATAACATACCAATTAATTCATTTTCAAGACTATTCACATAGTTGACTTAAAAAAAATATAAAGATAATAATGCAGATTGAATATTAAAATTTTAATAATAAATATTAGAATATATTTGTATAAAAATTTCATGTTACACAATAAATCTCCCAAATAATATTACTTTATATGTTTTTAAAACAATTTACTTTATTTTTCTTCTGCTTGCACTAGCACCGGGTTTGCGTTGCGTAAGAATTTTGTATAATTATTTTTACACAAAAATAAAATAAAATAAATTACTATCGTTATATAAATAAATTAATATTAAAAAAACCATTTATTTTTATTCATAACTTTTTTTATCCCTTTCAAAAAATATATAGATAATTAAAAAAGAAAAAGATTTTTTGGAATTTTTCTTTACACAAAATAATATAAAGGTCTTTATCAAATTGAAATGTCACCGAAATGAAATATATTTTCAATTATGAATGTTTTGAACAAATTATTGTCATAAAATTAAATATAGTATTGTTAGGGATGTTTTAAGCCTTATTTTATAGTTTTAAATTTATTCTACCTATTTTAGAATTAGCCTAGGGAAAACATTTTTAATAATGTTACTATTAATTATGACCTAAAATTGAGTTATCAAACATAAAAAACTATTGCAATAATGAATCAAAATATAGAATCCATTTTATCAAATTTAATCAATATATATTGAACAGATTAATTTTAAAATAAACTCCTAAAATGAGATGAAAATAGTTTTCCAGAGAATGCATTTTTAATTATAAAAATGTTTTTAATACCAAAATTACAAATAATTTCAATTCAAATGAAAATAAATCTTTTTTTAATAAAAAATCACAAATTAAATTTTCAAATCGAATAATTTAAAAATGGTACATTTCAAATACTTGAATGGGAACAATAGTTTTTTTTAATTCATTTTTTTCACTATTTACTAAACCACAACCTTTTCCTAAAAACCCGAAAAAATTAAACATATTATACTTTTCATATTTTTATTTCAAAAATTATATGTTTTTTTAAAAATGATTTTTAAAATTGGTATAAATTAATTAAAATATTTTCTTAGAAAGCGTAATAAAAACACTTTTGATGAAAATGTATTTTTGAGGAAAAAAACGACTTCACAAAAAATGAATCTTTTTTCCAAGGTATTAATACATATATTTTCTTTTTTTGATAACATATTAATTATTTTTCATATAATTTTTATCTTATTCATATCCTCTAATCCAATGGCTATATTATAATAAAAATATTTAATATTATATTATATCATTGTTTATTTAAGCTCAGTGTTGCATGTTATATATGCTATCAAACATTGTATTATTTTAAAATCGTATTTCATTACAATTATATTTTCAATTTCATGTTCTTTTTTGTTGAAATTATTTCCCATAAAATTATAATACTATTAATAATGATTTTCATCATTTTAAAGACTATTTTCCATCTATATTCATTTCATTCACACCACTAATGTTTTATTTTATTATTCTGAAATAAAATTATATATTATATTTTATTATCATTAAATTTTTATTTAAAAATATTTCTAAATAATATTTATTACTATTTTTATGATTTGGTTTTGAAAAAATTAATTTTGAAATATTAATGGTTTTTTCTTGATGGCCGTATGTTTTATCCTCCACTCCAAATTTCCTCTAGAAAACCATTATTTTTTCATGGATCAATTATTGATATTTATTTATAAATAATTTTTCAACACATTTGTCATGTGAACTTCTTGAAAAATCATTTTAATGTTACATATAAGTATATATTTGTACAATAATGTTAAAATTATTTTATAAAATCTTTTTTAGGGTTTCTATTAAACTTATAACTTTGTATAAAAACCTATTTATCTATAATAGGGAATTTTTTTTATTAATCATAACATAAATTAACTTGTAATATTATCCTTTTGGGGGATTGAATTTTTGGAATCCACTGATCTTACTACTGAAATCATTTATGTGGTACCATTTAGAAATGATATGAAACCCATTTTCTTTCCATGGGTATTAAATAAATTATATTTCATTGAATTGGAAATGGAACATGAATTATTATTATCATTATTAGATGGGTGAGAACTTAAATATTCCTCTATTGCTTTGAATATGGTTTTATATCTAATGACATAATTATGTTGAGTGTGGAAATGATGTTGTTATCCATCTTTACAATTTTGATCTCGAATATGTTTTAGTTAGCTGTGTTCACATGATTGAGTGGGGATAAGACGCATTTAGCTATTCTAAAAATATCATTAACAGACACAATTTTAATTTTGATGTTCAAAATATTGACACAGGACATGATTCATCTGGCTATGTTAATAATTTTTTGATTCAATATGCTTATGCTACAACCGAATCTTTACATTATAAGCTTATATAATGATCTATGGTATGCGGTTTTACCTCATGACTCTATAATATTATTCCATTGTATATGATTAATATTTTGAGATGACATGACCATTTATTATACCTCATAGACTAATATTATTTCTTGAGGTCCTTTAAATAAAATATATATTCCATGTTCATGTTTTAAACTTGTTTATGATCTATCCCAAGATGAACTGTTGATATGTTTTTCATTTATTGGAATTTTTTTCTCACTCCCTCACATGATTTACATTCCCTATGTTATGAATATGAGTTTAAAATATTAGATTTATAGAGGGAAGTGTAGTATGGGGAAATACTAGTGAAATGTTGAAAAATATGTGAAATACTATTTTTTATATAGGTAATCTAAAAATACACTAAACCATTTTGTTACGGGATTATATAAATATTTATTAAATTCTTTATTAATATTATGTAATTAATTTTAAATATATTAATGTTTATCATGTGTTATATCAGAGGGTATAAAATTTGGAATGTAATGTATGTGTTTTTAGAATTTAACCCCACAATGTGTGTTTGGGGTGGCTCATGTTGTATGAGGAAAGTAAAATTCTAAAAATAATAAATTATATTTAAATAATCATATAAAAATTTATAAAATCAATTATTATTATTCCCGAAATATTGGATTTCATCTAAACTAATTAAATTACATTAACTTTTTACATATAAATTCTAAAACTATTTAAAATAACTATTTAAAATTAAAAAAATCTCCTTGTAATTTAAATTCCCTAGAATGAAAAAAGGAAAGTAATGAGAGAAATTTTAGCATTTATGAAAATAATTATATCATCGCAAATAAATTCCTAGGTTTTTATTTATCTCAAACCTCGATGAGGCTCTATGGTATCCAATACCATGATTTCTAGAGAATATGAAATTTAATTCATCATTAGTTTATAGATATTATTATATATTTTATCATACATTATCATTATCTCACATTCCCCAACCGATGAAGGAAAAAATAAAAATTTTAATTCATCTTTTATAATAATTTTACCATTGGAATTTGATTGCTCCAATTATATCATAACCAAGGTCAAATCCTCATAAAGTTGTTAGATCTATTCACTTAATACTTCAGGTTAATCATTACAAAATCCTAGAGTATCTTCCCTTAAGAAATTAAGCCATCTAAATCAAGATAATTCTTATCCAATACCACATATTCATCATATATCGTGGTTTTAATTTGATTAATGCAATCATTTATGCAAAAATTCTATTATTCTAGTCAAGGAATTTATTTAATAAAATTGTTCTTGTCTGTATAACGGTAATCCTTCAGGGACTTAAAATTTTTATTTTATTTTGATACAAGTCCCATATCCTTTAATATATCCTTATATTTCTTAATCCATGAGAAAACCTATTCAAATTTAATGTCATTGATATTTGTTATCACTATTAAATAAATAGAAAATTTGACCAATATTTTATTCAAACTATTACTATTTTTATCACACATTTATTCCTCCAATATGAATATCATCTTTCTAAATATATTTTATTAACTTCAATACATATTTCTTTCATTCATGATATATCTTCTCTGATAAGTGTACAATTTTATCTTTAGATATTTTGATATCTTATCATCTTCATCAGTAGATACAACTATAATAGGGATGTTAGTTCCATGTTTAAATATTTAAATGTAATTTATTGAATTATTATATATAAAATCAAATTCATTCATACTTTTCCTTTGGGAATAACTTGGGCCTTCAAACCAAATCATAATATCAGTAAATTATTTTCCAACATATGAAATACCTTTAGTGATTTTTTTTCTTTCACTAATTCATTCTTTCTTCTTTATAACCAAAATATTGTATGTATAAAATATAAATTAATTAAACAAAATTCAATAAAACAATTATGTCAACTTATAATAAAAACCCAATATTAAATACCCGTGATTTGATATATCATGTCAGGCCTACAAGAATATTTCATGTGAGATACCTTGAGAGTTTGGGGGTGTGAATCATGGTATGAGATGCATTAAATTATAAAGCAATTAATTTTAATACTCTTATAACTATAAATGAACTTGATATTATTTTTAGTGGGGTGACTAGTAATTTATTATTTTTATGAAAATTTTATTATTATTTTGATTATAGTTTCATTTATCCAATTTGATCCATGATAATTAAATGCATACAGACCAATTTATTCCTTTCTCAGAGTATAATAAAAACAATATGAACAAATTTTACATGGTCCACCCACATTGGGTTATATCCACTGAGGATATAACTATAGTGTATTGATGTACCATAATATAGTAAATGCACTATTGAATGGTGGGTTTTGGAAGGTTCCTCCGACCCAAGGTTCCCTTAATTTACAAGATTTAGGGATGGTACACTACCTCGCAAGGGCTACCCTATTACTCTCCTATCATTTCTTACTACTAAATAAAAAATAATTCTTTTAAATTCAAACCAATACAAGAAAAAATCGAAATTGTTGTTTTTGATGCATCGATAGTAGATAGGTCCTTGTCGATCTCCAAATTGCTTTACATATTCATAATAATGTTATAAAGCCCACAATAAACATAGAACCAATTTTCATAGAAATCATTAATTATTTTTATTGAAATTATATCTTAGTGTTATCGATTTGAAATAAATTCTATAAATTCCATAATTTCTTAATGTTCTCTATCTCTTTCAAAAATCCCCTTTTATTTATATTCATTCAATATTCATTCATTCATTCATTACCTTTCATACAACTGTGAACTCCTATATTATATATAAAAAATTTATCTTCATAATAACTGATATCCAAAATTTTATTTTATAGTTTTTAATGATATTCCCAAAATTTTCCACATTTTAAATCATCAATTAACTATGAGTAGGTTTTTTTTCTAAATCTATAAAAATTTAACATAAGGATCTAGTATATTTCCATATCATCAAGTCACATTCCGTTTTCATAATGATATAGATAATGCATAAAAAATTTATTTTTTAATGGTAAAGTATATATCTATCAATTCATTCAATTTCCGTAAATGTAACCCCTATCAACATCTACATAAGTATTTAGACAAACATTCAATAATGACATGATCTCCAATATTTTATTCCAACCTATAATATGGAATATTTACCTCTTCTTATTTACAAATTAATTCCTTGAAAATTATTCTCTATGTCTTTCCATAATTGGAAATATAAATATTGGAAAATTTTATTTCAGTAAATTATGTATCTATATTTTCTCATTACATTTTCACCATGTCAAAAATCCATAATTGTAAGTAATCCAAGATATAAAATGATCTTAAATTGTAAAATTTCAAACATAAACAAATTCTATATACTATTCCATATAATTAATTCAATCTCTTTTCAAAACAAAAAATTTTATTATATTTATGGTATAACTATTATTTTTTCCAATATTTTCTAAAAACAATCATGATTTTATCCAAGTCAAATCAGAATTATTACCCCATAAATGGTTCTTCAAAATACTATTTAAAAATAAATTCAAACTTGTTTCCAATGCACCCCTACACCAATGGTGTTTTTAGATAGTGTGGAAACACTTTCAAAAGGTAGGTAGTCACTAGGACTTTACTATTGATGCATTGTATTTTGAATTATTCAAGAATATGGGATATTAACTCAACAATTTTTTGTTTTAATTCCTTATACGAGGATCAATAAAATATTAATGTATTTTTTAATCCTTACAAGTAATAATATTACTAGTGGTTATTATCATGTATGTTATCCAAAGAATTAATGCATCTTACTAATGACTAATAGACTATAAATTTGTTTTAAATATGAAAATATTTGAACTATATGATTTATATCAATCAATTGAGGTGGTGGATACTGTGGTAATGATATTAGCCTCATGACATGGTATACTTATATATACCTATGAATGGAATTAGAACCCATACATTTATGTGCCACATAATAGGACACACTATACATTTTAAGGTTATGTGATGATGACTATTATGGATTCTTTTAAGGACTTACCTCCATGACCAAGTGATGTTTAATTTAAATTAATTGGTTTGGGATAAATTGAAGTTCCTTTTCTAGTTGCTCATATAAGATCTATGGGTTGCTGGGATTGAACCTTAAATATGTATCCTACATATCCTAGTTGATAGGAATGAATGGACACATAGTTTGGGTTTTACCATTTATGTTATTGTGAAAGGAAAAGACCATTTAGTTTAATTTAAGATGATTAAGATGTTTTCACTGTAAAATGGATGAAAACAAGATATTTAATAGATATTACACATGTGAGGTCTTCTATGGTTCAACCAGTTTGTTGGTATCAAAATAGGGGAAGTTAATGTCGATTCATGAGGAATATATACTAGGGAGGAAATGAGATGGATAGTGGTTATTTCCTTTTAGGGAGAAATGAATTATAGGGGATGTAACACATTGATGAGTAATAGAATTTAGAGAATATGAACAATTCAGTAAATATGATAGCATTATACATGGCTTATCGGGGATGAATTTATGATTGAGTGGACCATAGATGAGACCATCAATGAAATCATGGAAGGTGATTTTTCCAAAGGTGGAGGTCCATATATATATCCACCTACTTTTTGTAGATAATAAGATAGTGATGGATTACTAGACCCCGCGTATATATTTCCCAATGATGAAGGGTTTGGGCTTATTTGTGGGCATCCCAAATCCATTGTACCTTGAATTTTACATAGATGATGGAATGTTTTAGGGTATTAAATTAGTTATAGTTCTTTATATGGGTACTTAAGTTATTAGGTACTATAAATGGGTTAGTTTGTTATGAGGTCTAAAAGGATTCTTGATATGGTGAAACCAAATGGAGGATTAAAATCACTGGGGAACTTCAACAAAAATCCTTATAATAAGGAGTCTGGTGATAGAGTTAATACATGATTGTAATAACCCTGATAGTTAAATTTATTTTGATGGATATCTTGGGTTGGGCCTATCAAGGTTGTACTGATCCTCATTATTAATGGATTATATAATCTATGGGGTTCACACTACTATATGTATCATAGTCATATACCTTAAGAGGTCATAGAGGCATGTGTGGGTAAGTGGCTATATTGGTGCCCTCAGTGAAGGCGACACCCATTTTAGTAACCTAGTCTAGGGTATGCCTTGTAATTGTTCTAGGGTGAGATGAAACATAGTTTTAGAGCCATGATGAAGTGTCTCCCATGTATAAGGGTTTGGGTGAGGTGTCATTATAGTAGGGTATCTTGGGTGAGATGGAATCTAGGTATGGTTCTTGGGTGAATTATCACCCATGTTGGATGGTAAGTATAATTGAAAACACATAATGTAGGTAGGAAGAAGTATTGTATTAGTATGGACCACACATGGTGACATTGTTGATTTTTATAATGTCTTGTACCCTCAATCTATGTTGGGGGTGTAACACTCTAGTATAGTTTACCCATGATTAATCCATGTTGATATTTTTCAAGGAACATGGGAAAAGTGTTAATTCATGTTGGTTTTAGTGTTAACATATTTTGATGACACAATTACCCATATTTTTTTTATTATATTTAGTTTTTGACTTGGTAATTAACCTGAATGGATTGAAATATGATTGGGTTCACATAAGGGTTTTATTTATTAAATTGAAGTGTCGTCATATTTTACGTGTCCATTACCCCACATTAAACTTTGGGAGAAGAGAATATTTATAGGTAATGGTAGAGTACGGTATGAAGATATGTGGATGACTACATCATATGATTTAGAAGATAAGAACCTCACACAAGAATAATCAGTGTGTGATGCAGTGGTGTTACAAGGAAATTAGTGTATAGGAGAAGCCAGGTGTGTAGTAGCAATATGTTGAGTTCTTTTGACCATGAGAATTAGTTTGAAATGATGAATTTTTATGAATGGCCCTAGAACAAGAAGGACTTGAGAACCATTGAATAATATTCATCTCTATAGATTATCTATTTTACAAAAGTGTTTATCCTTATTAAACCAAATCACCAAAATAAAACCCCCTAAAATTAAATAGTATTCAATTGTGGAGGGTTAATTTCTAAGGTAATAATGGACTTTCTTTGAAGGTAGACACACGTAAGAGTAGATTCACGAATTCCTAGGTCTATAGTGAATTATATAGCTATAATAAACAATTCATGTGTGTGGGTATGTAGTAAATTTATTCCAGATCACATAGGGACATGGGATACTTACACATTTATAAGTATTGGGGGACCTCCAAACCTCCATGAATTCAGTTTCATTATTGAATCTAAAAGAATAATAGTTTATTTCTTATAATGTTATTTTATTACTCTAGGTGAGTGCATACACATCCTTCTCTATAACATCAATGTGATAGGTCTATGCACATCCTCACATTGTGATACACCTTCACCTAGGTGATATGGAATGGGATAAGGGGTTTGAAAAAAGTCACATGGGTGAAGTAGGATAAGGAGGATATACCTAAGTGTAATTTTTTCATTTTTCGAATTTTCATTCGGTTTTCATCATGTTTAGATCATTATTGATCTTAAAATTCTTTCATTTCACCAAAAAATATCCATTTAATTGATGTTATTGTGTTCTATTATATATGGAAACAATCCCTTACTCTTTAAATATCATTAAATACCAAAAAAAACAGTTAATTCAAATGATTAGTTTATCAAATATATTGAACCAAGGGAATACACAATTTTTAGCATAAAAATGTGATCCCTTAGAAACGTTTTGTAGGAGCATCACAATAATTTCATGACATCATTTTCTCTACCACTATATGGGAACGGTCTTCCAATATACATGAATGTCCTAGCATATTATTTCAAGTCTACCTAATCATGGTTCACTATGTATAGTCAACTAGGAATTGATAACATATCATCTAAGTGTGGCACAAAACATGTGGGAAATACATACCCTATATAAATAATTCACCAATACTTTGTTTCCCTAGAAAACCATGCATACATCTTATAATCCAAGTCACACTTTTAGCTATATTTATTTTTATTATTTTATTTATTTGTAATTAAAAGATGGATTGAGGGTTGGTACCTATACCCCAAAGGAAGTCTATAGACCAAATTAATATGGAAATGTTGGATTCCTCTATTATTTTTTATGTTTTATAATTAGTTGGGTATGGTATTGATATGTGATGCAAGTAGATTTCATATACATATGTATAAAATAACACTAACCTCTTTCCAAAAATTATCATCCACTGAAGCTCGTAGACAAATAAATTTAACATAGACTATATGGAAGTGGTTTTCAGTATATGATATATATAAGGCCTATGATGTAACCATTCTTGATGTTGGGTATGATGAATTTATCCCCCATAAGTCCTCTTAGTGAAATCTAAGAGAAATTCCTTACTTTTACTTGAAATTGTTGATAGAGCTGATAAATATTATGAAAAAGGATAAATATCATAGATATACATCAGAATTTAAAAATGAGTGATTTTTTAGTTTCATTTGGTGATGGTCCGAACTGATTTCATCTATCATGGTTTCCTTTAATGAAGAAAAATAGTATTTTTATAGTTTTTTTTCTTATTCTGGAGATATGATTCTAAAAGGGGTGAATTTATGATGTCAACACATCGATCCCCCGTCAACATAGCTATCCAAGTGTTTATCTATTTGGATGAGTGGGTAACTTCTTCTAGTTTACAAAACAAATAATGAATTATGGAGGAATTCCTAGGAGGAGGTGACCGAGTTTAGAGAAGGGAAACCTATTGGATAGTTTGTACCACTTTAGATATAAATCCACTAGTTTCTGAAACACATATACAAAGGGCTGTTCCCAATCCATACTCAAGTCCCTATCATGTGATGTGGGGTTGGATAGAAGCATATTTCAATATCCTAGAGATACAGAGAGAAATCTATATCTATGTGTATAGATTCCAAGGATTCATAAAAGCTATATTAGGTATCAATATTCAATTTTTTAAGGATGAAAATGATATAAATCTCTTGAGTATACAATAAATATTCAATTTTATTCCCTATAACATCCCTCCCACTAAATCAATCACAGATAATTGACATTATTACTATATGATGTATTACACATTATTACATTGAGGTATCTTATACTGATGGCCCGGAATAAATCTTACATATTTTATGAGGTTTATGCACCATATCAATTAAAACAAAAATTTCAGTGAACTCATCATCTATAATTTAATCCATCAACATTCGTTAGGATATATTATTATATAATGATGGAATGATAATTATGGATAAATATGGCGAATGAAAAAACTTATGGTAACATAAATTTACCATCCAAAATTTGATTCTTTGGGCTTACACATTGTTATTACCAACCTTGTATATCATAATACCTTCACATGATGTTCATGAGTAGAATCTCTAGTGTTCCTACATCATCATTCATGGAGACATTGTTGAATGACTATTAAATTCTATAAGAAGGAGCCTATGAGTGAGATAGAGTTGAGGAAGTTAATCTAGTAATGATTAAGTGATTCTCTTATTCAAATTTAGAGGTAGATCAAGTAGCTAAATATAATTATGGTTGAATCCACATGAAGAAATAAATAGTATTGAGGAGGTGTTCCCTAAATATAATAGTATATATATAGATTATATCCTTTATATTAACTTTCATAACATTTTTCCTTTGGGATGTTTGATCATCCACATGACTATAATTTATTATACTATTTTCTGAGAAGACACATATGGGTAGTGAATTAATCATATAATAAATTTACATAATGGAAAAATTATTTATTATTGCATTATAACACTTAAATCAATGGAAAATATTTTAAAAAATTACCTACAACCTTTATAAAAAACTTCCATGAGATGTATGTGGGTAGAGATGTAGAGGTTGATGTTTCGTCAAACCTCTCTTGGACTATGTGCTCTTTTTTTCTTTATCCTTTTATAGATGAGGTGAGGGCACACTGTGTGTGAAGAAAAATCATTCTCATATGGTGAGAGATCCATTAGTCCAATGGATACCTTTTTAGGTGGGAATATATTTATACTAATTTAGTTACCTATATCAAATGTATCAAACTTATATCAAGGGGTGAAATGTAATCTTCGGTGAATGGTATGAATTTACTGTAGGTTTTCAATTTTTTACAATGTTTCATATTATCATTAATAGGGATCCATGGCCAAGGCATTTTAATAATTTCGTATTAATATTATAATACTTATAAGACACTAACTAAACATTTTAGTTGTAACATAGGTAGTCAATGATCAATGTTTATAAAATAATACTTCAAATGAAGAGATCATGAAAAAAAGAGAAAAAATTTCTATCTTTTAAAATCCATTTTTTATTTTTCTTTTAAAATAATACTTCCATGTAATTGGGTTAGTTTAAGGTGTCACCCTTAGAAACAATGTTCAACATAAGTGTTTTTTCATTTTACCCTTATGTAGATTGGTCTACATAATAGTCCCCTCTATATAACTTTATTAGAACCGGTATATATATGGGTATGATAGTGAATAACCTTATGCGTAAAAGTAGTTTTTTTAATAGGATGACAAAAAGATTACCAGATTCTTACCCTTATGTGAAATGTGGAAACATAAAGGAAACTAAGAAATTACCTTTATATAGATGGGATGTGTGAAGGTATGTAAGGAATACCTATACAAGAGGGGATATATAAAAGTACAATATGAATTTTAAGGCTACATAGAGTTAAACTTATGAAGATATTTACACACCCCTTTAAAACCCAAAATTACCATTATGTGAAACCATTTTCATAAATTTAATCCCTTTTTTAAGTATACAATGAGGTTCTATAATCAGAGCACACTTATGTATAGTGAGAAAATAAGGGTATAGAGAGTATACCCATACACTGAACATGAAATCCAAATAAGGGTAAGCTAAAAAGTTTTCAGAAACTATTTTAAAAATGGTAAATGGTTTTTATGGATTACACATGTTTATAAATCCTAAAATTTTTTATTTTAGAATATTTTAATTTATAAAATGTTTTTTGTTAATTAATTTTAAATTGATTCTAATTATATAAATGATTATGAAAAAATATTCTACAAATATTAAATTCTCATGTTAACAATATGGATAAAATAAATTATATGGAATGACTTCTTTCTAGAAATATAAGAGTTATTTAGAAATGATATATGATAATGTATAAATGGTTATAAAATATGAAATAAGGAAAAATTATTTAGATTTAATATATAAATTAAAATTTTTAATAATTATTTATTTTTAATTATTCAAAATTAAATCGGGACTTCTTTAGTTATTATTTAAGCCACAAAAAGGCTTTTGGTTGATTCATATGATCATGGTTTAAGTATTGAATAAGTATATGATATTTTAATTATGTAATTTTTTTTTCAAAATAGAAATTTAACTATAAATTATTTATAATTCTTATAATATCATATATTTAATATGTAAATTTCATATAATGCAGAATTTGGATGGTTTCATATTTTAATAGATATAAAATTATTATATTTAAAATTATTTAATGTTCATACTATTATAGATTAGATTAAAAAATGGATTATAGTAAGATTTTATATTTTAATTATACACCAATAGTTATATCATGTCTAAATATAGTAATTGATCTTTTATTTAAATGGTTATTCACTTCTAGATTAATGTTTATTAATTTTTTTAAGAAATTTATATATTTTAAATTGTTTAGTTTTAAATGTTATACTGCTTCTGGGATAGATCCTTTCATTAAATTCTAACAAAGAATATATATTGAATTTAGTTTTTCCTCAACCTTGAACATGGCCTTTAGTTGATGATAATATCATGAATTTAGTAATTTATTATAGTTTGTTACACATTAATTATATGGAATTGTGATGTATTGTATTATCTCTTTCATAATTTATTCCATGGTAGTGGGATGTTGGATTGGACTACCAAATTTCCTAGAGGCATTTTCCTTTTCTATTAATATAAATAGGGGTTTCTATATATCTCTCTAGGATTACCCAAGTTGATATTGGATATCTCCAATAAATCTTGAACAGTACATGAAGTGTTCATATAACTTATGTGAATCATGCATTTGGATATTTATTATTAAGTTCCAGTTCTATTTTTTTGAGATTAACACAAAAATATTGGTTTCCTAAAGAGGTACATATCAACATGGTTTTAAGATAATTTTGTTGTTGGAAAGAATATGATTCAAGAACTATAATACTAGAAGCATGCATGCATTGAAGGGAATAATAAATTATAATATGGTGAGATGAAAACATCATTCAAATGTTAAGTGTGATAAATCATAAAAAGGAAGTTATTTATATATCAATCATTATATTAGGTATACAATGATAAAGCTGGGTTCCCCTATATTATCTTTTATAAGAAAAGACAGGATTTTTAATGATAAACCATCATTGGGTAGGTCACACTGTAGCTGAGTGCCCCTATATTTTCCTTTATTGTATTTTTGTTGGATATTTTCTAGAGTTATAGTATCTAGGAGACCCTAATAGGATCAGATTATTATAGGGATATAGTTGGGTAATCTATATGATGGATTAGACAACAATTTATTCTCTCAACAATACGAGAGTCATATATGTTATGATTTGGATGAATCCCCACATAGATAACTATGTTGCGAGAGAAACAACATAGTTGACTCATTGGTTAACACAATATAGATATTTTCCCACAAAATTTTATGATTTTTATTTAAAGTTTTCATAATTTTAGTATAATATCATTAAATAAATGTGATTATTTAATGGTTAATAATACATTATAACCATTTAATAAAAATTTATATTGCAGAAAAATGTAATCCTAATCAATATTGACCATATAATTTTTCATTGTTAAATAAAAAAATAATTTTAGAAAACTAATTTATTTGACTAGTAATTTTAAAACTATTATGAAACATGGAAGATTTTTTTTGTTGAAAAAATTAATTCTTGATAATCCATTTTCTAAAGTAGTTCAAAAAAAGGGTTTATACTACTTTGATATAAATTAACTAGATATACTTGTTGTCTCTACCCAAATGTTGGTTATTATGGACTCAAAATTGGAAATGAAACATGAGACCCTTAATTCATTTTAATATGATAGATTACCTAAATATTATCTATCAAGAGACTGAAAGGATGGAATGTTACAAAGTCTCTAATGAACCTTTTCATTAGAATCTGAAAAAAGGAACACTAAACTCCACTCATATTCCCAAGGTGATTTTATTTTTTAATGAAATTTAGAGGATTATTTAACCTCTAAATCTTTACATGGTAATTGATTTCATTCTAAAATCACTATTGGAATGTTTCGGACAATTTTTTGTGAATAGAAATATGATTTATTTATTAAAAACATTACATTATTTCTTCAATATGATGAGGATTTGTATACAAGACATGGTTGGTCCAAGTTCATGTACCATGCTTATTGTATAGAAGTAAAATGGTAATGGTTTTACAAAAAAAGAGAATAAAATAGTTCATGAAATGAACACAACTCCAATGAAACTAATAATCAAATAAGAAGATTAATATTTTCAATATTTCATGTTAAGCCATTTGTGAAGAAATTATTTGAATTACAATAAATTCTATAAAAATTTATGTGGTTAATCTACTTCAAGGCAAATAAAAAAAAGGGTTATAAATGATTGATCAAGATTGATGTTGATGTCAAAGAGGAAGAGAAAAGATGTTACTATATTGGAGACCTGGATACTTCAAGCTCATATAAATAATTCTTTATATGTGTATTTTCATATTTTTCTCTTAATAAGATATTATAAACATTTTATTTTTGAATTAAAAGGGGTGTAATTTTATACACATAATTATGATTTTTTTAATTATATGAAATATTTTAAAGATACTTAAAATGGATTGTTTTGATTATAGAAATCAACATGTTTCAATTATAGAAATTTTATGACAAGATAGAGGAATTCATGAAATATTTACATGATATTTTAAAAGTTATGAGAATAAGTTAATTGGGAATATTATGTATAGGTTATAAATTACTATATATAAAATCCATATGGATAAAAGTTTCAACTAAAAGAAAAGAAAATTATTTAAATGTTCTACATTTTTTTAAAAGACACCCAAGGTCATAGAATTCTAGGGTTTTATATAATAAGTAATAGTAATTATATTTAATGGTGCAAATCTAAATACATTAAAGAGTTATTTAAAATCCATGTAATGTCCATGTCGGGTAAGGATTTTTGAAAATAATTATTCAATTATGAAGGGTATATGATATTAAATGTATATTTTACTATGTTTTTAAATATACAAGAGTTCAAAATTAGTGGAAGAATTTTTTAACCATGTATTTTATATTCATCAGACAAAATAAATACTTTCAACATTCCAGATTATAATATAAATGATTTTATCATTCCCATATGTGTCTAGGTAAATCATGTGTATCTTTATCTCATTTCTCTAATGTTATAATAGATGATGTTCAATAACACTGATTTGTTAAGAGATTCTACAAGATGATTAAATATACCCAAATGGTTGATGGTTCTCTATATCTACGAATTTTTCTGAGATGAATATTTTGATAAAAAAATTTATCCAGGATAAAATATCTATCTAAATATTAATTAAAATAATTTGGATTTGGTTTATACAACCCACCATTGGTATATTTTAATTGTCTTATTTTCAAAAAAAAATTATTAAAAACCAATTGAATACCACATATGATATAGAAACAATAGTTTATTTTTTAAATATTCCCTTAAAAAGAAAATATTATTTTTTTAATAGAAATGTGTCTTTTTACCATAGTAAGAAATTTTGGAAGGAATATAGTGTCTAAGATGCTATTGTGATTATATCTTGACATAGAGATGTTCAAAATAAACAATTCAAATGTAATACAAGTATAATTTTAAATTGAATTTTACTAAATATTATAAAATATATAAGGTTGTGTTAGTAAAAAATAATTTAATTAAATGAAACAATTAAAGAAAACAAATTGGTGGATTTGGGTTCCACGAATGATAATGGTGAACTTATAAATAATTATAAGTAGATAAAATAAGTTCACATTATGATAATTAATGTTTTAAAGATAATAGATTTGAATATATTAATATTTTTAAACAATTTTTAATATGATTCATAAGTATCAACACTGTTTAATCTATCTTAGTCTATAGATGTTTCTCACAAAAGATTTTAGTGGGAGGGTTTTATTAAATAGAAACATATAGATGTGGAAGATATTAAATATGAAATAATGAGTTAAAAAACCCCAACTGTATAGAAAACATCATGACAGTATTGTATTTTATCATATATGATATGATAAATCAGTGATTATGATGGTTTGGTAAAATATTATTAAAAATATTTTGAATACTAAAAATTATCATATTTTGAAAACTATAATTTTATCATTATTTCAAATTGGATATAAAAATTTATATAAAGATATACATTTCATGAAGTGAAGTGATAATTGACCTCTCATTGAATGACATTGAGTTTATCCCTAACTGATTTTTATCATGGAGTGTTATAGGTTATGATAAATGCTTACAGATAGTGTAATTATGATTCTTTTATAGAGATACATAATACGTTAACAATTTACAAAACAGTAAATATTATTCTTTGTGGAAACTGGATTACATAAAATTTACATCATATGAAGTGTCATATGGATCTCTTTAGTATACTAGGGGCGAATGGATGATATTTGAGTTCCCATTATCTAAGGATTGTGAGATAGTTGTCATTGGAATCATCATACTTTGATACCATACTTATTCATGTATACATATTTACTTAGATAATACATGATGGTTGGGTATGTTTTCAATATTGTAATTGGTTGGAGCTTAAACAAAATGGTATGTTTCCTCTCATTTGAGGAGTATGACACCTAGGCCCTAGATTGAGATAGACCATTAATGTATGTGGAAACACCATGTTATGGTTTATCTATCCAGATAAGGGACATGTGATGTGATTTTTACAAACTATTAATGGAATAAGACATATTCATTGATTATATTAGTGTACACTTTGATAATTATAAAAAATTTAGTTGGCTATATGGGATTTATTTGTTTCATATTCCATGGCCATCAGATATCTAGGACAATGGGAAAATATAATAATTCATATTGGAATCTGATGTAGTCTTGTGGACACATGTATAGAGATACCTGTTTTTGATTGAGATCATTCTAGAACCCTTTATAGAATGAGAATAATTAACTCTTTTACCGAGTCATGTATTTGATCACATATATATATATATATATATATATATCCAAATATTCATATATTTTATCAATTATATAAAGGCATGTGGTGTTAAACATTGTTTCTGATTGAATGAGGATTGAGTTTTACTAATTGAGTTACTCTATAAGTGTTTTATAGATTAATCCAAAAGACTTTTAGGTGGATATTCAAAAGGTATCACATATTAAGTGATACAATGTGATATTAATGATATCCTTATTATTTTTTGGAAGATATAAAAAAAGTAGTTTTTTTGGTGGTTTCATATGTTATTGTGTATGATTTGATATAAGGTGAAATGAAGAAAATAAAATCCGGTATTAGTATGTGTGGGATATTGAAGGACATATGAAATTAAACCATATATATATATATATATATATGGTATAGATGGTATATTCAATATAATTCAATTGATAATATTTATTGTTTTGGAAATTTGGTCACCGGCATGACTATCACTTATCATGTTGTATCATGAGATGAAATGTATAGGAGGTGAAGGAGACTTATAATTAATATAAAAAATGGACAAATCATTCAAAAATAACTTATAATGAATGAAAAAATGTAAGATATTGAGGATCATCTTATTAGTTATATATAAAATACTTCCATACATTTGAAGTGGGTACAAATATTCATGCTTATGCTGGTATGATTATTCCTTGAGCCAAAAGATCACATCTTCTTCATTAATTTCTATGTGAAATTCTAGAACAGTATGGGTTAAAAGGAATCACTCTCATATGATATTATATCTAGTGTTTATATGGATACCTCCAAGAGGTGGGATGATTTTATTTCCAACATCAGTGATATTCATCAAACACGTCAAACTAAGATCAAGTGGGTAAAAAGGAACATTTGGGAATGGCATGTATTTACAATATTTATTCATTATTTTTTATGTAGTTTCATATTATCTTTCAAAGAGACATATGTAAAAGTGGTTTTAATCTATCAATATTCATATGATAATAATTATTAGCCTCTAATAAAACTGTACATGGGAAACTAATAGAGCCGCCTCAGACTAACTCTACCCCATGGACATCCATTGCTGGACAGGGTGGAAATTGGCTATAGATTTTTTGGACTTATGGACTACCCTTATTATTGGACTTTATATAACATAACATGGTAATGTAAAGTCACCTCTAAACATTAAATTCCTAATATACCTTAATGAGGCTATAAAAACCAGTTTGAGTAGAATATGTTGTTACATACCACCAACAAAATAACTTTTGAAACAATACCTATCCAAGATTTTCTAAATCGAGGCACACCTAAAAGAAAAATCAACCAGTACATCAATGAGTAGTGTTATTATATAATCATGTATAAGGATAGAAAAAATAAACCTTTTTATTAGGTTAAATTTACTTTTAGATTACTCTTTAAATGAAAAATTATTCCTTTTATATAGGGTGGATACAATAAAAGTTATCAAGGAATCTCTTGAATATACTATGGGTGGTACCCTATGGGGTAGTGATTTAGAGTAATCCAGTATAGAGAAAGAGGAAAAATATTTTGTCCAAAGGGTGATACTAGAATTGAAAGGGTGGGACATGTTTTCCTCCTTCCCATTTCCATGACCCATTCCATTAGAGGTAATTCTAGAAAACACTCTCTTAGTTATTTGGTGTCAATAAAATATGGAAATACATTCCATGAATACCCTTACTGATGAAAGAGGTTGTTTTTTCAACCCACCTATATTATTTCATCTGGGCGATATGGTTATATTAATTTGGTTTCTAATCCCATTTCTCCAAGGGATATACCAACAACTTAAGACTCATGTGGGATGAAAGGGAGTCTTGTTATGTTCTCCGACCCAATATTATAAAAGGTGATAAAACAATGGTGGAGGGGACATCAAAAACTGTATTTCTTATTATCTATGTTAGTATGGAAACATATGGATTCTGTATATCCATTGAGTTTATTTATCACACTCATATCACCTTATTGACATTCTATTTCATGATAGGTCTTATTACACTTGTTAAAACTCAAAATATAATAGATTATCTCTTCTCAATGATAGATGTACCCTCCTCCTTGTATAAATTTAGATAATTAAACAAGAATCTAGTTATATATAAGTATTTACCACTTGATCTTTCTTACTTATTAACCTACATGGAATGCAGATTTTGAGACCATTATTATATATAAATTATTATAGAAAATATCACTTGGTTGATCCACCAATGGGGTATTATAACCATCCTTCTTCTTAATGAAATATAATAGAAGGACTGAGAGTTATAAAGGTTAAATCCATTTTATTTTCTTAAAACTGGTCATGATTATTTATCTAAATTTTATCCTCATTAGGAAGTCCATACAAAAAAATTGATAAGGAAACCATTAAAGGAGAGGGTCTGTACATTCCCCAAAATCAGTCGATTAAAATAGGTGATGAAATAACCATATTTTTCATTATCGAAAAAAGAAAGTGGGAAATGTTTGATCAATTGAGTCCAAAGAATCAAACACCCTAGAAGATGTATAGGTTTCACCAGTTGAGGTAGTGGTGATAATTAAACATGATAAAACATTATCTATAATAGTTTTAAATCATTAATATATTAGATTTATTTTAACATGAAAATTTTTATGTTTGAATGATTTTATATTCCTATAGTAGTACTATCACCAGTGGAGGGACATGTTTATGAGGTGTCTATCCTAACACTCGATCTGTTAGAGCACATAGAGGTGGGTATTATTATAGCACCAAAAATATCGAAAAGTGAAAAAAATATAATAACTTTGGGTGAAATATACCAACAATATATTTCATTCTCTAGGACTTATTTGGAGTTATAATATCATTCTCTTGATTTTTAACTTGATTCATTGAATAATAAATAAAGAAGAATTTGGATACTAGTGAAAAAATTATCCATAGAGGGTCTATTAAATAAATTACTTTGGATCCTCATTATGTATATGTTCCCAAGTAAATGTGGGTTTAAATATGTTAATATCTATTATTTCATGGAGTAAATTATATGTGATTTGATGATAGATCATGTCTCCCAACTATTCATTTTCTAGGTAGAATTGGTAGTATATTTAGTCGATCTCATAGCTACATCACTACAAGAAATGTAATATTATTTAGAGGTTATATCTGAGAAAAAAATGACATGTTGATTAATGGATAATTATAAAAATACTCCAATATTTTGAACTAAGTACAGCTAAAAGAGTATTTGTGGAGAATTATAGGAAACAGAAAGATTTTTGGAGTGGGGATGCGAATGTCTCTCCCAGAGTAGAAAGATTGTTCCCTACTAAGATGATTTAAATGACAGACCTAGTTCCAAATAAACATGACATAAATAAATCCATGAAGTAATTCTATGAGACATGATTTTTGGTGGATCATAATCTATAGACCACTAATATCTTTATCTCCAACTATATTCTTCAATGATGATGGGAGACAACTATTTTTTATTTTTTTCCCTTCATTTTCATTGATGAATGACATGATATTTTTCCTTAAATCAGTATCAATTTTTCAGTTCTATTGTTTTAAAAACTATTTATAAATTATAATCCATGAAATTCATAAAGATTAATTTCATAGTAACCAAATAAAATTAGAAATTAAATGGTAATTAATCAAGTAAATACTAATTTGAAGACACTTCAGTCGATAATTTCAAGGAATGAATATATTTTCCATTAAACATATCCCGTAAAAGGAAAATATATGGTCTAAATATGGAGGTTCTTGTTCAATCACAATAATACAGGTAAACATCATGAGATTAATGAACTAGGGGATTTTTATTATTTTTGATCATGTACATTAAAACATATATATATAGGTCATATATGGTGGAATATATTCTATCATGGTATGCCAATGTTAGCTCATTTGAATATGATATATGGATCCCTCTTTGACCTATAATCTCATAATGATACAGGTGTTCTAAATATGTTTATACGTGTACCACCATCATAAGATAATGTTGGTCTATTCCGGTGTGAGAGATGTCAATGACTTAGTATCTTGATAATTATGAACGAGATTTTGGAATGAGGATTCCAATTTTCGGAAGGGGTCATGTACCCTAAAATTAAACCTTAATACGTTATTTCTAAAAAACATCTTCTCTAATATCCAAAGAAAAAAATAGAAACAATAATTTATCAGTATAATGAGTGAATTAGTTTATATAAATTGATTTTTCTAGGGTAATAAGATGGACCCCATAAGTATTATTTATACTTATTTTAATTTAATAAAAAAATTTCCTAAGCCATAAAAAGAGAGACTTAGAGGGATGAAAAATAGAAATTTCTCATTCCACACATTATAAGTTATTCCCCTAACAATTGTTTTTCATTTTCCAATAAAAATGATTAACATTTTACCTAGGATATAGAGGGTACATTCGTAGTGATCATAGAATATAAAGTTTTCCAAGATTCCCTTTTCTAGGATCCAACATAGTGAGTACTATGTATCTCAACATGGGTAATTTATAGTCCTACATTCCAAAAAAATTACATTAGTGGTTTGGGTTAGACATAATTGACCAAAAGATGGGTTAGTCTAGTTATAGACAAGGGAAAATTTTATCCATTTAGAATGATAAGCACCAATAACTAATATGGATTTCCCTATGGGTGAGATACACACTATTTAGGTTTATATTTCTTGAACCAATGAGGACTGATATTTAATGTTGGAAATAATTGAACAAAGGGTTATAATATCAACATATAAGGGGTAAGGAAAACCCAACACGAATGGGCGACAAAATTCATTTATTGAAAATCTCATTTATGGGTTTACATAGTTTGAGATCATAATTCTTGAACTATATATTATAGTGTAGTGTGACAACCCTAATAAAAATCAACATAATATAGTGATCTAACACCTTTTTAACAAAGGGTGGTGAAAATATAATTATCATCCTATGGTATTTTATATTGGAAGATATGTCATGGAAAGAGTATTAAAAAAATGATTACTGACTGATATTGAAATTATGGGATCTATAAAAATGTTTGTAAGGTAACACGGGGTCTGGGGACCTTATCCTCTAGATTAAAAATTCCTTTTGTTGGAAGTGCAGAATATTGTATCATTAATATAGTTAGTATAGGGAGGTGTCCTTTATTATCGATTTCAAACTTTCCTAGTATCCATATAAGATTTATATTAATTAAAAACACTCAAGATATAAAGTATGACATGTTTTAATGGGATTTTCAAAACTTTATTGGGACACTTCTGTATGGAACTAACCATGGTTGTGAAATTTGGGGATATTGAAGAAGGGTGAAAATTGATTATCATATATGGTTGTCTGCATATTAATGGAATCAACCCCGCTAAAGATATTATTAAATAGTCTCTTCATAGATATAACTTTAATGTAGGATAGAATCATTATACTAGAATGAGTTTATGGATTGATAATATATACTAGAAAACCTTAAATTTATGTAGATCTCATATAAGGAAGTGGGGTTGAACATTGTGGATCACTCTAAGTAGTTTATGGTATTTTGGGGTGACCAAATGTCATATAGTTTAATTTAATGTGATAAAGACACATTTTTATACAATCTAATGTCATACAACAAATACCATTATGTAGATGTATTTGTGTTGACCTAGATTATGTAAAAACATAAAATTGATTCTTCTAAGTGTTGAACCTATATTGGGAAACATGATTTGAATCGGCGTGGATAGAAATATTTGATGAAGGTTGGGTCTATTGGTGATATAGTTTTATATAAAGACCTAGGTTAAGACCTAAGGGTGTCAAAAATATCAAGAGGTAATAGAAATACGGAAACATTTAATTCTTGTGTAATGATAATAGGTTTTTATAGTTCAATTTCAACAAATCAGGAAGTGGATTAGTGATGGAAATATTTATTTCATGTTTCATAGGTTTTATAGTATAGATAATCAGTGTATTTCATGAATAATATTATGTACAAATATTAACTTGTCTTAATTGATAGACTATGTTGAAAACACCTTACTTGAATACTGGATGTGTTAGGATTCTTAGGGGTCCAATAAGTCATATTAGAAGAAACAAAATTTATTTTAAAACCCATCCCAAGATCTACATGCTAAATTCTATAAATTTGTAAAAAAAAATATGGACACTGAAAAATTTAACATATCACTAAATATCTATAAAATCATCCATAATCATCACATGTGGCCTAAAAAGTTCACCGAGTTGAATAAAAAAGATATCCCACCTCTAGGGTGTATCTATATGTCAATATTGATCATTAAATGTCCATATTGGATCCATAAAAACACTATGATATGCTTCTTTCTCAAGTGAAAATGAGATGAATAAAGATTTATTTTGGTAAAAGAGTGCCTCATCAAGGAAATAAGCACTCATTTATACAAGAATCACACAGTAATTGGATCTTTATAACTACCTCAAGGATACTACATGATCATTCATGCATTAAATCATGTATTATAACACACAAGTTAATCCCTCAACCATCACATGAATCATATTCATGAATTAGTATCCCCTCAATTATATCTTATCTAATGACCCTTTGATGAAAACTGATAGGGAATTACTATTAATCATAAATTTTATCATTCATACACTCAAAATATATTGAGATAATGTATCATTAAGATACAAATATTTTTCATGTCACAATATGTTGGCACTAACGTGCTCTCAATCATATAATTATTGATATAATAGAATCCATGTATCACCAAAATTATACCTAGGGATATGTTCATGGCTATATGTACTAAATATTTACATTGATCATACGCATATCATAGGATATGACCTAAAATATTACATCACAGAAAAAAAAATTCGGGTATTCCACCTCATTTTATGTTCTACATTCAGTAAAGAATAAAAGAATTATTTAAATTTCACATAAATGTATATCATGAAAAACAACACATCAAAAGATTATCCAAATATCTATTGAATATCCTCTAAAATAATTTTATAATTCTATCATCAAATTCACCATGTATCACATTATATGAAATACCCTATGAATATCCATCCAAAAAACATTTTTTATTTACTCAAAATAATTAAATAATATATCTATTATTCAAACACAATCCACATTTAGTTATCCATAATGTGTTTACCAACAAGCCTCTCAATAAATGAAACTAAATATAAATAAATAGATTCTTAAATCCAAGTAAAGTAAATCCTATAAGAATGTATTAGTGCTACTCAAGTTATAAAGGGGTCTAGAATGATATAATTTAAACATATCAAAATTTATATATGTTTCCACCATTTTCATCAACTAATACATGTAATCTCATAATTTACATTTATATAAGGCAATTTGTGGCCATAGGACATAAATTATTTTATCACATATACTTAACTCTCTCATTCTAGAGTATCCATGTATAGACTAACCTTGCTGATGAATACATAACATGTCATTCATCATTATGGATGATCCCATCACATACCCCAAATGGGAATAAACAAACACATAATATATACTAACTAAATTTACTCATATAATTATAAAATAATATCAATCGAGGGAATATATTCTATAGTCATCATGTTAGAGGATAAAACCCATAAAAGTTGATCTCCAACTGATGACATGATCATAAACATTTCTAAACATTCAATATTTTCAAATTTATAAGTATTGTGAATGAAATGTATCAATTTATGAACGTTATCATGCTAGGTATCTTTCCAACATCCTATAACAGAGAAAATATGCTATATACACTTATAATATTCCAAATACATAGTGAATGACACTCCATGTGGTTAACATAGTGGTTCATCAAGTAAAAAAATACATTTTCTTTATCATGAGAATATTATATATCCCAATATAAGACACCTATGCATTATATTTATGACATTTATATATAATTTTCAATACTCCTTAAAAAATCAATTATATATAACTGAAAACATATTTTGAGTGATAAAGTTTCATTAAATTTCGTGAAATATATATTAACTTGTGAATTTATTTCATCCAACATGAATGGATGATAAAGTGTAAATTTTATTTAATATGATACTATTTATATTTGTAAAACTATTTTAACAATACATAAAAACCCCTAAATGGGAAACTATTTACTATAATTTTAAGGATAAATATCCTAGCATGCCTTATGTTTTCTATACTTTCTAGATGTTTGATAAATAATTATATCATATATAATTCCAAACACATATCAATGTGTCAAGATAATAAAATCCTCCTACTAAACACTACTGTGAGTAACATCTATGAGAAAATCAGGTTTTAATGATGGTTATACTTAGGAATCATATTCATAAAGGTTAATTTTTGAAAATATCTAAACTCCTTAACATCATAACATAAAATATTATCATGTAAATAAATTCTGTTTTTATTTAGATCACTTATATGTTTAACAAAACCATCCTGGGAAAATGTTCCATCAATCCCCTTTCGTTGAAATCAATTATGGATTAATGTAACTATTTACATTAATACTTACCGACCCATCTTAATCCCCTTTAGGATAAATGAATATTAACATTGTTATGTTAACAAAATGTAACTCATTAAATTTTTAATACCATATATAATATTTTTTCATTAATAAATGTATAACTCTCATATTAATCTAAATCGCACAATAATTTATGAAATAATGATATTTAATTTATCACATTAACTAAAATTTACCCATGACATTTTTCATTACCATAACATATTCTAAAAACATTAGGATAATAAGTGAAATAAATTAATCTTAAAGTGGTATAATTTATTTGTTTTAAATTTTTACTTATAAAGTCTAAAAATACTCAGAAGATCCTCTTAAGCACTATATTCATTTTAGAATAACATTAAATGTCCCATAATGTCCTTTGTGTTATTAAATAGATAATATTTTTTAGTAGTAGAAATATTTAATAAATAATCTATTTTTTATATCATATATTATAATTTATGTGTTATGATCATTTTTTTAGAAAACATGACATTATTTTTTAAAATATACCCCTGATGGGTACTAGAAACACCTTCCCACATATATTAAAAAAATATGGAAAAACATTTTATCCATGAAAAAATCATTTTTCCCTTTAATCCTTTTTAAAAATATGTTATAGAATCCGATGAATCGTAAACCATGTGTATTGAATGCATTACCTCATATAGTTCATTGCAACTCATTGTTAATAAAAAACTCATGTAATCATGTAATAGAAAATAATTAATTATACATATTTCCCTTTAGATTTATCTGATCTTTATATATACCTTCATATTTAAATTATGAATATGAAAAATATTTTCTTGTTTAATTGAATGAAAAATAAAATATTTATCAATTATTTAATTGGAAATGAACCATTTCATATTAAAAAACATTTAAATATCTGTATTTGGTATCATATACTCCTAAAATAAAAATTCCTAATTTCTATAACATTTATAATTTTCAAGGATATTTCCAGGTATTTCACAAAAAACATCAGATCTCCTAAAAAATATCATTATCTAGAATCATTACTCATTCTAGATAACACCTTTATCTTTTAATCACAATAACTACCTACTGAAAGAACTTTGTTAGACTCCCTTAACTAACAATCCTTCTTCTGATTAAACTTCTACCCACTTGTACTATCTATATAACAAAAGAACCTAAATATCATATACCTATTTATTCTATTTTCAACACATGATGATTTTTTGAAACCATTTTCTTGAATTTAGTTCCCCTTATTATATTTTCTATATAAAAAATAAATTTTTTAACCACAAAAAGATTATATTAATTTTTCATTATTTTTATTTCATTAGTATAATAATTCATATTGATAATCATTTATTTTCCCCATGAAATTTATTATTTGATATATAAAATTAAAATGGTTATTTAACAAATAATGAATTTTAAAACCCTTTGTGAATACATATATTCTTCTCATCAGAATCAAGATTTTCGTGTTGAACAAATTCAATACTTCAGTACTCTCTATGGTATTTCTCTAACAAATATAATTTTTCCATAACAAAAATTCCTCAATTACAAGTCTAAAATGTTTCTTAAAATATGATTCTCTGTATTGTTGTATGATGTCAATTCTATGCTTGATGATTATTTCATTATCCATAATATAATATTTTATCAATTAAATATCATTTTTATTACTATTTAATAAGAATATTTATTAATTTAGCTCCCAAAAAAATCATTACCCCTTTTAAATTCACCATATACATTAGAGGGGAAATTCTAATATTTCATCATGAATTAAACTGGTGTTTTTAATGTAAAAAATTCATTATGATTTCTGGTAAGAAACAATTGGAAATCATATCATATATAAATCATGGATAATTGAGTGGACAACTTTTTATCCAATTCCACCATATAGAAAAACACATATTGATTCTTCTAGTATCCTATATTATATGGATTTTTGGATAATTTTGACCTAATGAAAATAAAAAGAACAAGGAAACTAATAACAATGATCACCTAATTAATTTCTTATATTATATGAGATAATCCATTAAAGCCTAATAATTTGGGTCACCGGTACGGAATGATCGATGTACTTACATGTGCTTATTTGAATGGAAATTTTCACATTGTATTTTGAAGGGTATTTTACCACATAATCTTATCTTATTTTATTTTATTTATGTATTATTTAATAAAAAAATTATTTTAGAATCCAATTCCCTCAACCAAATAAATATTTTTATGACATGTTGATGTTTAACTCCTTACACAACCCAAAATTTGTGTAACTCACCGAAATATATGTTCCAAAAATTATTAATACATATCCTAATACATATAATAAATAAGGTATATATACTCCTCATGAAAAGGATTATAATTATATAAGATTGAAATTGTTCGAATGTCTAACCACAATGCTATGGATAGAGAACCCCCGCCTTTCAAGAATAATGAAAAAATCATCCCAGAAAAAGGGGAGTCCGACCAAAATCCCTCTACTTGGGGATACATTACCCATTATAGAACCAAATTATTAATAAATATAACATATAATATGTATAGACTATATTGAAAAACAAAATTCAATCTAATAAAATTATTAACAATCCAAAGAAAATGTAATTGGATACTAAATCCATTATCACAACTAGCATGTGACCACTTTGATGAATGCATGATAATACTGGGAAATAGCTAAATATTTAAACAAATGTAAATAATTAATCATAATATAATTTTTTTTAACAATGAATAAGTAAGAAATAACTATTAAATACAAGATCATTTGATATTTTTAAACATGAGATAAACATTTATGACTAAATTAGAAACAAAATCTAATTGTTAAAATATTTTAAATTATCTAATTATTATAGAAATTCTATTAATTAGAATATAAAAAATTTACCTTCATTTTATAATAATAACTCCTTTATATTTCATATTATTTGTCATTTTAATTTAAATATATATTATTTTATGAAAAAACTTGTATAATATGATTTATTTTATGTGAAAATTTTACAAAATTAATATATTATTTACATATCATTATTTAATACATGGTCATATAATTTATCAAAACACCTTCTTGTGTGGTTTAAATAATTTATCGACATAATTATTTAATTTGAACAATTAATATTAATAATTATGAACCATTAATACTTAAATTAAAAAACTTTATATTTTTTACTTATATTATTTTGTAAATTTCTATTTATTTTATATATGAAAAATTGTATTTTTTAATGCATATCAGTTAAAACATATAAAACATTATAATATATATGAAAAAATAAGAAAAAAATATTAAATTACACTAATTTTAGAAACATGATGAAACATCCACACATGAGGTATTTTTAAGGAGAAAAGATATGCTATATTTTTACACAATATATTATTAAGTCTTTTGTTTATGATACTCTATTTTGGTAACAAGGGACACATTCTATGTTATCATATATTGTATGTTACACCTTAATGTAATGTTAGGTTCCCACAGAAGTTATGTAATTTCATAAACATAACTTTATGGTGCCACTTGATATTATGTTATTGATAATATATTCTCAAGTGGTAGAGAACCACATTACATTTTCACAGAAAACAGTGTCAAAATCTTTTCCAAGATTATGTAATCAGAATGTAAAGTTAGTCTTGGATTAATAACTTCATAAAAAAAATTTGTGAATCTGGAAAAATATTAATCTATGATACTACTGATAGGATTCATAGGTTTCTAATAGCATGTATTATTGGTATAGAAATAAATTTGTAAACCCAAAGTTATTTATCTTCTAAGGAAAATGGACTTCGCTTTTAAATCCTTCTCGACTGCTAAAGTTATTTGTAATGATGGACCTAGACTATCTTCAACTCTGGTGGTCTTTGATCTTGAATCCTCAATGGATCATTTTCCTCGTAAGCTGCAATATCCTGATGTTATAAATCCTTTACCTAGTCTGGATCTGGCTACTTCCATTCTGCCATTCTCAAAATCCTTTAGGGATTCTCTTTACAACTGTGTTCTTTCATCTCCTCTTTCGTGTTATGCTCCTCATTTTTTTGGTCGGTATAACTTTAGCTTATCCAAATGGTCTATGGATACTCATCATGGTAAGGAGAACTTGGTGGTTGAGGTCTGGATCAATTTACCAGGACTTCCCCTTCCCTTCCAGAATGAAGGTTTTTTAGCTGATTGGTGACTCTCTGGGTGGATTCTTATGCTCATATTTTAGAACTAAATCTGGAATAGATATTTCGGTTGATAAAATATGTGTAGAGTTGAATATTTCTATTTAGGTTTGGGAAAAAATCGGTAAAATATTGTTTCTTGTGGAATCAAGATATAGTGTATCCTATTTATTCAAGAATTTTTTTTAATGGTTGTCTCTAAGGTCATTCGAATCAGGTTTTTTATTGAAATCATCAAGGAAAACGTCGGAGTATTTTCCTGAAAAAAAGATTGATGATGAAGATCTAGATTTCAATATTTGAAAGTTATTTGGGGGAATTATGAATGATGTTCATGTCCCTATTGACGAAGATGTTGTCCCTCCTTCTATGCTTATAACTGATCAAAAACCTGATGCTAGGGTTATTTTTTGGGATATTGTTCTTGTATATTCAAGGACCAATGTTACAGGTCCATTTTATTGAAGTCATTTCATTTTTTTCTAGGTGCATGTTTAATACAGAGATTTGTAATGATTTTATTCAAAGCCTGGAACCCAGTCACCCTCGTCCTTTGTTGATAACTCATTCTTAGCCCCAATAGGTTTCTAAAAAAAGGATAAACCTCATGTATTAGTCCATCAAGTGGCTGAATAATCTTCTCAGGTTTTCACTAGAACTCCCATTACATCTTGTCTGAAGAAAAGAATATATGGCTCTTCTTCCGAAGTAGTTGTGGTTGGGAAAGTCAAATTTACACCGAATAAAATGGGGATAACAACTAAATCTTCCCCTCCTCTAGTGGGTTATCTTCACGAGGCTAATAATTACTACACTAAATCATTGTCTAAATATCAAAAAGAGTGGTTTTTCTCCCAATATGAGAAGGCATATTGTTCTGGAGCAAATCCTAGAACCCCTAATTTTAAATGATTTCAATACTTATATGGAATGACTGGGGTATTGGAACTCAGGTTAAGACAAACATTATATCATTCAAGGTGTCTAAACATAAGATTGCAATGGTTGGTATTCTGGAACACAATCTACATCTAGATATGATAGGTTAATTTTCTTGGAAGATTAAGATTCATGGTTCAATGCATGCGGACCAAGTTAATCATTATATATAGATCTTTTGGCACACAAGTTTCTGTGTGGAACAAATTCATTCAAAAGATCAATTCATTACTATTTAGGTGACACATGACATTCATTCTTTCATTATATCTATCATTTATGGGAATTGTTATTCCCAATAAAGATTGTGGTTATGGAATAGTCTTCATTACTTTAATCCTGGTAAACTACAATGGTTTTTTGGAGGATATTTCTATATTATTGTTGACCATGATGAAAACAAGGGGACAATCCCTTTTCCCAGGCTTGCATGTAATGACTTTACTCAATTTATGGATGGTAAAGGGCTTTTGGATTTTGGTTACCATGGAGACAAGTTTACATGGTGTAATAATCAAAAAGGTGTTTGTAGATCTTGGTGTCATATTGATCAATGATTGGGTAATATTCATGTTATCTCTACATATTCTAATACTAAAGTGGAGCTTTTAGTTCATGGTATTTATGATCATTCTCCTTTGCTGATCAACATTTCTTACAGAAACGAGAATTCAAAAAGATTTAGATATTACTGTTATTGGTAGGTGATCTAGCATTACATGATCTTGTGAGTAAATATTGGGAAGATCCTATCCCAGGATATACATGGATTTTTTTCCATAACAAGCTCAGATGCATTAAGAAGATTATTCCGTCATGGTCAAAGGATCTTCCTCTTCTAGGTAATGATTTGAATGATATCATGCATGATGTTGATCACCTTGAACATAGTCTAGAGGAGAATTGGGATTACTGGTCTTTTGAGAAACTTGTTTGTAAAAAATATATTTTAGCTGACATGCTTCTATGGTAGAAAAATTTATCCAGGGATAAGGCTAGGATAAAATGGTTGATGGAAGGAGATCGAAAAACGATGTACTTTCATGCCTGTATTAAGGAATGGAAAAGGTTTGTTAAACCTAATATTTTACTTGAGTAAGGTTCTTATATATGATTAAAGGGAGATTATTGGACCCATGGCCTTTTTCTAAATTAATTATCTTTTGGCTGGCCCTAATGTTAAGTTGCCTAAAGGATATCCAAGAGATTTCCCAGATCTGTTTGATGTTATTTCAAACTGTGTCTCAGCCTGTGATAATTTTTTGATGGGGTCCCTTCCTCAAGAGAAAGAAATATTTAATTATATGATGAATCTTGATCTGAATAGTGTTGTTGGCCTGAAAATTTTTCCTACTTCTTTTTATAGATCTTTGGGGGAAGTGAAAAAGGGAGATATCATTATTGTGAATCGTGATTTTTTCAAAGGTAGAAAATTACCTCGTTCTTCTTATGACATCGTAGTGGTGCTTATTCTTAACTCTAAAAACCCCACATCAATCCGTCATTACCACACTAAAAGTATGTGTAATGTTCCTTACATGATCCATGACAATATCATTAATATTTGGCTTTCTATCCTGCTACCTCGATGGATTTCTGGGGAACAACATACTTTTGTGAAAGGATGTTCTATTCAGGGGATATGGCCTTAGCCTTGGAAATGGTAAGGGAAATTAATGTCTAAACCCAGGGTTCTAAGTTGGCTATTAAACTTAACATGAATAAAGACTATGATCATGTGGAATGTGGCTTTATCAATAGTGTTTTGGCTGGTATCAGTTTTTTACCCTGAAATATTGATATTATCTTTTGTTTCTTTGGTCATTCCAAGTTGGAAATTTTGTTTATGGGTAACACTTTTGGTTTTTTATAGTCTACCTATGGTCTTCAATAGGGAGACATGATTTCTCCAAGTATTTTTCTTATTGTCCAAGATGTTCTAAGGCATTTTATCTATAGGAATCTGAGTAATGGTGTTATTCTTCCATATTGGTGTATGATGGGAAATCCTTTAGTGTCCCATATAATGTTCATTGATGATACTGTTATCTTTATTAATTCTTTTAGTAGATCATTGCAAGTATTAAATAGGATATTGGATGAATATTGAATTTGGAGTGGGAAAGTGATTAAAAAAGATAAAAGTTGGTTATATATATTTAGATGTTGTACTTCGTGCCGACTGCCTAATGTGGGACATATTCTGGACATATAGAAAAGAAGATTTCCCATGGAATATATAAGGGATCCAATATATTGTGGGAGACATTAGATTAGAGATTTTGACTTCATGGTCAGCAAGATTATGGCCCAGATCTTTAACTTGAATAAAAATTACATTTCTTTTGGAGGTAGAATAACTCTGGTAAATAATGTGATTTTGGATTCTCCTATTCATTTGTATATGCTGTAAATGTTATTGTGGGGGTGATAAAGAACATTGGTAGTATTATTGCTAATTTCATATGGGATCCTAAGACTGAGGGTAGGAGAAAATGGGTGTCACGAGATAAGATGGCTTGTCCTGTTCATGAAGGGGGAATTAATTTCTGAAGCCTTGATGATACTTTGAGTTGCATACAAGAAAAAAATGGCATCGGATATTCCTGAATGTTAGACTCTATGGGGTCGTACCATGCATGGTAGCTCATTGGGAGATAGGATTGTGTTAAGTATACATGGTTCTCCTTTCTGGAATGGTATTGGTCCTATCAATGATACCCTTAAGACTTTTTCACGTAGGACAATTAGGAAGGGAGATATCTTGTTCTGGCATCATAACTAGAGTTGTTAGTTAATTGGATACCCAGGGAGTTCTTCTACAAGTATATCATTCCAAAAAGATTATCAATATCCTATTTTTACAAATTCAATCTGGAATAGTGACCAACATGGTTTTATCAGTCTTATTGAGTTAACCTCTGATTCAGTTAAGTGTGTCATTACTCCTTCTTTATTTGGATCTTTTTCAATGAGGTATTATCATAGGATCCCTAACATAAATATTCCAGGATGTGATTGTAATGATACCCTATGGGTTAAGAATATTCCTATAAAATATAATTTCTTGATCTAGAGGATTTGAAATGGAGTTGTTCCTACTGATGAGAATGTTAAACGGTGTGGTATTCGTATTGCTTCTAGATGTGTTTGCTGAAAGAGGCATAAGGAAGAATGACCTATTCATCATTTCATTGGAAGTGAATGAGATCATGAATTATATATTTATTTTCGTGAGTTTACTACGATTTATACCTCAAATATGATTGACCAAAATTTTCTTAATCGTTGGGATCATGGATCAGGTATGGGTGGTATTGAAAGAGTGTCTTAGTCAATGATTTTTTAGGATGTCTAATGGTGCATATGGAAGGCCAGAAATATAAGAATTCATGTGGTATTTGTCTCTAATGGATGAGTGATTATATGCAGGATCATAAATCTTCTCATTGACATTCTTAGGACCTTAGGCTACTGGAGGGATGAACCTTCACTACAGAGGTTAATTCTTTCCCCTCAGTTTTCCTTTGTAAGAAATATATTTCATCTGGATAATTGGAACTTTTGGAAACCTACAATAAGAGTCTTAAATGTAAATAGTGATGGCTATTGTATTGCTGGTCAAATTCAAAAAGGGGGTATAGTTCGTGATAGCTAAGGGTCTACTATGCTGTCGTTCTTTGTAAGGCTGGGACAAGGCAGTTCTCTCTATGTTGTGGTGATGTTATTTTTCACTAGCCTTAAGATCTATAGGAAAAGATATTTGATGATATATGAGGCTGAAACATATTCTATGCTTCTTTAGAATTCCATTCATGAAAAAGATATGATTCTTTGGCCTATCTCTTATGTCATTAGAAAATGTAGGAGTATTATTATAACTAATATCGAAGTCTCCAATGTTTAACGGGAAAGTAATAAGGCTACAAAATACCTTTCATTACTGGATATCATTGGCTTGAGTCATCTTTTTATTCACGACTTGAATTGTTTTAAGCTGGAAGGTATCAATATCATTAGAGGAGACGCTTTGGGTCTTCAATGTTTTAGAACCCCCTGAATTCTTTTTCTCTCTCGGTCTATCTATATAGACCCTGTTTTTACCTGTATATCTTATTTTTTCTTGTAATAAGAAATGTTACATGTTATGGTAAACCCAAAATTATATATCAAATATTTTTATTGAAGTTATGAAAAAACATGAAATACCAATACATTAAAAGTGTACCATTCACAAATGCTCCACAATAACATCTGTCTTTATCGCATGTGGTTAATAAAGATCACCATAATGGTTTCCAAAAGATATAATACCAATGATATACATCCACTAATCAAAATTAATCATATGATGTTTGGATGTGATCTATCCAACCTCTACAACATCTTAGTCCATCTATCACAATGGAGAAGAATGAAGATAGCATTGAGTGGAATAACGCATTGTTTAAGGATGAATAACTAACTAATAGTATCATCACATGGAATAGGGTTATCTTTAGGTCTAAAATGGATTATCTTCAATAATATTTAAATTAACTATAAGGACCCAGCCTTAAAAAATTACATAATCTTGAATTAAATGAATAATTCACATTGAGGATCTTTTCAGGTTTAGAGTTTTAGAGAATTAGGCCATAACTTTTACATCTTAAAAGATTACAAACTAGAAACTTCTACTTAGTTTCCATTGTTTCATAAAATAAAAACACTTAAAAAAAACATGTCTAGTTCCTTGTTTTAGATAGCATGTCTTTCCTTGATCCAATCCTTGACCCTATTCATCTTTAAGTCCTGTGGAAAACATTTCAACAACATGGGATGAGCATAAAAAAGCTCAATAAGGGATACAAAAAGAAGGAAAACTATTATTTTCTCAAAACAACAAGTAAATCATGAATACTTCATCATAAGTAATACTTTTCACATTTATGAAGTAGTAAATACTCTTCACTGAATAAAATATCATTGCTTACCCTTTTGTAACCAAAAGATCACCATAAAACCCATATAAAGAACATATAACATATAAAGGTTACTTGTGACATAAACATACTTAAATGGAATAACCACACGGTCGACTTCCACACATATCACTAAATGGAATAGCCATATGGCTGACTTACATACCTAATGCATTGGAGGTTATAACGTAACCACCCGTCCTGGTATTCACGACACCACCCGTCATTTGGTTTATCATGTAACCACCCGTCAATTTTCTAAGTACCATTATAAAATCATAACACATACAAAAATATAAATGAAAGAAAACATTTCCACATTTCAATCACAATATATTGACACATAAAATCGATTATAAAATCCATTTTCAATACCAAAATAAATAAAAGAGTATATGGTATTTATTTTTCTTTTAAAAACATTACGGCTTGTTAAGGAAGCCAAAGATCAAATAATACTCGTGGTGGCGTAAATGTCATTGTCACCTTGTACATTAAAAAGAAACATACTTTTTGTCATTTAGTAAAAAGCTTCATAGAGAAAATATTCCTTTTGAATAAAAGTAAAAGTCAAAGGGGTTTGTACACCGTATAAATGAATGTTGTCTATAAAACAAAATATGCCTCAATGAAAGTGGATTGAGACGAAGTCCCTTACAAAGACGGTATCCTTAGATTAAGGATAAATCAATGAAATAATTATGTGTGACAAATATAAACACACCCAATATAAGTGGATATTAAGTGTAAAACAATCATAGGTCATTCACACATATTCATATCATGACATAATCAAGAAGTAGATGTTTAACCCAAAGAATTGAAATTGGGTAAATAAGTTCCCTTACAAAAATTCGGTAGCCTAACAGCGTCACATCAAATTTTAGAAAAGGAGTTGATGAGAGAAAAAAGGGTATATAATCACTTGGACCTATGATTTACAGCAATAAGGATATAGAACAACATATCCCAACATAAGAAGATGTGAATTAAAATACCTAACAAAAAGAAGCCTTTTAAAAAGAAGAGGTTGAAAGGTTCCCTTACCGATTTGGTAACCTATGAAACATACACCACATGAAAGAAGGACTATAAAATGTTGATGTAAATACCCTAAATGGATGTATATTACTCAAATAGTAGAATAATGGGTAGTAAATAGACCACTCAAATGAGATAGTGTCAAATATAGCATAAATCTCATGGGAATAAAGAGTGAGGTAAAAACCCGTTACCTCGTTGTAATCAATCAAGTCGTATGAACAAAAGATAATACGAACCAAATGAATCACAAAATAACATGAATATAAATAGAATCAAGATAATATATATGACATGGTAGTACAAAATACTCCACATGCAATAAATAATTGGTGAACAATGGAAATCTCACATAATTATAAGTGAGATAAGAAATCCCCTTACCACGTGTCCAACTTGACTCGCTCGTATGTTCATTGTTCTTCCTGAATGATAAACTTAAGTTAATTTATACTTGATTAATAACCTTTTTCAAGTTTATTATTTCTTTTATATCACTTATTACCATGTTATAAACATTATGAAATCATTTAAGTTAATAGCGGTCTTTTTGTCGATATTTGGTACTTGAGTCAAAACTGAACTTCTTATATTTACAAGTTGTTCATGTAGTAAAATATCCATTATCTCAAGAATGATATTTATGATGTAGAAATCATATATATCATATATATTCAGTATATATATGTATTTATACCATTACATACAATTTTAAGGTAAGAAATGAAATGCACCTTTCATGGAGACGGTAAGCCGTACGTATGCATGAACGCTACTTTCATTTCTATTTCGCATTTAATTGAGTGAAAACATTATGATATAAAGGTATATAATAATTCCAGTATACTATCATATATAATATCATTAAATACATCCTTTATACATCCCACATATGGCATTAACGATTTAAATCACTTTGAGGGGGTGGGATTCCGCACTTCCTAAAATGAAATTATCGCGTTTACCCATTATGGAAACCATAACGGTATCACATAAATGAAAAATAAATAATCATAAGGAAAACATAAACATAATATATATCATATATAAATATAGTGACATCTTAATGGCCACGAGAGAGGTGGTAGGAGATAATTGAACAATCATCGTTTCGTGAGGCAGTAGTTCACTGTCCACAGAAACAGTATGTTCTTCACCCATTAGATGAAGGTGTGTGTAATTGTAGCTCAAATAATTCTCATAAAAAAATCCCATAATATTTAATATACTGGTTATGTTACAAAATAAAGGAATTAAAATGTTTAAGGGGTTGGAGAAGCAAAATAAAACAAAATAACATTAGAGAAGACATTACCTTTAAACCGGGTAACTCCCCTTGGTTTGAACCAAAATGGTTTCTTGAAGTTATTTATACCAAAGGTAAGGCTTATAGGATGAAGAGAGGGATCATGGGAGATTATGTGAGTAGATTTTGGATGAGCCAAAGTGCTCTAGAAGTGTGATAAAGGGGTAGGAAGTGGGGTCTTTTTATAAGGGAGAGGAGGGGCTCTTTTGGAAAGATTGAAAATATTATTTTATTATATAATACATTTAGGTTTCTAAAGGTCCAAAAATCATTAAAGTAGAAAATAAGGTGTCCCATGTTCGAAAAAAAATCATCAAATAATAATTTTACAAGTTTTGGATATTATTTTATACATTATCTTCTTATTTATTTAAATCAATCATTAATGACGTAACCACTGAATCATCATTGTGTCATAAATGATATTATTTATTTGATGTCTAAAAATTATAATACAATTACCAAGATATATGAAATATTTTTATATTTCAAATTAATATTTTTAGTAAAAATGATAACTTATATAAACCCATGTAAAAATTGTTTTAGTAAAACAATATATGTTTGTGACATTTTTATTTTTACTTTAAATAAAAAGTTATTAATGTCATTATCATACCCATGTGGCTCCATGGGGAACCCAAATTGACCCATGTATTTTTTTGGTCGGACATGACTCATACAATAAGGTTAGAACATGTGTCAAGGTATTTATATATTTTTATAATATTATTTTTACCTTAAATTACCCTAATTACCTTTATTCGCAGTTAATAAAACTCAAAAGTTAGTATTCACCAATAATTATTTTCATCCCATTGAACCAAATTTTACTTACTAATGAAAAACATGTATGTTGTATTTTTGAAATTCAACTCAGACAAGTGGTAAAAATTTATTTAAACGTAAAATTCAGTTTTTAACAACTACTTAGTGGTTTCACTATTCATCAAAAATTGATGTTTTTTAGAAAAATATCAAAAATTCACCCTAAGATATATTTGATATTCCAAATTCAAAAATGATGTCCCTTTTACCAAATTCAAAACATAGAAGTTTTATTAATTAATTTCATAATTAATTCCCGCTGTCAAAACAAATAACATGTTTTTAAGAAACAATATCTATCATAAGATTGACACTTGTTTATGTCCAATTTCAAAGTGAAATTAATTCCAATGAGAACCATTGGATTAAATGGTAAAAATATATTGTAATTACACTTTAATACCAATTAAAGTGATAATCTGACCATATAAATAAATTAGATTAAAGGGAGGTTTTGAATTAAAATACTTCATTTTCACTATTCATTAAAAAATGAACTTTATCGGAAAAATAATTTTTTTTACACAAAGTCAATTTTGATGTCCCGATTCTAAAAAAATATTTTATTTTGTCAAATATAACATATAAAATTTACTAAAAGTAAAATTAGAAAGGATTCTCCATTAAAAGGCAGTTAATAGGCCATTTAAAGAAGATTAGAATATTTATGCTTAAAATTGGAATCATTCGCATTTTAAGCCTCTAAAATTTATTGGATAAATATAAATATATTTTATAAATATATATAATCATTTTTTAGTTATTTCTATTCATTACCACCATTAAAATGGCTAGGCGTTAACTACCATTTAAAATAATATTATTATATTATGAGTGTACAACGTAAGATTTCAAAGAAATTCATTTTTGCGTATTGGGTACGCCATCAAGCATATCATCCCCTTTAAAGTAATATTAATGTTTTATTCAAAAATATTAATATATATGAACATTTCATAATCATTATTTACCTGGGATGTTAAATCCTTCTCGCCTTTGGGGAATTACATCCTCGCAATTTTAAAATTGGGCTCGGAAACATTATTGAAAGCCCCACATCGGAAAAGGAGTAAATAAAATTATCACATTAAAAGATAGAAAAAGAAGTAAAATGGTCACCTGAAATAATCCATACTAAGATTCCATGAAAACATGGATATGGAGGAGAAAAAAACCATCAGGTTCTGATGGAGAGTGATAGAAAACATGTTTAAGAGAAAGTTAACCACCAGAAAGTCACAAACTTGTGATGGGTTAAACCGTATTTGATTCCCCAGTAAGAAAAGTTAACATAAAACGTTTTTGTTTTAAGTAACTTTTCATTAAGGAATTTATTTATGAGCTTAACTAAAACATAAGGAAACATACTCACTTGTCATGTAGACTTATATCTTTTACTATATTTCTAACACAAAGTCTTATTTTATCCAAACGATGAGTATTCAAGATGACTTGTTCACATTAAGAGCGCTAAAATCAACTTCGAGAGAATCACATATTCCATAGAAGATGAACTATATATTTCCCATGTCTTTAGACCTTAACCAAAACCAAAATGGTTTGTAAAAGATCAGATAATCCCCAAAAATGATAATCTTTCTTAAAAAAAACTACTATTAATCTCCAAAAATTTTCCAAAAAAACCCAAAGTTCATCAAAGACCATTGAATAAATAGATATCTATAAAATTATTCGAAGTAATACAAACTATGATTTAAACCCAAATATCTAAAAGATTTTATCACATAGTCTTCCATGATAAATCAAAACATTTATCTTCAAATAACACTAGTTACTCTTAGAGTCTCATATTGAAAAGTAATTACCCTAATAACATATCCTCCATGATAGGTTAATCATTTCCATAGATAACCCAAAATCAACTTATTCTTGATTCATAAAATCATCTAACTAAAAATAAAAAGTCATACTAACCTGGGACTTGACGTAGCCCAGTGGTGGGCGATAAATACCAGTTGCACTTTGGTTGTGGGTTCGATTCCCATAGCTCTCTCTGATGCGACAGGTTGTCAGACGGTATGCATGTTGTCCCTTTTAAAAAACTATATAATTTTATAACATTCCCCAATAAGAGATAAATTCATCAAAAATAACCATAGCATATTTTAACCACAAAGGTTATCTAATAACATTAATTTTGCATCCCAAAATGTATTAACTGGTAATTTCCTCAAATTCAAGAATCATATAAACCCAGATGGTTCATTATAACTATATCCACAAAAGAAAAGATAATTATTCCTTGAATAAAATTTTTATATAGAAAACATCAGGGTTACACATACTATAAAAAGTCTTCCAATGTAATCCCATGATCAAAATAGCCTTAATACTTTTATGAATTTAATCATCCTAAAATATATCATAACTCTTTAATCTCTTATATGTTGACTTCTTACACATTCAAAATTTTTCATGATCCATTAACCATTCCTTTACAACATATCCTGAAATACTTCTTTCCTACAAGCAAAATCATGCATCATATCCTAAGATTTCAATAATAGGAAAACATATGTTATGAAATAATACATACCTTTCATTGGTCATTGTCAGTTTCATCATCATCAATTGGAATGGAATTAGGTATTAGTAAAAAAATATTTGTATGATCCTGGTGATCCCATTCCAGAAACTTTTTCGTAGGACACGTGTTTTCATAATGACCATGTACACCACATTTAAAACATTCAACTGATCCTTCATAAAGAGATTCTTTCCCTTTCTTATAGTCATCTGGATGATTCCTTTTTCCATGGAAGGTTCTTGAATTATGACCTTCATTTCCACATCTATAGAATCTTTCTGCCCCTTTGAAATATTTTCCTAGGTGTTTCTTTCCACATCTTTGACACATAGGTTTTTGAACAAACTTACCATTATGATTATTACCTAAACCTATGTAGGGATTTGTTTCTCGCATATATGATGACTTATAAAAATCACTAAGGTTCAGGTGGTAAATCATGAATCCAGATAGTTTCTTGAGAATAACCACATGAGATCTCATTGCAGATCCCATTTCATTCAGTTGCTCATTCAGAAAACCGTCAATGTTTTCTTCACATCCACTGTTACTTTGGTGCCTGCTTGATCTAGCCATTTAATAAAACCAAAAAGGTCAGTGTTAGTATATCAGTAAAATCATCATATAATATCTTATGAGGAGGGTAAATACTAAGATATAACTATTCATATTATCTTAAACTCATTTACTTTATCTAAAAAAACTATGTCTCTTTCAGAAATCCTAACCATAATGGTAATGTCACTTATGCTTAAAGAATACCCTAACCTCTAAAGCTATCTAAACCGACCTTTGATACAAACTATAAGGACCCATCCTTAAAACATTACATAATCTTGAATTAAATGAATAATTCACATTGAGGATCTTTTCAGGTTTATAGTTTTAGAGAATTAGTCTATAAATATTACATCTCAAAAGATTACAAAGTAGACACTTCTACTCAGTTTCCATTTTTTTCATTAAATAAAAAATCTTAAAAATAAACATGTCTAGTTCCGTGTTTTAGATTTCATGTCTTTCCATGATCCCATCCTTGACCCTATTCTTCTTTAAGTCATGTGGAAAAAATTTAAAAAACATGGGATGAGCATAAAAATGCTCAGTAAGGGATACAAAAAGAAGGAAAACTATTAGTTTTTGAAAACAACAAGTAAATGATGAATACTTCATCATAAGTAATAATTTTCACCTTTATGAAGTATTAAATACTCTTCACTGAATAAAAGATCATTGATTACCATTTTGTAACCAAAATATCACCATAAAACCCATAAAAATAACACATAACATATAAAAGTAATTTGGAACATAAACTTACTTAAATGGAATAACCATACGGTCGACTTCCACACATATCACTAAATGGAATAGACATATGGCCGACTTCCATACCCAATGAATTGGAGGTTATAATGTAACCACTCGTCCTGGTATTCACAGCACCACCCGTCATTTGGTTTATCACATAACCACCCGTCAAATTTCCAAGAACCATTATAAAATCATAACACATACAAAAATATAAAGCAAATAAAAGATTTCCAAATTTCAATCACAGTACATTGACATATCAAATCCATTATAAAAACCATTTTCAATACCAAAATACATAAAATAGTATATGGTATTTATTTTCCTTTTAAAAACATTACGCCTCGTTAAGGAAGCCAAAAATCAGACAATACTCATGGCGGCGGAAAGGTCGTTGTCACTGCGTACGTTAAAAAGAAACATAGTTTCTTTCTTCTAGTAAAACACTTCGTAGAGAAAAGATTCAATTTTAATAAAAGTAAAAGTCAAAGGGGTTTATACACTGTATAAAAGAAAGTTGTGTATAAAACAAAATATGCCTCAATGAAAGTAGATTGAGACGAAGTCCCTTACAAAGATGGTATCCTTAGATTAAGGATATATCAATGACATAATTATGTGTGACAAATATAAATACACCCAATATAAGTGGATATTAAGTGTAAATCAACCATAGGTCATTCACACATATTCATAGAATGACATAATCAAGAAGTAGAGGTTTAACCCAAAGAATTGGAATTGGGTAAAGAAGTTCCCTTATAAAAATTCGGAAGCCTAATGACGTCACATAAAATTTCAGAAAATGAGTTGATGAGAGAAAAAGGGTATATCATCACATGGACATATTATTTACTACAATATGGACTTATAATAACATATCCCAACATAATAAGATGTGAATTAAAATACATAACAAAAATAAGCATTTTAAAAAGAAGAGGGTGAAAGGTTCCCTTACGGATTTGGTAACCTACGAAACATACACCCCATGAAAGAAGAACCATAAAATGTTGATATAAATACCCATAAATGTATGTATATTACTTGAATAGTAGAACAATTGGAAGTACATACACCACTCAAAGGAGATAGTGGCAAATATAGCGTGAATCTCACGGGAATAAAGAGTGAGGTAAAAACCCCTTACCTCGTTGTAATCAATCAAGTCGTATGAACAAAAGATAATAAGAACCAAATGAATAACAGAATACCATGAATATAAATAGAATCATGATAATATATATCAAATTTCAGTACAAAATACACCACATGAAATAAATAATTTGCGAACAGTGGAAATCTCAAGGAATTAAAAGTGAGATAAGAAATCCCCTAACCACGTGTTCGACTTGACTCACTCGTATGTTCCTTTTTCTTCCTGAATGATAAGCTTAAGTTTATTTATACTTTCTTAAGAACCTTTTTAAAGTTTATTATTTATTTTATATCACTTATTACCATGTTATAAACATTATGAAATCATTTAAGTTAATAACAGTCATTTTGTCGATATTTGGTACTTGAGTCAAAAGTGAACTTCTTATATTTACAAGTTGTTCATGTAGTAAAATATACATTATCTCTAGAATGATATTAATGATGTATATATCATATATATATAATATATTCAGTATATATATTTATTTATACTAGTACATAACATTTGAAGGTATGAAATGAAATGCATCATTCCCGGAGACGGTAAGTCGTACGTATGAATGAACGCTACATTTATTTCTATTTCACATTTAATAGAATTAATTTTTTATATATAAAGGTATATTATAATTATAGTATAATATAATATATAATATCATTATCTACATCCATTATACATCCCACATATGGAATTAACAATTCAAATCACTTTGAGGGGGCGGTAGTCCGGAGTTCCAAAAATGAAATTATCGCATTTACCCTTTGTGGAAACCATAAAGGTATGGTATAAATGAAAAATACTGAATCATAAGGAAAACATAAACATAATATTTATCATATATAAATACATTGACATATTAATGGCCACCATGAGAGGCGGTAGGAGATAATTGAACAATCATCGTTTCGTGAGGCAGTAGTTCGGCGTCCCTAAAAACAGTATGTTCTTCACCCATTAGATGGAGGTGTGTGTAAGTGTAGCAAGAATAATTCTCATAAAACATCCTAGTACATTGATTATACTGGGTTTGTTACAAAATAAATTAATAAAAATAGTTTATGGGGTTGGATAAGAAAAATAAAACAAAAGAACATAACAGAAGTCATTACCTTTAAATAGGGTAACTCCCCATGGTTTGAAGCTAAAAGGATTCTTGAAGTTATTTCTGCCTAAGGTAAGGATTCTTTGATGAATAGAGGGATCTTGGAAGCTTATTTGAGTAGAGTTTGACCAATACATAGGGCTTGAGAAGTGTAATAAAGTGGAAGGAAGTGTGGTCTTTTTATAAGGGAGAGGAGGGGCGCTTTTGGAAAGCTTGAAAATATTATTTTATTATATAATACTTTTCGGTTTCTAAAGGTCCCAAAAACATTAAAGCCTAAGATAAGGTGGACCATGTTCGAAATAAAATCATCCAATAAGAATTGTACAATTGTCGGATATTATTTTAAACATTATCTTCTTATTTATTTAAATCATTAATTAATGACGTAAACACTGCATCATTATTGTGTCATAATAATTTTATTTATATGATGTCTACAAATTATAAAAAAATTACCAAGATGTAGGAAATATTTTTAGATTTATAAAGAATATTTTTTTGTCAAAAATATAACTTATATAACCTCTTGTAAAAATTGTTTTAGTAAAACAATACATGTTTGTGACATTTTTATTTTTACTTTAAATAAAAAGTTATTAAAGTCATTATCATACCCAAGTGGCTCAATGAGGCCCCCAAATTGACCCATGGATTGTCTTGGTCGTCCACGACTCATCCAATAAGGTTATAACATGTGTCAAGGTATTTTTATATTTTATAATATTACTTTTACCTTATATTTCCCTAATTACCTTTAATCGCGGTTAATAAAAATCAAAAGTTACTATTCACCAAAAATTATTTTCATCTCGTTGAACTAAATTTTACTTTATAATGACAACCATGTATGTCTGATTTTTGAAATTCAACTCACAGAAGTTGTAAAATTTCATTTAAACAAAAAATTCAGTTTTTAACAACTACTTAGTGGTTTCACTATTCATCAAAAATTGATGTTTTTTAGAAAAATACCAAAAATTTACCCTAAGATATATTTGATATTACAAATTGAAAAATTATGTCCCTTTTACCAAATTCAGAACATAGAAGTTTCATTAATTAATTTTATAATTAATTCCCGCTTTCAAAATAAATAACGTGTTTATAAGAAACAATATCTATTAAAAGATTGACACTTGTTTATGTCTAATTTCTATGTGAAATTAATTACAATGACCACCATTGGATTAAATGGTAAAAATATATTTTAATTAAACTGTAAAAACAACTAAAAAGATAATATAACCATATAAATAAATTAGATTAAATGCAGGTCTTGAATTAAAATACAACATTTTTCACTATTCATTAAAAAATGATCTTTATCGGAAATATAACAAAAAATTACACAAAGTCAATTTTGATGTCTCGATAATGAAGAAGGATTTAATTTTGTCAAATATAACATATAAAATTTACAAAAAGTATTTTTAAAAAGGGTTCGCCATCAAAAGGCTGTTAATCGGCCCTTTAAAAAATATTAAAATATTTATTATTAAAATTGGATTCATTCTCATTTTAAGCCTCTAACATTTATTGGATAAATGTAAAAATATTTTATAAACATATATAATAATTTTTTAGTTAGTTCTGTTCATTCTCGCCATTACAACGGCTATGCGTTAACTACTATTTAAAATAATATTATCATATTATTAGTGTGAAAAGTAAGATTTCAAAGAAAATCGTTGTTGTGTATTGGGTACGCCATCGAACATAGCCTACCCTTTAAAGTAATATTAATATTTTATTCACAAATATTAATATATATGAACATTCCATTTTCATTATTTACCCGGGATGTTTCATTAACTCATGTTTTATAACACATGAGACAATTCCTTAAGAAGCACAAGCATCATATACATGATTTAATATCTGTTTCCATATAGAGACCCTTTCTTAATGATAAAATATGATTAATATTCCTATAAATTATAACTTTTATAATTAATTCTTTAATTATATGTTTAAACATTGTATCTTCATGATACAAATCTTTTTCATATCACAATATGTTCCCACCAACATACCTTCAAACATCTTCTTAAGGAATCAATTGTGGCAATGTTTTCTCAAGCTTCTACATAAGGCTATGTTCATAGCTACATATACATAAGAATGATATGAAATATATCTATATCATAGGATATATAATATCCTATTGTATCACATATAAAAGGATTTAGGGTATAAAATTACCTTCATGAGTAGAAATAATTAGATATTCTCATTCCTTTTATTTTTCTTCACTGTTGTCGAATAAAGAATTTCGATGGTCATCTTCTAGAAAATGAGATGATATGGGGACATATTTATTCATCCCATTGGAATGACATATTTCCACTAAATTTTTGAGATTACATGATATAATTTAAACCATCAAAATAAGAGGGGACATTCCAAAACTTCATGTTTTTCTTCTATAGGGAGTCATCTTAGCTATCTAATGTGGTTTGGTAGTTCTGTCTGAAATTCACCCTAATATTCATGGGTTATGGTTTAGTATTTTAATTTATTATTAGTTTATGTTAAATGGAAATTTCCACTAAAGCATAATATAAGAGAAAAGTTATTGGGAATTTTAATTTTAACCAATGGAATATTTATAACTGGATGACTTCCCATATCAGGAATTGTAATCTCAATTTAGTTGATGGGAAATACATAACCTTAACTATATTCACTACATGGAATAATGGGAGTGGTTTACATTCCTTTTTGTTATGTAAGTGTAATATAAATATTCAACATCATCTTCTTCACCTCTCTTTTTTAGAAACATATTTCTATATACTATGATTTGATGGACTTTATGTTGGATCTATCTCTACACATTTTACTAAACTATCCATAAATAGAGTAACTTATTCATTAATATTATGATTAAGGATTATCCACATTCATTTATAGGGTGGGACTTCCTAGAGAAACATTGAAAAATATTTCTTAAAGTACCACCATGAAATCAGAGTAAAAAAAGAAAGATTAATGAATTGGGTTCTTAGCTTGATCATTCAAAGGGGAATTTTAACACCCCAAGCTTCCACGATATGTTTCTCTTTGAATAATACAATAGCTTGCGTTGTACGCAACTTCGAGTTCTAGCACACCATGACCAATCAAAATAACCATTTAAAAAAACATCTATGAATAGTAATACCAACTTTTTGAAATTTTATAGATTTTATTTTACAAAATGGACTTCATTTTTGGATTCATAATATCAAAATTAGATTAGTGTAAAATTTTGGTATTTTTCTGAAAACTTTCAATTTTTGATGAATAATAAAAAGCTCTGCATTATTGTTTAAAATAGACTTTTATTTAAATAATTATAATTTGTATTTATTTTAAAGTCAAAATAGATACATAATACCTATATTAGTTCAATTTAATTCATTGTATTCATTTTATAATAATATATGATATATAAAATTTTATTGAACTATTTAACACCTTTTAACAACCTTCTAGGCACATTTGAAAATTTGCATAAAATGTAATTTAACATATTATGTGAATTGAATTTTTAAAATAAGAGAGGCATAGTTGACATCATTAAGTAAAATATGGTTCAATAGGATGAAAATTATTATTTTTGAATGGTAATTTTTCAAATTTTATTTACCACGATTAAAAGTAAATAGCGTAATTAATGGTAAAAATGATATTATAATTACGCTGAAATGTGTCCTAATTCAATTGGATAATTTTTTTCGACCAAAATAAACCATATTAATAATATATGATCCTTTTTTATTCACTTGGATTATATTTGGACATTTATTATTATTTTATTTAAAGAAGAGTTAAAAGTGTTAAATTCAAATTTTAATAACTAAACCATTTATAATATTGGGTTATAAACACGAAACATTAGACTAAAAATATTCCTTAGAAAGATAAAATTATTTCTTACATCATGGTATTTTATTTATAATTTTTAGACATTAAATAATTGAATTTATTTATGAACAATGATGGTTCATTAATTACCTTGTTAATGAACTATTAAAATAATTGATAGTATAAAATATCAAAATAAATGTAAATTGACAATTTTTATAAATTCCACTAATTTTATAGGTTAATATGACATGTTAGTATTGATTTAAAGTATTTTTTATAAGTATTAAAGTCTTGTTTACTTTCATAAAACCCAAATATCAAATAGTGTCAAAATTGACATAAATGAGTTTTTAAAACAAATACTATATTATTAAATGATATAATATTACTAAAAATATAAGAATAAAAAATTGACTTATATAATTATATATATGTAATTAATGAACCACTTGAGGTTTTATTGGCATTTTATAGTAAGTTTATTAACCATGTAATATACAAATACAATAAGTAATTGAAAAAGTTAAACTATTTTACTCAGAGTTAAATCTAATATATAAGTTTAATATGGTGACCTAAACTTGTCCAAAACTTATTTTATGATAGTATTTATACCCATAACAACCTTATCCTTTAAAAAAATAATTTTTATCCATAATAAATTGAAATTTATTTAAAAAAATAATAATATTTCAAGCTATTCCTAAAGTGACCCTCACCTATCTTATAAAAGGGAACTTCCCCTTATCTTAATTTCACATCTACAAATTCATTTGGATCAAAACAACCCTACTCAAATATCTTTCCAACAACCATCACTTCAACCTAGAGGCCTTAAATTGAACATAAAGTCAACTTACGGATCCCTTTTGATCAAATCAAAAGGAAGCACATGAAGAAGAGGTAATAATTTCATCAACTCTTTCAAAGTTATTTTCTTCTTCCACTTCCTCTTTTTTGTTGTTTCCATACCAAAATAATAAATACATTACCTTATAAATATTGTGATTTTATTATAAATATGGTAAAATAATATTCATTATTCAATCCATCCTATGAATGACGAAGTCACCATACCTGCGTGTGTATGACTTGTCGTCTCCAAGTCGTGGTGTAGTTTGTTATTCAACAATTCATTATTTGGAAGCGTATAATAATGAGTATAATTGATGTAAATACTAAATATAACATTTTAATGATTCTTTATATGTAATATACCATCCAATTATATATTATTCTACAATCAATAGAATGATATTTTCACTCATGCGTACATACAGATTACCGTCTCCACGAACGTGATGAGATTCATTCCCCATCATAACCATTCAAGAATAATTTTCATTTTATGATTAAAAATAATTTTTAGGAACTTAATATCATTTTGGATATTAATATAATACATGCTATTCATAATAAGAATGACTTAGGTAACAAAACATATAAAGGAAAATGAATCAGTTAACACTCAAAACAATAATACTACTGAAATATTATTAATAAAGAAATATAAGAAAATCATATATGATATCATATTTATGTATATGGTTATTGAATAATTTAATAAAAATGGTTTTAATATTATACATGAGGTTAATTTACCATCGACTAAGGAAAAGTTCAAGGTAAGGGTTAATTATACAATCTCTTTTTTATCCGAGGTTATTTATACGTGTGTATCTATTGGGACCTCTTTATCATCCACATCTATGTTTCTTAAAAATTTATTTCAAATTTTTATTACTATTTAATATACCATGTGTTAATTTAATTTATACCATTTTTTTTGACTTTTTATAATTTTTTTTGAAAGTAATCTTTCCGTAGCATTCCGAACAAGGTCCTTTATGACCTTTTTGACAAATAAAGGTAAAAATGTTTTTTTAAATTATACCGCAGGTGTAGCTATTTTACTCTATTATAACACCTTAAAAGTTTCCCTCACAATATTATAATAATATTTTTAAAATAAATATTTTATTTAATTTTGAATTATTTCAATGTAGTATGAAATATTTCACTAAAATAGTTTTTAGATTGATTTCATCTCTGTCAAAATCCTTCATTGGATTTTTTGTTTGTTTGAAGTTGATTTGTTATGATACAACCTTCCATATTGTATTGAAGGTTTTGTGATATTTTTGACTATGGATCTGCTATTTTTATACCCTTCAGGGTTTATGGTTAATGTATTAACATTTCATATGCTAGTTTTAATATGAATGTTAATATTATGTTTCAAACTTCTCATACGATGAATTCATTGGACTTAGTAAGTGATGGGTGGAGTCTGCTATAGCTCTGTGATGCATTAGTAGGTCGCATGAGTCAAGCTAGTGTCTTGGAACAAGGCCTTGAAAAATCTTATTTTTAGTCTTGGCACGAGTCCTTGACAATGTGGTTATGATGTCCGGCATTATGCATTCCATCATTATGAAATTAGCCATTGATATTACATGTGATTATTCGATTAGTAGAATATCCATGTGAATAAGTAAATGGAATTATTTGATATATATTTTCCATATTATGCTGAAGATTATGTTTAAAAGGCTCATGTTTTAGTCTCATACGTTTCTTTAAATGTATATGTTTATTAATGATAGTTTCTGCTATATTTTTATCCTTACTGAGTATCTGAGCTCACCCCTTTCTATGTTTTATTTCACCCAGGATGATAAGAATTATATTATAACTAACTATAAGGGATAGTCTAAGGGATATGAATGTTTTCAAAGGATACTCAATGTTTTTCTTTCATTTCATAATGTAATGTGAAAGTTATGTATGTATCTAGTACTTCCAAGTCTATGAAACTGATCAACCTTTCGGGATTTGATCCCTTGTGATCATGCCAATGTTATGTAATAATGAATTGACTCTGGGTAACTAGGGTCGGGGAGTTATAGTTGGTATTAAATAAAGTTTAGTACAAACCTTGTAGGATATATTTAGAGAAAACTCTGATTAGAGAACATTACCTTAAGATAGACTTTGAGTTTTAGTATAGAATAACTTCCTAGAATTTTGGTAATGTAGAGATTTTGTACATTTTCCAAAAATAATATCCCTGTCTGGATACGAGTAGGTAGAGGCGGCTATGGAACATATGTACCTAGGAGGGAAAACTCCAACAAGGAGTTTTGGGCTTGACCCTGGGTATCCTAGTACAGGAGAATGGGCCTTACTTCACCCTTGGTTACGACACTCCCAGGGGATATGGTTTGGATAATTCACATTTTATTTAGAAACCATTATGAAGGATTTATGAGTAATTAATTCCTCAAAGAAAACAATTTTTTATGACTATGGATTATATGCATAAACTATTAAATTTATGTTAGGTATTTTCCATGTTTGGAATTATTTATTGTGATTCATAAACTAACCTAGTGTACTCTATTATTTATAAATTACTGCCAGTGGAAGAAATGGAAAACATATCAATGAACATAATACATGTTGGGATTATTCTCCTACTCAAGAAAATTATAGTGGAGTTGGTGACGTAACTGCTGCTGAAAAACTTATAACCATACTGGGACAACTCACTCAGGTTATGAATAATAACCTTACCCATATGAATCACCTTGATCCACAACACTATGAATCAATGTTAGACCGCATCATGAAGAAACAACCACCAACATTCAATGGGACTACAAATCCATTTGTAGCTAAGAAAGGGATAAATTTCTCAGATAAATTTTTTAATGATTTGGGGATTAGAAAAAGGCAAATTTTTGTCATGGAAATTTATTGCCTCACAAGAGATGCAGATCAATGTGGGTCATTAATTCAAAACACAATAGAGGAAGAAGAAAAATCAAATATGGAATAGAGGGAGTATAAATATATTTTCTTAGAAAAATAATTTCCTTGTGACCATTGAGTGGATATGGGAAGATAATTTCGGACTCTATGGAAAAAGGATGATGAGAATTACGCAAAGTATGAGGCTAAATTTACAAGGTTAGCAAGGCATGCAGCAGATTATATACGTAACCGAAGGAGTAATATTGATCAATTATTTGATTGTTTAAAACCATTTCTCTATTGAGCATTATTATCACAATCCTTCTCATCGTATAAAGATATATTCTCATGTGATATCATGACAGAAAAGGAACTCTCCATGTCTTATGACTTTAAAGTGAAGCAAGAGAAGAAGAGATATATAGAACACTCTGGAAATGGAAATTAGGGGAAGATGGGAAAAGTTTAATTTCCATCCTACAGTAAATGTGGGAAGAAACACCCTAGTACTTTCCTAAATAGAATGGAAGTCTATTACCCGTGTGGAGAAAAAGATCATCAATCTCATGATTTCCATGTGAAGAAAAAGTTTGTCAATGATGAATGCTTTAGTTGTAATTAAATGGAGAATTATGTACATTAATGTCCTAATAACCAAGGAAAATTACCTTAGAAAAGGATAAGGGAGCAAGGACAATCTTATGTGATCACAACTGTAGAGTTTGAAGTTCCAAATGATGTGGTGGAAAGTACTTTAATCATTTCCTCAAATTTAGCCAATGCTTTATTTGATTTTGGATCATCACATTATTTAACATCTTCTTAGTTTGAAAATAAAATTATGTATTTTCAATTTGATTTAACAAGGGAGTTGTTAGTAAAAACTCCAAATTGAAGTATCATTGCAACCATGTTTTGTAAATTAGTTACCATTATGGCATATAAACATGCTTTACCTACTGATCTTATAGTCATACCCATGATTGAATTTGATATAGTCCTTAGTATGGATTGGCTTTCAGACCGTGATGTGAAAATTTATTTTAAGAAGAAAGAGGTTACAATTTTTGATGATGATAATGAATACCTTATCTTTAGAGCAGAAATGTCACCATCTAATTCTTATCTATATCCACCCCCAATTTCTCTACAAAATTCAATTATTGGGGAAGAAGAGTGTCAAATAACTTTGGATTGGGAAAGGAATGTTCAAATAGAGGACGTACCTATTGTTGAAGAATATGTTGATGTGTTTCCATACGATTTACCTAGACATCCTCTAGAAAGAGATATTTAATTTTCTATTGACTTAATTCCTAGTTCAAGGCCCATATTAGAGACCCCTTATAGAATGGAAACTATGTAATTAAAGAAAAAACTATAGGAATAGAGTAATAAGGGATTTATTCCCCCTAGTGTTTCTCTAGGGGGATCCCCTGTTCATTTTGTTAAGAAGAAAGATGGATCAATGAGGTTGTGCAATGACTACAGGGATGTCAATGCAATATTAATAAAGAACACGTATCCCATACCTTTCATTAATGATTTATTTTGATCAACTTCATGGAGATAAATATTTTTAAAATATTGTCCTTCGATCTAGAAACCATCAGTTGGGCATGAAAATGGAAGACATTCCCAAGACAATAGTTCGAACCAGGTGCGGGCATTACGAGTTTACAGTAATTCCATTTGGACTGACTAATGTACCCTCTGTTTTCATTGATCTAATTAATAGTGTTTTCAGGGAATATCTTTGTGGATTTTGGTGGTATTTATTGAATATATATTTTTATACTCTAAAAGCTATATAGATCATGAAAATCACATGTGCAATATTCTAAAGAATCTTAGAAGAAATGAATAATATGGGGGGTTTTGGAAGTTTGAATTATAGATTTAGAAGATTTATTTTCTTGTCCATATTGTCTCTAAGGATGGAATATTTATTTATCCTTCTAAGAAAATAGAAATACAAGAATAGTCAACACAAACGATTTTAACTGAGGTGCACAGTTTTATTGGTTTAACAGGTTATTATCAGAGTTTCGTCCATAATTTTTCTCGATTGGCTAACCCATTAACCGAACTCACACGTAAAGGGGTTAATTTTTTTTGGACAAAAGAATATAAATAATGTTTTAACGAACTTAAGATAATATTAGTTAATTCTCCTATCATAACTCTACTATTCGGGAATGATGGGTTTTTTATTTATAGTGATGCTTCAATGAAAGGACTGGGTTATGTCCTTACACAGAATGATAGGGTTATTGCCTATGCATCATGACAACTATAGATTCATGAATAAAACTATCCCACTCATGATCTTGAGTTATCATCTATAATCTTTGCTTTGATGATATGGAGACACTATCTCTATTGCGAAAATATGACATATATGCCGATCACAAGAGTTTGAAGTATATTTTCTCAAAGAAAGAACTCAACATGAGGCAAAGGCGTTGGATTTAACTACTCAAAGATTATTATTTCACTATACACTACCACTCGGTGAAGGAAAATAAAGTGGAAGATGCTTTAAGAAGAAATGATCATAGAGTTTTGAAGAAGATGAGAGTTGAAAGGGATCCTATGTTCATGGATCTAGTAACGATGGACATGAGAATAATCATGGAAGGTAGGACATCAATATTTTTGAAATGGTTTCCAAACCATATTTACTAGAAAGGATATAATGTTCTAAAACTGATGATGAGGAGTTTAAAGAAAAATTAAAGTTGTGAATGATGGGAGATTGATCGACTTTGTATAGGAAGATGGAATTTTGAAATTTGGGAAAAGTCATTGAGTTCTCAATATTTCGGATCTAAAAATGGAATTGTTTGATGATGCTAATAGCTCTAATTTCTCTATACTTCTTTGTAGCACTAAGATGTATAGAGATTTTATGGAACATTATTTTTGTGAAAATATAAGAGGGTGATTGCTAATTGTGTGTCAAGATGTATGGTTTCTCAATAGGTGAAGGCTGGAAAACAACATCCTGGAGGAGTCATTCAACCTCTTCCCATACCTGAGTGAAAATGGGATGATATTACGATGGGATTTGTCATGGGGATACCAAAGACTCCTAGAAGGAATGATTTAATATGGGTCATTGTTGATCGTCTTACCAAGTTAACACATTTTCATGTTATAAGAGAAGATTTACCACTTAAATGTTTAGAAAGACTATACATTAATGAAGTTGTTAGACTTCATGGTGTACCCCCATTTATTATTTATGATCATGATCCATATTTTACATCAAGATTCAAGAAAAGTCATTAGAAAGACCTAGATACTTAATTTCTTTTTAGCACCTCCTATCACCCTCAAACTGATTGACAATTAAAACGGGCTATTCAAACCTTATAAGAAATATTGAGATCTTTCTCACTTGACTTTCAAGATATGTTGGATCAGTATTTACACCTAGTATAATTTCCTTAAAACAATAGCTTCCATTCAAGTATTCAAATGGCAATATATGATGCGTTATAGGGAAAAAGATGTCGCACACCAACTTTTTGGGATGATTTTAGTGAAAGAAAACTTATAGGCCCAAAACTTGTTGAGGAAAAAATGGAAAAAGTGAAGATCATACCAACCCACATCAAAGCAGTTCAAAGTAAGCAAAAGAGAGATACCGATAACTAAATAATGTATTTGGAATTTCAAATAGGAGATCATGTTTTCATGAAGGTATCTCCATGGAAGGGTGTTATACTATTTGGTAAGAAGGGTATATTGAGTCCTAGGTACATCCGACCTTTTAAATTCTAAAATTAATTGGAGTTTTAGCTTACCATTTGGCAATGTCGCAAAGTATCTCCAAAGTTCATGATGTGTTCCACGTATCATTTTTGAGAAAATACATGCCTGACGAAACACATGTACTCACCTATGAAGAATTAGAATTGGAACCCAAACTATATTATTGTGAATTGACTATCAATATTCTTGATACCAAAGAACAAGTGTCGAGAAACTGGATGACTCGCCTGGTAAAAGTTCCTCGAAGAAACCATAAAATGGAAGAGGCAACACGGGAATCTGAGGAAATTATGACGGAGAAAAACCTGAACCTTTTTATGCAATAGTGTTCTAGAAATTTCAAGGAAGAAATTATTTAAAGGAGGGGAGAATGTAACCCCCAACCTTCCAAGATACATTTCTCATTAAATAATACAATAGCTTGCGTTGTATGAAACTTGGAGTTCTAGAAGACCACGACCAATCAATATTTCCATTTAAAAAGATGTTATTAATAGTAATACCCACTTATTGAAATTTTATAAATTTTATTTTTCAAAATGGGCTTTATTTTTGGATTTAGTATAGAAAAATTATCTTAGGGTGAATTTTTGATATTTTTCTGAAAACTTTCAATTCTTGATGAATAGTAAAAAACACTATGTTATTGTTTAAAACCAACTTTTATTTAAATAATAATTATTTTTATTTATTTTAAAGTCAAAAAAGATAAATAATACTTATATTAGATTAATTCAATTCATTGGAGTCATTTTAAAATTATATTATATATATAAAACTTTATTGAACTGTTTAACGCCTTTTAACCACCTTCTAGGAACATTTAAAAAATTTCAGAAAATGTAATTTTACCACTTCTGTGAATTGAATTTATAAAATCTGAGAGACATGGTTGACAGGATTAAGTAAAATGTGGTTCAATAGGATGAAAATAAATTGTGTTGAATAATAATGTTTGAATTTTATTTACCACGGTAAAATGTAAAAAGTGTAATTAAAGGAAAAAATGATATTATAGTTACACTAAAAAATATCATAATTCTATTTTATAAGTGTTTTTAGACCACAATCCACCTTATAAATAAAATATTATCCTTTTTGATCAAATTGGATTACATTAGAACATTTATTATAATTTTATTTAAAGAAGAGTTTAAAGAGTTAAATTCAAATTTTAATAACAAAACTATTTTTTATATATGGTTATAAATAAGATAAATTCGACTATAAATATTAATTAGAAAGATAAAAACATTTCCTACATCATGGTATTTTATTTATAATTTTTAGACATTAAATATGTAAATGTATTTGTGACAAAATGTTGATGCAGTAATTACCTTATTAATGAAAGATTAAAATAATTGATAGTATAAATATCAAAATAAATGTAAATTGACACTTTTGATGCATTACATTAAATTTATAGGTTCATATGACATGTTATTATTTATTTAATGTATTTTCTTAGAAATAATCATGTTTTTTTCACTTTCACAAAAACCAAATACTCAATAATATCAAAATTGACATAAATGATATTTTAAAACAAATACTATATTATTAAATGATATAATACTCTTAAAAATATAAGGATCGGCCAAAGGACTTATATAATGATATATATTTCATTAATGAATAAATATAGGTTCTATTAGAAGTTTATAGTATGTTTATTAATAATTTAATATACAAATACATGTAGACATTGTAAATGATTAATATTTAACTAAGAGTTAAATAAAAAAGATAAGGTTAATATGTTGACTTAAACTTTTCTAAAACCAATTAGATGAGATTATATAGACCCATACCCACCTTATCCTCAAAATAAATCCATTTTTATCCATTATAAATCGAAAATTATTTTATAATAAAATAACATTTCCATCTTTTCCTAATGTGACACACACCTCTCTTATAAAAGGGTGATTCCCCTTCTCTTAATTTAACACCTCCAAAGACATTTGGTGTGGCCATACCCAGAAAAAATATATCACCCACTACCATCAATTCAACCTAGAGGCCTTAATTTGAACATAAATCCACCCTATTAATCCCATTTTGATCAAATCTAAAGGAAGCACCCAAAAAAGAGTTAATAATTTGATCACATAATTCGAAGTTCTTTTCTATTTCCACTTTCTCTTTATTTTTTGTTCCAATAAAAAATTAATAAATCCAGTACCTTCTACATACTTTGATGTTGTTATAAATATAGTACCACTATATTCATTATTCAATCCATTCTATGAATGAGAAAGTCACACATCGTGGTGTAGTTTATTATTCAACACATAATTATTTTTATGGGTTTAATAATGAATATAATTGAGGTAAATAATAAATATAACATGTTAATGATTCTATATTTTTAAAAAACAATCCAATTAAAAACAATTTCATCTTTAATAGAATGAAATTTCTGCTCGTGCGTATGTACGAATTACTGTCTCCACGAACGCGATGAGATTCATTCCCCATCATAACCATTCAAGAAATTTTTTTATTTTATGATTAAAAATAATTTTTAGAAACTTAATATCATCTTGTATATTATTCATATACATCCTATCCATAACAAACATGACTTACATAACAAAATATATAATGGAAAAATAATCAGTTAACACCCAAAACAATGATACCACTGAAATAGTATTAACAAAGCAATATTAGAAGATCATATATGATATCATATTTTTTCATGTGGTTCATGTAAAATTTAATAACAATGATTTAACTATTATATAGGAGTTTAACGTACCCTTAACCTAGGAAATTGAAATGTAAGGTTTAATTTTACAATCTCTTTATTATCTGTGGTTGTTTATATGTGAGTATCTACTGGGACCTCTTTATCATCCACGTCCGTGTTTCTTAAAAATGTATTTCAAAACATTTTTACTATTTACTAAAATATGGTTTAATGTTATTTATACCCTTATTTTACTTTTTATAAAATGGTTTTAATGGAATCTTTCTGTAGCTTTCCAAATAAGATACTTTATAACATTTTTGACAAATGAATCTAAGAATGTTTTTTAACTTATACAGTGGGTGCATCTATTTTCCGCCGTTATAACACATTAAAATTTTCCCTTAAAATAATATAATAATATTTTAAAAATAATTTATTTATTTACTTTTTAATGATTTTAATGTATAAAGAAATACTTCACTAAAATAGTATTGGATTGATTTCATCTATGTCAACATATTTCTTTGGATTTTATATTTGTTTGAAGTTTATTTATTATGAAACCATCCTCCATATTTTATTGAAGGTTTTGTGATATGTTTGACTGTGGATATTCTATTTTTATACAATTCATGGTTTATGGTTAAAGTATTGACATTATGTATTATAGTTTCAATACGAATGTTTATATTATGTTTCAACATTTTCTCATGAGGAATGCATTGGACTTAGTAAGTGATAGGTGGAGCTCGCTATAACTTCTAAATGCATTGGTAAGTCTCATGAGACAAACTAGTGTCTTGGAAGAAGGCCTTGACAATATCTAATTTTGAGTCCTGGCACGAGGCCTTCACTATTTGGTTATGATGTCTGAAATTATGCATTCCATCATTATGAAATTAGCTATTGATATTAAATGTGATTATTCAACTAGTATAATATCCATGTGAATAAGTAAATGAAATTATTTTACTTATCATTTCCATATTATGTTGATGTTTCTACTTAAAAGGATTGTGTTTTAGGCTTATACATTTCCTTAAATTGTTATGCTTATTTATGATAGTTTTTTCTATATTATTATCCTTACTGAGAATCTAAGCTCACCCCTTTCTGTGTTTTATTTTTCCCAGGATGTGAAAATGTATATTAGGACTGACCTGTAGGGATAGTCTAAGGGATATAAATGTTTTAAAATGATAGACAATGTTGTTATTTTTCATTTCATAATATAATTTGAACCTTATGTATGTATCTAGTACTTCCAGGGCTACTAAACTGATCAGTATTTTGGTATTTTATCCCTTGAGATCTTAGCAATGTTATTTAATAATGCAGCAACTCTGGGTAACTAGGTTTAGGGAGTTAAAAGATTATGTTTTCGCTTTTTGTATCCTTGGACTGTTATTTTGTAAGGATAAAATTCCACCTTGAGGTAGCCTATGAACTATAAGGTTTATATCAAGATGATATTGATCCCAGAACCATTATTGACTTGGGACCAACAACTATTAATATCATCAAGCTTGTTAGATATATACAAAAGTTATAATATATCCCTATGTGGAAAATTCCAAATAATTTTCTATGAAGGAAATGAATCTATGAAATTAAATAGATATATTCTCTATGTGTAATTTTTGTCCATTTTAATTTTAGAATTAAACTCTAGTGGGATTAAATGGGACTCAATACATATTTATTTGAGATTTTTTGATAAGTGAAAGGAATATCTGATTGATAGTGGGGTTGGGATAATGCCTAAACGTGTCTTGTTTTTACATTGACTAACTAGGTTGTAGTTCCTTTTACTTTGAGGATGCCTTATTTTTTAGGGTTCAAGATTTGTAGAAACCTATGTTGATGACTCTTACCCTTAATTGCAACTAGGGGATATTTTTATGGTCCACATGTTGGTTTAAGTTAACCTTTCCGTACATATATGTTAATTGTAAAATTTATGGTTTTCATTTTTTTCTACAAATCCAATTATATCCTTATGATACTAGAAAAATATTGGATCATATATAGGTAATTTTTTTAGCTCATTATAATTCACATAGTTGAGTATCTTTTGAATGTATTGATTTAGTTAAATTGTAATTGGGTATCGAGGTGAATGTAAACCTAATATTCCTCAGCCTCCTCAGTCAATGTGACCTCTTCCCGGATTATTGGTCTGCATCTTGGGTATGATTGAATACTCCTCATCAAATATGGGTTCTATATGGTAGATAATATTTATATAATGATATGTTTGTAATCTCATTTCATGTGACTATTATTTAGAATGATGTTCTCATGCTCTTAGTGATGGGGGTAATGGCTATAGAATTTTCATTACAATACATATTCCCTTATTACGATGGAATAAACTAATCCATATCCTTAGAGAACCAAATAGAAACTACATTTCACTTTGTGACTGTTATAAACTCTAAAAATTGAATGGGTATTTATATGGAAAAACTAATATTTTTTATTCATATATCTAGTGTATACCCTTTATGAAACACAATAATCAAGGAGTATATCAGGCCTTTCTATATGGATATGAAGCATAAAACCCTATCAGTTTCACATTTCATTTAGTTTGAAAGGTTGAGGATAATTTTATTAAATGATGTGGGGGTTAATTGATGAATTAACTTTTATTATATGTCATTCTAGTTATCAATACTCTAGGATGAGAGATTCCAGTATAGAGTGAATGTTCATCACTCTAGAGTATACGTAAAGCACAATATATTTTTTTCATATTGTTGTTTTAATGTTTAAATTATGGGGCCTCATTGAGATGAAATATTCATGAGATACTACTATATAACTCCCATATAATTGAATATTGGGATGGTGAGATTTTCATATTTAGATGGTGAAGTAGTTTAGTCCACCCATTCGGGAAACTTATTTCTTTTGATTTTACTGCATCATGTATACCCTTTATGGATTCCATTCAATAGAAAAGTGACTTGGTGGAATCACATAGTTACCACACGACTGTCAGCTAGAAGTGTGCTTGTGTAGATGTAATAGTTAGAGTTTTGAGGGAATATAATTTTATCCATCCATTATAATAGCATCAGATTTTTGACAGAAAATAATTTTAAAAAAATTGAACACTAATTAATCCCATCCATGTGTTTCTACAGACATTCACATGGATACATAGGTGGTATCACTGATAATTATCTACATTTTATTTAAATTTTTGGGTTATCAGTTTATTTTACTTGTGATATATAAAGTAAAAATTTCAATATTTTATTAAATAAGTTAGATGGAAAATATGATGTCTATTACCATTAATGAAAATATGTAAAAGTTTTTACCATCAATTTTAGGAATAAGAAATATATGAAATCATATAAGTTAAAAAAATAAAACCATGATAAAAGGTTAATAGGAATCATATATCATTGAATATGATCAAAGGGTAGAAGTAATTAAAACAACTATTGAATGTTATCCTCTTGAAGAATCAATATTATTCCATGATGAGTGTGTGTCTATTGAATCACTCTTATTTTTTAAAAATCCACTAAATATTATATGAAAAATATTTGTAAATAATTTTTTATATTTATAATTTATATTTATAGGTATTTAATGGATAATAATATAAAACTAAAGTTAAAGAAAAATAAATTGGATAATGTATTGGATGAAAAACATTTACTGTAAAAATATTTATAAGAAGTTTAATTTTAATTAGTATTATACATTAGAGATGAATGATAATATTGAAAAATAGAGATACAATTAAAAGAATTGATTAATGAGAAATTGTTTACTAATAATGATCTTTAAGAAAAAGTTGGTGTAGTGGATGAATAACAAATGTCTACTATGGATCTCAAAATTTAACATCTAGAGATAATTAACAAGTACATATATTGGAAATTACATTCATGACAATAGAGGAATACAATTAAGGATATATATTGATATTTATTGTAGAGTGTATGGTGATAAAGAAAAATAATTTGAAAATGATATGTATAATATAAATCATAAGTTCTCTAACTTAGAAGAGAAGTTAATAAATTTGGAACATATTGGAGAATTAGATTCACAGTTTTTAGAGAAGATAGTTGTTACCATGAAAAATACACTATAGATTCTTAACTAAAAAAATGTTTCACATTATAGGATTGATGTATAGTATAATTTATAGAAATACATCATCTATTTGATCAATTAAATAAGTGTTAATTTTTTTATAGAAAATTCTAATGTCAATAAAAAAACTAATTGAAACTGATGTTGTTATGATTGTATTTGAAGATAAATGGGTTAGAAATTTTCTTTTAAATATCATCATCCCTAAAGAAATAGAATTGAAGTAATCATTGATAAGTTTATTCTCAAAAGACCCCATTTTAAGGGTTAATTAACGCAAAAATAAATTTTTAATGAATCAAGTAATAATCTGTTTAATTTAAAAAATTCATGGTTAAATATAATTTATCTATACAATGAAAATTTCACTAATAAATTTATTAATTTTGACCATAACATATTAATTCTATGGAAATTATAGAAGGCCCCATTAAGGGGGAGACATTTTTGTTGATTGAGAAATCTTTTGAGTCAATGAATATTATATAAAAGAAATATGATTAGAATGTTTACGTATTAAATAGATTTGAATACATAGATTATATTTTTAAATGATGTAAAAAATTGGAAATTGTGATGAAATGTTCTACTATATAAAATAAGTTATTGAATATAGAATACCATTTAAGATATAAAATAAATAGTAATTTAATTAATTTGTTTGCACATTGGAACATGATATGAAAAACATATTTAAACAAAACATATCCATGATAAATAAATCTAATGCTTCACTAGTGATATGTAGAATATAATTTTATTATCATAGAAAACGAAACATCGCATAATTCCTCAAAAAATCCATGACTTTTGTTGAAGGAAACGTGATTGGGGAAAGGTGTAACTCAATCTAATAAAATATCAGATAATTGATTTAGTAGATGATATTTCTATGAATGAAAATAATAGAAATCATAAATTTCAATAGTGGTATCTTAAAAAAGGTGTATCCAAGAATAGTAAAAAGTCATGTTGATGATGTGAGAGAGTCTGACATATTTATAGAAACTCCCTAATCATGAGACCTATATAGTTAGAGATAATAAGTATTATGATACAAGAAATAATAAATAAATGTGCAAGACTAGCTATGGAAAAAATTTAGTCCTCATGTAAGAAGAAGAATGAGATAAAAAATAATATTTTTCCAAATAAAATTGATGTTGTATGATAAAAGGAAAAAGAATAGAAAATTTTAAAAATTAGAAGATAAAAATAGTGGATTATATAGGTTTATAAATAAACCTTATCCTTTTTAAACTCTAAAAAATATAATTCATAATCCAAATTATTAATATTTTTTAATTATATGCAATTAAATGTTACGTATTTAGGTGTAGTAATGAAAAAATGAGAACACTAATGGTTATACATAGTACTTCATGTGTAATATATATCTATATTTGAATTATAATTTTGAAAAGATGAAAAAATTAATGGTTCCATCCAGGATATATAGACTCCTCAATAGTTTTCAACTATTCATAAAATTGATATTTTTAGAATTTAAAATTCAAATAATTATTATGAGCAGTCATTTGTCGAAAAGATATAAAAGTATAAAGGTATATTAAATTGAAATTATTTGATTCTAATAAACCACATACACCAATATGTTTTTTATTTGTTTAGTATATACTCCTTTTCATCTAGTTGGAACCTCATAATAAACCAAACATAAAACCTGCCTAAAAAATAAAAAATAACACCCACTCTACCAATATTTAAAATTCAATTTTCAAATTTCTAAACAATGGGATGATCTGGTAGTTTTTGCATTTCTGATTTGGGAGTACGTTAATCATCTTTATACATACATGTAATGTCCCATAATTTCCCTATATATTTTTTAATTATATGGAATTATTTAGAGACTAAAAAGTCTCACGGCGTATGATTCTGAGGCCCGGTGTTCCCGAAATGATCCGTCGAAAAAGTGTTAAGTTTAAAATAGTGCTAATAAGTAGTCTTCCTAAAAAAGTGGAATAACTCTTAAATGGGTGCCGGATCATAAATCCAAGGGCACCATTATGTTCAAAATGGTGGTATTACCATAGGTGCATCTTATGTTTAGTCGTCGCAGGCCTCCAGTGAGAATAAACAAATATGGCATAATAGTAAAAAAATTATTAAATAAAATTATTTTATTTTTCAAATTCATATAACTCACGAACAGTGACTCAGATAAAAAATCTAAGACCACCACTAAACTTGTGAGGGTTTTCTTTCCATAGGTAGACCCTAACATTGGCCGACACCGGAAAATAGTATAAGTATGTTTATGGTCGTATATAAAATAATTAAGTAACAATTTTTTTATTGTTAAAATTAATAACTTCTAAAGGTAACATAGATTGAAAATCCAAGTGTACCATTGAGTTCCTTGGGGGGGTTTTCCCCATTGTCCGAGCCTAACCTTGACTGGCGAGGGTCGATGGTGAATGTTAATATTTTATTAAAAAAAATTAGGTACGTTCAGTAAACTTGTGGGCGGAATTTTATACATTTTGTACTGGTGCTCAGATTAAAAATCTGAGGGCACCGTTGAATTCGCAACACCAGTATTCGCTTAAGGGAGGCATCACTTCGACTACAATTGGTAGGGTAAAAAAGTTAATTTTACAGACTTTTGAAAGATTAATAAAATATGAGGTTATGTTATTTTATTTCTTTTTCTTATCTCCAACGGACGAGCAGTGGTGGTGGGACATATGACAAGTCAAGCCATTAAGGACTTGACTCTCCCTTGTTTTTAACCGTAGTGTTGGAAATTTGGGAGGTAAATTAATTAAATGAACCTCATTAAATCTTTGTCAGGGGCACAATCTTTCTATTCTCTATTTATATGGGTCTTGGGGAGGGGTGTTGGAATGGTTTCACCGAGTGACGAAACTCTGGAAAAATACAAAAATGCCAACCACTTGGAGGATGAGAACAGATTCAATGAGCGGTGATGAACACCACCGAATCATGAACTGACGACAACGACGAATGAGGTTTCGTCGATTGTCATAAGTGGATGTATTATCCAAGTAGAAGGTTTATTTTGAAGTTGTATTTGATGAATTTAATTTCAATTCCACATGTTATCATGTTACAAAGAGGGAGTGGGTAAAACGAACAAGGCCCAGACCCTCCACCACATTGTTATTGATGTGAAATTTGAGGAACAATTTTGAACTAGATAGAAACAAGAAAGAGCAGAAAATTATATGAGAGTGGTATCCCAGAAGAGAGGTAGAAACAAAAGACGTCAAAAACAGATCACCGGAGCGCGTCTGGTGACCCATGGAAGAAACCGCCAGTGCGCCAAGTCGGCGGCAGCCGGCAGTGGCCGGAGGAGACTCACAGAAACCGTATGCAAGCGATGGAAGGTGGAACGTTATGGCGCATCATGGTGACCAAGGGTGGCCAACCCGAGATGGATGTGGTGAAAAGGGTGGCTCCCATAGGCGCTGCCAGTGGAAGCGATCGTAGCCAGCAGGTGTCGGCAGGAGGGTGCGCTGTAGCTTATGCCGCACCACATTTTTGAAACCCGGTCGACCAAAAATCTGACCCTTAAATGTTGTTGGGAAGTGACCCAACGGCTGGCGAATGGCCCCGTAAGCACGGGGCTAGCTGAATGAAACTATCCGCCTTTGGGCGAACCGAGTCAGAATGGGCCGACCAAGCAGGTCGGACCTACCTTATTGGCCAGACCTTCCAGCGGACTAGGTCGGGCCTACTGGACAACAAGCCAGCACAAGCGGGTCGAGCCCCACCCGACGGGTCGGGCGAACTGTGGCATAGGCCCCCGAACAAGCTGGGCCAACCTCGATAGGTTGTACCCAGTGAACTGGGCCAACCCCTAGTGGGATTGACCCGAGCGAGGTCAGGTAGACCCCGAGACCCATCGTGTCAGGCCGGTATGACCGAGTCGGATCGGGCCTAGACCCTATTGGTACCCAAATAAAGAAATGATTATAACTGATGAACCTAGTGTCTATTAGACACGCCTTAAGTGGCATTGGGACCCCTTTTTGGAAGCGGCCCCTTTGGAATATTCCGGCGGGCCTGACTGAGCTGGGCTGGACCGAGGTGCGATCACCCCCGTTTCACCGAAAGGGGAGTAACTAACAGACCATACATCTGATCAACGCGCTGTTGGTGGCATAAGTACCCTTGTGGAAATGTGGTCCTTTGCAAACACTCAAAGTGAGTTTTTACAGAGTTATATGTGTGATCTAGGTTGGATAATACTTGAATCAAACCGGGCCCTTTTTACAGAAGTCCCATATCTCATAGACCAAATGTCCGATCGACTCGCCGTCTGTCACATTGGGACCCCTACAAAATGGATTCCCTTTGGGGTACTTCTTTTTAGAACTACATGGAAATTGAGGTCTGACTGATGGATTGAGGATTGTATCCTCAAAGAATCAAGCGTGCTTAGTTCGGGAATCTAGTGATTACCTATAACGTGAAGAAAGAACATTGATACTGTGTGGGTCAGCATCTATCGATCCTGTGTGGGTCAACATCTATCGATACTATGTGGTTCTGCATCTATCAATCCTATGTGGGTTAGTTCTTAGTGATCTAGAGTGGATCAGTGCTCATAGATCCTCTGGGGGTCAGCATCTACGGATCTTGTGTGGGTTAGAAGCAGAGGCTATAAATAGAATAAGATGATCCAACGATGTGTCTAATCATATGTACTTTTATACCTATGTTATACCTAGTGTGATTTGAGTCTTTACCTTTGTGGTACTTTTACCTTTGTGGTGTTACCTTTATGGTGCTTCCTTTGTGGTATACTCCCCTCATGGATCTGTTCTGAAAATGGCTTAAAAGTGGGAGCCTTATGCTTCTTAATGAATGAGATGAGTTTATTTTGATAAATTAGGTATACGTATGGGAATATACCTAAGTAGAACTGTTTACTACTTCATGTAGTGTAATTTAGGTATTTATTTGTGGTCTTCCTTTGTGGAACTCTGGGAGAACATCATGGGTCTCAGGGTCCCTACGGAGTATTGTTATACTCACCCCGGCATGGGCTTCACCCGCACCATTTTGTGTCTTGTGCAAATGAAGAATAGTTGGGCTGAGACTTGAGGGAGCTGAGACCATGCAGTACATGGAGGAGACAGGATGGCGTAAAGGGATTTTGAGATGATCTGTACCTACCCTTCAGGTAGGATCCTCTGTGGATGATCTAGGAGTTTTTTTCTCTTTTCATTTGTACTTGTACCTTTTCAATTGGTCCTGTATTCCAACCCATTTACCTTCAGTACAATTTTTACAACAGTATTTAATTCATGGTTGCTTCTTGTTGTGTTCTTGGATTGTGTGTTTGTACAGGTTTAAGGGAAATGCCTTCCCGTTATATGGATACACATTTTTGGTGCTAGTCACCCACCCCTGGGCTATGGAAGGTGAGCTTGGGGTAGTCACAGCACGGGCCCCAGGGAATGGGTTGTGACAAAGTGGTATCATAGGAGTTGGTTCTACCAATGATATTTTACACTAATGTTTTGATAGAGAAATATAATTAAGTGTTTTTAGTGTGGTTCTTAGTTTATGGAGTCCAGTGTTGGTGTGGCAACCGACATATCCATACACCAGGACCCTGAATTCTGATTTCCAACTAAGTGCCAGAAAACAATGATTGTGTGTGTATTGGAAGTGTTTTATTCTTTGATCACTTTGAGTCAGCTTAACAGGTATAACATATTGACCATAGCACAACCATTTCATTTTAGGACACCGCCAAATAAAAAACCATCCAGGATTACTGAGAGTTCATGATGACGACCCACTGAGTGACGAGGCTTTAGTGCAGGGCCCTCTTACGGTGATGGCACCTTTGGGTGGTGCAACAGTAGCAGAACCAACTATTGGGATACAGTTTCCACCAATCCCACTGGTTGATGGTGCACACCTATTGAGCGCATTTCATGAGTTCTAGTGTTATAGGCCATTGAGTTTTTGAGGTGAGACAGATCCCCAAGAAGTTGAGAACTGGCTGGAGGTCATGGCTAGAGTTTTCCGCCTAGTTGGGACAACAATAGATCAGATGGTGATCCTATCCTCTATTCATTATCTGTGTGTTACCATGAAGATGGTATGCATGGTGATGAGGCTTCAGTACATGGACTGTTACCTGGGATAGTACCTTCAGGTAGTGTGACATTTATATCATTACTTGTTGGTTAGTAGTTACAATCGGTGATACCAGTAGATGATACATGTAGGATTAGTGCCTACACATGTTTCAACATCAGACACCCCTTAGGTTCCGATGCGAGCCAAACTCACAGGTGGATAAATACTGTCTTGAAGAGGTGGCTGAGTTTCCATCTAGCTAGGGCACCATTCAATCAAATGGTGATCCAGGTAGAGATCCTTCTACGTTTCTCAGCAAGAGGATGACATGGTTTAGATTATCCAGATCATGTGAAGTGGTGACTTTTCTATGGACATGCTTGAGAACCTTCCTCAGAGAAGGGGGTCACTTTCCATAAAAATCGAATGGGTGAGTGTTCCCTAGAGCTTTTACAGCTTTGACAGGACGACATGTCTATAGCTGAGTATTCATTGAGGTGTACTGACCATCCCAAGTACTCTATGAATAATGTACAGTCAGTGATTTAGAGATCAAACATCTGAGAGAGGTGTGTTTCGGGACATCCGAGTCAACACTATTCCTATAAGAATTCATACTTATGATAGAATGATAGAGAGAACCTTTATGGTTGATTGTTATTTCACTGATCGGATATATTTAGTGAATGTTAGTAGTGGAAATGCAGGAAATTAAAGCCAGTCTCAGAGACATGGGCGTGTAAACTATTTTTGGAAGAGAAAGTGGTAGAGACAGATGAATATATAGGGTAGTAGAAATGGAAGTTGAGCTCGGAGAGTAGCATGAGGTGGTATACATTTCGACATGTTACAACCACCACCCCAATGTGGTCCCCACCAGGCTCAGGGAGCTGGAGGACAGGAGAAGGGAGTAGCTGAATACGGTCAAGTACTGTGACCCAAGGGCTACGGGAATGATTCGAGCTACGGTTTGTGTCTACTACTAGCTTCCATATTAATGGACATATGAACCAATCATTCCTTCTTACCACAAATCTTGTTCAAGACCTAGAGTTTCTGGTTAAATCGATGATTTTACCCTAACGTCTGGAGATACCTTTGGGTGGAGACTCGATACTAACACTTATGCTAACAGTGTGATTTGAACATTGTGATGATAGTTTTGGTTATAACCTCTTGGTGGAAACTTTGAGGACTTATTACGTTAGTTTGGTTATGGAATGTATTGCCACAGTTCATACTCAGGTTGACTGTTTTAGTAAAAAATGTTCTAGTATATCTACAGTGTTGGGATGGGTTTTCCTTGGTCAACAATAAAGGAAACCCTGATAGCAAAGGATAAACTCATGCATAAAAGGGTGAAACCAATCAATCTTGAGTCAGCTAGACTTACCCTTATGGAATCAAGAGTTTTGAGTTTTCAGTTCCCAATAGTAGTGGTAGAGTGTGGGGGTATCTTTTATAAAGATGTTTCTAGGATTATCTCCCTGGAGGGGGAGGGACTTATGCTTTGGTTGGGTACTAATGAAGATTCGTACCTGACATCCCTAGGGTATAAGAACACGTGCTAGCATTGAAAAAGAAGGGGGAGCCTTTCCTGTAAATAGAGAAGTTTCAACAGATCTTTTAGAAGCTGAGACAGAGACTGATGATTTCCCTATATTGAGGCTACCAGAAGAGGTCATTGGGTATGTAGTCTACTGTGACACATGAGGGACCAGAATAGGTTATTTCCTAATGTAGGAGTGGGTAGTTATCTCCTACGACTCACAGCTGTTGATCCAGCATTAGTAGAACTATGCTACCCAGGACCTGGTGTTAGTAGTAGTGGTCATTGCACTGAATATGTTGTGGCGCTACATGATGGGTGAAAAATTTACTATTTACTATGATCATAGGAGTCTCAGTTATATCATCCCAATGAAGGACCTGAACCTAAGACTTTGACGATGGCAAGAGATCCTCCAGGACTATGACTTTGAGATATTCTATACTCTAGGGAAGTGAAACGTGGTAACATACACACTCAGTAGGGGGTCCGGTTTACATCTACATAGTGAGGTGTCAGAGCATCTAGTTGCGTTGCGGATATCTTTCATGAAAAAAGATAGAGAAGCTTACCTTCAGTCTATGACTGTCACTCCCCCAATTCTTCAGCTAGTTCGGGAGGCACAACATTGGGACGTTGACTGCGAGGCCCAACATGCTCAAATTTCATCAGGAAGTTCTCCTGAAAGATTTTCTGAAGCTGGGGAACACATCGTTCTATTTAGAAGACGCACCGTGGTACCAGTGATGATTTGGGATGAGGTGTTGAGGGAGTTCTATATATATCCCTTAACAGTACATATTGGAGTGGTAAAGATGTCCCAGGACCTCTGGTGTCTGTACTAGTGGCCAGGGATATAGGAATCAGTAGCAGGGTTTGTACCACGATGCCCCACTTATCAGCAAGTGAAGACTGCACAGAGCCGACATAAGTTTTATGCCGACAGGAGATGAATACCCTTGGAGTCCGAGGAGGGAGATGATATCTTCCTACAGGTCTCACCCCAATGAGGATTGAAGAGGTCTAGTTGGGGATGAAAGCTATCTCTGTGGCCCATCAGACCTTTCTAGATTCTTAAAAGTGTGTGAGAGGTGTCATAACATCCGTCTCTTCCCTCATAGATGCACCAGGTAGATATTGTTTTCCATTTTTTGCAGCTGATGAGATGCGTGCATGATCAATCGCACGTTATCAACAAGGGTGAGTTGGACTTTGACAATGGGGTGACTTTTACAGAGTTATTGGTGGAGATAGAGGATTGACAGGAATGAGTCCTATGTGGATGGTTTATCCATCTGGTTTGAGTTTTTTGGCAGCACAAGAACCTCCAGGAGAGCACAGGAGAGCGGGAGGCTCATATTTTTGCTCAGAACCCTCATTTGTTGTATTTTACTTTTTTTGATTTTGGGGATGTAAATCCCTAAGGTGGGGAGAATGTAACATCCCTAAATTTAATTATATATTTTTTTAATTATATGGAATTATTTTGTGACTATGAAATCTGACGGCGCAAAATTTCGAGGCCCGGAATGCCCAAAATGATCCGTCAAAAAAGTGTTATGTTTAAAATATCATGCATGAGTAGTTTTCCTAAAAAAGTGGAATAACTCTTAAATGGGTGCCCAGATTATAAATCCAAGGGCACAATTATTTTCAGGATGGCGAGTTTACCCTAGGCGCGACTTATGTTTTGTTGGCGTAGGCATCCAGTGAGAAAACCCGAAAATGGAATAACCGTAAATAAAAAAATAAATAAAAGTATTTTATTTTTCAAATATATATAACTCATGAATGGTGACTTAGATTAAAAATTTGAGACCACTGCTGAACTTGTGAGGGTATTCTTTCTTTAGGTATACCCTAAAATTGGTCAGCACGGGCCAACTGTGGAAGTTAGTTTTTTGCCGTAAACAAAATAATTAAGAAACAATTATTTTATTGTTAAAGTACATAACTTCTGAAAGGTAACTCATACTGAAAATCTGAGAGTACCATTGAGTTCGTTGGGGCCTGCTCCCATTAGGCAGAGCCTAACATTGATCGCTGTGGGTCGAGGGTGAATGTTAATATTTTGTTAATATTTTTTAGGTATGTACAGTAAACGTGTGGGCGATGTTTTCTATCATTTTAATTGGTGCTCAGATTAAAAATATGAGGTCACCGTTGAAATCTCAGTGTCATGATTCATTTAATGGAGGCTTTACTTTGAAAACAATATCTCGGGTGAAAAAGTTAATTTTTTGGACTTTTGAACGATTAATAAAATAACAGGTTATGTTATATTATTTATTTTTTCTTTTATCCAACGGACGAGTGGTGGTGGCGGGACCAACAACATGTCAATCCATTAATGACTTGACTTTCCCTTGTGTGTAACCACAACGTTGGGAATTTTAGAGGTTCATTAATTAAATTAACCTCATTAATTCTTTGTGTGGGACACACTCTTTCTCCTCTCTTATTTATATGGATCTCAAGGAGGGGTGTTGGAATGACTTCACCAAGCGACGATGCTATAGAAAAATTCCGTGACACCAACCACTTGTAGGACGAGACTGGATTCAACAAGCGGTGACGAACGCCACCGAATCATGAAACGGCGACAACGACAAAGGAGGTTATGTCAATCATCATCAACAGACCTCTTATCCATATAGGGGGCTTATTTTGATGTTTTCATTGATGAATTAATGTTGGGGGTTTATTTTGAATTTGACTTTGATGAATTAATATTCACTCCCGCTTGTTATCATGTAATGCAGAGGGTGCATGCCAAATTAACAAGGCTAGACCCTCCGCCGCTTCGTTCTTGATATGAAATTCAAGGAATAATTTCCAACTCGATAGAAACATGAAATAGCGGGTCACTCTATGATGGAAGTATCCCAGAAGAGCCGTAGGTGCAGACGGTGGAAGGAGGTGTGCGACCGCGCACCATGGTGGCCAAGGGTGGCCTGCCCGAGTTAGCCGCATGGAACAAGAGAAGAGCCTACATGCACCGTCGGCAGAAGTAGCCACGACAGGAGGGTACGGAGTGGCCCGCGTCGCACTGCATTGGCGAAACCTGGTCGACCAAATAGTCGACCATTAAATGTGTTGGGGAAGTGCCCCACCTGCTGGCGAATGGCCCTCCAAGTGCGGGCCTTCCAGACGCAACGTTCCTCCTTCAGGTGGACTGAGTCGGCATGAGCCAACCAAGTGGGGTGGACCTGCGGTCCAGTTGGCTGATCTAAATAGTGAACTAGGACAGATGTACGGCCCAGCAGGCCATCGTGGGTGGGCCGAGCCCCACCCAACGGGCCGGGACAACCGTGGCCTGCGCCCAGGAATAAGTCGGGCCAACCCTGATGGGCCGGAGCCAGTGAACTGGGCTGACCCCCACTGGGCCAGACCCAATCGGGGTCAGGTAGACCCTGGGACCCATTATTTCAGCCGACTTAACAGAGTCGGATCGGGTCCATACACAACCAGTAACTGAATAAAGAAACACTCGTAACTAAAGAGACGGGTGTCTGTTAGACACACTGTCAGTGACGTTGGGACCCCTTGTGGGAAGTGGTACCTTTGGCATTTTCTGGTGGGCCTGACCAAGTGGGTCCATATTGAGGTGTGATCACACCCGTTTCATGGAAAGGGTTGTAACTAATAGAATGGGTGTCCGATTGACATGATGTATATGCCATAAAAATCCTTGTGTAAAGTCTTTCCATTGGAGATACTCTAAGTGAGTTTTTGTGGAGTTTGATATGTGACCTAGGTTGGATCAGACTTGAATCCAACCAGACCCTTTTTAAAAAAGTGTTCATATCTCACAGACCTGGTGTCCGATCGCCACGCCGTCCATCACATTGGGACCCTACGACATAGCTGCCCTTCGGGATACTTCTTCATGGAACTTCGTGGTGGTTGAGTTGTGAATGATGGAATTAGGAGAGGATCCTCCCAGAATCAAGCATTCCTAGTGCAAGAATATAGTGTTTGGCTGTAACGTGGAGAAAGAACATCGATCCTATGTGGGTCAGCATCTCTCGATTGTATGTGGGTTTTCATCTATTGATCTTATGTGGGTCAACATCTATCAATCCTATGTGGGTCAGAACTCAACGATCCTATGTGGGCCAGCGCTCACGGATCCTATGTGGGTCAGCATTTACCGAACCTGTGTGGGTCAGCACCATAGGCCCTCGACAAAATTAGATGATCTAGCAGTGCGTCTAATTATCTTTTATTCTGTACTTAAGTTATACCTGGTGTGAGATGAGTCTTTACATTTGTGGTACTTTTATCATCGTGGTGTTACCTTTTTGGTATACTCCCCACATGGATCCTTTGTGGAAATGGATTTAAATATGGAGCCATATGTTTCCTTAGGAATGAGACAAGTATATTTTGATAACATAGGTATATGTATGGGAATATACCTTAGTAGTGTTTTTGACTTCTTCATGGTTTGTGATTGAGATCTTATTTGTGTTTTTTCCTTTGTAGAACTCTAGGAGACCTTCAGGGGTCTCAGGGTCCCTACTGAGTATTGTTATTATCACCCCTACACGGGCTTCGTCCGCACCTTGTTGTGTCTTATGCAGACAATGAACAACATGGATGAGAGTTCAGGGATCCATGACCATGCGGTAAATAGAGGAGATGGGCTGACATGGAGTGTTGAGGAGATGATATGTACCTACCATTTAGGTAGGATCCTCAGTGGACAATCCATGAGCGGTTTTCTTTTTTTAGTTATACTTGTACTTTTCAGTTGGGCTTGTATTCTATCCCCTTTACCACCATTACACTCTTTACTACTGTAGTTACTTCATGGTTTCTTCTTTTTGTGTTCTTGGATTGTGTATTTGTACTAGTTTAAGGGAAATGCCTTCCCGTTATAGGGATATGACTTTTCTTTCTAGTTGCCAACCCCTGGCCTATGGAAGGCGGTCTTGGGGTAGTCACAGCATGGGACCCAGGGGATGGTTCCTGACAATACACCCACCTATTACCCATTAAATACACCTCAAATTAGTTATTTGAACCCATCATACCACATTGGGTAGAACAACCCATCAAAAACATCATTACTTCTTTAACTAAAGAACTATTACTAGAGCTCACCAACCAACATTAATCAACATAAAAACACCATTGTACTATTATTACTACCAATAGAATAAATATAAGATGTATTAATAAATCCATACTATAAGACATCATAAATAACAATAGTAATAAAAAACAAAATAAGAACCTAAACCACCATAGCCACCACTATTTCCAAAATTAAAATTCCACTACAAAACAAAAAAAACCAGGCTACGTATGTACCACTAAATATTGTAGGGTTTCCTTCATCACCCAATATCCACCTCTATAATTATAAGTCAATTCAGTAATGATCCACTACCCTTATAAAAAATTCCAATTATTCACACATAAATCCTTGACTAAACCTGTTAAGTAGTGACCATAAGAGTACACATGGGAGACAAAACCAAGGACTAATATAGAGGGAAAACAATGAGTGTTGAAATAAAAAATTAGGATATTGATAACACATTTGTTGAGGAAAATATTTAGGAAGGTGAAAGAAACATATTTAAAAAGTTTTTTAATCTAAAAGAACCAAAATAAGGGGTACAAAAAAGGGATCCCTATGTAAATTATGTTTTTTCGTAAATATTCATTTATCTAAAAGGGGTATTTATTACATGTTTCAGGCTTATTAAAAATAAAACATAACACCTCTAGAAATTTAATTTATTAAAATGTATTTAATATTCATTATCATTATAATAAATATATTATAATAGTTTTATCTTAATTTTTTGTCATTATTAATAGTAAAAATAATAAAATATCATTACCATAGTTATTGTTAAATGTTTTTACCTGGGGAAACCATATATAAGTGTAGTATTACTACCCACATTTGTCTAATTATTATTTTTGGAATATATTTCATCATTATCTTATCATAAATTTAAATTCATATCCAATTAGATCCACATTCCAATGAAATTGACATTCTATATTTGAATTATTTTAAGATTTTTTTGTATCCCTCTCATCACTTATAAAATGAAACCTATCCTACCCCTTTAGTCCCATAATTTTAGGATTCTATATCACAAATTTCATAATAAAAATAATTCTTATAATCATTCCTTTCAGAATAGAGGTTTTAGTTATCTCTTAATACTAATCCTTCAAGTCATAATTTGTGAGACAAAGGCGGACTCTCAAAGCAGAGGTATAAATCTTAACCAAGCTCATAGAATTTTATTTCTTCTTAAAACATATCCAAACATGTTTTATCTATCAAAACAAGATAAATATAGTTTCAAAGATGTACTGATATTTTATTTTTTTGAATTAATATCCACTTCCCATTTATTATCAATGAAATGGGAGATCAAAGTATCACTCATGCATATATGTGGATTATTGTCTCTGCCCAAAATATGGATCATTTTCCTTCACAATATTTGTAAAATTACATTACCTTGAACATGTATTTTACCACTTTTTCTAGGTTTCTATTTGGTCAATCATACTTAGAATAAGTTTTCTGGGGTTTACTGTTGGTTTATGGATAGGCACATATTGTGTACCTAAAGTACACACCGTGTGTGTGGGGACGACTTTAGGTCGTGAATGGGGAGGTCATGTTGTGATTTGGTACATGCCATGTACCTGAATTACACATCATGTAGGGGAAAATTATTTTATTTTTAAACTGAGGAGACGATTTTTTTGGCGTAGCTTATCCGGCATGGACTACACGTCATGACCCAGTCCACATCGAGATTTAAAATGCACGATTATCTATTTTTCTTCATTCCTTTCCCAGAATCATTATTTATATCAAACCTAGAATATACCTATGCATTTTTGAAAGGTTCCCCACATTCTTATTCGATCCGATCGGCTTCGGATCTTCATTGCAACTATAATGTGATTCCTAGGTAAGGGTTGTCCCTCATTCTTCATGTTTCTCTCTTTCTCTCCTCTTGGACTTTCAATGTATTGTCTTGGGATTAATGGATCCATGGATTTTGGTGTGGGATCTTACTTCTAGGTAGAGGTGTGACATCTTATACTCCTTTATTCTCATTGATGGGTGTCGTTGGAAGTGTCATTCTTCAGAAAAGAGGTTGGTGTCTCCATCACAATTTTCCAAACTGATTACCATCGAATTGGTTGATTTATTTCAATTGTTGATTTAAATTCAATTTCTTAATATTTCATTCAATTGCTTTGATAAAAACCTAATTACAATGAATTGGATAATCTGAAATGATTTTGGCAAGAATATTTGGAAAACCCCCAATTCCACTGAATTGGGGAGGGTTTATTGAATTGGATGATTTAAATTGTTGAATTTAAAACATGGATTTGATGTAAATTTTTTCAATTAAATTGTTGAATTTGATTATGTAAATTAATTTTTAAGAGGATGGAATTAGTTTTGAATGGATTTTGAACTCATGAAAATGGCTTTAAATGATTTGATTGAAACCCAATGGTTTTATCTTTTGAAAAGGCATGTTTTTTTAATAAAACCTGTTTTGGTTTTAAATGGAATGAAACTAGAATTTTTTAAAATGGAATAATTTGATTGATCATATTTTAAGTGGTCTAAAAATAGTTCACCCATCATGTAAGAGCGCATGTAATCCTTAAGTAGTTAGTGATTTATTTGTATACACTCTACGCCATGACAACATTCAAAAGCATACTCATTGTGGGTCACATCCATGATGGGTTGGCAATGAGTTTCCATTGTCCAGTGTCATAGCAACGTGTGTATACACATTTTTCTTAGTTCAGAAAGAGAGTGCAAAATCTTATAGCTGGTTAATACTAACATAACTTTTGGAAGATGACCATGTTCCTCGCTTGATTATTTATATTTGCGATATAAATGTATACCAATGGTTGTTGGAAAAACTATACTTGACTTCTGAATTTATATAATCTATTTTATATAAATGTTTTACACAATCCATTTTTTTTAAAATATTCCATCTCTTGTAAAGTAAAGCCCATTATTTGAATGCATTTTTCATAATCTTGAACTGTAAAGCATTATTCAATTGAATATGATTTTGAATTTCCAAATGAGTTTACTTTAAAATTGAAAGCTATTGTCTGGATAATCTAAATTTGGAATCTGTTATGGAATATTTTGTTTTATCCTACAGGGCTTAGGATGACAACCTACTTTTTCCTTTGAGTGTTTTTATAATTTCTTCTTCTAGGATCAAGCAAAGGGAAGGGATATCTTAGAGGTGGATCCAGCAGTTAGGCTTTAGATGTGGTGAGTTGTTTTCTTTAGGGAACGTGGGGCTATTTCCTATTTATTAATTCGGGTTGTATTACTTTTCCTGCTATGACTCTCTATATTCTGGTACTTTTACTCCTAGTGGGGTTTTCCATTTTATATGAATACCGTCTTTTATCTTTTGATTCTGCATTATTATGAAAAAATCATTCCCACTTGTATGTTGTACGATTACAGGTACTAGTTGCTAGCCCATGAGGATCAAGAACTCCCTTTGTTCATGTTAGGTCAGGCTCTGTTATCAGTTTAATATGGTACCTGGGTTAATTCGTGACAAATTTTTATTAAAGGAGGCTGTTGATCATCCTTTTTCTTGAAGTCATTATGTATTTTTGAAATATTTTCTGGACTTAGAAGGTAGTTGTGATTGAGTGCCTAGTCATCTCTCACCCCAAAGAACATTAAGTGTCTAGGGGTGGTTAGGGAAATATTTTTTATCGATTAGTTCTATTCTTTTCCCTATATAGATTTGGATTGGTTGAAATACAAATATTCTTTGTACGTTATTTTGAGAATATTTTCTATTTATACTCAGTTCGAATGTTAATATAATGTTATCCTTTTATATGAGAATGTTGTGTAGCATTATTCCTCTAAAGAGATGTGTGAAATAGATATTGGAAAACAATACTACTAAACCTAAGCAAGAAAATCTTATTGTCGACCTGAATGTGGTTGAAGAAATTGTGTGCACTGTCCAAGCTCTGGGACATGCACCGCCTCCCGTTCCCACTCAGGATCTAGTTGTGGATCCTCTAGGGTATGTTCTTAGGAATCATTCTCAAGATTTCCATTTCTAGAAGCCACCAATCCCCAAAGGCCCCACCAATCCTAAACATGATGAGGAATGTTTGGACAAGATAGAACATCTGTTTGAGTTTTTGAGGCACCAGATACGATAAGGGTGAAGTGTGCCACCTTCTTGCTGGAGGGACCTAGCAGGAGATAGTTGAAAACTATGGAAATGGCAGGAAAACAAGAGGTATTAAAGTGGAAAGGCTTCAATGTAATTTTAAAAAATCAGTTCTACCCAGATTCAATGGTGTTGGCTAAGCCTGTGGAGATTTTCAAGCTTGAGTAGACTGAAAAAGCCATGACTGAGTATTCAAATCGCTTGTATGAGCTGGTGAAGTTTTATCCTGAGATTGTTTCTAATGATAGGATGATGGATCGATAGTTTGAGTTGGTACATAGATCAGATATTTGTTCTAATGTTTTCTTAATGAAGCTTCCCACATATTCGGATGTGTTGGATATGGCGATGATGGTTGAGATGGACTTGGATAGTAAGTTAGGGTTCATGGGAGTTCCTTTTTCTCCCAATGGTAGTGTTGGTCCCCTAAATGGAAAATTATTGTATGATGATACTCATGGAATTTATTGATGTATGAGTCATTCAAAACCTCCCACAACACTAAGAGTATTTTCCTTGACTTAATACCAATGCAGAAGGCCATGACATTCTAGGAGGGGTTTCACTAAGGCAAACAAGAACTATAGCTCCTGCAGACATTTAGGACACTTACAGAGGTTCTAACATCACTTGTCTACCCCATATAGTGGAATAGGATCATAATATCCTCTTAAAACTAGTGGGAAATCAAATTCTTAACATTCAAAAGGGTTCAAGCCATAGAAATCTAGAACGAAGCTTCTTCACGCAGTGGAAGAGTCTCCAGAGGAAGTAGACATGGGTCCAGTGATAATGAGAGTTACAATTACCATTGCTTCATCATTATTGACTGTTATTTTTTATACTAGTGCATCTCAATCTTTTATTTTAACTCATATTGTTATCTTTCTTAATGTCCCTATGGAGAAACTATATTTTGTAATTGATATTACTTTACCCCTTGGTACAAAGAGAGAGTAGGGTCTCCATAGTCCTACCCGTTCCTTCTCTCTATTAGATGTCGAGCTAGCTTGTATTTTCCTGGTTCTTGATATGAAATATCTTGATGTCATATTTGGGATGGATTGGATTATTATCAACAAAACCCGATTTGATTTTTATGCTTGAAGGGTTTTCATTACTACACCTAGTGGTGTGACCCTAGTTTTTCAAGGAGAATGTGACCCAAGGTCGAGCAGAGCCGGGCCATTTCTTCCAGAGTTGTGTAAAGTGATATCAGTGTTTTCTTTTGACTTGGATTGAGATTAAATGGGTGGTTATATTCCACTAGTTGTCACTGAGTTTTCTGATGCATTCCCTTAATAATTCTCTGGTCTACCATAAGGGAGAGAGATTGAGATTTATATTGACATAATGCCTGAAACTCATCCGATAACTATCCCCTATTACCATATGGAACTAGTTGAGATGATAGAGATTACATCTCAGTTGGATGGCCTTATTGAGAAAGGTTTTATTTGTCCAATTGTGTCACTATGGGTAGTTCTAGTTCTCTTTTCTAAAAAGGTAGACAGTTCTCTTCACTTATGTGTTGATTATAGAAATATTAATTGAGTTATGATAAAGAAAAAATATTCATTTCCACCAATTGATGATATGTTTTATCAACTGAAAGGGGAGATGTGGTTTTCAAATATCGACCTTGTAACGCCCCGACCCCAGCTACCCAGAGTCGGTGCATTACTTCGTAACATTGGCATGATCACAAAAGATCAAGTCTCGAAAGAACGATTAGTTTAGTAGCCTTGGAAACACTAGATACATTCATAAATGTTACATTACATCACAAAGTGAAAAAATATAATAACATAGTCTTCATAGTCCACAATCATATCCCTTTTTGACTACCCCTGTAGGTCATTCATAAAATACTTCTTCACATCCTGGAAAATATTAAAACATTGAAAGGGGTGAGCTCAGATGCTCAGTAAGGATAACAATATTGCGGAAGCTTTCATAAATAAACATAAAAATTTAAGGCAATGTATAACTAAAACAAAAGCCTTTTAAACTTGAACATCAACATAATATGGAAAAAGTAAAATGAGATAATGCCATTCACTTCTTCACATGGATATTCTACTGGTCGAATAATCACATGAAATATCAATAACCACTTTCATAACGAGGGAATGTATAATGCCGGACATTCTGAAACATTTTGTCAAGGCCTCGGCCAGGACGTCTAAAATGACTAAGGCCTCGGCCAAAACCATAAATCAAATTGGGAAAGGGCCTCGGCCAATTCCATGTCTAGTTGTCTCATGAGACCTACCGATGCATCGAGGAGCTATAGCGGGCTCCACCCGTCACTTATTAAGTCCAATACATTCCTCAGATGAATAGGTTTAAACACATCATAAACCATAACATAATCGTATCACATAAAACATGCATAAAGGAAACATAAAATTTCCACATTCCAATCACAAGATATCAATACAACACATTGATATAATAAAAATGCTTTCAAAACCATTTTCAATACCAAAATAAAAGAAAGTTAAAACTTTGTATTTATTTTTCATTAAAAAAATGATGGCTTGTAGAGGAAGCCAAAACTCAAATAATGGTCACGGCGGCGGAGAAGTCATTGTCGCCGCATAAGTACGGAAAGAAAAACATTCCCTTTTGTCATTTAGAAAAACGCTTCGTATAAAAAAGATTCCTTTTGAATAAACGTAAAAGTCAAAGGGGTTTATACACCGTATAAAAGAAAGTTGTGTATAAAACCAAATATGCCTCAATGAAAGGAGATTGAGACGAAGTCCTTAAAAGATCATTTTTAAAATAAAATAGATCTATTATTTGTATTCACTATAGGTACACATAAAGAAAGTAAAAATACAAAATAGGACATAATAATTTCATGACATAATTTGAAAGTAGGAGATTAACCCAAAGAATGGAAGTTGGGTTAAGAAATTCCCTTACCTCGTGTCCGACTTGACTCAACCGTTCTTTAACCTCCTGAATAATAAACTAGAGTTAATATATAACTTATTAAGAACCATTTTTAATTTCATTATCCTTTTTATATCACTTATTACAATGTTATGAACATTATGTAATTATATAAGTTAATAACGGTCGTTTTGTCGATCTTTGTTACTTGAGTCAACAATAAATTTCTTATAATTACAAGTTGTTTATGTGGTAGAATATCCATTATCTCCAGAATTATACTCATGATTTAGATGTCATATATATCATATATATCCAGTATATACATTCATTTATAATATTACGTAACATTTAGAGGTAAGAAATGAAATGCACCGTTCATGGAGACGGTAAGCCGTACGTACGCATGAACGCTACTTTCATTTCTATTTCATATTTAATGGAATGAAATAATAATGATATAAGTGTATAATATAATTCCAGTATAATATATTGTATAATACCATTTACTCCATCCTTTATACATCCCACATATGGCATTAACGATTCAAATCACTTTGAGGGGGCGGTAGTCCGCACTTCCTAAAATGAAATTATCGCGTTTTACCCATAATGGAAATCATAAAGTATGCCATAAATGAGAAATACAGAAGCATAAGTAAAACATAAACATATTATATATCATATATAAAAATAGTTACATCTTAATGGCCACCTTTGAAGGTGTTATATGAGTGTTGAACAATCATCGTTTCGTGAGGCAGAAATTCGCCATCCACAGAAACTGTATGTTCTTTAACCATTAGATGTAGGTGTGTGTAAGTGTAGCTCGAATCCTTATTATAACAACATCCTAGTATATTGAGGATACTGGTGTTGTTACAAAATAAATTAATAAAAAGAGTTTAGGGGGTTGGAGAAGAAAAATAATACAAAACAACATTAGAGAAGACATTACCTCAAAATCGGGTAACTCTTTTTGATTTGAGATAAAGGCTTCCTTGAGAAGATTTATGCCCAAAGTGAGGCTTCTAGGAGTAATAGAGGGATGTTGGGAGAGTATTTGGGCAGAGGTTGGCCGAGCCAAATGGCTTGAAAGTGTAAATGAGGTGGGATAGGTGGGGGCCTTTTATAAGTGGAGAGGAGGGGCACTTTTGGAAAGATTGAAATGTTACATTATTACACAATGCTTTTCGGATTATAAAGGTCCAACACTTATATAATTCGAGGATAAGGTGATAAGGTTTCGAAATATCTTCATCCAATAGGCTTTGGACAAGTGTAAGCCTCGTATTTTTCATTATCTTCTCATTTTATTTAAATCGTTAAATAATGAGGTCATCGCTGCATCATAATGATGTCATAAATAATTTAATTTATTTAATGTCTAAAAATTATAAAACAAATACTATGATGTAGGAAATCTTTTTAGCTTTCTAATGAATATTTATAATCAAAATTTGGACTTGTGTAACCCCACGTAAAAATTGTTTTAGTAAAACATCTTATGTTTGTGTCATTTTTTACTTTAACATTAAATAAAAGGTGTTTATGTCATTTTCTGACTAAAGTGGCTCCATGGGGTCCCCAAGTTGACCCATGGGTTGTCTTGGTCGGCCATGACTCATCCAATAGGAGTAGGACAAGTGTAAGGCTCATCTCATATTATTAAAACATTATTTTTACCTTAAACTACACTAATTACCTCTAATCGCGATTAAGAACTTAAAAGTTACTATTCACCAAAAATTATTTTAATCTTATTGAACCACATTTTACTTCTTAATGACAACCATGTATGTCGGATTTTTGAAAATCAAATCATAGAAGTGGTAATATTTCATTTAAATGAAAAATCAGTTATTTAACTACCACTTAGTGGTTTCACTATTCATCAAAAATTGAAGTTTTTCAGAACAAAGCCAAAATTTCACCCTAAGCTATAATTCATATTCCGAATTCAAAAATGATGTATATTTTACAAAATTCCAAACATTTAAGTTTCATTAATTAATTTTATTATTAATTCCCGCTGTTACAATAAATAGCGTGTTTTTTAAGAAACAATTTATATCAAAAGATTGGCAATTGTTTATGTCCAATTTCAATGTTAAATTAATTCTAATGACCACCATTGGATAAAATTATAAAAATATATTCTAATTATACTTTAAAACCACTAAATAGTATAATTTATCACTATAAATTATTTTGATTAAAAAGTTGTTTCTAAGTATTTTTCACTATTCATAAAAAATTAGAAGTTCTCAGAAAAATACCTAAAATTGAACATAGGATAATTTCGATATTACGAATACAAAAATGAAGTCCATTTTGAAATATAAGATTTCTATAATTTTAAAAAGTGGTTATTACTATTCATAACGGCTACTTTGATTAGTCACGGTGTTTTAGAACTCGAACTTGCGTACAATGCAAGCTATTGCATTATTGAAAGAGAGGCGTATCGTGGAAGCTCGGGGTGTTACATTCTCCCCTCCTTCAATAAATTGCATCCTCGCAATTTGATATTTTTCATTGAAAATAAATGGTTGAAAAGAGAAAATACCTTTGAGGAAAACCCACATCGGAAATAAGATTAATAAAATTTAGCCTTAATAAGAGGGAAAGGGAAATGAAATAGTCACCACCAAATTATGATCTCGATTAGGAGAACAATGGTGGCAATTAGAGACATATAATTGGAGGAAAAACATAAATATTTTTAGGGAGTGATTGAGGTCATCAAATACAATCAACTGTCAAATTGAGGGCCTCAAAGCCTTCAATATATGTTGATTTAAAATATCATCAGTTCAACAAGACATAATGTATTAGGATAACACATTTTTTTGTTTTAATATCCCTTTACTAAAGTTTAAGAATTAATTTATTCATTGAATAAGAGATAGGTATAAATATATTTATGGTTGAAAATTAGAGTTTCAACCTTCAACTCATCTTTCACTCAAAAAGATAACAGAACTCAAAAATATTATACTTATCCTAATTGTATAAGGTTCCAAATGTTAACACATACAATTTAGATTAGTAAAACTATTTAGTAATAACCAGGGACTTCCTGTAGGCTAGTGGTAGGAAATAAAGGCTTGTCGCACTATGGTTGTGGGTTCGATTCCTGCAGCTTTGTCCGACGCGATGGGTTATTCCCCACCCTGCAGGTTGTCCTTTTCCTAAAAAATATAGTACTATACTATTCCAAAAATAATCTTCATAAATGTTTTAACCATAAACAATAATATCCAAAGTTCAACTTAATCCACTCCAACCTTTATAGTTATCCAAAATACTTCTGTCCAACTCACAGTCCAAATTTTATAAGGAAGGTAAACATAATGAAGATCCTTTTTCCCACGTAACAACATGTGAACACATTCATCATGTATTCTTTTTAAACATACTGAATTACCATGATCCCTTATTCCTTATAGAATACTAGATATACTCCTTCTATCCAAAAATGTATACAAAACATCAATCAGTTTCAAGGAAGTTAAGTATATCCAATATAATTTATCCAAATCAATCACGTCTTATTCCAAAATCACAATCTCAGTATCAGAACCATATTATGGTTTATCTTTCTCTCAACCATATATTTTCCAAAAAATTAACCTATTGTGGAGTCACTTTTCTTGGTTCCACACAATCTCAAGTCCTTGATGAAATAGTACTGCAGTACAATCCTTATATACTCCATAATTATTATAACAAGTACATCATTGATACAACACTCAAATTACAAAATTCTTTAATAACAACATAAGAACTCTAATCATTACTCCTCATCTGTGGTAGTATCATAACTTGATTATTATCCAATAAAATCATTTGGGGCATACTCTGATGATTTGGACATTGGTTTGCGTAGTGTCCCCAATCCTTGCAGAAGAAGCATTGTACATTTGAAACCATTTTCTTACCCTTGCAGTCACGCACTTTGTGTCCCTTTTCTCTACACTTATAACAAACTCCCATTCCCTTTAGGAAAATTCCATGATGTTTCTTCCCACAATTACCACATATTTGAAAATTCTTCTTTCCCCTCATCCCTTTATCCATCATTCTCTCTTCCATCCCTTTCATCTCTTGCTTCGCTTCAAAGCCATAAGACTCAGAGAATTATTCACTTATCTTATTAACACATGATACTATTTCTTCATATGTTGAGAACACATGGGAGACTATTTCCCTTCGAAATGTTGGCTTAATACCGTGAAAGATACGATCCTTCTTACTCTTTGGATCATACGTACTGCTGGAGTTCACATTCCTTCTACTGGGCGCCATTTCTATACAATGGCATAAACTAGGTTAGTTTATGAATTACAATGAATAATTCCAAACTTTTAAAATACTTAAAGTAAATTGAAAGGTTTATGGATATAATCCATAATCATAAGAATGTTTTCTTTGAAGAATTATATACTCATAAACCCTACATATTGGTTTGTAAAGAAAATGAGAATTATCCTAAGCAAATCTCTTGGGAGTGTCGTAACCAAGAGTGCAGCAAGGCCCGTTGTCGTGCACCAGTTCCCATTTGAGTCTAGCTCAAAGCGGTTTTTTCGGGTTTTACCCCTAGGTACATCTGTGCCAGAGCCGCCTCTTCCTGCTCGTATCCAGACATGGATGTATTGCTCGGAAAACTCACAACATCTATATAATACCAAAATTCTAGGAAGCTCTTCTATACTAATCCTCAAAGTCTATCTTTGGTCTATGTGCTCTAATCAGCGTTTATCTAAATCTAGATTCCAAGGTTAGTACTAAACTGCCTCTGATACCAACTGTAACGCCCCGACCCCAGCTACCCAGAGTCGGTGCATTACTTCGTAACATTGGCATGATCACAAAAGATCAAGTCTCGAAAGACCGATTAGTTTAGTAGCCTTGGAAACACTAGATACATTCATAAATGTTACATTACATCACAAAGTGAAAAAATATAATAACATAGTCTTCATAGTCCACAATCATATCTCTTTTTGACTACCCCTGTAGGTCATTCATAAAATACTTCTTCACATCCTGGAAAATATTAAAACATTGAAAGGGGTGAGCTCAGATGCTCAGTAAGGATAACAATATTGCGGAAGCTTTCATAAATAAACATAAAAATTTAAGGCAATGTATAACTAAAACAAATGCCTTTTAAACTTGAACATCAACATAATATGGAAAAAGTAAAATGAGATAATGCCATTCACTTCTTCACATGGATATTCTACTGGTCGAATAATCACATGAAATATCAATAACCACTTTCATAACGAGGGAATGTATAATGCCGGACATTCTGAAACATTTTGTCAAGGCCTCGGCCAGGACGTCTAAAATGATTAAGGCCTCGGCCAAAAACAAAAATCAAATTGGGAAAGGGCCTCAGCAAATTCCACGTCTAGTTGTCTCATGAGACCTACCGATGCATCGAGGAGCTATAGCGGGCTCCACCCGTCACTTATTAAGTCCAATACATTCCTCATATGAATAGGTTTAAACACATCATAAACCATAACATAATCGTATCACATAAAACATGCATAAAGGAAACATAAAATTTCCACATTCCAATCACAATATATCAATACAACACATTGATATAATAAAAATGCTTTCAAAACCATTTTCAATACCAAAATAAAAGAAAGTTAAAACTTTGTATTTATTTTTCATTAAAAAAATGATGGCTTGTAGAGGAAGCCGAAACTCAAATAATGGTCATGGCGGCGGAGAAGTCATTGTCGCCGCATAAGTACGGAAAGAAAAACATTCCCTTTTGTCGTTTAGAAAAACGCTTCGTATAAAAAAGATTCCTTTTGAATAAACGTAAAAGTCAAAGGGGTTTATACACCGTATAAAAGAAAGTTGTGTATAAAACCAAATATGCCTCAATGAAAGGAGATTGAGACGAAGTCTTTAAAAGATCATTTTTAAAATAAAATAGATCTATTATGTGTATTCACTATAGGTACACATAAAGAAAGTAAAAATAAAAAATAGGACATAATAATATCATGACATAATTTGAAAGTAGGAGATTAACCCAAAGAATGGAAGTTGGGTTAAGAAATTCCCTTACCTCGTGTCCGACTTGACTCAACCGTTCTTTAACCTCCTGAATAATAAACTAGAGTTAATATATAACTTATTAAGAACCATTTTTAATTTCATTATCCTTTTTATATCACTTATTACAATGTTATGAACATTATGTAATTATTTAAGTTAATAACAGTCGTTTTGTCGATCTTTGTTACTTGAGTCAACAATAAATTTCATATAATTACAAGTTGTTTATGTGGTAGAATATGCATTATCTCCAGAATTATACTCATGATTTAGATGTCATATATATCATATATATCCAGTATATACATTCATTTATAATATTACGTAACATTTAGAGGTAAGAAATGAAATGCACCGTTCATGGAGACGGTAAGCCGTACGTACGCATGAACGCTACTTTCATTTCTATTTCATATTTAATGGAACGAAATAATAATGATATAAGTGTATAATATAATTCCAGTTTAATATAGCGTATAATACCATTTAATCCATCCTTTATACATCCCACATATGGCATTAACGATTCAAATCACTTTGAGGGGGCGGTAGTCCGCACTTCCTAAAATGAAATTATCGCGTTTTACCCATAATGGAAATCATAAAGTATGCCATAAATGAGAAATATATAAGCATAAGTAAAACATAAACATATTATATATCATATATAAAAATAGTTACATCTTAATGGCCACCTTTGAAGGTGTTATATGAGTGTTGAACAATCATCGTTTCGTGAGGCAGAAATTCGCCATCCACAGAAACCGTATGTTCTTTAACCATTAGATGTTGGTGTGTGTAAGTGTAGCTATAATACTTCTTATAAAAACATCCTAGTATATTTAGGATACTGGTGTTGTTAAAAAAGAAATGAATAAAATGATTTTATGGGGTTGGAGAAGAAAAATAATACAAAACAACATTAGAGAAGACATTACCTCAAAATCGGGTAACTCTTTTTGATTTGAGCCAAAGGCTTCCTTGAGAAGATTTCTGCCCAAAGTGAGGCTTCTAGGAGTAATAGGGGGATGTTGGGAGAGTATTTGGGCAGAGTTTGGCCGAGCCAAATGGCTTGAAAGTGTAAATGAGGTGGGATAGGTTGGGGCCTTTTATAAGTGGAGAGGAGGGGCACTTTTGGAAAGATTGAAATGTTACATTATTACACAATGCTTTTCGGATTATAAAGGTCCCACACTTATATAATTCGAGTATAAGGTGATAATGTTTCGAAATATCTTCATCTAATAGGCTTTGGACAAGTGTAAGCCTTGGATTTTGCATTATCTTCTCATTTTATTTAAATCGTTAAATAATGTGGTCATCGCTGCATCATAATGATGTCATAAATAATTTAATTTACTTAATGTCTAAAAATTATAATAAAAATACTATGATGTAGGAAATCTTTTTAGCTTTCTAATGAATATTTATAATCAAAATTTGGACTTGTGTAACCCCACGTAAAAATTTCTTTAGTAAAACATTTTATGTTTATGTCATTTTTTACTTTAACATTAAATAAAAGGTGTTTATGTCATTTTCTAACTAAAGTGGCTCCATGGGGTCCCCAAGTTGACCCATGGGTTGTCGTGATCGGCCATGACTCATCCAATAGTAGTAGGACAAGTGTAATGCTCATCTCATATTATTAAAACATTATTTTTACCTTAAACTACACTAATTACCTCTAATCGCGATTAAGAACTTAAAAGTTACTATTCACCACAAATTATTTTAATCTTATTGAACCACATTTTACTTCTTAATGACAACCATGTATGTCGGATTTTTGAAAATCAAATCACAGAAGTGCTAATATTTCATTTAAATGAAAAATCATTTATTTAACTACCACTTAGTGGTTTCACTATTCATCAAAAATTGATGTTTTCCAGAACAAAGCCAAAATTTCACCCTAAGCTATAATTGATATTCCGAATTCAAAAATGATGTCTATTTTACAAAATTCAAAACATATAAGTTGCATTAATTAATTTTATTATTAATTCCCGCTGTTACAACAAATAGCGTGTTTTTTAAGAAACAATTTATATCAAAAGATTGGCAATTGTTTATGTTCAATTTCAATGTTAAATTAATTCTAATGACCACCATTGGATAAAATTGTAAAAATATATTCTAATTATACTTTAAAACCACTAAATAGTATAATTTATCACTATAAATTATTTTGATTAAAAATTTGTTTTTAAGTATTTTTCACTATTCATAAAAAATTAGAAGTTCTCAGAAAAATACCAAAAATTCAACATAGGCTAATTTCGATATTATGAATACAAAAATGAAGTTCATTTTGAAATATAAGATTTCTATAATTTTAAAAAGTGGTTATTACTATTCATAACAGCTACTTTGATTAGTCACGGTGTTTTAGAACTCGAACTTGCGTACAATGCAAGCTATTGCATTATTGAAAGAGAGGCGTATCGTGGAAGCTCGGGGTGTTACATTCTCCCCTCCTTCAATAAATTGCGTCCTCACAATTTGATATTTTTCTTTGAAAATAAAAGGTTGAAAAGAGAAAATACCTTTGAGGAAAACCCACATCGGAAATAAGATTAATAAAATTTAGCCTTAATAAGAGGGAAAGGGAAATGAAAAAGTCACCACCAAATTATGATCTCGATTAGGAGAACATTTGTGGAAATTAGAGACATATAATTGGAGGAAAAACGTAAATATTTGTAGGGAGTGATTGCGGTCATCAAATACAATCAACTGTCAAATTGAGGGCCTCAAAGCCTTCAATCTATGTTGATTTAAAATATCATCAGTTCAAGAAGACATAATGTATTAGGATAACACATTTTTTTGTTTTAATATCCCTTTACTAAAGTTTAAGAATTAATTTATTCATTGAATAAGAGATAGGTATAAATATATTTATGGTTGAAAATTAGAGTTTCAACCTTCAACTCATCTTTCACTCAAAAAGATAATAGAACTCAAAAATATTATACTTATCCTAATTGTATAAGGTTCCAAATGTTAACACATACAATTTAGATTAGTAAAACTATTTTGTAATAACCAGGGACTTCCTGTAGGCTAGTGGTAGGAAATAAAGGCTTGTCGCACTATGGTTGTGGGTTCGATTCCTGCAGCTTTGTCCGATGCGATGGGTTATTCCCCACCCTGCAGGTTGTCCTTTTCCTACAAAATATAGTACTATACTATTCCAAAAATAATCTTCATAAATATTTTAACCATAAACAATACTATCCAAAGTTCAACTTAATCCACTCCAACCTTTATAGTTATCCAAAATACTTCTGTCCAACTCACAGTCCAAATTTTATAAGGAAGGTAAACATAATGAAGATCCTTTTTCCCACGTAACAACATGTGAACACCTTCATCATCTATTCTTTTTAAACATACTGAATTACCATGATCCCTTATTCCTTATAGAATACTAGATATACTCCTTCTATCCAAAAATGTATACAAAACATCAATCAGTTTCAAGGAAGTTAAGTATATCCAATATAATTTATCCAAATCAATCACGTCTTATTCAAAAATCACAATCTCAGTATCAGAACCATATTATGGTTTATCTTTCTCTCAACCATATATTTTCCAAAAAATTAACCTACTGTGGAGTCACTTTTCTTGGTTCCACACAATCTCAAGTCCTTGATGAAATAGTACTGCAGTGCAATCCTTATATACTCCATAATTATTATAACAAGTACATCATTGATACAACACTCAAATTACAAAATTCTTTAATAACAACATAAGAACTCTAATCATTACTACTCATATGTGGTAATATCATAACTTGATTATTATCCAATAAAATCATTTGGGGCATACTCTGATGATTTGGACATTGGTTTGCGTAGTGTCCCCAATCCTTGCAGAAGATGCATTGTACATTTGAAACCATTTTCTTACCCTTGCAGTCACGCACTTTGTGTCCTTTTTCTCTACACTTATAACAAACTCCCATTCCCTTTAGGAAAAGTCCATGATGTTTCTTCCCACAATTACCACATATTTGAAAATTCTTCTTTCCCCTCATCCCTTTATCCATAATTCTCTCTTCCATCCCTTTCGTCTCTTGCTTCGCTTCAAAGCCATAGGACTCAGAGAATTATTTACTTATCTTATTAACACATGATACTATTTCTTCATATGTTGAGAACACATGGGAGACTATTTCCCTTCGAAATGTTGGCTTAATACCGTGAAAGATACGATCCTTCTTACTCTTTGGATCATACGTACTGCTGGAGTTCACATTCCTTCTACTGGGCGCCATTTCTATACAATGGCATAAACTAGGTTAGTTTATGAATTACAATGAATAATTCCAAACTTTTAAAATACTTAAAGTAAATTGAAAGGTTTATGGATATAATCCATAATCATAAGAATGTTTTCTTTGAGGAATTATATACTCATAAACCCTACATATTGGTTTGTAAAGCAAATGAGAATTATCCTAAGCAAATCCCTTGGGAGTGTCGTAACCAAGAGTGCAGCAAGGCCCGTTGTCGTGCACCAGTTCCCATTTGAGTCTAGCTCAAAGCGGTTTTTTCGGGTTTTACCCCTAGGTACATCTGTGCCAGAGCCGCCTGTACCTGCTCGTATCCAGACATGGATGTATTGCTCGGAAAACTCACAACATCTATATAATACCAAAATTCTAGGAAGCTCTTCTATACTAATCCTCAAAGTCTATCTTTGGTCTATGTGCTCTAATCAGAGTTTATCTAAATCTAGATTCCAAGGTTAGTACTAAACTGCCTCTGATACCAACTGTAACGCCCCAACCCCAGCTACCCAGAGTCGGTTCATTACTTCGTAACATTGGCATGATCACAAAAGATCAAGTCTCGAAAGACCGATTTGTTTAGTAGCCTTGGAAACACTAGATACATTCATAAATGTTACATTACATCACAAAGTGAAAAACTATAATAACATAGTCTTCATAGTCCACAATCATATCCCTTTCTGACTACCCCTGTAGGTCATTCATAAAATACTTCTTCACATCCTGGAAAATATTAAAACATTGAAAGGGGTGAGCTCAGATGCTCAGTAAGGATAACAATATTGCGGAAGCTTTCATAAATAAACATAAAAATTTAAGGCAATGTATAACTAAAACAAAAGCCTTTTAAACTTGAACATCAACATAATATGGAAAAAGTAAAATGATATAATGCCATTCACTTCTTCACATGGATATTCTACTGGTCGAATAATCACATGAAATATCAATAACCACTTTCATAACGAGGGAATGTATAATGCCGGACATTCTGAAACATTTTGTCAAGGCCTCGGCCAGGACATCTAAAATGATTAAGGCCTCGGCCAAAACCATAAATCAAATTGGGAAAGGGCCTCGGCCAATTCCACGTCTAGTTGTCTCATGAGACCTACCGATGCATCGAGGAGCTATAACAGGCTCCACCCGTCACTTATTAAGTCCAATACATTCCTCATATGAATAGGTTTAAACACATCATAAACCATAACATAATCGTATCACATAAAACATGCATAAAGGAAACATAAAATTTCCACATTCCAATCACAAGATATCAATACAACACATTGATATAATAAAAATGCTTTCAAAACCATTTTCAATACCAAAATAAAAGAAAGTTAAAACTTTGTATTTATTTTTCATTAAAAAAATGATGGCTTGTAGAGGAAGCCGAAACTCAAATAATGGTCACGGTGGAGGAGAAGTCATTGTCGCCGCATAAGTACGGAAAGAAAAACATTCCCTTTTGTCATTTAGAAAAACGCTTCGTATAAAAAAGATTCCTTTTGTATAAACGTAAAAGTCAAAGGGGTTTATACACCGTATAAAAGAAAGTTGTGTATAAAACCAAATATGCCTCAATGAAAGGAGATTGAGACGAAGTCCTTAAAAGATCATTTTTAAAATAAAATAGATCTATTGTGTTTATTCACTATAGGTACACATAAAGAGAGTAAAAATACAAAATAGGACATAATAATATCATGACATAATTTGAAAGTAGGAGATTAACCCAAAGAATGGAAGTTGGGTTAAGAAATTCCCTTACCTCGTGTCCGACTTGACTCAACCGTTCTTTAACCTCCTGAATAATAAACTAGAGTTAATATATAACTTATTAAGAACCATTTTTAATTTCATTATCCTTTTTATATCACTTATTACTATGTTATGAACATTATGTAATTATTTAAGTTAATAACGGTCGTTTTGTCGATCTTTGTTACTTGAGTCAACAATAAATTTCTTATAATTACAAGTTGTTTATGTGGTAGAGTATCCATTATCTCCAGAATTATACTCATTATTTAGATATCATATATATCATATATATCCAGTATATACATTCATTTATAATATTACGTAACATTTAGAGGTAAGAAATGAAATGCACCGTTCATGGAGACGGTAAGCCGTACGTACGCATGAACGCTACTTTCATTTCTATTTCATATTTAATGGAACGAAATAATAATGATATATGTGTATAATATAATTCCAGTATAATACAGTGTATAATACCATTTACTCCATCCTTTATACATCCCACATATGGCATTAACGATTCAAATCACTTTGAGGGGGCGGTAGTCCGCACTTCCTAAAATGAAATTATCGTGTTTTACCCATAATGGAAATCATAAATTATTCCATAAATGAGAAATACAGAAGCATAAGTAAAACATAAACATATTATATATCATATATAAAAATAGTTACATCTTAATGGCCACCTTTGAAGGTGTTATATGAGTGTTGAACAATCATCGTTTCGTGAGGCAGAAATTCGCCATCCACAGAAACCGTATGTTCTTTAACCATTAGATGTAGGTGTGTGTAAGTGTAGCTCGAATCCTTCTTATAACAACATACTAGTATATTGAGGATACTGGTGTTGTTACAAAAGAAATTAATAAAAAGCGTTTATGGGGTTGGAGAAGAAAAATAATACAAAACAACATTAGAGAAGACATTACCTCAAAATCGGGTAACTCTTTTTGATTTGAGCCAAAGGCTTCTTTGAGAAGATTTCTGCCCAAATTGAGGCTTCTAGGAGTAAGAGGGGGATTTTGGGAGAGTATTTGGGCAGAGGTTGTCCGATCCAAATGGCTTGAAAGTGAAAATGAGGTGGGATAGGTGGGGGCCTTTTATAAGTGGGGAGGAGGGGCACTTTTGGAAAGATTGAAATGTTACATTATTACACAATGATTTTCGAATTCTAAAGGTCCCACACTTATATAATTCTAGTATAAGGTGATAAGGTTTCGAAATATCTTCATCCAATAGGCTTTGGACAAGTGTAGGCTTTGGATGTTGCATTATCTTCTCATTTTATTTAAATCGTTAAATAATGAGGTCATCGCTGCATCATAATGATGTCATAAATAATTTAATTTATTTAATGTCTAAAATTATAATAAAAATACTATGATGTAGGAAATCTTTTTATCTTTCTAATTAATATTTATAATCAAATTTTGGACTTGTGTAACCCCACGTAAAAATTGTTTTAGTAAAACATTTTATGTTTGTGTCATTTTTTACTTTAACATTAAATAAAAGGTGTTTATGTAATTTTCTAACTAAAGTGGCTCCATGGGGTCCCCAAGTTGACCCATGGGTTTTCTTGGTCGGCCATGACTCATACAATAGGAGTAGGACAAGTGTCATGCTCATCTCATATTATTAAAACATTATTTTTACCTTAAACTACACTAATTACCTCTAATCGCGATTAAGAACTTAAAAGTTACTATTCACCACAAATTATTTTAATCTTATTGAACCACATTTTACTTCTTAATGACAACCATGTATGTCGGATTACAGAAGTGGTAATATTTCATTTAAATGAAAAATCAGTTATTTAACTACCACTTAGTGGTTTCACTATTCATCAAAAATTGAAGTTTTTCAGAACAAAGCCAAAATTTCACCCTAAGCTATAATTGATATTAAAAATTCAAAAATGATGTCTATTTTACAAAATTCCAAACATATAAGTTGCATTAATTAATTTTATTATTAATTCCCGCTGTTACAACAAATAGCGTGTTTTTTAAGAAACAATTTATATCAAAAGATTGGCAATTGTTTATGTCCAATTTCAATGTTAAATTAATTCTAATGACCACCATTGGATAAAATTGTAAAAATATATTCTAATTATACTTTAAAACCACTAAATAGTATAATTTATCACTATAAATTATTTTGATTAAAAAGTTGTTTTTAAGTATTTTTCACTATTCATAAAAAATTAGAAGTTCTCAGAAAAATACAAAAAATTCAACATAGGATAATTTCGATATTATGAATACAAAAATGAAGTCCATTTTGAAATATAAGATTTCTATAATTTTAAAAAGTGGTTATTACTATTCGTAACGGCTACTTTGATTAGTCACGGTGTTTTAGAACTCGAACTTGCGTGCAATGCAAGCTATTGCATTATTGAAAGAGAGGCGTATCGTGGAAGCTCGGGGTGTTACAGACCTTTGATCTGGTTACCTTCAGTTGAGAATAAAAGAATCTGACATTCTGAAAAACGCCTTTAGGATCAGATACGAGCACTTTGAGTACCTTGTTATGCCCTTCGGTATGAAAAATGCTCTAGAAGTTGTTTATGGATTTAATGAACAATATTTTATAATAGTATCTTGATAACTTTTTTGTATTCTATTTTGATGAAATTATTGTATAATCCAAGTCCAAGGAGAATCATGTGCAATATCTGAGAACAGTTCTTACCAGCAATAAAATCACTGACTTTTGGCCAATCTTTCAAAGTGCGATTTGTGGATTTAGGAAGTGAAATTCATGGGACACGTGGTGTATAAATAGGGTGTATCAGTTGATCCTGAGAAGGTTATGGTTTTTATGATGTGGGAGAAACCATGAAATGTCTATGATATTCGTAGCATCGTAATCCTAGCTAGATATTACCATAGGTTCGTGAAGGACTTCTCGAAGTTGGATTCTCCAAATACTTCTTTGACTCGGAAGGGGGTGAAGTTTGTGTGGGATGATAAATGTTAGAGTTTTTTGTTGAGATAAAATGTCTGTTGACTACCGAATCGATGTTAACTCTTCCAAAAGTATGACAGGGCTACGTGGTATTTTGTGATTCATCAGGTTCGGTCTTGGTCTGTATTCTTATGCAGGGTGATGATGTAGAAGCATAAGGATCTCGTCAACTTAGGCCACATGAGAAGAATTATAATACCCATGATCTGGAACCTATTGTTGTGATTGATGCACTTAAAATTTAGAGGCATTAAATTTTTGGGGAATGGTATAAGGTGTATTCAGAACACAAAATCCAGAGTTATATCTTATCTCAAAAATATTGGAATATTTGGAAGAGGCATTGGGTATAGTACCTAAAATCTTTCTACTTTGACATAGCCTATACCCTGGGGAAGGGGAATGTCATTCCTGATGATTTGAGAAGGAATCTTCCAACCAGGAAGTGAATGAATATTTAGAATAGTTAAATTTGATGTCTCTCTTTGCACAGTTTCATATTGGAGTTCAGGAGGATGGGGATGATGTTTCTTTTACTAGTGTACAGTTTACATCCACTCTTATCAAGATGCTTCTTCAAGACCAAGAGATTTATGTTGTGTATCGTAGCATTATATAACCCCTTTATGGTGGGGAGATAGTTGACTAGTGATCTTTCTCCAAAGAGGGTGTTCTATGCTATCCAAATTTCATTGTTCTAATGTTAGCATCATGAAAGGTAGTGATGGGGGATTTCTATAATTCTCCCTTGGTTGTCCACCCAAGAACCACTAAGATGTTCTATAACATGAAGAGGTAGTTTTGGTGTCCAGGTATGAGATGAGACATTTCTTTTTTTGTCTCCCATTGCTTTAGGTGTAAATATGTGAATGTCGAGCGCTAGAAACCATTCAGTTTTTCTTTATCCACTTCCAGTTCCTACTTGGAATGAGATGAGATATCTATGGACTTTGTGGTTGTGTTTCCATTTACCTAGAGAAATTAGAATTCAATATGGATTTTCATTGATAGGATGACCAAGTCATCTCACTTTATACCGATTAACGATACAACCAATGTTGAGGAGTTAGGAAATATCTACATGAAAGAGATTGTTCATTTGCACAGAGTTCCATCTGCTATAGTCTCTGATAGGGATCCCCAGTTTACTTTTCTCTTTTGGAGAGGTCTTTAGGAGGAACTGGGATCTCAGGTCTGTTTGAGAATGGCCTACCATCTTCAGTAGGATGGACATATTGAAAGATCTATATGGATTCTTGAAGATATTCTTTGCGCCTGTGTTATCTACTTTGATAGGTCTTGGGAATATTACATGGGGATGGTTGAGTTCTCTTATAACAACATTTACCAGCCCATGATCAAAATTTCACTTTTTGAGTCCTTGTATGGTCGACCTTGTAGATCATTATTTTGTTGGTTGGAGGTCGGTTAATGTTCTTTGGTTGGACCATGCATGTTGTTGGATACACCAAAAATGATTCAGCTAATTCGTTATAGAATGTTGACATAAAAAACATGATATAAGTCTTATGTTAATCAACACCATTGACCATTGGAGTTCACTATTGGGGTCCAATTGTTCTTGAATGTTCCACCCCAGTTTGGACATGGATGACTTGGGAGGCATGGGAAAATTTCACCTCGCATTGTGGGACCTTTCGATGTGGTTGACCAGGTGGGGAAAATTGAGTACCGCTTAGAACTTCCACCACATCTAACGTCGGTACATCATGTGTTCCATGTATCACAGTTGAGAATGTACCTATCTAATATATCTCACGTTTTGAGGTGGGCTGATCCTGAGATCGATCCTAATTTATCTTTTTCTGATAATACAGTTAGGATAGTTGATTTAAGACCAAGGTATTTCATGGGAGGAATATACCTTCGGTTCATGTGCTATGGATGCATGGATCTAATTATCATGATATTTGGGAGAGGGAGGCACTGATGAGAGAGAAAAGGCCTCATCTCTTTGGTATGTATGATTCTTCATAGGATTTCTTGGGATAAAATGTTTTTACAGTGGGAAGGTTATAACATTTTGTTACCTTGAACAAGTATTTTTCAACATTATCTAAGTCCTCGTTTGGCCAAAAATCATTAAAAACAATTTTATGGGGTTTATTGTAGGTTTCAGGGTAGGCACACGTTGTGTACCTGAATTACACAATATGTACCTGAATTACATGTTGTGTACCTGAAGTACATATTGTGTAGAGGATAAATATCATATTTTTAAACTAAGGCAACAAGTTTTTTAGTGTAATTTCTCCAGCATGGACTACACATCATGACCTAGGGGTACACGTTGTGACCTAGTCTATGTACATTTTTAAAATGCAAGATCAGATGTTTTTCTTCATTCTTTTCACTTTCTCTTCATTCCTATCTACCCTAGACTCCCCCTAGGCATTTTCCAGAGGTTCACCACCTCCCGATTCGATCCAATCAGCTTAAGATCATTGTTTCATCTGCAGTGTGATCCCCAAGTATGGGTTTCCCCCCATTCTTCATGATTTCTCTTCCTCTCCTCCTGGGTTTTCAATGGATCATCTTGGTATTGATGGATCCATGAATTGTGGTGTTGGATCTTGCTTCTAGGTTGAGTTTCAGGGTCTTCTACACCTTTATTCTCATTTACAGGTATTGTTGCGAGTGTCATTATTTAGAAATGAGGGAGGTGGTTCCATCCCAATTTTCCAAATTTATTACCATTTAATTTGTTGATTTATTTCAATTACTGATTTAAATTCCATTTCATAATCATTCTTTCAATTTCTTGGTAAAAAACCTAACTCCAATTAATTTGATGATTTGAAATGGTTTTGGCACCAAAACATGGAAAACCCCCAATTCCAATGAATTGGGGTGGGTTTAGGGAATTGGATGATTTAAATTATTGAATTTAAATTATTAATTTGATGGAATTTTTTTAATTAAATTGTGGTATTAAATTATGTAAATTAATTTTGAAAATGATGGAATTAGTTTTGAATCGATTTCAAACTCATGAAAATTGAGTAAAATGATTTGATAGAAACCCAATAGTTTTATCCTGTGAAATAGGAATGTTTTTGAATAAAACATGTTTTAGTTTTAAATAGAAGGAAATTAGAATTTTTTAAAACAGAATAATGTGATGTATAATATTTTAAGCTGTCTTAAAATAGTTCTCCCATAATGTAAGACCGAATAAAAGAATTAGGTAGTTTGTGAGTTATTTGGATACACTCTACGCTATGAAAGAATTTTAAAACATACTTGCGGTGTGTCACATCCTTGAAGGGCTGGTGACGAGTCTCCTTTGACCAGTGTTATAGGAACCTGTCTATACACATTTTATTAATTTCACATAGATAGTGAAGAATGCTATATCTGGTTAATACTATCATACCTTTGGGTAGATAACCATGTTGATTGCAAGTTTATTTATATGTGAGATATAAATGTATTCCAATTGTTGTTGGAACTTCTTTACATGCCTTTTGAATTTATATAAACTATTTTATATAAATTGTTTTCTTAAGACATTATTTTAGAAATATTCCATCTCTTGTAAAGTAAAGCATGTGATTTGAATAAATTTCCCATAATCTTGAACTGTATAAAATTGTTCATTTAAATATGATTTTGAATTTCAAAACCTGTTTACTTTAAAATTGAAATATAATTTTAGGAAAATCAATATTTGGAATCTGTTATAGAATTTTTATGGTATCCTACTAGGCTTAGGCTCACACCCTACTTTTGCATTTGGGTGTTTGTAGACTTTCTTCTTCCAAGATCGAGAAAAGGAAATGGATCTCTTGGAGGTGGATCTAGCTATTGAGCAATGGACATAGTGAGCTATGTCCTTAGGGAACTTTGGGATATTTTCATATTTAGTTCATTGGGTTATAGTACTATGGATTTTATGCCTCTATGTATTCTTGTTCTTTTACTCCTTGTGGATTTTTCCTTTTGATATACATATTGCCTCTTATTTTTCACATCTGTACTCTTGTGGAAAAATCATTCCCACTTGTATGTTATACGATGCTCGGTACTAGTCACCTTCCCATGGGAACTGGGAACTCTTTTCAGGTCATTTTAGGGCTGGCTTGGTTATCGGGTTACCAGGGAATCCGAGTTGGTTCGTGACAATATTTAATGGCTCATTATCATGATGGGTTTAATTTATATATCTTATTTTCTGGTAATAATTATGCTCTTGTAAATATAATTTCATATCTACCTTATTACCTTCTATTCAATTTTTAATTGTAAATTTTGTCTACCCATACATGTTGACTACCACCTCTATGAAGAGATGTGTTGTATTTATCATTTATAATTTACTTGGATCATAAAAAGGATATATTAAATGAACATATATTATATTTATGATATAATATTATTTTTAATGGTTAATTTTCATTTAATTTTAGTTTATTCTATCCATTAAAAAGTGTAAACTCTACTCATGTGTATGTATGGATTATCATCTCCATGAAGTGATGAATTCATTTTTCATCACCAATTAAGTTGAATGGTTTTAAACATGTATATAATGAATATATATGAAATTTATATCATGACTAAAATAATTGAATGGGAGTAATAATTATCAACGTTAAAGGACCATAACTACACGTCAAAATAGTACTTGAATAATTATGCCATTAACAACAAAAGTGATAATTTTTATGGGGAATTGTTAATAAGTGGGTCTTAAAATGGTATTAATGGATTTTATATTAAATTATCTGTATGAATATCAATATTTTATATTATTATAATACATTTAAATTTATTAAATAGGGTTTTGGAGAACATATAAATAAAGTCAGATATAAGGTAAGGGTTTTATCCCTATTTCTCTTCATTTAGAAATATTTGAATGTTTTGAATAAATTGGTTATTTATAGGGTGAATATACTACCCCATGAAATAATTTTTTAAAAAATAGATGATTTGATTAATGTTATTTATATGACCATATTATTTTCAATCTTCTAATGAAATTTAATTAAGAAATTACTAAACTTGAAGGGGTTTTCATCTTAATTATGATTCACGATGAAATGTTTGAATGGTATGAATCCCATAAATTTTTATAGTGTATATAATAATTATTTTAAATTTTATTCCTTGGATCCTTCATAATTCATTGTATTTAATTTTGAAATTTAAATTATTTCATCCAAGGGGTCAGGAATCGAAATTTACTGAGGTTATAAGTGTTCATTATCTCAATCTATCCTTATTTACATAGGTTATGTCATACTACAATATTATATTATGAATATTATATAATTACCCAATAATATTTTTTATCATGAATATATGTAGGTTTATAATATATATAATTTTATTTTATTAAATTTTTGGGATTATGATTCCAAATTTTCAATAGTGGTAATGTTTTTTTATATTACTAACACAATTTTCACTGGTAATTTTTAGGCTTAATTTATAATGTAGATATTATTTTTTTCTACATCTGAAAAATATTTCTTGTTTTTTTATAATATTGATGTTTATAGAGATTATCTACCTTCCTTTCATTTTCCTATCTTTAGATACTAAAAGGATAAAAAGAGTATTTTTAAGGATAACCAAATTAATTTATATATTCTGTTCGAAAACTTATCATATGAGTCTATATATTCTTTAAAATGTTTTCAAGAATTTTTTTTCTAATCACCAAAGATTTATTAATGTTATATTTTAATGTTTTTAATTTTTTATCAAATTTAACAGAACCTTCTTATCATTTTCTAAATAATATATTTTAGAATTTTTACTGAAAATGTGAAGGTAATTTTTGTTTTAAAATAAACTAGATAAGCAATATTCCCCTCCATAATGAATTCACTCTTCATTATAGAACACCTTATATGTTTCTTTGGTTCATTTCAATGAATATGTTTTCTTTAATATTTTATGAATTTACATTTTTTGAAAAATTATATCAAAATTTAAAGAGTATTATCATCAAGAAATCTTCTAATCATATTTTAAATGTATTTTTCATCTATAACTACATCCTTTATTGTTTCTTATATATTTATAATGATATGATCAAATGTGACCATATTTATTATTTTTATATATGGTTTATTTTTATGATGATGAAATTTTTTTAAATCATATTTTCTTTCTGTATGTTTATCATTCATGTAAAGATAAAAATTTTCATGATCCCATGGAATAGATATAATTAGATTAAGATAATGTGATGGGTGGTTCCTTTATATAGAAAGTTATGTACCTTTATGCTAAATTGGTTTTACAATATTTTTTTATTTTCTAACAACTAACCTTTTTATTTGTACAAGAATGTTTTTTATCCTGAAAGAATGATTATGTTGAGTTAGAAAGAAATAAGTTTCTATTGATAGAAGATGTTGAATGAAGAAGTATTTTTTTGTTGAATTGTTTTGAAAGAGGATGTTGATAAAAATTGAAAATTCAAAAGTTAGAAAGTTTTTAAAACATTCTAAATGAAATTAGAAGATGTTTTTTGATCAAGTAGTTCTTGTAAATCATAAAAACATTCATGATAAATGCTTTTAAAGAAATTTTGTAGATGTTTGAACAAATCATAATCTCTCAAGAAAAGAAAAAAATATGATCCAACTTTTTTTTGAGAAAACTGGAACCAACATTCCGTACAAAACTAAATCAACATTCTACACAAATCAGAAAGAACATTCTACACAAATTGGAACCCACATTCTTCATAAATCAGAACTAGAATTCTACACAAAATCCAAACAATGTATCTAAGAAAACTGGAACCCGTTTTCTGAGAAAAATCGCAACCATGATTCTAAGAAAATCTAAACTAATTTTCTTACCAATTTTGGAACCAAAATTATGTAGAAATCATAACAAAAATTCAATGAAAACTAGAACCAACATTCTTAAGAAATCAGAACAAAAAATCTGTAGAAATTGGAACCAACATTCATCAGAAATATGTACAAAAATTATGTGAAAAATATAACCAAGATCTAGTGTTATCATACTGGTAAAGATTTTAAGAGGTTAAGAAGTCAATCATCAATTAAAATTTTGCATAAAACTTGGTGAAATTTAAGAAGGTTTGAAGAAGTCAATGTTTGAAGATTAAATATGACAGATTTACATTGTTTTCTGAGATTTAAGGAATTAGAAATGATTTTAAGTTTTATACCTTTGGTTTTTTGAGTTTCATATAAATACTTTCTCAAATCATTCATTAATTTCCATATTTTACATATTCACAAAAGGATGCGAGATTGATAATTCAAAGTCAAAATTTTCGACCTGATTTAAGAATATTTTTATTGAGTTTATTAGAAAATAAAAATTAGAATCACTATTCTAATAAATTTGAAACAAATATTTTATGAAAAGTTGAAACACTATTCAGATAAAATCCAAACAAATTTTCTGATAAAAACATATCTAGCTTTCTATAAAATTAAGAATAAGTATTTCGAGTGTGGATTAGATTCAACAAAGTCATTATTCTTTTGTTTGGATAAATATTTTTATAAGAAAACCTTAAAAAATGATGGAAATTAGTAAATATTTCCTATTAGGAGATAGAATATGTCAAATGATATTAGGCACAAGTTGTATTCACTTCTACATAATAGTGTATTTACATAGACCCACTGAAGTGGCTATGGTAAGTATGTAGGTTCTCACACTGAGGCTGAACAATTAAAATATTATTTTATTTTCTTTATTTCATACCTCTTCATGAAGGATTATTTTATAAATGTATATAGGGATACTAATCATAACAGGTTATAGGGGTTAAGTTTCTAAAAGTTTTAAAACATATAAAAACTGGAAAACTGCTTTAACCCCATCTCAGTTGTTATTCATTGTTTGGGACTTCAATTGATATGAGAGTGATGTTTCCCTTATTGATTCCTTATCATATACAATATCAATTCTTTAAATAGAAGAGTAATTCCAACATTCAATGGAAAAAATTATTATGGATGAAAAAATAGGATGATTCCCTATATCCTGTCTCTTGTCCTGGAAGTTATTGATGATGCTACTATTGGTTTTCCACTGATTGATAATGATTCTTCTAGGACTTTTGGGGAAAATAGAAATATATAAATTGATGGAAATCCTTGAAATGAAATCCTTATGTCCTTATTAGAAAATGTTTATCAGAAGGTGATTGGTCTCAAAACATGAAAAAGTATTTGGGAAAAGTTGGATAGTTTGTTTCGAAGGGAATACTAAAGTCAAGGACAAAAATATAGAAATATAGAGTATTAAGTATGAGGACATTAGAATGAGATATGAAGAAAAATTTGATGAATAATTCACTAGAGTAAATGAAATTGTTTGAAACATTAAAGAATTCAGAGATATCCTGTAAGATTCTACAATTATTAAGCAACTTATGAGAAGCTTTCCAAACTAGTTTGATTCTAAAATTTCTTCATTAAAAGATAAGGATTATTTATCTCTTGATTAATTGTGTAAAATTCTTACAGCTTGTGTAATGAGGAAATCCCCAACGTTTAAAATTATGATAAAAGATGAAATATATTTTGAAGCTATGAGAAAGATGAAAATCCGAGATAGTGAAGATGTATATCCATGTGAGTTTGAAGATAAAGAGGATGATGAGACGACGAAAAAAATAATGTATCATAAATCCAAGAACTATCTAAGAGGAATAAGAAATTATAGAGGTAAACTTCCTATCAAATGTTTTGAGTGTGGTAAAATCATACACATTTTATACGAATTTCTATAATAATAAATTTGGTCAATATCGAGATTATTACGATGAAAAACCTCAATGGAAGAAGTGGAACCAAATGACAAAGAATAAAAGTATTCCAACATATACAATAAGAATTTTATTGGAAAAAAATAAGTATGTTGTGTAAAAAAGTTGAATCAGATTGAAGAGAAACAATTCATTTAAAGATGAGAGTTTATAAAAATTCTGAACCTTCATTCCAATAGTTGATAAAAAAAATATTTCCCAAATAGTAATGAAGGTTGTGAAGAATATTTTAGATAGATTCATATCATAACAAAACTTTTTCCATGTATTGAGAAAAAAAAACTCCTAAGAATGAAATTAGAGTAATGAAGAAATATAGTGAAGTAGTTTCTGATGGAAGAAAAGATGTCATCAAATAGGAGGATTAATATATTCTAGAGATTCTATGTTACAAACATAGAATTGTTGAACATGGAAAAATTATTCAAGATATTAGAAAGAATTTGGAAGCTAAATAATAACTGGTTAACAAGTTCCAATAAAAACCTCATTATTATGAAATTACCTTGAGGAAGATGAAAGAAAACATATAAAAATCCTAAAAAGTATCATCCAAGACTTCAAACCTTTCTAAGAAGTCTCAATATGAGAATCAATTGAAATCTTCTCCTACCAAAAATTATTTTCCATCTAATTCCTTTAACATTTTAGGTTCTAGAAAAATTATTAGGAAATATTGGATAGGGAAAGGAAGCGAGAAACCTATAAATTCTAAAAAAAGTAGAAAACTCACTCTAATGAAAATATCGTCCACTTCCTGAGAATTTTAGGGCTGAAAGAAGTTACCAACCTCAAAAAAGTTTATATAGAGAAAGATTTTTATTGAATTTGAAATCTAGATTTGATGGCTATTACTATTTTTGTGGAATCTATAGTCATAGAACTTATAATTGTTGGCAAAAATTATCTTTAACTAGAAGGTGGTGTGAAAAAATGGAAGAAATATTGAAAGAAGAATTAGTAACTTTCTTACCTTACAACATGTTGAAGAGGAGAATTCTAATTATGTTAGAAAAATTCCAACAAAGAGTCCATTTGAATATATAGAAGATGTTTGTGGATGATTTTTCATTATGGTCATCATACATAAGATGTATGGAATTCCTTCTAAAAGAAGTTTCTTATGATATAAAATAAAAGAAAGCTGGAAAGAAGCTGGTAGAGGAAATAACTTTTGTTACTGAGAAAACTTTGAAAACAAGTAAGAGGAAAAAACCAAGGATACTTGATAGTGGTTGTTCTTCACATATGATAGTGGAAATAAAAATATTTAAATGTTTTTAATGTTATAATGGAGAAGAAATTACTTTCAGAAATTATATTTCCTTAAAAATCGGAGGAATCAGAATGGTAGAGATTGAAGTAGACAAATTGATATCTAATGATGTTTTACCTATTGATGGGATAAAACATAACTTACTTAGTTTAAGTCAACTTTGAGATTATTGAAATGAAGTAATATTTTGAAATGATTTTTGTATCATCAAAAGTATAAAAGATGGGAAAGTAATTACAAAAGGATAAAGAAGATGTGGGAATCTCTTTCCAATAAGAGAACTAAATAACTCATATTACATGAGCTATGAATATGAAAACATGTTCAGGCATTGAAGACTTGGCCACCTTGGAATGAAAAACATGAATAAACTATCTAAATTTGATGTTGTATAGAATTTTATAGAAGTAAAGAGAAGATATAAAGATGTTTTTATTACATTCTAGGAAGTAAATATATTTAAAAAAGTTATAAAAGAGTGGAGATTCAGTCTACCATACCACTTAAATTTATTCATTCTAATTTATGTGGACTGATGAGGCATCAATCAACAAAAGGAGTCTTATAATTTATCACTTTTATTGATTATTTCAATCAAATGAAAAACATCATGTTCATGAAGCACAAGTTAGAGGCTATTGAAATATTAAAATTCATTAGAAAATATGTTGATAAATAATTGGGGGTTTCCATAAATAAGTTGACAAAAGATAATGGTACTGAATTCACAAACAATGATTTAGATGATTATATGAGAAAACATGATTTTAATTATCAGTATAGTTCTCCCTATACAACACGATAAAATTGAGTAGAAGAAAGAAATAATAGAATCTTGGTGAAAATGGGATGAAGTATGTTAGAAGAATAAAAACATTCAAAATTATTTTGCAGTGATTTTGTTAGTACTGTTGTAAATGATAAAAATTTATGTATTTTGAGACTAAAAAACAGCATGACTACTTATGAAATATTGTATAACAAAAATACACCCTTGAAATACTTCAACATTTTTTGAATTCCATCTATTCTCTAATTCAAAAATCTAAATCTGGGAATGTTTGATGAGAAATATAAAGAAGGAACTTTCATGGGTTATTCACCAAATATGAGAAGTTAAAAATGTTACTACAAATGTTTTTAAAAAAGTTGGTGGACTTATATGATGTGATGGTAAATGAAAATCAATGTTCCTTAACAATGATTATTAAGAAATATGGGGAGAATGATTTAGAGTTTTCCAATAGTGGTGAATGTAATTCAAAACACACTTGTGAGGATTATGAAGTATCATGTGATGATGAAATTCCAGTTGATAACGAAACATTAAAATTTCTTACCTTACGAAAACATGTTGAATCTAAAAAAATTATTTTTAATCATAATACTCCAGTTTAGATTAGAAGGATGTTTATATTAAGACATCAGGATTTTCATATCTCAAATGATAAACCAGAATCAGTTTTAGAGGCTATTCAATATAAAGGATGGGTGAATGATATAAATAAAGAGTTGGATCATATTGAGAAGAGTGAAATATGGGAACTTGTTCCAAGGATAGAAAATAAAAATGTTATCCAAACAAAGTGGGTTTATAGAAACAAATTGAATAAGAATGGACAAGTTTCCAGAAACAAAATATGGACTTGTTTGTAAAGGATATGCACTGGTGGAAGGTGTGTATTTTGATGAAAAATTTTCCACAGTTGTATGGCTAGATACTATTTGAATGTTTCTTGCATTTAAGGCTCATTATAATTAAAAAGTTTATCATGTGGATGTAAAGTCATATTTTTTAAATGGTGAGATTTTGGATGAATTTTACATTGAGAAACCTTGTTGGTTTCCACTTCATGAGGATGAAAAAATCTTTTTAAATTGATGAATGATTTTTATGGGACGAAAGAAGCTCCACATTATTGGTATTTGAAGCTTGATAATTGTTTGAGAATGATGAAATTTTCTAAATGAAACATTGATAGCAACATGTATACGAATAATGTTAAATCCAAAACATTAATTGAAATTTTTTAAATGGATGATATATTTTTTATTGGGGATGAATAAAATGTTTCTAAATAGTTTTCTAAATAAATGAAGAAGAATTTGGAAATGTCAATTTTAGGAGAATTAACATTCTTCCTTTTCATACAAGTTTAATAGAATAAAAATATATTTTCTTATCTCAAGAAAAGTATTCCAGGGAATTATTAAAGATGTTTGGGATGGCTGAATCCAAATAAGCCTCAACTACAATTTCATTGAGTAAAGAGTTGAGTAAAGATGGATTTGTATTAAGTCTGAATCATAAAGTCTTTTGGAATCTAATAAAAAGACTTATTTACCATAAAGATGTAAGGTCTGATATTTCTTATATTGGTACTTTGTGTACCATGAATCAAAGTAAACATAAAGAATTGCATATGTTGGCCTCAAAAAGGATTCTGATATATGTGAAAGGAAGAACTTCAAATGGGTTTTTATGCAAAAGAAATTGTTAGATTAAGCTTCTTGGTTATAATGCAGTCGATTGGAATGGTGATTGGAATGGCGATTGTAATGATATAAATTCAACCTCAGGAAGAAATTTTTTTGGGTGAATGTTGTGTGAGTCTACATATTAATAAACAATGTTCTGTAACTTTTAGAAAAGTAAAATCCAAATATGTTGCATTTACTCAGGCCTCTACTCAAATGTTATGGATGAATATTCAGTTAGAGAAATTGAATGTAAAATTTACTAAACCATTGAAGATACTTTGTGATAATAAGAGTGAAATTGATATTTTTAAGAATCATGTCCAACGTTGAAGATCAAAACACATTGATAAAAAGTTTCACTTTATAAAAGGGAAATTTTCTGCTGGAGATGTTTTATTGGAATACATTTTAAAAAATTATCATATTTCTTATATCATTAAAAATACAATTTTTAAGGAAATTATTATTGAATTAAGTCTACAAAATCACTTTAATCCGTCTCCCATGTATTTCTAATCCTCATAAAGAATAACACTCATTATGCTTTGGATTATATTGACAAAGGGGGATAGAATGTAAAAACTTTATACTTTGTATGAAATTTTAATAATATTTTAGTTTTTTTGAATCTAAGTATTTGGTTATCATATAATGGGGGAGAGAAAAAATGTGATAACAGAAATGATAAGATTGATATAAAAAGAAAAGTGATAACATAAAAGATATGATTGATAGAAGAAGAAAAGTGAGGGGGAATTATCTTTACACGGACGAAAAATTTTCCTACCACCGAGAGATGGATTTTTTTAAATAAAATTACTTTATTTAGTAGTGTGGTGTTAAGACACGATTTTGAGAAAGTAAATGTTTGCATAAAATTAATAAACATGTCTTATTTGCAAAATATGTGTTGTGAAAAAATATTAGGGTATGAAAATATGTTAATGAGTGTTTTCAATAAATCAAAATGGGAAGATTAAAGTAACTTTGTGATAAAATTTTTTAACAATGTTTTTGTATTTTTCGACCACTTACCATTTCTATTCGTATAAGAATGTTTTTGTTTTCCAGGAAGAATTTATTTTTTTGAGTTAGAAAGAAAGTGGTTTCTGAAGATATAAGTTTCTGAATGAAGAAGTATTTTTGTTGCTGAAGAGTTTTGAAAGTGGATGTGAATGAAGATTAAGAAGTCATAAGTTAAAAAGTTTTTCAATCATTCTAAATTAAATTAAACCATGATTTTATAATCAAAAAGTTATCACAAATCATGTAATAATCGATGATAAAATGTTTTGTAATAAATAGTGGATGTTTTTTGAAGAAATTAAAACCACTAAAAAGAAGAAGAAAATAAGATCTAATTTTTTTTTCTGAGAAAATTGGAACCAACATTCTACAAACTTCAGAAGCATCATTAAACACAAATTGAAAAAAACATTATATACAAATCGATACCACCATTCTTTACAAATCTGAACCATCATTCTAACCAAAATCAGAAACATGTTTCTGAGAAAATCAAAACAAGATTTCTACGAATAATCAAAACCAATATTCTAAGAATATCAGAACAAGTTTTCTAAAAGAAAATCAAAACCAAGATTATATAGAAATCCAGCCTAATTTATTTTTAAATTAGGATCTAACAGTCTATATATATTTTAAGAAACATTCTTAAAAAATCATAAAAAACATTCTAATGAAATTAAAACCAACATTATGTGAAAATTGGAACCAATATCTTATCATACTTAAAATGATATGAAAAGTTGAAGAATTAAAACAAGAACTTCAATTTTTTATAATTCATGGAGAAATTTAAGTAGGTATCAAGAATTCAAATATTAAATACTAAATGTGATAGATTTGTAGAGCTTTTGAGATTTAAGGAAGTGGGAAATATTTCAAGTTTCCCACCATTGGTTTTTGAGTTTCCTAAAAATACTTTCTTAGACCATTCATTCATTTTCAAATTTTATATATGTGTAAATAGCGGAGCACTATAAAATTCAAATTGAAAAGTTAAAACTTGATAGAATAAAAATTTTATTGATTTTTTGAGTAGAGAAAAATCAGAATCACAATATTGAGAAAATCAAAACCATTATTTTGAGAAAATTAGAACAAATTTTCTAAGAAAATCGGATCCAGATTTTTGTTAAAATTATAACTGACATTATGAGGGTTGAGTAGATTCAACAAAGTCTTTATTACTTATTTGGATCAATTTTTTTATAAGAAAACATTGTAAACTGACTAGAGTTAGTATAATATTTTCTATTAGAAGATATAAGGAGTCTAATGGGAGTTGGCATAAGTTGTATTCAATTCTTCATAATAGTGAATTTACAAATACCCTTGGGAGTGGCTATAATAAGGATGTAAGTTCTCACACTAAAGCCAAACCATGTAAATATTGTGTGCTTTTATTGATTACCTAACTTTTCATACATGAGTATTTACTAAATGCTGATACAGATATAAATAATAGTAGTTTATAGGGGTTAAGTTTCTAAAACATTTGAAACTTATAAAAAGTGAGCAACTGATTCAACCACATTTATTAGTTTTTATTTGATCCTTGAAACTTCCCCAAGAATGGTCAGTTATGTTATAAAAAAATATGGTTGTCTATGTTATAAAAGAAGGATCGGTGGGTCTATTATAGCCCTCTAATTCATTGGGAGAAGATGGATATCTCATGAGATAATAAGAACTAGAATTGGTAGTGAAACCAATTCGGTAATGGACTTTTTCCATCATGATAGTATTGGGAGTGAATCTCAACTAAGTAAAAGACTGGATTGGGAGTGAAAACAAACAAATCTGATAGTTTAATCAATAATTAATGACTAAGGAAATTATTTTTTGTGGTTTTGTGCATTCTATATAATAATTTCTTATACTTATGATATATTCCATTGGATCAAGATTTATTATTGATGATTATACACCCCTGTGTATTATGTATTTTGATTGAAAAAACAGTGTTCCCTAATTCATGATCAAATATTATTTTTTAATTAGGTATGATTATTTAATTTTTTGATCATGTTATTATACCCTTGTGATTATCAAATAAAAACATAAAATCATTTATTAGTATCTCTTATTTATACCCTTAATAAGCACTATATCTCACCCTTTGTTATGTTTTACCTTCTCTGTGTTGTGAAGAAAGGATTTAATAATGATATTTTTAAGAATATATATAGTTGAGATGAACATAATGAGAAATGTTTTATATCATTTTGGTATAAATTGTTTGGTATCCACGATTCTAATGTTAGTAAACATTTATAGTTCTAGTATGGATTATATTAATATGTAATTAATGTTATTCTAAAAAAATTTAGTATTTATTTTTGAAATGATAGGGTCACTATATTAGTATACAAGAAATGATCGATTAATAAATAAGGAAAACATGTTTTTATAAAATTATAATAATCCACACATGAATCATTACATAATAGGTCTATTAATGATGAAAATTTGGAATGGGGATTATGGGAAAGAAGATAATTTTCTATGGTGATAGGTAGCACATCAATAAAATTAATTGAATGGGATGAGAAGTATTATGAGGGGCGAAACATAGAATCAAGTATCTAAAATTGGAAAATTTCAAAACCAAAATCCATATACAATTTACCATTGTGGGAATTAATTATTGTTTTGGTGATTTTTAATAATTTCCTCCCCAATTTAATGAGTGCATTTCTATTCAACCTATTATCTACCATTTTAATCACATAAACATTTGTGGTGAGAATTATGTTTTAAACATCACAAGACCCTTATCTAGAACACCCTTTGGGTGTGTGGTACCTTTTATTTGAAACTGAACAACTATTCAAGTGGGTTTTAGTTTCTAAAACTATAATTATAAAAAAGTGGAGCAAGACATCACTTATAAAGATGAAACAGAATCAATAAATACAATAGAAATTATAAATTCCCATATAGTACATGGAATCGAGAATGATCTAGGATCCAATGACTTAGTGGGTTGTTATGCCTATATCAATAATAATAATTTCCAACCAAGATCCCCTTTTCATGTCCCAAAATACAGCATTTGTGTGATCAAATTTCTTATAAGAACATTCAATATCGGCAAATTTTCATGATATCATTATTCAATTGAATGTTAACCTACACCATTTTAAATGTTTCCAAGATTTACCTACCATGTATATTTTATTTTGGTTTCTATGGTATGGTGGTCCTTTGGGGTAATAAAAAAGGTATGATTGGTCTAGTATGGTGGGACTTCTCTCATTAGAAGGATTTTTTTTTCATTTTATCATCTAATATGGTGGTAATGGTCATTTTTGTAGGAGAATATGACTCTATACATAATGAAATTTAAATTTTTAGTTGTCTTCCATTCTAAATGGTGATAAGACTAATAGTTAACATATCTATTAGGTTGACTATAAGAATACATGCTAGTTTACTAGACCCTTGATTTCATCTATACCCCATTAATTTAGTGACTAGGCCTAATTGAGTTTTTCAGTCTTGTATTGATTCTTTTTAAATTTTTATTGAATTTATTTTTAATAAATTATATTTCACTTGGTTTTCTAGTATATTATTGGGTTTGGGGGGGGGGGTTTTTAAATTCCATTATTATGTTTACGGTTTTTGGGTCATTTAGAGGATAAATACGAAACCCTGTATGATTTCTTGAATATTGAGGTTGGTAGGAATACCAGCTTCCCTTTATGATTGGTTATCATTCCATGTATAGTTGTATGGATAGTACATTTCATTCTCATTTTTTGGTTGTATGGGTGGAATGTGAACATTTTTTCATATCTTTGAGAAAGTTCTCATAGTTGAGGTAATTAATCAGAATTAGGGGTTTTAGTGGAAATTATACTTTAATGAAGTATAAGAGGTTATTTGGATTTAACATGGTAAGTGTACTCTGATGGGGAAAGGGTACACACCACTTCAAACCTTATTTCCAAATTATTATAAAAATTGGAATATTTAACCTCCTGGACTCCAGTGATGGGTACAGTCGATCTAAAACCACATTTTTGAGTGTTTTGTGCCATATTTTTATAAGGATCATTACAATGATTACATTATTCTCCACTAAAGAACCACTTATATAAGAAACAAAAATATTATGATCTATAGTAATTAATAAATTATAAAAATATTATAATAAACATTGATAACTTATTCTGTGGTTTGAAAAACTTTTAGAAATTCTTTTAAAACATTCATAGTATTCATGATTTGTTTCTTCTATCTGATCTCATTCCATATAATATTTTTCTTATTATTTTAGTTTTCAAGGATTGAAAATATTTTTCATGAAAATTTAATTTCCTTTCTGCAAAGAATCTTAAATGGATTTTTATACAGTAGAAGAAGTCATTTAATGTTCCTTCCAAAGAAAATAGAAAATTCCCAAAGTTTTAAAATTTTCATAGGTACACATATATGTTTTAATGTATAATTAAATATGTGAAATTAATTTATGTGTTTAAATGATATTTATATTAATTTTTTTTTGATTTTTGAAATAATTGAATGATATTGAATCATTGTTACTTTTTTAGTGCTTCAACATGTATTTTTATATCTATAGGTTGAATATAAATATCAAGCAATGTTCGTGGCATTAATTTTTAGTCATTTTCTACCATGTTATATACATTTATTTCAATTTTAACATTAGTTATATATGAGTAATGGTTTAGAGGAGTGTCTTTTTGTGGTGTGTCATTCTAAAAAGTATTATTCTATAGGTTATGATGTTGACCGTGTAAGTTTATATCCTATTTAGGTTTTAAAGGTGGTAGTTTACTAAATGAATAGTGTTTTTACTTGAAAACTATAAAAAACAAGTTAGAAAAGAAAATTTTATAAAAATCGTGAAAGAATAAATATAAAAACATATATAAATAGAAAATAGACAAATATTTTAAAAAATACAATCAAAACATGTAGAAATTCCATGGAACAGTTTCGAAATATAATTGTGTCTTCCTGACACAACAAATTAAAAATGTTTGTAAACATGATTTATAGTATTTGGAAGACCCGATAATGTCTCTTAAGTATATTTGAAGTTTCTTTTGTTTACATTTTAATGTGTTTTATAAAATAAAACTAAATTAGAAAGGGTATGAAAATATTTTTATGTAAATAATGAAAGAAAAAACAATTTTATTTTATGAAACGAAGTTTTTTTTGAGTGAAATGTAACAAGGTTATCATTGTAAGTATACATCACAAAATGTTATGTTCATTATTCATAGAGGTTCATTTAGGAACTGGTTAATTCATTGGATGAAGTTAATTGGAGACTTTATTAACCGTTATGTCATTACATCAATGCATATAGTGAAATAACAATCCCATATACAAGATCCAACCCTTATGTATTGTATAATAGTTTCAAAATAAAATTTATATCTTAGATATATGTTAAATAAATAGATTAATGAGTTATATAATTTCAATAACATAGTTCACACATTCTAAATCTCAAACTAACCATCTAGAAACAATGATCATTTAATTTTCTCACAAACCAAATTCAAATCAAATTAAAATTATGATAAAATTAAATTAAATGTTTCTAAAACCAAAATATAGTAAACCAATAGCTTATATGAGGAACACTAGACATTCACTATGTGATCTAGTATTAAAATATCAAAATTACACACAATCGTTAAAAATGTGTGCGATAGCCCAAGAAAAACACACATACATTTTAAATCATATTAAAAATTCTAACATTTCATCACCTAAATATTAACACAATACTATAACCCAAAAATTTTGTGTATCTAGATTTTAGATGATAACCAACTCATTTTAAAATAATTTGAAAAATTCCCCATAGTCTTAAAACATAGGGTCACCTTCTAGGCATGTTATATGATACACACTTATTCATATCCTATAAAATGGAAATAAAATAATGTGGTGAGATCAGATACTCAATAAGTGAAAACAAATGGGATAATAATATAAAATCATAAGTGACAATAGGATGCTCAATAAGTGAAAACAAATGGAATAATTATCTAGAATCATAAGTGAGAATAAGATGATCATGTGGATATAATAACTCAATCAGGTACATGGATAGAATATAATATAATCATACCTAATAAAACATAAATCATAAATCATAATTCATGATATAAATCTTTTTTTCTAAAAGAATATAAAGGAAATAATAGTTTTGATACATGATCCAACAATCATTAAAACATTACATATGAATATGAATATAAAAATTAAATAAATTAAATAATAACATTGTGAACACAGTTAAGAAAAATAATCTCCATGAACAAACATATGAACTTATACACTTGTAATACCTTCCAAACAAAAACATGTGATAATACTTACCCACAGTATTGTCCATGACGAAACACATGAACATAGAAACCTGCAATCTTGTTCACACAAATACTTATGAACATAGATTCATAAAATCATGTCCATGAACATATATGTGAGCATAGATTCAAAGAATCAATTTTACTCACATACATGTAATCCTATATTCCCTTAATCATGTCCACAAAAAACATTCGAACCTATATTTCAATAATATTTTTCCCATAAATACTTATGATCTGAGCTTCTTGAAATAATTTCCATGAATGAAATCACTATAAAATGAGATATAAAACATTACCCATATCATTATAGATCTATAATAGACCCACCAATAAAATAATGATAAACAATACATATATGAGGATCAAGAACATAAAAAAAGTAATTATCCCATTATAGCTTCAGTAACCTATTTGATGGAAATGAGTTTCATGAAATCATTTGTATGAAATTATCATAACCCATATACAGAAGGAAGGTGGATGGTATCACGAGAGAATATTATCTATGAAGAATAATAATTATTAATTTATTTTGACATTTATTTGAACCACTTTCATAAGTGAATTAGAAATTTTAAATGGAAAATAGTAAGAAATATCATTTTCTTTTGATTGAATTTTTTTAATGTAAAATAATTTATAAAATAGTAAAATATAAATTACGTTAATAAAAACAAATAAATTAGTGATTTATAATATTAAATAAAATTGATGAAGATGGTGGTAAAATTTATTAAAAAAATAAATTATTTGAAATAAGATTCCATTCTAACTTTTTCAATGATGTTAAAAGTCAATGAAAATGTCATGAATAGAAATTTTCGAAAAAATTTATGTAAAACGTTTATAATAAATTTCAAGCCTATAGAAAATAAATTTATTTAATTTTTTATAAATATAAAAGGCCACCTATAGAAAAATAAAAATAATATTGATATAGAGGAAAAGTTTTTTTGAACGATTAGAATAGATAATGCTTGTCCCTCATACTTAAATTATTTTGTAGAACTATGAATCATAGAGAGTTGAAGTTGATTGAAGACATGAAGACCCCAATAATAAAAAGAAGAGAAGAAAAAAGAAGGGAAATAAAAGTAAAATATCATGAAATTGCCTATATTGAAGATCCATAAGAAGGAATATCAAAATCATCGTGTAATTTGAAAGAATACCCTTTCCTTTACTCATAAATTTCAAGAATGAAATTTAACCCCTTAGATGAATTCCTTCCTTCATGTCATAGATTCCTTCATAATGTTGGATTTATTTTTCCTTAATAGTACATTTTTCTACCCAATTTCTTAGTATGATTTGGAAGATGCGAAATAGGAAGTGATTCAAGAGGCAGATGAATGGTTTGAGGAATTTGGGAGGCGTAGAGGAGGGATCCATTAAATAGTTAGTTTTTAGTGGAATTTTCAAAAAATATTCATTCTTAATGTATAAAATTTTCATATTGGAGGGAATTTTTCTTGATAAAACATGATATATCACCTATAATAGGTTCTCATGTTGCCCCATGACATACATGATGTGAATTCCCAATCCCCCAAGATAATTATTAGAATCATATGAATTGAAAATCAAACACTAGGGATTATTTCACATAATAAATAACTTAAAAGAGAAAAAAATTCAAATGGAATTCCGATAATAGGAGTCCAAAATTAGACTTCCATTCCAATAAAATGAGAAATAAGTAAAAAAACCAAACAAGGGATTATACATAAATAAGATGGAGTAATACATAAGAAATAAAGAAAACACAATGTAATAGATGTATAAATCTAAAAAAAAGATATTTTAAAAGCATAACCAACCTAACTGGTATAACTACTACAATAAATCACCTAACACAATATCCATGTGAATCAATAAGTCACAATCCAACATTAATAACATGAGTGGTCCATGATCAACTAGAACTGATCACGAACCTGAATCTATAATGATAAAGTGGGTATAATAATAAATCTCAGTAAGTATGAAAAATAAAACAAACACTATAATATTATTATTATAATTATAATATACCTAATATAATGTAAATTAATACTAGTGATCATGGGAACCAATAAGAATAAGGGATACATCTAGAAAACAATAAAATATGACTCATCTAATTAGAACACCTAATTCAATCTAACATCTCTGATACTGAGTATTTACCAAAGTGGCATAACCAGGTAGAAAATTCCTAAAATAGGATTGATCCATACTAAGTATCACTATTTATAGTGTTATTAAGAAATACTGTATCATTTTCTCTTAGTAGTTATTCAAGAAATTCTTATTTTCCCGTGATGTATAAAATTTATGTGAGCAAAAAAACAATCATGTATGAATATAAGGACACCAATCAACTAATAATTTCACCCCACATTTCAACACACATTATAAATCACCCCTTCTCTTTCATTGATAAAAATAATCATTATAAATATTCCCATTTTTATGAAATAATCACATAATTAAAAAGAAATATTTTTTCAATGTAAACTAAAGGGTATGGTATAATGAAGGATTTCCATATGAAAAGTTTTAATTAAATGTTCCAACTAGGAATTACATGTGTCTTTACAAAACAAATTTATAAGAACCACTTAAAAAATATAAATCACACCATTAAAAATTTAATAAATAACATAAAACAAATTAAAAAACTAAATCACATCTTCAAATAAAAAAATTACCATCAATTTAGGAATTTTATGAAACACAAATTCTGAATTGTCATGCAAAACCAATTGTACCATATTTAGGATTTGTGAAATATTTTTAGAAAATTTAGAATCATTTGAAACATTAATTTTCATTTATAAATTCCTTAAATATAAAAATATAATACCCTTTAATAGAAAAGAAATAATTCAAACTTAAAAGAAATCGTGATTCCAAAATTTAATAGAAATAGAAAGTGGAAACTATATAAAAACATATCTTCTACTATATGAGGTGATAATAAATACTGAAGAGGAAATAAAAAACCATATAGAACCATGATAAAGGAAAAAACACAGATATACCCAATCATAATCACCCCAAAAACACCCTAGGTCTTTCAGATCATAACCGAGAAACATCATGGTAGAATATTGATGAATGAGATAGATAATAGATGTAAAGGGATTTATTCGCTCAATAATTTTACCTTAAATATTGATGAAAAACAAATGAATCACAATAGAAAATAATATATAAGGTAGGGTTTACACAAAGGGGTTGAAATGGAAAATAAGAGGTGAAACATGGCGCTAAAAAAATAAATTGGCATAGGGTAACCATTGTAAAAATAATTCTTTTTAAATTCAAGGAGACATCATTCATGGAATAATACATTGTTAACTTCATGAATCTCTTCTAAAAAATTTTTAGATCCTCTGTCTCGATCCTTTCATTTCCTAAATTGAACTTTAATTTGGTTAATGACTACAATAAAATAGTCATTCAGAGACCCCCTAATGTAACCCAAAACATCATCAAAACCACAATAAACATAAAATAAACCAATACTATTAATAAATATGACCATTGTAGAATATGGGTGTGGTAATTCTCCCCACCATTACACTCTCTATAGCCAAAAGGTCACCATGTACCAAAAAAGGAAAATGGACAAAGAGGTCTAATAAAAAAAAGTGACAGAGTCACATTTACGAAAATTTACCAACTCCACTTACATCAACTAAAACTATGAAAAATAAATATATCAAAAATATATGACTCACACTAAAAGGATCAAAAAAATTATTTTAAAATGCAGATGAAAAGTGGGTCTCCTCGCTATTTTGGAACCCACTAGTATGGTGGATCTACCAAAAAAGGGAATCACCAAAGGAACATTATGATATACAAACCAATTTCTAACCAAAATTATCTCAAATGAATAGCCTAATCAAAATGATTTCACTAAATCCAATGAACCTCAGACACTTCTATAATGAGTCCTAATACCTTTAGATTCAAAAAATATAAATCCAAAGAGAAATGATGAATGTAATCTAATAGAATGGGTGGATAAAATGGAAAGTAAGGGAGAAAGGAATGCCTCCCAAAATGTTCCAAAATATCCTTAAACAAAACCACAACACCAAATCACATTAAAAGAAACATTCTCAGAAAAAGAGTGCTACTTCATCAAATGAAACCCTTGAAACATGGAATAAAATTTGTGAGACATAAACTATAAGAATTATTAATCAAAACAAAAGGATCTATATACATAGGCCAAATTAATGATATCAATAACATAGTACTATAGTCCTAAAACACCACTCATAGTGGTCCCCAAACAAAATTTGTCAAACAGTAGCCAGTGTATCCACTTAATCGGTTCTATATCTATCTTAATTACATTAATCAACCTCCCATGTTTATTCACACAACAAAATTGATATTATATATCTCACCAAAACCAAACAACAAAACAATATCATAATACCTACCACAATAATGGGGCATTAGAAAACCCATATACAATTACATCCACATTTACCAATACAAAAGAAATCATATGCCAAATAATCAAATTTTACATAAAACTGGGATGAGTATGAAAAATACATTCAAAAGTATAATTTATGAAATATCACCTGACTCCCAAACGAAAAGTTTCTTCAAATTAAATTTTATATCCATGATGAGAAAAATAACATAGAGGGCCATAGTTTCACTCTCCAATGATCAAAAGGTATAAAACATCACATGATATGAAGGAAAATGTTAGGAATGGAACAATGGAAATAATAATTTAATACTAAAAAAGTGGGTTTGGAATACCAATCCACTGGGAGTATGGGTAAAAACAATAATTAGAAAGGGTATATTTCATCCCCATAAGACATATTTATGAATGAATTATTGAAGGTAAGAATCTTCAAATCCTTGAGACTATTATAGGATAAATTCATCAGATAATACGAGAAGCACTAGAACAATAAATTTCTATAAAATTATAATCCACATTCTTGAAAATATAAGTTCCAACAAAAATTAAGAAACCATAAAATAAATTAAAACCACTAAAAAAATTCCCTGAAAACCCACACAACAGTTTTAAATCACAATACCCCTTTTAGATCACTTCAAACCTGATCATAAATTTGAAATCATAAAAAATACATTTCAATATATTTTTAGATAATTTTCAAATATTAAATTTTATTTTGAAAATAAATTTGAAACAATGCATATACATCATTAAAAGTATATTCATTTTCTCACAACCATTAAACTCTATCTTTATTCCATATTGGATAGCCTTTTCAATAGATTTGAAACATCACTTGTAGATCAAAATTGTTATTATAAAATAACCTATTGAAATCCATTTATAAATTCTGACACACCATTGTTTCAAAAAAATATTTAACATGTCATCATTATAAATTTCAAAATATACCATTCATTATTTAAAAAATGTTTATATTTTAAATCATCCTCCATTTCCACTCAAAGGTCTCAGACCAGCAATAAAATATCACATTATTAGTTTGAAAAACAATACTATTAATTTAATATCAAATCCATATCTATTTTAATGTAACCATAATTAAAAAAATACTTTAACATTTTTCAAAAGAATGAATTAACCACTTTAAAAAAATATATTTTTATGTTTCTAAATCTAATAAAACAAAATAAAATAACAAAAAATATATATATAATCCCCAATAAATAATGTAAAATAAGATCCCCCAAAATCCCCAAATAAATCTATGTAAAATAAAATCCAATAAAAAATTTATAAGTGGATAGTTGCAATTAATTATTTAGATACATGGTTTTTATACTATGAACCAACTGTTTCACGCAATTGGAAGGAGAGTAGTTTCATTCTCATGGGATCCACATCGATTTCTAGGATATATAAGAAAAATTTCCATTTGAGTTTATCCCTTAAATTTTACTCATAAACTATAGAATACTTCGAGAACATATATACAAATGAATATAATCTTATTCATGAAAAACCCAAACAATAACCTACCAAATATAAGAAAAATAAACCAAATAATTCATGACACGTAATGTGAAATCCAATTAAATCTCTAGGTTCATAGTGTGTAAGAGAAATCAAAGATTTTCCTACACCAACATCTCAAGTTCCTATGATCACATCTTCAATATTCTAGACGCACCCAAATATCATATGGAGGTTATAGAACCCAAGAATACTAAAGAAACTAGGCTCTAATATAATTTTGTCACAAAACGACATGGCCTATCCCATGTACATGGTGCGTGTGTTGGCCCATGATATACCTTAGAGAAATTGTCGATATCCCTGGGTGGAAAAAAATCATAGGAATCATATTGAAATATTTTGGATGATTTTTAACAATAATGAACATTAACTGTGTAGTTTAATTATAATGAAATTATTGTATCAATATTCTATATATTAGACATCTATGAAACAAGAATATGTTATAAACTATTAGACAAACCAAATAGAGAATAACATGTAAATAATATGGATTCATACATAAGTAATAAGTAATTTTTTTTTGAAAAACATACATAATTCTAAAATATAGTGTTTTACCTAATTTGATGACATGGATGATACAAATACTATAAAAATAAATATAAAACAAATAATCTCACATCTCAATTTCTATATATCATTATAAGAAACCATCCAACCTGAAAACCATGATAAAACTATGAGATACTAGAATAGATATTGAACCTGAACATGAAATGATAAAGTATGTGTGAGCATCAATCCCATAAGGACTTCCAAAAATACCATATCCAAATACATTAACATTAAAGACAAGAATTAATTTTTTTAGTTTGAAAATCATGTTTATCAAATTTATTATGTTTAAATTATGTTTAAAAAGTTGAATAATAGTTAGTTTCCCTAACCTTTTAAATAGTCCCATTAAAATAGTGATTTTTTAAAAATTCTAAATAACTAGTTCCTTAAATATTTTTTAGGGAGAGAAACCAATCCATTTTTAAATCATTTATATCATCAGTTTCCCATTTTAATGAAAATAATGAAAATTAATTCAAAATAAATTCAAATTGGAGAAATAATAGTTGTAAAAATAATTTTATACTTATGTAAACCCAATATATGAAGTAACAAATAAATCTAATCAATACAACATACCTATATACAAGTGATATTTAGAACCTATGAGGTCATGGATGACATCATAAACCAATACAAACATGAATCACCCAATCATCACACTGGATGCAATCTTACTACCCTAAATCATAATATCTCTCCAACTAGTCAAATTGAGTTGAAAATTATCAAATAAATTCATTATTCATACAATGGTTTAATATATAGATCATGGACCTAAACTTGTGCAACATAATATCTCAGAAGTTCCACATGATACTCTTGATTTTTAATTTTTTAAAAAAATTGGTGCAAAAAACTATCATATAAAAATATAAAGATAATTGTTAATGAATAAGATCACCCTCACCTCTTTACGACATTCAGATAAATAACCCCTTATATTTTATTCATAATAACAACCAAATTAAATACCCCCTTCTAGTGAATGTGATCTAAGAATGCATTGTATATTGATATCAGATTAATTTATTTCCTACATATGCTAGTATAGTTGGTGATTACGATATCATAATAACTTGGAAGGTGTTGAATGTATGTGAGACCAAATAATCTTTTAAAACCACTCAAGAAAAGTTAAAAAAAGTGACATAGGAAGGAAATTATTGTGATAATAAACCAGTTGGGATGAAAATTAGATAATATAAATAGGAAAAAATAACAATTTATGTATAAAAAATTAATATATGAGAAAGGGAGATTTTATTGTATTTTTTTATCTTTATTTCCCTTGATTCATGCATGTAGAATAATCTCATAAGAACTAATTGTAAAGAGGATTAATATATTTTCATATGTTCAACCTAAATTCAAATGAATCCTAATGTTTTTCAACTAGAGAATCCACTTGATCAAAATATTATGAATCAGTTCTCACTATGTCAAAATTTACATTTGAACTCTGTGCACTAATAGAAATATTGACTTTCAGACTAATTAAATATGTTTGATTAAATTAAATTAGATTCAATATTAATTGTCACATTATGATTAATAAAATTTAAACATTTTAAAACGATTAATAGATAATTATCCGTAATGAATTAGCTTGAATGGTGTTCAAATGATTATCAACACAATCTAATTCTAAACAAAAAAAACATAACAAATTATCTTGTTTGTGAAATAATCATTCAAAAATATATTCATCATAAAAAATTGGTAAATTTAATGAAGTTGGGAGAGATAGTTGTAATTTTAAATTCAAGTGTTTCTACCCTCTTCCAGGTTAATGTGGATTCCAATCCTATCGGAAAACTTTTCATGATACCTATTTTACGATTCTCTAATTCCATATTGAGTGATCACTACAATTATCCCCATGTTCTATAAATATAGCTTAGTTGTATTCCAACGTCCCACCCTGATAGCATAATCACATCTCCTAAACTATCTCTTGGTCCACCACGTGGCATGCCTTGACTTCAAATCATCTATCATTGGTAACCCATGAAAACCCCTACAAGTCAAATGCGATCCTCCCATAAAAAAATATTTTAACTCCATGTTATTATAATTAATGAGTACACATATAAATCCAGTCTCTTCAATCATTTCAAACAATATCCTGAAGATTCATGTGATTTAATTGAGCAGAGATGTGTTCCCCCATGTTTTATTTTATAGTTTTAGGGAACATGTGATAATATCAATTAATATATTTTAATTAGATACAACTTTGGATACAAAAAAATTACATTTATACAAGTATTTTGATATTGTATCTAAACCTTAATGGGCCACTGAAAATATTGTCCTCCATCGTTTATACATGATCCCAACTCAGCTTATACCTTCAGACATCTAAAATTGAGGAAAATGAAATATCATTAAAGGAAATCATTTATCACCAAATGTGAACTCATATATATTTTAACAACCACTGTATATACGTTGATTGACCCCCCTTACTTTATTTTCTTCAATCAAGACCCTACATATACTTTAGATCCAACGAGAAATAATTTATTCAGCACCCTCGCTTCGACATCGACGCATCTTTAAATATTTGAATTCAAAGTCGAATCTTATTGGGAAATAAGACGTAGGATCATTATGGTAATAACTTGACTTACCTATTCATGAAAATTTTGAAAAAAGGAATCATCAGTTAAAGATGGTGAGAATCACTTTGTAGAAGTGATAACCACATGGCTTCAACTGGATTATCGATGAAGCATAAATTCATTGAGTAATTAAACTAACCACCTTGTGTTCACACATATTTAGTAGATAAACAAAAACACAAGGGTAATTGAAATCCACTAAATTATAGAAAACATGAACTTAAAATTTTATAAAACATAGCATTAAAAATATTACTTGATCAAATATTGATTCAACTAACTTTATTTAATTTTTTTATCAAATCTCAATCCTTACATGAGAAAATTTAATATAACCTATGAAACAATTAACAATTTCGGCATAAAATTTAATTGATAATTATAAAATCATCATTTTTTAGTGATCAAGATCATGAATATAAAATCCAATACACTAAGGTTTCATCTTAGGATATTGGATGACATTCATTTAGCCCTATCTTAAAATTTCACAACTTTAATTACTCATCAATGATATCAATGATTAGATTAATTTTCAATAACCAATATTTATGGGTTAAAGTTTCATACTTATCTAGGATCACTCATTTTAAATCAATAATTATTTGACATTCGTCTTTATTGATGAAATTATTAGGGAGAAACTTATTCCTTGTTAGTTATAAATCCTCCTTGGACTGGAATTTTTCAAAATCAAAACAACCATAGATCAATATTCATCATATTCTCAATCAGAATAGGTTCATGCTTCTGGATCCTTAGTTGTGTTATCCCAGATCATAGTATGTGCACAAATTCTGGTCATCCTAGCTGAACTCCTCAACCAAATCTCAGTTATGGGAAATATAGCTTCAAACTCATCAATCCCTTAATATTTATGTCATTTTTCCCTCCATCATAGATTGAAAACTCCATTATCAATCATTTAGGTCATGATAAATATCTAATTTAGTATATTAGTCAATTATTATAGCCTATATTACATTTAAACATCACAAAAACATGAATATTTCCTCTTGTGGTATCTCTTTTTCTATATAGTCGATTGGGTACCTCTTCTGTAACACCCCAAGATTTCAAAGTACATTATTTCTTCAAAGTAATTAAATAACATGCACTAGATGCAATACCGAGTTCTAGCACACCATGACATACCAAACTAGCTATTCAAAAGAGGTTATGAAAAGTATTAACTGAATTTTGAACTTTATATAATCCTTATAATTTTAGAATCCATATTGTGAATTTCTTATACATAATTTAAGAACAAATTCATTTTTTTCCAGATAAAAGAAGTATTTTTTACGAAATGAAATTTTACCGCCTTTTAATGGAAAAACCTCATTAAATCCAATATTTGAAATATTTATATATTCAATTTGATAAAATAAACTTCTTATTTAGAATTGGGATATAATAATTTAGTTTTAATAAATTTTTGGTGTTTTTTTGATAACTTTCATATTTGGGAGAATAGTGAAAATACTATATTTTAACTGAAAACAACTATTTTAATCAAAATAATTTATAGTGTTAAATTATAAATTTTAATGGTATGAAAGTATAAATAGATTATATTTTTACCATTTAATCCAATTCTGGTCATTGTAAGTAATTTCACTTTGATATTGGACATAAACAAGTGTCAATGTTTTGATAGTTATGGTTTCTTAAAAATACGCCTTTTGGTTTTGACAACGGGAATTAATTTTAAATTAATAAATGAAACTTCTATGTATTTAATTTTGTAAAATAGACTTCATTTTTGAATTTGGAATATCAAAATTAGTTTAGGGTGAATTTTTTTATTTTTCAGAAAGCTTTCAATTTTTGATGAATAGTGAAAAACACTCAGTTATTGTTTAAAACCAAATTTTTATTTAAATAATTATTTATTTTATTTAAATTTATTTTAGTTCAAAATAGATACATAATACCTATATATGTTCAATGTAATTCATTGGAGTCATTTTGTAATAATATTAGATATTTAAACTTTTATTGAACATTTCACCGTCTTTTACCCACCTCCTAAGAGAATTCGGAAATTCGCATGAAACTTAATTTTACCGCATCTGTGAGGTAAATTCAAAAAATATCAGAGACAAAGTTGATATCAATTAGAAAAATGTGGTTCAATAAGATAAAAATAATTTTTTGGTGAATATTAACTTTTTACTTTTATTTATCACGGTTAAAAGTAAATAGGGTAATTAAGGGTAAAATGATATTATTATTACCCTAACACATGTCCTAATTCTATTGGATAAGTGTAATTCTACCAAAAACAACCTTAGGAATAAAATATGATCCTTTAGGTCCACTCGGATTAGATTAGGACATTTATTATTATTTAATTCAAAGAAGAGTTAAAAGAGTTAAAATCAATGTTTAATAACTAAAACATTTTTAATATAGGGTTATACATAAGATAAATTCGACTATAAATATTAAATATAAATATAAGAATATTTAATACATAATGGTATTTTATTTATAATTTTTATACATTAAATAATAAAATTTATTTATGACACAATGATGATGCGGTAATTACAGTATTATTGAAAGATTAAAATAATTGACATTACAAATATCAAAATAAATGTAATTTGAGACTTTTTATAAAGTACACTAATTTTATATGTTATTATGACTTGTTAGGGTTGGTTAGATCAATTTTGTTTTGAAGAAATCATGCTGTTAGGATTTTAACAAAAAAAATACCAAATAGTGTCAAATCGACATAAAATAGTTTTTAAAACAAATATTATATTATTAATTGTTATAATAGTCTTAAAAATCTAAGGATTGGAGAAAAGACTTATATAATAATATATATGAAAATAATGAACCAATTGGGGTTTGATTGGCATTTTACAGTAAGTTTATTTTCCATATAATATAAAAATACAAAGAGACATGGTAAATGTCAAACTATTTAACTAAGAGTTAAATTTAAATGTTAAGGTTAATATTGTGAGCTAAACCTATATAAAACATATTGGTTGAGTGGTTTTCGACCCATACCCACCGTAGCCTTTAAATAATTAATTTTGGAGCCATTAGAAACCGAATATGAATTTATTCTAAAATAATATTTTATGTTTTTCCTAATGTGCCCCTCACCCCTTATATAAAAAGAAACTTCCACTTCTCTCAAATTCACACCTCCAAAGCCATTTGGCTTGTCCAAACCCTTCTTAAATATCCTCCCAACTATATTATCTTAATCCTAGAGGCCTTCCTTTGGTCATAATTCCATCCTAAGGAGTCCTTTGGATCAAATAAAAATGAAGAACCCGAAGAAGAGGTAATGATTTCACCACCCTCTTTCAAGTTCACTTATTCTTCCACTTACTCTTTATTTTTTATTTTATTCTAAAATAATAACTCCAATATCTTATATATACTGTGTTGTTATTATAAATATGGCACAACTATATTAATTATTCTATCTATCTTATGAATGATAATGTCACCATGTGTGCATACGTACGGCTTACCGTCTCCTCTCCATGGTGTAATTTGTTATTCAACACTATGTTATTTGGATGGATATAATTATGAGTAATATTTATATAAATAATTCAAATAACATGATAATTTCTCTATAAAATTAATATACCATCCAATTCCACACCTTTAAGGTAATGATATTGTCGCTCGTGCGTACGTACGGATTACCGTCTCCACGACACAGTGAGATTCATTTCTACGTTCATCATTCATCGATGATTATAGAAATATATATTTCTAAAATGTATGTAATATATGACATAATAATTATAATTGATATATATATATATATATATTTACATATATCTTATTCACTTAGTTTCGTTCAATATGATATGAAAACAGAAACAAAGTTTATGCATACGTACATACTACTGTATCCATAAACAATGTTCTTCATTTAATATATATGTCTATTATACATATTTATATTCTAAATATATATGATATATAAATAATGTTTTATATTCTGTAAGTATTTAAATCTCGATCTAAGTGATACAATCAAGATTAACAAGTTAAAACACGTACGATATGGAAAGCGATTATTACGAGAAATGTTAATTTAACATGGAAGTTATAATTAAATTGGTAGTATAAAGTCATAAATGAATCATGTATTATGTCATAAATATTAATATGGTTCTGGTATAATTTAATAACATACTACGATCTTCATATATAAGGTTAAACATACCCTCGACTAAAGGAAAGTGCAGGGTAAGGGTTAATTTCACAATCTCTATATTATCCGAGGTTGTTTTTACGTAAGTATATTCTGGGAAATATTTATTATCCATGTCCATGTTTCATGAAATAGTTTTCGAATGGATTATTTTAAGGGACTAATTCTTACTAAAACATAATTTTAAATGTTTTAAATATTTATTCCTCTAAATCATTCTCATTAATGTCTATGTTTTCAAAATAGTTTTTAAGGAGTTATCTATATGTACATGAATGTTTTTAAAATATTAATTCCTTTAAAATGTTTAAAAGTGGTAGGGGACACTTTTATTCAAAAATGCCTTTAAATTTCTTCGTCTCTACACTATGTGACTTTTAAAATTTTTCAAGAAAAACAGATGTTTCTCACCAAGAATTTTACAAATCATTTTCATCTTTGTCAACATCCTTTGATGGATTTTAAACTTGTTTGAAGATGATTTATTATGATACAAATCATTCATATAGTATTGAAGGTTTTGTAATATGTTTTACTTTGGATGTGTTATTTTTATACCATTCATGGTTTATGGATAAAGTATTGACATTTCATATGCTTGTTTTAATATGAATGTTTATGTTATGTTTAAACCTTTTCATAAGAGAAATGCATTAGACATAGTATGTGATGGGTGGATCCTACTATTGCTCCTCGATGCATCGGTAGGTCTCATGAGACAAACTAGTGTCTTTTCACAGGGCCTTGACAAAATCTTATTTGTAGTCCTGGAAGAAGGCCTTTACTATGTGGTTATGAAGTCTGTCATTATGAATTCCATCATTATCAAAGTGGATATTGATATTGCATGTGATTATTATACTTGTAGAATATCCATGTAAGTAAGTAAATGGAATTATTTTGATTTATATTTTCCATATTATGATTAAGTTTATGTTGAAAAGGCTTTTTTATAGTCTTATACATTTCCTTAAATGTTTATCCTTATTTATGAACGTTTTCATTGTATTGTTATCATTACTGAGCATCTGAGCTCACCCATTTCTATGTTTTATTTTTCCAAAGATTCCAAGATGTATATTGTGATTGATATATAGGGTTAAGCTAAGGGAATATTGGCGTTATCAAAGGATTTTTTTTCTTTTATGTTAGAAAGTGTAATGTAACGTTCATGTATGTAATCTATTTTCCAAGACTGCTAAACTGATCAGTCTTTCGGGACTTGGTACCTTGTAATCATGCCAATGTTATGTAATAATGCACCGACTCTGGGTGACTTAGTTCGGGGCATTATAGTTGGTATCAGAGGATTTTTAGAAATAACCTTGGAAACAAGATTTAGATAAACTATGATTATAGTACATTACCCTAAGATATACTTTGAGGATTAGTATATAATAACTTCCTTGAATTTTGGAAATACAAAGATTTTGTGAGTTATCCAAGTAATACATCCATGTCATGAATCGAGTAGGTAGAGGCGGCTATGGAACATATGTACCTTGGGGTAAAACCCGAAAACACTGCTTTGATCTAGACTCGAATTAGAACTGGTGCACGACAATAGGCCTTGCTTCACTCTTGGTTACGACAATCCTGGGGGATATGCTTAGGATAATTCCCATTTTCTTTACAAATAATTATGAACGATTTACAAGTATATACCTCCTCAAAGAAAATATTTTTATGGATTATATCTTTAAAATGTTCAATTTACTTTAGGTATTTTACAAGTTTGGAAGTATTCATTATAATTAATAAACTGACCTAGTGTATGCCATTGTATAGAAATGGCGCCCAGTAGAAGGAATGTGAACTCCTACAATATGTATGATCCAAAGAGTAAGAAGGATCATATCATTCACGGTATTAAGCCAACATTTAGAAGGGAAATAGTCTCCCATTTATTCTCAAAATATAAAGAAATAGTATCACGAGTTAATAAGGTAAGTAAAGAATTCTCTGAGTCCTATGGCTTTGAAGGGAAGCAAGAGATGAAAAGGATGGAATAGAGAAAGATAGATAAAGGGAAGAGGGAAAAGAAGAATTTTCCTATATGTGATAAATGTGGAAATAATCACCTTGGTAAATGCTTGAAGGGAATGAGAGTCTGTTATAAGTGTGGAGAAAAGGGACACTGAGTACGTGATTGCAAGGGTATGAAAAAGGTTTCAAATGTAAAAGGCTTCATCTGCAAGGTGTTGAGACACTACGCGAATCAATGTACCCATCATCAGAGTATACCAAAAATAATGATATTGGATAACAATTAAGTTATGATACTACCTCAGATGAAGAGTAATGACTAGTGTTCTTATGTTGTTATTATAGAATTATTCCATTTGAGTGTTGTATCAACAATATACTGGTTATATGAATTATGGAGATAAATAAGGATTGTACTGCAATACTATTTTATTGAATATTTGAGATTATATGTTTCTAAGAAAAGTGACTTAATAGTAAGCTCCAATATTTGGAAAAATAAATGGTTGATGGAAATGTAGTCCTTAATATGGTCCTGATAATGAGGTAGTTATTTTGGAATAAGAGACGGTTGATTTAGATAAATTATATTGGATATTCTTGACTTCCATGGAACTGATTAATATTCTGTTTATTTCATCATTGATGGAATAGTCAATATTTTTGGATATAAGGAATATATCTAGTATTATATAAAGGATAAGGGAGCATGAATGTAATCAATAAGGTTTTATGGTAATTCAGGGTGTTACAATGTTTTAAAATAATACATGATGAAGGTGTTCACATGTTATTATGGGGCAAAAATGATCTTCATTGTGTTTAACTTCCATATAAATTTTGGAATGTGAGTTTAGATAGAATTATTTTGGATATTTCTAAAGGTTGGAATGGATTTTTTTAAATTGTATACTATTGTAAAGGTTATTTTTTTCCATAAAAAGGATAACTCGGAGGTTGGGCGGTAACCCGCCACGTCCATCAAGGCCGTGATACTTGAACCCGCAACCGAAGGGCGATAAGGGTGTATCACCTACCACTAGACTACGTGAAGTCCCTAGATTGAATAATGTAGTTTCTTTTTTTAAAGGCTCTGATAGGTAAATTATAAATTCATTTTTTTCGAACCCTATATGAATAGGATAAATAGAATATTTTTTAAAGTTATATTATCTTTTAGAGTGAAAGATGAGTTTGTGGTAGAAATTAGTTGAAGGATGGATCTCTACTTGTCAAGTATATATTTTTATCATCTCTTATTTTATGAAGAAATTAATTCTTAAACTTTAGGTATGGGATCTTAAAACTAAAAATATGTTATCCTAATACCTAATGATTTTTTGAACCGATTATATTTTAAATCATCATAAATTGATGGCTTTGGGGCCCTTAATTCTACAATTGTTAATGACAAAAGACCTTAATCACTACTTATAAATATTTACATTTTCCCTCCAATTATGTGTCTCTAATTTCTACAAATGTTCTCATAATATAGATCATAATTTGGGGGTGACTTTTTCATTCCCCTTTTTCTTCTTATTAAGACTAAATTTAATTAACCCAATTTCTGATGTGGGTTTTCCAACAAAGGTATTTTCTATTTTCAAAATTTTATTTTGGAAAAACAATTTCAAATTGAGATGACACAATTTTTTGAAAGAGGGAATAATGTAACACCCCAAGATTTCATAGTACGTTATTTCTTCAAAGTAATTCAATAACTTGTACTACACGCAACACTGAGTTCTAGTGCACCATTACATACCAAACTAGCCGTTAAAAAGCGGTTATGAATAATATTAACTAAATTTTTAACTTTATATAATCATAATTATTTTGGAATCCATATTGTGAGTTTATTAGATATAATGTAATAACAAATTCATTTTATTATATAAAAGAAGTATTTTTCAAAAAATGCGATTTTACTACCTTTAATGGTGAACCTTCTTTAAATACAATATTTGAGACTTTTATATATTAAATTTTACAAAATAAAATTCTTCTTTAGAATCTAGACATAAGAATTTAGTTTCAATAAATTTTTGGTGTTTTTCTAATAACTTTCATATTTGGGTGAATAATGAAAAATACTATATTTTAACTGAAAACAACTTTTTTAATCAAAATAATTTATAGTCTTAAATTATACATTTTAATGGTTTTGAAGTATAAATAAAATATATTTTTACCATTTAATCAAATGCTGCTAATTGTAATTAGTTTCACTTTGAGATTGGACATAAACAAATGTCAATCTTTTGATAGTTATTGTTTCTTAAAAATATGCCTTTTGGTTTTGGCAATGGGAATTAATTTTAAATTAATAAACGCAACTTCTATGTTTTTAATTTGGGAAAATAGATTTAATTTTTGAATTTGGAATTTAAAAATTAGCTTAGGGTGATTTTTTGGTATTTTTCTGAAAACTTTCAATTTTTGATGAACAGTGAAAATCAATGAGTTATTGATTAAAACTGACTTTTTATTTAAATAATTATTTATTTTATTTAAATTTATTTTAGTTTAAAATAGATTCATAATACCTATATATGTTAAATATAATTAATTGGAATCATTTGTAACAATATTTGATATATAAAATTTTATTAAACTTTTCACTGTCTTTTACCCACCTCCTAAGAGATTTCGCAAATTCGCATAAAACATAATTTTACCACTTCTGTGAGTGGAATTTAAAAAATCTGAGAGACACGGTTGATATCAGTTAGAAAGATTTGGTTCAATAAGATAAAAATAATTTTTGATGAATAGTAACTTTTTACATTTATTTACCACGGTTAAAAGTAAATAGGGTAATTAAGGATAAAAATGATATTATTCTTACCCTAACACATGTTCTAATTCTGTTGGATAAGTGTAATTCGACCAAAAACAACTTTAGCAATAAAATATGTTCCTTTAGGTTCACTTGGATTAGATTCGGACATTTATTATTATTTAATTCAAAGAATAGTTAAATGAGTTAATATCAATGTTTAATAACTAAAACATTTTTAATATAGAGTTATACATAAGATAAATTCGACTATAAATATTCAATAGAAAGATAAAAATATTTCCTACCTAATGGTACTTTACTTATAATTTTCAAACATTAAATAATTAAATTTATTTATGACACAATGATGATGCAGTAATTACCGTATTAGTGAAATATTAAAATAATTGACATTATAAATATCCAAATAAATGTAATTTGATACTTTTTATAAATTACACTAATTTTATAGTTTATTATGACATTTTAGGGTTATTTAGATATTTTTTTTAAGTAATCATGCTTTTATTATTTTAGCAAAAAAAATACCAAATATTGTAAAAATTGACATAAAATAGTTTTAAAAAAACTATAATATTATTAATTGATATAATAGTCCTAATGATATAAGGTTTGGGAAAAATACTTATATAATAATATATATGACATTTATGAACCAATTGGGGTTCTATTGTCATTTTATAGTATGTTTCTTAACCATATAATATAAAAATACAAAGAGACATGGTAAATGTCAAACTATTTAACTAAAAGTTAAATCTAAAAGTTAAGGTTAATATGGTGACCTAAACCCATATAAAACCTATTGGTTGAGTGGTTTTAGACCCATCCCCACCTTAGCTTTTAGATAATTTATTTTTGAGCCATTATAAACCATATATGATTTTATTAAAAAATAATATTTTATGGTTTTCCTAAGGTGCCCCTCACCCCTCTTATAAAATAGCACTTCCCATTATCTCAAATTCACACCTCCAAAGACATTTTTCTCTACCAACCCCTGCCCAAATATCCTCCCAACTATCCTATATTCATCCTAGTGTCCTTATTTTGGTCATAAAGCCATCCTATGGAGCCCTTTAAATCAAATCAAATGGAAGAACCCGAAGAAGAGATAATGATTTCACCACCCTCTTTCAAGTTCTCTTATTCTTCCACTTACACTTTCTTTGTTGTTTCCATTATAAAATAATAAATACAGTATCTTCTATATAATGTGATTTTATTATAAATATTTCACAACTATATTCATTATTATATCCATCTTATGAATGATAATGTCACTATGCATGTGTACGTTCAGCTTACCGTCTCTGTGCCATGGTGTAATTTGTTATTCAACACTATGTTATATGTATGGATATAATGATGAGTAATATGTATATAAATAATGAAAATAACATGATAATGTATCTGTAAAATTAATATACCTTCCAATTCCACACCCTTAAGTAAATGATATTGTTGCTCATGCGTACATACAGATTACCGTCTCCCCGACGTGATGAGATTCATTTCCACGTTCACCATTCATCGATGATTATAAAAATATATATTACTAATAAGTATGTAATATATGACATAAAGATTATACTATATATATATATATGTACTTAAATATATCTTATTCACTTATTTTCATTCAATATGATATTAAAATGGAAACAACGTTTAAGCGTACGTACGGACTACCGTCTCCATAAATAGTGTTCTTCATTTCATATATATGTCTATTATACATATTAATATTCAAAATATATATGATATATAAATATTTTTTTATATTTTGGATGTATTTAAATATTTATCTAGGTGATACAATCATGAATAATAAGTTAAGACACGTACAATAAAGAAAGTGATTATTACCCGAAATGTTAATTTTATGTGAATATTATTATTAAATGGGTTGTATAAAGTCATAAATGAATCATGTATGATATCATAAATAATAATATGGTTCTGGTATAATTTAATAACATACTACAATCTTTATACAGGAGGATAAACGTACCCTCGACTAAAGTAAAGTGCAAGGTAAGGGTTAATTTCACAAAATCTTTATTATCCGAGGTTGTTTTTACGTAATTATCTTCTTGGACATATTTATTATCCATGTCCATGTTTCATGAAAGAGTTTTCAAAGGGATTATTTTAAGGGAAGTTTTTTTACTAAAACGACATTTTAAATGTTTTAAATATTTATTCCTCTAAATCATTCTCATTAATGTCCATGTTTTTAAAATGGGTTTTAAGGAATTATCTATTTGGACATGAATGTTTTTAAATTGTTAGTTCCTTTCAAATGTTTCAAAGTGGTAAGGGAGAATTTGATTAAAAAATGTTTTTAAATGTCTTCCTTTCTAAATTGTGTGACTTTTATAGGTTTTCATTAAAAAAGGATGTTACTCTCCAAGAGTTTTACAAATCATCTTCATCAATGTCAACATCCTTTTATAGATTTCAAACTTGTTTAAAGATGATTTATTATGATACAATTCTTCCATATTGTATTGAAGGTTTTGTGATATTTTTGACAGTGGATGTGTTTTTTTATACTATTCATGGTTTATGGATAAAGTATTGACATTTTTTATGAAAGTTTTAATACGAATGTGTATGTAATTTTTAAAACTTTTCATACGAGGAATGCATTGGACTTAGTAAGTGATGGGTGGAGCCCGATATAGCTCTTCGATGCATCAGTAGGTCTCATTAGACACACTAGTGTCTTGGAACAAGGGCTTGACAAAATCATATTTGTAGTCTTGGCACAAGGCCTTGACAATGTGGTTATTAAGTCTAGCATTATGCATTCCATAATTATGAAAGTGGATATTGATATTGCATGTGATTATTTGACTAGTAGAATATCCATGTGAGTAAGTAAATGGAATTATTTTGATTTATATTTTCCATATTTTGATGAAGTTTTTGTTGAAAAGGATTTTGTTTTAGTCTTATACATTGCCTTAAATGTTTTTCCTTATTTTTGAAGGTTTCCGCTGTATTGTTATCCTTACTGAGCATCTATGCTCACCCCTTTCTATGTTTTATTTTTCCCAGGATTTCAAGGAGTGTATTTTGATTGATATGCTGGGTTAAGCTAAGGTAATATTGGCATTCTAAAAGGATTATTTTTTTCTTGTATGTCAGAAAGTGTAATGTAACATCCATGTATGTAATATATTTTCCAAGAATGCTAAACTGATTGGTCTTTCGGGACTTGATTCCTTGTAATCATACCAATGTTATGTAAAAATGCACCGACTCTGGGTAACTAAGGTTGGACATTACATCTTCTTTTGTAGTAGCATGAGTTTCCATGGTGGATAGATATTCTGATTGATTTGAATAAGGGATCACGACTAGTTTGTATTTTATCTTATTTTTAGTCTTTTGAAACACTTTAGATTAGTGTTATTAAGAATGGTAGTTCATGGATCGTTTTATTATCACTTTTCTTCCTTCCATGGTTTGTTTTAGAAACATGTAGTAGGTTTTACACTTAATCAATTTTACACACATGGTTAATTCATCACATATTCATGTGATAAGTCATCTCACATGGTCACTTGTCCCCTATTATATTCAATTGACTAACCATATAACCTCCCATGCGGTCCCTGGTCTATAATACATAGAATTACATATTAAGAAATTATCAATTTTTGATGGATGATTAATGATAACATTTTATATTAAAATAAATTTCATGTATTTGATATAAAATTGTAAATTATTGATAATTATGTAACTAATTCCAAAGAACACAATATTGTATTTTTTTAAATGGAAAATTATTCCAAAAAAATGAGTTTATTTAATATATATAGAAAAAATATATATCAAGAAAAATTGAATAGTCCAAAAAACAACAGTAATTTGGATTGAAAATTTCAAAGTAATTAATTTTTATCACACTTTATCCAATATTCAATAGTATCTCAATTAAATCATTATTTTTCATTAAAATCACTTATAACTTATAAAATGGATTTTGAATGGTTTATTGGAAATATTCAACATCAAATCCCCCACACATAATATTTTTCTTATTCCAATGGAATAAAATAAATTCAGTAAATTTAAAATCAATCATACAAAGTATTATTGTCTAAATTAGGTTCAAATATTATAATTGAATTTAGATGAACCATAATTCCATCCATTTAAATTAAATTTCATAAATCCTAAGTGTACTCTACTAACCAAGAAAATATTAATTTGAATTAAATTGCCAATTACATGAGTTATTAATAAAACTATATTGTTTTTTGGGAAGAACCATCTTTCTGGTAATTTCAACATGATTTTAGGGTTTGTGTAGTCAATTTCATGTATTTCCATGAGGTTACTAGAACATTCTTATAGTAGTGTACTCATATGGTAGATCATTATTTGTTCTTATAGATAATACATCATATTTTTTGTCAATTGACATACAACACAACAAATTTAACATTTTCACTCACAGACTTGTTTAGCTGATAGATGCATAGTTCTATCATGATTTCTGGGGGAATGATTTAATGTTTTCACAAGGGAAAAGTGTACACAATTATGTTTTAATCTAGTTAAACAAAAAATACAATAAATAAAACACAAATAATCACGAGTCATCTCCCAAGAAGCATTGTGTTTGTAGTATTAAATTAGACCCAATGAATGATAAACAATCGAGCAATGAAAAAACATCAAATCCCATTGGATTCAAATAAAATTAGAGATTTACCCATTTTCCATTTTTCAAAAAATGTATGCATAACTACTGTAACTAACTATATATATCAATTATCAATATCCCTTATAATGGAGAAAGCTCCAAACCATTTAGTCTTGTTATTTTCTAGAAAAATTTTCATGTGATAAATAATCAACAATACCATTTTCCTAACATTAATTTATATATTTTAAATTATAAATCCATGAATGGATTTATATTTATCGTTATAAAATATATTATATTCATGATATTCTATTCTAATTTAATCTATCTCACTAGGCTCTAACATCCTTCTTTCACCAGAATTTTTTAACTCAAAATTTAATGCTTTAATAGCCTGGAAGAATTTATGTTGAAGGCCTAAATGTAATGTGTTTACCACATATAATCATTTATGGAGATATTCCTATAGGGGTTTTATGTATTTCTATAATACCTTAAATAATTATTCTATTGAACACACCAATATTTCCCTAAACTACATAACGTATTCATTAAAAAAAATTTAAACTCTCTATTGGAAATTTTAGTCTACCCACATGACCGTTGTTGATAGGTAGTTCTGAATTAGTGTGAAGAACTATATATATATATATATTAAATATTTTAATATATATTTCTTTAAATAAGTTCCATTATCAGTAATTAATTCCATGGGAACTCCAAATCTAGATAATATACTCTTTTTGATGAATTTAATAGAACTACTAGCCACGTTTTTTGTATGTGACACTACCTTAACCCAATTAGATACATAATATAAAACCCTAATAATTTAATCATTCCAATTATAACATATAAATTTAAATGTGATGTATAAGTACTTGAAATAAAATATTTAATCTCAAAAAATTCACTTTCAGTTAAAATCCTATTTTCAAACCATATTTCAAATCCATTCACTCTTATCATACCAAAATAAAAAAAACCTAATATCCTTTACTAGCGACCGATAGTAGAAGCTTGATTGAGAAACTCTCTAGGATATCCCCTCACCACTATAGTGACAACCATGAGGTAAAGAGTGAAATATCTCAAGATTGAGAATAATTTACTCTTCATAAACACATCTCTTGAGTATCTATTAGAACACCTTCAAAATAGTAAATGATTGTCTAATAATTTTTTTATTATGAGATAAATTTTCTATTTTGGTTATATGAGTCATATTTGGGCTCAAATCATATATATATAAAGATATAAATGTATTAAATCTAATAAAACATATCCATTGAGGCATAATATAATTATTCACGATGCAATTAAGAGGTTATCACTCTTTTTTCATCAAAATGGGAGATGGGTAACTTGAGAGTGGTTAAAACTACATTTTCATCACATTTCATACAATTTATTTCTATGTAAAACTCATTTAACTGAATATTTCATCTCTTCATCCTTGGTTTTAATTCATTCATAGGAGAAATATTATTATGGTCTAAATGATCTATGAATATGAGAAGCTTAAAACCTATAAAATATATTACAAACTATTCTATAGAAAACAAAACAACCTCAAACACTTTTTGGTATTAGAGTATTTATTTTATGCATAAAAAATTGATAATATCATAGTAAATAACAAAAAACCATTTATCATTACCCTATCCTAATATTGAACCCATTTAAATATCACTTGTGTAAAACATAACCTAAAAATATCATTTTTTATAATTTTATCTTAAAAAATGTTGAACAATTCTAATAAATTACCTTAAAATTCAGTGCGAGAATCCTTGGCAAGGGGAGATCATAAATATAATTCTATTTAAAAAAACAGTGAAAGTGATCCCTTATAATTTGACAAAACATAGAAAAAATCCAATTCCCATGAAATTTTTTAATGGGGAATTTTTGGATTGCCACTCTCATTGAATTATATACATTTATCCTTTTCATAGAAACCTGGTGATCAAAGATAATTCAATTAGTTACCATTAATCTAGACTTCTAAATATATAAGATAAGGTCTATCACTTGGAATATTTCTACAATAGTATCAAGGGTATCTATAAAGAATTCAAAATCACTCCCTACTATTGAAAAATAATCCATGATTATCAAAATTATTTTTTCAGTAATATCAGGGAAAATTGACAACACACACCTTTGAAAAGTGGACAGAGCACTACAAAATAAAATTTTAATTCACTAGTAAGAATATAACCTAAATAGACTTGTGAAGGTAGGATTCTATAATTCTTTAGGGGGTTTGGAATCATATTTAAATAAAATTTCCAACAATGAAAATGAAAAGGTCATTTCCAGCTAAACATTGAATCATTTGATCCGAAAAATTACACTAGTAAATGGCCATTACATATATGAGTATTTAAATTTTTATAATATATATCAACCCTACAACTAATTGGTGTCCAAATTTTACTATGTTGTTTCTTTCATTCATAAGAACTATCATTCCAATATTTTTAGGGAACACTAGAACTAGACATACACATGGGATACCTAATATAAAAAATATATTTCAACACCATGGAGACTATCTAACTACCTATTTAATTTATGTGATATGTATTCTGTGCCCCTAAATTCTATAATGGTGTCTATGCTCATAGTGGATTTTACGCATGTAGTAATGAGGAAATTATCCATTAATATCATAAATGGGGAAATATATCACAAATAGAAATTTCCTCAAAATATTTATCAAACTACTCAATTGCATTTATCATTTATTAGATGAGATGATGAAAATTAATTAAGATAACTAAAACCAAAATAATTATCTTGGTTGTCTTTTAGCATATTCAGATCTAAAATGGATAGTTTCTAATTTAAATTAATACAATTGGGCCTAGGATGTCAATTATTATCAATATTCCTTTGATTGGAAGCTATTATGAAGTCCTATTTACTATCACTATCAAACTTCTTCACATACATAGATTATGTGACTCGGTTAAATTTTTTTTCAAGTAAATCATGTCTATGTGTTATATGATATCTCTTCAATACTCAACTATAAAATATATTTCTTTCTACAGAAAATTGCCTTTCATATTACAACAAATGATTTTATATTAATAATATCATCATTCAAAAACATTTATATTCCTCATCAATAGGTTCCTAAATTCATAAATGCTTGACCCATGGATTGATTTGAATTTTTGAAAATTCATTTGTATTTTTCAAAACATAGAGCTCATATTTTTATTCACTTAGATTAAAAATAAATATAAACTTAGATACATATTAGAAATCTCCTCTAGTAGAAAGGATGGGCCTACCAAGGATGAATAAACCTCCTTGTAACAATCCATATACAATATTACAAACCCACCAAGAAAACCCATATTTCCTAAAACTATAAAAAATTCATTATCATTCACATTTGGGTGAGTAGTCGACTAATAAAAAAACTACAATACCATGGTGGTGTGTCATGGTACCCCTAATACAAACTAAAATAAAAATGAAAATGGTATGAAAATAATTATTTCAATAATATCACAGATACAATTGTATAGAACACTATCTAAAATTTTGAAAGTAATGATAAAACTAATAAGATCTTGACTTTTAGGGGATATACTATTCTTCAGGACTAAACTACAATACACTAGGAGATTATTTACAGCTAACTTTTCCAACTTTTTTCTTCTGATCCAAATTATATTTAATTATTTGAAATATGATGGAATTAGGAATAAGTCTTCGAGAAATGATAATATGTTTTATTGCTTCATGAATAGAATCTAATATTTATAAATGTATATTTCCAAATTTCTTTTAAAATTTATTTCATGGAATAAAATTGTTGAGGTGATTCTTGATTAAAAGTTTTTCATTTCTTTACTATCGTATTCATATTTTTTCTCCCTTATATTTTCATCTATTCTCATAAATTCCTCCCTTCTCATTTACAATGGGTTTTACAACCATTTGTTCTTCTTTTGTAGCAAAGGTATTGGGTTTTAAGGATATTTTTGTGGGTAAATCAAGATTTTCAGTTTCATTGGATTTCACTTTTGAGTTTTAAATTTGTGTAATAATGTCACAACCTATCCCACGAGGCCCATATGTGACTATCCCAATCCCACCTTCCATAGGCTAGGGGTTGGTTACTACCACTGAAAGGCATTTCCCGAATAGGTAAGGCATTGCCTAAGAGATCTGTACACACTCAGAAAGGGAATCCAAATAAAAAAACCAAAAAAAGTAAGTTATAACCACGAGAGTAAAGTACAACCAAAAGTATAACTATAAACTAAAAATAGTGAGCTGAAATAAATGCCCTAGAAACTGAAAAGAAGGTAAACAACATTTGCCTCTTCCCAGGAGCTCTACCTGCAGGGTAGTAGTTATAAACCTGAAGTTGAAGAAGAGGTTCTCGACTACTCCCATCACAGCAAGATCCACCAAGTCCCGAACTTCCAAATTCTTCCTCAGAGCATCAATAGTTTTTCCCATACACACATGTGCGGGTAGATCTTGTGCAAGGGTGAGTATAAAAATACCTAGTAGGGGACCTCGAGACCCCCAAAGGTCTTTCAGTAATCCACTGAGGACAAAATCCCAAGAAATACCACAAAGGTAATATCACAAGCATGATCTAAATCATGAAGCACCAAGCAAAAGAGACTGATCAGTCTAATAGTATAACATCAATGTTACTAGGATATGGATGATGAGTTTTAAAGCTATATCATCTTATCTGTTGTAACTATACTGCTGACCCATATAGGTCACTGTATGCTAACCTGTATTGGTCGCTAGATGTTGACCCGAATTGGTCACTAGTGCTGACCTGTATTGGTCACTGGTGCTGACCCGTATTGGTCACTAGTACAGAGGTAGGGATTATTAGTCATATATAAATATCATCCAACTCTAATGTTTCAAATGCTGACCCGTATTGGTTTCTCTTCTTCTTCATGTCACAGCCAGGCACATGATTCCCACACGAAGCATGACTTATCCCTTGAAAAATCTTCTCCTTAATCCATCAGTCATATTTCAACCTTTATGAAGTCTTGAAAAAAGAATACCCAAGGGACCTCCCCGTCATAGGGGTCTCAACGTGACAGATGATGCGTCGATCAGATGCCCAGTCAAACAGATATTGGAATTTTAGTGCCGAGGGCTCGGATGGATTCGGGTGTGGTCCAACCAAACCATACTCAAACATTATCCAAACCCCAAGTGAAGTTTTTTAAAAGCACAATCTCACTCAAATAATGCCAGTGACGCATATGGTTTGTCAAACTGACATCTAGTTTGTAAGATATGTCTTTTAATCATTTCTGGGCCTGAGAGGGGACCAGGTCCTATCTGACCCGATCAGATCGACCCAACCCGGCCGAGCCAGCCCGACCGACCCTATACGATTGACCCAGCCATGCCTGACTTGACCTGGCCTGAACCGACATGATTGGGTGGGTCCACAATGGCCTCAGCCGGTGCGGCCTCGGCCCACCTTGGCTGGGTGTGGCCAGGGCGGGACTGGCCATTGGGCCGCCGGCCGGCCCAGCCCGCCAAGTGGTGTGGCCCAGTAGCCAGCGCGGCACCCAGCTGGGTGGCCCGCGTGAAGTGGGAGCTGCTCCCCCTTCTCCAGAATGGCTCAAAGGATCCATTCATCTCCTTAAATCGATGACACCACGTGTCACCACCCTGCGGTCCACATGAACGGAAATAGGTGGGTTCCACTCCTATGGAGCCACCCTCTTAAATATGCCATGCGACGACGCACCGCCTACGCAACCAGCTATGGTGTTGGCTGCCGCCTGAAGCCTACCATGGCATGATGTCACGGCTCCCCATTGCTGTGTGTGGTGGCGCGCTGCCTGCTGCTGCCATGGCCTACTATTTCCAGACACCTTTGTTGCTCTCCAGCTTCCGTCTCTGGCACTGCCATACTGGTACCGCACCGACGGTTCTTATAAGGGGCTCCATCGATGCTCTGGAGCTCTGTTTCGACTCCCTTCTGTGCCTACGGGACTCCTGGGATACTGCCGTCATAGCATGACCCACTATTTAGTGTTTTCATCAAATTGAGGATATCGTCCCCGAAGAACGCAACATGATCAAAGTGATAGAGGTTCTGGGCCTTGTTTTTTTTCCCGTGCCCTCTGTATTAATATGATATCATGTAGGAGAAAAGAAATCATCATAGATAAACTATAATAATTAAACCCCCTACCTTGAAGATTGTTGGTGACCGCTGCATATGGCGGTACTTCCATGTTCGAGGGTATGCGGTGGTAGGAGCATCCTCATTGGAAGGATTTTTCGGAGTTCTTCAATCCTAGATTGTTGTCTCCCAAGCTTTCATCCCCCATTAATGGATGAAGTTGTGGTACATTACCTTACTTTCCTCGCTTGGTGAAGCCGTGTCAAATCTCATCCCTCAACATCATATATATAGGAGCGGGAAAGGGTGAGTAACGAATAGAATAATTTAATGAGGTTCATTAAATGAGTAATTAATGCACCTCATTTAATTCACAATGGTGCAGTTACACTATTGAGGAGAGTCAACCATTAAATTTCATTACATGTCACCAGACCTACCACTGTCACTCAATCATTAAAGAAAATAAAATAAAATAACAATGACATGTTATTTTATTATTCTTTAAAAAGTCCAAAAACTATCTTTTTCTCCTAACCAACTATGGTCAAAGGGAAGTTCCCTTTGGTGATTCCTAGCGCTGTGGATTCAACAGTGCACTTGGATTTTAATTCCAAGCACTGGTTTAAAAGATAAAAAACTCCTCCCATGCGTTTATTGAACATACACTAAAAAATGATCATAAATTCATTCTAGGAACACCGCTCCTCATAATCACGTGCCGCTAATTTTCTTAGACTCGTAAAAATCCAAAATAATTTAAAAAACATTATATAATTTTTTTTAGATCTTTACATTCTCCCCACCTTGGTGAATTACGTCCATTAAATCCAAACAAGGATACACAAACAAAGAGGGGTATTGGGCATGAATATGAACCTCTCTCTCCCATGTGCTCTCATGGAGATTCCCATGTTTCCATTAAACACACACCATATTTTTCATACACCCATGAAGGATCTGATCCTTTCGGTCCTCTATCTCCTATGGGTACCCCTCAAAAGACACCCCGTCGTCAATCTCTAGCTCTCCATGGTGGATGACGTGAGATGCGTCATGAACGTATCTCCTCAGCTGGGATATGTGGAAGATTTCGTGCACCCTCTCCAACTGTGGTGGCAGTGCTAAGCGGTACGCCACCTTGCCAATCCTCAAAAGTATTAGAAATGGTCTGATAAACCTTCATGAGAGTTGTCTAACTCTTCCAATTTTCTATAGTCCCTATCTTGGGGATACTCGCAATAATAAATGGTCCCCCTCGAGGAACACCAGGGGTCTCGGTCGCCTATCAGCATTGGAGTTATGTTGGCTATGTGCAGTATTTATCCACTCACGGATGACTTACACCTTCTCAGTGGTACCATGTACCATCTTTGGTCCCATGAGTTTTGGCTCTCTAGGATCCATCCAACACAAGTGAAATCTTCATGGTTGTCCGTACAACGCCTCAAAAGGGTCCATACCAATGGTTGGGTGAAAACTCTTGTTATATGTGAACTCCACCAAGGTTAGGTGGTCCTCCCATCTGTAAACAAAATATAGGACACATGCACGAAGAATGTCCTCCATGGTCTGGATGGTCTACTCAGTCTGACCATCTCTCTACGGATGAAAAGTTGTGCTCAAGAGATGCTGAGTCCCAAAATCCTCCTGCAATCCTTTCCACCACCAGGGTGTGAAGCGCACGTCACGACTAAGACTATCGTCGAAGACACCCCCTGAAGTCACATGATCTACTGAACGTGGAGACATGCCGATATCTCTTCCGAACCCCTCTTTTGAATATCAAGGAAGTGGGCCAACTTGGTGATTTGGTAAATGATGAACTAGATTCTATTGTGACATTTTGATGTACATGGTAACCCCATCACAAAGTCCATCGATATCCCTTCCCAATTTCACTCTGGTATCTCAAGGGGTTGGGTCAGGCCTACTAGTACTTGGGGCTCGACCTTCACTTGCTGAAAAATGAGGCATCTAGAAACAAACTCCGCTACAAATTTCTTCATCTTTGGCCACTAGTACTGACATCGGAGGTCCTAATACATCTTCCTCACACCTAGATGTACTTCCAAGGGGGGTTTATGGAACTTTCTCATCACCTACTCTTGTAGAAACACCAGTACAACTGTACGTCCTCTGAAAAGGAAATCCTTCCCCCCACCTTTAGAATATTTGTTAGGTGCATGGCCTGAGGATATATGAGAATTTTCAGTCTTGTTGGTGTTGTATTCGAGTTGCACATCTCTGACTCCTTGAAGGAGTGAAGGGGAAACTACCATCGATTGGAGGGAGACTGTCTCATCTCTATCCACATAGGATATCTAAAGCAAGTCTAACTACTCTGAAGCCTCGTTCAGTATCTACAAACTCGATCTCTAGCTAAGTGCATCGGCCACTACGTTTCCCTTCCCAGGATTATAGACTATCTCGAAGTCATAGTCCTGGGGGAACTCTAGCCAACATCACTATCTTAGATTCATATCATTCTGTGTGAATATATATATATATATGAGACTCTTTTTTTTGAGTAAAAAATGAACCGCTCTCCCATAAAGTAGTGTCACCACATCTTTAGTGAGAAGACTACTGATTCTAACTCTAAGACATGGGTTGCATAATTCTGATCATGTGGCCTCAACTGTTTTGAGCCATAAGAAATCCCTGTATCATACTGCATCAGGACGCAACCCAGTCCGGTCCCTGATGCATCACAGTAAACCACGTATCCAATGCCCTCATTCAGAAACCATAGGATGGGAGAACTGGTCAAGATCTACCTCAATTGTTGAATGCTCTGCAAGCATGTCTCTAACAATAAGAAGGGTTTCCCCTTCTTCATCAAGGTAGTCATAGGTGTTGCTACTCTGGAGAAATCAGGTACGAACCTCTTATAGTAGCCTGCTAATCCAAGGAAGCTCCACACCCAAGTTGTAAGAACCTAGGTTTTGGGAATCTGAGACATTGAAAAATTTATTGATGCCATTCCAGAGCAGGGAGATTAGACGACGTGCAATTCCGAGGCCCGGTGTTCCCGGAATTAATTATATAAAAATGTTTAGTGTTTTTATATTACGCACGTGTGGTTAACTAAAGAAAATGTGATATATCTTAGATGGTTGATATGATCAGAAATCTGAGACCATGGCTAGGTTTGGAACGTAGTGTTTACCATAGGCACGACATAAAATAAGTCGGCACGGGATGTTCAGACCCCCCGCTCGTTAGCGGTGTGTTAAATGGATAAATTGAATTAAAATATTCATTTAATTTTAGAAACCTGAGTAACTCCTAAGCAGTTTCTCTAATAGGAAAACTGAGGGCATCGTTGAGTCCAGAGCATGTCGTTTACCCTAGGCATGGTGTAAAAGTTACGGGCGCGAGACTGCTGTGAGAGACGTCACCTAGAGGAAAAATCGTCATTTCGAAATGACCACATTATTATTTTTATTACTGGCTTTTCTTTTTCGAATAACTTTTGAAAGAATCCTCAGAATGGAAATATGAGACTTTAGTTGAGTTTGAAATGGGGAGTTTTACCTAGTTGGAGTATAAAATGAGAGGGCGCGGTGAATTCAGATTCTGCGATGAGTGGTATCCCTATAAATAGTTTTAAATTGTTAAGGGAGGACCCATTTCTTCTCTCTCTCCCCCCCTCTATCTCCCTCTAGCCGTTCTTCGCCGTTCTTCATCGAATCGAGGTGCGATCTCCACCGTAACTTTGTCGGATCGAAGAGGGAGTGTCGTGGACGCGTCGCCAATGTCGGACGACCAATTCAAGGTAGGATTATTCTTAATTTATTTTCCACACCTTTGTCAATTTCATGGTTTTCATTCAATTTCATTGTTCTAATTCTATAATTCTAGAAGTAGGACGATGGAAAAACGAACAAGACCATCGTCGGAGCCCCATTCTACATTCCGTTCTTGGGCATTCTTCGTCCCAATTTTCGGACATGCAAATCTTGGGCGGTTCATAGAGCAAGGAGAGGAGTTGTCAAGCTCTGGTCCCGGGGATCCCGAATCCACCATTGGTTTTGAAATCGGACCTCCGATGAGCTCTCGGTGGTCCACGGAAGGGACCAACAGAGTAGGCCGACAGGAGCGGCCGACGAATGCACATGGTGGCCGCGGTGTGTCTAGTTGTCGGAGGTAACGACAGAGGGAGAGGCGGAGATCAGGGGTTCGGTTCAGCTGCATCGGGTGCGGCTGGTGCCGATGGGCGGCGGCCAGGTGCCAGGCAGGCCAGCAGTGGAGGCAGAGCGAGGAGCTACGGTGCGGGGCAGCAGGGTTGAGGCTGGGCTTTGGAGAGGCGGTGTGGTGAAGCGGAGGAGCTTGCATGGGCATTGGTCTCAGCGGAGCAGCGGTGAGCAGGGGAGGCCGTGATGCAGGTGGCCGGTCGTGGTCAGCGGTAAAGCACCTCGAGGTCGTACCTCGGGGGCGCAGAGGAAGCAGGGACCCGCGGTTCGCGGGTCCTGCTGGGTGACTCAACCAAGACTGGCCAAAAGGCCTATCTTCATTAGTGAACTAGACTCAAGGTGGGTCTGGTGGTTTGAGGTGGGCTGTGGCCAATGGGCCATGACACGTTGGAATGGACCCACGGCTGGGCCACAGGACGACGTCCTGGACCGACTAGCCAGTCTGGACCAGCCCATTTTGGGCCCTCTTGCATTCGGGGGACCGTATCTCCTAAACGGTGCCTCTGTTTGATGCGCCGTCTGCTGCGGTGGGACTGTATCGATGATGACGACCTTTTAAAGTGAGTTTAGGGGGTTTTTAGTTATGTTCTTGGAGGCGGGTAACCCGAGTGCTTTAATTTAATAATATTAAATTATTATTAAAACTCGCGACGAACATACTTCGCAAGCCAGACGTCCGTTTGACGTGCCGTCAGAGGCACTATGGCCCAGGAAATGAGACGGACCTTGCAAGGTCGGTTTGAAGACTTTGCGAGTTGTTTTTGTTGCTCTGTGGCACGAAATGATAAATATGATTAATTAATTAATTAATTAATTAATTAATTGTTGCGTGAGACCTAACTCCTACTTGGGATGTCCGATTGACAGACCGTCAGTGGCTGCATGATCATCATCCTTATGTGGAGTTTTTGAGATGCCCCTTTCAGTGTTCGAGCCAGAGACAGGGTGCGGGCCCCACAGAGCCCGGTTTGCACGTTTTGCGATGAAAATTTGTTTTTCCACCCGACATCTGTTTGGAGTGTTTGAGCACATCATTCTGTAAGTTTTCCAAGGGGATTACAATAGTGCATTCTGCCCGCCTAAATTAGAGTTGAGGTGTGGACCCCACGAGCCGTCTTTTAAACGGCGTGCAGCGTACTGCGACTTTTTCTTCAAACGTCCGTTCGGGGTGAATGAATAGTCGTTTGGATGTGTTTTTCCGAGAGCATCATGATGACGCAGTTCGCCTGACCTTTTTTGGGATCGTGGTGTGGGTCCCAACCGGGCTGGCTACAGTGAATAGTACATTTTTCACTGGGTGTCTTTTTTGGGTTATTGAGTAGTCAATCCTGTGCGTTTTTCAGAGGGGATCGCAGTGGTGTGAACTGTTTAATCAGTTTCGGGATATTGGTCTGGTCCCCACACTGGCTAACTATAGTGAATAGTACCATATTCACCAGTTGGCCATCTCGGGCGAGTAAATGGTCTATCTCGCGTGTTTTTCCATGAGGATTTCAATGGTGTGATCCGTTTGGGCACGTGGAGCCTTGTTTGAGATCTTATTAAATGTGGAAACATGAAAGAGTGTTGGATGGAGGTCCCTTTGATGCACTCTGAACTAACGCACGGTAGCGATGTTGGTAACACCGCGTGATGTCAGCTGTAGTGCTGACTTATCGAACAAATTCCGGTTCTACCCTCCAGCAAGGCTGGGCAGTGGGTGGCTTGTCGAATTATTCTAGGTCTACCCTCCGGAAAGGCTGGGTAGTGGGTCACCTATTGACTTATTCTAGGTCTACCCTCCAGCAGGGCTGGGCAGTGGGTCGTTTGTCGACTTCTTAGGTTCTACCCTCTTGTAGGGTTGGACAGTGGGTCGGCTGTTGACTTCTTAGGGTCTACCCTCTAGTAGGGTTGGGTAGTGGGTCGCCTGTCGACTTCTTAGGGTCATCCCTCCAGCAGGGCTGGCCAGTGGGTCGCCTGTCGACTTCTTAGGGTCTACCCTCCAGCAGGGTTGGGCAGTGGGTCCCATGTCGACTTCTTAGGGTCTACCCTCAAGTACAGCTGGGCAGTGGGTCCCCTGTCGACTTCTTAGGGTCTACCCTCCAGCAAGGCTGGGCAGTTGGTTTCCTGCCGACTTATTCTAGGTCTACCCTTCTACAGGGCTGGGCAGTGGGTCGCCTGTCAACTTATTAGGGTCTACCCTCCCGTTGGGCTAGGAAGTGGGTCACCCGATGTGTTATCAAGGTTTACCCTCCAGCCGGTCAGGGCAGTGGGTCACCCGTTGGCATTTCAGACTCAGTCCTTATCTATGAGGTTAGTTAGTGACTTTTTCTCCGGGACTACCAGAGCGGGATCCTTGGTTGTACAGATCGGCGATGTGACAACTTTGACGTGAACATAGGACATACGAGAACGAGGGGTGCTTTTACCCCCCGAGATGCGTCCTTGCGTCGCGACCTAAAAGTCGTGCGGGCGATTCAGTGCCACCCAAAGAGGATAGTATCGAGGTGTGGTGATTGAGACCCTTTGACTTGTACCTCTTAGGTTGACGGGCAGGACATTTGGGTTCAGTGTTGTATATCCTTTGAACTATTGGTGACTCTTCTTGGGATGAGATAGGAGATAGAGATCCCCTTACACACTCATCCAGGTTTCTCGTTGAGCATATATATATACAGACCCTACATTTGTTCCCACTCCTTGGGGTCGGTTACTCTTATTCTAGGATGGGCGAAGACGTGTGGGGTATGCCACATGCTTTTCATGTCTAGCTCCTCTTGGTTGGACGAGTCTACTCTCCTGATATAGGCAACGAAGACTCGACAAGAATTTAGTCTTCTCACCGTCTCTAGCTCCTTGCTTCTGGACGAGTCTGCTTCCTTTCTTTTGTTGGGTTGAGCTGCACTCTCTCTCTCTTTTTCACTCTTACACTGTTCTTTGCTCTGTCTACTGTTCACCATTTTAGTACCTCCCTTGTTGCTCCCTCGAGCTTTCGCGGCATCCTACTGAGTATTTTTATACTCACCCCTGCTTGGCCTTTTCCCGCACATGGTGTGCCCTTACAGATGACGGACAGGTCGGCCGAGACTACGGAGGAGCGTAGAGGACACAAGAGCTGGGGCTGCGTTTAGTGGCCATAGAAGGAAATTCTGGGTGTGAGACTCACCAATTGTTTACCTTTGTTTTACCTGTTGCTGGGTTGTGGAACCTTTCTGGTTGGGCGTGTATTTTTCCTCTTTTATTCTTCAGTTTACTTGTCAGTACTTTTCAGCACTTTTCCTGTACTAGTTAGAGGTCGACGCATGTATGTTGGTTCCCCTTTTGTAGCAGTTTTGTATCTTTCATTCCTTTTTTTTCACTTTAGCATTGTGTTGGCTGCATGTGTGTACAGTTTCTTAGGCAAAGGCCTCCCCTAGTTTGTTGTCCCTTCAGCGCTAGTCAGCAGCCCCTGGCCTATGGAGGCAGGCTTGGGGTAGTTGCGGATCGAGCCCTGGTACGGTTTGGGTCATGACACTAGTAAAACTCATGGGTGGCTCCCAAGCCAGTATTGTCTCAAAATTCACTAAATCCACTGCAAATCCAACCTCTGAGATAACATGTCCCATGAAATGGACCTTATGTATCCAGAACTCACACTTCGAGAGCATCTCATATAACTGGTACTCTTGGAGTGTGTCCAAAATTATCCTCAAGTGTATAGCGTGATATTCCTCAAACCTAGAGTACACCAAGATGTTATCGATGAACACCACCAAAAGGATATCGAGGTATGGATGAAAGATCCTATTCAGGAGCCCCATGAAACCCTCTAGATCATTGGTCATGCCAAAAGGCATCATCAAGAACTCTTAATGGCCATACCAACACCCGAAGGTTGTCTTCGGTAAGTCCTCCTACCATACCCTGAGCTGATGATAACCTGATCTGAGGTCTATCTTCGAGAACCACTTTTTTCCTTTCAACTGATCAAATAGATCATCAATATTCTGTATAGGATTCTTGTTTTTCACAGTTACCTGGTTTAGGTGCTGGAAGTCCACACATAGCCTCAAATTTTCACTTTCCTTCTTGGAAAACAACACCAGGGATACCCATGGAGAAACACTGGGCCTTAAGAATCTCTTACATTATAAGTCCTCCAATTATACCCTCATCTCCCAGAGCTCTTCAAGGGCCATATGACATTCTGGTATAGATATCGGTGTTATTTCTTGGTACAAGTCAATGTGGAATTCTACCTCTCTCTGAGGAGGTAGTCCAAAAAAATATTCTAGAAATAATTCCTCATAATCCTCCACCACCACTGGAATCTATGGGCTCGCCTCATACACCATGTCAAAGGTCATTAAATTCATATGATATGTAATCAAATGTATCATCCTGAGTGCAATTACATCTCGTGCTGCTCTATTTTCCTTCTCATCAACAAAAGAAAAATGGCCTCTATCTCTACATGTACATCACACTGTACGTCTCAAGCATTTAATCTGTGCATGAACTGCTGATATCCAGTCCATGCCTAGAATTATTTTTTGGGGCTTCAGTTCCACTACTAGAGGACCCCATTTGAAAATTTCTCCATCGACAGTATGATCACATTATCAGCACTAGTGTGTGACTACTGAATCACCTCGTGTAGGAGTATCCAAATGCAAATGGTCGAGATAAAAGACCATTTAGAATATTAGTGTCCCGAACTAAGTCCAAGATAAGGAAATAATTGCTTGAACATGTGTCAATAAGCACTGCTACTAAAGTAGAGAAGATACAGATTGTACCTCATATCATCTCAGGGACGTCAGGACCATGAGCTTCTATTGCACGTAGATGCACCTTTCCCTGTCCACCTGCTCCCTGAGCGCGTGGTTGTCCACCTGGGGTGGTGGTGGTAGTTCCTGGTGACACCGACCACCTCCTACTGCACGTCTTACTCCCCTGCCTCATCTGCCACCTGGCTGATGCTCATGCTCCTGTAGCTGCAACTACCTCAGCGGCCCCTCCACCATCTGCCAATCATCCGTGCAGGGAGACAAATAGTCACAAGATCTGTGACCCTATCCCACGCATGAGAAATATATTATGCCTCGCTAGTGGATCCCTCAGCCTATCGAGACTTTAACCTCTGACATTTCATCTCAAGGTCACCCTCCAAAAGGTCTAGCCTGCTTGGGCTTCTGCATTGTCTGTTTACTGCCATCTTCAGATTAATCTGCTACTTATTATCTGCAAGGGGCTCTCACTATTGGTGCTTTCTTGACAAGGAATCTCTCCATTAGAAAATCTCTCTCTAGAACCCCAACCTACATCGGGATGTAGAGAGAAACTGTCACAGCATTGATCTCTCATTAGATCCCCTGGTCAATGGTCTGGGCCCTGAAATATGGGTCCCATACCTTGTCGGTGGATTATCATAAGAGGTTAGTAAATCGCGCAGTGTATTGAGCCACAGTCTGGAAACCCTAATGTAGATGCAGTAGCTCTTGAATACACACAGAGCACAGTATCACTGGAATGAACTCCACCTTAAAAAGGCACTCAATGTCCGACCAGATGAGGGTCAACTCCTCATGCGCCTAGAGTGTCAATATCCACCATCGTCTTGCAGAACCTTGAATAAGGCTAGCATCCAAGATCACCATATGCACATTGGGTGTCGCTATTATACGAAAGACCTGCGAAACCACCTCAAGGTAGTCCTCTACTGCCAGGGGGTCCGTATCTCCAAAAAACCTTAGAGGCCTCTATCTCTGGAAATCATAAAATACGCTCAACCAGCGTGCCTGATCCCTAGGTTTCATAGGATTATCAACAGGCAGTGGTGCTGTTGGTACACTTCCCAAAGGTGCCATCACAGTAACTGGTCCCTGTACCGACACCTCATCGCTTGGTGGGCCCCTATCAATATCTCTAACCAGAATCCTGGCTGGCCATCTTCACGTAGTCATCCTATAAGAAACAGATGCGCCATGATCAATAAGTTATTCCTGGTGAGATTACTCAAGAAATATCAAGAAAACTTTTCAAAAAAAATAAAAATCGGTGTTTTCATGTACTGAGTCAGAAAATAAAATTCAGGGTCCTAGTGTAAGGATACGTCAGCCGCTGCACCAACACTAGACTCCCTATACTGAAAATTGAACTCAAGACACTTTACACCACTGCCTCAATAAAATTATACTCTTAGTTATTATGGTAGAACCATCCTCACTCTGATACCACTTTGTCAGGACCCGTCCCATGGGGCCCAGATGTGACGACCCTAAGCCCGCCTTCCATAGGCAAAGGGATGGTGGGTAGCACTTGAAGGCTTTTCCCGAACAAGGAAGGCATTGACTTAGAGATCTATACACACTCAAAAAGGGAAACTGAACTAAACAACCAACAAAAGTAAGGTATAACCACATGAGTAAAGTACAACAACAAGTACACCTGTAAACTGAAAACAATGGACTGAAATACAAGCCTTATAAAATAAAAAGAGGTTAAAGAGCTGTCGCCTCTTCCCTGGAGCTCTATATGGAGGGTATTAGCTATTTGTCTAAAGTTGAAGAAGATGATATTGACTACCCTCATCGCACCAAGCTCCACCAAGTCCCGAACCTCCAATGTCTTCCTCGAAGCGTTATTTGTCTGCAGAAAACACAGATGTACGGGTGAAGCCCGTGTAGGGGTGAGTATAACAATAACCCTTAGGGGACCTTGAGACCCCCAATGGTCTCTCAGTAATCCAAAATGGAATACATCATAAGAAATACCACATAGGTAATATTACAAGTATGATATTAATCATGAAGTACAATGAGGAAGAGACAGATCACTCTAACGGTATAACTTCAAGGTTACTGGGATAGGGATGACTAGTCATAAAGATAGATCAACCTATCCATAGTAACTCAAATATTGGATGGTATAGGCCACTTTATGCTGACCCATATTGGTCGCTAGTTGTAGACCCATATTGGTCGCTGGTGCTGACCCATATTGGTCGGTAGTGCTAACTCATATTGGTTACTAGTGCTGACCCATATTGGTCACTGGTACAGAGGTAGATATGATTAGTGAAGCATCTAGATCATCCCACTCTAGAGATTCTGATACTGACCCATATTGGTCGCTCTTCTTTTTCATGTCACAACCAGCCACTAGATTCCTGCACGAAGCATGACTGATCTATGAAAGACTCTATCCTCAAGTCATCAGTCATATTTCAACCAGTATAAAGCCCCAAAAAAAGAATACCCAAGGGATGACCCCGTCATAGGGGTCTCAATGTGATAGATGGTACTTTTATTGGATGCACAATCTGTGAGATATTGACATTTTAGTGCATAGGGTCCGGTTGGATTCGGCTACGATCCAACCCGGACGTACTCCAACATTCACCAATAACCATGTAGAGTATTTAAAATGGACTGTCTCACTCCAAGGATCCTAGCACCACATCCATTTTGTGAAACAGATATCTGGTTTGCAAGATATGGCTCTTTAAGCATTTCTGGGCCCCAGAGGGGCCCAGGTCTGGGTCCGACCCGGCCTAGACCAAACTGGCTAGGCCCGAACCAGCCTGCCCATCCCAATTATGATGGGCCGCAGGGGGCCTAACCCAATAGGCCTCAGCCTGGCCCGGCCTGGCGGGGCGAGGCCGTGGCGGGCCTGGTCTGCTGGGCCACAGACCGGCCTAGACAACAGGGTGTTGCGGCCTGGTAGCTATTGCGACACCCAGCTAGGTGGCCCACGTGAAGGGGGAGCCGCTCCCCCTTCTACCAAATGGCTCAAATGAGGTGTTTGAATTATTCAATAAGAGGCACCCCGTGGCATCGCTACGTGGTCTGCAGGACCCAAAAGACATGGGTCTCCCTCCTCCGCCATGACATAACACCGTGACCCTCTTCAATGTGGCACATGAAAACACACCACCTCCACCTCCGCGGTAGACAGAGGTACCAACTACCGCCTACAACAGCCGTAGCATGATACTACATCTCCCCTCTGCAGTGCATGATGGAATGCCTCCTACTGCCACCATGACCGACTATTGCTAGCGGCCTCCATTGCCCACCAGTACTGGTTTCCTATTCCGACGGATCTTCCACGAGGCTTTTGCGATTCTCTGGAGCTTTGTTTCAACTCCCTTCTGCACCTATGGGTCTCCCGGGATGCTTCCGTTAAAGTGTGACCTGCTATTTCACATTTCCATCAAATTGAGGAGACCGTACCTGGAGAATGCAACATGAGGGAAGCGGTAGAGGGTCCAGGCCTTGTTCATTTTTCACGTGCCCTCTGCGTTTATATGATAAAAAGCTGGAGAAAAAAATCATCATAGATAAACAATAACAATTAAACCCCCTACCTCGATGATTGTTGGTGATCACTGCGGATAGCGGTAATTCCACGTTGGAGGGTATACGGTAGGAAGAGCGTCCTTATTGGAAGGTGCCTTTGAAGTTCATCAATCCCAGATCATTGATGCCTTGGCTTCCAACAATTGTAGGTGGATGACGTCATGGTACTTTTCTAGAGTTTCCTCGCTTGGTGAAGCAGTGTCAAAACTCATCCCCGAGCCTCATATATATATGAGGGGGAAAGGGAGGGTAATGAACGAAAGAATTTAATGATGTTCATTAAATGAGTAATTAATGATCCTCATTTAATTCACAATGGTACAGTTACAAAATTGTGCGAAGTCAAACCATTAAATCGCATGACAAGTCACAAGACCCACCACCACCACTCATTCGTTGGAGAAAAGCAAAAAAAATAACAATTACATTTAATTTTATTATTCTTTAAAAAGTCCAAAAACTATCTTTTTCTCCCAACCAACTATGGTCTAATTAATGTTCTCTTAAATAAAATCTCTATGCTGAAGATTCAACGGTGCTCTCAGATTTAAATTCCATGAACCAATTCAAAATATAGAAAACACCAGTAGCGTGTTTACTGAAAAAACCTAAAAAAAGTTCCGAAATTCATTCTGGGCACACTGGACCATGGAATCACAAGCCATCAATTTTCACATACTTTTAAATATCCAAAATAATTTTAAAAAATAATTACATGGATTTTTTTGGTCTTTAAAAATAATTTAATTTTAAGCAGGTTTGGGGTGTTTTTGAAATTCTTTTTGAGTGTGATGACTAATCACAAATATAATAACCATTAGATTCTCCTTAGAATTAACTTCAGCTATGATGGATAGTTTATAATTTTCTTGTTCATTAAATCTCTACAAAAAATTACACATTTTCAAAGAGTATTTTTCATCATAGTATTAAATTGTGATTTATTTGAATCTTGTCGGTGTTTTAGTGAATCAAACATACCTATCCATTTTTGGAACATTCCACTAACATAATCTTAGAAATTATATGCATCATCCTTTTATAGGTTTTGATATTTGTTCCTATGGTGTGGAAAATGTAGTGGAGTTACAATTTAGAGCACACATTGTTCCTTCTATATAACACTATGACCCCATAAGGTCGAAGTCAATGCCTTATTTTATTATATTTTCATAGATACAAGAAATATGCTAATCTAAGGACTGTTCATTTTAGTAGTTTTTGAAACAAGATACATACAAGAGTTCAAAATTATGACTCGAAAATAAAAACAACATAACAACTTCAAAAGAAAATCCCATAACCACTTAGATTAACCCTACAATTAATTCATAGTATAATCATCCTCGTAACATTTATGTATAAAACATAAGAAAGGGATGATCTCAAATGCATAATAAGGGTAGTAAATACAACAAAAGATATCCTAACATAAACATTAGGAATAATGAATAACTAAAAACACATGCCTTTAAAAATGAACTTGAACACAACATGGAAGGAATAATAGAAGAATAAATAATTCCATATTAAAGCATAAACATGGGTATTATAATAGTATAATAACCTCATAAAATTTCAATTACTATTTTCTTAATGAGGGAATGCATAATGTGGGGCATCATAACTATACTGTCAATGCCTTGTTCCAAGTCCATATAAATCCAATTTGTCAAGGCCTCATGTCGAGACCATAGTTTGTCTCCTAAGACCTACTGACGCACCGAGGGGCTGTAGAGGTCCTTGCATGAAAATTTCTATGTCCAATTAATTCCTATTAGGAATGGTGGTAAACATAAAAAATAAACACCTTCATATTGAATCTATCATATAAAATGTAAATAACTTTCTGCAATCCATAATCATAAACACTAAACTTTCAGATTAATGTGGTGAACTGTTTCAAGATTGCACATCTATAATCAAATTAATCATAAATCATTAAATAAAACATGCTTGATGATATCATAGGAGATAATTCTGAATGAAGTACAGGATTCAAAAAATGGTGTTGACATAGATGGAGATCCTTTTAAATGAGACCATTGAAAAATCATTTTGGAAATAAACCTTAAACATTCCAAAGTGTCCCATACGTGCATGAAACATTCAAATAATAATTCCTAAGAATATCATGATTATAAACAGACTCTTGATATGATATAACATAATGTTGTAGATACACCACAAGAAAAAAATAATTGTTGAACAAGTCTTATATCTCATAAAAGTTAATGTGAGATGAGAAAAACCATCTTTACTTTAAAAAGAAATATTCTTTTTGGAAAATCATTTTTATTTGTCCTGAAATTAGATTATAAACATCAACATACCATAAAATAAAATATAAAGTCATTTAAATTATATTTTAGTCTTAAATAAATAATTATTGAGGTGGAATCATTTAAAAATTGTTTTTAAAGAAGCTTTAGAATTAAATCATTTTAGTGTGGTATACGGAATTCATAAAAGATATTTTAAAGCGGAAAGGAATTTTTTCATTAATAAAACCAAAAATTAACAAAAATATATTTTCATGTAAAAATGTGGGATTATATATATATAAATCTAGCTTAAAACAGATTATATAGGGAACTTAAAAATTGGTAAGAATTCAATAAGTTCCTTGAATCGGGCCTGTATTTTGGAATAATTTTTGAAATATTATTTCAAAACGTTTAACTCTCCATAAAATAATGAAGGATTTTGATCGGTAAATATATATAGAACATTCACACATAATTTATAAGAATTATATAATAATAAATAATAATTTTATTGAGGTGAGTAGAGAAGAAGTGAAACCCGAATGAAAATGGAGGTTTAGGATGAAAATACTTACAAATTTGTATTCAGTTGAATCATATGCCCAAATAATAATAATATTCAAATGATATATTGAATGCCAGAAAAATAAATATATTCATGATACGATACATCAATGGTATGTATACATGCACCATACACAAGTTATAGTACTGAATAAAGAATGTCTCACAAAACTGGAAGTGAGATGAGGAAACCCCTTACAAACATCTCATCATGGTTGCGAGTGTTCATGTGAGGGGTTAATGATAGGTAAAGGGGTATACAATAATTTATATATAATAATATTAGTATAGGGGATGTAAGAAAACATACCCCGTCATTAGGAATTATTAATAAAAGGATGCAATATAGGGGGGATTCTTGAATAAAAGTGAGAGAGAGGATCCTTTACCATAAATCCTAGGGTGGTCTTTGCTTGATTTTAATGACCTGAATAACAAAATTAGGTTAATTAATTAACAATTAAAGAACCTATTATATATTTTATTTAGTATATTATTACATTATTAAGTTCATTAATGGCCGTTTATATGGTTTAAGGGATTCAAGTTTATTGTTTGTGAGTGCTAATTTTCATAATTTTCATGATTACCTCACTTATAATAGAGTATGGTGGTTCATGTAAGATGGGATTTTCATTATACAATTTATTTTATATGTAACTAATGAAAATTAAAAATATTCCATGGTTATAAAATTCATTTCTTTATTTAGAGTGAAGCTAAATCATTATATAAAACATTAATGATAAATGTTTGGATTAATTTGACTATTTTCCTCACAATTACCTTGTTTTGTATTATTATTTTACATCATGAGTGAATAAAGATTCCAGAACATTAAATAAGATAAAATAAATATATTATAGTCCATTTATACCATAAAAATGGTTTCATGACAATAGTTGTAGAAGGTACATCAAATTGAAATCATTGTCATCCTTGAATGTGATAAATCAACACATCTCAGATGATGTTTCATTTTTAGCATCAATAAGGGGGAAAGGATAGATGAATATGAATTCTCCCATTATCATAACAAAATTCCAGTACATGTATAGTATTTTAGTAGTCATACCATTTGGATGAGTATATGTTAGTAAATAAAAAAGAACCAAGGAAAATGAAAATGGAAGAAAATAAAATAGGAATTTACCTCTTGAATTAACCTTCCTTGAGAGCCTCTTAAGGGAAGAGGATTTGGTCTTTTTATGATACCAAGGGATGATGTTCGTGGGGGGAGGAGCTTGGGAGGATATTTGGACAGAATTTTGAGAAGGAAGGAGGCTTGAGAGGAGTGAATATAAGAGGGTGGAAGAGGTGGTATTTATAGTGGAGGGGAGAAGGGTTTTCTTAATATTTTAATCATTAGTTTATTATTTTTATATAAGACAAGAAATATTGAGGATTACATGACCAAAAATAGTAATATGTGAATGTGAGTTGGAACCTAGTGTGACAACATCATCCATGATTCTATAAATAATGAATTTAACTGATAACATGCATATACGGTAAATGATCGTATTTTACTATTCATAAAATTCAAGTATTTCAAAAAAATCCCAAAAATTCACCCTAACTATTTTTCAACATAAAGAATCCCAAAATGATGTCCATTTTTGAAAAAATAAATTTATAAATATGATTAATTTAATTATTAATTAAAATCATAATTTACTTGAAAAACATAGTTTTTAAAACATTTATTTACTTATACGAAAACATATGTACATCATACTTTCATGTAAATCATATATATATACTATCATATATGAGGTTAAAATTCATAAGTTATGTTACTATTTATAACGGTAACATTACTATTCATAAGGGTATGTTACTGTTCATCAAAAATTGTGTTGGTCATATCAGATTATAAATAACTTACAAATTGTAACCCTGTATGTTAGATTTTTAAAATTAAAATTATAGGGGTGGTAAAATTATGATTACTTGATAGGTTATAATAAAGTGGTGTTTTTAGAGGCTCCGTGTTTTGATTCATTCAAAATTAGATTTATTTGAAAAATATTGGGGTGTAATATTATCCCTCCCTACAAATATCTTATCCTCAACATTTGAAATTTCAGTTTGAAAGTTATTGAATTTTACTTGAAATTTTCAATTTGAGCAACCCATATTAGAAATCGGGGTAATAGAATTTCCTCTTTAAAAAGGTTAATGGAGAAGTGGTGATCAAATAATAATAATAATAATAATAATAATTATAATAATAAATGAATGAATGAATGAATGAATGAATTATCATTTTGCATGGAGTGAAATTTATTGGAATTGAAAACCTATTCATAGAAGAAAAACCAAAATATGAATTTCTAGTGATAGAAAATAGGTTTATATTGAGGTAGATTACCAAAAAATAGTAATCTATAGTTTTGAAAAATTTCATTAACATCATCAAAGATTATGATAACATAACAACATTGAAGAATCTTTTCATAGAGTTGAGGGATTATTTCACTCTATATGTGTATAAATATCTATTTATATTTTATAAACATGATCTTATCATTTTATTTATTCAAGAACTACCTATACTTCCATCTCGTATCATAAGATTCATCATGTGGTTTCATTAACCTTTGAAACCTCATACACTGATCAATTTAATCCATTTCCTAAATGGCGTCACATTCCAAAAGATCAAGATCCAATACTTTAGAATCACTCCTATTGTAGTTATTACTATCCAATTTACATTATCCATATATATCATCAATCTATTACAAAATTGACATCTCAGTATTATGAACATAATAAGGGTTGTCTATCCCTCGAATATATATTTTCCAAAATTTTGACCTACTACTGAGTCAATTTTCCTTTGTACCATTAATCATATGAACTCAAATCCTTAAAGAAAATGTATCTTAGTACAATCATCAAATATTACATAATTATTATAACCAATGTATTGCTGATAAAATATTCAAAATACAGATTTGTTGACTAAGAATATTAATCATTCTACTGCATATGTCGTAGTATCATAACATGATCCTTATCCAGTAACATCATTTAGGGTATATTTTCTTAATGCTTGGGACATTGATTCACATAGTTCCCCATATCCTTTCAGGTATAACATTGTACTTTATAAACACATTTATCACCCTTGAAATCAAGAACTTGGTGTTCTTTTTCTCTACACATATAACAAAATCCCATTCCCTTTATGCACTTACCAGTGTGATTCTTTCCATAGTTATCACATATGAAAAAACCATTTTTACCTTCATCCCATTATCCATGTGTTTCTCTACCATACACTTATTCATTTTCTTCCCTTAAAATATATAGGACTCATAGAATTCCTTACATACCTTGTTAACACATGCTATTGTTTCATCATATGATGAGGTTAATTAGGAGACTATTTTCCTTTGAAATGATGTCTTAAGACCATTAGAGATACGATAATTCATACTCTTTGAATCATGTGCAATTTTGATGTTATCATTACTTCTACTCGGCACCATTTATAATCAATTCCATATAATATATTAGCAAAAAAATTATGAACTCTCTATATCTCTAAACATGGTATAACACATAAAATAAATTTATGCATCGTAAATCCTAGAACCATATACATTGGTGTCATAAATCCTTCATAATGGTTTTTAATATTCTTATGAATTTTCCAAAGCATATCTTTCTGGATTGTTGAACCTAGAGTAAATAAAGGACAATTATTGTGCACCAGTTCCCTTTCAAGTCTATCTCCAGGTAGTGTTTTTGGGTTTTACCCATAGATATATCTATTCCAGATCCACCTCTAATTGTTCTTATCCTAATAGGGATGTATTTTCTTGATTAACCACATAATATATTCCTTACCAAAATTCTTGTATGTCCTTTTATTCTTATCCCAAAAGTCCATCTTATGGGTTTGTTAACTAATACACTTTTCTATATCTAGTTTCCATGTTTTCTACTAAGCTTCCATTGATATCAACTATAATTCCCAAACCCTAGAAGCTCAGAGCTAGTGCCTTATTCTATTACATTTTCATATATAGAAGGAAGATATATCCTGAAGTACCAATCAGTTTAGTAGTTTTTGAAACAAGATACTTACAAGAGTTCAAAATTATAACTCAAAACTAAAAACAACATAATAACTTCAAAAAAAATTCCCATAATCTCTTAGATTAACCCCGTAATTTATTCATAGTATAATCATCCTCATAATATGGAAGGATAAAACATAATAAAGGAGTGAGATCAAATGATCAGTAAGGGTAAGAAATACAATGGAAGATATCATAACATAAACATTAGGCATGGTGAATAACTAAAAACACATGCCTTAAAAAATGAACATGAACACAATCTTGCAAGAATAAAAGATGAATAAAAAATTTCATATTAAAGCATAAACATTGGTAATATACTAGTTGAATAACCTCATGATCTTTTAATTTATAGTTTCATAATGAGGGAATGCATAATGTGGGACATCATAACCAGACCGTCAAGGCCTCGTGCCAAGAACAAGTATATCCATTTTGTCAAGGACTCACACCAAGACCATAGTTTGTCTCATGAGACCTACCGATGCACCGAGGGGATATATATGGACATTATAAACAATTAATAAATCCAATTATTCATCTTATGAATGAGAATAAACATAAACAACATACACATTCATATTGATACTAACATATGAAATATAAATAACTTTACCCAATCATTAATCATAAACACTATCCTTTCAGAGTAATATGGTGAATGGTTTCAAGATAGAACATCCACATTCAAAATAATAATAAACCATTAAATAAAACACAGTGTATGATATCATAATAGATAAAACTCAATGATTTACAAGATTCAATAAAGGATTTTGACATAGATGGACATACTTTTAAGTGGTACCATTGAAAATTCCTTGAGGAAATAATCCTTAAACATTCCAGAGTGTCCCATACCACAATGAAGCATTAAAAAAATAATCCATTAGAATATCATGAGAATAAATATACTATTTATATGATATAACAAGGTTCAGTACCTACACCATAGTCAAGAATAAGTGGTGAACAAGGCCTATGTCTCATAAAAGTTAAAGTGAGATGAGAAAAATCCTTTTTACTTTGGAAAGAAAATTTCTTTAGAAAAATCATTTGTATTTTTCATGAAATCATATTTTAAACATGGATATACCAAAAAATAAAATTTAAGGTCATTGAAATTATATTTTAGTCTTAAATAAAGTATTATTGTGGTGAAATAATTTAAAAACTGATTTTAATAAATCTTTAGAATTAAAACATTTTAGTGCGGTTTAAGGAATTAATTAGAGATATTTTAAAGCACAAAGGCATGTTTTCTTTCATTAGACCAAATATGAGCCAAAATAAATTTTCATGTTAAAATTTTTGATCATATAAACATAAATATGGCTTAAAACAGATTATAGATTGAAGTTCAAAATAGGAAAGAATTCAGGAAGTTCCTTGAATCAGGATTGCATTTCAGAATATTTTTTGAAAGATTATTTTAAAAAATTTACCAACCCATAAAATAAATAAGGATTCAGATTGGTAAACATATATAGAACATTAGAAAATAATATTTTATGATTACATAACAGTAAATTATAATTTCATTGATGTGAGTAGAGAATAAGAGAAACCTGAATGAAAATGGAGGTTTGGGTTGAACATACTTACAACTTTGTAATCAATTGAATTGTATGCCCAAAAATTAATAATACTAAAATGATAAATTTAATACCAATAAAATAAATTAATTAATTATATGATACATAAATGGGATGTATAAATACACTATACACATGTAATAGTAGTGACTAAGGTATGTCTTCAAAAATGGAAGTGAGACGAAGAAACCCCTTCCAAACATTTCGGCATGGTAATAGGTGCTATTATGAGAGATTAATGAGAGATAAAGGGGTATCACATCATTTAAATATCATAAGGGTAGTATGGTGGAGTGGAAAAAATACCCCATAATTTGTAATTAAAAATAAGAGGACACAACATAGGGGGATTCTTGAATAAGGGTGAGAGAGATGACCCCTTACCTTAAATCCAAGGGTGTTCTTCACTAGATTTTAATGAACTGAATAATCAAATAAGTTTAACTAATTAATAATTATAGAACACTTTATGAATTTATCTGGTTTATTATGACTTTATTATGTTCATTCATGGCCTTTTATATGGGTTAAGGGATTCAATTTCATCGCCGTGAGTGCTCATTTTCATTATATTCATGATCAACTCACTTATAAAAGAGTATGGATGTTCAAGAAAGATTTGATTTGTAGTACTGAATTGAATTTTTATGTTATTAATGAACATTAAAAGGATTGAATGTTTATAAAATTCATTTGGAAATTTGTACAGATGGTCAATCATTATATAAAACATTAATGATAAAAAATTGGATTAATTTGGTAATTTTACTCCCAATTACCTTGTTTTGTATTATTATTTTACATAATGAGTGAATAAGGATTCCAGAACACTAAATGAGATATATATAATAGTCTTCATCAACCAAAAAAAATGTTTCATGAACAGATTTGAAGAAGGTAAATAAAATTGAAAGCATCATCATCCTTGAATGTGATGAATCAACACATCTTGGACGATGTGTCATTTTTTCATAAATGAGGAGGAAAGGAGAGATGATGATGAATTATTCCATTAGCATAACAACAGTCAAGTCCATGTATGTTACTGCTATTTTGATACCATTTGGATGAGTATAGGATAGGAATAAAAATTGAACAAAGGAACATGAAAATGAAAGAAAAGAGAAGAGGAATTTTACCTCTTGAATTTAACTTCCTTGACAGACTATTAAGTTAATTGGATATGGTATTTTTATGATACCAATGGATTTTATTCATGGGGGAGTATCTAGATAGCATATTTGGGCTGAATTTGGAGAAGTCACAAGTCTTGAGTGAAGTCAAGAGAAGGGGGTGGAAGAGGTGGTATTTATAGTGGATGAGAGGAGGGTTTTCTTAATATTTTAATCAATAGTTTATTATTTTTCCATAAGATAATAAATATTGATGACTACATGAACAAAAATAGTGATATGTGCTTGTTTTTTCAAACCAAGTGTTCTTACATCATCCATGATTCTAGGAATAGTGAATTTAACTAATAAAGTACATATTCGAAAAATTAAGTATTTTATTATTAATAAAATATTCAAGTATTTTAGAATAATCATAAAAAATCACCCAAACCATTTATCAATGTGTATAATACAAAAATTAAGTCAATTTTCTAGAAATAATTCTCTAAATATGATTAATTTAATTTTTAGTTTAAAACAGTATTTTGTAGAAAAATACAGTTTTTAAAACATATATTTATTTATTCCAAAACATAGGTGAATCATAATTTGACTTAAAATATATAAATATACTATCATAGGTGAGGTTACTATTCATAAGATTATGTTACAATTCAAAAGGGTAACATTACTATTCATAAGGATATGTTACTATTCATCAAAAATAATGTTAGTCATATCAAACTCTAAAAAACATAATCTTTTCAACAGTGTATGTCAGATTTTCGAAATTCAAATAATTGGGGTGGTAAAATTATGTTTACTGTATATGTTATAATAAATTTGTGTTTTGTAGAGACTCATTATTTCATGAATTCAATATTAAATTTATTTTCACAATCGTAGGGTGTTACATTCCATGACAGATTATAATTGTACACATTCCCCTCGATATAGGTATTAATGAATAGATCATACCTAATAAACATCCACTATAAATAAAAAAACTTTTTTCCCATTCTCAGGAGGTTGGGAAGTCATTAAAAATTTAGGAATACAATTTTATGAATGCCCAAACATATCACTATCATGTAATTACCCATTAAGTGAGTTTTTTTATTTTTATTATAATGCAAATCATCTTGAATTTTTTATTATTAAACAAAATTTTTTATTTAATAATAAAGTTTCTTGTTCCAAAACATTTTTTTATGTTTTCTATGATAGTGTATTTATTTTTTTAATTCTATAATTATATTGTCTCAAATATCTTCCCTAGAAGATTGATTAACATGTTCCTATTTATATTTGGTGAGGCGATTCAAGAATGTGTTCATGTCAAAATGTGGAGTAAATTTATGACTAAGAAACTACCTATGTAATCCTATAAATCATTCTCAGGATATAAGAAATAGCTCTAGATAATATTTAATTACCCTAATGAAGTTTTTTTCTTATTTCAATGGTCATTCTACTGGGAAGAATATCATGTGAAATTCATTGTACAATTGGACCAATGTATCAAGGATATCTTAAACCATTATTTGGAACCTTGTTTTTTTATTTCCCATATTACAATAAATAAACATAGTGTTTTTATATTAACCTCATTCAATCCTTTCAGAGGTTACAACTAAAAAATTAAATAGAATCACCTTATGAATTGGACGGATTAATTATTTTATAATCTATTGTATATCAACATCATTAACTAAGGGTATTATTTGATTTCATATTTTTGAGGCATAGGGAAGTTCTTATCATGATATAGGTTACTAAAAACCATATACAGATGGAATATTCTATGCATAACTCTATTTATCATCTCATTTTTAGTTTAAGGTGGACTAACATTTTAGTTTTTTTTTGAGAATTTAATAATTTCTTTCTTTTTTTGTTTCCATTTTCAGAGTAATTATATTTTTTTTTATTTTTGGTACAAGGGGATTTATGCATCTCGAGGTATTAATGTTGTGCATTCACTAGTAGGTTCAATAGATTTCATTAAAAATATTTATTTTTAATTTTATTTTATTTACTATTATATAAATATTTTTATACTTTATAAGTTTTTTCTCATAGCTTATATTATATTAAATAATACCTTTTGTTTTCATTTTTTCATCATTTTTCAATGACATAATTTTTTATCCTTTATTTTTTTGTCATATTATATTTTTCTCACCTATTGGATTATTAATCTAATTCATATAATAATATTTTTTTGAGTAACTTATCAATTATATTCTTAATTATTTTTATCATTCAATAAATAATTTTAATTTATATATTTTTGTTTTGGGTATTTTAAATTGATATATTACATTTTTTTTTGTTTTTTGTACAACATTTTCATCAATAAAATCATTTCAAATTTATATATTTATCTCAAAAACTATTTATTTTCTATTTATTTTTTAGTTATTTTTGTAAATATTATTATATATAAATTCATCCATGATTGCTTGAGGATATTCACTTATAGTAGATCCTTTATTGCATAGTTAGTTAGAGGAATTTGTTTTTGTGGTATATCTAGTTACTTTGGTGGATTTATCTTGTTATTTATTTGGATAGGCTAATGATTCGTCGAAATTTCCTCTTATGTTTAGCCTTTTTACACATAGTGTATTTTTGGTACCAAACATTATGGGTTGGGTAAGGTCTTGAAGTCACTAGGCTGTCATACGGGGAATGTTGGTTGCACATGCAATAGGTATAAAACATTTTCGATTTCACACATCCAGTATATTAATCACTTAATTATGTGGTATGATGTCTTAAATAGTCCCTTCTCCCCTCTTTTTGTCAATTTATTGACTACACAATCCATTTTAAAATCCACTATTTAGAATACATTATTATATAAGATACTGGGATTTTCAATTTTAGAGGAAATATGTTTTCTATAGTTGGGGCTAGAGCATCTTTTTATTATGAAATAAAATAAATCTTTCTATTTGGGTAGAGGGAGAACCATTACATAGAACATAGGCCCAAGGATAAGTGTCTCATGAATATTTTCTAAAGTCCATGGGGCTTAAAAGCCCTAAGTATAGGCCTTAAAGCCCGTTTTATAGCCCAATAGACCATCTGGTGAATAGGCTATTATGATACCCATGCCGCTATAGTAAAACCACCACTATAGTACCTATCGATGATATAGTTCAATAACTATTACTCTTGTACCTCTAATATAGTGCTTCTATAGTTCCATACTATAGCGGTTCTATAGCAAGTCAATAAATCGCCCATTAAATGATTTGGAAAATAAATAGTAATGAAATATTTTTTTAGTTAAACTGAAATAAACAATAATGAAAAAATTAACTCCTATGTACCGAAAATTTCATTTTTTTCGAGAAATATTTGTTTGAAAAATAATATTTATTATTCTGTAAGATACGTAGAAAAATGAAATCATGAAAATTCTAACAATTAAACTTCAAAAGCTGTTATGTTGTTTAAAATGTTAAAATAATTGAATATCCATCACATTTTTATAAACATTTAGTAACTTCTAAATTAAAAAAATAATTTACATTAAAAACATAGTTATTAATCAGAAAAATTATATTTAGTTAAACATAGTGAATATAAAAACTAGGAAGATCTAAATTGATTAAATATTTTATTAATAATGCATCAAGAAATTCACAATTTTGCTGAAGATGTGGATGAAAGATGTTGATAACCCTAACTATGACTAGATGATCAATAAATTTAGTGAATACTCCAAAGAAAAAGAATTCCACAATAACTCAAAATATTGACGGTTCTTTGATGGATAAGATAATTGTTGGAATCTTTCAACTTATTTTTGTCTGTTATAGTCTCATGGACAATGAATCCAATATTATCACAAGTTTTCAAATAGAATAGTTTTGAAAATAAATTCATGAATAATGAAAAATAAAACATTGAACAAAAATATCACATGGAAGATGAATAAAAACATTAAATAGATGTCAAAATGTGCACAGAATAGATTGAATAATATTTAATTGATTTCAATGTGATTCCCTTAAAGAATTTAGTATTACACATTCATCAGAGTGAAATAATATCCAAGAAAACATCTCAAAAATGATTAAAAGGAAATAAGAATCATCTAGGATGAGCTTAATTCCCTCTATCTATCTCTATTCATCCGTGAACTACTACTTAAAGTGTTCAATGACCATTCCTCCAGAACAAACAATAGTAGTTTAAATAGGAAATAAATAATTAATTTTACTATACTTAACAAAATCTCATCTAAAATTTTCTCATTATTTTAGGAATAGTGCTTAAAGTTTTTATGGCCATAGAAACCAATAAAAATACTCATGTAAATTGAAAAAATTGCAATGTGAGAGAAAAGAAATTTTACTGATAAATAATCACTCTGGATGTAATGAAAATAAAAAAAATAAAGAACAAATCAAATAAAATTAAAGAAAAATCAATGAATAAGAAATTAAAATTTTATTATATGGTTTTAAATACTTTTGTATTTGTTCATGCATGAATATTAATCACATAGTAATTGACTAAAAATAGTACTAAAACCTATCAACCTATAGTTATGTGAATCATATAGTTTTTCCACTTTAGAAATAACTCAATCACAAAATGATGAATCAGTTATCACAAAAATATTATTATTAGAATATCATTACCCATCGAAACCATAGTTGATGATCAATTTTTTTTTATACGTAAGAAAATTTTTTCATTCACCCATAATATATATAAATGTCACCAAAAAGATAGAAACCAACAAACAGTTATCACTACCAAATATCTATCCAACCTCCAATGATAGAAACTCACCCTACCTGAGATAGAATGGCACACGAGAAGAATTTATACCAATGATTATGCTAGCAGTTATAGAGAAAAAGAATGCCTCTCCCCGACCTTACAATCCCTAAGGGAAATTGTTTTTCTTCCCTTCTTCCAAGAATTATTTTCCCTTGGACTTGTATGAAACTCTCCTAAACATGATAAGATATCTCTTCCCTTGTTGGTTGTTTGTTACTTTTAATCTTTGTCTTATTGAAACTTTACTATTTCTAGGAAGATTATTAATACTAGATGATTATAGGTTCAGAAGAATAAACTTCGAAACTGCTTCCTGGAAAATAAAATCGAAGTATTATCTGAAGAATTTGTGAAAACTGCATCAATTAATGTTGTTTGTGGATTCCCAGAAGGCTTCAAGAATTGAAATATAATCTTTAAAGAGATTCTCTCATATGATGATCAATTTAATAAAACAATTAATAACAAATAAATTCATCCCTAATAATAAATTATTTTATTGATATTGATAAATCGAGAGATGGAGAGGTATTTTATAGATCTTGTGATGATTTCCTCCACCTAGTTACAATTAATTGTGATCCTTCACTAAAAGTAGTTATGATACATATCTCATAATCCTATAATTTCATATCAAGTGACACCTATATTGATACATATGATCTTTAAATATAGCCAAGTTGTGTGCTAATGTCCCAATTCAGTCTCAAGTCACTACTCCGAAATAATATCTTTGGACTCTATGTGGAACAAAATTACTTCTCATCATCATTTACAGGTGACACAAGAAAAGTAATGATAACCAAATAACCTCCTCATATACAAAACTTTTAAACTCTATTTGATTTGTATGGATGATTACCTTAATCATTTCAATATCTTTGAGAACTTAAAACAATCTGTGTAATCATCTAATGATAGATTTGAGTAGAGATGAGCCTCACCCCACCCACCATACAATTTAAGGGTTTTAATTCACCTGTGATCATTTTAAATCATTTTCTAGACCTTGATATGGATTTATTCCTTCAAAAATTACAATTATATATGTATTTTGAGGTGTATGACCTACCATTTCATGGGATATGAAAATGATCAGCCTCTATCTTTGATTGAACAACCCAACTCACCCCCAGACATTGGTCTTCTAACATAGGGAAACAATAAATTTTATTGAAGAATAACTATAAGCTCATCATGTGAAACCATAATGTGCTTCATAGCCAAAACATTATGTTTCATCAAACCCAATTCATTATTTTATTGAATTTTGACCCAAAAAATATTTGACATCTTATGAAAATTAATTTATTCAATAGCCATTGTTTGGTTCCAATGGGTCTTGAAATCATCAAAAACAAACTTGGAGAATCTTGGCCGATCAAAGTTGGAATCGATAGGATTTGAACTCAGCTTCCAAATTCAAATTTTTTTTCTATAAAATAGGAAACAATGGTTCAAGAAGATGTATATCTCTAAGAAGATGAAATCACCCCAAAGAAACACAACCCTATCAAAAAAGTGGATATTTATTGAGGGATTTAACTGAGCTCTTGGTGTGCATCTGGATTCAATTGAGAAACCACAAAAATAGATTAACAAAAGTCCCCTCCATTAAGGAAAACATGAACCTAAAAATATATTAAACTCAAGTAACAAAAAATTCATTGGTAAATTATTTATTCAGATGGATTCATTGAACCATTCAAAAAATCTCCAGCCTTTCTTATGAATCTTGAATCTGACATTAGATTCCATCATCAATTCCATATTAGAATCCTTTAGTCTCCCAATATAATTTAACCTTACTTCAATCCTGATATTAGATATTGAATTCATAAAAACAATTTATTTTATTTTGATCTTATTTAGCCTTCAATCAGCTATAAATTGACCTTTTTTAGCATTGATTCCTCATCAATGACATCTTTGTTATACCTTGTATTCAATGAATATTATATGTGGGACCAATATTCATCATCAACCAGACACATTTGGGTGGCATCAAGTGAGATTAGAGGCAATTTACTATAAATAAAAATATTTGGATGAAACTAATTTCTCATAGAGTCTCAATCCTTCTCAAACATTTGACTACAATAATTATCTAAATAAAATGAATTTTTCATCATCACCCAAATAAATCTTGAATTGACCTCCCAAATCCTTGGATCTTTCATCCCTAGTATTAATTTTCATGCAGATCAAGCTCATATCTATTGAACACATCAATGGATTCTCATGCTGGAAAATATTTTTTTTAAATATTCCCTCCCCAAAGCTTCATATTATTTTAGTTATCTAGACCATATTTAATTCTTCGTGGATAATCATCTAGATAAAAATTGATCTATCAGTCAGTGTCGTGGTTAATAGTGTATGATTCTGATAAGGTGAATAATCTTGATAGTTTGAATCTTTTCTCTTAAGGTAACTTGTTTGTTGTATGATCTGTTTACTACCTTTATTTTTATGGTATCTGGAGTTTCCATGGTGGTTTGAGATTGTATCTAGTTTAGATGGGGTATCATAATCAATTGAAATTTTCTATTGTAGTCATTTCAATGGAATATAGTACCCAAATATCGTGAATGCCTTATTTTTTAATTTTATTATGGACAATACCCACTTTAAGGTTTGAAGGGGAACCTGTACACGACCAGTAAACCCAAGGCACAAGGCCCAACATGACCCGAAGGACAATACATAACCCGAAGGCCCAAAGGAATACATTTCCCATAACATGACCCATAGGCCCAACCCACTAGAACTGACCCTTCCCAGCTTCTGCATCATTAATCACCTATCTACCCACCTTGCATTACTGATTGGCTAGTATTTCCCCGTACAAAGTTGCACGATGCCTAGCCCCAATGATAGTTTCCATATCCTTACATTCTTCAAATCTGGTTAACTCTACTTTTAGGGACTGCTACTCTTGTTGCTCTGATCCTCTTATGGGGCTTTCTCTGTGTGAATTGGGCTACTCCATGGTCTCTGTGACCCAAAGGACCTAAGGGCCGAATGCCTTTGATGACAAGAAGACCCTTGAGACCCGTAGTCTCAAACTAGTGGCCCGAAGGCCCAAATCAGGTGAATAGTTCCAGCTACTAAAGTACCGAACAATACCTTCTACAGATCTTGCTATAGTACTACTATAGTTCCTGCTATAGTACCTTCTACAATACCTACTACAATGATTCTACAGTACATGGAAATTTTCCACCACCCGGTTTTGAACATGGGTCTCTTGGATGCCAAGAAAGAGCCCTTACCACTCGATTACGGGCTCATTGGCTTCCATTGCCACATATTCTATTATTGGAATGTGTCATTGTAGGTTAGAGATGGTCTAGATTTTATTTTGATTCCTTCTAGGGTTGTTTGGATACTTATTCAATAGGTGAAACACATCATCAATTTTATTTATATATTTTATTCTATACTTTTTTATGTGGTATTTAGAACACATGTCTCCATGTTTCCTCTTACAACTGATTGAAAAACAAAACAACCCCTATCATGGTCCCTTTCCAAGAATACAAAAAATTACAACTTAGAGAAATTATTTAATTGAGATTCATGACTAATGAAAATGTTCCAAATAGAATTAAATTCCATGAATTTGATATAAAATAATAGAAAATGAATTGTGAATGAATTATTTCCCAAGAACCCAAAATTATATTTTTTCCCATCATAGTTTCCTAAAAAATCATGAATCTATTTTTTATTTAAGATATATTGAAATATAGAATAAAGAAAAAATGAATAATTAAACTCAAAACACAATCATGTGGATTAATATATTTTAATAATGTCATTTTAATTATAATTGAAAAAATAATCAATAATCTTTAAAATAAAGAGGAATTGTAAATATAAAAAATGTATTTATTAATCCTAAAATGGATGTTGATAACTATAGAAAATATGCAAAATCCATGAGATTATCATAGAAAAAACTAAATTTTATTGTCAAAGTAAACCATGTGGCATGTTCTGAATGGGTTTTCAATATGATAATATCTCATTCAAAGTTCCAAAAAGTCCTTACAAATATCCTTTAAATACCCAACTATTTATCTCCATTTTAAAACTCTAAGTACTTCTAATGAAAATTAGGGAAAATATTGAAGAGCCCATTGGAATATTATAATACCTTTTGAAATATTATAAAATGTTTACAAATTCCTTTAGATAATTTTATGAAACACATAGTTTGTAAAATTTAGTAAAACCAGTTGAACCATATTTTTTAATAGTGAAATCCATTGAATTGAAATGAAAACCAAGTGAAAAATCATCTTCTTTTCATAAAGTCCTTAAATTTAGTTCATAATATCATTTAACAATCAATGAATGGATTTAATATCATTAATAGTCATGAATCTTAGCTTTAAAGGCCATATAAAGTGGTACATTCTTTTAAAAAGATGATTCCATTTTTCAAGAATCTAATCATCCCAAAAAGAAAAGAATGCAATAAAGAGAACTAAACCCAAATAAAAAATGAAAATGAAAATTTAATACTGATTCGAGATCTGAATTAAATTTCTAATACCATAAACAAGAAATAAAAAAGGAGAAAAATAAAAGTGGTTTAAATTGAAAAACAAAAGGGTTTGTACAACATTGAAGAAATAAGATCTTAGAGAGATCATTAAACAATAGTTCAAGAATCCAAAAAAATCAGTACCAATTGGAAAAATTATGTATGAATATGGGGGGTCTATATTTTTTCTACCATGATAGATAGATCTGGAGGACCACCCTAGAGTTCTTTTCATATAGGACCTCCCCAGAATAATATGAAGATCAATATCTTGAAAAACCCCCATAACCAAAGAAATAGAGTTCCCCAACAGAGCATGTAGATCAACAAACAATTAGGTTCTCCCCGGGAAATAACAATAGAAACTGAAAACCAAAAAATTCCACCCAATAGATTCCAGACGAATCACCCTAAAGGTATTAATTAGGAAGTGTGTTCTAAAAAATGTCTTTGTAGCTAAGGATGAGGAAAAAATAAATTTCCTCCTCATAAGTGTACATTCTAAAGTAACCTTATAGGTGAAAACCGTAGTGAAAATTGTGAGGGTTAGCCCATAATGACATGTCCTCATAGTATGAAATTCCTCCCCATACTGTGATTATTTTAAGGTCCTATTATACTAAGAAGAACATGAAAGGTTGATTCAAGACACACCGAATTACTTATCATTAATTAGAATTGTTTCACTACTACGACTATGTAATTTTTTGTGACTATCATCACATACACCTCCCTAAAATTTATATACCTATAATGAAACTGAGAAGATCTCAAATGTATTTTCTCCCCTCGAAAATGAATTAGAGAAATAACCACTATGGTCAAATCATTTTTAGGACCCCTTATTTGAACATTTATAAAATTCCATGGTCATGTGGAAAGAACTATCTAAGGATAATATATCACTCATGATATTTCACATAGATACTCCCAGGAATGACATTCCAAAATCACTAAAAAAATAATTCATATATTATATATGCAATAATATATAATAGACTCTCTTTGATATCAAGGTAATAAATATTTATTATAATTTTTCTTCAAAACCCATCAATATGATATTAAAGTTCATCTTTTAATTCAATTACACTTCCTTCTTAATGGATTAAAACCCTACTGTGGAATAGAATCATAATTACCTCTAATAGGCCCACATTGTTGTAATAATGGTTTCCCACTAGATGATCATGAATACCACTTGTAATGTGTGAATCATTTTGTGGGGTGAATATAGAGAATTTCGGTTTACCCAGATCAATATATAGCTGTGTCTATAGTGTTAGGAAACATGTAATTTTAACCTCAGGTTAGGTATTAGTCAGATGTTTTGTATATTTCAATAGGTCTATCCATTGAAATCATACTAAATTTAAATTATGGACATAGCGTAGTTGGTGGGGGTAGGCTATTGACAGACTCCTATATCAATCAACTAATAATGTTAAACAATAATCTCATTAGAGGATAAATAATCCTATATCTATAGTTTAGGGATTTACAATGATGAGATATCAACGAGAAAAAATGTTTTATTTATCTCTTTTTTGAATAGAGGAGTAAAAATTCAGAAATTCTATGATTACAGCTTCCTCACCATCATTATAGGAAAAAAAATCCCACATGGTTGGAAATTTTTTTACCACCACCCCAAAAATCCTCAAATCTATAGTGTCACAATGATTTGATAGTGGTAGAGTGATGATATCCCCATACCACTAGTTTGGGGAGATATGTATACACTCCCCTCTAAAGAAATTTAATATTTTATAGACTAGGATTAACTTCACATGAACCATCCCCATAGTTTCATCTACTATGTGATCAACCACTATTAGTGGGTATTCTCTATGAATATTCTCAGAGACACTCTTAATATCACAGTGCATCGATATGATAAGGATAAGTGATTTAGGGGTTTTAATAGAAACATATCCAACAAAAAAATAAATACCAACAGTGATTATGAGTTTTTCCTCAAAGGCTATCATAAGGGTGAAAAATATACTTATTACTCAAAGGTGGGTAAGGAAAATAATTCCATAATTCACTTCAAAGTGGTAAATTTTATTAGTTTAATCATCATGGATAACCTATTGGATATCCCATAAATTGAAGTATGTGATGAGGAAGCATCTATTTAAAATTTTCATAATGCTAATGTTAATGAAGAAGGTGTAAAAATAAAAAATTACAGGCAAACTCATTTATAGGGATCTCTTACAAATATTCTATTATCAACAACTTATAAATATTTATCCCAATAAAATGGGATTTTAATGCCTATATCTACAACCTAGCCACCACCTGAAGATATTTAACCCATTTATATTGATGAGAATCTAGCTCAATGGGAATTTATGTTTTGATATATAGAGAGTAATTAACAGTGATTTTCTCAATAAAAATATTCCAACTTTTTATAAGTCCTAATGTGTAATAAATGATTCTTCTTTAGTACACAAACAATAATAACTAGTTTATTGGTAATACCCAAGACAAAACTGGATTAGGTAATCACTATTTCATAAAAACCATCACACAATGGACACTCTATCAGAATATAGTGTTACTATATCCAAGTTTAATAGATAAACATACAAACCCATGAATTCATAAAAATTAAGTCATTTTTTAATTCTTCATTACAAAAAAATATTATAGTGAACTTTTTGGAATTTTTTGAAATTAGTGATTTTGAGGTGAATAGTGAAACAAAATGTTTTTGACCCAAATAAAAATTTACATAAGCAGGACCAGGAATTTTATAACAACTTTTAATTGACTATTTTTTTCATAATTTCATATATATATATTTAAAAAACAACATTAAATTTTGAGAACCCATTATTAATATTTTAAGGATGTTAAAAAAATTTACAACTAAAATTATTTTTTGTCTTTTATTTAATTAAACATTTCTTTTCTACAATTTTATTTCTGATTTCATTGGATTCCATATAACTATTTTTATTTATAAAAACATATTCATATCATAAAAATAAAATATTATTATACTTCTTCCTACACATTATTTTTATAATTAAAAATAAACTTTTTCTAAGAATATGTATTTACACAATACCTGAGCTAATATTAAAATTCGTTTTTATGCACATAAAAATATTAACTGATAATATTAATTAAATATTTTGAATTATTTGGTCATAAATATAAAATATGGTCCAATAATTTTTTGGAATAAAATTAAATTTCCATGATAAATATCAGTTTGTAGACTAAAATTATTAGTTTAGAAATAATGATGCATTCTAAATATTTTTTATTTTAAAATATAAGGGGTAAATTTTAAATTAAAATGATAATAGTAATTTTAAGAATTTTTACGTTTAATTAAAACTCATTTAATTGAAATTTATTATAATATAATATTAAGAACACATAGAAATCAAAACGCCATTTAAAAAACGGTTTCCTACACTTTATACGATTAAATTTAGAAGTTAATTTTCCCATATTTAAATTTATAGTAATGTTAAATGGAACAAAAAATAAAATTTAACACATAGAAATATAGTAATAAGGATTAAATTATATTTCATGTATTCAAATAATTTCAAGGATTAATATTCAATCTATATTAACAAATATTAAAATGTGCAATCTAATGTGGGTGAAATATAAAAAAATCAATTAAAAATGTATAACATGTAGAACTCACTTGAAAGGTTATTAATATATGACTAAATTTCCTGAAACAATTCTATACCTAAATAACCTAACTCACAAAACCTACCAAAAAAACCATGTGATTACATTCTTACACCTTTCCTATCATGACCTAACCTAATGGGGTCTAGGCTGCAACTCCCCAATCCCACCTCTAATAGGCTAGGGTATTGTGACTAGCAAAAATAAGGCATATCAATAACATGGGAGGAATTTCCTATGTACCTGTACACATGCACACATATTAAACCTCTCAAAATTTGGAAATTTAAAAAAGGAAACCAATGCATGCATACATCTATATCCCACAACCAGTGTGAAACAAAAGTAATAAAAGAGAAATAAGTGAAAAAAACCCACAAAAAAAATGTAAAAGTGTACAAATTTCTCAGAAGGAAGAGATCGATGTCAACTACAACTATGGGAAGGATCCTCAACCGTGATCAGGTAAAAATCTCAGTCTTTCTAGATCACTAAGGTCTACCAACCTTACGTCCTCCATGGACTCCCTTAAGAAGAATTTGGTCTTCACCAGACATAAAACATGTATTGGAAAAGCCCATACATGGGTGAGTAAAAAAATTCCTGGTAGGCACCCCAAAACCCCTAAAATAAAAAGGGGGAACTAAAAAGAAACATTATACTTGACTAGCTAGAGGGAAACCCAATCGAGAGAGAAAATATATCTCGACCCATAATTGATTGTAGTTGACAAGTCCACTCGGTCAATAAGGGGTGTCAACTTTGACACGTCGAAACCCCACAAAGACTCAAAAAATCCCCCACATATACTCGTCTTAGACACTAAATATCACAAGGTTCCAACATCATAGCTAGCAATAGTATTCCCTTTGTAGCCTCTGACTATAACATACAAACAAAAGAACACACTCCATGAACTCATCCATCCCAGATGACACCGGCCCAAGAGATATACTTCATCAGGAACAAATTACTAGGTCCAACTATAGTTCCTCTCACCAGAGGTCTCATCATCCTTACATTGTTCCTTTTGAAAACTAAATAAACCTAATTAAAGTGAGCATTCCCTCACCGCTGCACATAGTTGATGGAGCACTATTATAGACTCTTCACTCTGTGCATACTCTCAATCAAGAGAGAATAGAGGGACCCACACCTCACCACTACCCCATGGTTAATGGAGTACTGATCCCAAATTCCGTATAACAACTCTTTCACTCCTATAAAGAGTGTCCCAAACCATAGTCCATTAAGGGATCACTATCACCTATCTAGGTATCTTTTACATTTAGTGGAATGGCCAACTCCTCGTAGTTTTATCCCACAGCTAAGGAATCTCTGACACCAATGGTAGACCCACTCACTACTACTACTCAGAGTTGGTGGAGTACTAAATTGTAACTAAGGATCCATTACCTATTCCCATAGGGGAGTATTACTCATGAGGGACCCATTCCATGATATAATAAGGGAGTTCCACTTTGTTGATCGATTACCCACACCCAAACCTAGTAGGGGAGTACCGCTTAGTGGATAGAGGATCTACACCCTGGAATGATAGGGGAGTGTCGACTCAACCAACTTGTTCAATGTGGGGGGCCAACATCCTATAATGACAGGGTAGTACCAACCTTGAGCTAGAGGACCCGCTCACTATCACCAAAGGGTAGTACCAACTATGTGGGAACAACATGTATGCAGGACCCTCACCCTAGAATGATAGGGGAGTACTGACTCCTAGAATAGAGGAACCACACCCTAACCTGGTATGGGAGTACCCACTCTATATATATGTAATATATAGAGTACCCATACCCTAGTACAATAGGGGTGTAAAAAAAATACAGATAGAGGAACCGCTCCTTGGTCCATCAATGGGGTACTTACTCTACCTTTATGAATGTCAAGGGGAAACACACACCCTAGTCCAGTAGGTGAGTAACAACCTAGGAGGGAACTACCCTAAGATAACTGACCCATTAAAATGATGTGGGGTGTCCCATATCTACTTAAGAGTATAGGTTAGAAAAAAGCACACCCTAGTCCATCATAGGAGTAACATTCCTAGCGTCTCTCTATTCGAACTACACTGAATATACATTGGTTTAATACTGCTCCACAAATGTCTTTCCTAATTCACACCACCACATATCTCATATGCCATAAAAGAGGCCACCATTACATTGTACATAGAATTTTGATTAATATGTACTACTCACAGGCCTGAATCCAAGTCCTAGAGAATAAGATATAGAAAGTGGAATATCCCAAAATTATCTCATAGTAGTACACTGTGTGCACCGAAGCACACATGGCTTGCGAGATTTCCAGAGCACCTACCCATGTATATGGTTCAAATGGGTCCCAACACATGTAGGTGTAAATGATGTGTAGAGAAGGTACACAACATGTCCCTCATCTCTTGGCACCTATCTGTGTTCTTCTTTTACAAGGACCAACCATCTGTGTCACTTACACACATTGTATCCCACACTACACAACATGTTCTAATAGGTGGCTACCTTCACATGTATTTTTCCCATGAACATGTATAGGACAACATGTATATATATATTGGTCATGTGTTAGTACATAGCCATGTGTTTTCACATGGATTTCCCAAGACATGCCCTATGGTCACACTGTTTCGGGAACTACATATCATGTAGTCCCAAATGTTCACCTTTAATGAATATGAATAGAAAATGGCATGTTCCATTGAAGTAAACATCATTTTTATGGTAATTATATTTGTTAATTACTTTCTAAACACCCTGATTCACCCATTATTTCCCAAAAATCACAGATCTACCGAGAAAGGAAAAATAGTGATTGTAATAGGGCTATAAAACCATAAAACAATAAAAATGAATGTGATCAATACAAAAATTTAATTATTCCTACCTTGTTTGTGAAATTCAAATTCTTAGGATGAACAACTATGCCTAGATCATTCTGGTTCTTGATCAAATGATGACCTTCTTCAGAAATTAAGATCAATGACACCTCATTTCATGGATTTGGCTCCATTTTTGTTCACATTGAAAGGGAGGAGAGTCAAGGAGGATTTATTCCTTTTTCTTTTTTTCACACAAAATGAAGGGAGGTAAAGAGGTTAGGTTAGATTTTAATTATTTACTCAATTAATTAATTTAATACACCTCATGATGCCCCATAACCAAAAGGTCGTAATGAATCTCCCAGTGCAGACAACCATATGTTTCTCCTTGGGTAAACACGACATTCTGGATGCAACCGCGATCTTAGAAATCGGATATGAGACTCTTAGAGATATTTATTTATGTTCCATGGGAAATTATGTTCCTGCGATAAAATATATTTAATTTTTTCAATATCGCCGCACCGAGGCTCCCTGGGGCCCAGCTTCCCGCTCTGACTTATTATATAGCTTCATAAATATTTTGAAAAATATTCCTAGTCATTAAAATATACCCACCTTAGGGATTTTCATCCCCAAAAATTGAAATCCTAATCATTAAAGAAGAAACTAAGCTCCCCACCAGACTCCCATGCCAGTGAGCTCACCAAGGGTTCATGCACTACTTAGAGACTTGCACATAGAGAAACCACCAAGATGAAACTATGCATATGTCCAGCTTATACCTGGTCATCATTGTGAAACAAATGGAAACATTACTCCTTATCTTAAAATGGTGGGAAAGTAGCAAGCACCACAATCCATCTGTAGTCATAGGTTCTAGTGGTACACCACCTCGCTAACCTAACACAGATAATAAGAGAACCCCATAGTTCACATACACCCATGGATGGACTATACAACATCCTCCTCCATGACTTTTTATTCAATTTTTATGATGAACACGAAATGGTATTCACCAAAAAATATACAAAAGTGTAAAAACAGGGACTTACCAGGCCCTTCGTTTACAAACCTCCATCTTTAACATAGTTCACCAAAATAGTAACATGACCACACCCACTAGTGGTATACCAGCTAGGTACAAATGATAGTAAACTAATCCACACTTTGTGTAACACCCCAAGATTCCACAATACACTTATCTTTTAATAATACAGTAGCGTGTGTTGTACGCAACATCGAGTTCTAACACACCACAACCAATCAAACTGGCCGTTATGAATAGTAATACCCACTTTTTAAAATTTTATTAATTTTATCTTTCAAATTGGACTTCATTTTTGGATTACGAATATCGAAATTAGCATAGGGTGAATTTTTGGTATTTTTCTGAAAACATTCAATTTTTGATAAATAGTGAAAAACACTAAATCATAGTTTAAACCTGCATTTTTATTTAAATAATTATTTATTTTATTTAAATTTTATTTTGGGTCAAAATAGATATATAATACTTATATAAGTTCTATTTAATTCATTGGGTTCATTTTATAATAATTTTAGATATATAAAAATTGTATTGAACTTTTCACTGTCTTTTACCCACCTCCTAGGAGAATTTGCAAATTCACATAAAACTTAATTTTACCACTTCTATGAGTGTAATTTCAAAAATCCGAGAGACATGGTTGATATCAGTATGAAAAATTTGGTTCAATAAGATGAAAATATTTTTTGTTTAATAGTAACTTTTTACTTTTATTTTCCACGGTTAAAAGTAAATAGGGTATTTAAGGGTAAAAATGATATCATTATTACCCTAACACATGTCATAATTCTATTGGATAAGTATAATTCTACCAAAAATAACCTTAGAATAAAATATGAACCTCTTTGGTCTACTTGGATTAGATTAGGACATTTATAATTATTTAATTAAAAGAAGAGTTAAAAGAGTTAAAATCAATGTTTAATAACTAATTTTTTTAATATAGGGTTATACATAAGATAAATTCGATTACAAATATTCATTAGAATTACAAAACTATTTCCTACATAATGGTATTTTATTTATAATTTTTAGAGAATAAATATTTTATTTTAGTTTTGACACAATGTTGATGTAGTAATTACCGAATTAATGTAATATTAAAATAATTGTTATTATAAATATCCAAATAAATGTAATTTGATACTTTTTATGAATTAAAATAATATACTAGGATAATATGACATATTATAGTTGGTTATATGAATTTTTTTAAGTAATAATTTTGTTATGAATTTATCAAAAACAAAATACCAAATAGTGTCAAAAGTGACATAAAAGAGTTTTTAAAACAACATTATATTATTAATTGATATTCTATTCCTAAAAATATACGGTTAAGCCAAGTGACTTATATAATGATAGGTGTGTCATTAATTAACCAATTGGGGTTCCCATGGAAGTATATTGTATGTTTATTAACCATATAATATAAAAATACAAGGAGACATGGTAAATGTGAAACAATTTAACTAAGAGTTATATCTAAAAGATAAAGTTAATATAGTGACCCAAACCTGTCTAATACCAATTAGTTCAGTGGTTTGTGACCCAACCCCACATTATCCTTTAAATAATCCATTTTTGAGCCTTTATAATCCAAAAACTATTTTATTATAATATAACATTTCTAGATTTTCCTAAGGTTCCCCTCACCCCTCTTATAAAAGGGCACTCCCCCTTATCTCTAATTCACACCTTAAAAGCCTTTTGACTCAGCCAAAACCTGCCCAAATATCCTCAAAACTTCCTTGAATTCATCCTAGAGGTCTTCCTTTAGTAAAAAATCCAACTTAAGGAGCCCTTTTGATCAAATCAAAAGGAACAACCCGAAGAAGAGGTAATAATTTCACCACCCTCTTTCAAGTTCTTTTCTTCTTCCACTCATTCTTTCTTTATTATTTCCATTCTAAAATAATAAATCCAGTATCTTATATATACTGTGATGTTATTATAAATATGGTACCACCATATTCATTATTCTATCCATACGTGTGTACGTACGGATTATCATATGTATCTTATTCATTATTCATTGTAAATATGTCACCATACGTGCGTACGTAAGGCTTACCGTCTCCATGTCATGGTGTAATTGTTATTCAAAACATTATTATTTGTATGGGTATAATAATGAAGTGAAATTGATGTAAATAATGAATATAAAATGATAATGATTCTGTATATATGATATACCATCCAATTATATATTATTTTAATAGTAAAAGAATCATATTGTCGCTCGTGCGTACGTACGGATTACCGTCTCCACGAACGTGATGAGATTCATTCCCCATCGTATCCATTGAAGTATAATTTTCATTTTATGGTTAAAAATAATGTTTGAAGACTTGATATCATTATGGATATGAATAAGATACATCCCATGCATAACAAATATGACTCACATAACCAATAATATAAAGGAAAATGAATCCGTTAACACCTGAAACGACAATAATACTAAGATATTATTATCAAAGCAAGGTTAAAAGATCATATATGATATAATATTAATGTAATGATTCTTGTATAATTTAATAACAATTATTTCACCAATATACAAGAGGGTAACATACCCTTGACCATGGAAAAGTACAAGGTTAGGGTTAATTCTACAATATCTTCATTATCCGAGGTTGCTTATACGTAATTATCTATTGGGACTTCTTTATCATCCACATCCATGTTTCTTAAAAATTTATTTCAAAACATTTTTAATATTTACTAGAAAATGGGTTAAAGTAATTTTTACCCTTATGTGTTTTGAAAGGAATCTTTCCGTAGTTTTCCAAACAAGGTACTTTTTGACCTTTTCGACAAATTTATGGTAAGAATGTTTTTTTAACTTATACGGAGGGTACGACTATTTTCCTCTATTATAACATCATCAAAGATTCCCTTAAAATCTTATAAGAATATTTTCAAATTAAATGTTTTCTTTATAATTATGTGTCTCTAAAATGATTTCAAAATAGAAAGAGATATTTCTCTGAAAATGGTTTTGATTTCATGTATGTCAACATCCTTTGATGGATTTTAAGTTTATTTGACGTTGATTTATTATGATATAAAACATCCATATTGTATTGAAGGTTTTTGATTTGTTTTATAGTGGATGTTCTATTTTTATACCATTCATGGTTTATGGTTAAGGTATTGACATTTCGTATTCCAGTTTTAATAAGAATGTTTATGATATGTTTAAACCTTTTCATATGAGAAATGTATTGGACTTAGTAAGTGACGGTTGGATCCCGCTATAGATCCTCGATGCATCGGTAGGTCTCATGAGACAACTAGATGTAGAATTGGCTGAGGCCTTGCCCAATTTGATATATGGTTTTGTCTGAGGCCCTAATCATTTTTATACGTCTTGGCCGAGGCCTTGACAAAATATTTCAGAATGTCCAGCATTATACATTCCCTCATTATGAAAATAATATTGATGGTTGATGTGGTCACTATATGAGTAGAATACCCATGATTATGTTTTATTATGACATTATTTACTCAGCTCATATTCCTGCGATATAATTATTCCTGTTTATTATTGGTAAATGCATCTGGTTTCAATTATTCACCTTGCTTAATATTTATGTAATTTTCCACAGTATTCATTACCCTTACCGAGCATTTGAGCTAACCCCTTCCTTATGTTTCATTTTCCCAGGATATGAAGAATTTATTTATGAGTATCTTGCATGCATAATCGAGGAGGTTTGGATATTTCTAATGAAATATATTCGTGTTGTATTTCTCTTCAAGTTGTAAAGTGGAACTTATGTATGAATCTTGTTTCCAATAATACTAAACTGATCAGTCTTTTGAGACATGATTTCCTTGTGATCATGCCAATGTTATGTAATAATGCACCGACTCTGAGTAACTAGGTTTGGGTCATTACAGTTGGTATCAGAGAAGTTTAGTACAAATCATGGAAACTAGATTTAGATAAACTCTGATTAGAGCACATATCCCTAAGATAGAATTTGAGGATTAGTATAGAAGAACTTCCTAGAATTTTTTTATTGTAGTGATTTTGTGAGTTTTCCAAGAAATACATCCCTATCGGGATACGAGAAGGTACAGGCGGCTCTGGCATAGATGTACCTAGGGGGAAAACCTGAAAACATCTCTTTGAGCTAGACTCGAACGGGAACTGGTGCACAACAACGGGCCTTGCTGCACTTTTGGTTACGACACTCCCAGGGGATATGCTTAGGATAATTCTAATTTTCATTACAGACAATTATAAAGGGTTTATGAGCATATATTTCTTCAAAGAAAACATTTTATTAATATTATGGATTGTATCTATAAAATATTCAATTTATGTTAAGTGTTTTAAATGTTTGGATTTATGTATTGCAATTCATAAACTAATCTAGTGTATTCCATTGATTAGAAATGGTGCCTAGTGGAAAGAATGGAAGATATATCAATGCATTCACTCCATGTAGGGATTTCCCTCCTGTTCAAGATAATTATAGTGGAGTTGGTGATACAACTGGTGCTGATTAGCTTATCACTATACTAGGAAAACTCACTCAGGTTATGAAAAATAAATTTACCCGTATGGAGAACCCTGATCCACAGCGTGGATGATCAATGTTAGATTGCTTCCTGAGGCAACAAGCACCAACATTAAATGGGATTAAAAATCCATTAGTGTCTAATCAATGGATAAATTCCTTAGAGAAAATATTCCATGCTTTGGGGAGTAGCGAAAGGGAAAAAGTTGACATGGCAGTTTACCGCCTCACTAGAGATGCTGATCAATAGTGGTCATTGATTCAAAACACAAAGGATAACGTGGAAGTATCAAATATGGAATAGAGTGAGTTTAAATAAATTTTCGTAGAAAAATAATTTCTTCATAACCATCAAGCAGATATGGAATGAAAATTTCTTAGTTTGAGGCAAAAGGATGATGATAATGTCGCAAAGTATGTACCTAACTTTACAAGGTTAGCGAGACATGCAAAAAATTATATACGTAACCCAAGAAGTATGATGAACTTTTCTTTGATGGGTTAAAATATTTATCCATCAAGCATTAGTATAACTATCCTTCTCATCATACGAAGATATTGTCTCATGTGCTATCAAGATAGGAAAAGAATTCTCTAAGTCTTATGACTTTAAATCAAAGCAAGAGAAGAAGAGAACTGTTGAACAATATGGGAAAGGAAATAAGGAATCATGGAAGAAGGAAAGAATTGAATTTCCACCCTGTGACTGCTGTGGAAGGAAGCACCCTGGTGCCTCTCTAAAAGGAAAAGGAGTATGCTACAAATTTGGACAGAAATTATATATTGATGGTGATTGTAAGGGAAAGAAAGACCCTACTAATGTTCAATTCTACAATTGTAGGAAGATGGTCCATTATGCAAATGAATGTCCTAAGCGTCAGGGAAAATTACCTCAGAAAAGGCCAAGGGATCAAGGCCAAGCTTATGTGATCACTACTGCTAAGGTTGAATCTCTGAAAGATGTAGTGGCAGGTAATTTAATGGTTTCCTCAAGTTTAGAAAATGCATTATTTGATTCTGGATCATCAAATTATTTCAAATCTTCCAAGTTTGTTAAGAAAATTAGATATTTCTAATTTTATTTAACAAAGGAGTTATCAGTCAAAACCCCTAAGGGAAGTATCATTGCAATGAAGTTTTTTGAATCGGTCCCCATTAGAGCACATAAATGTACTTTATCTTGTCATCTCATCATCATAACCATGAGTGAATTTGATATAATAATCGGTATGGATTGGATTTCAGACCATGATATGAAAATTTATTGTAAGAAGAAGGAGGTTACGATTTTTGATGACGATGATAAAGAACACCGTATCTTTAGAGCAGAATCATCACCACCTGATTCTTATCTTGATCCACCCACAATAGCTCAACTAAATTCAATTATTTGGGAGGCAGAGAATGAAATAAATATGGGTGAGGAAAGGAATGTTCAATTAAAGGATGTTCCTATTGTGAAAGAATATGTTGATGTCTTTCTTGATGATTTACCTGGACATCCTTCAGAACAAGAAATTGAGATTTCCATTGATATAATTCATAGATAAAGGCCCATATCGAAGACCCCTTCCAGAATTTCCTCTGTGGAATTAGTGGAACTAAATAAACAACTATAGGAATTGAGTAATAAGGGATTTACTTGCCCTATTGTTTCTCCATGGGGAGACCCTATCCTTTTTGTGAAGAATAAAGATGGATCTATGAGGTTGTGCAATGAATACAGGAAGATCAATGCTATAACAATAAATAACAAGTATCCCCTACCTCACATTGATGATTTATTCGACCAACTTCATGGAGCTCAATACGTTTTAAAGATTGACCTTCGATCTGAATATCATCAGTTGTGTGTGAAGAAGGATGACATTCCAAAGACAGCATTTCAAACCAGGTACGCGCATTATGAGTTTACAGTATTTCCTTTTTGATTGAATAATGCACCATCTTTATTCATGGATATAATGAAAAATGTTTTCAAGTAATATCTCAATTATTTTGTGGTGATATTTATTGATTATATCTTAGTACACTCCAAAATCTAGGAAGATCATGAAAATCACATGCACATTATCCTGAAGACTCTAAGAAGACATGAATTATATGGGATGTTTAGCATGTTTGAATTATGGATTCAAGAGATTTCTTTTACTCGACATATTATATCCAAGGATGGAATCTTTATCGATCCTTATAAGACCAATGCAATCCAATAATGGCCACACCAATTAGTATAACTGAGGTACACAGTTTTATTGGTTTAGCAGGTTATTATCAGCGTTCTGTCCGGAATTTTGCCCGATTGGCTTACACATTAACCAAGCTCACACGTAAAGGGGTCAAATTTGTTTGGAAAAAAGTGTGTGATTAATTTTTTGAATAACTGAAGAGAAGATTAGTCAAGGATTCTATTTTGACTCTACCATCAAGGAATGATGGATTTGTTATTTATAGTGATGCATCGAAGAAATGACATGGTTGTGTCCTTATGCAGAATGATAGAGTTATTGCCTATGCATCACGACAGTTGAAAATTCATGAGAAAAACCATCCTACTCAGGATATTGAGTTAGCAGCTGTAATCTTTTCTTTTAATATTCGGAGACACTATCTCTATGGTGAAAAATTTGAGATATATACCGATCACAAGAGTTTGAAGTATATTTTCTCACAAAAAGAACTCAACATGAGGCAAAGGCGATGGATTAAACTACTCAATGATTATGACTTCACTATACACTACCACCCGGGGAATGAAAATAAAGTGGTAGATACTTTGATTAGAAAGAATCATGGAGTTTTGAACAAGATGAGAGTTGAAAAGGATCCTATATAAATGAATCTAGTAAAGATGGATATGGGAATCACCATGGAAGGTGAAACATCAACACTTTTTCAAATGGTTGCCAAACCATCTTTACTAGAAAGGATAAAGAGTTCTCAGACCCGTAATGAAGAGTTTCAAAAGAAGATTAAAACTATGAATAGTGGGAGACTGAGGGACTTTGTGTATGAAGATGGAATTTTGAAATTTGGGAAGAGACTTTGTTTTTTTGAAATACATGATTTAAAAGTGATTTGTTAGATGATGCTCATATCTCCTGTAACACCCCAAACTTCCACGGTATGTTTCCCTTCGAATAATCGATAGCGTGTGTTGTACGCAACCTCGAGTTCTAACACACACCACAACTAATTAAACTAGCCGTTGTGAATAGTAATACCTACTTTTTGAAATCATATATATTTTATATTTCAAAATGGACTTCATTTTTGGATTCGGAATATTGAAATTATCCTAGGGTGAAATTTTGGTACTTTTCGGATAACTTTTATATTTTGATGAATAGTGAAAATTACTAAATTTTAATTAAAAACAACTTTTTTAATCAAAATAATTAATAGTGATAAATTGTGAATTTGAGTGGTTTTAAAGTATATTTAGAATATATTTTTACCATTTAATTTAATGTTGGTCATTAGACATAATTTTACAATTAAACCGAACATAAACAAGTGTCAATCTTTTTATAGTTATTATCTCTTAAAAACACGCTTTTTGTTTTGACAGCGGGAATTAATTTTAAATTAATTTCTGCCACTTCTGTGTTTTGAATTTAGGAAAATGGATTCCATATTTGGAATCAGGATGTTCAAATTGTGTAAATAGGTAACTTTTATTTTTAGACATTTTGAATAGTTACTGTGGTAAATATTTTATTTACCATGGTTAAAGGGTAAATCCGGTAAATAAGGGTTAAAAATAATATTATAATAATACAAAATTACCCTAAAACGTGTCCTAACCTTATTGGTGGACACATACCCGACCATGGGCATCCTTAGGTCAATTTGGGGACCCCTTGGAGCCACTTGTATGTGGTAGGGACACATTATATGAATAAAGTTAAAATAAAAATAAAAATGGCATAAGCTTTCATCTTTTAGAAGAAAAATTTTTACATAGGGTTATACATTTTGGATTTTCGATTATAAATATTCATTAGAAATCTAAAAAGATTTCCTACATGATGATATTTTATTTATAATTTTTAGACATCAAATAAGTTAAATTATTAATGACACAATAATGATGCAATGTTTATCTCATTAATAAATCATTGAAATAAATAATATTATAATGATTAAAATATTATCTAAAACCTGTCCAATTCTTATTGGTTGATGTTATTTAGAATATGAGTCATCTTATCTTCGACCTCAATGATTTTTGGACCATTATAAACCGAATATAATTATATTATAAAGTAATACTTTCACTCTTTCCTAAAGAGCCCCTCCTCTCCCTTATAAAAGGAGACCACTTCTACTCATTCCTCACACCTCTCAAGCCACTTGGCTCGTCCAAACTCTGCCCAACTAAGCTCCCCACATCCCTCTCCTCCTCCTTGAAGCTTCCCCTTAGGCAGAAAGCATTTCAACAAGTCCTTTGGTTCTAACCATAGTGAGTTACCTAAATTAAAGGTAACGATTCCTCTTAAATTATTTTCATTTATTTTGCTTCTCCAACCCCCAAACTCTTTTTATTTCCTTTATTTTGTAACAACACCAGTATCCTCAATATACTAGGATATTGTTATAATATGGATTCAAACTACACATACACACAACTCCATCTAATGGATGATGAACATAATGTTTCTGTGGATGGCAAACTAACGCCTCACGAAACGATGATTGTTCAAATACATCTTATCGCCTCTCATGGTGTCCATTATGATGGAACTGTAATTAAATATGATATTAATGATATATATTTTATATATAAGCTTCTGTAATTCCATTTTATTTCATACCATTATTCGTTTCATGTTGTATATACATACGATAATTTCATTTGAGGAAGTGCGGACTACCGCCCCCTTAAAATGATATGACTCGTTCATACCACACATGGAACGTATAAAGGATGGTGTTAATTAACTTAAGTAACATGTATAAAATATTATATTATACTGGAATAGTAATATACCTATGTATCATTGGTATTCGATTCTTTTAAAATAAAAATTAAATGGAAGAAGCGTTCGTGCGTACGTACGGACTACCGTCTCCACGAACGCAATGAGATTCATTTTCCATCGTATCCATTCAAGTATAATTATCATTTGATGATTTAAAAATGATGTTTAAAGACTTGATACCATTCTGGATTTGAATAATATACAACTTATCCTTTACAAACATGGCTTATGTAACAAAACATATACAAGAAAATGAGTAAGTTAACACCCGAAACGACGATAATTTTAAGATATTATTATCAAATCAGTATTAAAAGATCATATATGATATCATATTAATGTATATGATTCTTGTATAATTTAGTAACAATTATTTCACTATTATACAGGAGGTTAACCTACCCCAACCAAGGAAAAGTACAAGGTAAGGGTTATTTCACAATCTCTTCATTATCCGAGGTTGTATTATACGTAATAATCTACTGGGATCTCTTTATCATCCACATCCATGTTTCTTCGAAATGTATTTCAAAACATTTTTACTATTTACATGAATATGGGTTAAAGTCATTTATACCCTTGTTTGACTTTTTATAAGAGGTTTATAAAGGAATCTTTCCGTCGTTTTCAAAACAAGGTCCTTTTTAACCTTTTCGACAGAATTGAGGTAAGAATGTTTTTTTTAACTTATACGGCGGGTGCGGTTATTTTCCGCCGTTATAAAATCGTCGAAGCTTCCCATACAAGCATATAATAATATTTTCAAAGAAAATGTTTTATTTTATATGGATCTTAAATGATTTCAAAATAAAAGTAGATACTTCTTTAAAAATAATTTTGATTTCATCTATGTCAACATCCTTTGATGGATTTTAAGATTATTTGAAGTTGATTTATTATGATACACAACTTATATATTGTATTGAAGGTTTTGTGATATGTTTGACTGTGGATGTGCTATTTTTATACCATTCATAGTTTATGGTGAAATTATTTACATTTCGTATGCTAGTTCTAATACGAATGTTTATGTTATGTTTAAACCTTTTCATATGGGAATGCATTGGACTTAATAAGTGACGGGTGGAGCCCGCTATAGCTCCTCGATGCATCGGTAGGTCTCATGAGACAAACTAGTGTCTTGGCACAAGGCCTTTACAAAATCTTATTTGTAGTCTTGGCACGAGGCCTTGACTATGTGGTTATGACAGTCTGGCATTATGCATTCCAACATTATGAAAATGGTTATTGATTTTTGCATGTGATTATTCGATTAGTAGAATATCCATGTGAATAAGTAAATGGCATTATTTCATTTTACTTTTGCCATACTATGTTGAAGTTCAATTTTAAAAGGCTTTTGTTTTAGTAATTCATTGCCTTAAATGTTTATGCTTATTTTGAATGTTCCGCTATATTGTTATCCTTACTGGGCATTTGAGCTCACCCCTTTTCTATGTTTTATTTTTTCCCAGGTAGTGAAGAAGTAAATTATGAATGACTTGCAGGGATATTATGAGGGGTTAATAGTGTGGATATGAAGACTTTGTTGTTGTAGTAGTTTTTCACTTTGAAATGTAATGTAAAACTTTATGATTATATCCAGTGTTTCCAAGGCTACTAAACCAATCGGTCTTTCGGGATTTGATCTTTCTAGTGATCATGCCAATGTTATGTAATAATGCACCGACTCTGGGTAGCTGGGGTCGGGGCGTTACAGTTGGTATCAGAGGAAGTTTAGTACAAACCTTGGAAACTAGATTTAGATAAACTCTGATTAGAGCACGTAGACCTAAGATGAACTTTGAGGATTAGTATAGAATAACTTCCTAGAATTTTGGTATTGTAGAGATTTTGTGAGTTTTCCGAGCAATACATCCCTGTCTGGATACGAGCAGGTAGAGGCGGCTCTGGCACAGATGTACCTAGGGGTAAAACCCAAAACACCGCTTTGAGCTAGACTCGAACGGGAACTGGTGCACGACAACAGGCCTTGCTGCACTCTTGGTTACGACACTCCCGGGGGATATGCTTAGGATAACTCTCATTTTCTTTACAAATCATTATGAAGGGTTTATGAGTATATACTTCCTCAAAGAAAACATTTTTATGATTATGGATTATATCCATAAATAGTTCAATTTATGTTAAGTGTTTTATAAGTATGGGATTATGTATTTTGATTCATAAACTGATCTAGTTTATGCCATTGTTTAGAAATGGCGCCTAGTGGAAGAAATGGAAACTGTATCAATGCACGCACTCCATGTAGGGATTGCCCTCCTGCTCAAGATAATTATAGTGGGGCTGGTGATGCAACTGGTGCCGATCAGCTAATCACCATACTGGGACAACTTACTCAGGTTATGAATAATAACCTTACCCGTATGGAGCACCCTGATCCGCAGCGTGGAGGATCAATGTTAGATCGATTCATGAGGCAACAACCACCAACGTTCAATGGGAGTACAAATCCCTTAGTAGCTGAGCAATGGATAAATTCCCTAGAGAAAATATTTCAGGCTTTGGGGAGCAGTGAAAGAGAAAAAGTTATCATGGCAGTTTACCGCCTCACTGGAGATGCTGATCAATGGTGGTCATTGATTCAAAACATGAAGGAAGATGATTAAGTATCAAATATGGAATGGAGGGAATTCAAAGATCTGTTTTTAGAAAAATACTTCCCTCGCGACCATCGAGCGGATATGGAAAGGCAATTTCTGAGTCTGAGACAAAAGGAGGATGAGAATGTCACAAAGTATGAGGCTAACTTTACAAGGTTAGCGAGGTATGCTGGAGATTATATTCGCAACCCAAGAAGTAAGATTGATCGTTTCTTTGATGGGTTAAAACCATTTCTCCGTCGAGCATTAGTCTCACAATCCTTTTCATCGTACGAAGACATTGTCTCATGTGCTATCAAGACCGAAAAGGAATTCTCTAAGTCTTATGACTTTAAAGAAAAGCAAGAGAAGAAGAGACCTGCTGATCAATCTGGGAATGGAAATAAGGGGAAGAAAGGAAAGGTTGAATATCCATCTTGTGGTAAATGCGGGAAGAAACACCCCGGTACTTGCTTGAAGGGAATGAGAGTCTGTTACAAGTGTGGTGAAAAAGGCCACCAAGCTCATGATTGCAAGGGGAAGAAGGAATCTACCAACGTTCAGTGCTACAATTGCAGGGAGATGGGGCATTATGCAAATGCATGTCCTAAGCGTCAGGAGAACTTACCTCAAAAAAGGCCAAGGGATCAAGGCCAGGCTTATGCTATCACTACTGCTGAGGTAGAAGCTCCGAAAGACGTGGTGGCAGGTAATTTAATGGTTTCCTCAAGTTTAGCAAATGCATTATTTGATTCTGGATCATCGCATTGTTTCATATCTTCCCAGTTTTCTAAGAAAATTAGATATTTCCAATTTGATTTAATAAGGGAGTTGTCAGTTAAAACTCCTAAGGGAAGTATCGTTGCAACAAAGTTTTGTGAATCAATCCCCATTAGAGCACATAAATTTTCTTTATCTGCTGATTTCATTGTCATACCTATGATTGAGTTTTATATAATCCTCGGTATGGACTGGCTTTCGGACTATGATGCGAAGATTTATTTTAAGAAGAAAGAGGTTACGATTCTTGATGATAATGATAAGGAGCACCTTATTTTTAGAGCAGAATCGTCACCACCTAATTCTTATTTAGATCCACCCCCAGTAGCTCAACATAATTCAATTATTGGGGAGGAAGAGAATGAAATAACTGTCGGTGAGGAAAGGAATGTTCAAATAGAGGATGTACCTGTTGTGAAAGAATTTGTAGATGTATTTCTGGAAGACTTACCTGGACATCCTCCAGAACGAGAAGTTGAGTTTTCCATTGATTTGATTCCTGGATCAAGGCCTATATCGAAGACCCCTTATAGAATGGCCACTATAGAGTTAGTCGAATTAAAGAAACAACTAGTGGAATTGAGTAATAAGGGATTTATTCGCCCTAGTGTTTCTCCATGGGGAGCCCCTGTTCTTTTTGTTAAAAAGAAAGATGGATCTATGAGGTTATATATTGACTACAGGGAGATCAATGCTATAAAGATAAAGAACAAGTATCCCCTACCTCGTATTGATGATTTATTTGACCAACTGCATGGAGCTCAATACTTTTCAAAGATTGACCTTCGATCTGGATACCATTAGTTGTGTGTAAAGAAGGAAGACATTCCGAAGACAGCATTTCGAACCAGGTACGGGCATTACGAGTTTACTGTAATGCCGTTTGGATTGACTAATGCACCCTCTGTATTCATGGATCTGATGAATAGAGTTTTCAAGGAGTATCTCGATGAATTTGTGGTGGTATTTATTGATGATATCTTGGTATACTCCAAAACCTATTACGATCATGAAAATCACTTGCGCATTATCTTGAAGACTCTGAGGAGGCATGAATTTTATGGGAAGTTTAGCAAGTGTGAATTCTGGCTTCAGGAGATTTCTTTTCTTGGCCATATTGTCTCAAAAGATGGAAACTCTGTTGATCCTTCTAAGACCAAGGCAATCCAAGAATGGCCAGCACCTACGAGTATAACTGAGGTACGTAGTTTTATTGGTTTGGCAGGTTATTATCGACGTTTCGTCCAGAATTTTGCCCGATTGGCTAACCCATTAACGAAGCTCACACGTAAAGGGGTTAAATTTGTTTGGACAAAAGAGTGTGAAGAATGTTTCGAAGAACTGAAGAGAAGATTAGTCAATGCTCATATATTGACTCTACCATCGGGGAATGATGGGTTCGTTATTTATAGTGATGCATCGAAGAAAGGACTTGGCTGTGTCCTTATGCAGAATGATAGAGTTATTGCCTATGCATCACGACAGTTGAAAATTCATGAACAAAACTATCCTACTCATGATATTGAGTTAGCAGCTGTGATCTTTGCTTTGAAGATATGGAGGCAGTACCTCTATGGTGAAAAATGTGAGATTTATACTGATCACAAGAGTTTGAAGTATATTTTCTCACAAAAAGAACTCAACATGAGGCAAAGGAGATGGCTTGAATTACTCAAGGACTATGATTGTACGATACACTACCACCCGGGGAAGGCAAACAAGGTGGCAGATGCTTTGAGTAGAAAAGACCATGGAGTTTTGAACAATATGAGAATTGAAAGGGATCCAATTTTCATGGATCTAGTGAAGATGGACATGGGAATAACCAGGGAAGGTGAAACATCAATGCTTTTTCAAATGGTTGCCAAACCATGTTTACTAGAAAGGATTAAGAGTTCTCAGACCAATGATGAAGAATTTCAGAAGAAGATTAAAGCTGTGAATGATGGGAGATTGAGAGACTTTGTGTATGAAGATGGAATTTTGAAATTCGGGAAGAGACTTTGTGTTCCCGATTTACCTGATCTAAAAAGGGAATTGCTGGATGATGCTCATAGTTCCAATTTCTCTATACACCCTGGGAGCACCAAAATGTATAGAGATTTGAAGGAACATTTTTTGTGGGACAACATGAAGAGGGAGATTGCTGATTTTGTGTCAAGATGTATGGTTTGTCAACAAGTGAAAGCTGGAAGGCAACAGCCTGGAGGAGTCATGCAACCTCTTCCCATACCGGAGTGGAAATGGGACAATATTACGATGGACTTTGTCATGGGGCTACCAAAGACTCCTAGAAGGAACGATGCAATATGGGTTATTGTTGATCGTCTTAACAAGTCAGCACATTTTCTTGCTATAAGAGAAGATCTACCCCTGGAACGTCTAGCAAGACTATACATTAATGAAGTTGTGAGACTTCATGGAGTACCCCTATCGATTGTTTCTGATCGTGATCCCCGTTTTACTTCAAGATTTTGGAAAAGTACTCAGAAATCCCTGGATACTGAACTTCATTTGAGCACTGCTTACCACCCTCAGACAGACGGACAATCAGAACGGACTATTCAAACCTTAGAAGACATGTTGAGATCTTGCTCACTTGACTTTCAGGGTATGTGGGATCAATATTTACCACTGGTAGAATTTTCCTATAACAATAGCTTCCATTCGAGTATACAGATGGCACCATATGAAGCATTATACGGAAAGAGATGTCGTACACCAACCTGTTGGGATGACGTTGGTGAAAGAAAACTTGTAGGCCCAGAGCTGGTGGAGGAAACGGTGGAAAAGGTGAAAGTAATCCAAAATCATATCAAAGCAGCTCAAAGTAGGCAGAAGAGCTATGCCGATAATCGAAGGAAGGATTTGGAATTTCAAGTCGGTAATCATGTTTTCCTAAAGGTATCTCCATGGAAGGGAGTCATACGTTTTGGAAAGAAAGGTAAATTGAGTCCCAGGTACATCGGACCTTTCGAAATTCTAGAACGAATTGGGGTTGTAGCTTACCGATTGGCAATGCCACCAAGTCTCTCCAAAGTTCACGATGTGTTCCACGTATCTCTGTTGAGAAAATACATGCCTGACCCAACGCTTGTACTCACCTATGAGGAATTAGAACTAGAACCCGATCTGTCTTATTGTGAAGAGCCCGTCAAGATTCTTGATACAAGAGAACAAGTACTGAGAAACCGGACGACGCGTCTGGTAAAAGTTTTGTGGAGAAATCATAAGATGGAAGAGGCAACGTGGGACCCCGAGGAACTTATGATGAAGAACCACCCGAGTCTTTTTATGCAGTTATACCCTAGAAATTGTGAGGATGCAATTATTTGAAGGAGGGGAGAATGTAACACCCCAAACTTCCACGGTACGTTTCCCTTCGAATAATCGATAGCGTGTGTTGTACGCAACCTCGAGTTTTAACACACACCACAACTAATTAAACTAGCCGTTGTGAATAGTAATACCTACTTTTTGAAATCATATATATTTTATATTTCAAAATGGACTTCATTTTTGGATTCGGAATATTGAAATTAGCCTAGGGTGAAATTTTGGTACTTTTCGGATAACTTTTATATTTTGATGAATAGTGAAAATTACTAAATTTTAATTAAAAACAAATTTTTTAATCAAAATAATTAATAGTGATAATTTGTGAATTTGAGTGGTTTTAAAGTATATTTAGAATATATTTTTACCATTTAATATAATGTTGGTCATTAGACATAATTTTACAATTAAACCGAACATAAACAAGTGTCAATCTTTTTATAGTTATTATCTCTTAAAAACACGCTTTTTGTTTTGACAGCGGGAATTAATTTTAAATTAATTTCTGCCACTTCTGTGTTTTGAATTTAGGAAAATGGATTCCATATTTGGAATCAGGATGTTCAAATTGTGTAAATAGGTAACTTTTATTTTTAGACATTTTGAATAGTTACTGTGGTAAATATTTTATTTACCATGGTTAAAGGGTAAATCCGGTAAATAAGGGTTAAAATAATATTATAATAATACAAAATTACCCTAAAACGTGTCCTAACCTTATTGGTGGACACATACCCGACCATGGGCATCCTTGGGTCAATTTGGGGACCCCTTGGAGCCACTTGTATGTGGTAGGGACACATTATATTAATAAAGTTAAAATAAAAATAAAAATGGCATAAGCTTACATCTTTTAGAAGAACAATTTTTTACATAGGGTTATACATGTTGGATTTTCGATTATAAATATTCATTAGAAATATAAAAAGATTTCCTACATGATGATATTTTATTTATAATTTTTAGACATCAAATAACTTAAATTATTAATGACACAATAATGATGCAATGTTTACCTCATTAATAAATCATTGAAATAAATAATATTATAATGATTAAAATATTATCTAAAACCTGTCAAATTCTTATTGGTTGATGTTATTTAGAATATGAGTCATCTTATCGTCGACCTCAATGATTTTTGGACCATTATAAACCGAATATAATTATATTATAAAGTAATACTTTCACTCTTTCCTAAAGAGCCCCTCCTCTCCCTTATAAAAGGAGACCACTTCTACTCATTCCTCACACCTCTCAAGCCACTTGGCTCGTCCAAACTCTGCCCAACTAAGCTCCCCACATCCCTCTCCTCCTCCTTGAAGCTTCCCCTTAGGCAGAAAGCATTTCAACAAGTCCTTTGGTTCTAACCAAAGTGAGTTACCTAAATTAAAGGTAACGATTCCTCTTAAATTATTTTCATTTATTTTGCTTCTCCAACCCCCAAACTCTTTTTATTTCCTTTCTTTTGTAACAACACCAGTATCCTCAATATACTAGGATATTGTTATAATATGGATTCAAACTACACATACACACAACTCCATCTAATGGATGATGAACATAATGTTTCTGTGGATGACAAACTAACGCCTCACGAAACGATGATTGTTCAAATACATCTTATCGCCTCTCATGGTGGCCATTATGATGGAACTGTAATTAAATATGATATTAATGATATATATTTTATATATAAGCTTCTGTAATTCCATTTTATTTCATACCATTATTCGTTTCATGTTGTATATACATACGATAATTTCATTTGAGGAAGTGCGGACTACCGCCCCCTTAAAATGATATGACTCGTTCATACCACACATGGAACGTATAAAGGATGGTGTTAATGAACTTAAGTAACATGTATAAAATATTATATTATACTGGAATAGTAATATACCTATGTATCATTGGTATTCGATTCTTTTAAAATAAAAATTAAATGGAAGAAGCGTTCGTGCGTACGTACGGACTACCGTCTCCACGAACGCAATGAGATTCATTTTCCATCGTATCCATTCAAGTATAATTATAATTTGATGATTTAAAAATGATGTTTAAAGACTTGATAACATTCTGGATTTGAATAATATACAACTTATCCTTTACAAACATGGCTTATGTAACAAAACATATAAATGAAAATGAGTAAGTTAACACCCGAAACGACGATAATTTTAAGATATTATTATCAAATCAGTATTAAAAGATCATATATGATATCATATTAATGTATATGATTCTTGTATAATTTAGTAACAATTATTTCACTATTATACAGGAGGTTAACCTACCCCAACCAAGGAAAAGTACAAGGTAAGGGTTATTTCACAATCTCTTCATTATCCGAGGTTGTATTATACGTAATAATATACTGGGATCTCTTTATCATCCACATCCATGTTTCTTCGAAATGTATTTCAAAACATTTTTACTATTTACAAGAATATGGGTTAAAGTCATTTATACCCTTGTTTGACTTTTTATAAGAGGTTTATAAAGGAATCTTTCCGTCGTTTTCAAAACAAGGTCCTTTTTAACCTTTTCGACAGAATTGAGGTAAGAATGTTTTTTTTAACTTATACGGCGGGTGCGGTTATTTTCCGCCGTTATAAAATCGTCGAAGCTTCCCATACAAGCTTATAAGAATATTTTCAAAGAAAATGTTTTATTTTATATGGATCTTAAATGATTTCAAAATAAAAGGAGATACTTCTTTAAAAAGAATTTTGATTTCATCTATGTCAACATCCTTTGATGGATTTTAAGATTATTTGAAGTTGATTTATTATGATACAAAACTTCTATATTGTATTGAAGGTTTTGTGATATGTTTGACTGTGGATGTTCTATTTTTATACCATTCATAGTTTATGGTGAAATTATTGACATTTCGTATGCTAGTTCTAATACGAATGTTTATGTTATGTTTAAACCTTTTCATATGGGAATGCATTGGACTTAATAAGTGACGGGTGGAGCCCGCTATAGCTCCTCGATGCATCGGTAGGTCTCATGATACAAACTAGTGTCTTGGTACAAGCCCTTGACAAAATCTTATTTGTAGTCTTGGCACGAGGCCTTGACTATGTGGTTATGACAGTCTGGCATTATGCATTCCAACATTATGAAAATGGTTATTGATTTTTTCATGTGATTATTCGATTAGTAGAATATCCATGTGAATAAGTAAATGGCATTATTTCATTTTACTTTTGCCATACTATGTTGAAGTTCAATTTTAAAAGGCTTTTGTTTTAGTAATTCATTGCCTTAAATGTTTATGCTTATTTTGAATGTTCCGCTATATTGTTATCCTTACTGGGCATTTGAGCTCACCCCTTTTCTATGTTTTATTTTTTCCCAGGTAGTGAAGAAGTAAATTATGAATGACTTGTAGGGATATTATGAGGGGTTAATAGTGTGGATATGAAGACTTTGTTGTTGTAGTAGTTTTTCACTTTGAAATGTAATGTAAAACTTTATGATTATATCCAGTGTTTCCAAGGCTACTAAACCAATCGGTCTTTCGGGATTTGATCTTTCTTGTGATCATGCCAATGTTATGTAATAATTCACCGAATTTGGGTAGCTGGGGTCGAGGCGTTACAGCTCCAATTTCTCTATACACCCTTGGAGCACCAAAATGTATAAAGATTTGAAGGAATAGTTTTGGTGGGACAAAATGAAGAGGGAGATTTCTGATTATGTGTTAAGATGTATGGTTTTTAAACAAGTGAAAGCTTGAAGGAAACAGCCTGGAGGAGTCTTGCAAGCTCTTCCCATACCCGAGTGAAAATGGGATAATATTACGATGTACATTGTCATGGGACTACCAAAGACTCCTAGAAGGAACGATGCAATATGGGTCATTGTTGATCCTCTTACTAAGTTAACACATTTTCTTTCTATAAGAGAAGATTTACCACATGAAAGATTGGAAAGACTATATATTAATGAAGTTTTTAGACTTCTTGGATTACCACTATCGATTGTTTCTGATTGTGATTGACGTTTTACATCAAGATTCCGAAAAAGCCTTTAGAAATCCCAGGATACTAAACTTCGTTGGAGCACTACCTACCACCTCCAAACTGATGGACAATAAGAATGGACTATTCAATCCTTAGAAGACATTTTGAGATCATGCTCACATGACTTTCAAGTTATGTGGGATCAATATTTACCTCTGGTAGAATTTTCCTATATCAATAGCTTCCATTGAAGTATTCAGATGGCACCATATGAAGTATTATATAGAAAGAGATGTCGCACACCAACCAGTTGGGATGATATTGGTGAAAGTAAATTCATAGCCCTAGAACTGGTGGAGGGAACGATGGAAAAAGTGAAGGTAATCCAAAACCACATCAAAGCATCTCAAAGTAGGTAGAAGATCTATGTCGATAACTGAAGGAAGGATTTGGAATTTCAGGTAGGAGATCATGTTTTCTTGAAGGTATCTCTATGGAAGGGTGTTATACATTTCAGTAAGACGGGTAAATTATGTCCCAGGTATATCATACCTTTCGATATTCTAGAATGAATTGGGGCAGTAGCTTACCATTTGGAAATGCTGGCAAGTCTCTCCAAAGTTCACGATGTATTCCACATATCACTATTGACGAAATACATGCCTGACCTAACGCATGTACTTACCTATGAGGAATTAGAACTGAAACCCAATTTGTCCTATTGTGAATACCCTGTCATGGTTCTTGATACAAGAGAACACGTGCTGAGAAACCGGACGACTCGTCTGGTAAAAGTTCTATAGAGAAACCATAAGATGGAAGAGGTAACGAGAGAACCCGAGGAACATAAGATGAAGAACCACCCGAGTCTTTTTATGCAGTAAAATTATATAAATTTTGAGAAAAAAATTATTTTAAGGTGGGGAGAATGTAACACTCCAGGCTTCCACGGTACGCTTATGGTTGAATAATACAGTAGCGTGTGTTGTGCGCAACTTCGAGTTCTAACAGACTACAACCAATCAAACCAGCCATTATGAATTATAATACTCACTTTTTTGAAATTTTATAAATTTTATCTTTCAAAATTGACTTAATTTTTGGATTTGGAATATTGAAATTATCCTAAGCTGAATTTTTGGTATTTTTCTGAAAACTATAAATTTTTGATGAATAGTGAAAAACACTGAGTCATAGTTTAAAACCAAATTCTTATTTAAATTATTATTTATTTTATTTAATTTCATTTTTATTAAAAATATATATTTAATACCAATATATGTTCAATTTAATTCATTGGAGTCAGTTTATAATAAGTTTAGATATATAAAAATTTTACTGAACTTTTCACCGTCTTTTACCCACCTCCTAGGAGAATTTGAAAATTCACATAAAACATAATTTTAAAGCTTCTATGAGTGGAATTTCAAAAATCCTGGAGACACAGTTGATATCATTAAGAAAAATTTGGTTCAATAAGATGAAAATAATTTTTTGTGAATAGTAACTTTTTACTTTTATTTACCACGGTTAAAAGTAAATAGGGTATTTAAGGGTAAAAATGATATTATTATTACCCTAAAACATGTCCTAATTCAATAAGTATAATTCTACGAAAAACAAACTTAGGAATAAAATATGAACCTCTTTGGTCTACTTGGATTAGATTAGGACATTTATTATTATTTAATTCAAAGAAGAGTTAAAAGAGTTAAAATCATGGTTTAATAACTAAAACATTTTTAATATAGGGTTATACATAAGATAAAATCTATTATAAATATTAATTGGATAGATAAAAATACTTCCTACATAATAATATTTTTTTATAGTTTTTTAACAATAAGTAATTTAATTTATTTATGACACAATGGTGATGCAGTAATTATCTAATTAATGAAAAATTTAAATAATTGATATTATAAATATCCAAATAAATGTAATTTGATACTTTTTATGAATTCCACTAATTTTATAGGTTAATATGACATATTATAGTTGGTTATATAAATTTGGTTCGATGTAATAATGCTTTTTTTAATTTATAAAAAACAAAATACCAAATACTGTCAAAATTAAAATAAAAGAGTTTTTTAGAAAAATATTATATTATTAATTGATATTATATTCCTACAAATCTAAGGATCAGCCAAGGTAATTATATAATGATAGGTGTATCATTAATGAACCACTTGGGTTTCAATTGGATGTATATAGTAAGTTTATTAACCATATACTATAAAAATACAAAGACACACTATAAATGTCAAACTATTTAACTAAGAGTTAAATCTATAAGATATAGTTAATATAGTGACCCAAGCCTGTCTAAAACCTATTGGTTGAGTGGATTTCGACCCATACCCACATTATCCTTCAAATAATCCATTTTTGGCCATTATAAACCGAAAAATATTTTATTATAAAATAATATTTCTAGCTTTTCCTAAGGTGCCCCTCACCCATCATATAAAATGGCACTCCCCCTTCTCAATAATTCACACCTTAAAATCCTTTTGGCTCGGCCAAACACTGCCCAAAAATACTCTCAACTTCTCTAAATTCATCCTAGAGGCCTTCCTTTAGTCATAAATCCAACTTAAGGAGCCCATTTGATCAAATAAAAAGGAAGAACCAGAAGAAGAGGTAATAATTTCACCACCCTCTTTCAAGTTCATTTCTTCTTCCACTTCTTCTTTCATTGTTATTTACATTCTAAAATAATAAATCCATTATCTTCTATAAACTTTTATGTTATTATAAATATGGTACTTCCATATTCATTATTCTATCCATCCTTTGAATGACATGTCACTATACGTGCGTACGTACGGCTTACCATCTCCACGTCGTGGTGTAATTGTTATTCAATACATTAATATTTGGGTGGGTATAATAATGACGTGTAATTGATTTAAATAATGAATATAACATGATAATTATTTTGTATATATGATATACCATCCAATTTTATATTATTTTAATATCCAAAGAATGATATTGTCGCTCGTGCGTACGTACGGATTACCGTCTCCATGAACGCGATGAGATTCATTCCCCATCGTATCCATTCAAGACTAATTTTCATTTGATGATTAAAAATAATGTTTAATGACTTGATATCATTCTAGATATGAATAAGATACATCCCATCCATAACAAATATGACTCACATAACGAAGAATATAAAGGAAAACGAATCTGTTAACACCCAAAACAACAATAATACTAAGATATTATTAACAAAGCAATGTTAAAAGATCATATATGATATCATATTAATTTATATGATTATTTTATAATTTAATAAAATTATTTAACCATTATACAGGAGGTTAACTAACCCTCAACCATGGAAAAGTACAAGGTAAGGGTTAATTCTATAATCTCTTTATTATCCGAGGATGTTTAAACGTAATTATCTACTGGGACCTCTTTATCATCCACAACCATGTTTCTTAAAAATGTATTTGAAAACATTTTTACTATTTACTAGACAATGGGTTAAAGTCATTTATACCCTTATGTGTTTTGAAATAAATCTTTCCGTCGTTTTCCAAACAAGGTACTTTTTGACTTTTCGACAAATTTAAGGTAAGAATGTTTTTTTAACTTATACGGCTGGTGCGTCTATTTTCTGCCATTATAACATCATCAAAGCTTCCCTTAAAATATTATAAGAATATTTTCAAAATAAATTTTTTCATTATAATTATGTGACTCTTAAATTATTTCAAAATAGAAAGATATATTTCTCTAAAAAGGGTTTTATTTCATCTATGTCAACATATTTTGATGGATTTTATATTTATTTGAAGTTGATTTTTATGATACAAAACTTCTATATTGTATTTATGGTTTTTTGATATGTTTGACTATGGATGTTATATTTTTATACCATTCATGGTTTATAGTTAATGTATTGACATTTATTATGCTAGTTTTGATACAAATGTTTATGATATGTTTATACCTTTTTATATGAGGATTGTATTAGACTTAGTAAGTGACGGGTGGAGCCCGCTATAGATCCTCAATGCATCAGTACGTCTCATGAGACAACTAGACATGGAATTGACTGAGGCCTTTCCCAATTTTATATATGGTTTTGGCCGAGGCCTTAATCATTTTTAGATGTCTTGGCCGAGGCCTAGACAAAATGTTTCAGAATATCCGGCATTATACATTCCCTCATTACGAAAATAATATTGATGGTTCATGTGGTCATTCGACTAGTAGAATACCCATTACTATGTTTTATTATTGCATTATTTACTCATCTCATATTCCTGCAATAAAATTAATCATGTTTATTATTAGTAAATTCATGAGGTTTAAATTATTCACCATGCTAAATATTTATGTCATTTTTTGCTGTATTTCTTACCCATACGAAGCATTTGACCTCACCCCTTTCTTATGTTTCATTTTTCCAGTATATGTATAAGTTAGTTATGAGTAACTTGTAGGCATAATATAGGAGGCTTGGATGTTTCTAATGAAATATATTCATGTTGTATTTCTCTTGAAGATGTAAAGTTGAACTTATGTATGAATCTTGTTTCCAATAATACTAAACTGATCAGTATTTTGAGACATGATTTCCTTGTGATCATGCCAATGTTATGTAATAATGCACCAACTCTAGGTAACTAGGTTCGGGGAGTTACACTATGGAAATATCGTAAATTCTAAATCTACCCCTAAATAATGATTTTAAGAAATGATCTCCCTCTCCTAGGGCTGCCAAGCAAAAATGGGTTGAGAAGAAAAACTCTACTAGTGCGGAAAGAACCTGATTTCACACTTCATTGCATAACCTCACCCTAAACACACTAGTCTTTGTAACTCAACCACCAAACCTTGATACTATCCTATTTGGGCACCACTAACTTTCCAGCATATTTCTAATCACATAAAAAATGCATCTTGGTGTGGAAAGCATCCCCATTTCTCGTGATTTCAATGCTACATCAAACTACATCACATCCTCCGTGAGTGTGGTGCAAATAAAGATGATGAAAACCCCATGAGGGTCCTCATGAAAAGCATAGGGATATAAAAAAACACACGGGGTCTTACTAGGCCCTCTTTAATAAATACCAAGACAGGGTTATACTGATGCCCTGTATCACCCTATTTAAACCTGAAGAATGAGTGAAATGAAAAGAGTACCCACTACCGCATCTAAATATTTTTACTATATAACATAGGAAATACACAAGGTGTGCATCTATTAATCCTTATATATTCCAAATAAAAGGCCTCTATGACCTACAAATATCCCCACCCATGTCCTCCATCTCCTTGAGATTGTCGCAGACCACCTGGGCGTGGCGGTGTCAATATACTGAAATGACTGCCACATCCAACCTCACTTCTCGCACAACCACCTCATTATCCACCTTGAGGAACTCCTTGATCCAAGCATTGTCTCTAGAAATATGGCTCATCAGTAATCTCCCTCTGAGTAGAATTTTAGGTTGAACAATCTTTAGAGGTATGTCCTTGGTCATGGCTGGCATAACGCATCCTCTCCTATAGTTGACCACATCCTCAGTGCTGCTATTCACTATAGATCCAAGCGTATGTGTTGGGGAATTGGTATGCCTCATGCGACATGATCCTATTACCTATCATCTTATATCTCCTGTAGAAGCCTTAGCCTCATGAAAACTATTGTGGATCACAACCACATGTTCCTCAGCCAGGAAGCATTCCAACATCAGAGCTTGCTCTAGCACTCTAGCGTAGGTGGGAATACAGAACTGGATCACATACGTCCTAATCTTCCAATGAAATCCCTTAAAAATCCATGTGCTCGGAATAAAATATCTCAAACAATATTTAAAGATTATCATAAAATTTATGTTCACCTCACTAATTACTCCACCATTATCCTACCAACTTCCAAAGCTGCATAATCTCTTAGATACGCACTGATATCAATGTGGATGGGTAAAAGTCTTCCCTGAAGAGTCACTCAAACTCCTCCCAAATAAGTATCCTCCCATCATGATATTGTATCACCAGAATGCACCATCATCTAGCTGAAACCTATAGATGGTTTTCCGCTAGGACCACCATTTGATTGGGAGGTGTCCTTACTAAGAAAAAAACTCACGTGACTGCCTAATGTTAGTCATCTACTATCTGGGGTCTTGATCACCCCAGTATCTCAGAGTTCACTACCTCTATAATCATGTAACTCACTCTTCCTAAGTGAATCCTCAACCAAAACTACCAGTAAAACTTGCTTCTCAACTGGTGGTTGCACCACCAGCCAACCACCTGGAGGTATTGCCTTAGAATCACTTCCATGTAATGAAGCATCCTCACAGGTCGGATCATCATCATGATATCAATTTAGAATCTTGTCTTCCTGTATTCATCAAAAAATCCTAAAATCAAATCAAGACATTCCACGATCAAAGATTATATATGTGGACATGACTCAATAAGGAAAAGAAAAACCAAAACCCAGTCCTATATGACGTATGTGCAATTTATTTCCCAACGACTAGTATCCTAATGTACTGAGTTGATAAATAGGTTATTAGATTCCTAGTGAATGGATATGTCTTTTTCCACATCAAAACTCAAACCTTGATATTGAGAGACTAACTTGAAACATCCTAACACTATATCTTGGAATCCCAAACCAAGCTCATGACACTATACTCCCAATGTGAAACCGATCTCTTCTGATACCACTTTTTCACGAGCTGATCCAACTCAACCCAATCCATAACTCCCCAATCTCATCTCCAATAGTCCAGGGGTTGGTGACTAGTGTTGAGAAGGAATATCAATAACATTGGAGGAATTTTCTATGTACCTGTACACACACACACATCTCAAAGATCACAAAATGCTGAAATGTGAAAAAAAAATAAAAGAAAACAAAGCATGCATACATCTATATTCCATAAAAAGAGTACAAAAGAAGTAATGAATGTGTAAGAAGGGAAAATAAATCTTTCCAAAGAAAACTGTATAATAATCCAACCTGCTCAGAAGGAAGGGATCATTGTCAACATCAACTACCAAAAATATCATTGGAAAATCTTCGATAAACACCTCAGTATTTCTAGATGAAAAACCTCATATATCCTCAAGTACTATAGGGACATTTTCAAAATGCATGTGGTCTACACAAGATACAAAAAATTTCGAGCAAAGCCCATGCTAGGGTGAGTATAAAAATACTAAGTAGGAACCTCAAATACCCCAAAAATGTGGAAACTAAAAGGCAACAGTCTAATTTACCTAGAATGAAGAAAACCCAATCATGGGAGAAACTCCATCTCAAAAAATATTATGTTTTATATGGAATTTCAGGTCGGTATAACAAGTGGTGTAATCCCAAACATGTGGTAACACCACAAGGAATCCTAGATATCCCCCAAATATACTTATATCAGAAACTAAGTCTCCTGAGGTTCCAATCTCATATGTAAAAATAGGATTATCTTCATACGCTCTGACGATTACATAAAACCAACAGAACACATTCCATGAGCTCATCTATCTCATATGGCTCTCGTACAAGAGATTTACTCAATCAAGAATAAGTTATTAGGTTCAACTCTAGAGCCCTTCACCATAGGTCCTATCTTTATTACCTTGCACCCAGTAGAAACTAAAAAAACCCAATTAAAGAGGCCCTCTACTCACAAATGAAATTAGTTGAGGGGGAACTACTCCAGACTCTGCACCATGTGTATCCTCTCTGAAAAGAGAGAATAGGGGGACCTTCACCATGACACAGCCCTGTAGTCAAGGGAGTAATGCTCTGAACTACCCTAAGAAACTTCTATCACTCCTATAAGGAGCCTCTTGAACCTAAGTATGTCGAGGGAGAACTAAATCCTATATAGGTATCATTCACATATATTGGATGGTCCCACTACTCTTGGTTGTATCCCACATCTGAGGGAGATCTAACTCCAATAGAGGACCCAATTACCACTGCTACTCAGACACAGGGGAATACTACCCTATAAGTGAGGAATGAAACTATGTTCCAATAGTGGAGTGCTAATCTTGAAGGACCCACAAACAAATATGATAGGAGAGTTCCACTTTGTAGATCAAGGAACCGAACCCTAACCATGTAGGGGAGTACCACTAACTAGCTAGAGGAACTGTACCCTAGAAATATAGGGAAGTACTGACCCCAGGATAGAGGACCTACTACCTGACATGGAAGGGGAGAACCAATATTGTTCGAACAACACGTATGGAGGACCTACACCCTGGAATGATAGGGGAGTACTGACTCTTAGAATAGAGAACTCAGACCCTAACACAATAGTGGTGTACCCACTCTATCATTATGTAATATATGGGGGACCTTTACCCTGGTCTAATAGATAGTACGAACTCCAGGAATACATGACCCACTCGCTGGTCCAACAGGGGAGTATATACTCTACATTCACGAGTGTCATGGGGAAACTCGCACCCTAGTACATCTGGGGAGTAACACCCCCATATGAAACTACCAAATGATAAAAAACTTGTTCCCATGACATGGTGAGTCCCATATCTACCTTAGAAGATTGGTAAGAAAAAACCAAAACCTAGTCTATCAAGGGAGTAACAGTCATATCATCTCTCCATTCAAACCAGACCGATCTCCACATCAACTCAGTATCGCTACACATGTATCTTTATTGATTTAAACCACCTTTAATCTCATAATCCGTAACAGAGACCACCATTGCGTTCTATGTGGAAAACTACTTAGTATGGACTAGTCAAAATCCTAAATTCAAGTCCCATCGAATAAGATACAAAAGGTGGAAGAACCCTAAAGGATATCAAAGTATTACATGGTCTCTACCAAGGAACACATGTCATGTAATCCTTCGTGATCACATACCCATATATCTGGTCCATACGGGTCACAACCCATGTTAGGGTACATAGAATGTAGATGAGGTACACACTGTATCCCTCATATCTCAACCTCTAGTTGTGTTCCTCTTCTACATGTACTAACTAATTGTGTCCCTTAAACTCCATGTATCTTATAATACATTATGTGTTCGAAAAAAACAGATTCTTTCCCTTTTAGTTTTCCCATGTCCATGTAATGGACCTCATGTCAGTGTATCTTGGTAGTGTTTTGTACACAACCACATGTTTTCACAAGTCTATCTCAATACATGTCCCATGGTCAAATGGTTTAAGTAAATACATGGAATGTAACACCCAAACATGAAATTTAGTCCTAAGTGTTTATCTTTGCTGAATAGAAAGAGTTACACGACATGTTTTACTGAAATACACATTGTGTAAAAATTAATTCTAATCAAAAATTACCTATAAAACAACCTAATTCACCCCGTTCTTCAATAAAACTCACAGATCTACCCAACATGGATCAATAAAAACATTAATAGGGCACTAGAACTATAAAACAATGAAAAACTAAAGGTATTGGTACCAAAAATCAAATCTTCCAACCTCGTTGGTGAAACGCCAGAGCATTGAATGAAGAATGATACATGGATCATTTTGGTTCTCGATCTAATTGTGATATACATCAGAAATGGATATCAATGGAACCTCATTGTGTAGATTTATATCTAGTTCAATTTGTCACCAAAGGGAGGAGAAGAGAGGAGGATTTCCTCCACTTTTTTGTGTGTGCACTATATAGGGGGAGGGGATAAGTAAGGTTAGATTTTGACTAATTATTCAATTAATTAATTTAATCCAACTCATGACACCATGTCACCACAATTCCGTAATGAAACCCCCAACATAGATGAACTTAGGTTGTGCCTAGGGTAAACAAAAGGTTCCAAACTAAACTGATGTCTTATATATCTAATCCAAGAATTTGGGTGGTAATTGTTTATGTTCCATGTGAAATTGTGCATTTGAGACAAAATATGTTTAATACTTTAAATATCACTGCATCGGGGCTCTCCCGGCCTTAGAATCCCTCACTAACTTATTTTTCGGCTCTAGAAATATTTTATGAAATATTCCAAAGTCCATCGGGTCAAAACCCGAGTCATTATATTTCCAAACATTAGTTTCCATGAAAAAGACACTATTATTCACCTAAAAATGGAGATCATTCTGACCCATTATTTCATCCCATTCCATCCTAATGAAATTTTACATGATATTTCTTTACTTCTCACTCTCTTTGGCCACCCTATCAAGTTCCTAAGGATATAATATGTCCTCATAATCTTTAGAAATCTACTTATTAATGTTATAGTATCTATTTATTCAATTGACCTTTTTAGTGAAATTAATTTTTTATAATACTAACAAAACATATTTCCCTATTTTCTATATCATCATATTATATCAAATTATTATTTTTTGTTGAGATACTACTTATCCCCTATCATTATAACAGTTTTTATATATAATTATTATGTCAACATTGTGTTTATCATTCCACTGATTCCATATTCAATTAAAATACATTATTATTATTCTATCATGCCTGTAAATTTTTTTGAATTATCACTGACTTGATATGTGTAGAAGATATTTAATCTAATTAAATTATTTTACTAAGACATTTTAATTCCTAAAAATCATAAATTTTAGGAAAGTTAAAAGTGGTTTTTTTACTAGAAATAATATCTCTATATATATACTAGCTTATAGATGTGGATGTGGAATATATTTTCCTATGGGTAGTCATCATGAAAACAGATGGTTGACTCTCAACTCAATATTCAATATGGTGCAGAAGGAGTGGGCCTAAGACCATAATCAGTGAAACACACTCCAACGAAATATGATTTGGATAATTTAAATGATTATTAAAAAAATAATGAAGGATTTTACTACAATTAATATAGATTCCTACAATTAAAAACTATTAAATTCAATTATTATCTTTTATTGAGAACCCAAAACATAGAATGAACCATTACCCATTACCCTCTCATGGAATCTTTTATAAGGGCACTTCCTATTAAATTGAAAATACACTAATGTTTCTATGTTATATAATACTATTTAATCATTCTACTTCTTTCCATCGATAGATTATGTCCATGTTATCCCACTTATTGACTGAGAAAGTATAGACATTCTGTATGTATGTATATTAATAAATATGTTTATTTATTACAAAGAAAAGTTGATAATAAGTTACATTTATGTCCATATATTTAATACAATGAATGAATTGGGTTTAAAGAAATGATGGGTGGGACCCAATATTAAATATCCCCTAAATTAATTGGTTGGTATCGTGAGTCAAAAGTGTTTAGTATTGGGTTTCTGATATCTTAGTACAAGAATGTTTTCTTGGATACATCTTTGATGGAATGAAAAATTTCATTGTTGAAACCATGATTATAAGTAAAATTCTTTATAATTGGCATTGACTATAAAGATAAATAGATCAAGAATTATTCATTCCATTATGATGAATTAATTTATTATTATCCATTTTATTATTTTCAATCCATTGATCTTGTTATGCTCAAGATATTGATCATATGGAATTTCTATTCACTCTTCCATCATGTGTACTTATTTTAGGATTACTTCTACTATACTTGTGTCTTGACCCGTCCCACTGAGTCCCATACTTCAACTCCACAAGACAACCTCTAATGGAAAAAGTTATGGTGAATATATCCGATTATGAATATCATAACATGGGAGGCCTTAGAATAATGTACGTGCATACACACACAAATCTAAAAGCCCATAAAATTATAAAATGTAAAACAACAGATAACTATGTATGAATACATCTAAAACCCATAAACATAGTATTACAACAAGCATTATATAGTAAATAGATGTAAATACAAGATTAGAAAAAAGTGTCTTAATGCAAGTCCAACCTGAACGTATAGATACATACTATTGTCAAGATGATATAAGAACACACCTCAGTCTTTATAGCTCACTAAGCATCACCAGGTCATAGTCTGTCTAGGACTCCTTCAAAATGTATATTATCTACACAAGACATGACACATATTTGGAAAGCATGTGCATTGGTGGCAATAACAATACCTAGCAGGACACCCCAAAAACACTAATCATATAACAACTAGAGTAACATTCAACCCAAAATAGGAATATTTATACAACAAATATTACTAGAATATATTGATGTACTCAAAAAACACACATAGTTTCAAGGTAATTTCACTACTATATTGTTTTTCCTGGATTCCAACTCAAAGGATTCACATATCACTCTTCTTGGAGAACACAATCCTTAGTATAGATAACATTTTTGAAATCCATCTAAATGTTCTTTCATGTCAGGTCTCATCAAAAAAATTATATGTTAGAAGTGTGAAGAGATAAAATAAATAGATGAAGATCACACTCAAGGCCCTGGGGTATACCAACAACATACTATAGTATAAAACACTAATTAAATGATCGATTTCCATATTATTATGGTAAAAAAGATACAAAAAATTACACATAGTAAAATAATATGATAGAGGATCTCACTTTAGGCGACACTAAAGGATTCTAACAACTCTATACAAGAAGTCCAAGTTAATGGATCACTATCCTATGTGTAAGATGAAATTACATTCTAACCTGTAGGGAAATGATATATGGAATGAACCCTCTTGAAACTTTTCCAAGATGAAGAGGTAATGGGCTATAATCCAACTTGAAGGATGTACACAGAATGTTCCTTTGACACTGGGTTCTTATCGTAAATTTCATTTGTGTGTGTCTATGCCAAAGTAAGTGGTGTGCTCATTCCCATGTAATTTTTCATGTGTACTAGTACAGGTATGTTACCTTGTACACTTGTTCTATCCATGTATTTGTGCGAATACATGGTGTGTATGAGAATGTGTACTTTAGTCCATGTTTAGGAACAATCTGAGGTATATTCCGAGCTGCTAGGGGTGGTTAAAATTCAGTGTGACTGAGTCACACTCAATGTGATATTTAACTCCAACGTGGAAACCATAAACTCCATTGAAAGGTCCCACATATAGTGTAATACCATATTACATGTTGTGTGTTATGGATTTAAAAAAAACTACAGGTTTCACACAAATCTTCATGGATCATTCTCGGCCACCAATAATCACACCCATAGAACTCAAATCTTGGGTTTGACCAGCCTTTCCCCCACTAATGTCATGACTTGAGCATTTCATTTTTGGAGAATCATTTCCCAGGATGATACCAAAAATTTTCTTCAAAACCCCATTTCTGAATGCCTTAAATTGGTCATGATCCTCTGATTTTTTCATCCTTGCATGATCCCCACATCATACCAGATCTGAATTTGATATATCAAATAATATCACCATGAAACAAGTGCACAATGTTTGATTCCACGGTATTTGGTCGAACCTATAGGAAAATGAAACCCTAATGATAAACATGTGTAAAAAAATTGAGTAAAATGTAAAAAAAAGTGGAATGAAGTTCAGTTATTATTGGATGGACTTGATTTGATGTTGATACAACTACAAACAAAGAACCATAATAATGATATAAAATATCCCAAAAGAACCTCATAGATAAACCCATCATGCAATATGATCGATCCACGAATTAATATTTTGGCCAATTGATTGTATTTCATTATAGGAACTAAAAAATTAATAAATCCAATAAAAACATCTTCATTGATTGATTCAGAATGATCATTGATGGTAATGGATGGTTTGCCTTGGCTTTTATCAAGACCCTCAGATTCCATTGAACACAGGTCATTGATCATTGATTTGGTTTTCATTCATCAATGGATCCACCTCCAACATCTCTATATTGATCATATAGTATTTTTAGGGTTATATGGGAAGCCAAACATTTTTCATAACAACATATTTTATAGGAGAGGATAGGTTACTACGTTATTGAATGAAATAAAATAATTATTTTAATTATATTCTTCATGTTACTCGAATGATGATTTTTTCATAAACACCCCTCAAAGGAAAATTTTATGTTGCAACTAAGGTAAAACAAGTATTTTAAGCTCAATGGTTCCATCATATTTCTGATATGAGCCTCTGTTTAGATGTTATTCCACTATTTCAAGAAAATAGAATCTCTGTGATATTTAATATATTTAATATAGTTAAAATGTTCCTTCCTAGCACACCAGTCCACTGAATGACACCTCAACTTGGAATATATTGTCACAAATATCAATAAAATATCAAAAAATAATATATAGAAAATATGAGTCACTAAAGTCTCCACACCATGGGGATTTACATCTCGAAAATTGGAAATAAGTGTCCAAAAACAGAGATGTGGGTACTGAGCTTGCATATGGGATTTCTGCTACTAGGTTCTCTCCTAATGACTCTCTTTATTGCACTAAACACACACCAAAGTAATCAATGACCCATAGAGTATACTCCACTCTTGATCCTCATATCTATAGTGTACTCAATAATGGTAGCTCCATTAGTGATTTCTAGATCTCCCTGGTCGATAACGTGTGACAGATCATGCATGCACCTCCTCAGATGTGACAAGTTGGAGATTTATTTTACCAAGTAAAAAATTATAGGTATAGAATAGTGGTATGCTACCAAAAAGAAACAATAATGTATCTGTAAAGTGTCAAAAAATCTATAAAACATCCTTCCAATAATACCAAATCTCTGTAATCCATGTCGAGGTGAAACCTGTGAAAGTAGACGGATTCCCTTCTCAAACTCTAAAGGACTCCATCGTATGTATGAATAGAACTTATAATGGATCTGGATAGTCCTCATACAATCAGGGATGATCCACACCATTTAAATAGTGGATCAAACCAGCCCTTCCCCAATATGTACTAAATATCCTAGGACAGTCCAATAAAGCGGTGACCTGCAGGGCCACTCATATAGGGCCTAAAATGGTTCCATAATAATAGTGGAATAGTATATGTTATTATTCAAAAAATACACCAATAATAGGTGGTCCTCCCAACTTCTTCAAAATTCATCCATGAATTCTCTCAACATGTTACCTAGAATCATAATTTTCCACTCATTCTGGCCATTTATTTGGGGGCGACATGCTATTCTCAATCATAGATGACTCCCAAAATCCTCCTGTAATACCACCATAACCAATATATAAATATTGTATCATGGACAGAAATGATCATTGAGGTAATTCCATTGATTTTGGAGATGTCCTTCACATAGAGGCATCATAAACACTCCATTGAACTATACTCATAGATAATAAAGAAGTTGGACAACTTGTTGAGTTGGTTTACGATCACCCGATGGAATCATGTCCCCAAGATGTATGTGGAAACCTCATCATTAATTCACTGGATATCTCATCCCACATACACTTTTTCACATCATGATGTTGAGCTAAAACTAATGGAACTTGGTGCTCGTCCTTTACTTACTGATAAGTAAGGAATCAAGATACACACTTTGAAACTCCCTAATTTATCCCTAGCCACAAAAACTAGTGTTAGAGGTCCTAAAATATTTTTTTGAATCCAAGATTTATTTCTAAAGGGGATGAATGAAATTCACTCATAACCTCTTCCCACAATCTCACTAGTACCATTGTACATCCTATAAAAAAAATATGTTACCCACCATCAAAAAAACCATTTAGAGAATTTTTGTTGTATATCTGACTATGTGAGGTCTTCTAATAAGTATCCTCAAGTTGTGGCTCCATGAAATTCAATAAAAGTAGAGGGGTGAAAACCATCTATTAGAGGAAATATACTCCATCTCTGTCCATAAAAGATAACTACAATGATGAAAAATTCTTTGGAACCTCATTTAGAATCTTTAATCAAGATATCCTATTGAGACAATATACTACTACGTTCCCCTGCATAGAAGTATAGAAGATATTGAAGTCATAATCCTGTATGACCTCTATCCACAACCTCTATATCATGTTATTATCTTTTTTCAAGGAATATATATTGGGGAATCTTGTGGTGATAATAGATGATAAAATTCCCCCCTATCTGGCAGTTTCATGAAATCATTAGTGTGAAGAATACCACTACTAACCAAAGATCATGGGTTACATAGTTCTGGTAATCTATTCATAATTGATGTGAACCATAGGAAATCACTACTTTCCTATATACCGGAACATAACAAATCCTCCTTCCTCATGCCTCACAAAACAATACATACTTAACAACCTCCACTAGTAATAATAAAATTGGAGCACCTATCACAACTCATGAAAGGACTTTAGGAACCCCTTCATCCACATGATAGTATTCCCATTTTGGGTCAAATATTTCATAGGAGCTCATATCTTAGAGAATTCATATATGAATCTCCAGTAATAGCCTTACAACCCAAGGAAGCTCTGCCCCTCTATCATGGTCTTGTTTGGATCCATAAGAAACACTACCTGAACATACTCTGATTCCACTTCCACACCATCTGTTGAGATAACATGCCCCAGAAATTTGAATGCCTAAATCTAGCACTAAGACATCGAGATCTTCTTGAAATGTTGGTTCTCTCAAAGTGTGTTTAGAACCATCCTCAAGTTACCTTCATTCTCCTACTCATAAACTGAGTAAATAAGAATATCACAAATAAAGATCACCAAAAATAGGTCTAATAAAAGATTAAATATATGTTTTATGATTAATATAAACACTATTGGGGAATTATTTATGTCAAAGGGAACAACAAGTACTCATAATGACTATAGAGACAGATAAATTTCGTTTTTAGTGTATTTTCATCTTGTACTCACATTAGGTGAAAGGTGTCATGGAGTTCAACCTTTGTGAAACAACATCCCCCTATTAACATATCAAAGACTTCATTGATCATTAGTATATGATACATTTTTTATACGGTCACCTGGTTTAGGTGATCATAATCTACACAAAACCTAAAGATCCTTTCTACCTTCTTGGTGAACAACATCATGGATTCCAATAGTGATACATTAGGTTTAACAAAAACCATCCTATATATAAGTCATAAAACTTCACCCTCATCTCAATAATATCTATAGGTACCATTTGATATGCTACAATAGATAAGGGGGTCTCCCTGATGTGTAGATCAATGCTGAAGTCTATCTCTTGGTGGGGAGGTTATCCAAGAAAATCCTCCGACAAGGTATCCTCATAATCTGCCACCACACCAGGGAACTAAAAACTCATAAAATCCAATGTAATAAGGTTCATTATAGAAAAGTTATGAGTAATCATCTTCACCCTTCTTTTTAATAGTCTATCCCATGATCCCAAGGATTTGTTTTCACCCAAAAAAAAACATAGAACCATCACTACAGACAGACCATATCCTCGGACTAAATAAGCCAATATAGGCATTAAATGTGGTAAACCTGTCCATAATTAATATGAAATTATAAGGCCTCATCACTTCTATAAAAATATCCAAACAAAAAACTATCACCTATAATAGTAAGGTCACATTATTGGCAACGGTGTTTAATCGCTATGATATCCCAAAAAATGAGTCTCTAAGTGCAAGGGTCAAGATAAGGGATTAAATGGAATCTCTAATTATGAAATTAGATAATTTTAGACAGAGGAATGAATATAACATGTGTCTATTAGTACTATAACTAATTTTTAAGAGACACAAATCGTACCTCCTATCATTCCCGGAGCCTCTGGGATATAATCTTTCACCACTTGCAGTTTCCCTCAACTATGTCCTCCTGTTACATAAGCCTTGCATGGACCACCTGGTGGTGGTGGTGGTAAAACATTAAAGTAACCAAAATATTCATATACTATCCCACCTCATCCTCCATGTCTTCATCACTACTGACCTATCTACTCATGTCGTCGCCTCTACCTCAGTGACCCATACACTATATCCCTATCAACCACACGGTGGGTCATACAATCTCATGCAAGATTTTCCATTCCATCACATGAGTATACCACCTCCCCCTAAAATGAATAGATCCATAATGTACGCCTAGAACTACATAACCTGTATCATGAAACCTCATCCTATAACGCCTCACACATCCAGGTCCTTGAGAATCATATCAGCTCCTTGTAGTTGAAGTCTCTGCTCTTGTGTGCCCAGTGCTGGAAACCACTTTCATCATTTTCTCATCCAAGAGACTATCAACCACCAAATATCTCTCCATCACCCAAACATAGATAGTAATTGACATAGGTATAACAATTTCTCAGATGTCCCTAAGTAAACCTCGCTAATGATCTCATCTGAGAAGATCTAATTACGAACCATATCCATCGTGTACTTCGAGGGGATAGAGAACCTTAATGAATACTCATCCACTATCACACTAGCAATATAATTTTTTAAATACTCTTTGATTCATACCATCCACATTGTATCTAGAGATAAATCCTCTATTAAAAGACACTAGAACTCTTACTAGACCAGATTCACCTCTTGATATGACTAGGTCACTAAACCTTATCATCGCCCGACAAATACAAATAGAAGGCTCACTTCCCAAACAACCATATGATATGAAGGTTTCATGAAAAGATATAAAACTCATTTCACTACATGAAAAGTCATCATTCTCATATGGCTCAGTCTCACCTCGAAACCTGAGGGGTCACTATCATTGGAACTAGTGAATTGACCTCATATGCTAGTATTTTTGGTACCATCTACTACATTACATGTTAAGTTATAACTAATGCACCACCTGGAAGTAACTCCTTTGGAACAGGTCCATGCATCGATGTTTCATCACTATCGGGATCATCCTCATGATTATAACGATGAATCATATATAAAAAACATCATATAGGAAACAAAAATAGACATGATATCCCACTTTCAAGGAGAATATCTTGAGAGATTACTCAAGAATTTCATGGGAAAAACAACCCATTCCTATGTGATGAATCTACCATTGTAATCCGAAAAAACCAGTTTCTTCCTATGCCATGTTGAAATGTAGGTGATCTGAGTCGTGGTGTATGGATAGATGGTCCCCACACCAATAATGGAGTCTCTGGCCAAAAAGTCTAACATGAAACACTAAACATTGTTTCCCTAATCTAGCCTCATTGACTCTGGTACTATGGTAGAACTGACTACTCTAAAACCACACTTTCATGACCTGTACCAATGGTTCCCATGTAGCAACCCCCCATGACCACCTTCAATGGCTTATGGGTTGTTGACTAGCACCGAAGAGGCATATCACTTACTTGGGAGGGAATATCCTAATGTACATGTACACACACACAATTCCAATCCCATTCATTGATAAAATGTAAAAAAATTATAACCATTCATGGACACATCTAAAACCTACAACCAATATATGCGAATAAGAAATGGAAAGTAAATAGGTCCAAATATAAGCCCACCACAATGAGTTAGAAAAAAAGTTCAACCTGAATGTATAAAAGGTGACTACTACCAAGATGTGGTAAGAACACCCCTTGGTCTTCCTGGCTCAATAAATATCAATTGGTCATTTCCCCTATAAGACTCAGTCAAAAGTTTGTTCATCTACACACGATATAAAATGTGCAGGAGAATCCTGTGTAGGGGTGAGTATAACAATACCAAGTTGAAAACCTCGAAAAAACTAAACATATAAAAACAAAAATAAAAATAACCTCTATATAGGTATATATCTAGAACACAAATTACAAGAATATACATATATACACAACAAAGACACATATTATGAAGATAAATTCACAACCACAATTCCCGCCCAGGATTCCTACTCGATGGTCCCACATAACACTCATCTATGAGAAAACACTCCATGAGTCATATTACACTAATTAAAACCATCATAAAGGTCGATATTGAAAGGTATTATCATATAATGTATTCACTAGAAGAATGAATAAATACGACAAATAGATGAGGATCACACCAAAGACCAAGTGGTATACCAACAAATCAAGAAGGAATTACGAACTATGTTGACGATCGGTATACTGACCCTATCATTTTTCACATATTATTACATGATTTCAATCATAATTAAGAAACAACTAAAAACTGAGGATCATAATGTCTTGTCTCTTTGGAAAATTATATATAAAATTAGAAAGCATAATACAAAAATAAAATCATCTTTTATTTTTTCTTCTTAAAATTATCCTTACTTATTTTTAGCTCTTAAATATACATAGGATAACCTGGGGAATACATGAATAAAAGGATGAGCTAAAAATTCTAGTAAAGTAATAAACATAATAATAAATCATAGTACATCAATTAGAAGGCACAACATGATGACCTAAAAAGTAATATAACATGAATAAAAATAAGGAATAAAAACTTGAAGAACAAGGGGTCATGTATTCATAAAATCTTTGTAATATGGAAAAATCATGAAACATGACATAATAATGAGTCAAGGCTAACTACTAAGACCATTTCACATGGTAGACAAATTCCCATAAAGGAATCAACTTTACTACCTATCCCAATATGACATCACATAATACAAAAACATTAACCAATGAATTAAATATATATATATGGGGGACTCCATCATGAAATTATCATTCATATGTGTTCCACATAAATAATCAAACATAATCATAAGGGATACACATTGATGAAAATGTGTATCTTAATCATGCCATAGAGAATAAAAAATGGTTGTATCATAAAAGTGTCCATGAAAGAATGGACTTAAATCATAATGGACATTAATAAGGTAATATTGGCATATATCATGAAAAATTATGTTTAACTAAAGTTAAAACATGTAAAAATAGTGTATATGAAACTTTTAGAAATAATCCTCCTTAATTTGTTTAAAAGGAAAATATTAAAATAAATTTAAAGAGGGAAAGGAATAACTATTTTCATAACACCAGAAATGAACATGTATAGTATTTAATGATAAATTAGTGTAATTAGAATAATATTTTATCATTACAATATAAATTAGAATATACATGAAAATAAGTATTAAACATGTAATTTTCCTTTAATTGGGCTAGCTTATAGGGAGTAATTGAGAAGGTAACCATTTAAAACATGTATTTAACATCAATGAAAGAATAATTGAGCTCAGTAAATATATATGGATCATTAAATTTGAATTTAGGAGGATCATAAAATAATAATAATAAATAATTTCATTTGAGTAATGAGAGATAAATCATAAATCAGAGAAAAAATAATGGTTCAGAGAGAACCCCTTACCTTATGTGTGAAAGTGTTTTGAAATTTCACTTACTGTCCTGGATAATGAAATAATAGTAAATAATAATTTAAATTATAAAATATTTTGAAAATAATGTAATTATTATTATTTTATTAGGTTCATTTATGGACATTCTGTTGAGTTATAGTGTTTAATTGTTTCATTCCAGGAGCATTCGTTTCATTGTTTTCGTAATCGTTTACCTCGAGTTTTATTATGGGAGTTCTTATAAAATTATAATAACTATACAGAATTTAATTAACAAGGTATTAGATTTATTCCATAAATTTAAATGTTTCCACATATTATTTTATTTTTTTACATCAGGATGATTCATTAGATAAAACATTGATGATAAAAATGATTAGTATGTTTTGGTGTTTTTTACAACCATCATGATATAGTATAATTCTATTTAATAATATATTTATATACTATTTCTATAACATTAAATAATTTTTAATAAACATATTGTAATCATATTTAACCATAAAATGGTTTTATGACCATCCTTGAAGACAGTAATGGAAAATGAAAACATAACATCCAAAATTGCAGTAAATTGATATATCACGAGTGATGTATTCATTTTTAGAAAAAAAAGAAGAGGGAAGAGATTTTATGATTCATTATTTCATTAAGACAATAATATTAAACTATATACATAATACTGGAGTTATCTTTCCACTATGGGATTGGGACGTGAGGAGGTGATAATAATTAAAACTAAATTAAAAGAAATTAAAATTAAATGAACGTGAATTTTACCTCTTAATCTTATTCTCCTTGAGAATATCTTGAGGGAAATTGGGTTTGGTATTTTAATGATTCCAAAGACTCATGTACATGGTGGACATTCTTGGGATATTTATTAGTCATTATTTGGACATGCATTAAGGATTAGAATGTGTGAGGGAAAGATGTGATGATGTGTGGAATTTATAGTGGGAGAGAGGGGTGTTTTTTTATATTCATTTATTTAATATTTTGGCTCAATACTATCAATAGTGGGAATTATTGTGACTATATATAAAAACTAGTGTATTTTATTTTTAAATAATGGTTCTTACATATTATATATATCATTCATGGCTCAAAACCTTTTGTACTTAGCTTCTACCGTAAATTATTTTATTTCACTACTCAAAAAAATTCATCTATTTTTGAAACATATAAATACATCACCCCAAACATTTGTGTACATTTATATTTTAATAATTGATTTCATTTTATAAATTTTTTCTAAATATGAGAAATTTAAATTTTTATTAAAATCCTCATTTATTTTAAAAAGACTAAATTTAATATAATTAATGATTCTGGGACAAATTGAAAAATTAATTAAAGTATAATAAAAATATATTATAATCATAATAGAAAAATATTAATTTTTGATTATATTTTATGAAATTAAATTTTATTTTAAATCGTTGTATTAATTATACAATTGTAAATTAACATTTACATTTCACAAATATATTACTACTTAATTTATTTGTTTTAAAACATTTATTTACTTTTTCAATGATATAAACATATTAAATTTTCATTCATAAGATACATAAATTCTATTTATACATTAATTTTTGAGGTTACTGTTCTTTTGGTCGATTTACTATTCTTAATGGTAACATTACTATTCCAACGGTCAAATTACTATACCATTTGTATAGGTTTTTTAATTTATATAAATGGAAAATATTTCATTAATTATTCATTTATATTGTTTTGACTATTTTATATATTTGATTTTATGTGATATATACCATATTACATAATTATATGATGGAAAATTTCAATGTTAAAATTTTGGGTCCTTATATTCTTCCCCTTTAAAAAATTTCACCCTCAAAATTTTGTTCCACAATCTAAGGGTAATAGAGGTGAGGGTACATATCTTATTTTCATACATTAACTATGGAGAAAATAAAAATATGACACTTGAATACTTAGATAATGAGTATATAAGTAAGAAACCATTAACATAGAAGGATAAACATATAAATAAAAAGTATATCCTAACATGTGATTCCTTAATATCCAATATAAGTTATCCATGGTGATAGAATTATCCCTTGGGTTATTACTACAAATTTATATCCATACTATCTAAAAATAACTAGACTATTCTCTAATAGGAACTATATTGACCCTATCCCTTTCCATGAATTATTAAATTTTTTTAATAATAATTATCTAACAATTACAGGCCAATGATCATAAATTCTAGTGTCTTTGGAAGATTATATACATAATCAATAACCATGAGAAAAAAATATTTTATCCAATCTCCATAAAGTTCTCCTAACATCCTTTTAGATCTCAAATCTGAATTGGATAACCTGGGGAATACATGAACAAATGTACCAGCTAAAAATTCCAAAAATGGAATAAACATATAAATAATGAAAAACATGGGTTAAAAGTCATAACATGATGAAAATAAGGAATGGAACATGAATAAAAATATGTAATTATAACATGTATAACATGGGATCATATAATCATAACATCATATTAAAGGTTAAACAACAAAAAACAAAACACAAGCATGATTAAAGGCTAACAGCCAAGACCATTGCACAAGGTAGACAAAGTCCCACAAAATAATCTGATTTACTCCTTGTTTGGTGTTCATGCATGTTAGTGGTGTGTGTACTGATGGATATAGTCTGTTTTTCTCATCATGAGGTATATCTTGTTTGATTTCATATTTGGTCCATTTTTTGATATGGGCCATGCCTGAAATAGTGGATCCCATTCGAGGTGGCCTTATTTTCTTTCTTCCTTGTTCAGTTATCACTTAACCATAAACGGATTTTATCTATAAATACTAAAAATATTTTGTGGTAATTGGATAACTATTTGGGTTCACCCATCATAACATGTTCATGCACATGGGTTCCACATCATGAATCAAGGTTAAACAAAAGGGATACTCGTGGAATGAAATGGGTTACATAATCATGTCACAGTGAATAAAAAATAGCTGTATCATAGAATTATCCACTAATTAATGGATATATATCCAAAATGGAAATTCATAATTTAAAATAGGCATATAATCTGTTAAATTATGTTCCAATAATGTGAAAACATGTGAAAAGTTTGTTTAAGGAACTTTTAAAATTTTTCTCTTTTGTGATGTTTATAAAAAAATACTAAAGACTCTTTAAAGTGGTAAATTTATAATTGTTTTTTTTAAAAATAGAAATAAACCTTGATATGTTTTTATGATAAAATATTATATATAGAATATTTTAGTGGCATAAAATAGATTATGGGGTGTACGTGAAAATGAGTATGAAATGGGGAAGTTCAATTTAATCTGGATTGCTTATCGAGATGAATTGAGGAATGAACCTTATAAAACAAATATTTCCCATTAATTAAAGAATAATTTATGTATGTAAATATTATTGGAAATTATAAATATAATTTAATAAGAGTTAATAATAAGATTTAATAATTAAATTTTCATAAAGATAGAGAGAGAGGGCATAACCCGAAGGGAAAAATGAAGGTTTGTAAAGAATCCATTACCTAATGTCTAAAAGTGTTCTGAAATTTCACATAAAGTCTTTCAAAATGAAATTAGATTCATTATTAATTTAATTTCTAATATATTAGACATATATTATATTTACTTAATTTTATTATGTTCATTTATTTCCATTTCCTTGAGTTATATTGTTTAAAGTATTCATTCTGGGAGCGTTCTTTTAATGGATTTCATGATCGCTTCTCCTGAGTTTTATTATAGAAGTTCTTCTGAAATTGTAATACCAATAAATAAGTGAAATTATATGAATTAATTAAATTACATAAATTTAAATGGTTTATTATATCATTTAATTTTTTCCATGAATATTTTTCATTAGATAAAATGTAAATGAAAAAATGACTAGTTTATTTTCACTATTTTTACAACCATCATGAATGAGTATCATTTTAAATAATAATATCTTTATATACTAGTTACAGAACATAAAATAAGTTTTAGTATGCCTATTGTAATTTTTTTAACCATAAAAATTGGTTTATGACCAGCCTTAAAGGAGGTAATTGAAAATGAAAATGCATCATCCATGATGGTTGTAAATCAACACATCACAGATGATGCTTTCATTTTTTAAAAAATGTAAGAGAGAAGATATTTGATGATCGATTATTTCATTAATATAATGAAATTCCATTATACATAAGTTACTATAGTTATCATGCAACTTTGGGATAGGGGTTGAGGATAGGATATTAAAATTTAAAAAAATTAAAATGAAATTAAAAGAAAATGATAGCGGATTTTACTTATTGAAATGATTCTCCTTGAGAACCTCCTTAGGGAAATTATTTTTGGTATTTTTTTATAATAAGTGATCATGGGTTCCATGGGAGAGTCTTGATAATATTATTGGATATAATTTGGAAAATATTTATGTCTTAGAAGTTGTGAGGAGAAGAGGTGGTGAGGGGTGGTTTCTATAGTTTAGGAGATGGGTGGTTTTGGAGTATTTTATTAATTTGTTTATTATGTTTGATCAAGACTATAAATAATGTGGATTATTGTGACTATTTATAGTAACTAGATAAAATTTCTTTGAACTAATTATGCTTACATCAACCATACTTCATCGATGACTCAATAATTCAGGTATTTATCTTATACCATAAATTTCTGTATTTTATTATTCACCAAAAATTTAACTATATTATAAAAATATAAAAAATTCACCCCACCCATGTCCTATTTATATTTCAAATATGGATTCCATCTTATGAAATTAATTTTCAAAATAAGACCAATTTTATTTTTAATTAAAAATCATCATTTTTTTTGAAAAATAATATTTCAAAATAATAACTAATATAATGACTCTTAAAAATTAATTAATTAAATAAAAATTAATAAAATAATTATAATAAAAAAATTAATTTTTTAATCTATTTAAGGAAAATAAGATATATTTTAAATAATTATGTTAAATATAAAATTCTAAATGAATATTTTTGTTTAAAAATAATACCAATAATTCATTTATTATTTTGAATACAATTATTTACTTCTTCTATAATATTAATATATTATATTTTCATTTATAATATTCCAAAATTTTATTTTAAATTTTTTAATGTGATGTTAATATTTTATTTTACATTTTACTATTTCTAATGGTCACATTACTATTCCAATGGTTATGTTACTATTCAATCAGTATAGGATCCTTATTTTTGTATAAATGACACTTATTTCATTAATTATTTATTTATAATGTTTTTATAGAGTTATATATTTTATTTTTTAAAGATATATAATATTTTGAATAATTATACTAAGGGAAATTTTGTTGATAAATTTATATGTTGTTACAATCGCTGCTTGCGTAGTGTTGGTCATGATAATACCCTGAACTAAACCTATGGAAAGAAGATGATAGAGGATCTCACTCCAGGTCCCACAGAAGAATTCCAACAACTCTATCTATGATTTCAGGGAAAAGAGATTACTATCATATGTGTAGTAAAAAATTCAACAGTAACCATCAAGGAAGGGATATAGGGAATGTATCCTTAGGAATAATATCCAAGCTTAAGAGAACAGGGGATCCAAGGAAACACGAAGGAAGTACACATGGTGTACTTGTAGTACACTGGGTGTACTTGTAGTTCACAGGGTGTACTTGTAGTACACAACATGATTCTTCAACACTGGGTTCTGACCATGTGAATGACCAATGTATGTGTCCGTGTGAAAGTACACAGCTTGCTCATGCCCATATAATTATACGCATGTCCTAGTACATGACTCTTCTCATGTACTCCTGCCCTATCCATTCTTGTGTGGAAGTAAACGATATGTCCATGACCATGTACATCTGTTTGGGTCTGTGTACCCTCTGAGGTACACACTGATCTTCCACGAGAGGGTGACATGACATGTGACCCGTCACACGACATGTGATCAGTCACACTCCATGTGATATTAAAATCCACTATGGAGTCACTAACCACCACATGAGGACCCCACATGCCACATGATCTTGGATTACATGTCATGTGTTATAGAATTTTTTAAAACATGCAATTTCATCATGTGGATTTCCGAATCCATCGCCACATACATCATTCAAGTTCACTGAAATTAGATATGTGGCTTGACTATCCTTCCACTCTAAAGGTAGGATGAAAGCTTTTGGTTTTTCAAAAATAATTTATGGTGATGATATATCCATCTTTCATTTAAAACCCATCTATGAATGCCTCAAACTAGTATTGATCTTTTTTTTAATTATCACATGATCCCCATAACCCAATGGTTCCAGATCTATGATATCAAATCATTTCACCAATAAATGGGTGAAAAATTTTTTATTCCTGTGAATTTGGTTCAATCCACTGGGGAAAAAACCTCAGTGATGAACACTTGTAGAAAAATGGGTTAAAATCAAGAAACATGAAAAAAGATGAGCGATCCTTGGTCATGTTTGTTTGAACTCAATCTATTTTAATTTTAGAAATTAATGAAGAACCATAATATATAAACACATATCCCAAAATATCACTATATATAAACACATCCTACAATAAAAATGATCCATGAATCAATATATTGGTCAATTAACATGTATTATTTATCAGAATTAATAATAGGGATTAAGTAAAATCAAAACACTATCCTACCTCAATTAAGATCATTTATTGATGAATACTGTAGTTTCATTGTTTTTATTGGTGATACCGAATAATTTTATTACACAACGATCATTGAAATTTTTTCTGGTTGTAATGCATCAATGGATCCACCTCCAATAGCTCTTCAATGCTCTCCCATAATTGTTGGGATATACATATATTCCTATAATTTGGATATTGATTTTTATTTAAAATGAGATAATTGGTCATTGTTTCAATAAAAAAACAATTCATTTTCTTATTTTATTCATTTTATGCCCGCAATGAGTTTCTCACAAACACCCTGTTTTGAAAAAGGTTATGTCACAACTAAGGTAAACACCTTGTTATGAACTCAACGGTTCCCTGAAATTTTCAATTTGACCCTCTATTTATATTTTATTCAACTTTTCCATGAAAAATACATGCACATGTTATTTCATATATATAATTTATTTAAAACATTTATTCTCAAAACACTAATCCTTAGATGAAAATTCTATTTTATTTTATAGTATTGAAAATAACCCAGAAAATATCACAAATAAAACATAGAAAATATGAGGCACTACAACATGTACCATTATAATGAATTTGATCTCACCTTTTTGATTTTTCCATTTTCAGAGGCATCAATAAGGGATCTATGAATAAATTTATTGATGAACTAAAATGAATAATGAAGTTTACAGAAGTTTCATTTATGTTGTATTTTGATGTGTAGGGGTAATAATGAATTCTTATACGTATCTAGTATCATAAGACTACTAACTATTTAGTCCTTTAAGTTGTGATCCATTTATTTTGTACTAATTTAATATAGTAACCACTAACTCCATGTATCATGAGTTGAGGAATGATGATTGGTAACAAAGGATTTCTCATATGATCTTTATAACTTGATTTCTTAAGAACATGGCTATCATAATAACTATGATTAGCCATTATGATTCCAACGAAATTTTACATTCATAAGGATTTTTGTGTTTCAATATTCACAATGTTATGATCTATTTTGGAATTAGATATTTTTTTAAATAAAACACTAAATTGGAGGAAGGAAACCATATCATCACCCATTATGAGTGTGTATATTTCAATCTTGATAAAGACATCATGAATGTAGTTGGAACTAACATTATTATGTCAATATTGGTGTAGATGACTAATTTTATGAATAATAAACATTCTCATATTGAGAAACCTACTAGTCCATAATTTGGTTTAATAATATTTGACCACTTCATGTACGAAAGTGTGGGGATCGATAGAATGATAGATATTATACAGATTATAGTATCAAACTATGGTGTAGATACTAAATATACATGCAGGGGTGGTGAATTATAAACTTTAAAAATCCTTAAGTAAATTTTTCATAAAAAAAATTCACAACACCTCTGTCATGACCCGTCCCAGTGGGGCCCGAGCCGCAACTCCCCAAGCCCGCCTCCAATAGGCTAGGGGCAGGTGACTAGCACCAAGTAGGCATGTTAATAACATTGGAGGAATTTCCTATAAACCCATACACACGCACACACATCTATAAGCCCGAAAATTGGAAAAGTAAAAACTACTAAAAATGGAAATGCATGCATACACTAAAAATCCCAACCAACATAGTACGACAAGAAAGTAAAGTACAGTAATGTAAAACTCTAGGCCAAAATACACGCCCACAAAAAGAAAGTCTATAACAAGGTCAAACCTATAATGAAAGGTACTGGGACTGCAATCTGTAGCCTTAGGAACACTCCTCGGCCTTTCTGATCTCACCGAGAATGGTCCGGTTCTGGTCGGCCTAGAATCCTGTCAAAGCCTCGCTCGTCTGCACAAGACACAACACATGTGGGAAAAGCCCATGCACAGATGAGTATAACAATAACCAATAGGACACCCCGAAACCACAAAGGAATAAAACAAGGGAAATACCTCAAAGTAAAGATATAGTCAGCTCTACACAGTATATGTTTAAAGAACATATAACAATAATATCCAGATATACTCACAAATGATCGACCATTGCGAAACCACCTCTAAGATTCAGCTCAATGATTCAACTAAGCACGTAACAAGGAAAACACACTCCTAGGTTTGAAGAGAGAGATACAAAATACTCATTCCAGGAGAATACACTCCACAAGTACTTGAGAATATGATGCTCAGATGAGGATCACAAACAATAGCCATAGGGTGATTCCAAAAACTTAGTCTTAGCTAATCCACAAAGCAGAGGATCAGCACCCCGGTAAAGTAGGTCATGTAGATACCAAGAACTATACATCGGGTTCCAAGAATGAATAGAGGATCCAGATCTAAGTCACATAGAGGGGATTCCAACAACTCTATTTTGGATGTCCTGCTGAAGGGATCATACTCTTGTATATAGGAAATGATACCAAAAACCTCAGGGGAAAGACCAGGGGTACGAACCCTAAGAAAGCTTGTCCAATTCACAGAAGACAAAAGGATCAAGCCATGTAAAATAGGTTACATGGAATTTAGTATGGTTACACGCCGTGTTCCATGAGTCCGGGTACTGCCCGTGTTAATTACTCGTTTCATCCATCCAAGATGTGTAAAAGTCAACTACACGGCATGTAGAAGGATCACATGCCATGTTCCTTGACTCTGGGTACTTCCCGTGTAAACGGCCCGTGTCATTAGGCTTTCTATTTAAAAATCAACTACATGACATGTAGTAGTATTACATGCCGTGTCCGACTACCTCAGGTTCGCTCCGTGTACGCTGGCCATGTGCCTGTACACAGTCTCTGTCTCTGTTGCCTGCCCATGTACTAGTACACGGGGCGCCCTGTGTATCTGGTTGGGGAAGGGTATACACGCCGTGTCCTTAGCCGTGTATGCAACCCGTGTCCGTGTACTCCCTGAGAACATGCCAGGTGGCCTGCCGACAAACACATTCCATGTAGCCCATACTACACGTCGTGTAGTCGGGAAATTTCCAGAACCATCGTCTTCCTCCTCGTGCCTCGCCCGATCTTCCGGTTTCTGTTTCCATGGTCCGTTAATATCGGGGGTTGCCTCATCATCGTGATGCAAAATCTGCGGGTTTCGGGCCTTCGATCGGCTCTAAAGTTTGATTCCAGTCACCCGTGCAGAAATCATTCGAAGAACGATATCTTCTGATCGACTTCGATCCGTCCACCGAAACCGTCGTCGCACCTCCGTGGGGTTTCTTTGATGCTAGATCTTCAATTTGGGATCATTGTGTTGTGTAATGGATGCACAAAGATCCGTCGTTCATACATTCATGAAGAATGCGTAGAACGCACACGAAGAACGTGACGAAAGAATCACAAAATCAAACAAGAGAGGCGAACCTCAATCGTTGTTCATGATGATCTGAGTTCTTTTCCATTAGATCAAAACCAAAATAATCAACAGATTATAATTACGAGCATTGTATCACCCAATAAAACCCCAAATCACACCCACAGACAAAATGATCGATCCATGGGCTAATGTTTTTGTGGATTTTTCTGCATTCATCATAGGAATCAAGAATGGGGAAGTAATAACAAAGAGATAAAATGCCCTACCTGGATCCATGGTGTTCATTGGCAAAGATCTGGTCATCGTGTCGTCGTGGCAGGCGAAACCCATCATGAATGATGTCTCCTCGTTGGGGTTTACTCCAGACCCTCCAAAGCCTCCAAAGGTTTTAGGGTGACGAAGTTTGTAACTCTAAACCCCTATAAAAATCTCTATTTAAAAAGATAAAAGATATTCACTGCAACAAGATTTAATAAAATATTTTTATTAAAAATTTTATTACAGTTAATTCCAAAAACAATATCTCACCACCTACTTGTGCCAGCCGATGTTAGGCCTCACCTAAGGTAAAATAGCTGTTCTGAACGCAACGATGCCCTCAGATTTCTGATCTGAACACCCGTTCGGTAGTTTTCCCACTTTTTCAGGAAAACACATGCACGTGTAATTAAATTATTTAATTAAATTCAAACATTTGTTCTAGGATCGCTGGGCCTCAGAACTGCACACCATCTCATAGCCTGGTCTCGATAGAATTATCACATAATAATAAAATAAAATATGGAGAAATCCGAGACATTACATCACACCCACCATAGGGATTTAAGTCCCCGAAAATCCAAAACAACTACTACTCAAAAAGATGTGTGTACTGCACTTGAATCTGAGACTCCCTCTCCCATGTGGTCTCCTGGAGATTCTCGTGCTGCCACCAGACACACACCAAGGGAATAGCTCACCCACAAAGGATCTTCTCCTTCCGATCCTCGATCCCCACTGGGTACTCTGCAAAGTTTGCTCCATCATCGATGTCCAGCTCTCCCCAGTCGATAACGTGCGATGGGTCATGCACGTACCTCCGTAGCTGCGACACATGGAAGACGTTGTGTACACAGTCTATATGATGAGGTAGATCCAAGAGGTACGCCACCTCGCCAACTCTACTCAAAATCTAAAAAGGGTCGATGAACCTCAGAGATTGTTTGGCACCTCAGCCAAATCTCTGCAATCCCCATGGAGGTGAGATCCAATGGAACACATGGTCTCCCTCCTCAAACTCCAAGGGCTTCCATATCTTGTTGCATAAGACTTTTTCCGACTCTGTGCATTCTTCATATGCTCCAGGATGACCTCCACCTTCTCTGTAGTATCTCCCACCATCTATAGGCCAATGAGTGCTGACTCTCATGGGTCAGTCCACCAAAGTGGTGACCTGCAAGGTCGCCCGTACAAAGCCTCGAATGGTGCCATACTAATAGTGGAATGATAACTATTGTAATAAGAAAATATCACTAGTGGTAGGTGATCCTCCCAGCTGCAACCGAAGTGAAGTATTCAAGCTCGTAGCATATCCTGTAGAACCTAGATGGTCCGCTCTGTCTGACCATCAGTCAGAGAATGAAATGCTGTGCTCAAGCGTAACTGATTCCAAAAATCATCCTACAATCACTTCCACAAATGGGATATGAAACGAGCATCCCGATCTTAGACGATCATTGAGGACACTCCACGAAGTTGAAGTATCTCCTGCACGTATAGGCGCCCCAAGATCTCTACTGAACTCTGCTCCCATATGGATAGGAAGTGGGCCGACTTGGTGAGTCAGTCAACGATCACCCAGATGGCATCTTGTCCCCTGGACATACGTGGTAAACCCATCAAGAAGTCCATGGATATCCCATCCCACTTCTACTCTGGAACTTCATGGGGCTGAGTCAAACCTGCTGTCACCTAGTGCTCAGCCTTTACTTTCTAATAAGTAAGGCACCAAGAAACAAACTCCTCCACACTCTTCTTCATTCTTGGCAACCAGAACTGATGTCCGAGTTCCTAGTACATCTTTTCCATGCCTGGATATACCGCCAAAGGAGATGTATGGAACTCCCTCAGAACCTCTTCCCGCAGCATCACTGGTACTACTGTGTGCCCTCTGAAAAGAACAACATACTCCTCATCTTTTGAATATCCATCTACAGCATCGCCTGCGGATATCTGAGAACGTAAAGTCTCACATCTAGCATTCTTGAGCTGTGCTTCCCAAACTCGCTGTAAGAGTGGAGGGGTAACAACCATCTACTAAAGGTAATCTCCCTCATCTCTATCCATGGAGGATAACTATAAAGAGGCCAACTGTCTCGTCGCCTCATCTAGCAACTGTGAACTGGATTTCCTATTTAGAGAATCTGCCACAACGTTCCACTTCCCAGGAGTATAAACAATCTCAAAGTCGTAATCCTAGAGGAACTCATTCATTGCCTCTATCTCAAATTCGTATCCTTATGAGAAAAGGTATATCTGAGACTCTTCTGATCAGAGTAGACGGTAAACCTCCCGCCAATCAGGAAGTGCCTCCATATCTTCAACTCGAAGAATACCTCTGCCAAATCAAGATCACGGGTCACATAGTTCTGCTCGGTTCACCTCAACTAATGTGAGCCATAGGCAATCACCGCTTACCTCTGCATCAGGACACAACCAAGCCCAGTTCTTGATGCGTCGCAGAACACCACGTACTCAACACCCTCTTCTGGTAGTCTCAAGATCGGGGAACTCGTCAGACTCTGTCTCAACTGCTGAAAATCCTACTGGAATATCTCGGTCCACAGGAAAGGCTGCCCCTTTTGGGTCAATGATTTCAAGGGTTCTGAAATCCTAGAGAAATCAAGATTGAATCTCCGATTATAGCCTGCCAACCCCAGGAAACTCCGCACCTCCATCACACTCTAGTGTGGCTCCCATGCTAACACTACCTATACCTTGGCTGGGTTCACTGCTACACCATCTTCTAAGATAACGTGCCCCAGAAAGTGGGCCTCCTGTATGCAGAATTGACACTTTGAGAGTTTCTCGTACAACTGGTTCTCTCAGAGTGTGTCTAGAACCATCCTTAGGTTCCACACGTGGTCCTCCTTTGACACATAGTACACAAGGATATCATCGATGAAGACCACCAGGAATCAATCTAGATAGGGCTAAAAGATCAGGTTCATGAGTCCCATAAACATTGTCGGAGCGTTCGTCATGGTAAAGGGCATGACCAAGTACTCATAGAGACCGTAGTGACATATGAAAGCCTTTTTTGGTATATCCTTATCCCATACTCACATCTGATGATAACCCGATCATAGATCAACCTTCAAGAACCATCGTTCCCCTCTTAACTGGTCTAAGAGGTCATCGATCCTTGGTTGTGGATACTAGTTCTCACGGTCACCTGATTCAAGAACCGGTAATCCACACACAACCTCAAGCTCCTATCTTCCTTCTTGGAAAACAATACTGGGGCCACCCAGGTTGAAACACTAGGTCTCACAAATCCCTTCCTCTAAAAGTCTTCTATCTGTGCTCCCATATCACGAAGCTTTGCAGGAGCCATCCGATATACTGATGCTGATATCAGTGTCATCCCGGGTTGCAACTCAATGTAGAAATCTATCTCCCGATGAGGTGGTAGTCTTGGGAAATCCCCCGGAAGGGCATGCTCGTACTCATCCACTACTGCTGGAAACTGGAAACTCGTAATATCTACTGCGCCAAGGGCTAGGCTATCGAAATGATGTGAAATCGGCTATACCTTCCTATACACGAGTCTATCCTGCGCTGCCTAGGTCTACTTTTCACTGAAGAAGGAGAACATCATCCCATCACTGCAGAAACACTGCACCCTTCGCCTAAAATAGTCAATCTGGTCATGAACTGTGGATATCCAATCCATACGAAGAATGACATCGTAAGGCCTCGACGCTACCACCAATTGGTTCAAACCAAAACTCTCACCTCCAAGGGTCAGGTCACACTATCTACAAAGGTGTGTGATCTATGAATCTTCTCCAGTCAGCGTGTCTAAGCTTAAGGGTCGAGTCAACCGCTCAACTGGAATCTCAATGTCTCAAACAAGATAAGCAGCCAGAAAATAATGACTTGAACCTATGTCTATTAGTATGGCAGACAAAGTAGAAAAGACACATATTGTACCTCTAATCATTCTAGGAGTACCTGGGTCATAAGCCACTACTTCCTGCCGTTGTCCCTGCCTCTGTCCACCAACTCCCTGAACCTAGGGTGGACCTCCTGGGGGTGGTGGTGCTAAAATGTCGAAAGTCCGACCACCTCCAGATGCTCTCCCAGCTCCTATAACACATCTGTCTCCCCACGGATCTATCTTCTCGACACGTTACCTCTGCCTCGGTGGTCCATCCACTGCTCCCATTTCAGTAGTATGGATGGTCGGACAATCTCAAGCGAGATGTCCCCTACCATCACAAGAGTAGAATCGCCTCTCTCGAGGCTGGATGGATGGGCCTTGCAAACCCTGTATGAAAGATCCTTTGTCCTGTGATCTCTTCTGAAAACGTCTCCCATGCCTGGGTCCTTGATGTCAGATCCCTTCTGCTGAGGTCTCTACTTCAGCTCGCTCACTACTGACAACTGCGAGCTATCTCTACTCTGCCAAGAAGCTCTCGACCACCAAAGCCTGCTCGAGCACCCCAACATAAGTAGGAATTATCATATGGATGAGGATAGCTTGGATTTCTCTAGGCAAGCCTCAGTCAAAAATCCTAATTATGAAGTACTGATCTGTGACCATATCCATCGAGTACCGTGAGAGGTCGGTAAACCATGATAAATAGTCAGCCACCTTCATGGTTCCCTACTGGAGCTGAAGAAGCTCCTATATATGTACTCTCTTAGGGTAACCGGTGAAAACTCCTCTATGAAAAGATGCTCAAGATATGACCACGCAAGAGTCACCTCGTCGTGAGTCTGGATAACGAAACTCTGCCATCTCCCTACCAAGCCTTGTAGAAGGATCGCCGCCAGGATCACCATCTGGTTTGCTGGTGTCCTAACCAAACGGAAGACTCTAGCCACTGCCTCAAGCCAGTCGTCTGCTGCTTGAGGGTATGGCTCGTCTCGAAACCTGAGGGGTCTCTATCTCTGAAACTCATGGAGTGCGCTCAGCCTGTGCTCCTCCTCTACTAGTACAGCAGGCACTAAACACTTCTCCACAGGTGGTGGAATAACGGGCACACCACCCAACGATAAAACTAGTGGATCTGGTCCCTGTATCGAACCTTCATCACTGAGGGGTCATCCTCGTGATCGAGCTGCTGGATCCTAGCGGGTGCACGTCATGGAGGCATCCTGTAACAAAACAAGATATATCACAGTCAGTGAGTATATCTGGAGAGCTGACACAAGAAGGACATGAAAACCACAACACATTCCGATATGACGCATGCACCATTATTTTCCCTTGCAACTAGTGTTCTCATGTTCCGAGTCAAAAAGCAAGTTATCAAAGTATTGGTGCATGGATACATTGGCCGCACGTACCAACACTGGGGTCCCTGGACTGAAAGCCTAAATCGAAACACTTAACACTGTTTCCACAATCCAACTCCCAGACTCTCTATACTATGATAGAAACGACCAGCTCTGATACCACTCTGTCACGACTCATCCCAGTGGGGCCCAAGCCGCAACTCCCCAAGCTCGCCTTTAATAGGATAGGGGATGGTGACTAGCACTGAGTAGGCATGTTACTAACATGGGAGGCATTGCCTATAAACATGTACACACACACAAACATCTCCAATCCCAGAAAGCTGGAAAGTAAAAACAACTAAAAATGGAAATTCATGCATAAACTAAAAATCCCAACCAACAGAGTATGACAGGAATGTAAAGTACATTATTGTAAAACCCTTGGACAAAAGTAAAATCCCACCAAAAGAAAGTCTGTAAAAAGGTCCAACCTGTAAAAAAGGTACTGGGACTGCAATCCGTAGCCATAGGAACACACCTCGGCCTATCTGATCTCACGGAACACCGTCCGGTCCTGGTCCACCTAGAATCCTGTCAAAGGCTCGCTCGTCTGCACAAGACACGACATGTGTGGGCAAAGCCCATGCAGGGGTGATTATAACAATACCCAGTAGGAAACCCTGAAACCAAAAATGAATACAACAAGGGAAATACCACAATAGAAAGATACAATCATCTCTACACAGTATATGTTTATAGAAAATATAACAAGAATATCTAGATATACTCACAGAGGGTTGACCATCATGAAACCACCACTAAGATTCAGCTCTAAGAATCCACTAAGCACCTTACAAGGAGAACAAACTCCTAGGTCTGAATAGAGACATACGATGTACTCATTTCTAGAGAACAAATTTCACAATTACATGAGAATATGATGCTCAAATGAGGATCACAACCAATATCCATGGGGTGATTCCAACACCTCAGTTTGAGCTAATCTGCTAAGCAGATGATCAGTGCCCAGGTAAATTAGGTCATGTCGATACCAAGAACTGTACGTAGGTTTCCAGGAATGAATAGGAGATCTGACTCTAAGAATCACAGAGGAGATTCCAACAACTCTATTCATGAAGTCTTGCTCAAGGGATCATACTCCTGTACGTTGGAAATGATACCAGAAACTTCAAGGGAAATACTAGGGGTAAAAACCCTAAGAAAGCTAGTCTAAGTCATGGAAGACAAAAGGATCAAGCCATTTAAAACAGGTTACATGGTGTGTAGTATGGTTACACGCCGTGTTCCTTGACTCTGGGTACTTCCAGTGTAAACAGCCTGTGTCATCCATCCAAACTGTGTAAAACTCAACTACACGGCGTGTAGAAGGATCACACGCCCTGTACCTTGACTCCGGGTACTGCCCGTGTAAACAGCCCATGTCATTAGGCTTTCCATATAAAAAACAACTACGTAGTGTGTAGTAGGGTTACACGCCGTGTCCGGGTTCTTGGGGTTCACTCTGTCTATGCTGTCCATGTGCCCGTACACGGTCTCTGTCTGTGTCGCCTGCCTGTGTACCAGTACACAGGGTACCCTGTGTATCTGGTCGGGGAAGGGTATACACTCCTGTCCTTGGCCTTGTAACCAACCTGCGTCTGTGTACTCCCGGAGTACATGCCAGGTGGCCCGTCGATGAACACACGCCGTGTAGCCCATACTACACGCCATGTAGTCAGGAAATTTCCAGAATCGTCGTCTTCCTCCTCAAACCTCGACCGATCTTCCAGTTTCCTTTTCCATGGTCTTTTTTCCATGAAGATCAAGATCGGGGGTCGCCTCATCATTGTGATGCCGAATCCATGAGTTTTGGGCCTTCGATCGGCTCTGAAATCCGATTCCAGTCACCCGTGTGGAAATTGTTCGAAGAACGATATCTTCTAATCCGCTTCGATCTGTCCGCTGAAACCGTCATCGCACCTCCGTGGGGTTTTTCTGATTCTAGATATTCAATTTGGGATAGTTGTGTTGTGAAACGGATGCGCAATGATCCGTCATTCATACCTCAGCGAAGAATGTGTAGAACACACACGAAGAACGCGAGGAAAGAATCAAAAAATTGAACAAGAGGGACAAACCTCGATCATTGTTTGAGACGATCTGGGTTTTTCTCCGTTAGATCAAAACCAAAATAATCAATAGATTATAATTACGAGCATTGGATCTTCCGATAAAACCCTAAATGACACCTGCCTGTAAAACGATCGATCCGATGGCTAATGAGTTCACAGATTAGTCTGTGTTCATCGTAGGAATCATGAATGGGGTAGGAATCACAAATAGACCAAACACCCTACCAAGATCCACGTCATTCGTTGGCGAAGATCTAGTCACCACATCATCATCACCGGTGAAACCTGTCAAGAACGTCATCTCCTCGTTGGGGTTTCCTGCAGATCCTCCAGAGTATCTAAAGGTTTCAGGGTTATGAATTTTGTAACCCTGTACCCCTACGCAAATCTCTATTTAAAAAGATAAATGATATCTTCTACAACAAGATTTAATAAAATATTTTTATTTAATATTTCATTACTGTTATGTCCAAATACTAGATTTCACCACCGAACTACGCCATCTGATGTTAGGCCTCACCTAAGGTAAAATCAGTATTCTAAACGCAACGGTGCCCTAAGATTTATAATTCGAGCACCCGTTCAGGAGTTATTCAAATTTTTTAGGAAAACCACAAGTGCATGTAATTTAATTACTTAATTAAGTTAAAACATTTTTCCGGGCTCGCCGGGCCTCAGAACTGCACACTGTCTCAGAGCCTGGTCTCAATAGAATTATCACATAATATTAAAATAAAATATGGACAAATCTGAGACATTACAACCATCAAGTTCTAATAACTTGATTGATTCCAGAAAACTGAATATGGAAATGAAACTTAATAAAAGTTTCCAACAACTATGATTCTACCTTAAAACATATAGAATCCTATATAATAAAATTACAAGCCTAAGGAAGTATAATAAAATTATAATTTCCTTAACAAACAAAATTACAGCGAAACAAAACATACAACACTACAAGAAACAAGTATTAACTCTTTTAACCCAAAGAGAAGGGTATCCAACAACCCTGGATAAAAGGTTCCTTGTTTTATATTTTCAAGAAAGTATTATTACCCAATCCAAGGTAAGCCCTCAATCCAAAGATCGGTATCTGTCATGCTATCCCCGCAAGCCCTTGATTGGTAAGGAAATCAGAACCTCTGACATCACAACCCAAAGTCTTTTATTTCAAGGAAATCACAACTCTGCCAAAAGAAAATCTGCACGAAGCAATGTTTGAACAAGCCGCTCAAACTTTCTGCACAAAGCCTGAGAGTTTATAAGAGACTCTCTCTCTAGAAATAAATTCAACAGTATGTAATCCAAGTTTTCAAATTTCAGTTCTTCAAAAGTTGTGAGCTCGTTCAAATGAGCCCCTATTTATAGGCACGACTTTAATGGTCATCTCTCTCCTCCAACTGCCATATTTTTTCTTGAATTTCAGAGGGACCTGTACAAATGTAACTCAAACAATGGTTAGTGAGTAACTAAAATCACAGCATCATTTTAGAACCAAAATATGGGTAAGAAAAAATATGGTTACATAACCAAAATCCAATATTCAGAATGAATGAAAATATGAAAGTTCAGGTTCTAACCAAAAAAAAATTCAGAGTCTGTAATAAAAGGATATTCAGATTCTGTTTTCTAGGAAATCGGAACCTGAACTATATAGAATTCTAGAGTCTAAATTTCATGGAAATTCAGAATTTGGATTCATAAGAATTCCGAACCTGAATTTACAAAGTTCAGATTTAAGAGTTCATGAGAATTTGGAGTCTAAACATACAATGTTCGGAGTCAGAGTTCATGAGATTTTAGAGTCCGATCTTACAAAGTTCAGAGTATAATTCATTAGAATTTAGAGTCAAAACACGAAAGAGTTTGGAGTCTTAATTCAGAGAACTTGGAGTTAGAACTCAGAAGAGTTCAGAGTCTAAATTCTGAGAACTCGGATTCAGAACTCGGAAGACTTCGGAGTTAAAATTCAGAGAATTCAAATTCATAACTCCTAAGTGTTTGGAGTATAAATTCAGAGAACTCGGAGTCATAATTTGGAAGAGTTCTGAGTCTGAATTCAGAAAATTCAGAACCGGAATTCCGTTCCTAAAAACAGAATGCTTTTTATCTTAGTATTATATGATTCTGAGCTTTTAGTATTCAAACCGAATATTACACTTAGAAAAAACATGATCAATGAAACCATGGTAAGGATAACTTTTCTTGGGAAAGGAAATTATCCTTATAGAAGTAAAACATAGGGTAAAATGAGATTTGACATGAGATAAGGTGTTTGTGATTTTCAAAACAAGAATGAATGGTAAAGTCATAAGGTGACCTTATTGACTCAACAATCTCCCCCAAACATGAAGGAATGGAAAAGTCATAAGGAAAACCTTATTGACTCAACAATCTCCCCCTTTTTTGAAAGCACATACATCCTTACGAAAAAGAATAAAAGGACTTAGTCAATATTTTTCTAGACATTGAAAATAAAACTTATCTCCCTTTACACATGGACAATGACAAATATGAATAACTCCCCCTTAGGCTTTGGAACTCTAAGGATCGTATTCTTGATTTCTGGAATGTGATTTTTCATTATCTTGAGTATGGAAATTTCTGAAATGAAAAATACCCCTTAGATAAACTCCCCCTTAATTTTGGATCTTTTTTCTTTTCAGAGTATTCAATTTTCCTTTCTCCCCCTTTCTGATATTCAAAATTAATTTGAGGGAATGGAAAAGAAATTATAGTACCTGAAATATTAGTACAAAGCATACAAACAAATACGAATAACCAAAGTTTCATTAAGATAGGAAAAAATGGTACAAGGAAGAAAATACAAAAAAATATCAGATTGGATATATTTTCCTTCCTTCTCCTTGGCTATCAATTTATTCTCTATGGTCCTCATATTTTTTAGTTCCTTGTGATCTTTCTCTTCTTTCTTAAGGATCTGATCCTGATTCTCTGCTTTCTTCTCAAAATCTTTGATCTTTTCATCTAGATCCTTCAGATCCTCATCCCGAGCCTTCAACAACTCATCTTGCTTCACTAGATTCTCTTTGATCTCAATTCGAAGATCCCTTTCCCTTTTCCAACTATGGGCAACAGAATAAAACCTCCCATTTAGATCCTTGACCTCTTGATTTCGAGTATTCTGCTCAAGAGTTAGCTTTTTCTAAAATCTATTTGTGAGATCCTTGATTTTACCATCATCAGTATCAAAAGCTTTCTTAACATCATCTTGGAACTTATCAAGCTCTCTCAAATCTTCAAATATATGTTTTGACCAGCTGACCACATTCTTACATGATTTTCTATGGGCATCTTAGTTGATGAGGATGTTCTTGTAATCAGCCTCAATCTTTAGACACTTTTCCATCACCATGGACACTAAATCCAAATTTTGATTCATGTTGTGTTGGAGAATATGAAATCTCAAGTCAATTCTTGGAAAGGTCAGAATGATGTCAACATTCTTCTTCAGTGATTGAATAACAAAATAATTTCCTAGAGCTGATGACTCCGAATATGAGATTTTCCTTGGTGATGGTTCTTTCTCTATTTCGACAAGCTTCCTCTTAGAAGATCCACCAGCTTCCTTATTCCTTAAAACAACTTTCATTGTTGTATCAACAACCACCTATTTTAACTTATTGGTTCTTGGATCAACTTCTTCATGTGGAGACTCATGCTCACTATTAGTCAATTGAACATTTCCATCTTCATCAATCTTCCCCTTCTCATCTCAGGCCTCAACATCTTCAAGATGTATGAAATCATGGTTTGAGCTTTTTTCCTCATATAATTTATTAACTTCTTCTTCACCCTTCTCATCATCACCTTCCTCATCCTTCCTAGGAGTTGGGAGCTTTGAAGAATCTGCTTCAGAAGTTCTGATTGATAGCTTCTCGGAAGGGGTTTCCTTTTCATGAAAATCTTCAACTTGTTTTATAAGATCTTCTTTGCCACAACTATTTTCTTTTTTTTCCACTTCTTCGACAACTTCCTTTTCTTCAACAATCGTTTCTTGGAATTTTTTCAGATTGATAAATTTCTTAACTGGAGTCTCAGGTAAAGCCTCAACCAAGAAACATTTTGGTATAGGGATATTCTCGGATTCTATTTCAGTGTCATTCTAAAAGGGATTGGACAATTTCGGCCTCAGACATTTTCTTCTTATACTTATTTTCTTTGGATTTCTTCTCAAGCTCAACTGTTGCCTTCTCGTTCAAAGCTTTGGCCTCAGTAAGATCCAAACCAAACTGTGGCTCTACTTCCTTCCTATTCGTTTTTGTCTTCCCTCCACTTGGAGATAACCTCATCCGGAAAAGCATTCTGCTTCATGGGCTTTGGAGGTGCGGATTGATCTTCTGTAGCTATAGGGGTTTTCTCTACTTCTTCTACCTCTTTCAATTTCCACTTCTTTCTAACTTTTCATGATGGTTCAGCCAATTATTTTTCTTTCAGAATGAGTTCAGCCTATTGTTTTGGTCGATCATATAATTCTATTGATTCTTTAGAAAAACCAACTTTCATCCTTTTCAGGGTATCATCAATAATCATCATGACTTTTCAATTCCTCAAATTTGAACTGAAAGGTATTTTGAAGGACTCCAAGCATCGAACAATAATCTTAGAGATGATGGATGGATACATGATTATCTAGGATCTCATATTCCCATTCTTAATATTCCCAATTGTAATGAGAATATGTTTCATCATGTTTATCTTCCTCAAATTCACTAGAAAATCTAGGATGTACATGTCTCTCTTCTTTAAGGTGTCCTTATCACATTTTATTGGAATAATGAAACATTGCACCCATAATTCAAGGATCCGATTATTTGTAGACAAATGAGAAATTTTCGGAGTCTTAACATCTAAAAGACCAAGACACTCCATAGCTTTCACTTTTACAAAACCTCCTTGAATATCCAACAACTTATGGGAAAACAATTCAGCTTCCCCTTCATAAGACAATACAACCAAGCTAGCAACCTTGGTGTATAAAAGGGCATATGTCTTTCCATATCTTTTGAATGAAAACTTATCTCTACCTTCTTCCTTAAATAAAAAAACTGACTCATAAAACTTGATAAGAAAATCTGGATACACCAAGTCTTGATCCCCTGACTTTGATATGGAAACACTTTCCCATCCATTGAACTTGATGTTCTTAGAGATTATAGAATCATACTTGTTGAAGAAATTATGATTCTCCAAACTTTCTCTATATACTTGCCACTCCAAAATTGTCTTGACAGTAGACATATCTTTTTGAGAGGATTCTTCTGCAGACATTCAGACATGGAAAAACTATGAGATGTTCGGAATTGGCTTTTGTATGGGGGCAGAGTTTTGACACGCAGAGGCTTAATATCAATGCAGGAAAACCCTTCAGAGATCCTTTATATAGGTGTTTGATGTGAGGGTTCATCTTCCCATCTCAATCCAACATTTTATAAATATTCTGATCAGATATGATGGTTTAAATGATTGCTATAAGGAAGATTTGGTAGGATCCTATCTTTTGAGGGTTTTAAAATAAAACATTTGGATTTAAGGAAACTAGAATCTGAGAAATTTTATAAGAAACAAAACAAACTACCAGCAATTAAAAGGTAATTACGTAAACTCAAGAATGAATCATAACTTTCTGATTTCTAGGAAGATTATTAATAGTAGGTAATATTCTTCTTTAAGATCTTTAGATTAAAAAAATTATTATGAAAACCTTCATTTCGAAAAAAAATTTGAGAACGAAAATCTTCATTATGAAAATTTGAAATACGAAAATTTTCATTACGAAATTTTCAAGTATGAAATTCTTCATTACAAAATTTTCAATTACGAAAAATCATCATTACAAAACATTCAAGTATGAAAACCTTCATTATGAAAATTTTGAGAATGAAAAACATCATTATAAAAATTTGAAAAACTAACTAAAAAAATTTTAATTACGGAAAAAAATTTTAAAAAATAACTACGAAAATTTTCATTACCAAAATTTTGAAAAAAATCATTAATAATTTTTTTGAAAAACCTCATTATGAAAAGTTTGAAAAACTTCATTACAAAAACTTAGAAAAACTAACAAGCAAATGTACTCCCCCAATGAAAAAAAGTTCATTAATGTAAGGAGATTGGTTCAGCAGGAAGTTAATGAGGAAGATTACCTTATGATTATCATTAATATCTTCTGTTTAATATATTAAAATCTATCAGAGGGTAATGATTTTATGAAAATATCAGCAAGTTGATCTTGCATTCCGATGAATTGAAGAACGATATCTCCTTTTTGTGTGTGATCCTTAAGAAAGTGATGCTTAATATCTATGTGTTTTGCAGGAGAGTAATGTTCCAGATTTTTGCTTCATGAAATGGCACTAGTATTATCACACAAAATTTATGTTTTGGTAAAACTCATACCATAGTATGTGAGTGTGTGTTCCATCCACAACACTTGAGCACAACAACTTCCAGCTGGTACATATTCAGATTCAGCAGTGGAAAGTTCTACTGAGTGTTGCTCTTTGAATGACCAAGAAACTAATAAATCTCCTAAGAAATGAAATGTTCCGGATGTACTTTTTCTATCCATTCTACATCCACCAAAGTCAGCATCCAAAAATCTTTTCAAAATAAAATCATTTCAGTAATTATAAAAGAGTCCTAAATCCATGGTTCCTTTTAAGTAGAGAAAAATTCTTTTCACATCCTTTAAATGAGACTCTTTAAGAATATATTGATATCTTTCACATAAGCATACTGAAAACTTTAAGTCTAGATGACTAGCATTCAAGTAAAGTAATATTCCTATCATACCTCTATAGGATTTTTGATCTACTAGTTTCCTAGCTTCATCAAGATCAAGTGTGTTTGAGGAACCAATGGGAGTACTTATACTCTTAGTGTTGTCATATCCATATTTTTTAAGAGTAACTTTAATATACTTATATTGGGATGTAAAGATTCTTTCTGGTTTTTAGAAATTTGAAAACCAAGGAAAAATGTTAACTCACCCATCACACTCATTTCAAACTCAGATTTCATTAGATCCTCCAAGGAATTAGTTAAAGATTACCAAGTTAAACCAAATATAATGTCATCAACATAAATTTGAACAATCAAAACGTTTTTCCTATCATTATTTATAAAAAGGGTTAGATCTTCATTTCCCTTGACAAAGTTATTTTGAGGGAAAAATCATATAAGTCTATTATTAAAGGCTCTAGGGGCTAGATTAAGTCCATACAAAACTTTTTTAAGTCTAAAAACATGATCAGGATGTTTTGTATCTTCAAAACCTAGAGGTTTTTCAACAAAAACATCCTCTTGAACATAACCATTAAGGAAAGAACATTTCAAATCTATTTGAAAATTTTTGAAATTTAAGAATGCTACAAAGGAAAGTAATATACGAATAGATTCATGTCTATATACTGGAGCATAGGTTTCTTCATATTCTATTCTCTCTTGTTGATTATAGACTTTAACAACCAATCAAGCTTTATTTCTTACTATGATTCCATTTTCATCAAACTTATTTCTGAAGACACATTTTACTCCAACAACAGAAGTTTCCTTAGGTCTTTCAACCATGGCCTAGAGTTTATTCCCTTTGAATTAATTTAGTTTATCTGGAATAGCTTTAATCCAATCATCATCACCTAAAGCTTCATTAGTGCTTTTTGGTTCTAATTGGGAAAGAAATGGTAGATGTTCTACTTCATTTCTTAAGGAACTTCTAGTCCTTACGGGTTGATTTACATCACCAATGATACTATCACTAGGATGATTCTTAAGAAATGACTGATTCGGGTTTTGTAAAGCCTTTTCATCAATATAGGATAGAAAATCTTCAATGGTAAATGTTTCAGTAACATCTTCTTGGAAATTTTTCTTATCAGAAGGATCTTCTAACAAAGGCTGATAATCAGTTATTGAAAACACATACGATGATGTAGGTTGGGGTTATTTAAAAACAAAGGGATTAGTTTCATCAAATTTGACATGTACTATTTCTTCAACGGTACAATTGTTTTTATTGGAAACTCTATAAGCCTTAGAAGTTGTGGAGTAGCCTAAGAAAATTCCTCCATCAGATTTTGGTGCAAATTTGTGTAATTTATCTTTAGTGTTCAGAATTAATACCTTGAAACCAAAAACATTAAAGTAGGAAAGTTTAGGTTTTCTACCATTCCACAACTCATAAGGAGTTTTATTAAGAAAAGGTCTAATCAAAACATGATTTATAATATAACAAGCAGTACTTACAGCTTCATCCCAAAAATGTTTTGCTATAGAATATTCACTCAACATGGTTCTAGTTATCTTTTGAATAATTCTATTTCTTCTTTCAACAAGACCATTCTGTTGAGGAGTTCTTGGTGCTGAGAAATTGTGAGTAATGACTTTTTTACTACAGAAAGTTTCAAAATCAGAATTTTGAAATTCTCCACCATGATCACCATGAATAGTTTTCAATGTAATATTTTTCTCATTTTTAACTTGGTCTCTAAAATGTTTAAAATAATAGAAAGCTTCAGATTTCATTTCTAGAAAATAGAACCATGTAAATCTAGTGTAATCATCAACTAGGACAAATACATAATATTTTCCTCCAATGCTTCTAGTTTGTGTAGGACCAAAGAGATCAAAATGCACCAACTGTAATGCATCAGTAGTTGAGACTTCACCGAATGATTTAAATATTGATTTATGTTTCATTCCATATTGACAAGGATCTCAAACATTTGAAGAATCAAATATAAGCTTTGGTAGATCCCTAACTAGTCCTTTCTTAGAGATTTTACATAGGTTCCTAAGGTTATAGTTTCCTAGTCTTTTATTCCACAACTAATAATTATCTTCCATTGTACTAAGGCAAGGAAAATATTGGTTCCTAAGGTTTTCTAAGTCTAGTTTATAAACATTTTGTTTCCTATAGGCAGAAAGAATAAACTCTTCCTTGGAATTGTGTACTAAGCATTTTTCATTCCTAAAATTCACAAGGTAACCTTCATCACATAATTGAATTATGCTAATGATGTTGTGCTTAAGACCTTTAAGAAATAAAACATTTGGAATCAAAGTTTTTCCAAGAAAAACAATGTTACCTATACCAATAATATCTCACTTAGCATTATCTCTGAAAGATAATTTTCCTCCTTTCGTCTTGATAATATTTTCAAATTAGTTTTTGTTACTAGAAATATTCCAAGAACATCCACTATCCATGTACCAAGAATTGCTGTTGGTACCTTCTTTATTTACCTGAAAATAAGAAAGTTGGACTTTTGGAATCCAAAATTTCTTTGATCTGAAATTTTTAGACAGCCAGAATTTGGGTTTCCACATTTTTTTTAGAAAAATAAGCTTTATGAAACCCAAAATATTGAACATTATTCAAAGAAATTTTTTTCTTCCAATTCCCACCACTTTGACATTTTGTGCAAAAAGCGGTTTGGGATGGAATAAAATAATTGTTTTTGAAAACAAGTTTTCAGTGAGTATAACCTACTCTAGTAGTGTTTCCTTGAGGTTTGATTTGGGAATACATCTTGTCAAAATTTTCTATACCAAATGTAATGTTTGCAAGAAGTTTCTTACGGGAATATATTTAGGATTTCAGTCTGATGACTAAATTCCTATCCTCAGGAATTATTTATTTTGAGTTAGATTTTTCCTCAAAAACATTTATTTTTGAATTATCATTCTTAAGATCTTTAGAATGTTTTTCCTTTTCATAATTTACACTCCTAAGGTATTTAAAAAGTTTTTCTAAAAGCTCATCCTTATCTTCAAGATCTCTAGAGAGGTCTGAAATATCTTTTGTAAGAACTTATTATCTTGTATTTTCCATGTCCAATTTCTTAGAAATTTTGTAACTTTTCGCTTCTAACAACTTGGAAAATCTAGATACTTCTTCATAAGAAGGTATTTCTTCATTATCTGAAGATGAAGTATCTTAATTAGAAGTAATATCTATGGAATAGTAATTCTTTTCAGGAGATAAATTTGTTAAAGTTTCAGCAGAGTGTACCTTGGCCGTAAGACATGTATTAGGGAAAAAAGTAGTCGTAATGAATTTAATATTTTTCTGTGCTGATGATTCATATTCATAAGATTCACTTTCCAAAGAGTCTCTATAGTTAGCACTCCATGTATCGTTTTCTTTGAGACTTTTCTTGTGCTTAGAATGATAGAGATTCTTTTTGTTTCTTTTTGAATTCCTTTCCTTCTTTTCTTTTTTTTCAATAGAGGGAAATCATGTCTGATATGACCTGTTCTTCTACATTCGTAACAAGTAACTTTCCCATAATTCTTATATTTGTAGTCTCTCTTCTTGTACTTATTCTTATAGTTCTTTTGACCTACTATCTTGTTCATTCTCTGAGCAAGATTAGCTAATTCATTCTCAGACTTTTTTGTATCACTAGATTCTGACTGAATAATAACATTCTTTGACTTTGATCTAGTTACTCATTCTGGAGACTTGGATTTAATATGTTTGGAAGTAGTTGTAAAAGCAACTCATCCATTCCTATTCTTCTTTTTAACATTTTCAATATCTCTCTTCATTCTAGTCTCATGCTGAAGAAGAGTTCCAAATAGTTCATCTAAGGAAATCTGGGTAACATTCATGTTCTAATCTATTGCTGTCCTCTTGGACTCCCACTCATTTGGCATGATGTATATGATTTTATCTATAATGGCCTCATCATCCAAATACTTTTATCCAATAGACTGTAAGATATTTATGATAGTCATAAAACTTTTCTGAACTTTTCTTATTGGTTCTCCATAAGGAAAATTAATTCCATGGTATTCAGCTCTCAACATAGCTCTTCTTGCCTCTATGACTTTAGAAGTACCGAAATGTGTAACTTCAGGTTTCTTCCAGATACTGTTTGTAGATTCACATGAAGATATTTGTCTATAGATGTTTCTAGTCATGGAATATAGAAATTTATTTCTGACTTTGAAATTTGCATGATTTTCTGATTTCTCCTGATTAGTAAAATTTCTCAATTCCTTATCAGGAATCTTATAGTCTCCGGTAAGAATTAGATAGTTATCAACTCCAGTGTTAATAAAGAAAGTCTTCATCCTATATCTTCAGTACTCATAATCATTTCCATAAAAAAGGTGGTCTGGTAGGATTTAGATTGTCGATAGAACCAATATTCAAACCTTCCATCTTAAGGAAATTCTTTGCACACAAACATGTTTGTAATAGAATTTTGTAAACACAAGAAAATATCCTATGAAGGGAAAATAGAACTAGAGTATCTCTAAGAAAAAATGAATATGATGATTATGAGTATGAAAATATGATCCCCAAAAAGTGAAAAAGAAAAGTTCTCTTCTGAATCTAATCGTGAGATTAATTCAGGTTTAACCAAAACTCTGAAGCCAATTGTTAGATTGGTTCAGGATTCAAGGTCACCACCTCTGATACCAATTGTGGGGATCGATAGAATGATAGATATGATACTGATTATAGTATCAGACTATGGTGTAGATAATCAATATACAAGAGGGGGGGGGGGTGAATTGTATACTTTAAAATCTTTATGGAAATTTTGAATAAACAAAATTCACAACACCTCTAAGTTCTAATAACCTGCTTGATTCCAGAAAAGTGAATCCGGAAATGAAACTTAATAAAAGTTTCCAACAACTAAGATTCTATGTTAAAGTGTATAGAATCCTATATAATCAGATTACAAGTCTATGGAAGTATAAGATAATTATACTTTCCTCAACAACCAAAATTACAGCGAAAATCAAACATACAACACTATAAGAAAAAAGTGGTAACTCTTTTATCGAAAAGTAAAGGGTATCCAACAACCCTGGATAAAAGGTTCATTGATTTATACTTTCACGAAAGTCTATCTTACCCAAACCTAGGAAATCCCTCAATCTGAAGATCAGTATCTATCTTGCTATCCATGAAAGCCCTCGATTTTTAAAAAAATCTTCTCCTCTAACTTCACAACCCAAAGTCTCTAATTCCCCAGAAATTACACCTCTGCACAATGAAAATCTGCACGAAGCAAAGTTTGAAAGACCCGTTCAAACTTTTTACACAAATCCTGATAGTTTATAAGAGCCTCTCTCTCTAGAAATCACTTCAACAGAATGAAAGACAATTTGTCAAAGTTCAGTTCTTCAAAAGTTGTGAGCTCGTTCAAATGAGCTTATATTTATAGGCACAACTTCAATGGTCAGATCCCTCCTCCAACGATCATATTTTTCATTGAATTTTGGAGGGACCTGCACACGTGTAACTCAAACAATGGTTAGTGAGTTACTGAAAGCACGACATCATTTTACAACCAAAAAATTGGTAAGAAAAAATATGGTTAGATAACCAAAATCCAATATTAGGAATGCAAGGAAATACGAAAGTTCAGAGTCTAACCAAAAATGAATTCGGAGTCTATAATACATGGATATTCGGATTCTATTTTCTAGGAATTTGAAACCTGAAATCTATAGAATTACGGAGTTTGAATTTCAAGGAAATTCGGAATCTGGATTCATAATAATTAGCAACCTGAATTTACAAAGTTCAGAGTCAGAGTTCATGAGAATTCAGAGTCTGAACATACAAAGTTCAGAGTCAGAGTTCATGATAAGTCGATGTCCAATCTTACAATGTTCGGAGTCAGAAATCATTAGAATTAGGAGTCAGAACTCAGAGGATTTCAGAGTCTGAATTTAGAGAACTCAGAGTCAGAACTCAGAAGTGTTCAGAGTCTAAATTTAGAGAACTCAGAGTCATAACTCAAAATACTTCGGAGTCTGAATTCAATGAATTCAGACTCAGAACACAGAAGAGTTTGATGTCTAAATTTAGATAACTCGGAGTCATAACTCGGAAGAGTTCAGAGTCTTAACTCAAAGAATTTAGAACCTAAATTCAGATCCTGAAAATAGAATACTTTTTATCTAAGTATTATAAGATTCTGAGGTTTTAGTGTTGAAATCGAATTTTACACTTAGACAAAATATGAGAAATGAAAACTTGGTAAGGATAAATTTCCTTGGGAATAGAAATTATACTTATAGAATTAAAACATCGGGTAAAATGTGATTTTCAATAAGATAAGGTGTTTGTCATTTTTAAAACAAAAATTAATGGTAAAGTCATAAGGAGACCTTATTGACTCAACAATCTCCCTCAAACATGAAGGAATGGAAATGTCATAAGGAAAAACTTATTGACTCAATAGAAAGACCAAAATAATTCCATTGATCCCCTAACCTATTAGTAAAATAGAAACGGATCATATCCCTCGATATAGTATTTCCTACAATAGGAGGTAATTATTGGGGAAATTTTTCATTGATTGTAATCATCTAATGGCAGAAAATGATCAATTGGGGCCATTGATTCAAATAATTTAGTGAGAATGGGAGGTAGAAAACATGGAATTTAATACATTCAAGAAACTTTTATTTGATCTATACATTCCTTGAGAGTAACTAGATAATATGGAAATGAAATTCATTAATTTAAATCAGAAGGAAGACTAGTGTGTTGCTATGTATGAGGATAATTTTACATGATTTTCTAGAAATTACATGGAACATGTATTTAAATGATTTATGCGGATTGACCATTTATTTAATGGGATTAATATCTTCCTTATAAGGTTAAAATAATCACAAACATTTTCATCCTTTGATGATATAATATCATATTCCATCAAGATAGAATAAGAATTCCCTGTGTCTAAAATGTTCAAACGAATTTCTGATAGTAATCATATGTTTGTTAACCAAGGTAAATGAAATACTGAGATATAGAAGAAGGTTATGATAGAATTTCCATAAGGTGATAATTGTGGAAATAAAAAACATGTTATGATCTTAAAGGGGTCACAAGTTTCTTACAGGTAAGGAGATAAGATTCATCTAGATCATTAATGAAAGTGAATTAAAGGTCATACTAATATATATTACTTTAACTATAATTAAATTTGGAATTAATCCAACAAATTCTCCAATAATTTAGTAAATTTATCTCATAATAGGACTGGGTAGGGGGAGGACAATCTTATGCGATTACCGAACATGACGACAAATTTCCAAAATATTTAATAGTAGATACATTGACAATAATATCAATTAAAGATACTAATTTATTTGATTCTAAATATTTTCACTCTTTATATACTACCTACTATTGAGTATATTAAAACTTATCCAAGCACATTTAAAAACTATTTTCTCAATCAATATAACCAATTGAAATATTATTGTAACGTGCATATGTTAGTGAGTCCCAATTGTGAAATATATGCACAACCTACTAACAAAAATTATTATTACACATATTTTTGACCTTAAAATAATCATTTTTTTATTTCATTCTTATGTACAATGAAAAAATTTATTACGAAGAGAAATAGATCACTATTCAAAAAGTGGGAGTGAAGTTATGTGTATTTAGTATTGAGACCTCATTATCTAAGTCAAACCTAGATCCTCTAGTAGTTTCCCAACATGATGAAATAATTGGGTAATAAAATAATATGAAAAGGATTTTTGTAATTTAAGAATTAATAATTGAGGATATACTTATTATGAATTAATAAATTTATGTGTTTTCTTAAGAATTACCAGGGAATGCACCTTTGTGTAAAGTATTGTTTTCTATTGAACTCATCCTTGATGAAAGACCTCCATATAATAATCTATACATAATAAACCTAATCTAATTAGTGGGGATGGTGAAATAGCTATTGGAGTTGTGTGGCTTTGGATTCTTCTTCTCTAATGTTTCACCATGGTGATCCCCTTTTCTTTTTATTATGAATAACGATGGGTCTTTGAAGTTATGTGTTAATTATAATGAGATAAATTTGATTACTATAAGTAATAAAAATCATATCCCACACATTTATGAGTTATTTTATAATCCTTATGGACATCCATATTTTTATAATTTTCTATCTTCACTATGATTTTAAATAATTAATGTGGAAAAGATGATATACTAAAGAAATAATTTTTTAAAAGGTATGGAAATTATGAATTTGTATTGATTCCCTTTGGATTGAATAACACTCCCTATATGTTTATGGATCTGATAAAAAATTTATTGAATGACTACCATGTATATTTCATTATGGTATCCAATAATGATATCTTGATATACAAAAAAAGCTATGGGGTGAATGAGAATGATTTTTTAATCCTTCTTGATACTCTTAGAGATAGTGAATTGTACTCAAAATTTAGTAAGTGTAAATTTTCATTATAGGTTGTCTCATTTTATAGGTATATTATCCTTAAATTTGGAACATGTGTTGATACTTCAATGAAATATTTTTTCAAGCAAATATACCACATTGAATAATATAAATGAGATACTTAGTTTCCCTGTCTTACCAGGTCACTAACTATGATTTTTAAACATATTTTCTTATTATCCATCCCGTTAACCAAGTTGAAACACAGAGGGGTAAAATTCACATGTTCAAATGAATTGTAGGAAATTTCTATGGACATAAAGTGGATATTAGTCAATAAATCAGTTTTCAACCGACCATTGAGAAAGGAATGATTTGAAATATATATTGATGCATATATGAAAGGATTGGAATGCATATATATATAAAATGATAGATCAGATTCTTTTGTATTATGGAAACAGAGGATCCAGAAATAGAAATATTCAAATAAAGATATTTAATTTTCATTTGTAATCATTACATTGATGATATAATGGTAGTATCTATACGGTGATAGATCGTAAATATACACATATAATAATTTTTTGAAATAAATTTTCTCATAAAAGGATATCAATATGAGAAAATGATGACGGATATATGTATTCCAGGAATATAATTTCATGATACACTTCCATCATAGGAACAAAAATGAGGTATATGATTCCTCATGGCACAAATAACACAAATTTCGGACCAAGATGAGGACAAACCTAGATTTTAGATTTTTAGGGATGATAAATTGAGACTTTGGAATCATTAAGGATGTTAAAACACATTTTTTTCTAAATTAATTACAATCCATAATTACCTAAGTTGATAAATAACATCCAATAAGATGATTATGGTTTACCAATGATAAATAATTCGATAAATTATTAGATATTAATAAACATTTCTTATGATAATGGAATGATAATATATGGAAATAAACTTTGTGTCTCATCCATACCTGAGAAGAAAATAGAATTACTAGGTGATGCACATATCTAAAATTTTTCTTTACACCTTGGTAGTGTAAATATGTTAAGGTATTTTAGAGAATATTTTTGATGGGATGGTATGAAGTAGGAAATTACTGACTACTTGTATAGATTCAATGTATTTCATTAGGTAATATAAGAAATAAAATATCATATTCCAGTCATAAAACCACTATATATATGAATTTCCAAGAGGAATAATGCTTTAATTGACTTTTTCAATGGTTATATGAAGACTTTTAAAGGAATAATTTTATATGGGGGATTGTGGATTGACAAACTAATTATAAATATTTCGTAGAAACAAGGGAGGAAGTACCTATAAAATGTCTACTAAAACTCTATATCAGTGATGTTTTAAGCCTTCATTATACTCCCCTATAAACTATATCAGATCATGAATCTTAGATTATAATTATTTTTTAATTTTTTTCTTCAATAGACTATCAATACAGAGATTTATTTGATCACCACCTATCACCCTCAATCTGATGGGATTTTGGATGGGTTTATTTCAACATTAGATAAAATACTAAGGTTATTATATCTTTAAATAAAATAGTATAAGATTAGTATCTAACTCTAGTGTAATTAAAATATAATAATATTTTTAATTCAAGAATCCCAACATTACAATATGAGGCATTATATGGGAAGATATGTCATACTCAAACATATTTGAAAAAATATGGATAAAGTAAGCTAGTAAGCATTCAATTTTTGGTAGAGAAAACAAGGAAATGAATAGAATATTTAGAATCATGTAAATGTGACTAAAATCAAACATAAGATCATTTAAAATAATCAAAAAATGAAATGTAATTTCAAGAAGGGGTCATGAATTTTTAAAGGTATCTCAATTTAAAGGAGTCAAACAGTTTGGAATGGATGGAAAACTAATTCCATAATATGTCGGACCATTTGGAGATATAGAATAAATAACAGTTATTTCCAAACATCTATCTTTTCAACCCATCATTTCTAAATTTCATGACATTTTCAATGTTTCATTATTGAGGAATCACATGATAGAACTAGTACTTATACACACATATGATGGAGTAGTATTCAAAACAATCTTTTCTTATATTTAAGAGCATGTCAAAATTATTGACACTAGAGAACCTATATTGTAGAATTAAAAAACACGATGGGTGAAAGTATATTTGAGAAACAAAAGGTAGAGGAGGAACCATAGGAACCGAAAGTGAAAATGATTATGATTTAGAAAACAAATTAAAGGATGAGGTAAATAAAAATTTTAGGATGAATTTTTTAAGGGGGGTGAATATATATGTTTCATCTAACTAATGTTTGTAAACATGATATCCTAAAAATTATCACAAAATTAACGCTCTATCATAATATAATCATACATTAATCGTGTTTATATGTATAATTTTTAAATAAAAAATCTTATAATATGGATTTTTTTTGAATTCATCATGACGTAATTATCCTAGGATGAATATTTGAGATTTTTGATAAATTTTTGATATTTAGTTGATCAATGAAGAATAATGATTTTACCAAAACTATAAATTAATATAAGAAAGACCTAGAATATTATAATACCTTTTAATTTTTCAATGTTTTAATAATGGACATAAAATATTTTAAATGTACTATTTTGAATTTTAAAATTCTATGATTAACATTTTATTGGCATAAGTAATCATTCCCCAAAAAATATATTTTCCATATATCATTTATTAAAATATTATTTTTGTATAAATTTTTTTGGGTTGCTTTGAAAGCCACATAAATATTATTTGTTTTATTATAAACTAATTAATTTCATTAAAATAAATACATTGAAAATTTTTACTACACAATAATTTTTAGTTAAAAATTACACTTATCCTAGAAAACGGTGTTTATAGGTCATATGCGTTAATGATAAAATTAATATTTCTTACACATGAAAATTTTCTCTAATAAAATGGAATTCATATTTTTATTTATTTTGTCAAAATTATTTATGAATTAAATATTATTTTTAGGTGTAAAATTATGTTACCATGTTAAATATTAGTTACTATCATAAAATGACTATCTGTCAAAGAATGATACATTCATTAATGTATTTTATTTTTAAATAAAACACATATATTTTTAATTTATATTCAAATGTAATTTTTTAAAAAATATAAAAATAATTGGATATAATTAAATTTATAATAAATGTTAAATAAGATAATGAACACATAAAAATTAAAACATAATTTTTCTTCATAAAATATTTTTCTACAGATTATATATTTTAATTTAAATGTTATTTTATGTATATTAAAAAGCTGAATTACATTAAATAGAAAAAAAATTAATATTCAAAATTTATAAATTTTTTATGAAGGGTTTTATTATATTTTTAGTGTATAAATAATAAAAATGAATAATAATTAATCACGAATATTATGTTTTAAAAAGGGAAATCATATGTGGCTCATGTTTTTATAAATTCAATTAACATATTAACTTTCTAGATTATGTTTTTTGATTATAAATTCATAACTACATAGCTCATCCATATTTATCCACCTATCTCATGTAACTCACATATCCCACCTAACAACCATGTGATTCCATTATTACCCCATACATAAATTTAGTTTCCATGGAAATCCCCTCTTTATCACATACAAAAGGATCTCACACCCGCTCATTCCCTCATCCCATTCCATCCCAACTCCATTGATCATGAACTTCCCTTCCCTCTCTATCTATAAATCCATCCCAATAATTTTTTAATGTTCAATTTATTCCGCTAAGTATTTAAAAATCTATATAGTAATATAAGGGGTTCTAATACTTCTCTATCATTTTTATGTGAAACACACTTTTTACAATACAATTTCATCATACATATATGGTTTTAATTTCTTATAATTATGAATTATTTGATACGTTTTCAATGAGGTAATGCTTATCCTCTCTCATTATATAATTTTTCATATTCCATTATTTTGTTGACATAATTTTTCTCATTTCATACACTTAAATTTTCAAGTACAATAAATTTTTATAATGTTCTAATTATTGTAATTCTATCAAATTATTACCCATTTGGTATACAAATAATGTTATTTCATCATATTAAATCATTTCCCTAAGAATTCATAATTCCAAAAAATAATTTTTTGGGATTTAATTTTTTTGTGGTTTTCCTAGAAATAAAATCACTATAAAACTAATAACAAGTGTATGGTTATATAGAAATGACTCACCATGGGGTATTCACCTTGAAAAAAATGATGGTTGGGTCTCAAGTCAATATTCATTATGTTTCATGGTGAGATAACCCAAGAATCCACACTTTGTGAGAAACTTATAGGGGCTATTCTTTTGATAATTAATATTCTCTTTACAAGACATAATGAATGATTTTCCTAACATTTATGTGGTATCCTACTAGGGAATAATATTAAACTCAATTAATATCGTCGATTGATATCCCATCACATTTAAATTACCCTTAATCACTACATTATTTTTTTCATTTATAGGGGTGATTACTAATATATTAAAATCACCCAAAAGGTCATATATTGTTTAAATATTGATTAACCATCATCCATGTTTCTTTTGATATAATTTTTTAATGTTATCAAACATATTAACTGGAAAATGGAAAGTATTTATGTTTTTCTATTTTTATCTAGTAACTGATGTATACTCAATTAAAATGATTGTATATTATGGATTATATTGATCTTTATATCTTTTATATACCAATTTCTTTGTTCTTAAATTTTTAAAAGATGGTTCCTAGTATTATATATTCCCTTGGTGTGCAAGTTAGTCTAATGAGACAAAATGTTGGGGTACATAGTGTATTACGACCTAATTAATGCCTTATATTTTAGATGAAACACCAATTTGATGAATGATGTCATTGTTTCATCATTAATGGATAGAATAATGTCATGGATGAGTCCATGTAGGTAAATATCATGATGAATAACATTATTAATTTCATCACTATGAATTTATTTATTGGTATCCATGAGATTATTTTTATTTTTTATGTTATCCTTGGATCTATTTCACGATTAAGAAATTGATTACATGTTATTTCCATTAATTCGTCCATCATCTATGTGTCTATTTTCAAAAAATACACTATACTTATACCCATATAAATAATTTAATCCCACTATTTTAATTTTTATATTTCTTTGGTCACCATGAAGTGAACTCTAAATAAATTCATGGCTATATTAAATGGAATAAAAATGTTTCAAGATTTTTTTATATTTTATTTAGATGTTCAAATAAAATATGTAAATCATGTTTGTATATGGTATTCAAATAGTAGTAAAATAATATATCAATTGAGATGTGGTTCTTTTATTTCATAATGATGTAATAACATCGCTACTAGCTCTGGGTTAGTGGAGTGAAAGCATTATATTCTCAACCAATAAGATAAATGTTAATCCATCTGATAAGATATTGGTCTACATAACCTATTTATCTTAACTTAGTTTTCTATGATCATCATGATTTCCATACCCAATAATAGATTCCTCACAACTTCAAGTAACCTAACTTAATACCGCTTATACTTGTTATCAATAGGAAACATAGGTGAGTAAGAAATATATTTTTCCACCCACAACTTATACATAAGTATTTTCATAGCTGAATTTACCTCTAGAGATCCTTGGATCAATCTGATCCTTTTCTTATTGTATGAAATACATAAAATCAAAATACACAATAGTACAATAAGAGAGAAAATCATATCCCAATTCAGTGGATTTGACTCCTCCTATACCCATAATTTGGAATCAACCATTCTTAGTTTTCTATATAATGGGTGACTGATAGTAGGAACACACACACATTTTATCTTAGTACATCCCCATGATGTGAAAATTAGTGCAGAATGAAGTAGAAAAGTTATGAAATTTCATTTAATCCCTAGAATGATTATTATTATTCTCTATAGTTATCCTATAATTAGAACTATAACTATCTGGAAATATTTTAAATGAATTTTATACTTGAAAAATAGTTAAAAACCAAAAAATTTGATAATATATAGCTTCTCAACCTATATTAAGATATAAAATAAATGAGAATCAAATTTCATCTCTAGGAGAATTGGACAAATATACATTGAAAATAAAAAACAACCATCAGAGTAGATATTGAAGATTTTGAGAGAGAATCTACATGAAAATTCAAAACACCGCTAATACAATTAAAATGAATAGGTTTTTTTTGGGAATTTGATGTAGCCACACAACTATTGGAAGAAAACTTTTTGTGGTACCATGCTAATTTTTTACATATTCTATCAACTCAAGGGAAGATTCCTAGAAGATCATAGATCAAAACCATCACTCTCAATCCATCATCAATAAAATCTCCAGATTCTAAAATGAAAAAAATTAATTTTGGGTCACCCCTAAATAAAAAAAAACAACACCCACATTAGAAGATATGTAAGGAGAATAATAATATGAAGTTCAAATATGGTAATAAAAATACTATTTATTATAATTTTATTAGGTTTTGGGTTATTTCATCCCTAACATATAGAACACCCTTCTAAAACTACATGAAACTAGAAAACCCAATTAATTGAGTTTGAATGAATGCCTTAACTATAAACCCATCCATAATATGTTTTTGAATAATATACCAGATGATGTTGTTGTGAAAAAAATACTTTAGAAGATGGCTGACCAATAGAATATCAAATTGGAAAAACTCATAGCACAGGTGGGATACATCCCTTCTACTCTACCAAATGAATAAGGGTAATTTTAGGAAATACTAAATTGGATTTTAATTACATTTAATTTATGTATGGATATTAAATTGGTTATGATAAAACAAAATCTACTCATGGATTAACTAAACCATCCAGTTGTGACCCTTATTCCCTCTATGAAACTAGAGGGAAAATAATTTTCAAAAATGTATAACAAAAGTTAATATAATCATCACTGGTGATACAATACTTATTATGAAAATCCATTAATGATACTAAATTTAGGATACACCCTATCATAAATCATAAATTAATAACTAGGAGGAAAATCACCATCCCACTAAATGAGACAACTGGAATTATCCTACAAAACTAAACAATGGGTAGAATCCAACCAAATGATATGACAAGTACCACCCCATATAATGTAATTATTGTCAAATGAATATACTCAATATCAATCGTTCAATGTAATCCACTTGATAGAACCCATTAAAGAAGAATAAGATTTATATATAATTAAATTCCAAGATAATAATTAGGGAAGTTGTTTTGAAGGATGAGTTGACCAGGGAGGATGATGTGATGGAGGACCTCAACATTCATGAACTATTTCTCTTGAAACCATATACCTATAAAAATATATAAGGAAATAACTCCAAAATTATAAAAATTATAATTGATATGATATTGAATCATCCAAGTCTTATCCATACCCAATCATACTGGAGGATTGATTAATATATACACTATTATCTAGTAATCATTAGAACATCAGATGGGTAGCTCAACTTCAAAAATAAATCCAAATATTGTCCGAATGTGAAAGAGTAGTTTGTATAGACAATATAAGAATTTAATTCACTAGACTAAGAGAATACCCAATATAGGAAGCACATAATATTGGTTTTAAATTATGATATCATCATGTATCATTCTAGTAATTCAATAAAGATCACTATCATGGTTTACCATTTAATCTCCCAAGAAAACAGAGAATACCAGTTTGATGTCCTCATAATCCCTCAAGATATCAAGGTTTCAGCCTCTACAATAGAAAAATATGACATGGATAATAGATTAGGTATATTCCATATTATCATTTCTTTCATGGAGTATGAATAGGATATTTCCATATAGAGAAACATTAGCCCCTCGTATATAACTATCATTCTAGAATAAATTGATATTTATTTGGTTTTAATTTACAATGTTTCTAGAATCAATCCATATAACATCGAACCATTGGCCTCTTAGGATATAGTTAATACAACTATTCTCCTTCAATCGTGAACATCCAAGGTTATAAAAGAGTGAGAAAAACTCTTAGGTACAAAAATATGGATATAAGGAATAGAAGAGTGGGGTAGTCCTTATAAAACTATTCTACCATGTACTATTATTAGACTTATTAAAAACTATTAAATGTGATTTGGGAATTGAAAACAATTACACTTGGTGTTTATATATTATTTAAAATTACTAAGATCCATTTATACTCTTCAATATCCAATATTTTTTAGGAGGCCAATATTTACTATTTCTGTAATATTTGTAGGCAGTGGGAACCAAATTAAAAATTGATGTACCTTTTTAACACATCGTAGTATAACCCCTAACTATTGAAGGATTTATAATTTATATGAAATTTGTTGGGGAGTCACAACCCTACCGTCCGTTTAGAAGGGAGGAATAACCCAATTGACATCTTTTGTAAGGGAAAATATTAATCCAACTCTAGATAAAAAATAGGAGAAAGAATAAAAAGAATGATAAAAAACTATAGGAAATTAACAATAATAGAAGAGAATTTATTGTTGAAATTTGGTATAGATAAAGATTATTGAGAAAATAAATAGTGAATGATGAAAATAGTGTGGTCTTAGTGATTAAATAAATGGACTAATAGTCCTAGATAGAAATAAAGTAATTCTCAAAACTCATATGTAAGTTATATTTTTTGTTTCTATATAATTCTCTCAATTATTTTTTTGAATCTTTTTGAATAATATATATTGATCCAATTTTATTGAAATTTTTTGATAGTAATTTTAGTTCCAAATAATTTCATTAACTTTAAAGAACATGGTGCCTCACCTTATCCAATAATATAAATACACGATGTAAATATAATAAACATTTAAAATATATCTATTAAAATTATATAAATTAATGCACTGATAATTAGAATGTTTTCGAGTTGTTTATGTCTATATGAAATAAAATCAAAATAATTACAACATGACTAATAGGACAAAAAAATTACCTTTTTATAAAATTGATGAAATAAAATAACCAACATGTTGTTTATTAGAATAACAAAAATTCTCAAAAACAAAGTGTTGTAAATGAACTACATGTTTTACATGTGTATAGAATTTCTTTATTCCATTGACATATTACTATTGAATAGATATAAACTATTTCATATGATCTACCATTATATTTGATCTATTATTTAGTTATCTACAATTCAATTTTATCTTACATTCATTGGGAAACATCGTTAAGTGATCTAACATTTAGTCACCTACCATCACTTTTGAATTGTTAAATCACCACATAAGAGTTGATAACATTTAAGGAAGTGGAGAGAAACTATCAATGAATTAATATTTTAAATACTACTATAAAATGAAATTAGATAGTTGGTGCTACCATTGTAGGGTCTCGCTACCATCACAGTCAGTGAATGGTCATCTGATGTAGTAGGCCAGAAGAAAATCCATTGAGGGAGGCTTCCAGTGCTTCTATTGAATTAAGTAATTCTACCACCACTCTATGTAGCATTGAATAGAGCTTCCATTTACTATGTTTTCAGAGATAGTGTTGATAAAAAATAAATGACGTTACTTTTGTTGAAGCATGTTACAATCATTAAATTGTACCTTATGCTACATCTGTAATTTTTGAATATATATCATTGGTAATGATAATACACCATTTGAATGGTACTTATGTTTCAAGGTATCTACCATAAATCCATGAATCAAGAAAATATTCCACAATCTAAATTTGCAATGAACAAAAGTATATCAAAAAACCATTTGCAATGTTGTTTGTATTTAGAAAAATTATAATGCATGAAAAAAAGATTCATTCATGATTTTATATCCTCAATACTTTAAAACATAAACATAGATATCCCAAGGTGAATTAAAATTTGTTAATTTGTGTTTTTACTGAATGTGAGATATCTAGAACACTATCAAATTTTGGTTATAGGAAGAATATGATACAATAGCAAATGGACGGCTCAATGTTTTCGATTGGATGGATGTAGAAATATCCCTGTTTTAGGAAATAGAGGAATAGTGACACTGAATTTCACACCCCACATAAACTATTCACATGTAGAAACCTATTTTATATAAACAAGTGTCATACTATAACATCCATGGTTTTTAGAATGGGTCAAAATTCACTACCATTTTGAAAATTTCAATCAGTGATAGTGATAATTTTTTTTGATCAGAACAAAATTCCAAGAGTTCTATTGGACATGTGTTATGGTATTTGGGTTACTATATGTGATTGGATAGTTCCCCTAGTTCTTTGGCTTGGTTTTGGGATCACCAAAGGCTGAATGGCCTATTTTGAAATTTCAGGTCAGGGTGCATGGTTTAGGGGAAAAATTTATGGCCCCTTCTCGGTAACTGTGCAACCCAGTTTTGTACTAAGAAATGGTTTTTGTAAACAATGCATGGTAGGCACACGACCATGTAGTTTTCTCTGTAGTTTTGAAAGAGGATTACCACACAATTTTTTCATGGTTGGAAAACCATGCGGGTAGCCTTTGCGGGTCTAGATCCTTAGGTAGTGGCTGTCGTATGGTTTGATAAACTATACTAGAAAATCATGCATCATGTACCTAGTTTGTTTTATGGTTTTATTTTATTTTAATTTTTTATTTTTTCCTACACATAATTCTTATCCCTTGTAACACACAGAATAAATGGTTTACTCTCTTCTTATCTTTCCACCTAATTTGATCCCTGATCTTAATCGGTGGTCCATTATTCGACTCGTCAGGTGCATTGGAGTCATAGCGGAAATAATAAACCCATCCAAATTCCTCTTTATTTATATTTTTCCTCAAATGATGATATTTATATAGAAGGTGATTTCCAGGATTTTTATGGAAACATGTATCTAGACCGAACAGACTTGAATTGTCTCTCGATATCGAATATTCTTATATCTACAAGTCTATGGTCGGGGCTTCATTCCTGGATTTGAGTTTTTTAATTCTGTTGGGTGGATCAACCAATAACAAGTTTTAGGTTATTTTGATAGAGACCCCATTTTACCTCATACATCATATCAAAATTACCGTGTGACTCAAAGAAATTTCATTGGGAATGATCGAACATATATTGGATGAGAAAGGTTGGGTTAGAATCCATTACTCATTTTGGTATTTTGGCCAGGGTGCAAAAATTGTCTAAATTGATTTTTTTTCTGATTTAAATTGATATGTTTATATTTTTATGTCTCATTTAAATGAATTTTAGTAATTTAATAGCACCATGATATTTTTTATAGTTGAATATTTCATGGAGATTGGCATCAGACCTTGAGGTCGTGCCTAGTTTGAGTTTCTCTTTCTTTATTTTTCATTCAATTTCAGCATGTTGTTTTTCTTATTTTATATAGCTACAGTGGTAATAAATGGGTTCTCTTTCATTATAATTGATCCGTGTGGCCTTTTACGGATGCATGTTGTTATATTTGGTTGCTACAAGTGGAGTGTCTAGGACAATGGATTTTTTATTTATCTTCAGCTACATTTATTATCTATTCCTTCTACTATGTTTCTGACATTGTTTGTGCTTCGACCGATAGAGGGTTTGGTTCTAGTCTATAGAGTCTTATTATTTCTATAGTATACAACGTCTTATTTATAATACATGTATTATATTTTCCTCAGTGTGTATAGTATCCCAATTATTTTCATTTACACCCTCACTAATATTCAGAATAGTTTGAAATTGAAGGAGGTGTGCATAAGGGAAGTGTCACCCAGCTCGATAGCACTGTTCGGGAGGTTGTTCAGTTTAAGGCACTAAAAGTGTTATCAGAGAAGTTTATTTTACCTATTTTTATTGTATTACTATTTGGGGTATGGTGGAATGGAAATTAGTTTGTGGTCGAAACAAGATTTCGAACATGTTCTTGGGTGTCTATAGTCCCATTTACGAGGGATGAATTGATTTTTCTTGGGGGGGATTATTGTTTTTATTTTTTTTAAGGATTTTATTTTATATGATTTACGCCTTGGTGTCTCACATGGAATGTGATGTTATTGGTTGTGTTATGTGTCCCTTGACTAGGTGAGGTAAGGGATTAGAATAGGGACCTTTGGCCCTGTCTGTAAAGGGTTTGTGATTCTTGTTATTTCTTGGATTTTGATAGACAAATTTTAGGGTATTTCAATTTTATAATTAAATGTATGATTTATAATGTGATCTTACCATGTGATAAATATAAAAATACATGTGGAAATGAAAAATTACAAGATTTAAATAATTTTGAAATGTAAAATTTGATATGTAATTTTTATTCCATGCTTTATATATATATGCCAAATTTGTTGTTTTAGGAGAAATGGTACTGGATCTTATATGAGAATGCATGTACTATGGTAGAGATTATTTAGATCACCTATATTGGGTGACTAGGTCAACGATCTGAGGCATTGTTGGTAGTCAGGAAAGGTGTGGGCCGGGGTTATATTCACACTTGGCTCTATTGAGGCTGGGTAAGGAGGCTGTTAGGTTGGGATTCCTTGGGGCATGGTTGTAGTGGGGGAGAGTAATGGTGGTTAGGATTTGATTCCTTTTTACTTATTTCCCTATCTGTGTTATATATTAATATATATTGTTATATATATCGACTATCTAAACATTTATGGTATTTAGTAGGTTCCACCTAGAAGGATTAGATGAAGAATTAGGAAAATATGATACAATACCATAGGATCAAAAATAGTTTCAAACACCTGAGGTTCAGGCAGAGAAAGAGCTACAGGTATAGAAAAAGGTTCAATATCCAGTATAGATAGGGAAGCTACTGGACTTAATAGTGCTGGGTTCGTGGATTAATGAGAAACTCCAATCGAACTGGGAATGTTTCTAAAAAGGGATTGACCGGGGTTATTGGGGATAAAATCTATCTATGGGTTACCTTTTTTGGGATTTCTAATTATAGCACCGACAATTTTTTCATAGCAAGAGAGGTCCGTAGGCTTTTGAGAACCAGATAGAGAGCATGAAGATGATCTTTGAGTAGCTTGAGACACCTCCAGGGAGGAGGTTCATGTTGACGACTTACATGATCAGAGGACCAGAAAAGCACTAGTGGGACATACAAGTACAGGTTGGAAGACACGAGGGACTGGCCTAGATGGATTCTGAGGCCGGGTTATTTGAGAACATTTTCCAAAATGGGTTGAGGTCGTAGAGATCTCAGAAGTTCTTGGACCTTCAACAGGGTGACATGTCAATCATGCAATATGCATATACCATCATTGAAATTTCTCTCCTCACACCTAGTATGGTATGGAAGAACACCTCTAGGGTGAGGTGATTCAAAGATGGTTTACGACACAACATTTGGGTGGAGGAAAATTTCTTTAGGTTGTCCTAATTCTCAAAGGCGGTGAATAAGGAACTCATAGCCCAGAGAAACCTGATAGAAAGGTCCCACATGATCTAGCTAGTGGGTTTAGGTGATGGTTAAAATGAAAAGAATCATGGTTTGGAGGAGTTTCAATTGGGAACTCTGGTGAAGGAATCAACCATACCATCTTGGAGTGGCTCTTCGATAGTTTTCTTCTAGTTTGGACAATCAGGTCATGTTCATACTCAGTTTGATCGACCTTCAAAGTTGATCTTGGCATGTATAAAGGCCTTTAATCTAGATAGGTTCTGAAGGTAGCCTTCTTATAAATCCATTAGATAGAGATTGAGGTAGGCAAAAGCTTCGGAGAACAGTTCATGATCGGTACCAAGTGACATAAACTTAGGATCAGCTTCATGCGAAGGTCGTGGAAGAGACAATGGGACCCATCCATGAGGTCAGTGAAAAGTGGAATGTGAAACACCATAGGGAGGATAGGATTTATGTGGCTATGTGTTAGTCCCAGTGCATACTACAGAGTTGACAGGTTCTGAGCAGGCTGGTGAACTGACTATGGTCATAGGTATTCCGTGGATGTGCCAGTGATTTACTTTTGTTTTCCTTTTGTCATGGCATATTGAAGAATTCTAGTTTTTATTTCATGATGTGAAAATACTATATGTAGATTGAAAAGATACTAAATAGTAGGTTTCCACTTTCTTGGTTGTGTGATAGTACATATATGAGGTTCTTGGGATTAGTATCATCATTGGATGTGAGTTTTGAGGTTTTGGGGCATCAGGGTATCTGAGGGATATAAGTTAATTGAGGTTCCTTTGGAATCATAGAATCATGGTGATTATGGATTTATCTGAGGTTTGAGGTAACTAGGCACCATGATGGTGCATTAAAATATTGAGGTATGAGGCACCAAGACTTTATTGACCATTTTTTGGGGTGCGGTACCACATAGTGTCATATGTGACATGGGCTCGAGGTGAGTACTAATTAGTGTGGGATGTGATTTCGAGTCAGGAGAGACACTAGAGCACCTGGTGAGGTTAGAAAGTGAATATTTGTCATTATAGGACCATGTGTCTTAGAAACAGGTCTATGGACATTTTTTTATTTGAGTTTTTTGTCGAGTTGAGACCATGTTTGGAAATTCCTAAGGCGTGGAGCCCCCTTGATGAAATTTTTCTATACGGTTCATACTTTTGAATTTTGGGAAAGTTTTTACTTGAATGGTTATGTTAGGTATCATATTTTTTTCGTTCGATATCTATGGGATGATCTATGTTATGGTGGAAAGATTGTAACATTATGGGTTTTTAGAATGGGTCAAAATTAATTGTAGTTTTGAACTTTTCAATTAGTTTCTATGCTACTTTTTTTTATCAAAACCTAATTATGAGAGTTAAGTGGGCCTATTGTGATGGTTTTGGGTTAGTAATTGGGATTAGATAGTGTCATAGATATTTTGGATTGGTTTTGGTAGTGTCATATTCGAAATGACCTAACTTTAAATTTCATTTTAGGGTGCACAGTTTAGGGGAAAAACATGCAGTCCCTTCCAGGAAATAGTGCGACCAATTTTTTTGGGGAATGGTTTGTGTAAACCATAAAAGGTATAGAAATGGTCTTGTGGGTTTCTCTGTATTTATGAATGAGGTGTACCCCATGGTTTTTATACATTTGGAAAACTGTGTGGGTGTCTCATGCAAGCATATATCCTTAGGTTGTGGCTGATGCACAGTTTGGTAAACTGTACGAGTAAACCATGTTGCATATACAATGCTCTTTTTTATGTTTTAATAATTTTATAATTTATTATTTTTTCTTTCATCCTCTCTAATTATTCTCCCTTTCCACATACATAGAAATTAGATCACCATATTCTCTTCCTTCCACCATATTTTATCCCTCTTCTCCGTCAGTGGTGCATACCATGATTTTTGTTTTTATAGAATTTCGGGTGGCGTGACCTATTGCATGTTTTTTGGTATTTTTGGTGAGACCCAATTGTGCATAATTATTCATATAAAAATGAATTTCTGGATCTAAGGGATGTTTTTGGGAATGTACAAACATATTTTGGATGAGCAATTCCGGGTTAAAGTTCATTGCTCATTGGGGTATTTTTGGTCGGGGTGCCAAAATTATCAAAATTGATTTGTTCTCATTTAAATTGATCTATCTATATTATTATGGATTAGTTAAATGAATTTGAAGAAATCAATACATCAATGATTGTTTTTATAGTACCTTGATTCATGGATATTGTAAAGGGACCTTAATTTCATTCATATTTGGAGTTTCTCTGTCAATTATTTTTCATTAAATTTTAGCATACAGTTTTGTATATTGCATGTAGCAATAGTGGGCAGCTACGAGAAATTTTTTTGGTACATTATCTATATGTCCTACAATGGATGAATGTTTTTATATTAGGTTGATATAACTGGTGTATTTGCGCTGATTTATTGTATATTTATCTTCTGATGCAGTTGTTATTTATTGCTTTGTCTATTAATCTAATATTGTCTATTCTTCCACCAATGGTGGGTCTGGTTTGAGTCTGCTGAGTCTTATTATTTATATTTCATGATACATCTTATTACTCATACCAATATTATATTTTTCCTTAAGGATATATTATTCCCAAGATTTTCATTTACACCCTCGCGGCTAGTCGGCAACCTTTGGCATTCAGGGTGGTGCACCTAAGGCCATTGGCACCCGACTCAATAGCACTATTCGGGTGGTTGTTCGAGTCGAGGACCCTACATCTACAATGAATCATACTATAAATAAAATATTATAACCCACTACATGACACACACACTGGGGTCTCATGAGTCGACACATCCTCATGATGGTCCATTAGCCTATACCTATAAGTGCACTATTCGACAACCCATTCGTATGACTCTATACAGAAAAATACCTTGGATAGTTCCTCAGGATAATTTCACATGGGTTAGACCATCAACACCCTTATGATTGGTAATAGGGTATTCTTTTTGGTCATCCATGGTTGGAATTATTTTACATAATCCACCTAGAAAAATAACCAATAATTCTAGAATAAAAATTAATTACAATTAATTCATTTTAATTCCAAAGATATTATTTTACTAAAATTTAACATTATTTAATTTCAAAATCATATTATACTAGGGTAATTTCATTTTATAATATAAGAAAACCAAAACCATCATTGAAAATAATATTACCTTTTGTAAATTTTAAAACAAAAACATTTAATTTAAAAAAATCCCAAATTTTATTTCCATTTTCCCCCTTTTGAAATTTATCAAAAAGGAAAAATAAAGGAAAATATTAATAGTATATAAACAATAAATATGTTGATAAATACTAGTGAATTAATGAAATTATTAGTAATAGAGAAGTAAAAACAATAAAAAATGTTTACCAAGCTCTCAAAGATTAAATTTATATCATTCTTGGTCCAAAATTTTATCTCTCAAAACATATAGAATCAATTGATTTAGTAAATATGTCTTATAGTTTATATTATTTTTGAATTTATTCCAAAATAATATCCCTTTTATTAACATGATATATTAAAAATTGAAAACTAAAATCTATATGTTTGTCCTATAATGATATAATAATTTTTAGATATTTAAATAGACAAAGTGTTGGCCCAGAATTTAGGAATTTTATAAAAGAAATCATTATAGTCAATTTATATTTTCTTTACCCTTGGTCATTGAGCACAACAATTAGTATCATCCATGAACTCATTCTAAACTATAGACAATTTAACTAAAAAATTGGGTTTTGTAACTCCGTGATATTAAAAATTTACTTCATAATTAACACATAACTCATATGATTTTCCTATCATGTCTACAACCACCAAAGTCAAAGAAAAAAATGATAATATATTAAAAGAGTTTTGATTGGAATAAAATAAAGGACTATTAATAGTAAGTTCAATATATCTGATTATTCTATTCACCACCTTTATGTGAAATTATTTAGTTTTATATTGATATCTAACACACATACAGACAACAAAAAAATATCATTCCTTGATGAAGATAAATATAATATGATTCGTATACATTCTCTATAAAATTTTTCATTTTAAAAAATTTCATATTCATCCAAATTCAGTTAAAAATTAAGGGTATCATGATTTCTTATTATTTTAAAATAATCAGGAATTATTTTTTTCACTAAATTTTCAGAATATTTTCTATGATTTAGAAAAATAAGATCTTTTCCTTGAAAAATTTGAAAACCAAATAAATTTTTTAATTATACACATAGCCTCATATCAAATTACATAGTCACTAGTTTTGGAATCATATTACTATGTATATCATTTGTAGAAAAAAATAATATTACATCAACATATGTTTATATGATTAAAATATGAGTATAAAATTTCTTTATAAATATGGTAGGTTCAACCATTCTTTTATTAAAATATGTTTTCTATAAAAAAATTAGTCTGTCATACAATGCTATCGGAGCTTTATTTATAAAATATATTTATTTAGATAGTTCAAACACATATTTAGGAAAATCATCATTTCTAAAACTAGGTGAAAGATTATCATATACCTCTTCTAAAATTACCGTATTTTAAACAAAATTATTTAAATGCATCCGAAACAGTTTGAATTTTTGAACACATTAATAAACTAATAAAACACGAATTAATTCTAATCATAAAATAGGTAAAAATTAATCATAAAAATAAATTATTTCTTCTTTTTAATAACCTTGGAATGAAATTTGATTCATATTTCTAACTATATTAATAGAGTCATACATTTTATTTCAAAAAATTTCTATAGTTCCAATAGAGATAGATTATATTTATGATGGTAGACTAAATTATATAATATATTCTTATATAACTTGTTTTTTTCATCATTAATGTCGTTTATCTTGTTTGAATCATTAAAATCTTGATTAATATTAACCGGAATAAAATCATCCGCAAATGAAGAGTTATAAAACAAATTAAAAAAATTCATATTCTTATTCATAAATTAACATTAACAATTTAATTTTATAATTAATAATATATATCAGTTTTATAATTTATAGGTTTAAAATTATAAGATATATTCTCCCCTCAAATGATGTATTATCATTATCAAGTCAATCTTAATCAAAATTTAATTCTTTAAATTACTGACTAGTATCAATAGAATCTATAATATGTTTTTCATTATTTTCAATTAATTCCACATTTATATATTCCTCCATTAACATAGTTTTCTTAATATAAACACAATAAACATTATTATATTTTGAATATCTAGAAAAGGAACCATCATCACATTAACTTAATTTTTTTATATTATCTTTAGTATTCGTAATATAAACTGTATATCCAAATAAATTAATGTATCCAATCATATGATTCTTTTCATTAAACAATTAATAAGGGATTTTCTCTAAAAAGGGTCTAACATCAACTCTATTCGAGATATATAGATCAGGGTCAACTAATTCAACTAAAAATTATTTTGTAATGACGATTACATTATGGATTGTTCTTTCCATTTATTGAATAGTTTATTTTTTCCTCTCTAGAACACCATATTATTATGTTGTTACAGGGGAGAATAATTTAAGGAAATATTTAATACCTTCAAAGAAAATTTCAATGAATTAGTAGAAAAATTATCTTTCATTTTCTCTTTTAATTGATGCAATAAAATATATTTTACTATTTTTATTTAGATTACAAAATTTAAAAACCATGTTTAAGTTTTCACTTTTAATGGATAATAAAAGAGTCCAAATGAATCTACTATAATCATCTACAATTAAAAATAAATATCCCTTACTACCCAGTAAAGAAGTTATCATGGGTCAAAATGAATGAAGATGAAATAGTTCAAAGTATCTAGAAGTGTAATTCATATTATCAAATTTGAATGTCTATTTGGGAAACATATTATTTAGAAAAGAAAAACATAAAAAATACATAGTTTTTTAAAATTTTAGAAGATTCAGAACCTATCCATGTTTTTCTAACCTATACAGTTTTCTAAGATGAAAATTTACCAACCTTTTGTAACATAGAATGTGGTATATTTTAATAATATTTAAATACTTTATCTTTGTTTGAATTTGTTCAGAAAAATAAATAGAGTAAATATTTTCTTTTCTATTGCCATAAAATAAAACAATATTATCTTTAAAGATAATTCAGTTAATATAATAAAAAATTAAAATCCTACAATCATAAAAAATAATGAAATATTAATTGATTTTTTAATACTTCTATATATACTACGCTATAAATTATAGCATATTTTAATATACAAACTTCTCCAAACCCATTTACCATACATTTTGATTTTTCATCAAACATTAAAGTACTTCAATTAGAAGAATTAAAAGATAAAGAGCTATAAAAGTCACCAGTTATGTGCATGGGGTACCCACATTAAATATTCCATTTATCTTCATAACTCATTGGGGACATTTCTAAAATAACTGATTAAGTATATAATTGTTTTGGGAGCCATTTTATTTTTGTGTCTCACTAGATTAGTAATAAAAGTCATAATAACACATACATATTTAAAAAAAATTGTTATATAGTAATACAGATTATAGATTCATATAAATAAATATCTTGGGGTGGACAAGAGATTTAGTAAATATTAATGATCATTCAGTTTCATAATTCCCTTTTAGATTATAACTATATTATGTAATAGATGAAATTTTTATTTTATAGCTTTTAACAACTATAGATTTGTACATATTTGGATATTTTTTATTATAAAAAAAAATCTATTTTTAAATTTATTTGGTTTTCTAAAATATGTCATGTTATCATATTGATCATTTCCATCAAAAAAATTAGATACTGTTTCTATTAATTTAATTATTTACATTTTATGATTTTCATTCCCATTTTGAACTACATCTAGGTTATACAATATTTTCAATGTAGAACATGGAAAAAAACTTTTTAGTTTCTATTTTACATGTTTATGATTACTAAATTACAATTAAATTTTATCTAAATAAACACAAAATAATTTATTTACCCAATCTTTATCATAATCTTTTTTTTAAATGAAATCATTCATTATTTCATCCCAACAGTCTACCATAGTTAGTTAAAAATATACAATGCTTTTCTATTATTAAACATTATTATTTTCTCATGGATGTTCTTATAAAAGTTCATGAATTCTAAAATTATCACTTTAAAACTTTTCATTTTTTTTAAAATTCATTAAAATCATTTTCAGTATCAGAAACTCTAAAAGTTTCACTTTAAAACTTTTCATTTTATTTTTTTATTTCCCTTTATTTCATTGCACGTATTTTTCATATTTTTTAAATTATAGACACTCTAATTTAATATAACCCTTTTTCCTACATACATATAATATTATTTTGAAATCATAATATTTAATTTTTTTTCCTATTTTACAACCCTTTTTTCCAAACATTTAATTAAATATTTTGGGACACCTATTAATGACTATATTTAAATCTGGTACTTGTAGAATCCTTTGGAAAAATTTGAAATTTTATCCTTTTAGATTTGAAATAACTCATAATAAAAGTAACATAAATGATATTTATATTATATTTAAATGTTAAGAACATCATTTTTTACATAATCATCCTAATTTAAATTAATTATTTCAATATCATATTGAAGAAGTGATCAAATAATCTCAACCATTGAATTCTCAGTGAAATACATACTCTCTTCAACTGTAAAATTCTTTGAATTCTATATTTTTAGTAAAATTAAATGCATTATTCCAATAAGGACTTCAATATTTAATGGACACTTTGAGTGTAGCCATTTTTATTATAATTTTATAGAAACTCTTACACAAAATTTTTGATTATTTATATATTTTAAATTCTGAATTATTGAAACTCACTTCTCAGAATGCTGAGATTGGTTCTCTAAAATATTTTAGTTCCTTGATGAGTGAATTTTAATGTCACCCAGATGTCATAAAGAGTTCTACAAGAATAAAATTTTATATAAATATTTTTTACTTTAATAAAATAGATATAATTCATAAATTTTTAATTTAGAACACATTTTGTATCATCAATACTTGTTAGTGTTTTGAAAATATACTTCTGGAAGCCTATAAGGTTTTTATATAATAGCCCATAATTGATTCCCTTTAGTTTTTAAAAATATATCAATATGATCGTTCTAGTCAACACAGTCCCTTCTATTAATGTGAGGTGGTCCGATGTGATTCTTCATATCATATTATTGACTTTCCAAAACAAAGTAGCGGATCTTTTCCTTAGAATATTACTTCTATAATAATGGTTATTTTAAAATAGTGAATAAAATAGTTATAAAAAATTATTTAAAAGGAACCATGTTCTAATAACAATTTTCAGGTCCCATCATAGGTAATTAGTGACTATATGGGGGTGAATAGTCCTTTAAATATTATTCTATCGAATTTCAGTAACAGTGTGATTCAATAGTGTTAACAAAAAATGAAACAAATTACACATGATTTTTTTTTCTTCTAGTTTGGACCAGTAACATTCTAATATACTCATTAATATATCACACACATATAGGATCTTGTTATTTACTAGTTCATAACTTTTTATTGTTAGTGGGTACCAACTTAAAAAAAATTATATTTTACACACATTGAAGTTTACCCACTGACATTTGAAGTTGTTACAACTTACTTGAAATTATTTTGGGAGTCGAAACCCGAACATTATTTCAGATAGTGGGAATAAACCAATTGACAGCTTCTGAATGGTAAAATATTAAACATATTATAAATAAAAATATATTAATGATGAAATAAACTGATGAAAATAAAGGTAAATTAACCACAATAAAAGAGAAGATAATGTTGAAATTTTATGTAGTTAAATATCTTTGATCACTTTAGTAGTGGATGATGAAAATAATGAGATTAATTATGATTTAAAAAATGTAACAATATTCATCAGTGAGAATAAGTCACTTTTAAAAAATCATACTACATTTTCATTTTACTATATATGTAATTCCCCAAAGTGTAGTTTTGAATATTACTAAATAATCATTATTGAGACTTTTTTAACCAAATTTTTTGATTCACAATGCATTGAATAAACATGTATTTAATTCATAAAATCTTAGAGAATCCATTTTTATAATCATATAAGGATGGATTATAAAAATAAAAATTTCTTAAATAATATATGTTACCTTTCATTGAATTGACCGGTGCATACTTAAAATGTTTTGGATCTTATTATTTTTGCATGAAATATTATCAAAATAAATATAGCAAGTATGTTAGAAAAACATATAAAACATGTTTTAAAATTTTTTAAAATAAAATAATAAAATTGATGTTTATTGGAATAAAAAATTTAGAAAAACAGAGTTTAATAAATACACTATATATTGTACATGAGTATTGAATTATTTTCTAAGAATATTTTAAACAATATGTGATTATATTTTTTTTCAAAATACATCAATATAATTGTAATTAAAAGGTTTTCAGTCAACTCCTGTAATTTAAATGATATATAAATTATAACTAAAAATAATAATTTCAAAATAACGATTGGTGAAAAAAAATACATGGTGATATAAATAGGTTGCTACCACTAATAAGATACCATTAAAGAGAGATCTACCATTCAAAATGATCTAAAATACAATTTGATCTAATTCTTGATGATATGCTATTCAGTTTGATCTACAATTTTGTGATTTAAAATTTGGTTATATATAATCACATTTTAAGTGTCCTATCAAAGAATAAGATAATATACCATTGAAGGATGTGTGAAAAATTATTGATGCATAAATTGTGGAAATGCTATTTTCGGATGAAAAAATATATGTGGTGCCGCCATTAGAGGGTCCTTCTTCCATCATGGTTAGTGAATGGTCAACCATTGTAGTAGGTAAGAATTAATTACATTGAGTGAGGATGGAAGTTACTATATAGAATAAATTAATTATATAATACTACTCTTTTTATGAAATCATAGATTAATTTGAGTTAGATGGTAGAGCTACAGTCAACGAATAAAACATTAATGTTATTCTATCGGGGAATGTAACTATAATTAAAATGTAACTGGTAGAACATTTATCACTTATGAATATATACCTTTGGTGAAGATAATATACCATTCAAAAATTAGTTATCTTGATATTGAGGTACCATCAATTCTTCGATCAACAGTTTCTTCCACTGACTGAAGATGCAGAAAAATCCACTCTATAAAAAACATTTTCCAATATTTTTGAATTCAGAAATTTTCATGCAAGTAAAATTTATTTACATGCATGATATCATACCCCAAATTCCATATAAAATCAAACACATATCTCCCATATAGACAACGAATTTGACAGTTTGTGGTTTTACTGAACATAAAATGGCTGGAACAATATCGAGGGTCGGGATGATGGAGATGAATGAATGGAAGAGAATATACATATCATATTTCTATGATAGGATTTATGTGAAAATATCGATGTGTTTATTATGAATAGGTAAATTTAATTTTTATTTCATATATTATATTGATTTATTTCATGTGATTCCATCTATTATGTCAATCAAATCACATGGAAATAGCATAATCTAGATATGGGGGATCAGTACCCATTACAAAACACACATACATTGAACATAGGAGAAAAAACTCTCTGAGATGGTATTAAAGCATTGAACTGTGTTTTCTATATGATTCCACCCAATATCTATCCTATAAATAGCCTACTACCTTGGATGGTCAATCGATCTACTCTCCCATAGGGTTAAACCTCGAGTCTTCTTTGAGTGGTTGAAGGGATAGCTTGTAGGTTATCCATGGTTGCCCAAATTTTTTACAAAATGAACCATGAAAATTAATGTATAATTTCATAATTGAAATTTATAAATATTAATTTATTTAAATTCCAAAAATATATATCTTAATAAATGTTAATATTATTTAATTTCAATTAAATATCAAACTAAGTGGATTTCAATTTATCATGAAAATAAAAAAAATCTCACAAAAAACAAATATCACCATGTAAGATAAATCTATAAAACTAGTTTAGTGATATCATTTATAATTTTATATTCAACTAAGTTTTACAAATATATAACCTTCAATACTCTTTGGGGGAGATTGTTTCTCCATATGCAAGTGATAGTGCCCACATGATTCCATTAGTACCCCTAGTCCTCTGTCAATGGACATGTTGAGTAATTTTATAGTGATACTAACCCATTTAAGTCACATGAGTAATTATATATAAATGTGTGCTTCTATGAAATGGAGTGTAATTAGGAGATGGGATATAAAACCGTCGTAATAAATTCCCCCAATAGCCTAGTAGTTGGACCTATCAACCCGTACAGTGAACTCAAAAATGACTATTTGTAAATTATCAAACAAATAGATAATAAAACTCAATTTATGAGAATTAATTGGGTTACATGATATCAATTAGATGATAATAAAAATCATTCAATTAGTTTTCATTCATATATTGTCCAAACAATCATTCCCATGAATCAAATTCCACCAATAAAGTTAATAATTTTGTACATTCCATGATAAACAACTTTTCCCTTCACCATATCTACCTCTATATAGGTATGGTAATTATTTAGAATCATGTGTCCCAACTAAATCAATTTTACTAATTTTAAATGAAACCTAGAAGAAGAATAATTACATAGGTTTTTTTCACATTATCACTACTTTTTAAGGAATCAGTTGTATTTGAAAATCCAACGATTGGAAGGAATAATGTAATATCATTGTAGATTAAAATTCATTAAAATAATTTACCATTTAATATGATGATAAACCATATTTTTAATTCAATTATAGTGTGGTAAAAGAATAATAAAATATAATTTTCTCATTTATTCATCTCCATCATTCGAGGAGGGTGATTCCAACACCACCATTGATCTACAGAAAAACCGTGGGTTTAAAAGATGATATGTTACCTATGTTGATTAGTTCCAATATGACCTTTAAATAAATAGAAAAGTAAATCTACTTACTCAAACTACACTATGATATATTACCCTATAATTATATTGAAATTTTTCGGATTCATCATTATGGTCTACCCATTTATTGGGTTCATAGGATGACCAGAATTGTTTCAAATATGTAGAAAAGAAAATATATCCAACCCATACAAACAAAGAGACAATCAAATTTTATATCACAAAATAAAACATCCTGTATAAATTTTAATTCCTAAAATAACCCACAAACATTTTACCCATCATGAAATATAATGTGAAAATTTTATTTTGAATCAATTATAGTGGTTTTGTCCAATGATGTTTTTCTATCACTGATTACATAACTACTAATCTAAAAGATGGCTAGTTTCTAGGACCTATAATTTATAAATAGTTGTTTTGATGAAAATTGATCTTTACTTACTTCAAATATGATAAGGTTAATACCTCTATAGAAACCCAAGGGTTATACAAATGTTAATTAATTCCCTTTGGATTAAAAAATGTCAGCATCAAATATCAACATTAAATTGACCGTATCATCATGTAATCTCAGGATAAGACAATATAATTCTATGTTTATGAATTTGTGGTAAAATATAAATATAAAAATGATTATATTTCATATCATGAAATAGTATTCCACTATAGGAAAATGACATTTCAATGAACCCCATGAAATGTCTTTTTGGGTAACAACTAGAATATTTATCAACTTCACTATACACCATCACTCTAAAATATTTTTTACCATGAATAACAATGAAATATTTAAAATTAACCATACATGAAATCTCATGGATCAAAGGTAACACAAATGGAATCTAGATTATGATAGATTCTTCCAGACTAATGTTAATAGTAAATTATTTACTTTTACAAGGATGATGAAAAATAGTGTAACCTACAAATGTGTTTAATATTTCAATATATCATCCAAAATTACCAAATAATATCTTATTCACCCAACACTCATGATTCAACTTATATAATTGAATCATCTCATCCTCTATGAGGATACCCTAGAGTAATCAATTGGGTCTCCATTTTCACCGAAGAATATTGTTGGCATGGATAATAGTCTCCATTATATCATCAGAACTATGTTGGATATAGATATTTTATAATTTGATATTAAAAATTAACTTCCTTTAATTAATATTCATAGTTCATAATATGATAAATTATTTTTATCACCTTAAGTTCCCATTTTTTATTGACTCTCTCAAATATAACATGATCCACTTAATTCAAACTAGGCATCTAGTATAGTGGGAAGTTATCCTATAGTAGTTTGTTATCCAGTTGGTGTCCTAAAAAAATTTAAAGGGTATGAATTAGTAAATTTATTAAGAGAACACTCTATCTCAAAAAAATAATTATGGACCACATAAATCACTAATTTAGAATTATTTTCCATCCATGACACTCCTCGATCATGTGAGATGTAGTTTGATGGTGCATTGAGGAGCCGAATAACAAGAAGGGTGGAAAAAATGAAGTTCAAATAGGATGGATTGGGTATATTTTTCGTTAATATATAAAAACATTTAATTTAATTTTTTCTTATTGTTATATGGATTCCTAAAAAATAAGGCAATATACCAAACCCCAGTTATAGTTTTCGAACAGGACATGAAAATACTAGTGGCTTGCTTGAACACCATGGGAAATTCAAATCTATTGATAAATAAATAATCAATAACTACAACATCTAGAAGGAATAGATGATTAACTTTCCCAGTTACGTGTATAGTTTAATGGATAAATTTCCCTTAGTTACAACAGTATCTCATATTCATTTTTTATGGAACATTAGAGTAGATTCACTGTTACATCCCAAGTAGACCAAGACTAAGATAAGATGGAAAATCAGATCATATATCACTAGATGGTCTATCCATTCAAATATAATTAAATTAGATAGATCAAAGAGTCTTATACAACCTCTAATCATCATAATAAATAATCCTCATCGATAAAAACCACAATTAGATCAATTTACCTTTTGATTCTATAATTATAAATTTTAATTTTTCCACCTGATTGATCCAGGTTAGAGTAGATCCAGCAATTAGTCATAAAATTATCCTCTTTTATGCCTATAATTCCTAAAATGTATTCTACAATAAATGATTTTAATGTATTTATCCTCAAATTTATTGAATGAGGAGAAACCATCTATATTATTAATGATTTCCATGATGATTCCTAGAGTGATCATCTGTTCGAAGATAGGATATTACATCAAAATCATGGGTCTTTGAAATATCTACCCACTAAATATTCAAGAATATATGATGTAAAAAAAATATTTCATTATTGATATATATATATATATATTCAAAAATATTTCATTAATCCCCAAAATTATTTCACACAAACAAATAATCACCGATATTTTCCTCTTATGGAATTATTGTTTTTAGGCTATATCCCCTAGCTATAGCTAAGACATTCAATTATATATTTTGTTCTATTTAACAATTCTCTAAGTGTAATGTGTCCATATCCATCATGTAAAATGGTGGAAAGGAGATGATTCACATTGTGAAAACCAATATTGCCACTAAATATTGTGTCCCCCACACAATATTATCAAAAAACGACCATTTTCATCTCTTTCAAGTTGAAGAGGTTGTATCAATGATATAATATACTGTCTAATAACTAATATCTGTATAATATATAGTTGAATAAATATATATAGTACCAAAAACCTATTTTTATATCCTTATAAATATGGTGTAAAAGGATAAAATTTCTTGAATTGGAAAAATAATATATGCATGAAATTTTTATCACACTATTATTCATACCACTACACAAGTGAACCAATATTTTCATGTATATGAGATAAATTCAGTCTATTGTATTGATTTTCAACTTCCATTATTTCTTATTCCTATCTACTACCAATTTTCTATAGTAATGTATTTTTAGATCATGTTAGTTGAGTTGGAGAAAGTCAACGAGAAAATGTTAGATTTTCGACAGACCCATGAATCCCTTAAAACATTAGTTAAGAAAATACAAACACAAAAAAAATCACAATACATTATTCAATAATATTAAATACATGTTATAGTAAAAAACAACCTAGAACATTTAGGATTCCTTTTTTTGGAGACTTGGTACATAATCAACATATTTTAAAACCATTCTTTAATATCTCCCACAAATATTCTTTACACTTGATCCCCTTATAAGTGTATCGTATGTAATAATATTATCCATAACTAGGGGAAATAATAACATGATAATGGGGGAGATCATATACTCAGTAAGGTTAATCATGATAGAAACCAGTCAAGGATAAAAATTGAGTATTAAATAATCATGTGATTATGAGAACATAATCAACATGGACAGACAAAACATAAGATAATCATACCCAATAAATCATAGATCACAAATCATAGGTAATGAACTAAGTATTTTCTTTTAATATAAAAAACAAGTATCTGGATTGTAGAATCCTATTTTAGTAATCATTATCCATGAAAAAAAATATGTGAATAAGAATATAGAATATAAATAAGAATATAAAATAATTTCTTATATATAATTTCACTTCATATCTTATCCTTACATAATGGATGAATTCCCATTGTTCATTTTTTAACTCTTCATACTTACCACCATAGTGAATAAATCCCAATAGTGGATTAGATTCACTCTACAGTTTTATATATTTTATCTAATGAAATATAAATAATTATCCAATTAATTGTAGAGATATATAATTTGTGGCCAACCAATTAGATATAGAAAAATTATTCACATGTGAGCCACATGAACATGATAGTATTCCAAATTCAATTAAAGAATCAATCCTTTGAAAAAAAAGGTATCCAAAAAATTTCAATAAAAAATTTTCCGAAGCTGTCATTAAAAATAATTAAGATTGAATCATTACAGAATATTTCTAGTAATTCATAGGAATCTTAAAATTATATAAAAATATATGAAATAATATTTTTAAGGGAATTAAGAATCACATTCATAAATAATATGATATACTAATGACATACTTAATGACTTTTATTTTAAAATATAATAATTTTTAAAACAAAAGGAGTAGAAATTTTGTTCTAAACACATGAAAACATAAATAGGATATTTATTAATGTAAACTAACATTGATGGAGATATGTTTCTTTAGTATTTAAAATGATTAAAAGGGATATCATTTTATACATCTAAAAAAATTCAATGTTTTAGGAAAGGGATTTTATTGAAAATATTAAAATAGATTACATTTATAATTATGGTTAGAACTATTACATAACTTATTAAGAAATTATAGATTTTTATGTTAGTACATTCATAAAACAATATAGATAATTTGGATATGGAAGGTATTTATTCATATCTAAGAGAAGCAATAAGGCTGACTCCACCTATAAACATCCATTAAGTTGAATTCTAAACCAAAGGGAGGTCAAATATTATGAATACTTTTAAACCCCGTGAATAAATAAAGAATAAGAAAATTGACGGGGTTTTTATAGAAGAATATATAATTTCACCAAATGGATTTTTAATCATAAAAAATCACGATTTCAAAATGATAGTTTTAAAGAAACCCTTAATTTTACTCCCAAAAACCATGAAATCCCTTTAAACCCCTGTGTAATAAACAATAACCATAATAATTAAATATTTGATAATTATAAATCTATATGTGAGACCAGTAGAAGTTTATTGAGGTAGAGAAGGTGGGTATAGAATCATTGATTTATATTCTTTTAATGTTTATTTTGAAAAAAAATATTGATACCTATTAACAAATAGTGTTGGGTTGTATATAAACATCTAAGAAGATAACATCATAGTAGGACATAATATATTTTGGATGTTTACCTCTAAAAAGTGGAAGGATAATCCTTACTATGATTTTGAATTTTCCTTGATCACAAGACCAATTAGAATCAACTTTGTGGTATATGCATGGATGATTTTTCCTTGAAAATATAATTCCACACATCTCCCAATAGAGATTTTGTTCATCGCATGTAGAATTTCATCACACATTTTAAAATGATACAATTTTGGGTAATAACTAACGATCCTCCCTCCATTGGATTATTGTCCGATTTTTATGTTTGATGAATTCTTCCACATATTATAATCTCATAGATTAAAAATCCCACTTAAATATGTATATATTGCATGGCATACATCCTATATATTCAATGTATTCATCTTCATCATAAATAACTACTTATATGAAATATATTACTAAAAACATCATCTATCAATCTCTATTCTTTATGAGCCTCATGGGAAACTATTATATTCTTCTCCAGAATGATCCTTATAATTGTATATATATAATAATGACTCACATTATCATAATCGTCTTAATAATATTTATTCACTAATATCAATGAATATATTTTCCACTATTTTTAATTATTTTCTAATCATAAAACTATAACAAAAACTTAGATATTGAAATTTAAATTTCTAGGTAGACGCAACATGATTCAATTTGTGATATTTTAATTCCCATTGTCTTTATTTCCTTATTAATATTCCATATAAAAATTTCTCAAAATAACTACCCAAGTAAAATATGGCTACCCATGTCTCCCATAAATTAATATTCAGCAAAGGAATAAACCATTATTTTAATCCACAGATCCTTCTAATTTCATCACATGTTATCATAATCTTAAATCCGGGAATAACTAGGGAAAAAATTAATTATTCTTTTAATATTGGTATAGTTACAACCCATGGTTTGAAGAAATATTTTATAAAAAATATTTAATTTCTACCATAGCTTCAGTTGCACACAACACCAAATTTTAATGAACAACAATATAATATTACTATTATTTTTAAACATAACTGTTATAAACTCGAAATTAAACATTCTCGTTAAAATAGAAAAAATCATATTTTTTAAAATTAATTATAATGGTTTTTGAAAATAATTCATATTGATAAAAATGTTATATATTTTTTAGAAAAATCATTATATGCATTGAAAATACCATGTTTTAAAAAAAATTCATTTAATTTTGTGAAAAAAAATAATTTTATATAATTTTAAAAAATAACATTTAAAAATTAAAAATAATTTTTCAAAAAAAAGTCACAATTAGATTATGTTTATTTTTTTTATTTTTGAAAATAAAATTATTTTTAATGAAAAGAGAAAAATTAGGAATTTTATTTGAAATTTCATTTTCTTTTAAATAAATTTCAAAGATATATTTTGTTTCAAAAGGGTTTAAATTAAAAAAATAAATTATTTAATTTTTAATCCAATTATTTTTATTTCAATCAATTTAATGTTGAATATTTATATAAAAACATTTCATAATTTTGAAATATTTTTCTTTGGAAAACCATTTTATCCTGGCATCTCTTGGTTCGATTCTAAATTAAATAATAAAACATCATTGAATTTAATTTATAAAAAATGATTTAATGTATACAAGTAGTATAATTAATATTATAATGTAATGTAATATTAACATTTTGATGTCATGGATTGTAATAATAATAAAAATTAGATATTGTAATTGAGGTTAAAACAAGTTTACTTGAGATTAAACTAAAATGATACGAGTTAAATTGACTATAAATCATTTAAAATTATATTTTTTTACTATATCCTGACCATATATAATATAAGGATCTTGAAATATCAATTTTTGAACCTTTTAGAATGTGTAAAACATGGGTATAACTTTCTCTTTTCAATAATTAATATTTTGTTCCCTCTATCACATATAAAAGGGAACCCCCGATCATATACTATTCACATTTCCAAATCCATTTGGATAGTCCAATAACCTCCCAAATATATTCAATACATACCACTCCATTTCTTTGAGGCCTTATATTTATTAAGAATCTATCACTAGAATAATTTTGGTGCTAACCAAATGAGGTTGTCTGAATAAGAGGTATCTTTCTTAACCATAAGTTTTTTATTTTATTTATTCTAAAACATCCATCAAATGTTATTAAAATATTATAATATAATAATAAATTTCTCTCCCATATAATTAGATATTTTTATGTTAATTTAATATCCTATATCAGTATTCTCTTCTATCAAATGGTAAAAGAAACTATCGATTGTGTGTACGACAGACAACTACCTCGTGAACCAATGAAATCAATTTTCCACCACCGCCTCCCACAAATGGATATTATTTTGTATTTAACATATTTGTATTATATTTTTTTAAATAATAATATATATTTAATTAACATATAAAATCTAAATTCTTACCTTATAATCCCATGGAAACCAATAACACCGCTCGTGCACGTGTGTGGAGTACCACTACCACAAAGCGATGTGGTGTGTTTTCATTTTATATTGAAATGGATTGTAATAAGTACATATTTAATGAATATATATTATATATATGACATATAAATTATTAAGTAATGTTTTTTAATTATTTACCTTTCTTTCATTCTATCGGTCTTGAAAATTGAAGCAGTGTTCATGCATACATATGGCCAACCATATCTGTTAATGGTGTAATCCATTTTCTATACATAAATTTTATGGATGAATCAAAATATTGATATAATTAATATATATTTTATTTATATAATTATTATCATTATTAATATTATAAAATCCTAATTAAATTACAAGGACCAAAACAACAAAACGAAAACACACAAAAAATGGAAGTGATTATTACCCAATACATGGTTTTACCAAAGAATTTTTAACCAACAGGTAACAAAAGGACATAAGTATATAATATATTGTATAATATACATGATTATAGTTATAGAATATATTTTTAATAAAACTAAATTTATTACAAATATTTTTTTAATGTGTAAGAGGAATTTTTAGACTTGAGGTAAGGGGTTTTTGTCTCACTTTTCTTTACATTGGACACATTAAATATTAACCAATTGTTTCTTTTATGTTGATTATATAATGGCAATGAATTTATTTTATGAAAATTATTATTATTATTATGGGATATAAACATCAATTTATTCTTCATTCATTCAGGGAGAGTATAATTCAAATGGTACCATGGTGGTACATATTTTAGGTTATAATATATTTTTTTATTAAAATTGTTTATGATTATATTTATGACAAAGAAATGTTAAGATCTATCTCCCAAAAAACTCATGATTTTTATTACCCTATGGTTGTTAATATATTGTACATTTTTTACTTTAATTTTATTCTCTTTATGTACTTTCAAGACCGAAATATTGTTTTTTAAATTGTCTTTATTTCTATCTTCAGTCAAATACACTTTTCCTTCCATGTTCATGTTTTCTGAAAAAAATCAATGAATTTAATATTAAATTTTTATAATATATGTAATTTCTAACATTTTTTTAAATTTATAAAACATTGTTTAAAAGGAATATCCTTATCATATTCTAAAGAAGTTTGTTTTTGACTTTTTTAAAAAAATATGAATGAAAACATTTTTTAATGTGTGATACTTGAACAATATTTTCAGATGTCATAACCAAAAAATGATTTAAATATTCATTTATGAGTTTCCAAATTTATTTTTAAAGAAAATTTCTTCATTAAAATTTTATAAAATTTTTTATATTGAATAATTCATTTCAAAATGGAAAAGATATTATCCAAAAGAAATATTCCATGTGTTCTTTGAATATCATTTTCTCTCTAGGATGATATCCTTAAATGCTAATTAAGAGTTATTGGGGATATAATTCAATGATACCATTTTTATTATTTATCTATATGGTTTTTTTATTATTGTGAAATGATATTTATGAAACTTTTTCCTTTTCCATGGAGTATGCTATGATGAAATATTGAATTTTCATGAAACCCATTTATTTTACACATGTTAAGATATGATGATGTTTTTATAAAACCTATTTTTTCATGGGTTCTGATAGGATGAGACAATAATGATATGGTATCACCCATATGTATGATTTTCATTATGTGATAGTTGGAATCTATATATCCCTCTAATTCATTGTGTAATGATTGATAACTCGTGTGATAAAAAGGACTAAAATGTGGAATGAACCCAGTTTAGTAAATGAAATTGTCCACTGTGATGGTATTGGGAGTGACCCATGACTGATATAATAATTTTGGGACAGAAACCAATCTATTATGATATAATTTTCAATGATATTTGACTACAAATGAACAGGTTTTATATAATTCTTTGTATACCAAAAATATATGTATTTACATAAAGATATTTTATCATGGATCATGTTTTTTATTCCTTTATCATCCCAGTCTTGTGAACTAAAAATCATTATTCCATGTATAATGATTATGTTGATTTATATAAAAGGTATGGTATTGAAATGATAATCCCATGTAATCATACCATTCACCTCAAATTATTCAGATGTGATCATTTATATCTTTTTTTTACCCTTACTGAGCATCTAATCTGACCCTTTCTTGTATTTTTTTTATGCAGGTGATGAGGAATGGAATGATTTATGATATTGTTAGGAAGAGTTATATTTTTGAAGAACATAGTTTAAGATTAAGTATAACTCTTATGCAGCAAATTTATATGATTCAATGTTTTGAAATGCGATATGACTATACTATTACTTCATGGATCATTATATTATTTAATAAATGTTCATCTATTGAGATATAATATCTATGTATGGTAAGTTCATATCATTAAATTTGGAATTAGAGAAATGATTAATAATACTTTGTAAAAAATTATGATTACACATTATTCATAATCATAAGGAAATGTCTATGTATATAAAAATGACTTGGAATATTTGAATAGGATATTGTTAGTGGTTTTAATGAAATTACATCCATACTTGGATACTACAAGTTTAAGTAGTTTTGGAAAAGTTGTACGTAATGGTAATTACACTCAAAAGGGAACATTGATTTATAATTGATTATCAAATGGTTCATGAATTTAGGACTTTCTCCACACGTAGTTTTAGACTCTTAGAGGATATGTTTTAAAAATTCATAAACTCTTTATGAACCACCATGATGTATTTGAAAAGATGATGATCGTGAATGAACATTTTTAATAATAAGGTGTAATATAAGTTTGATAAATCTATTGACACAAATGGAGAATATTTTCAATGTCACACCCCGACCTTGAAAAACAATTAGTTTAATTAGTTTAGTTATTTTTAGTCTCTCTTTTGAGTTACGATAGTTCGAGGGTCGAAATTTAATTTTTCGGAATCCCTTCAGTTGTTGCACGGTAAGCCTGTATGGTTAGTAGAAACCATTTGGTTCCCATACAAGTTCCCAGGAGAGACAGTGGTGAGGTGCATGGCTTACTCATGGTCTATTAAACAATACAAAAATAATGTGGGTCTGTTCTGTGAGTTGGATGTTCTGAGTGGCAAGATTTGAGAATATTTATCTCACCCATGCATCATCCTAGGAGTAACTATGTGTGAGTGAATTTTTTATACGGGGGCCAGTGCATGCTTGGAATAAGTTTTGGTAAACCATTCTAAAACCATGGGGGTTTTTTAGTATTATTAATTATTAATTTTTATTTTCTTTTTGTTTTTTTCTTTCTTTATTTTTTTACTTCCTCCCATTATTCATTCGTTACTTCCCCCATGAGAATCATGCATGAACCCCCTCCCTTATTCATTAAAAGTCACACGCGACCCCCAACAACCACATCTCATGCACCGATTTCTCCCATGATTCTAGTGGATTCATGGATGTATCTCAAAGGGAAGACCATAACTTCTATTATCTTCCTCTATTTTATCATTTATCTCTTCTGTATCACCTCTCCATGGTTGGGCATAATCCTTGGGTTTCAAGTGATCCAATTTTTGATGATTCTCTTCTAAATAGTTGTTCTGATGGGTCTTTTGATCATTCTTCGGACGTGTTTCGTTATTAGTTATTGAAGGAAAAGTATATTATATCATTTTGATTGGAAACCAATTCTAGTTTTAGGACCTCCTCAAATTATTTGTTTATCCCAATTTTTAGTTGGGTTCTTTTTAAGTTTCATGTTCCTTGTATTTTTATTATGAGACCTATAGATTGTTGGGGTAGTTTTGAGCATCCATTTTCAATGTCATGTATGTGTATTCATAGGTAGGTATTGATATGTGTATGTTAGTGAAGGACCCTAAAACACCCTGACCAGGGAGGGGTGAATCAGAGTTTGAATTTTTTTTATAAAGTGATTGATCTTGTTCCCACATTGGTAGGAACCAGCTAAACCTATCTGAATAGAACAAGAAGTAAACAAAACATCACATGAAAAAAAGCAACACATAAATTTTACTTAGTTCACCACTAAGGGATAGTCTAAAGAGCATACCCTAACAGTGTTTCTGTTATACCTATGTCAAGTAATCATTACTATTTGCAGTGTACAAAAGCTTTGGAATGATCAATCTGTACTGGGAACACTTCTTTCAAAATATTGTAGGGATATCTCCCTGCATCCCTTGGATAGCATACCTTTACTCCCCCTATCTCACTGCCTCAGGAGAAATTCAGATTCAGTTAATGGACTGGTAGGTCCATTAATTTTTATTGATGCTTGCATCCTAAACTGTAGAGAGATTCTCTATCAAAATCATGTTTTTAACTGTAGATTTAATCCACTTTTCTTTGCACTGATAGTTCATGAACCATTCCTCTAAGAACATCACTACTTTGTTTACCACCTTAATGAACAAATAGTTTTCAAACCATTCCTCAACAATGTACAATACTCCATGTACAACCTCTGCATACTGTCTCCACAAACCGCGATGGCATACTTCCTTTGCAATCCTCATCCATGTACTAATTCACTATAGACCAACTCCTCCTCCAGGAACTGTTTTCCTTTTTGGGATGTAGTGCCCCCCAATACCCTTTTGGTAGACTATCTCCATAGACCACTTCTCCTTTTTCAAAAACCTCCTCACGAACCTCTTCTTATTTACAGAGTTGTCTTCCAACAAAAAACTCTGGAGTTCACTGAATTCCTCCAAGATTTCTAATAAATTTCTTTCCCATTAATTAAGGTATTTGAGCTTCTTATATAAGAAATTAGATCTAAAAATCATGTTAATCCTTTTTACTCAAATAATAAAAATGGTACATCCTTCACTACATACTACTAATTTGGTGATCCATTTCTCCTACGCGATCTACGTATCGCCTCTCTCCCTTCAAGGTTTCACAATTAACTACCTTGTTTCTAAAAACGATGAACCATCCCTTGAATTGTTTGCCTTCTTCATATTGTGAAACTTCCCAGAAACCATATTCATCTCAGGAACCATTTTTTATTCATGATTCACATACTGACCTTCGATGTCCACCTAGCATCACTATGTTACAATCGTGCATTTTCCATTTATCCTCACAACCCCATGTACATCCTATGTGGTATACAAACTATCCTTCGTAGTCTGCAAACCAATATTTTCAGAATCCTTTTAGTAAAATCTTCCATTTCCAAAATAATAAAATCCATATTTTGAGGCCCAATAATTTGTCAAAAACTGGGAAACTACACCACCTTAAATACTTGCTTCAGCCTGTATTGTAAGTATCATTGTCTTGAAAACTCCTTATCAGCCTAATCTAGATTTACCACAAACACAAACCATACTCCATTTTCAGAAAAGAACACCCTTGGGTCTCACAATATCCCCCAATGTGTTTGTTGGTAATCTTCATATAAATTCAATAAGGAACCTACAACTTTCATAACCTAGTATGGAAAAAATAACTTGACCAACAATCTATGTCTATGTGGTAAATCTTCAGTGTAGAAAATAAGAGGGTAAGACTGAAATGAATTATCTGTATCAGAAAGCATAAAGATGTCCAATTTGATAGAGGAGAACAACTAAAACATCCTTGTGCACTAGGAGGCGGTAGAACACAGAGGTTAAACTGATGTTTCTTAAACACATGTGATGACAATGGATTGGTCAGAATATCAGCCACATGATCATAAATTCCAATAGGAATCATTTTAATCATTCACTGTTCAACTTTTTCCATGATAAATTGATATCTAATTTCTATGTGTTTCATATGTGAATACTGAACATGATTCTTAATAAGATCAATTTCTCACTTATTATCATAGTGAATAACTATATATTGTTTCACCTCATCACTAACATCATTCAATTTACACTTCATCCATAATAGCTGAGTGGAAGCCTTTATAGTGGAGATATACTCTATTTCATTAGTACTACGAGAAGAAAATTCCTATTCCTTACTCAACCAACCCACACATTTCTTTCCAATAAGGAATGATCCACCGCTTATGGAATTTCTATCGATAACATTTCCCACCAAGACAACATAATAAAATGTTGATATTTCACTATCTCTTCATGTTGAAAATTATAATTCACAATTAGGAGTACCTTGAATGTACATCATGATTATTTTAACTTAATCAATATGTTCTCAATTAAGATTAATTAAAAATTGGTCAACTAAGAATATTATGAAGATAATATCTGTCCTCATTACAGTTAAGTACAATCTGCTTCCAATGATTCTTTTGTACATTGTGGGATCCAAATAAGTCACCTCCTCATGCTTTCTATGTTTAGGTCCAACCACAATTGGAGTTGACATTGGTTTAAAGTCATGCATTTTTAATTTCTTTAGTAACTCTCTTTAATAATTATCCTGAGAAATAAAAGTTTAATATTTCCTCTGAATCACTTTCATCACCAAAAAGTATATGAGTTCAAAAATCATAGAAATTTCAAATTTTGTTTTCATGTGTTGGGAAAATTTGTCAACTGATTCCTTCATACTTACACAAAAATATAATATCATCTATATTTACTTGTATCATGAAATGATCTTTCTGTTAATTCTTTACATAAATATTGTGATTCATTCCTAATATTTTAAATTCTAGCTTATTTGGATAAGAGTCCTGTTGGGAATAGCACACAAAAGGTGCTTTCTTTTAACCATAGAGTACATTCTTCAATATAAATACATTTATTTCATCATTAACAATTATAAAACCCACATTTTGTTCAGTTTTGACTTATTCTTCAAGAACACCATCTAAGAAAGTTGTTTTGATATCAATTTGATACAATTTTTATCTTATTTGAATTTTCATTGCAAAAAATAGTATTATTGACGCTAGTCTATCCCCCAAAGAAATTTTTTCTTCAATATCAAAACCTTCAATATGTGAATAGGACTTACACACCAGTCATTAATTATTTACGAAAAACTTTCACTCTCATCAAATTTATTTGTGAAAATCCAGTTCGCACCAATCACATTGTGGTTTTTTGTTCTTTTGACTTGATCCCTTGTTTGGTTCATATAAATCAGATCCAACTCTTAATTCAGTTATTTAACAAAAGATTCACCCATTACATATTCATCAAATTAGGATGGTTCCAAAACTAATAGGAATACATATTATGCATTATTCATCATCCTATTTCTCTATGTTTGAGCTATCCAATCCCTAATGATGTTGGATTGATCAATTTCTGCTCTTCGATTTCTCCTATGAGGTTTGGGATAATTTTCTTCATCGTGTGTTTACTCTTCTAATTATACTTCTATGTCAACATCATTATGTCATTACTCAGTATTTTTTGCACCTTCTTCTGCTTCTATATTTGAATCGATTAGATGTCCACATTCTTCTACATCCTCAGTCACATCAGCATACCAATTCTTTGAGGCATTTGTGTTTTTATCTTCATTGATCTTAACATAACTATTTTCAATAACGTTTCTATGATTTTTATTGAAGCAGTTTTATGTTTTTCCCTTGACTGAATTTCTGAGGAATATTTCTTCATCCAGAGCATCACCATACTTTCCTTGATTACATTATTTGTTTCAGATAAAAAACTAACTTCTAAAAAAATAAAATACTTTTAAGAGGGTTTACTACCATGCCAAAACTCATATGGTGTCTTTTTTTACCCATATAAATCCATATTATATTTTTAATATACAATGAATCTTGAACATCTACCTTCCAATAATGTCGAGGGATACGAATCTCAATAAGTATAGTTCAAGCCATGATGTTCACCTATCGATTCTTGTGCTCCACAGCTCCATTTTGTCGTGGGGTTCTCAAAGCAGTAACCTTATATCATATTCCATGCTTATCTAGGTAATTTTCAAACTCATTGGATGTGTATTCCCCTCCATTGTTTGACCACAAAACCTTTATTTTCTATCCAATATCATTCATAGAAATTTAGTGATAGGTTTTCATTCATTCGATCACTTTCTATTACCATTTCATATCCAACACACAATCCATTATACTATAATCATCATTGAAAAAAATAAATTACCTTTATCTATGAGTTCTGGAAAAATTTATTAGACCCCATATGTCTTTATGAATGAGATCAAGAAAATTTGAGGCCAATTTCTTCTTTGGATGATATGAACTATAGATAAGCTTCCATCATATTAAAGCATCAAAATTATTTTCTCGTTCATGATTTATATTGGGGTTATCCCTGAATATCTTCATATTAGATTTATTTTCCATGTCTTTTTTATTAATGTGACCCAACCTCGGGTGCCACAAGTTGTTTTCTACTTCAAATCTCCTGTAGAAATAGTTCTCCTTACTATTATCTTGATATAGGTTTCCATGTGTTCTGCAACCTTTCATGAATGAATAATATATTATTCCCTTTATAGTGAACCACTTTTGATTGAATGTCACTATATGTCATGAGTCAATGAGTTGACTCACACTTAGGAGATTGTGATGCAACTAATCCACTTAAAGAACTTTGGTCTTATTCAGATTACCAGAAGCCAATTCATTACTTCCACTACCATCGATATTGAAAGAACCATCATTATTGAATCTCATTATTCCATCATTCTTTTTATTGATATTCCTTAATAGGTATGAATTTACCATCATATTGGATAAGAATCCACTCTTAGGAATCCAAGTGATACTGTTCTTTGTATCTTTGAGAGATACTTCTTAAAGGTTTTACTTTTAAATATTATTCTTTTCTTTCTATTATATAATAGTTTTAGTAAAGGATAATGATAGTTTTTCAGAATTATTTTTCATGTACATTGGTTCATCACACTCACACTATTCTTCCAGATAAGAAAACATGTTTATAAGATTATAACTATCTAATTGGTAAGTATTCACTTGTCTATGAGTTCTGTAGAAATTTGTCATGTCTGTCCTCTTCCTCAAGGCAATAGCCTTGTGTAAAAAATAGAAAAATGAAAAAATATCCATATAAATAGTTTCTTCTATATTAATTATAATATGATTTATTTCATGCATGTGGGTGTTTGATCATTTAGACCATTTTCAATTCCATAAGAACCACACTTATCACTCTCTAGTAGTTCAGAATCTGAGACCTTTCTGAATTTAATTTTCTTGTTTGTTTCTTTTGAATTTGGAATAATTTCTTGTTTAATCCTAAGTGTATAATAGTTTTCTTCATGTCTATCAATTGTTTTGGAATTATCCTCTAGTCTAGATGTATTATCATTAATGGACATTACCTATTCATCAATTTTGAGCATTAGTTCAACTATATATTATGAGTTTTCAAAACTTTTATGATGTTCCATTACTACTCCCTCAAGTTGATTAGTTTCAACTTCCATTATCTCAACATTTTTTTATGACTCTTCTATAAATTATCTCCAAATTTTTTATCTCTTACATTGATTCTCAAGATTAGCAGAAACATACTTAAGTTATAACATGAGCTCATCATCAGTGGACAACTGATTATCTCTAGATTTATCTCTTGAGGGTTCTGACTTTTCAATGGTATCCATCAAGGAATCAGGAGTTCCATATTTAAATTATGGTTCTTTTTCATCAAAGAATTCATTGTTATAAACTTATTATTCATAAGAAAAACTATTTATCTCAAATATATTTCAATATTTTTTTCTCCGTTTTTGAAAAAAAATTCTAAGGTTTCTACATTCTTTGAGCTTCACTTTCTTCATCATCAAACATTCTTGAGAATCGATGTAAAATGTTCCCCACTCTCCCATAATGAAAGAAAGCCAGAGGTAACTTGCCTTTTAAATTTCCGTTTTCCATTTTTGATTTTCTTCGCAATGAGACAAAGGATGTTATGTTCCTCATTATATTAATCCATACTATATCCTGATATTTTTAGTTTTTTCATGGATTTGAATGGAATTTCCTTTCTAACAAGAGTCGTTGTATCTTTAGGTTAGACTCTTTGTTCAAAAGCCACCAGACTACCCAGCAGATCATCCAAAAAAAGTATAAAGAGATCCATATCCTTAATGATTGACACATTTTCATTGTAAATATGTGGAATTATTCTAATTAGTTTCTTTACAATATGAATATATTTTATTTTTCACAAATTCTTCGTATTTTTCCAACAACATCAGAAATTTGATAGAAAAGGGTATATTAATTTTCATCCGGATGCATATTCAAATAAAAATACCTACTGTAAAATACTTATAGTTTCACATCCATTACATTTCTTTCACCTTCATACATGTTCTCTAGTTTTTCTCACATTGACTTTTCTGATTTACAACTCATCAATTTTAGATTGATTTGATATAATAAATCTATAGTAAGGGAATTCTATAAGGCCACGACCTTAAAAATTACTTAATCATAAATTAAATGAATAATTCACATAGAGGATATTTTCAAGTTTAGAGTTTTAGAGAATTAGGTCATAACTATTGCATCTCAAAAGATTACATAGTAGACACTTTTACTAAGTTTCTATAAAATTAAATAAAAAACGCATACAAATAAACATGTCTAGTTCCATGTTTTAGATAGAATGTCTTTCCATGATCCCATCCTTGACCCTATTCATCTTTAAGTCCTATGGAAAAATTTCAAAAACTTGGGATGAGCATAAAAAGCCCAGTAAAGGATACACAGAGATGGAAAACTGTTAGTTTTTCAAAACAACATGTAAACCATGAGTACTTTACCAAAGTAATACTTTTCACCTTTATGAAGTAGTAAAAACTCTTCAAAGAATAAAAGACCATTACTTACCCTTTTGTAACAAAATGATTTCCATAAAACCCATATAAAGAACACATAACATGTAAAGGTAACATGGGACATAAACAGACTTAAATGGAATAACCATATGGTCAACTTCCACACATACTTAATGGAATAGCCATACGGCCGACTTCCATACCCAATGCATTGGAGGTTATACGGTAACCACCCGTCCTGGTATTCATGGAACCACCCGTCATATGGTTTATCACGTAACCACCCATAAAATGTTCATGTACCATCATTACACATAAAATATTGAAAATATAAACATTTCAATAACATCATTTCATTTTCAATCACAATAAGTAATTCCAAGATATTGAATTAATCAATCCATTTTCAAAACCCATTTAAAAAATATTTTTAAATCAAAGTGTCCCATACCACTTTGAAGCTTTTATTGGAATTATAATTTTAAAACATTAATGTCTATATAAATAAACACTAATTTTTTTTTGAAAACATGGACATTGAAGATAAATATTTATAATAATAAATCTTTAAAACATTTAAAATGATATTTTTGTTAAAGAGGTTTTAACAAAATGAGAGACTCTTGAATACAAATAATTGTGGAATAATATTTAATCCGAACTTTATAATATCATGAGAAAATATTTATTCATGATATAATATTTCAAAGGACAGTATACACACCATATATGATTGAATTGGTGCATAACAACATTGAAGTCTCAATGGAAATGTAAATTGAGATGAAATCCATTATAAAGATGGTATCATTAAATTAAGGATAAATATATCACATAATCATGTGTGAGAAATATAAATACACCCAATATAAGTGGATATTAACTATGAAACAATCAGAGGTCATTCACACATATTCATATGATGACATGTTCAAGAAGTACAGGTTGAACCCAAAGAAATCGAAATTGGGTTAAGACGTTCCCTTGTAAAAATTTGACAGCCTAACGACGTCACTTCAAAATTCAGAAAATTAGTCGATGAGAGAGTGAATGCTATCTCATCACTTGGACATAAACTTTAAATCAATAATGATATAGAAGAACATATCCCAGCACAATAATATGTAAATTAAATGACATAACAAAAGAAGTATTTTAAAAATAGGAGGGTGATAGGTTCCCCTACCGACTTGGGTAACTTTCGAAATGTACACCCCATGGAAGAAAGCTCATAAAATGAAGATTAAAATACCCATAAATGAAATTACACTACAAAAATTATATAATAATGGGCAGAACATAAACCACTCAAAGGAAATAGTGGCAAACATATCATAAATGTCACGAGAATAAAAGTGAGATGAAAATCCCTTTCGAAAACTCGGCAACCTAACAGCGCAACTTAAAACTTCCAAAAATGGATTTATGTTATCAAATAGGGTCTCTCATAATATGAAAATAAAAATTACAGAATGAGGAATATAAACGAACATCCCCAAACATAATAAAGATGAGCTTAAAAGAAATGACATAAAAGAGAGTACTTAAAAAGAAAGAGAGATGTTGGATCCCTTACGAAAATTCAGCAGCCTAACGGCGCCACTCAAAACATCCAAAATGGATTGATGAAAGAAAATAGGGTCTCTTCATCATATGAAAATAAAAATTACAGTAAGATTAATATAAAATAACATCCCAATCATAATAAAGATGATCTTAAAAGTAATGACATAAAAAAGTGTACTTAAAAAGAAAGAGAGGGGTAGGATCCCTTACCTCGTATCCGACTTGACTCGATCGTTATTTAATATCCTGAATAATAAAAATAAGTTAATTTATACTTTCTTAAGAACCTTTTTCAAGTTCATTATTCCTTTTATATCACTTATTACCATGTGATGAACACTATGTAATTATTTAAGTTAATAACGGTCGTTTTAACGATCATTGCTACTTGAGTCAAAAATAAACTGTATATAATTACAAGTTTGTTCATGGGGTAAAATATCCATTATATACAAAATTATAGTCATTATTTAGATATCATATATATCATATATATTCATTATATACATTCATTTATAATATTATATAAAATTTAGAGGTAGGAAATGAAAGGCACCGTTCATGGAGACGGTAAACCATATGTACGCATGAACACTACTTCCATTTATATTTAATATTTAATGGAATTAAAACATAATTATACATAATAGTATTATATTTCCATTATGTTATCATATATAATATCATTAAATCTATCCTTAATACATACCAAATATGGTATTAACGAATCAAATCACTTTGAGGGGGCGGTAGTCGGCACTTCCTAAAATAACGATATCGCGTTTACCCATAATGGAAACCATAAAGGTATTCCATAAATGAAAAATACAGAAGCTTAAGGAAAAGATAAACATATTATATATCATATATAAATATAGTGATATCTTAATGGCCACCTTTTAAGGTGTTAAAAGAATATTGAACAATCATTGTTTCATGAGGCAGAAATTCACCATCCAGAGAAACAGTATGTTCATTAACCATTAGGTATAGGTTTTTGTAAGTGTAGCATGAATACTTATTATAAAAACATCGTAGTATATGTAATATACTGGTGTTGTCACAAAATAAATGAATAAAAAGAGTTTAGAGGGTTTGAGAAGCAAAATAAAACAAAAGAGCACAAGTGAAGACGTTACCTTAAAATCTAGTAACTCCCTTTGGTTTGAACCAAAAGGGCTTCTTGAAGAGATTATTGCCTAAGGTAAGGATTATTGGATGAGGAGTGGGATTTCGAGAGGCAAAATGACCAGATCTTGGCCGAGCCAAAGGCTTGAGAGGTGTGGGTAAGGTGGTAGAGGTGGGGGCCTTTTATAAGAGGAGAGGAGGGCACTCTTGGAAAGGTATAAAATGTTACTTTATTTTCAAATGTGTTTCGGCTTTTAAAGGTCCCACATTGATGTATTTCAAGGATACAGTGATAAGAGTTCTAAATCAACCCATTCAATAGGTTTTTGACATGTTTAGGTCTTAGATTTTACATTATATTTTCATTTTATTTAAATTGTTAAATAATTAGGTAATCGCTGCATCATCATGATGTCATAAATAATTTAATTTATTTAATGTCTAAAAATTATAAAAAAATAATATGATTTAGGAGATATTTTAACTTTCTAATGACTATTTATATTCAAAACTCTGACTTGTATAACCCCATGAAAAAATTGTTTTAGTAAAATAATACATGTTTGTGTCATTTTTACTTTTACTTTAAATAAAAGGCATAAATGTCATTATCTTACCCAAGTGGCTCCATGGGGTCCCAAAAATCGACCCATGTGTTGTATTGGTCTACCATGACTCATCAAATAGTGTTAGTACATGTTTCAAGATATTTTATGTTTATTATAATATCATTTTTACCTTAAATCACACTAATTACCTTTAATCGCGATTAATAAAACATAAAAATTACTTTTCATCAAAAATTATTTTCATCCCAATGAACCACAATTTACTTAAAAATGAAAATCATTTATATTGGATTTTTTATATTCTAATCACAGAAGTGGTAAAGTTCCATTTAAACGAAAAATCAGTTTTTGTAACTACCACTTTGTGGTTTCACAATTCATCAAAAATTAAGGTTTTTTAGAAAAATACCAAAAATTCACCCTAAGATATATTTGATATTCCAAATTCATAAATTATGTATTTTTTACCAAATTCATAACATATAAGTTTCATTTATTAATTTTATAATTAAATCCCGATGTCAAAACAAATAGCGTGTTTTTAAGAAACAATGTCTATCAAATGATTGACACTCGTTTATGTCCAATCTCAAAGTGATATTAATTCCAATGACCACCATTGGATTAAATGCTAAAAATATATTATAATTTAACTTTAAAAACAATTAAAAAGATAATCTAATCATATAAATAAATTATATTAAAAATATGTTTTGAATTAAAATACAACATTTTTCACTATTCATTAAAAATTGAACTTTATTGGACAAATACCAAAAATTTACAGAAAGTAAATTTTGATGTCCCAATTCTAAAGAAGAATTTTATTTTGTCAAATATAACACATAAAATTTTCAAAAAGTGAATTTAAAAGTGGTTCTCCATCAAAAGGCAGTAATCAACCTTTTAAAGAATATTAGAATGTTTACGCTTAAAATTGGATTCATTCGCATTTTTAATACTCTAACATTTATTGTAAAAATTAAAAATATTTTACAAACATATATAATCATTTTGTAGTTAGATTTGTTCATTCCCGTCGTTACAATGGCTAGGTGTTAACTACCATTGAAAATAAAATTATTTTATTATTAGAGTGCAACGTAAGATTTCATAGGAACTCATTATTGCGTATTGGGTAAGCCATCAAGAATAGAATTCCCTTTAAATGAATATTAAGATTTTATTCACAAATAAGGATAAATATAAAAACATTTAAAACATTTAAAACGATATTTTTGTTAAGGAGTTTTTAACAAAATGAGAGACTCTTGAATAAAAATAATTGCAGAATAACATTTAATACGAACATTATAATATCATGAGAATAAAATGATTCATGATATAATATGTCAAAGGACAGTATAAAAACCATATAAGAGTGAATTGGTTCATAACAACAATGATGTATCAATGCAAATGTAAAGTGCGATGAAATCCATTATAAAGATGGTATCCTTAAATTAAGGATAAATGTATCACATAATTATGTGTGGGAAATATAAATAAACCCAATATAAGTGGATATTAAGTGTCAAACAATCAGAAGTCATTCACACATATTCATAGGATGACATGTTCAAGAAGTACAAGTTGAACCCAAAGAAATCGAAATTGGGTTAAGACGTTCCCTTGTAAAAATTCGACAGCCTAACGGCGTCACTTCAAAATTAAGAAAATTAGTCGATGAGAGAGTGAATGGTATATCATCACTTGGACATAATCTTTACATCAATAAGGATATAGAAAAACATATCCCAACATAATAAGATGTAAATTAAAAGACATAACAAAATAAGTCTTTTAAAAATAGGAGGGTGAAAGGTTCCCTTACCGACTTGGGTAACTTTCGAAACGTATACCCCATGGAAGAAGGGTTATACAATGAAGATGTAAATACCCATAAATGAAATTATACTACACAAAGTTTATAATAATGGGTAGTACATACACCACCCAAAGGAAATAGTGGCAAACGTATCATAAATTTCACGGGAATAAAAGTGAGATGAAAAATCCATTACGAAAACTAGGCAGCCTAACGACGCCACATAAAACTTCAAAAAATGGATTTATGAGATAAAATAGGGTCTCTCATAATATGAAAATAAAAATTACAGTACTAGGAATATAAAATAAAATCCCCAAATATAATAAATATGAGCTTAAAAGAAATGACATAAAAGAGAGTACTTAAAAAAGAAAGAGAGAGGTTGGATCCCTTACAAAAATTCTGCAGCCTAAGGACGCCACTCCAAACTTCCAAAATGGACTAATGAGAGAAAATAGGGTCTCTTCATCATATGAACATAAAAATTATAGTAAGATTAATAAAAAATAACATCCCAATCCTAAGAAAGATTAGCTTAAAAGGAATGACATAAAAGAGTGTACTTAAAAAGAAAGAGAGGGGTATGATCCCTTACCTCGTATCCGACTTGACTTGATCGTTCTTTAATCTCCTGAATAATAATCTTGAGTTAATTTATAATTTCTTAAGAACAATTTTTAAGTTCATTATTCCTTTTATATTACTTATTAACAAGTCATGAACACTATGTAATTATTTAAGTTAATATCGTTCGTTTTAACGATCATTGCTACTTGAGTAAAAAATAAACTCATTATAATTACAGGTTTGTTCAGGGGGTAAAATATCCATTATATCCAGAATTATATTAATTATTTAGATATAATATATATCATATATATCCATTATATACATGCATTTATAATATTATATAACATTTAGAGGTAAGAAATGAAATGCACCGTTCATGGAGACGGTAAGCCGTACGTACGCATGAACGCTACTTCTATTTCTATTTCATATTTAATGGAATTAAAACATAATGATACATAATAGTATTATAATTACAGTATGGTATAATATATAATATCATTAAATCTGTCCTTTATACGTACCACATATGGTATTAATGAATCAAATCACTTTGAGGGGGCGGTAGTCCGCACTTCCTAAAATGAAGATATCGTTTTTACCCATAATGGAAACCATAATGGTATTCCATAAATGAAAAATAAATAAACATAAGGAAAAGTTAAAAATATTATATATCATATATAAATATAGTGACATATTAATGGCCACCTTTGAAGGTGTTAAAAGAATATTGAATAATCATCGTTTCGTGAGGCAGAAATTCACCATCCAGAGAAACAGTAAGTTCTTTAACCATTAGATGTAGGTGTGTGTAAGTTTAGCTCAAAACCATCTTAGAAAAACATCCTAGTATATGTAAGATACTGATGTTGTTACAAAATAAATTAATAAAAAGATTTTATGGGGTTGGAGAATCAAAATAAAACAAAAGAGCACAAGTGAAGACGTTACCTTAAAATCGGGTAACTCCCTTTGGTTTGATCCAAAAGGTCTTCTTGAAGAGAGTCCTGCCTAAGGTGAGGCTTCTAGGATGAGTAGAGGGATTTGTAGAGACAAAATGATCAGATATTGGCCAAGCCAAAGGCTTGAGAGGTGTGGTAAGGTGGTAGAGGTGGGGGCCGTTTATAAGAGGAGAGGAGGGCACTCTTGGAAAGGTATAAAATGTAACTTTATTTTCAAATGTGTTTCAGATTTTAAAGGTCCCACGTTGATTTATTTCTAGGATAAGATGATAAGAGTTCGAAATCCACCCATCCAATAGGTTTTTGACATGTGTAGGTCTTAGATTTTACATTATCATTTCATTTTATTTAAATCGTTAAATAATGAGGCAATCGCTGCATCATCATGATGTCATAAATAATTTAATTTATTTAATGTCTAAAAATTATAAAAAAAATTCTATGATGTAAGAAATATTTTTATATTTACAATGACTATTTATAGTCAAAACAATGAATTGTATAACCCCATGTAAAAATTGTTTTAGTAAAACAATACATGTTTGTGTCATTTTTACATTTACTTTAAATAAAAGGCATAAATGTCATTATCTTACCCAAGTGGCTCCATGGAGTCCCAAAAATAGACCCATGGGTTATTTAGGTCGACCATGACTTATCCAATAGGGTTAAAATAAGTGTAAAAATATTTTCATTTTATTATAATATTATTTTTACCTTAAATCACACTAATTACCTTTAATCGCAATTAATAAAACTTAAAAGTTACTTTTCATCAAATTATTTTCATCCCATTGAACCACATTTTACTTAATAATGAAAATCATTTATATTGGATTTTTTAAATTCTAATCACAGAAGTGGTAAAGTTCCATTTAAACGAAAAATCAGTTTTTGTAACTACCACTTTGTGATTTCACTATTTATCAAAAATTAAGGTTTTTCAGAAAAATACCAAAAAATCACCCTAAGCTATATTTGATATTCCGAATTCAAAAATGTTGTATTTTTTAGAAAATTCATAACATATATGTTGCATTAATTAATTTTATAATTAAATCCTACTGTCAAAACAAATAGCGTGTTTTTAAGAAACAATGTCTATAAAAAGATTGACACTCGTTTATGTCGAATCTCAAAGTGATATTAATTCCAATGACCACCATTGGACTAAATGGTAAAAATATATTCTAATTTAACTTTAAAACCAATTAAAAAGATAATATAATCATATAAATAAATTATATTAAAACGAGGTTTTGAATTAAAATACAACATTTTTCACTATTCGTTAAAAAATGAACTTTATTGGACAAATACCAAAAATTTACACAAAGTAAATTTTTATGTCCTGATTCTAAAGAAGAATATTATTTTTTCAAATATAACACATAAAATTGTCAGAAAGTGGATTTAAAAGAGGTTCTCCATCAAAAGGTGGTTAATCGACCTTTTAAAGAATATTAGAATGTTTAAGCTTAAAATTGGATTCATTCGCATTTTTAATCATCTAACATTTATTATAAAAAGTAAAAATATTTTACAAACATATATAATCATTTTGTAGTTAGTTCTGTTCATTCTCGTCATTACAACGACTATGTGTTAACTACCATTGAAAATAAAATTATTTTATTATTATAGTGCAACGTAAGATTTCAAAGGAACTCGTTGGTGCGTATTGGGTAAGACATAGAGAATAGCGTTACCTTTAAATTAATATTATCATTTTATTCACAAATAGGGATAAATATAAAAATGCCATATTATATATTTACCTGGGGTGTTACACATTCTGGGCTTTAGAATCTATATCAAGCATTTTTTAATTTGTCTTAGTCCTAGATACTCCTATTTCATTAGTTACCTGAATTATTTATGTAGAAAAAATGGTCACATCCATTCAAAGAGATCTAATATGGGATCTCATATTATTTTTTTTCAGATATGGAAGTTGCTTCCATAAAAGGGAGGAACTCTACTTGCATTTAATGAATTATCCATGACATCAAAGATGGAAATATTTAACACCATCAACCTGTACCCAATGATACCACTTCAAGGATCCTGAAACACTCTAATAGGGGAGGGGTGAATCAGGGTCTCAAAATTTTCTTCTAATGTGATGGATATTATATCCACATTGGTAGGAACCTGTTAAACCTCTCTAATGAGAACAAGAAGTAAACACTCAATCACTTGCAAAGAAGAAACAAATTTTTTTACCTGGTTCACCACTAATGACTTTACAAGTATCATATACTGATAGTGTTTTAGTAATACTTAAGTCCACATATCTTACTAGCTATGAAGAATAAAATTTTGGGTGCAATCACATTTTTCCAGGAACACTGCCTTTACAATATTTTAGAGATTAATCACTACGTCCCCTAGATCACTTCAATCAACACCCCTAGATCAAGGACTCAAGATAAATTCAGAAAAAGTTTACGGACATGTAGTTCCCTTAATTTTTAATAAAGAATAAATCCTATACTATAGATAAATTCTTTGTTGAAGTCATGTTTTTACCCATAGATGTAATCCATGTTTCCATGAACTGATAGTTCATGAACCATTCCTCTGTGAATTTCACTACTCCATGTACCAACTTCACATAAAAATAGTTTTTGAATAGTTCCTCCATGAAATGAAATTCTCAACATACCACCTCTGCATACTTCCTCCACAAACCATCATCGCGTACTTCCTTCACAAACCACATCTACATATTTCTTCTTCACTGAGGACCAACTCCTCTAAAAAGTTTCTTACACAAACCATATTCCATGATTTCACCATGATTCTTGATCTATTTTCCATTATTTTCTATATTACCTTCGTAAAACCCCTTTCATAGATTGTCTTCGTGGACCACTTCTCCTTTTGCAGAAACCTCATCACGAACCTCCTCTTCTTCACAGAGTTTCCTTACCACAAACCACAATGAAATTCATTGAATTCATCTAGGATTAATATTAAATATATATTCCATTAGTTTAGGTATTATATATCCTTATATTGGAAAATAGATCTGAAAATATCACTAGTCCATTTTACTCAAATATTCCTTACCGTATAGAATTTACCAAATACTTCTTCTTCTGTGAACGGTTTTTCCATCGCGATCCTTAAACTACCTTTCTCCGTTCACAGCATCACTAATCCCCACATCATTTCTAAAAATAACGATCCACAACATGAAATATTTTCATTCCACATACTATGAACCTTCTCGTGAACCATATTTGTCCTGAAAACCATTTTTCATTCACGAACTGCATACCACCCTTTACAGTACATGTACCTCCACTATGTATAAATCATGACTTTTTTGTTTTTGATCATCAGACCACATACCTCTTATGTGGTCCAAAAACTTTCCTTCACAGCCTATGAACCATGCTTTGCAGACCCATTTGAATAAATCATTTCTTTACCAAAATAATAAACTCCATATTTTGCGGCCAATTTTTTTTTTCAATTGCTGGCAAACTGTGCCACCACAAACAATTTCTTCGGCCAGTATTGTAAGAATACGTGTCTTGAAAAATCCTTGATTTACCCAATGTGTATTGGAAACAAATAGAAATGATACATTAGTTCTAGTAAATAATACCCTTGGTTCCACTAGTTCTCCATTTTAATACATTCACCCACGACATGATGAATACATATAATGAGGCTAGGTGTGGTTACATATATATATATATATATATATATATTAAAATCCATATTCATGTAAGTGTAAATGTGTATATCCATTTAAAATAATATGTTTAAGAATTCCCATTTACAAATTTGTCCATGAAAATATGTACATAGGGAATATGAGTTCATTCATATTAGAGAATGTGAAAATGAATACATGTGTAAATATAAGATTCAAGTTACCTCTTTTTAAATCATCCCACCTTGAGCTTGAGGTAGGTTCCATTTGTGTAGAAATTTAATTCATATTCTTTAATATCTTAAGTGTATTAAAAAGTGTTGTTTAATATTTAATAGTATTTATATTCTATGAATAGTTATGTAAATGATTAGTGTGTGACTTTTTATTATTTTCCACGTTCACTATTATGTTTTGAAAAGTGTATTATTCATTAAAATTTGATTACATGCATGTTTAAGGATGATAAAAATTTTAAATACTTCAAATTGGTTTCCAGTATGGTTTTGGACATGTGATGGTTATTTGAAAATATATTGGGTGTGTGTAAAATAGTTACGAAAGTTGACTTGAATGAAAATGAGTTCATATATGATTTTAAAGAGAGGGAATTTAATTTCTTAGTGTGTTTTGAAAAATGAATGAGTTTTGGGTAAATTTTATGTTAAATGGTGATTTTCCATTTAAAATTGCGTTTCTTTGAGTTAAGAATGGTTTTAGGACTATTTTTTAAATGTGTGGAGCCTTGGTATTTCTTTTGGTATGTTAAATGGGTTGTAATTAAAAGTGTTGGGTGATTATTTTTTGTAAAAAGAAACTATTTCTTGAAATGTATTATGACTCATTTGGAACATTGAAATTGTATTATGGAAGTGGAAAACCCCTCTTTAGGATTTCCCCCTATTTAGATATGGGGTGTGTATTTAAAATATTTGATTTAAGATATATTCCTAGTAATGAAGCCTGTACATTGTATTGTTACATAAAAAGGGGGATGGACTCATATATGGAGATTTGTGGTTAGTGGTTGGATGAGTTTTTGGTTAAAGAAAATTATATTTACATATACGGTTTCATGATGAAATCTCACCAATATATGAAATATAGAACATGGGAACCCTAGGTACCTGTGTGGAAAAACAATGACTAATATGCTAGGCAGACCAATATAATCAAGGCCATGTTTCCCCTTGCTGTATTGATTTACAACACTAACTAAATATTGACATATAATTAGAGAAAACTAGAATATGGGATCTCTTCCCTCTAGTGGATCATCCACGAGGACACTTTTGGTTTTGGTTGTGTTTGATTATCACTAAGGTAGAGAGCTGTGGTTTTCACTATCCCTATTACATGGGAATTTCCCATAATTCTTGTGCTAAGATATTGATTTTAGTTTATTCATTATTGATTCCTCATTTATAAGAATCATGATTTAATATAGATTTTCTCCATTTATTTTGATTTTTTTTGCATGATTGGAAAATATTATGAAAATTTAGTAGAAAATAAATGGTTTTATTATAAATGGAAACTTTTTTACCTAAAGTTGAAATGAATAGAAAACATTATTTTTATTATGTATTATTTTTTAACTGGAATTTCTTGGGTTTCTTTTTAAACGTAAGGAATAAGTAGTAGTTTTTTTGTGCATTCATTCCAAGTTTTAACAGTCATGTACATTGATTTATTTCTTTTTTTTATCATTGGTTATTCATTTAGCTTGGTCTTAGTCACCATGGGGTGATGTCAGTTTAGTGGATGATTGTAACCCAAGGATCTGTGGATATATTGGTTGTTTTCTACAATTTCATCTACTACTATTTATCTTGTTATTATTCAATTTATATTTTTTATTTATATATTATTAATGGGATAAATCATTACCAATAGTATATTATTGATGTTGGAAACTTGTTTCCAGACTAGGAAGATCATGAATGCCTCTAAAGCCTTGTCGTGTGCTGTCTTAGTTAACTAGTTCAGGTTTGACCTGAGTTGTTTTGTGAAATCATGGTATCAAAGAAGGAACTTTTTATTTGGGATATTAGGTAGATTGGAGTAAGGATTTCTGAGGCTCAGGTGGTAGGTAGTGGGTCAGTTCTTGATCTCTACCACTCATGACGAGACTTGAGTCACCAGGGGTAGTCGGGCATTGAATATTTTTTTTGGTTTGAGTTATGTAGTTGGTTTTTTTAGTTTTATGTTATTTTTTATGTTTGGGGTGATAATGTATGTGAGTTGGTGCTACATATTAACCTTACATAGTGTATAAAACCATTTGGAACTCACATGCATGATTTAATATACTTACATAGGTTGGTGCATACTCAGTGCATTGTCTTCTGAACCATGTGGTTGGGGTATGTATGTACAATAATTCCATTTAATATTTATTTTTTATTTATGATGATTCAATCTGATTTGGGTTGGTGTGAGTGGATTCTGAAAGGAATCATATTTATGAACAGGGTCAACAGGGTGAAAAAATGGATTTTAAAAGAGAAATTGATTCAGAATTTTGAATAGTTTTGGAACATGTCAAGGAAGTGTTAATTTTTAATTTGGAAAATTCTTGTTTTTGGTGATAAAATAATATGTGTGGCCATTGGTATTCCATATGTATGTTCACATATGTTTGGGTGTGCGTGAATATTTCATGATTTTTTATGTGTGGATGATATATGTGGAAATGTGGATGAACACATATGTGATGATTTATAGGATACCATTGGTGTGTATTTAAAATCAAATATTTTAATTGAAATTACAAAGTTGTTTTTAAATGGAAAATGATTTTTATTTTGAAAGGGGGAATTTAATTTTTAAATGGGTGAATTAGGAAATGTTGGTTTCTAAAATACGATTTTGGCATTTTTTTGAGATGTTCTGGATTTTATTTAGTTGATTTTTTTTAATTTGATTTTATTTTTTGATATGTTGGTTTATGTTATTGTTATTTTGTTTAAAATGATAATTGGTCGAGCTCTAGAATAATGTTAATCAAGTTTTGTTCCCTATGTTGTTGAGACTATGCCACCCAAAAAAGACCCATAAAGTTTTTTTGGATTCTCATCTAGTCATAGGCCCTTCTCAGACACATAGAGTAGTGGTGGAGTCGATATATCCTCATTAGGTTTATATTATCTATATTCATTAGATTATATTCAAGTTTTTTTAGTGTGTTTTGGTTTTGGGAACTCTATATGTCGGGAAGGTGTGGGTTGCCTTTGGTATGATTGAAGGACCAGGATTATTCTTGTAGAATATAGTTGTTTTATTCTCATTATGAGTTTATATATTGTGGGTGATCATTAATACCAAATTAAACTGGTAGTTAATTCTTTAGGAAGTTAAGGAGATAAAAGTGTTAGAGACCATGAATGTTTGATAGGGTCAATTGAAAGTGAAGTGGAATGTTGACCATTTCAATGAGATGGTTTCCTTTTCATCATCGATATCATCGAGTGATCATTTAAAATCTCATACTTTCATGTTGGGACTCTATCTATTGTTTATGGACATGTTTTTTTGGTTTTCATAGATGATCCACATCCAGAGAGGAGTGTGCATCAATGGAACCTATTCAGATAAAGTCTCCTTGTTAGTTCCTACAATACATTTTCTATACCATTCACCTATTTTTTAAAGTATAATGGGTTTTCCATTCTAATTCATATTTATTTAATTCCTTGATGTATTGTGGAATTTGTGTCTTTTCGTGAAACTATAAAAAGGATTTCTAAATTGATGATTTTTGGCTACTGAATATGGTGAAATAGATGCTTCAGGGATCATGGTTATATCTTTAGTGAAGCTCTTCAATAGTCAAGAAATGCTGATGGTGTGGGGAACCATGGTTTACCTCCCATCTCCACCATTCGGGTATAGGCAATTAAAACATTCTTATGGCAATTTTTTTTTCATTATATGTTTCTACATTTTTCTAAAAACATGGTTGTCTTATCATCATTAATCTCTATCAGTTGTTCCATTATGGATGCAATTATATGATCAGGGGTTCGATCTTCTCCTCTTTTAATTTTTTGGATTATGTTTTGTTTTATATTTTGAACAATTCAGCAATGATCATATCATCTAGAAATTATGAATTATGGTTTTTATGGAAGCTTGGTTTTTGTTTCATTCATTTGGTTTCCCTTGTGTTACAGATTCTTTTTTGGGAGTTCTCAATTTTAGTGATGGTTGGTTCAAGATGGTCTATTTTAGGGGGGAGACCCAATGTGGATCACCCAGATTATGGTTTTCCTTACAGCTATTCGATTGTGACTCGAGAATTTAAATGTTTCACCTAAATGTTTGAGGTTTAATCTACTTCATTACGTTTCAATTTCATGATTTTCTCTTCATGTGGCTATGTAACTTCTGGGGAGAATAAAGTGTTTGTGGTGGGGATAATTGTCACACTCTGACATTGAAATATTATGTACATTAATTATTTTCATTATTTTTAGTCTTTATTTTGAGTTAATTTAGGTAGAGGGTCAAAATTTGATTTTTTATGTTCTTTATTTGTTTCAATATTATCCCGCATAATTATTAGTAAATGTGTGGTGCCCAAGTGGGTGCCTATGTGAGTTAGTGGTTTGGTGCACAACATTTGAATGGTCAGTTAAACCCTATGAAATGTGTGTTGGTTGGATCTTTGATTTCTTAGTTATGAGTGGAATTGGTTGAGAAAGGTTTTCTTGACTGTGAATCTATCCCTAAGTATCCATGCATGGGTGTATGGCCTAGGTAGTTTCCAACACATGGTTGATGCACAATTTTTGTAAACTGTGTGAAAACAGTATAGATGTCAATGAATTTAAAAAAAATATTTATTTATTGTTTTCCTTTTATTATTTTTTTCTTACCAATATTTTTACTTTCCTTTATAGGTCTCTATTCATCACAAAAACTCCCCTCCTTCCCTCCTCCATAGCCACAAATGATCCCCCATCTTGTGTGCTGATTTGTCTTCTATTTCTGGAAGATTCTTGGCCAGTTCCCCAAAGTAACACATATACTTCCATTATCTTCCACCCTTTCATCAATTTTCTCTTCCCACCAGCCTTTCCTTAATTTTTCTAAACCCTTGGATTTTTGGTGATATTATTTTTTTAATTCTATTCTCAAAATTGCGTTCATTACGCCTTTCAGGACTTTTTTCGACTAATTTAGACATTCTCCACTGAATACAATTCTTATTGGATTATTTTAGTTCTTTATCTCCTCTTGAGGATGGATTTATTCCACTTATTTATTTAGATAAATTTTTTACTTGGGTCCTTGCCGTAATTTAAGGTTCCTAGTATTTTTTTACTATGTCCTATAAATTTCTTATGGTGGTTTCGGGCCGCTGATGTTGAAGACTGGTTTTCATATGCAGAGGTTGGTAAAGATATGTGTATGTTCCCCTAGTATATATATTCACCCATGGTTGGGAGAATATATACAATGGGGCTAGGTATGAATAAATTTATATATATATATATATGTATGAAAATGGATATATGTGTAAGTGTAAAGGGGTATATTCATGTATAAGTAAATGTTTAATGACCTTCTAGTATATATTTATCCATAAAGATATGTAAATTGGGGCATATCCATAATTATAAGTGAAGTTGCATATGTATTCAAAGGGAAATGGAAGACTTGATTTTCCATATCCTAAATCATCTTACATTGATTTTTAGTTAGGTTACATATTCCTAGCACTTTAATTTAAATTCCATAATTCCTCGATTGTTTTAAAATGTTTTTTAATATTAAATATTAGTTATATTCTATGAAAAGTAATTTTGGTACATGGTGCTGGAATTTACATTATTTAACAAGTTCACTTTCACGTTTTTTCATATGTATTCTTCATTAAAATGTGCATATTTTCATATTTTAGAATGCTTAATATTTTAAATGTGTAAAATTGGATTCCAATATGGTTGTGGGTGTGTGATGGGTATTTTTAAATATATTTTTTATTGTTAAATAGTTGTGAAAGTAGACCTAAATGAAAATGGGTTATTCTTTTATTTTAAAGTGTGTTAATTTCATGTTTTATTATGTTTGGAAAATTAAATGGGGTTTTTTTTTGTGAATTCAATGTTAACTGGGGATTTTCCATTTTTAAAACGGGTTGTTTTGGGTTAAAAATGGTTTCAGGCTTGTTGTTTTTATATGTGTGTTATCATGGATATTATATTAGTCTTTTATAAGGTTTTGGAATTAAATGTAATGGGATTTTTTTTAAAAAAAATAAAGTTTTCATTATAAATAAATGAGTCCCATTTGGCACTTTGAGTTTGGTTTATGGAAGTGGAAAACCCCACTTGACACATTCCCCCATAGTTAGAGATGTGTTATGTTTTTGGTGAAGAGGCTTGTGCATTATCGTGTGACATAAAAAGGGGGATGTTCTTATGTAAGGAGATTGGTGATGAGAGGTTGGATGTGTTTTTGTGTATGCAAAAAGATATATACATATATGATTTCATGATAAAAACTCGCAACAATTCAAAATAGATCCCATGGGAAACCTAGGTACCTAGGATGGTGGACTAGGACTTGTACACAATGTGGGTAGGTAGGGTCGATGAACAGTTTCCCATAGATGGATAAACACTACAACAATAAATAAACATTGGCATATAATCGGAGACCACTAAACCTTGGGTTACATTCCCATCTAGTGGATTGTGCGTGAGGAAGCTAAGGGGTTTTGTTATATGTGATTATCATGGAGGTACGATGATCCTAGGACTGCACTGACCCTAGTACAAAGTGATTTACCATGGTTATCTTGATGTGATTTCCATTTTAGTTTTTTCTTGAATTTTTCCTTTTCTATGAAAACTATGTTTTAATCTAAATTTTTTTCTTTCATTTGGAAATTTTTATGTATTCTTGTAAACTAATTTGGAAACACGGTTGAAAATAAGTGGTTTTCATGAAAATGGAAACATTTTACTTGAGGTTTCAATGAAGGGAAAACATTATTTTTATTATCTATAATTTTCAATACATCATGTTTTTATTTTCTTATAAAATTTAATCCATAAAGAATATTTTATTCAGACATTCCTATTATGTTTTAATACTCACACTAATAGCGTTATCCTTATTTTTATCATGGATGTTGCTTCCAACTTAGTCTCAATTTCAATGGGGTGACATTTGTTTAGGGGTCAATGGTGCCAGGCTTTGTCGCATAGAGGTTTGTATAGTTTTATTTTATTTTCACAACTAGTTTTCATAATTGTATAGTTCAATTCATATTTTTTATTTATCTTCTTTTTATTGGATAAATTGTTCCAAACTACATATTCATGATACCCATCAATAGTTCTTTGCTGAGAGGATCATTAATTCCCCTCAGTGCTTGTCATGGGATGTCTTGGGAAACTGTTTTAGTGTTGACCTAGGTTGGTTTGTGACATTCCACACTTGTGAGGTATTCTTATGGTATTATTATCCAACCTGATAGGTAGCAGGATCGATTTTTATTTTCCTTAATAACAATTCTATGAAGGGTGTTATCCAAAATGTGCTTCAATGTATATGAATAAATTGTTTTATGTTCTATCAAGGTGAAAATGAATATTAAAGTTACCTATCAATCTCATGATCAAGTTATGAGAATGAAATTTTAATTCAAAGGAATCCTTAAATACCAAGGATAAAAAAATATTATCATTCCTTCAGGCTTTATGTTTGGAAGGAAACATTGAGGAAATTGTATTATGGGGATTGATAAATGTTTTAGTGCATAAATTAAGGGAATCAAGAAATTGAATGTTGATTTTTTTGGTAATAAGATATCTAAATATGTGAATTGAGAGAAATCTCAACAAAATTCACCACCCAGATGAAGTTTTTTAAATGTTCCAACTAATTCCAAGACTTGAAGGTTGATGATGTTGTTATACATCAACAAACTCTTAAAGCTAAATCTAAATGGAAATATTATGTGATAACTATTTCAAATATGGGATATGATAATTATGTTTTGAAATGTACACTTACCATGAACTATACTACATATAACATATTATTTGATTCTCAATCATAGAGAGAAGGTTCAACAAAATGAGACTAGTCCCATGGTTATGGTTTTTAGTGAAACCACCAATATAGAAAAGATATATTAAAACCTTATGATATGATAAGGAATAATCATCATGGGTTATTTTTATTAGAGTGATAGAGTTTCAATGGATGAATTATTTGGGGGGAATAATGTAACACCCTGATATTTTAAGTGATATTTCTTTTTGAAATAAATTAAATTTCATTGATATATTGCATTACAAAAATAATTTTTTACACATTTAGAAAATTAATTTGAACAAAATAACATCATTTTCCCAATAAAAATGTCAAAATTATCTTATGAATAATTTTTATATTTCTTGGAACCTTTTTATTATTTTAATGAATATGGTGAATTACATGTTTTTATTACAAACATAATACTTGTTTAATCATTTATATAGTTGAATATTTTTTTAAAATGGTTTAAAATTAAAACTAGTTCAATTATGTTATTATTAATCTAATATTTGTTTTGTGAATAAATTTCATGTTCAATTTTAATATATAAACATTTCATACTTTTGAATGATTTTTCTTTCGAAACAAGTTTTCTCATCACGTGTATGGGTTTAACATTAAATTATATTCTTTCACTTTTGTGAATTTAATTTTAAAAAATTGAATATATGTTAAAAATTATAATAATTAATATTATATAACAAGTTAAACTTAATTTTCTGTCATATTTAGTAGTAAAAATAGTAAAAAATAATTACCATGGTTAAGGATAAAATGGGTTTATTAGGGGTTAAAATAAAATGATAAGGGTTAAAATGACATAAAATTGTATCAATTGTACTTTTATAACAATAATTGTAACTTATACCATCTAATGTTTGATAATTATAAATTTTGGATACCTCTGGAATTTGAAAAATGTGGGTATAACATTTTCTTTTAAAATCATCCAACTATGTCCTCTCCCCCACATAAAAAAGGGTATACTATTTTTTCCTCTTCACACTTTCAATGGATTTTAGTTCATCCAAAACATTCTAAAATATATTTATCACTTCTCTTACCATGTCCTAGAATCCATATTTTAATTATGAAGATATCTTAAGAATGATTTTTTTCCAAACCTTAATATTTTATAAGAATAATTGTTATCATTATTAACCAATTATTATTATTTTATATAATCTTCCACATAATTAAAATATTTTTAAAACACAATAATATAAGTATATAAGTTTCAAACATATATTTTTATGATATTATTCTAATTTAATAGCATATATCCATCTCATCTTCAATCAAATGGGAAACAAAACTATCGATCGTGTGTATAACAAAGTATTGTATCACAAAACAATGTAGTTCGTTTTCAATGAAAGAATCTCACAGTTGAATATAATGATGAATTTTAATATATTAATATGATATAATGAAAACATTGAACACTTGGAGTTATAATATCACATAAAATTTCTTAGAATCAATTCCAATTCAAAATAATAACATCGATCATGTCTATGTTTGGACTACCACCTACATGATGTGATGTTATACATTATTCAATTAATTTTTACAAGGATTATAATATCTATATATTTAATGAATATATTTGATATTTATTAAAAATAATTATTCATTAATCATGATATATTATTTAACTCTATTTCATTCCAACCATTGAGTTAATAGAAATTGTGTACTTCTATACATTAGGCAAACCGTCACCTTGAACAGTGAAATTCATTTTCTATCGCTAAATTTTTTGGACGAATATAAAAATTTATATAATGAATTTATATGATATTAATATCATGATTAATATTATTCATATTTTGGAAATATAATCAATATACAAGGAACAAATCTCCGAATCCAAAATATACACAAAAAATGAAATAGTTTGGCCTAGAACATAATTTTATCAAAGAATTTATAATATATGGGAACTGAAATGTCATGAGTGAATTATATATGGTATGATAAATATGTGTATTATTTTATAATAAATAAATAATAAGAAAATGTTATTTATATAGGAATTTTAAATGTGTATTAAGAAATTCATGAATTTTGGTAAGGTCTTTTCATTTTACTTGTATTTCATGGGAAACATGCCATATTCACCCATTGATTATTTTTTTGTGGTGTATGTAATAAACAAGCATGTATTTTATAAACATTATAATTATTAATATGGGATGAAAATATCAATTTTTGGTTATTTATTCCATGGGGATTATGATTAGAAAGATACCAAGGTGGTAAAGGATTTATGTTACAATCTCATTGTATACCAGAAAATCCCAGATCTGGTTTAAGGCGGTCCTAAAAAATTAAATAAAGAAAGTGAGAAGTGTCAAGTATACATGGGAATATTACAAAAATGATTGTGCACCACCCCACACCTGTCTACCTCGACCAATGAGGCACAATAGTCTGGGGTCGTAAAAGACCACATCTCCCCAGTATCAGTGAGTGCCCGCTTTGCCAATGCATCCGCCACCTGATTAGCCTCTCAGTAGACATGTGAGACATCCACCTGCATCCGTGCGATATCACTAAGTCAACCAACCTAGTGCGGCAGTATACACCAAGGGACCTGGCGCGTATTTGTGCTCAAGGCATGGACCGTGATCTGAGAGTCAGATTCAATCCATATATGTTTCCAATTAAAATGGACAGCGTACATGATGGCACAAATCCTGGCCCAATGATCAGCTTCATACACGGTGCCAGTTCCAATGGTGTGGTGATAGCAGCCTTTAAAAAACCCACGACAGGTACGAATCACACCTCTACAACCCGATGGGCCTGGAGCACCCAACGCAGCCCCGTAAACATTTACCTTGAGGCAGGGTCCAATGGGTGGGATCCATCGAATATAATTCAGCATCCGAGGCAAGCGTGGCCGCCCCGGGACACCAATTTTACATAGAATTTGAAGGTCCACAACTACATTAGACATTGTGCCATCCTGCACACGAGATGCTGCGAAAAAATCTCTATGAATCTCTATCACTCCTTGATGAATAGTGGGGAGCAAGCCATTGAAAATAGTATCATTTTGGGCTTCCCAAAGGTCTCCAACAACCGCGACAATTGCAGTCAAAAACAGATTAATAATCAGCTCGCTGAACCTGCCATGGGAAGCAGCAGATAACACTTGACCAACCGGCCCACGGGTGTCGACAATCACCCCAAACACAGAACTGATGTATTCCCAATGTTTCTTTGCATGTGAGCAACCCACAAAAACATGTTGAACTGATTCCTCATCAGCAATACACAATCTCATTGTATATTATAATTTTTTATGATTATGTTTTCAAATGATGAAATATTTCGATCTATCATGCATGAATCTACCAAATTTTACACTCTAATAATTATTTTAGAAAAATATATTATTTACTTTCATTTTATTATCTTTATGTACATAATATAATAAAAACATTTTTATGATAATTTTCTTTTATTATTCTTTTCGGTGGACAACACTTTTTCTTCCATGTATTTGTTCTCTAAAAATATTTAAGAATTTTTATAATGATATAAAATGATGGTTTAACATAATTTTAACCATTGATTTAATTTTTATAAAATTGTTTAAACAGAATAATCCCCCCACTAATGAGATACGTTTTAATTTCAACTGAAAATTTGAAATGGATCATTGTATTACGGTGTACTACATAAATATTATTTTTCACTGTCATGACCGATCAATAATTAAAATATTCATTTAAATGTTTCCAAGGTTATTTTATTAGAAAATATATCATCAAATTTTGAGAAATGTATAGATTTTAAATACATGATTTCAAAATGGAAAGGATGCCTTCATCAAGAAATGTTCCATGTTATATTTCAAAATTATTTTCCATCTATATTGAAATACATTTATTTTTCATTTTATTTAACAGGGTTATAATCCAATAATATATACATTATTTTTTCCTAGTATTTTATATGTTTATTATGAAATTATATTTATGAATCTTCTTCATTTTTCCAATGGTTATGATATGATGGAATGATGAAATTTTGATGAAAACTATTTCTTTACCATGGAATATGCTATGATAAAATGTTTAAGAAACAAAATTATTTTCATGACATTTAATTTGTTGAATTTTTTGTGGTCTGGTAGAACAAAAATGTATCATTTTAATTATATGATAGATGGGACCTATATCTCCCACCAATGAATTGGTGAACAATTGGTATCTCATGAGATAAATAGGAATGGAATGGGTAGTGAACCTAGTTCAGTAGGGGAATCTATCCACTATGATAACATTTATATGGAACTTTTACTACTATGATGGTATGATGAGTCATCCCAATCCATCATTTAATCCGTGAAAGTGAGCCACTACTATGAAAGAAATGATTTATTATTATTATATATATATCAGAAATCTATGTATTACACTAAATTTATGTTCCCATAGATCATGTTCTTTGATTCCTTTATGATTAATGTCTTATTAAAATCTAATCAATATTCCATGATTCAATATTATAATCATTGATATTTAGTGTAAGGTTTTAAAATTTTAAGCTAGTGTTCTTATACCATTATCTTAATGTTATTCTTATGTGATTATTTATATCTACCATATTTACACTTAATGATCATCTAACCCAACAATTTCATATTTTTCTATTCCATAGGTTATGATGAAAGGTATTATTTATCATTTCCTATTAAGGGTTCTAGTTATGATGAATTTTTTGGGAGATAATGTAAAGTTATTATGAACCAGTATTTTATGTTTCCAGGTTTCCAAGGGCACTATAACTATATGAAAATGTAATGGTTCATTCTGTTAAGTCATGAATATTTAAATATCAAAAATTAATATCTATTAATGAGAGCTTCAGTTAATTATAGGAACATTTCATCTCTTGAATTTAATTTTTAATTAAAAACATCAATCATAATAATTCATTGTGATATTTATATTAATATATAATCTCTCACCATTCATTTCTTGCTTGGTATTTAATTATCATTCAAATGATTGTTTATCCAATATAAATATTTAGAGTCTCCAATAAAATATTCAAACTTTTATTTTAACAAATAATTAAAAATATGGTTGAACCCATATAATTTTCTAATTCTAGACTGACTCTTATAAAGTGGAAATCAACAGATATAATGTTCCCACTATCTATTCCGAACACCCAAATGACTCTACAAAACATTAATCTTACTCTTTTGATGTTCAATATGACTCTTAAATATCACCCACTAATTCATTCAATGCTATTTCATACTTATTTTATATTTGGGATTAATCTTTCTAACTCTTAATGACACTTTTGATGTTACACCAAGCACATATGAAGTCCATAAAAAAAATCTAATAAAACATAAATTTTTATTGTGTGTTAATAAATTCTACAATTAGTACAATAAAATTCACAAATAGTTTTTAAACCCTCTTTATCACCCCAAATAATTACAATTATCATCATCATTGAACTCAAAATTTCATGTTCATATTACGTGGATTTTAATATAATTTTTTCATTGAAAAAAATAGAACATATCCACATTAGATCTATCTAAAATAATTTATCAAGGTGATTTCAATATTGTAGAGGAAATTTTTTAATATAAAATTACAAAAACTTCTTCTTGATTTTTCCATAATCTCCCCAGGATCATCTTCCAATAAAACATCACATAACTAAAAACTTGAGATCAATTATTTCCCCATTTGGATTTTATTTCTAACCAAGGTACAAAAATCACCATTAACCATCATCAAATATATAAATGATTTATCATCCGGTAATTCTAACACACCTTCAGTGAAATCAGTTTAAGAAAAAATAATAATTAATAACAAGATCATGTTGTTCCTATGGAATGTGATCTATATTCAACAATTTCAATAATCATCTTCCTAATTCTTCTTTATGAAATGGAACCACATGATAATTCAAATGATAAGAAACACTTATTCAATATACACATCATCATCACATGTGTGAATACATATTACTTCAAAAAATACATCGTCATCATAAGAAATAAATCAACAACAGAAAAGTTATGTCTTAGGAACAAGTTATTGAAACAATTACTACATTAAATACATCATAAATATTAAAACCGTTCAGACATGAAAAATTAAGAATTAACATAACTTCCCTTTTAATAACAACTAATAAAATATATTTTCCCACTAAATAATATATTTTTCCTCTATTCTGGAAATAAAAAATTTGATTGGATTCTATAAAAATAATTAATCCAACTTTTTAAATATATTAATGGAATAACATTAAGATATTTTTGTCTTATTTTTTATCTTAATTGAAAATAACACCCATAAATAGGATAATATAGGGGATTGAAAAAAAATACCTTATAATTTAATGTGTAAAGGCTAATAATTCATTTTATACCTAAAAATCATTATATTGAAATCCATTTTAACTAAAATCATTTGTTATATAACTTGTTATTTTTTAACTAACACATCATAATAGGAGTTCACATTTCATTCTAACCTTTATTCCTATTAAATGATGAAACTTCCTTCTTCATGAGGTATTAGAAATTTTCATTTTCAATATATTTATACAATCTTAAAAAAATTGAATATCATTATTCATCTATCGTTTTCTAATATATTTTGATATATATCACATATTTATAATTATTCATTTTTAGTCAGGTTTCTCTACTATGTTGAAAATCTATAATCTCTAAATTCATCATATTGTCTCCAAAATTCTTCTCACTATGAATATTATTATTCTTCATAGTCTCACCAATATAATAAATTATTCCTTAAGTAAATTTTCCTCATAAAAAATTAAATTCCACCATAAAAATTCATCATAATATATATTTTATTTCCAAATAAAACACTATGACCATCATCCCATAGCTTTGATACACATATAAAATTATGTTTCTACCCAACAATAAACATTGGTATCTTCAATTCCTATTTATCTTCTTCTATGACTTTTGAACCAATACCTTTTTTATTGAGCTTCCAATATCTTATAATGTTATCAATGGTTTCTTAAACTTCTCACCATTATCCAATAGATTTATATCTCTTATAATATGCTATATCATCAATTATCTAAGATTTTGGGAAATTCATTTCCTGATCCATTATGTTCAACTTTATTTATCCAAGTGACATATTTTTATTTAATAATATTCCTGGAATAAAATTGAATATTATAATTTAATAAGTCTAAGAAGATAATTTGATAATAAATTTTTCTTCATTGTGTCTTTTATGGTCACATCTTTCATAAAAGTCTTTGTGAATATCAAACTTATAATGTTATTTCTATCAATAATCTCCAATCTATTAATAGTGTTTAATACTTTCAAATAAATGAATCTCTGTAAAATAATTCATTCCAAACAACCTATGAGTTTTATAAAATTTTTATTTAAATTAAAACATCATTTCAAAATTATTTAAGACACCAGAAGGCCAACATTAACCATAAAAGGCATACTTTACTATGAAGACAGTTTTCTATCATGATTTAGCCACATAAATTACATCAATTCCACAACCGTTAATCATGGATCCTATTAATGAACCAAAATTTTAGTGAAATCCTTACCCCTTTCTATTCATTATAAAACTGTTTACAATATTTTTAGGTTTTTAGATGTCTTTTCATTAATGTTGACGTTCCCTAAATTTCATGATTTTTGAGAATCACATGGTTTTTCTAAAATCTTGGTCTCCATCAAAGTATTCTTATTCTCAAACTCTTTACTAAAATTTTTAGATATGTTATTTATTTTTTAATTTGATTTTTTCCTTATTTATCCATATTAAATTTTTCATATTCTCCTACTTCTAAAATATAATTTTAACATCTAAATTTTAACATGTTTATTTCTTTTTCGAATTCAACAAGATTTTTGTTGAACAATTTAAATGTATTTTTAGTTGTTCTTCATTCATAATTCTATTAAAATTTCATTTTTATTATAATCATCAATAACTTTATATAGGTAATCAATTTAATTTATAAATTTGAATTTTTATTTTGTAAAAACACACTCAAAATCCTTGAAAAAAGTATTATCCTTTATCAATCATTTGATCTCCTTCTCCAATTTAGTGATCATTAAGAAACACTATTTTTGTTAATTATTTATTTTAAACTCCATATTATTATTTTTATATTTTATAAAGTAGTTTAAACATTCATCATTATTGATGTTACACATGGGAATTTATTTTATTCACGATTGTACTAAACAATTTTTCATTTTCTTCACTAGTTAATAATATTTCCATATATAATGAAAAAAATACTATCACCACATATAAATAAATTTTTATTCATCTTGAATTTAGCTAAATTATAAAATTTATCTATTGAATAATTTATTTTATCTAACTAATTTATTGAATAAATTTACATCTCAAACTTATTTTATATTCATGTAACCTTCTACTAGTTATATATAGTGTGCAGTGAAATTTCCAATACTCCTAAAACTGAAACCCATTAAATCCAAATTCCCAACATATGAACATTTTCATTTTATCATAACTCATTAAATTAAATGAATTATTTTGTAAAATTTCACTTCAAAATATCCATTATCAATAGAATAGATGTATTTTTCTTTAATAGTAACTTTCTTCAACTTCTCATGTTTTGAGGCTGTAAAATATGTATTTTTCTATTCCTTAACCTTATTCTTGACAACAATTTATTTTCTCATTTAATATTTAATTGAAATTAATTCTATGTTATTAAGATGAATTTTATCTAGTTTATTATCTTCTAAATCGAAAACCATTGCATCATACATATCAAGTCTGATTTGTCGGTCAGAATGGCCCGAAGGCCTTCATTTTTTATTAATTTTGATGATACACCTTTCAAGGGTTGAGGTGGAACCCTTAAAATGCCCAAAGGCAGAGACAATTACTGACCCATAGGTCTTAGATGAATCACCCCGACAAGACAACTTGTAACTGCTCCTCCCCAGCATATGTCATGATATCAGCACTCAACCTTCACAGGGCTAGTCGGATAGCTATCCTATGCAAAGCTACATAGGCCCGGTACTGATGGAAAATCCATACCCTCTCATTCATCCAATTCCAGTTAACTCTTCTCCAGTGAATGTTCCTACCCTGAATCCTCCTCTAATTCCTTGTTCCTTAAAATCAGACTGGTACATCTGCATTTCATGTGGCCCGAAGGCCTTGGGTTGGCCCAAAGGACTTAAGGTGGCCAGAAGGCTTTGAGAATCAACTGGCCCGAAGGCCTTGGGTTGCCCTAACGCCTTGCAATACCCGAGGACCAAACTAGTGGCCCAAATGCCCAAATGGATGAATAGTTATGACTACTACAGTATAGAATAGTACATGCTAAAGTACTGCTACAATACCCCTAAAAGTATGCCTCCACAAGGATTTGATCTCGGGTCTCTTGAATAGACCTAGTGAGTCCTCACCAACTGGGCTGAGGATCTTGTGCACATGTTTGATTTGTATGATCTTTTATGTCACTACATCATCTTATATATTCTCACTAAAGAATATAATATATCTTAATTCCTAATTAAAAATTATGAAGAATAACTCCATATATTTGTTATCTTAACTCCAAATCTTCTTTATATTTCATCCTAAAAAATAGTACCCTTTTTAATTTCCACATTTTTTTACATTCATATATGTCCTCATGCTTATCCAATATTCCATTTTATGTTTTTTTTCTTTAACATTCAGAATCTTAATATCTGAAAAGGATGAAAAAATACATTATTAGCTTGTATATAATCAACTAGATTCTTATAGTATTCTTTTTTCAGGGAATTATTTCCATATTGGGGATTTTATCCCTAATTTATAGCATCCAAAATATCTTGAAAATTTAATAAAATATATGATAACATCTAGTATATCATATATAAGATAACCTTTCCCATAAAATATTTTAACACATATTTTATTCAATATTTTAATATTATCCATTGTAGATTATATAAATTAGTTATAACTTCAATCAGATAGATACTATAAACTTCAAATTTAAAAAAAAACAGATAAAAATAATGGTAATTGATGCTCTATTATAACTTGTAATATAACTAGATGGATGTTTAGAAGATCACTAAATGATGTGATGGGGTGATTTTTTGACCTATATTATTTTTATGTTTCTTTTAAAAAAACATTACATATTTTATCATACAGTATTATTTTTTTATACACACAATAATGCACACCAACATAGGAAACCAAAGATGATTTAAAAGGTTTACCTCTCAAAATTAGAAGCATAATCTTTATGGTCATTTGAAATTTACCAAAGTCACACAACCTAGTAGGATAAACATTTAGTTAGAAGAATTCATTGTAGATTATTGATATTCACATTTTACACATCTCCCGAAAATTCTTTGTTATATCCAATAAACTTGTAAATCCCAAAAATTACATTGAAAAATGTTTTGTAATAGCTGAAGTGTCTTATTTTGATAACATTTTTTCAAGTTATTGAGTGCACAAAGTTCTTTTTTCTCTTCTATTCAGAAAATGTCTAAATTCCCACATTAATATTCATGCATTACACAAAATTAATCATCTCCATTCACTATTTTCATTTTCATTATCAGTAAATCATTACCATAAATACAATAGTAATAACTTCTTGTACATAACTTTCCCTTCTGTGAACTTCATGAACAACTAATATCTTCTTTCAGAAAATAATGTTGGTAATATATTTTTGGATATTTTCACTCAAAGTTTACACTTATTATTAAAAATATATATTAATTGAGATTCATGAACATATTTTACCACTATTTATCCTTATTTTTAATAATTTTGACAACAATAAAATTGTTATTCATATTTATATTTAAATTTACAAGAATACATGACCTTTAGATCTTTAGGATATAAAAAATATCATGGTCTCTCATTAATTATTAAAATTATATGTAAATAAAGATCATCTAATAACATTATAGGGAAAATGTTGTTTCCAACTACTCCCCTAACATCATTTGCATTCATAATGAATTTTTTTATTGAATAAAGACTATTTATTTTATCTCAATCTATTTGTATCACTAATCGTGTATTTAATAAATCACAATATATTTATAATTTGAATATTTACACACTACATTACCTGATTTAAATTCAAGAATAACTTCAAGAATCAAAATAATCACTTAAGATATTTTTTTAATAAAATAATTTCTCATCATGCAACACTTGATTCATATTTTATTTTCCTTAAAATGATTTATGATTCAATATAATAAATTACATTCACCACTAAAATTTTGAAACAATTATATTGAAAATACAAGAAAATATGGTTTAATCTAATTATATATTTTGAATTGGTTTTCAAAAGTATTAATAAGCACATTAAAATTCCCAAATAACCCATATTAACCCCACAAAGACTCATCCAACTATTAGTTTTAAACTTTTGAATTTTAATATAACTCATATAATGTACCCAATAATTCATCCAAAGTCACCCTTAACATACATGAGTTCTGGGATGACTCATCTGAACTTATAAAGACTCTTTAAAATTTATTATTTACACTTAAAATTCCATATACATATTTTTTTTCAAAAAAAATCTAATTGGAAACATCTTCATAATTCATAGAATTAATTCAAAACACTTAAAGACATTGTTCAGTCCCCTCCATTTCATCAATAAACAACATCAAACATCCCCCATCCTTCAGATCACATATTCACCTATATGTTATGTGAGTCTAATTATGAGCAATGGATTAATAAAATAACCCAATATACGATACCAACATCAATCCTCTTCAAAATAACTTCTTGATATAATTTCAATATTATATAGGAACTTTTCCAATCATCAATCACAAAATCTTTGTCTTGGGTTGTAAAAAATATACGCCAATATCTTATTCATATAAAACATTTAAAAAAATAGGAAATGGTCCTAAAAACAGATTTATTAATATCTATTAGCTTTTATAATATTGGATTATAATCATTAATTAATCTTATATTAGTAACGTTTTCTTCATTTTCATCATCATATGTTTGTAATATTGATTGTTTCATACAATATTCATAATTATGGTGTTCATCCCCAATCAATGATACCATGTTAATCAATGCAAAATATTTCAGTATAGTTTAATAATTATGGTTCAGTTATTCATTATTTCTCACATTCATTTGATGGAAATTTGGGATACAATTCCTCATAATGGAGTCCATATAGAGCATGTTTTAGGTATATTATTGGTAACAACAAGTTACATTATAATGAACATACATTTTCTTTTTTCACACATAAAAAACCATATTCATTACAAAAATCAATAATTAATATCATATATTACCAGAATTCATGTCGTTATACTTATTTGAGATTAAAACTATGATGGTGGTATATCATTGATCATATGAATGTTTTAATTTTTCTAAACAAGAACATTTTATACTAGTGAATGAGTAAAATATTAGATTTATATAATAGTATTAACTCTTTTTATTAAGTTTAATGTTGTTAATATTACATAATTACATTGTAGGATGACATTTATAAATATTCAAGGTGATAAATTAATTGAAATTTATTGTTATGAACGTGATATTTTTATGAATTATCTTTATCTTAAAATAGGCCACTTCAAAATAAGGGATATATGTTTCTTTCTTGTACTAAGAAGCTACGAAAAATCTAAGAAATATTTTACATAAGGAAAATGGTATGTTATTTATTGGATAACCTATTGGTTTGATGTTCTTTGTATGGGTAGAGGCAATGTCTTTTTATATGTGAGTTTTGAGTCACAATTCAATAAATATTCATTTAATAAGGTATAAGGTTATCGTATTAAAGAGAAAGTGAATTAAAAATGAATAAATAATTTATATGTGTTATTTATAACCTCATAATATATATATATATATATAAGGTTTCATGATATTTTAAGTCTTTGAAACTTATTTTAACCCTAATTATATTATTTTACCTTTACTATGGTAACAAAATTGTTACATCAGTAACTTATTTTTAAATCTAAAAATGAAATCAAACTTATTAAAAAATATCAAGATGATGATGTTTTAAAATATGAATTAAATTTATATATAATTAAATTTATGAATATAAAAACTATAATTTTTACTTGAAAACATAATATATATCGGAAATTTATCATTATATAAAAATCACTATGTAAAAATTAAGTGTTATCAGTATTGTTTTATATAAATTTAAAATTAATTAATTGTTATAATTTTTGTTTTATGTTATAAAATAACCTTTGATTCAACATTAAAAAGTGACCAATTTATTTTATAAGGATAAAAATACATAATACATAAAATATTGTTCTTGGAAAAACATTATTTTTATCAATAAATATTTTTAACCACATATTATTAACAATAATTATTCATCATTATCTATTTAATTTTATGAATCAAATTTTATGAAGATACTTATTAGTGTTTTATAATTAAATAAAATAAATAAATAAATAACAATAATATGTAACACATAAAATATATTTCTAAAATAAAATATTTTAAAAGAATATTGTATTCTTATTTCATTACAAAATCATTTTTCATTTTTTTATTTATATTATTTTTGAATTTAAAATATTACACTTGGGATATACCAAATGTCCATATATCAAATATACATATTTCCCTTGCCATATATTCAATTAACCATATTTCCAATGAATATATATATATATATATAATAACCATATTTCATTATTTTATATACCCATACATATATAATAAAAACCATTAATTCAATTAACTTACTTCTCTATCAACATGTCTACTTTGTGTTTCATTCATTTCCTTATTTCAATCCTGGATATGATATTCATGGGAAACCATAAATATAAATACTTCATGTTCATGCAATATTTACTTACATGGGGTTTTTACCTATTATAATTCTCGTAATGACGTTTTATATTATATTCTTCTAATGTGTTAACGTTTATCTCATGTTTAAATATATTATTTCTATAAAATTTATTTATATTCATTTTAGTTCGGTGTTTTGTGTAAAATAATTTAATGAATACATTATTTATTTATAGGAAATATATAGTACGATCATGGTATATGGAATGAGTCATGTTATCATTATATAAGAAGGTACACCTACAATGCATTTCCTTAAGGAGAATTAGTAAGGTATTTGATAACCCCCATGATACATGGGACTAAATATCTAAAATTGAGACCAAAATATGAAGGACCTTACTCTATAAACAAAATCTACTCCAATAATGTGTACTCATTAATTATAATGAATAGAGACTACATCATGCCCAACACTAATGACTATTTTATGAAGAAATTATTTTCATAACATCATGTTTGGTTTCTAATACCAATAAAAATTACTCTATAATTAATGGAAAAGGGACCACACCATATTAACTTAAAATATGAGTCAAGTGATTTCTTGTCACAAGGATCTAAACTACTAGACGTTAGCTCTATCTTTAAAGAACATAAGAATTATAGAATAGACCATTCTATGATACCATACTTTATAATTTATTATATAAATCATTTTAATCACCCAAATATATGATTATTTGTCCAAAAGCATATAATAAGGTATAATATACCAATTTAGACCTCGTCATATGATGTTAAAATACCTGAAAAATTGAATATGCAATATGATTATTAACTATTTGAAAGATCTGTTATATGGTACCTAGATTAATAATTCCATTATCATCTATAATAGCATGACATATAAAATATTACCTTTTCTTTCCCTAATAATTAGATGGTTATGGTTATAGTAGCTAGGAGTACTATCATGGTTCGCCTAACCTACCACCAAAACTAACCCCTTCTGAGTATAAGGGGGGATTTATCCCTAATAAGTCAAGATATATAGTGATTATATAATATCAATTTCATGACCAAGCAATAATATCCATTTTCATAACTAATTTTTATCTTGGGATGAGGTAGTTAATAATTTGATGAATTATTTTTACCTTCTCTCCCACCAGAACAACCATGCATTTTACTCTTCTTCTATTATACATGATCCAAATTAGTACATATAGATTCTATACTAAAGAACCATCCATGACATGATTTGGGTTAATAAAGTATATATAGTGATACCTTGAACACCTATACTAGGACCAATTTGAATTCCTATCAATTTGAAACCCAATTTATCTTTTTATAAGAATAGTCATTCATGTTAGTTTTTAACCAAAAACCCATAGGATAAGACATTCTAAGAAAAATTCATGGGGTTTTTCCTACTATCTGGATATATATAGTGATAATCAAATCAATTTTCTTAACACTATTAAAAAATTCATTTTGATACCACACTTATTCATAGTGTTTGAAACATTATTAATTCATAATGGGTTTTATTTAACCCCTTATAAATCACCAAAAGGTTATTTAATATTATACATGATCTAAATATGTGAAGTAATCCCTTTATAAATGTATTTTTTAAATGACCCAAAATTGGATGACTTTGACACTTTTTCACATGATGTTAAACTGTATGACATAAGATCCATATAGTAAGACCTTAAATTTATTAAAGTGGTCGGTTCTATTTTAATCAAACTCGCTACAAGAGAGTTGGATCCATTTAATATTGTTATGTGTATGATTTCTATCCAAAAAAAATCAATAGGTTATGAATCCCCCAGTCTTATGGTGGATCGAATCTCTTACCTTAAATATAAATCAAGGAGACTCCTTTGGTTCCAATCCCACACTAAAATAAAAAAATTCAACTTTACCTCATATAATATGGTTCTACAAAGAGATAATTTTTATTATGAACTATAAGTTTCATGATTACTATCATTGCAGGAATTGTATTTAAATTTACAATTTTTATTAAGTGACTGGATTTAAATCCTATTCGATTTACTCTAGGTGTTAAGTCTCTTACATATTCATGTCGGGTGCCTTATAACCACTGAAAAATATAATTAATCTGACCAATGTTTTCAAATATATGAGATATTTTTATAATGAAGCATTTACTAAAATTAATTAATGGATTTATTCCATTCATTTCGAGATGCTTTGTGATTCTTGATCAATATATTTCATTCCCAACAATAAATTTTTACCTATTTTTACACCGATTCAAAACTATATTAAAACAAAACCATGATTATCTTTGGACTAGATTTTCCTATTCACTTTTGGAATCTCCCTATTCCATAAAATACACTTCACACCTTGAGTATTTGAGATCACTATATATCTTTATTGGATACAAGTAAAGATTTTATTTAGTTCAATGTGACATATCTTCTAAGTAATGATATATGTTCCATGATATTCAATACTTCCAACCACAATAATGGTTTATTTGTGAGGTGAAGGTACTCTAACCCCAAGCACCCTTGAAAATATATCCACAAAACCCATTATACAACAGTTATTCAGTGGTTATCTTTAATATACATTCCCATATCATCATTTCCTATATGGATACCTCTTTGAGATGGGCTATATTAGCATTGGGATATCAATTCATGTCCAGTTAATTCCATTTCATTGTATTAAATATATCCTCTTCGTTTGGTAAAATATATGAAACCTTAAACCTCATAAATCATTAGTCTAACCACTACAACATCAAATTTTGTGAGCCTCCCCATGAGGTAGTATATAGTATCATTAATCTCTCTATTAATGAAGCGTTTTATTCTCCATATCGAGATACACCCACACATAAATTGGCCAATGTTTTTTGAACATAAACCCTATCAACATTGGGTCAATGTTTTGTGACATTAAACCCAAAATACATTTGGTCAAAGCAGTAAAACTTTAAAATATGTGTACCAAGTTATGATATGTCTTATACTATTATTTGGGTCTTTATTTATGTCATATTTTCTTTTTTATTCATGTATATACCAGCTCACCATTTTGGAAAAACCCTCTAACATTAATATCTATTTATAGTAGCTCAACACTGTATGATCATAAAATTCACCACCTAATGATCCATGTTTAATGTACCATAAATTTAAAATGAAAAAATGGAAAAAAATTAGGTTGAAACTCCAAAATGTGAGACCTAAGAAAAGAACCACTCACTAAGACACCCTCTATAAAAATATAGGGAAACATAAGAGCATAAATAAAAGAGAGAAAATTAGTGTAGTCCCAAACATTTTTCATTAGAAATGTAAAGAAATGATTATTGGATGCACCGGTCTAGGTAAAAGTTACATAAGATGTTGTGGATCTAGCAACCACATTAATTTTCAAGTTATCTTATGTTATATCCCTTTACCAGGAGAATGTGTTCAATATATAGTAAAATAAAATTTAGAGTGCTCAAAATCTTCTTCAATTTCATTTTCTACATAAAAATACATTATTTATCAATTGTTTGAATCATTAAAAACAATTCATCAGTATTTATAATTAACATATTCAGCTCCAACAAAAACCCCTACTTGGTTATAAAATACACGACACTATATTCTAAACCTCCAACCAAAAAGATGGTATCATCTTTAGGAGAAGTTACTCTAATCATAATATACCATGAAAACATTGAAGTGGGATATTTTAATCAAATTTTATCATATATAATCCCCTACATATTTTTTTCATCCCACTATTTCAAGTTTTAAATGTGAACAATTATTATTTTCAAAATCCCATATTTTATCTATTTATGTTTATATGATTACCCATGATGTTAATTTTTTTTCCAAATACCTAATTTCAACTAAATAATATGGCCTCCAATTATTGAAACTATAGTACTCATCATGGGACTATAAAAAACATGATATAATAGGATGATCATGAAGGCACTAAATATAACACATTGAATAAAGAATAAACCAAAATTACATTATTTATAATAGGGATTTCAATTTCTTAAATTTCCATATTCTTTTATATTTATATTTTTATATAATTAGAAAAATAATTACATATAAAAGTATACACTTAAAAAAAATTAATTTCTTCCATAATAGTGCATTATGTTTACATGCCTATTTAATTCGATACACATTTTCTTCTTTTAAAATAAATCCAAAGTTAAATTTTATGTATTTTTGTGGTACAATAGATTCAACAGATCCTTTAACAACAAATTGAAAATTTGGGTGAGAAAATCAAACTTTATTAAGGGATATAATAATAAAATAAACCCATTAGTCCACTGATTATCATGAAATCCAATGTAAATGTTTACTTTTTAAAAATAAAACATTCACCACATAAATTCAAAATATCCTTATGTGAAAATAAACCATAACTCAAAAAATTCATTGGAATTACATTTGAAAAATATAGTACCATGAAGTAAAAATTAGGTGTATGTGGAATCATGAATAAATTCCTTAAGAAAACAACCATAAAATATTTAAAGATTATAAAAATATTCTTTCATAGTAAAATACAAATATTTCTATAAAACCCATTAAAAATAATGGAATACGTATCCAGTAAAATCATATTTCTAAACCAAGTTTAATAATGTTTAAACCTTGTTAGAAATTATTATGGATTAGTTAACTTCATTGGTGTACCATAACTGGTTATCTCCATCATTTTTTATCTTTAAAGACTGTTCAGTACCAAATGCACTAGAGAGCTCTATCAAGATCACCCATAATCATGAGGTATATCATCATCACATATAAACATATATAATTTTAATATACCATATCATGAAAAAGTTTATTATAATTTCACATTTTCATTCTATAACCATTGATAAAATCATTTTCAATGCCTAAGTAAATTGATTTCCAATTTCGTATAAATATGAGGAAAATTTTAATATTTGAATTAAAAATACTAAAAATAAACAATGAAAAGAAGTATGGGAATATGATATAATTTGAAATAAAAGTATAACATATAGTGTAATCCTAATAATGAATAATTACTTTGATAGTTTTCAAATACGATCAATCCATATACTTTAAAAATATTTTTTTTCATGTTTTTAAAAAAATGAACTCAACCTAAATAGAAAACTCTCAAAATATTGTATTTAAAAATATTTGGGCACATCCAAGAATGTTGAACATGATTCAATAAATAAAATACAAATAAACCGCTGTACTAGAGACATGACCATGTGACCACTCCTCAAACTCCTCATCACCCTTACCACCCTAACTGAGCATAGCAGAAAATGGTTATATTTAAAACAATCTAATGTAGGTAAAATATATTTATAAATTAACTTTAATTTTATATTATGTATAAATGAGAACTGTTTTTAATCATTGTAGATTCAAAGGATATGGATGAGAAATATTTGAATAGAATACATTAAAAAAATATGTTAATGAAAACTCATTTACCATAAGTCCCATATAGTTTTGCATGATATATAACTCTAGAATAATAAAATTATATATTATTTTAGTTGTTATTAACCATTTTAAATTCCCATATGAAATTATTATTTCTATTATTTCTTTTATTACAATAAATTATTCGGTTACTAAAATTGTTAAGTTCACATTGGTCAAAAACATTAGTATCTTGATCGTGGTCCAAGTAGACTTTAATATACCATATTTAGAATTATAAAATTATTATTATTATTATATTTATATATAATGTATAATTTTATTACATCCATTTATGTTGATCATGAAAAAGGAATCACATTATTTCATAGAGAAAATAATCCATATGTATGCACGAGTGGAATTTTCAATTTTCATCTAGGTGGAAATGAAATAAATTAAATAATATTATAATTTAAGAGAATAATAATTATTTTTTGAAGGTAATATTTATTAATTATTAAAATTTTTTTACAGTCCATTTGAATCAGAAATAAAAAATGAAACACATCGCTCTGCGGAGGTTGTTGTCCACACGTACGCAAGAGCGATATCATCATTTTTCAATATATATTCATATAATAATATAAGTAATATATCATCATTATAGAATCATAATTCATTCATAAATACCTTACATAGTTATTTAATCCATTATTTTAATAGTCCATATGGGACAGTGAGGAAAAATAAAACACATGGCTTCGTGGAGGGGGTAGTCCACACGTACATGTAAATGATGGTTTAATTTCTGATAGGATGAAAAAAGGGATGAGAAATAGATGTGACATAAAAATAAAAACATTTCAATATATTTATGATTCTTATGTTATTATATCATCATGATTAATGAGTTTTTGAAGGAGTTATAATAATAAATAAACATGAAGAAACTTGGTTAAGTGTTAGGTATCTTCTTTGAAACCCTTGTGTGGATTACACAGTAGGCCATCTAGGATTGGTGATTTGGTGAGACTATTACATCTAGGGAATAAGTTCTGATATAGGTAAGGTATGTTTTATGTAATTGGTCGAGATTAAAGGATTAATGTTGGTTATTATGTGAGGAGATGTGGTTTTATTTTCTTAGTGAGGGGAGTGACATGAATAATTGGTCAGTGATTTTAAATAACATTAAGTCACATTTGTGGTACAGTGGAAGAAAAAAATATTTTAATATAAATTTATAAGGGTGAAATAAATCTGTATAAAAAATAATTAAGAAAATTTTTGGACCTTATCACAATGTTTATATCTTAATTAAACTATTTTAACCTTTTACTACGGTGATAACATTTTTTACAGGGGTTAATATTCCTTATGTCCAATAATAACATTTAATTAATTTCTAAATTTCATCATCCTTATTAAAAATATGAAATTAATTTTTTATTTTTTATTTTTGTATTTAGAAGAAATAAAATTTAATATAATTTCACAAAATAAAAATAAAAATAGTGTTTTTTAAAACCACATTTTAAGCATAAAAATATATTGTACAAAAAATATCATATATTACTAATTCCAATGGAATTAATTATATTATTTTAAAATTAATGGATCTTATATTAATTTTAAATCAATAAAAAATATAATGTGACTTCTAAATTACTTAATTTATTGAAAATAAATAATAGTTTTTCGAAATATTATATTTTTACCTATTTAGTCAAAAATAATTTTTTAGAAAACTTCAAATAAAAACTCCCAAAACTAAAATTGAAATTATAAAAAAATAATTTCTATATTATAAAATTAAATATTTAATATTTATAAATATATCTTTGATAAAATAGTGATAATTCATGAAAAATTGTTATAAAAATATACATTTTTGCAATTGAAAAATTACTTATAATTGGCATAGTGAACATGAATCCATAAAATATAATCATGAATAATGTTATGAAAAGTATTTTATTTATTATTATAATTACATAGGGTCCCACATTCTTCCCCCTTTATGAAATTGCTTCCAAAAAATTTATTTCATTACTTGAACTTGTGTTTGCATTTTTCTATCATACATTTTTCCAATTCTGATGTGACATGTTAAATCTTATGGTTCGTAAAAATAACCCTGTATAAGTGAATAAAATTTTTGAAAAAAAATCTTCTCTCTATAATATATATTCATAAATGTCCATTCTTTATGGTTATGATTCTATTTACACTAAACAACTTTAGGTATCAAAATTTGAGATTGTTCAGATATATATTTCATCATGACTGGAAGATGAAACACATCATATACCGGAGATAAAATCCATGGTAGGGCCACCTAGAAAAAAACTAATCATAAAATTTATTGATTTTAATATGAACCAGTATACATATTACTTAAATTTAAAATATTTTTTTAAATTCATAACACATTCTAGAGGAGATACATTATAAAAAAAAATGATTTCCTACCTCAAATGAGTGATAATTCCTCCAATTTTCTACAAAACTATTCTATATTCTATTAGCTTACCTCATACGGTGTATTTTCATTTTTACCTTCCCAATGATATCTTCTAATAGTTATGTTCGAAATATAATTTGTTCACTGAATTCATCCTAATATGATGTATTTTGATAGTTCATTCCATATAATTCCTCAAAATGTGCCTTTTGTAAACTAGAATGCAATTTTATTTGTAATACAATTAGAACAATTAGGGATTTTGATACCAAATTTCTTGATAATCTAATGAGAAATATATAATAATATCTTCCAATGTTTTAATCATTCACTCAACCTATTCCTCATTTTGGGGATTAAAATTTTTACTAAAATTTAATTTTTTACCCATCAAATTCAAATTTCTTTTCTAAAAATTTACGGTAAATATGGGATCCTGACTAGATAAAATATTGAGATGAAATCCATGATACATGAATAACTCTTATTGATGAATTTTTATAATCAAATTTAAATGCTTGGTATCTCAAATATGAATAAAATGTGAATATTTAGTCAAACGGTCAACTATAATGGATATCACATTTTTACCTCAAGATGTATTTTATAATCATTTTAATAAATCCATGTATATATTCACCCATTTCCATTCAGCCACTAGAAATTTTGAATTTATTACTTTATATTTTCTCATTAATATTCAAATTATTGACATGTCAAACATTTCATTTAAAATTAGTAATAACTTTATTTATTCCAACACACCAAATTTTTTCCAAAACACCTCTATATATTTTAGTGCTTCTATTATTAAAAAAACTGATAGATATGAGATTAATCACTCCCTCTTCCAAAAGTGATAATATGGAACTCCAAATATCGTTACAAATATCATAACCCATCTTTTTCATTGTCAAATTTTAGAAAATTGGCTTTATTTTTCTATAGGGTGGAAAAAATAATCTAGATAATATTTTACACTTCCATAATCATAAATATGTTATAAATATTATAATTACTCATTAGTTTCATCCTTATTAAATATAATGTGAGTCAGTAATGAAAAAATAATCACATTGTGTTGTGAAGGTGGTAGTCCACATATATGCATGAGTGACATTATAATTTTACTATAAATGGAAATGTTAAAAGGTATGTCTTATATTTTCACAACAAGATCCAATAGGGACCACCTAGCCATCGATGAGATAACTGTTCCTACCCCAGGACCACATCCAATAGTCTAGGGATTAGAAAATAGTGTTGAGTATGCATATCACACACATGGGAGGCATTAGCCTAAAATACATGTACACACACACATCTCCAAGATCCTATAATAATGAAATGTAAATAACAAATGTTACTGATAATTCAGGAATAAAATATATCCCACATCATTGTATAAAAAGGTAATTGAATGAATTAAACGAGTCCAAATAAAAGCCCACCCAAAAAAGGATTAACCTGCTCAGAAAGAGGGGACTGCAGACAATAGAAACACCAAGATAAAACTCAGTACATCTGGCCCAAAAAAATGATCAACCTACCCTAACTTCTCTAAGGATTCCATAAAAATTTTGTCATTTATATCAGAAACAACATTTTTTGGTAGATCACATGTAATATTGAGTATAAAAACACCTAGAAGGACACCTGGACATCACCAAACAAAAGTATCATGTGTATTCATCTAATCAAGTAAAATTGTGTCAAGCTCGATATGAGACATAATGATAAAAAAAGATAAAACTAGATATACATGAAAATAGACCACCTCCACCATAGTCACAAACATAACAGGGTCCATAGGATTTTTTAGGTTCAATAGTTATGCACTTCTAAGATAAACTACTCCATGTGAAATGAAACCATTGAACACACTCTAGTGAGAGGTCATGCTCAACCGACCTCACTCCACTGATAAAGATAATCTAAGAGGTAATTCTTATTAGGTATATCCATTGATAATCCTGATGTACACTGATTGGACACATCCATAATAATCATTTGTTATAACTACACCTCATTAAGAAGTAAAACAATTTTGATACAAATTTTAGGGATCACACCCATGGCCATGGGGTCTACATATAAACTGATATGGATTATCCCACAAAATAGGGAGTCTATGCCCAGGTATAGTTCATCACAAAAATTCATGGAACCATAACAAGGGAATAATATGAAATAATATCACACCCTAGTACATGAGATATATAAAAAACTCAGTCAAATAATAATTTGATAAAGGCATCACAGTAATAGGCTGAGAACATCTTGTCTCTTTATACCATTAAATTAATGGACAACAAGAATATACATAAATAATATTGTCTAATGAAGCCCACATAGGGGAACCAAAAATTTGAATTTTGAAGAATAAGAACATTGACCTGTCCTTGAAGGAGTACTCATTGTATCCCTTGGGGTACATTTCATGTTTCACTATGCTCGGTAAAACATGTGTCTCACTCTCACATGACATGTAATTTTCCAAAATAAATGATGTTCCACTGAGGGTAGATCATGTGTATATGAGAATCTAAAACAATTAATGATTCCAAATTGCTACCAAGTATTTTGACCCATGTCCTTATACATATCGCCACATGGTGTGAAGATATCTGGGATAGAACACTGTATGTCGTATTCCATTCCCATGTACTTTCTATGTAAATGGAATGAGGGGCCACTTTCCAACCTTGGCATGTATTCCCTATAAAGGAAAGCTTTTATGGATAAGGGTCACATGGCATGTGAAATTTTAACATTTATTGTGATACATATCTACGTGTGGAAATCTTAGCTCCTCATAGAGTGGAATACATAGTATGTTTTATTCAAGAATACATATCAAGTTGTTAGGTGTTTTAAGGCACGCGAAGGTTCTTCATGTGGCTTCTCCTATACCTATTGCATTTTATTTAGCCATAATTAATTCCCCCATTCAAGGATCTAACATTGAAGACTTCTTTCCTGCTATCAATAGCCTGATTCTAGCCATACTGAGTGCTCAGAAATTTCCCATCATCGCACCCCTCCACTACTACATTCCAAACTAGAACCATGGGTCCCCGAGCTGACCTCAGTCACTATTCATCATCATATAACAATAACATATCCTTGATACCTAGTATGGAATTTGTGAAATTATTCTTTTTTCTAAATATAGAATATTCAATGATCAGTTTCTGAGAATTTGTTGATCCATCAGTCGAAAGAAATATCGATGTTGAATACACATCTAATGGGGGGAGAAAACCACAAACTAAAAGATGAGGAGAAAAAATAGAAATTTTATGTAATGGATTTGATCCATTACCATTAAAATTACTAACTAATATTCAAAAATAAACAACACAAAATAATTTCCCAAATCCTAGGTAAAAGAACCCAAACCTACAACACTATCAACTCAAAAATCTATTTTTTTGGTTTATTTGATTTGTGTCAAACATGGGGAAATAAGAAGGGAAATTTTAAATCACTGGTAACAAATTTACAACATATATTTGGACAATTTTGTCTGAAATTATTGATCACAAGTCACTTTCATTGGCCAGATTTACCAAAAATGTTGTTGAAGATGATCCTCGATTATCAATCAAGATCCATTGCATCCACCATGATCTCCACCACTGGTTTCTCTAGATGTACATAGATATGCATATAATATCTGATATATTCTCTTAATTGAATCTTTATAAGGAGGAAGGTGTTTATACTATTAACAATTAAAATAATTAAACTAGTTGATTTATTTTATTATTTTGTTTGCTGGTAGAATTTAACAAAATTCCCAGTGATGCAAAAGTTTATATCATTCCGAGGTTAAGGAAAGAATTTGAGAAATAATGATGGTATAAAAATTTCTCATCAAATGCACCATTGATGATTAATTAACTTTTTTTATACAAACCTATAATTATGGGATATTAATATATTTTATGTTTTTATAATATTAATTTTAGGCTCACTGGGTCGGGGATTATCACATCGTATCTATGTATGGCTCCAATAAATGAGATTATATATTTCAAAAATTATTATAAAGAAAAAATTGAGATTTTAAATTCTCTAAAAAAATCAAATATTTCCATCCCAATAGTGAAAAACCTACTAAAAATATTTTATATAGAGATATCAAATCGGACTGGCACTCCCATAATTAATCCTAAAGATTTATTATTCTGCCAAAAACATGCAACCAAGAAGACACTCACCAACGAAGGCCTCCTCCTTCTATTTCTCAAAGGACAAGACTCCTTGAAATGGTATATCCACCCTCAATGTCCAAAACGCCTTGGTTAATATCATGAAATGAGTCATAAAAATATATCATCTACTACATCTTGTTGAAAACACTAAGTATCGGGAAAAACTATGGTCATGGGGCTATGTGGTACAAGAACTTGCTAATCCCATTGCAGTAGTGGGAAAGGGTATCAATAACCCCCAGAGATAGCATACTTCCCTGGATAATACTCTATAACTCTATCACATTAAAGGCCAATGTTTTTTGTTTGTAAATGACTCCTAACACCAATGGAAATTCCTCATCCACTTTTGGATGAACTTCCCCCTTTATGAAAAATGTTTTCCCTAAATATATATCCACATGCACTTTCTCTCACCAGCACAAACCAAAATAATGATAAATTGTAGGGTATCCCACACATGGCCTCAAATGGTGTGGCACTGATGGTGGAGTAGTAACTATAGTGATCCGAAAACTCATCCAATGGTAGATTATCCAGCTATCCATGTCTCCAAACCATCATGAAGAAACCCAAACGATGTTCACTAGAACATGAATTTTCCACATTACCTAACCATCTGACTAGGGGGAAAACTATGATCAACTACATCTGAGTCCAAAAAGGATTCTGATGTTCCTATCCTAATCAAGTCATAATGCTTTAATAATAGTTTGGAACAATCAGTATGAATGTTCCATGAAGCTGGTATACCCCATGCATGAACAAGCATCTCAAACACTTAATAATTTTATGTTGTTCATCACCGAAAGATAGGTGATACAATTAGATTCTAACTTAGAAACTCTCTATAACTCCATTATTTTCGCAAATGATTCCAAGCTATCCAGGTATATCTTCTACTCTACCAACTATATTGATAATGAGAAAACACCATATGTTGGAACTATTTCGATTGAATTAATAGTGCCTTCATCCATCATCTAAAAAGTATGACTCACTCCCCACCTTCCGAAAATACAACTAGAGTAGGTCTAATTGATATAAATCCATGATGGATCTCATAATAGATATCCCTGAGTTGTGCCTCTTTATTTTTATTATATTGAGGGTAAAAACCATCGACTAGAGGTAAACCAAACCATCCTCATGTATATCTTGTTCTCTAACTAGGATACCTAGAACGCATGGATTTCATCAGAGAACATAACCACGTATTGAACGATGAAGGTTTCATGATCGTTTCCATATGTATCATGACTCTATTGTGGCATTCAACTCATTAAATGGTATCACAATGAACTCAAAACAACTAGAGTGGATTTTAAAATACACATCTAATATATCCTACACCAAAGTAATAGCTGATGATAACCTGTTCTAAGGACAAACTATGATAACCACATCACTCCTAACCATAAGTTGAAGAATTAAATAATACTCAAGGGTGGGGAAATGTACATGATAGTCAGCCAGTTTAGATAATGTCAATAAACACCAAATTTCAAGCCCTCATCCACCTCCTAGGAAACAAATATTGTGAATCCCAAGAAAACACAATGTCTCTTATAAAGAACCTTCTTTTTAGACTCCTCAAAATTCACCACCATATATAACAGCTACAATAAGTCATCCAATAGGCCAGGACAAATATCAGGCCATCACTGGTGCATGTCCATATTTGAAACAAACTTATGATTGGCAGGTAAACATAAAACATCCTCATATATATTATGTTATACTCCTCTGCCAATACAGTAAAGTAAAATCTAATAGAATCATATACTCCAAAGGTAATAGTAGTTAACTATTAGGGAAGAGATTGTAACCTCATATGAATGGCCTCATCTGGCCCTGCTCTGGGATCAATCCTTATCAAATGAGGAAAAATAAATCCTATCAATTTATATGCACTATTTTACTCACATGTATCAATCATCTAAGCATAGATGAAAAAAATACCATTACATACTGAGTAAAACATCATATAGTGTCACTGCTACTATAGAAATATTCCATATGAGAATATTTATAATGCCAAGTTTAAGTCACACCATCCGAAAACATGTGTGATCAAAAATCCTCTCCAAGAGCCAAAAACAAAACAAGGTTGATAAAAATGGATCCACTTGTATCACAAGGATTCAAAAGGTGGATACACAAGGGGATAAGTGGACCATTTCTCAATTTGATAACAAGAATTGAGGGGAACGATGATATAATTCATACCTCAAACCATACTCAATGCCTCCATGAAACAATATCTTACTACCTTGAATTTATCCTTTCCCTTTACCACTTATTTATTGGAACCCTGGATGCCTCTGACACATTAGTTAAACATTCTACTCTAAACACACAAGTATAAGGAACATTTCCACCACACCTTGACTATATCCTCTATGGGTGGTACTGACTCACATGCATTTTTTGGGATCATTTTAAAAGAACAGGTCTCAGTGGGGAAAGAATCCGTCTTTCAGGGGCATATGAAGAAACATCAAATAATACCAACATAGTGCTCCACTAACTCCCCACATCATTCTATAAAATTCTTGATAAAAATAGGCCAAGGGTGTCGCACATAAGTTTCTGACAATAATATAAAAAAGTATAATGAACAAATATCACACCTCAAATCTCTCCTAGATCCTATGTGTAAAATTCCTCCAATTATTGCAACTTTCCATGTTCTAGACCAAAAATATAACGAGCCGAGGGTGGTCCCCCTAGTGTTTGTGCTGGTGTACATAAACCCGAATTCCATACACTCTCTACTTCTCCCAAATGCAATAGCTTCTTATGATGTGGTGGTCCATAATTCATCTCTATAACTATGGAAATATGGGTAGGAAAATCTTGCATGAGACTTCCTTTTCCAAAAAAAGCATAAAAGTGACTCAAACTCAGTGGACCAAGCTCCCACTAGGTTCCACCTGAAGGAAGAATCCTCTTGTTTCATGATAAGGGTGGAATTCCTACATTTAAAGGGTACTTATATGTAACATCCTAGGAAAATAAAGAAATAATACATTTTTATTTTCATTAATATTTTGTCAAAAAAATTATTTTTACTGTAAATGGGTTTCTATGTTCGATGGCATACCCGGTACGCAACAACGAGTTTCTTTGAAATCTTACATTGCACACTAATAATATTATAATATTATTTTAAATTGTTGTTAATGCCTACCCATTGTATTGGTGGTAATTAATAGAGCAAACTAAAATATTATTATACATGTTTCTTAAATGTTTTTACATTTATCCAATAAAAGTTAGAGGCTTAAAATGTGAATTAATCTAATTTTAAGCACAAAAACTCTAATATTATTTAAAAGGTCGATTTACTTCCATTGGATGGAAGACTCTATTTAAATCTAGTTTTGGTCACATTTATATATTATATTTGACAAAATAAAATTATTCATTATAATTTAAACATTAAAATTTACTTTGGTTAAAATTTTGGTATATTTCTAATAAATTTTATTTATAATGAATAGTGAAAAATACTGTATTTTAACTCAAAAGTTCCTTTAAATCTAATTTATTTTTATGGATATATTATCCATTTAATTGGGTTTAAAGTAAAATTAGATTATGTTTTTACCATTTAATCCAATTTTGGTCATTGGAATTAATTTCACTTTGAAATTGGACAGAAACAAGTATCATTATTTTGATAGTTATTGTTTCTTAAAAACACGCTATTTGTTTTGACAATGGGAATTAATTATAAATTAATTAATGAAAATTTTGTGTTTTGAATTTGGAAAAATAGGCATCATTTTTTAATTCGGAATATCAAATATAGTTTAGCCTTAATTTTTGGTATTTTTCTGAAAAATCATCAATTTTTGATGAATAGTGAAATCCCTAGGTAGTAGTTAAAAAACTGACCTTTTCATTTATATGAAATTTTTCTGCTTTTGTGGATTAAATTTTGAAAATACGACATACATGGTTGTCATTATTTAGTAAAATGTGGTTCAATAAGATGTAAATAATTTTTGGTAAATAGTAACTTTTTACTTTTATTTACCACAATTAAAGGTAAATACGGTAATTCAAGGTAAAACGAATATTATAATAATAAAATATTATCTTAACACTTGTCCTAACCTTATTGGATGAGTCATTTAAAACCATGGGCATCTTTGTGTTGATTTTGGGACCCCATGAAGCCACTTGAGATTGATAATGACACTTTATTTTAATTAACTTAAAGTAAAGGCAAAAATGGCATAAACAAATATCTTTTTGTAAATTAATTTTTACATGCAGTTATATAAGATATATTTTCAACTATAAATATTAATTGGAAATCTAAAACGATTTCTTACATTATGGTATTTATTTTATAATTTTTAGACATCAAATAAATTAAATTATTTATGACACAATAATGATGCAATATTTACCTCATTAATAAATGATTTAAATAAATATGATTATAAATATTAAAACAATATCCAAAACTTGTCCAATTCATTTTAGATGATTTTATTTCGAACTTTTTTCATCCTATATTTATCTTTATTGAGTTTTGGAGATTCAAAAACTGGAGATAAGTTTATAATAAAATAATATTTGCAAACTTTCCTAAAGTTCCCCTCTTCCTCCTTGTAAAAATCCATCACTTATAACCCATTCTACACTCCTCTCAAGCCCCTTGTCTCATCCAAAGCCTACCAAAATAAGATCTCAATATCCATTTCCTCCTCTTATAAGCATTACCTTAGGCATAAGGAACTTCAAAAAGTCCTTTTGGTTCAAACCAAAGGGAGTTACCCAAATTAAAGGTAATAATTTGTCTTAACTTGTTTTCTTTTATTTTACTTATACAACCCCTAATATATTTTTATTCCATTATTTTATAACAACACTAGTATCCGAAATATAAAAGGATGTATTTATAACAATTATTCAAACAACACTTACACACACCTCAATCTAATGGGTGAAAAACATATTGTTTCTATGGATGGAAAACTAACGCCTTACGAAATGATTATTATTTGATTATCTTCTACCACCTCTCAGAGTCGCCATTAATATGACACTTTATTTAGATATGATTTATATTATGTTAATGTTATCTTTATACTTCTTTATTTTACATTTATAGCCTACCACTATGGTTTCCATAATGGGTAAATGCGATAATTTCATTTGAGGAAGTGAGGACTACCGCCCCCTCAATGTGATATGACTCATTAATTCCATATGTGGGATGCATATAGGATATATTTAATGATATTATATATGATATTATACTGTAATTATAATATATCTATGTATCATTAGGTTTTAATTCCATTAAAATAAGAAATAGAAATGAATGTAGTGTTCATTCGTACGTAAGGCATACCGTTTCCATGGACAATGCATTTCATTTCTTACCTCCAAAAATTATGTCCTGTTATAAATACATGTATATACTGGATATATATGATATATATGATATCTAAATCATGAATATAATTAAGGGTATAATAAATTTTGACCACGTTAAAAACTTGTAAATATAAGAAGTTCATTTTTTACTCAAGTATCAAATATTATCAAAATGACCGTTATTAACATAATTGATACATAGTGTTTATAACATGGTAATATGTGATATAAAAGGAATAATAAATTTGAAAAATTATCTTCATAAAGTAGAAATTAACTTTAGTTTATTATTTAGGAGATTAAAGAATGAACGGGTCAAGTTGGACATGAGGTAAGGGACAACGTCTCAATCTCCTTTAATTGAGGCATATTTTATTTTAATACACGACCTTATTTTATACATTGTATAAACCCCTTTGAATTTTAATTTAATTCAAATGAAATATTTTTCTATAAATTGTTTTACTAAATGAAAAAAAATAATGTTTCTTGTTAACATAAGTGGTGACAACAACCTTTTCCGCCATCATGAGTATTATTTAATCTCTAGCATCCTTAACAAGCTGTAATGTTTTTAAAAGGAAAACAAATACCATATACTCTTTTTATGTATTTTGGTATTTAAAATTGTTTTTATAATATATTTTTTATGTCAATATATTAAAATGATATATTTTTATTGAAATGTGGAAATGTTATCTTTCTTTTATATTGGTTTCATGTGTTATTAAAATGTTATTATTCTTGGTCATTTCTACGTATACAGGTGGTTCTGTGATAAACCTAGGGTGGGTGATCCCGAGATAGCTCTCCAATGCATTGGGTAACATGAAAGTGGTAAACGTGAATGTTTTTCCTAAAATATTTTGGGGATATACCCTTATGGGTATTCCAAATGAAACTCCCTACGTAGTGGTGATAGCTACAATGTAAGTATGATATGAATTCCACAAGTAACCTTTATGATTTATGTTTTATATATTTTATTCATAAAGATTGTGATTTCATGAGGTATGTTAAAGAGTTTATGTTATGTATGAAATAATGAACTAATGTTTTCATTTTTTGTTTTATAACCCTTACTGAACTTTTTATGTTCATCTAATGTTTTGAAAAAAAAATCACAGGACCTAAAGATGAATATGGTCAAGGATGGAATCAAAGAAAAGTCATGCTATCTAAAACATGGGATTAGACATGACTCTTTTTTTCAAGAGTTTTTATTTTATGAAAAAATGGAAACTGAGTAGAAGTGTATACCATGTAATTTTTGAGATTTAATGTAATAGTTATGGAATAATTTTCTAAAAATCTAAACCTGAAAAGATCCTCAATGTGAATTATTCATTTAATTCAAGGTTATGTAATGTTTAAGGCCAGTTCTTTATAGTTGGCATCATAGGTCAGTTTAGATAACTTTAATAGTTAGGGTATTGTTAAATTAATATCCATAAATTACATTATGTTAATATTGAAAAGATATAGAATTAACAGATTACCATGTTGCTTCGCCAATGATATTTATTTGTTCAGAATGGTTTTCCGTAGAAAAAATAGGGCTGCTATGTTGGGTTGACATCAAGAGGAAGAAAACATTCCAAATCAACATCCTGAGATGGTCAGAATCGAAATTGAACAGTTTGTTGTAGTGATTTCACAATTGACTCAGGCTATAAATGGTGGTGTTATCCATGCATGAGATTCCAGATCACCTACATTAGAATATGTCAGTAGTGGAGCACTTCATGAGGAAACATCCCCCATCATTCAGAGGATCATCTGACATTGTTCTAGCATAAGGGTGGATTAACGAATTGAAAATATTTTTGATATCATGGGGTATTCATAACACCAAAATGTTAGTCTTGTTGATTACCGTTTTGAAGGGGAAGCTGATCATTGGTGGTCTATAGTGAAAAATATCCAGAATACTGAGGAAATTGATTCTCTTGATTAAGATGAATTCCAAGGTATGTTTCTTGGGAAATATTTTCTTAAGGTGTTTTATCTTAGGATGGAAAAAAAATTCCTAGAATTGAGGTAGGTGGATGACTCAGTGGCTGATTGTAAAGAAAAATTCACTCGACTGGCACAGTATGCTCCAAATTTCATACGAGATCTTGATAGTAAAATCAACCATTTTTAATCAAGATTACCGAAAAATATCGAAGAGTATTATCTCCTCACGAGTTTAAAATTTATGAAAAACTTTTTCATTGTGTATAGAATGTGAAAATGGCCTTTGCCAATGATCAGGTGTTCTTTGAAAAACAAAAGAATAAGAGGTCGAGGTGGCAGGAAAAAGGGAATAACTCTTCAAAAAAGTTTCATGGTAAAACACTTAGGTTTATATTTTGTAAAAATTATGGTAAAAAGCATGCTGGGGAATTTAGTTTGAATTCTAGTATGTGCTACCAATGAAGTAAAAGGGGACATAAGGCTTGTAATTGCACAAAAGAATATTAGGTTAATTGTAAGAAAAAATCTGATTTACAGTCATTAAAATGTTTTAAGTGCAATGAAATGGGTCATTTTACAAATAAGTGTCCAAATAAGAACTCAACTAAGGTGAAGTAGCAAGAATACAAGAAGAAAGGGGTGGTGAAGTCCTTTGAAACTACTTCAGTATATGTTGGTCCATCGAATGAAGTAGTATTACATACACTGTTTGTTTGTTCAGATTATTCCAATGTGTTGTTTGATTCGTGGTATAATGACCCAAATCCTGAAAAACATAGACATTACATTACTTTTTCGGAATACTTAATAGATAAAAAAATATACACTAATGGATTGTAATAGTTTAGTGTCTTTGGAAACTTGGAACATAATTTTCTAATCTTAGTGAAAGATCTTCAACATCTCACATAAAGATCTTCCCCTTTTTTTCTTACCTAAAACCTTTCTTTATATCCTGGGGAAAAGAAAACATATAAAGGGTGATCTCAAATGCTTAGTAATGGTAAGCATGGAAAAAATAAAACCAAACACATACAGTTGATCTTATGAACATGAACCTAATATTTAAACTTCAAAATATTGAGCAATGAAATAAAACATGGCAGTAGGTAAGGCATATATCATAATGGAATGTCAATCATGAAAAAATAGCATGGGAATAAAACATGTAATTTTAGAAAACCATTAAGAACATGATATGATTTCCATAGTAGCCAAGACATTGCTGCCAAGACCATCTTAGTGGACAAAGTCCCCTACTGAACCGAGTTCACTCTTCGTTCCAGTCCTATATCAGTGAACCAGATTAACTTGTCGTTCCAGCCATGTCTATCTCTTGAGATATAAATCTTTACCCAATGAATTGGATGGAGATATAGGTCCCACCCATCTCATAATGAAATCATTCTTATGTGTGCCAGAACATAAACATAAATCATTCATCATAACCCAAAGAATAAAATGGGTTTCATAAACATCATCCCATCATTACATAATCTATATAAAACAAATGGATATCATTTCATCATAAGAAAAGTGAAACCATGTAAATAAAAGAGACATTATACTTGAAACATACACATATGAAATGATGTCATTTTATATGGAAAATGATTTTTATAAAACACATGAAATGAATTCTTGTGGAAAATATCCTTTCTTCTTCAAAATCATTTTCTGTTCACAAAATTCCATGAAATTTTAAAATAAAGGGATTTTTTTGAAAATAGTCACGAAATATTGTAGAGTAAGCTTCATAAAAATAAGGTGTTATGAAACCGTAAAAATCCGTTCATGCCGTATAAGTTAAAAAAACATTCTCCTCGTACTTTTAATAGAAAAGGAAAAAAGTACCACGTATGGTAAACAAAAGAAAGATTTCATCCATAACACAAAGTAAATGTCAAATAAGGGTAAAAATGACTTTACACATGAATAGAATAATATTAAAAACTTTATGATAAACATTTTATGGACATGGATGAAAAATATAACCCCAATAAATCTTTATGTATAAGCAATCTCAGATAAAAAATGAGATTGAAAAATTATCCCTTAGCTTAGGTCCGATTTTCTTAGTTCGTATCCGAACCTCCTGTATAATTATTTAAATAATGTTATTGACTTATTACAGAATCATATTCATTGTTATTATATCATATATGGTTCACTTATGACATTATATTACCCGTTCTTTTGTAAACTCAATGTTAAAGTAGCGTTTTGGGTAAAATCGTATTATTTATCGTATGTGTTTGGACTTGTTGTTCTTGATTTTATTATTACTTATATCAAGTTTCAATTACCTCCAAAATGTAAATAATGATTTATATATAATATATATTCAGTATATATATATAAAAGGTAGATAAATGAAATGAAATATATTGTTCCTGGAGACGGTAGGTCGTACGTAAGCATGAACGATGTTTTCCTTTCCTTATTGACATGAATGGAAGTAAGTAGATGACATATATATATACATTAATCCATTAGCTTTATCATGCCATATATTTCATTATTATTAATTATATAAACTTTATAATCATTTTTGAGTGGTTATCATGGAGAATGAATCACATCCCAACCGGGAGATGTTAATCCGTTCGTATGCACGGGCGATGATATCGTTCCCATAATTATTGAATTGAATTGGAGTGGATGATATAATATATCAGAATCAATATGATGTTATAATAACCATATATAGTTATTCTTTACACCATTATACCCATCCAAGTAATGTGGTGGTGGAAAACAGATTACACCAAGGCGTTGAGATGGTATTCCGTACATACGCACGCGCGGTGATTTCGATTTCCGTAGGATCGATAGAAGGTGAAATAGGGTTTTTTCATATTTATAATAAAATATCAGTATATTGGTGATACTGATGTTATTAATTCATAATTAAACAACTAAATAATAGGGAGTAGAAGAAGAAATAAATTTGAAAGAATCGGTAACAGATATTACCTCTTCTTCGACACGCCTCTTTGAAACCTCCTCTTTGGGCAATAATGTTAGTCTTTGAAGAAGACCAAGACCTCTAGAATATTACTAGAGGTGTTGAGAAGAGTAATGGGAATGGTTTGGCAGATATTGAAGGCTCAAAGTTGTGTAAAGAGGAGAGGGAGGAGGTTCCCTTTTATAAGGAAGGAGAAGGGCACCTTTGGAAATTGTGAAAATATTTGTTTATTATAAACTTATCTTCGGTTTCAAAAGGTCAAAAAAATCATTAAAGATGAGGATAAGATGACTCATGGTCGAAATAAAATCATCCAATCAGAATTGGACATGTTTTGGATAGTATTTTAATCATTATAATCTTATTTATTTAAATCATTTATTGAGGTAAATACAGCATCATTATTGTGTCATAAATAATTTAATTTATTTGATGTCTAAAAATTATAAAAAAACCACCATGTAGGAAATATTTTTAGATTTCCAAAGAGTATTTATAGTCAAAAAGATAATTTATATAATTCCTTATAAAAATTATTTACTAGAAGATTTTTATTAATGTCGATTTTGTCTGTACATTAAATTAATTAATCCAAATTGTTATTATAACTACCAAGTGGCTCAATGGGGTCCCAAAATCGACCCAATGATGCCCATGGTTGGCCACTACTCATACAATAATGTTATTACAAGTGTTAAGGTAATTTTGAATTATTATAATATCCATTTAACCTTGAATTACCCTATTTACCTTAAACAGTGGTAAATCAAAGTCAAAAGTTACTATTCACAAACATTATTTTCCTCTTATTGAACCATATTTTACTTCTTGATAACAACCATGTATGTCGGATTTTTTAAATTCAATTCACATAAGTGGTAAAATTTTATTTAAATGAAAGAGTCAATGTTTTTAACTACAACTATGTAGTTTCACTATTCATAAAAAATTGTTGTTTTCAGATAAATACCAAAAATTCAGCTTAAGCTATATTTGATATTCCGAATTCAAAAATGATTTCTATTTTATAAAATTAAAAAAATAGAAGTGGCATTAATTAATTTTAAAAGTAATTCCTTTTATCAAAACAAATAGCGTGTTTTTAAGAAACAATAACTAGCAAATGATCGACACTAGTTTATGTCCAATTTCAAAGTGAAATTAATTCCAATGACCAAAATTGGATTAAATGGTAAAAATATATTCTAATTACACTTTAAAACCAATTATAATGATAATATAACCATATAAATTATTGCGAGGAAAAAAGTTGATTTTAATTAAAATATAGCGTGTTTTTACTATTCATTAAAATATGAATGCTATCAGAATAATATGAAAAATTTATCCAAATTAAGTTTTTATATCCTGATTCTAAGGAAGAGTTTTATTTTGTCAAATTGAACTTATAAAAATGTCAAAAACTATATTTAAAATGGGTGTGCCATCAAAAGTCGACCAAACTGCATTTTTTGGAAAAATAATTACTTTACAAGAAAAATTTATTTTGTTCTCATACAATGTTCTAGAAAATATTTAAGATGAGTAATAATGTTATAAAATTCAAAATTTAGATACTAATATTCATAACGGATAATTCATAATAATATTATAACAATATATCGTTGTTTAGTGAAACCCGATATTGCGTACTACACACGCTATCGAGGAAAGTCGTGATTGTGTGTAATGCAAGCCAAGTCAAGGTTGCATGTAGTGAAAGCTCCCTTTGTTAATGCGTATAACATAATAAAAACTTATTTCATTTATACATTAAACAAAATCTATAAATAATGTTGCGTAGAATAATTTCTACAAAATGAACTTGAAATTGTGTGTAACACGAGCCAAGAATAGTGTTGCGTATACTGCAAGATAATACGGTGTTGTATATAGTACAAGATAATTTTGGTGTAGCGTAAAACATAAGACATCAATGAAATTAAAACGAATAATTCTCATAAAATCTTGGGTTGTTACATTCTACCCCCCTTAAAATGAATTTCACCCTCGAAATTCGTCGGGGTTATAAATGGTTTACTACTTGAAAGTTTCTTTCATAGAAACCCACATCGTAAAAAGGAATACTAAAACATAATTTTAAAAAATTAATGTTAGAAACAAAACGGATACCCAAAGTAACTCATCACTTGGGTTCCCACATAGGATAACAAAGGTGAAAATATGGATATGAAAGAGAAATCTAACTGTCCAGTTCTGATGGAGAGTGGTAGCCAACAATCACAAAGCCATAAATTTGTGATGATCTAAGGTACCATCTGATTAATCAGATATAAGAGCACTAAGACAACATTTTTGGTTTTCAATATCATTTCCCTAAAGTTGAAGATTTTTAATTAGAAGAAATACATACATTATTTCAGTGTAATATCATTGTTGGTCATCCTATGAACAATTTCCACTTCATCTCTTATTTCAAGAAATGAAGTTGAATTTGTCATTCCTGAAGTGTTAGAAGATCATGTAATATTAAGATAGGTCATTCCATCTACCTCTATCACATGTTATTAAATATACATAAGTCCATCAATGCTGAGCTTAATCGTATATGGTTCTTAAAATAGAATTATACTTCATCTATCATACCACTTAATAAAATAAAACTAGTTTCTTCTAACTAGGCACTTCATGTAGGCCAGTGGTAGGTGATAAAGGCCTGTCGTACTTCAGTTGTGGGTTCTGTTACCATAGCCTTGTCCGACGCGATGGGTTGTCTCCCGTCCTGCAGGTTTCACTTTTTCTAAAACTACAATATTATAACATTCCATCAATAATATCAAAAAAATTTATAGCCTTAAACAATACTAACTTGTGTTCAACATAATCCATTCCAATCTTTAGGCTTATCCAAAATAATTTTTTCTAAGCTCATAGTATAAAGATAACAATTACTAGAAATGTCATCTGCCGAGCATGTAAATACCATCATTTATCCCCCATATATCATACAATATATCTTGTTGGTCACATTACAAACATGTGAATACCTTAATCAAGTATTCTCTTGAAATACCCATTGAACATTAGTGAAAACATGAATGCTATCAAAACTTACCTCTTTACACATACCAAAATCCAAAAAATTTGATATACTCAAACCATGATATCACTTTGTCCTTATATCAGTCATGAGATCGTTAATACTATCAAACATCTCATTATCTCCTCATCCTTTCATTATGCACATATCATCTACCTTCTAAAAATATTTGAATAACCTTTCATGGTTACCGGTACCATTCATCATAAACTTTCAAAAACTCACGGAAATACAACAGTGTAACAATCCTTAGATTTTTCTTTATTCCATAATACCATACATTATTCTTGATAAACATACAATCATTCCACTACCTTCTTAAACCACTGACTGTGCTTGATCATTTATTTCATCTCATATATCATTTTTAGTCTCTTCATCATCATCAACATAAATACTACCCATAAGACCATGCTAATTCACATCATGAAATTTTCCCTTAGATCACTGGTTTTCATAATGCCCGTACATTCCACTTTTAAAACATTTAACCATTTTTGATGTCTTAGCCATACCATTATCCTCATACATGGTGTTAACTGAACCTTTTCTTTTACAATTACTGGCTTTGTGTCCTTCTTTTCCACACCCAAAGAATCTTACAGTTCCTTTGAAACATTGTCCCTGATGCCTCTTCCCACATGATTTACATGAGGGAAATTAAACTTTCTTTCCTCTATGATCATCATGAAACTCCATCTTTCTATTATAAGCTGAGTCAGGAAACATAACAAAGTTGAGATTATTGATCATATTATGAGATTTATAATTATGCATAATAACTATGTTTGGACTTAAAAATCCTGTTTCATTTGGTTTCTCTTGAAGAATATCATTACATTGTCGATCATATTATCCATTAACATGAATCCTCCGGTTTCATGCCATTTCTTAAAACCCAAAAAGAATAGTATGAGAGGAGAAAAAAAATCATGGTGGAGTAATTTTGATCTCTAACATATTAGGTTTAATTCGATGATCGTTACCGTAATTCTAGGACTATAACCTATACTTTTACTTAACCTTAGGGACATCCCTAGACATACCTTAGAAATATCTATAGGGATCTCGCTAATGTTTTCGCATCCTATTTTTTAAAGGTTGAATAAACCTTTCCTTTGATACCAACTACAACGACCCAAAGCTTTACGTACATAGACGTTACATTACTTTTGCAGAATACTTTATACATGAAAAAATAGACAACAAAGTACCGTAATATTTTAGTGTCTTTGGAAACTTGGAACATAAACTTATAATCCTGGTGAAAGATCTTCACCATCTCCCATAAAGATCTTCCCCTTTTTTTCTTACCTAAAATCTTTCTTTATATCCTGGGGAAATGAAAACATATATAGGGTGAGATCAAATGCTCAGTAATGGTAATCATGGTGAAAATAAAACCAACCATATACAGTTGAACTTAAAAACATGAACATAATGTTTAAACTTTAAAATCTTGAGCAATGAAATAAAACATGGTAGTACATAAGGCATAGATCATAATGGAACATCAATCATGATAAAATGGCATGGGAATATAATATGTAATTGTGGAAAACCATTATGCACTTGATATAATTTCCATAGTAGAGAAGGCATTTCTTCCAATCTCATCTTAGTGGACAAAGTCCCATACTGAACCGAGTTCACTTCTCATTCCAGTCTTGTATCACTGAACAGGATTAACTTACCATTACATCCATGTCTATATCATGAGATATAAATCTTACCCAATGCATTGGAGGGAGATATAGTTCCCACCCATCTCATAATGAAATCATTCTTAAGTGTGCCACAACATAAACATAAATCATTCTTCATAACCCAAAGAATAAAATCGTTCATAAACATCATCCCATCATAACATAATCCATATAAAACAAATGGATATCATTTCATCATAAGAAAAGTGAAACCATGTAAATCAAAGAAACATTATACTTGAATCATACACATATTAAATGATGTCATTTTAGATGGAAAATGGTTTTTATGAAACACTTGAAATGATTTCTTGAAGAAAATATCCTTTCTTTTTCAAAATCATTTTCTTTTCACAAAATTCCATGAAATTTTAAAATAAAAGGATTTTATTGTAAATATTCATGAAATATTTCAGATTAAGCTTCATTAAAATAAGGTGTTATGAAATCGTAAAAATGCGTTCATGCCGTATAAGTTAAAAAAAACATTCTCCTCGTACTTTTAACAAAAAGTCAAAAAGTACCACATATGGTAATCAAAAGAAATATTCCATCCATAACACAAAGTAAAAGTAAAAGAATGGTAAAAATGACTTTAAACATACTTGGAAGAATATTAAACAATTTATAAAAAACATTTTATGGACATGGATGAAAAATATAACCCTAGTAAATACTTAAGTATAATCAATCTCGGATAAAAAATGAGATTGAAAAATTTTCCCTTACCTTAGGTACGATATGCTTCGTACGTATCTGAAACTCCTATACAATGATTTAAATAATGTCATTGACTTATTAAAGAATCATATTCATTGTTATTATATCATATATGGTTCACATATTACTTTATATTACCCATTCTTTTGTAAATTCCATGTTAAAGCAGCGTTTTGGGTAAAATCGTTTTATTTATCGTACGTCATTGGACTTGTTGTTCTTGATATTATTATTACTTATATCAAGATTGAATTACTTGAAGAATGTAAATAATTATTTATGTATCATATATATTCAGTATATATATATATAATAGATAGATAAAGGAAATGAAATACACCGTTCATGGAGATGGTAGGCCGTACGTACGCATGAACGCTATTTTCCATTCCTTATTGACTTGAATGGAAGTAAGTAGATGAAGTATATATATACATAAATTAAGTATCTTTATCATGTCATATATTTCATTATTATTCATTATATATACTTTATAATCATTCTTGAGTGGTTAACATGGAAAATGAGTCTCATCGCATAGTGGAGATGGTAATCCGTATGTATGCACGAATGATGATATTGTTCCCATAATTATTGAATTTAATTGGAGTGGATGATATAATATATCAGAATAATTATGATGTTATAATAACCATATATAGTTTTTATTTACACCATTATACCCATTCATGTATGGTGGTGGTGGAAAACAGATTACACCACGGTGTGGAGACGGTATTCCGTACGTACGCACGCGCGGTGATTTCGTTTTCCGTAGGATGGATAGAAGGTGAAATAGGGTTGTTTCATATTTATAATAACATATCAGTATATTAATGATACTGATGTTATTACTTCATAATGAAACAACTAAAGAAGATGAAGTAGAAGAAAAAATAAATTTGAAATAATCGGTAACAGATATTACCTCTTCTTCGACACGCCTCTTTGAAACCTCCTCTTAGGGCACTAATGTTGGTCTATGAAGAAAACCAGGACCTCGATAATATTACTAGGGGTGTTGAGAAGAGTAATGGGTAGGGTTTGGCTGAGTTTTAAGGCTCAAGGTTGTGTTAATATTAGAGGGAGGAGGTTCCCTTTTATAAGGGAGGAGAGGGGCACCTTTGAAAAGTGTGAAAATATTATTTTATTATAAACTTATCTTCAGTTTCAAAAGGTCCAAAAATAATTAAAGATGGATAGAAGATGACTCATGGTCGAAATAAAATCATCCAATCAGAATTGGACATGTTTTGGATAATATTTTAATCATTATAATCTTATTTATTTAAATCATTTATTAATGAGGTAAATACTGCATCATTATTATGTCAAAAATAATTTAATATATTTGATGTCTAAAAATTATAAAAAAACACCATGTATTAAATCTTTTTTTTCCAAAGAATATTTGTAGTCAAAAATATAATTTATATAACTCCTTATAAAAATTAATTACTAGAAGATTTTTGTTAATGTCAATTTTGTCTTAACATTAAATTAATTAATCCGAATTGTCATTATCACTACCAAGTGGCTCAATGGGGTCCCAAAATCTACCCAAGGATGCCCATGGTCGGCCACTACTCATCCGATAAGTTTAGGACAATTGTTAGGGTCATTTTGAATTATTATAATATTTTTTTAACCTTGAATTACCCTATTTACCTTTAACCGTAGTAAATAAAAGTCAAAAGTTACTATTCACCAAAAATTATTTTCATCTTATTGAACCAAATTTTACTTCTTGATAAAAACCATGATTGTCAGATTTTTGAAATTCAATTCACAGAAGTGGTAAAATTTCATTTAAATGAAATAGTTAGTTTTTTTAACTACCACTAAGTGGTTTCACTATTCATCCAAAATTGATGTTTTTCAGAAAAATACCAAAATTTAATCCTAAGCTATATTTGATATTCAAAATTCAAAAATGATGTCTATTTTTTCAAATTCAAAAAATAGAAGTGGAATTAATTAATTTTAAATGTAATTCCCATTATCAAAACAAATAGTGTGCTTTTAAGAAACAATAATTATCAAAAGATCGACAGTTGTTTATGTCCAATATCAAAGTGAAATTAATTACAATGAACAACATTGGATTAGATGGTAAAAATATATTCTAATTACACTTTAAAACCAATTAAAAATATAATCTAACCATATAAATTATTGTGATGAAAAAAGATGTTTTTAATTAAAATATAGCGTGTCTTTACAATTCATTAAAATAGGAAAGTGATCAGAATAATATGAAAATTTTATCAAAATTAAATTTTTATATCCTAATTCCAAGAAAGAATTTTATTTTGTCAAATTGAACTTATAAACATATTAAAAACTAGATTTAAAATGTGTGCACCATCAAAAGGCGGCAAAACTGCATTTTTTTGAAAAATACTTATTTTACACGATTTTTTTTATTCTCATACCATGTTCAAGAAAATATGTAAGATGAATAATAATGTTATAAAATTCAAAATGTAGATACTAATATTCATAACGGCTAGTTCATAATAACATTATAACAATATATCATTGTTTAGTGAAACCCGGTATTGCATACTACACACGCAATCGAGGAAGGTCGTGATTGCGTGTAATGCAAGCCAAGTCAAGGTTGCATGTAGTGAAAGCTCCCTTTGTTGTTTCTTATAACATAATTAACACTTATTTCATTTATAAATCAAAAAATATATATACATAATGTTGCGTTGAATAATATCTACAAAACGAACTTGAAATTGTGTGTACCACGACCCAAGAATTGTGTTGCGTATACTACAAGCTAATACGGTGTTGTGTATAGAACATGCTAATTTTCATGTAGCGTAGAATAGAATACATCAATGAAATTAAAAAGAATAATTCTCATAAAATCTCGGGTTGTTACACGGGGTCTACACATTTATTCATTTCTGAGATGTTTTCTAGTAAAATGATAATTCCTTATCAATACATGAATCCTAAACTTATGGTAAAAACACCTGGAGGAAATGTTGAAACCAAAAGAAATTATAGAAACCTTCTTGTCCTTGTGTGGGGAACAAATCTAACTAAAAAACTTATTGTTTTCCCTCTAGTATAGTTTGTTGTTTTTTTGGGTATGGATTGGATTTTTGTTTATCATGCAACGATTGACTGCAGAGCTAAAGAGGTTTCTTTTCAGAATGATTTTCAGTTTGTGTATAGGAATTAACCCATACTTTTGATTACATATCAAGAAGATGAGAAACTAGTAAAAGATGGAAATGAATGTTACCATGCATATATCGTTGAAAATAAAGGACCTATTCAGATTAATGATGTGCTAGTGGTAAATGCGTATCTTGATTTTTTTCATGATGAGTTGCCTGGTATTATACCAAATCGAGAAGTTGAATTTACTATTGACTTAGTTCATGATGCTAAGACAATTTCAAATCCCCCTTATCTAATGGATCAAATTGAACTTTTATAGTTAAAAAATCAATTGCAGGAGTTATTAGATAAATTTTTCATTCAACATAGCACATCACCATGGGGTGCTCATATCTTGTTTGTTAAAAGAAAAGATGGTTCAATGATACTTTTCATTGATTATAGATCATTGAATAACATCACTGTTTAGAAAAATTATTCTTTTCCTCATATCGAAGATTTTGTTGATTAGCTCTAGGGAGATCAATATTTTTCAAAGATTGACTTGAGTTTGGGGTACCATCAGTTGAAAGTAAAGAAAGAAAATATTCTGAAGACCATGTTTCGTACTAGATATGGTAATTATGAATTTGTAGTTATGACTTTTGGTTTAACCAATTCACCTATTGTATTCATTGACTTTATTAATAGAATTTTCCATGAATTCTTAGATAAGATTGATGTTGTGTTCATTGATGATATTTTGGTTTATTCTAAATGTAAAGAGGAGCATGAAAGTCGTTTCAGGTTTTTCTTTCAAACCTTTAATGAAAAGAAACTATATGAGAAATTCAGAAAGTGTGAGTTTTGGTTACAAAAAATTCCTTTCCTTGGTCACATTGTTTCAAAAAATGGAATAATTGATGATCCTGCTAAAACACATGTTGTTGAAGAATGGCCAAGACCCAAAAATATAACTGAGATCTGTAGTTTTATTGGTTTGGAAGGTTATTACGGTGGTGTGTTGAAAACGTTTCAAGGTTATCTAGTCCACTAACTATGTTAACTCAGAAAGGTGTTAAGTTTGTTGGTACAAAAGAATGTGATGATTGTTTTCAAGAATTGAAAATAAGATTGGTGAATGCTCCAGTTTTGGAACTACCTTCCTGAAATGGTGAGTTTTTTATTTACAGTGATACATTGTTAAAAGGACGTGGATGTTTCCTTATGCAGAGTTATCAGTTAATTGCTTATGCTTCATGGCAGTTAAAACTTCATGAGTTAAATTACCCTACACATGATTTGGAATTAGCTGTTATTGTTTTTTCTTTAATAATTTGGTGGCATCCTTTTTATAGAGTAAAATGTGAAATATATATTGACCACAAAAGTTTAATGTATATATTCAGTCAGAAAGAATAGAACATGAGACATATGAGATTGTTGGAATTAATCAAGGATTATTATATCACGATCCTTTACCATCTAGGAAACGCAAATAAAGTGGCTGATACTATGAGTTGGAAAAGTAATGATTCATTAACCATGATACGTTTGGAACAAGATCCTTACTTTTTTGATTTGATTAACTTTATCCTAGAAGTTATTTGTATAGGAAATTCCTTTGTTTTGTTTCCTGTGTTAGTGAAATAATCTCTATCAGATAGAATAAAGAAAGCACATAAGGATGATAGTGAGTTGCATAAAAAGGTAGAGTTGGTTCATAATGGTATGTTGGCCAAATTTAACATTGATAATGATTATGTTTTGAGTTTTGAAAGAGATTATGTGTACCTTGTGGTTCATAGTTAAAGAATGATTTGTTATATAAAGCTCATAGTTCCCCGTTTTCAGTTCATCCATGCAGTACTAAGATGTATAGAGATCTTCAGGAGTATTACTGGTGGGATGGAATGAAAAGAGATATTACAGATTTCACTGTGAAGTGTTTGACTTGTCATCTGGTTAAAGTAGAGCTGTAGTTACCGAAAGGGATGCTTTAGTCTCTACCAGTTCAAGAGTGGAAATGGGAAAATATATCCATGGAATTATTTTTGGGATTACAAAAGACATCTCAAGTTAATAATGCAATATGGCTTATTGTTCATCAGTTTACTAATTCTACTCATTTCCTTCCTATTCGAGATACTTTTTCTCTGGATCAACATTCTCAGTTGTATGTTAAAGAGATAGTCAAGTTGCATGGAGTTCCCCTCTCTATTGTATCTAATCGTGATCCCAAGTTTACTTCTAACTTTTGGAATGACCTTCAGAAGTCGTTGGGTACTGAATAAAATGTTAGTGCATATTTTCATCCGTAATCATATGGGCAGTCAGAACGGACAATTCAGACCTTGGAGGATATGTTACGTGCTCGTTCACTAGATTATTAGGGAATTTGGTACCAATATATTTCTTTGGTTGAATTTTCTTATATTAATAGTTTTCATTCTAGAATAAATATGGATCCATTTGAGGAATTATATGGAAAGTGGTGTCGAACTCCAGCTTTTTGGGATGAAGTAGGTGAAAGGAAGTTGATGGGACCAGAATTGGTAGAAGAGATGGAAAAAAAAGGTTTAGTTTATTCAGAATCACATGAGAACAGCTCAGATCAGGTATAAAAGTTATGTTGGTAATCAGAGTAAGTATCTATCTTTTGAGGTTGATGATCATGTCTTTCTCAACGTTTCACTATGGATAAGTGTGACATGTTTTGGTAAGAAAGGAAAGTTAAGTCCGAGGTTCATTGGACCCTATGAAATCCTGATGAATGTTGGATCAGTTTCTTACAGAGTTGCTATAACTCCATTTTTATCCCAGGTACACAATGTTTTTCATGTTTTAATGTAGAGAAAGTATATGCCAGATCCATCTCATGTTTTAAGTCTAGAGGTAGTTTAGTTGGAATAGAATCTCTCTTATGAGGAATAACCAGTCCGGATTCTTGATAGAATAGAGAAAGTGTAGCAGAATAAGGTGATTCACCATGTAATGGTTTTGTGGAAAACCCATATGGTTGAATAGGAAATGTGGGAATCTAAAAATTCTATGAGGGATAAATACCTCCATTTATTTGATAAGTAAATAAAATTGCAAACCTACAATTTCCAAAATGGGGAAGGATGTAACATCCCACATAAATAAAGAAATAATACATTTTCATGTTAATTAGTATTTTTTGAATTAAATTTTAATTTTAGTTTAAATGGGTTTCTACGTTCGATGACGTACCTGAAACACAACAATGAGTTTTTTGAAATCTTACATTGCGCACTAATAATATAATAATATTATTTTAAATTGTAGTTAACTATTAGCCATTTTATTGGCATGAATGAATAAAACTAACTAAAATATGATTATACATGTTTGTTAAATGTTTTTACATTTATCTAATAAATGTTACAAAGTTAAAAAGTTAATTAATCTAATTTTAAACATAAATACTCTAATATTCTTTAAAAGGTGAATTTACCGCCTTTTGATGGAGAACCCAATTTAAATCTTATTTTGGTAACTTTTATATGTTCTATTTGAAAAAATAAAATTCTTTTTTATAATCAGGACATTAAAATTTATTTGGGTAAAATTTAGGTGTTTTTTGATAAAATTCATTTGTCATGAATAGTGAAAATTTTGTATTTTAATTCAAAAGTGCCATTAAATATAATTTATTGTTATGGGTATATTATATTTTTAATTGGGTTTTAAGTTTAATTATATTATTTTTTTACCATTTAATCCAATTTTAGTCATCATAATTAACTTCACTTTGAAATTGACAAAAACAAGTATCAATCTTTTGACAGTTATTGTTTCTTAAAAACACACTATTTGTTTTGATGACGAGAATTAATTTTAAATTAAGTAATGAAACATCTATGTTTTGAATTTGGTAAAATAGAAATCATTTTTTAATTCAGAATATCAGATATATCTTTGGATGAATTTTTGGTTTTTTTCTGAAAAACTTAAATTTTTGATGAATAGTGAAACCACTAAGTAGTAGTTAAAAAAACTGAATTTTTCATTTAAATGAAATTTTATTTCATTTGTGTATTGAATTTATAAAATCCAACAAAAATGGTTGTTATTAGTATGTAAAATGTGGTTCAATAAGATGAAAATAATATTTGGTTAATATTAACATTTGATGTTTATTTACCGCAGTTAAAGGTAAATTAGGTAAATCAAGGTAAAAAGAATATTATAATAATAAAAAATTACTTTAACACTTATAATAACCTTATTGGTAGAGTAATATATGATCATGGGAATTTTTGGGTCGATTTTGGGACCCCATGGAGCCACTTGAGAGTGATAATGACACTTTATTTTAATTAACATAAAGTACAGGCAAACATGGCATAATCAAATATCTTTTAGTAAATTCATTTTTACAAATGGTTATAAAAGTTATATTTTAGACTATAAATATTCATTGGAAAAATAAAAATATTCCATACATTATAATATTTATTCTATAATTTTTGGATATAAAATAAATTAAATTATTTATGACACAATAATGATGCAATATTTACCTCATTAATAAATGATTTAAATAAACAAGATTATAAATATTAATACAATATCCAAAACATTTCTAATTCTTATTGGATGATTTTATTTCGAATTTTAGTCATCCTATATTCATATTTAATGAGTTTTTTTATCTTTATAAACCGAAGATAAGTTTATAATAAAATAATATTTTCATACTTTCCTAAAGATCCCCTCCTCCCCCTTTTAAAAAGCCCTCACTTATAACCCATTAAAAACACCCCTCAAGCCACATAGCTCATCCAAAACCAGACCCAATAAGACCTCAAGATCACTATACGCCTCTTAGAAGACATACCTTAGGCAGAAGGCACTTCAAAAAGTCCTTTTGGTTCAAACCCAAGGGAGTTACCCAAATTAAAGGTAACCGTTTCTCTTAACTTCTTTTCTTTTATTTTACTTCTACAACCCATAAACTATTTTTATTCCATTATTTTATAACAACACCAGTATCATAAATATACTATGATGTTTTTATGATAAGTATTATAACTACACTTATACACACCTCCATCTAATGGGTGAAGAACATACTGTTTCTGGTGATGGAAAACTAACGCCTCACGAAACGATGATTGTTCGATTATTTCCTACTGACTCGCATGGTGTCAATGAAGATGACACTATATTTATATATGATATATAGTTTGTTTATTTTTTTTATACATATTTATTTTACATTTATATAATACCTTTATGGTTTCCATAATTGGTAAATGGAATAATTTCATTTGAGGAAGTGCAGACTACCGCCCCCTTGATGTGATATGACATGGTAATGCCATATATGGGACATATAAAGGATATATTTAATTATATTATATATGATAATATACTGGAATTATAATATCATTATGTATCATTATGTTTTAATTCCATTAAAATAAGAAATAGTAGAGAAAGTAGTGTTCATGCGTATATACGGCTTACCCTCTCCATGAACGTTGCATTTCATTTCTTACCTCAAAACGTTATATAATATTATAAATACATGTATATAATGAATATATATGATATATATGATATCTAAATCATTAATATCATCCTGGATGTTATATGTTTTGACCATGTGAACAACTTGTAAATATAAGAAGTTCATTTTTGACTCAAGTATCAAATATCGACAAAATGACCGATATTAACATAATTGATACCAAATGTTTATAACATGGTAATATGTGATATAAAAGGAATAATAAATTTTAAAAAGGATATTAAAAAAGTACAAAGTATCTTTATTTTATTATTTAGGAGATTAAATAATGAACGGGTCATGTCAGATACAAAGTAAGGGACATCGTCTCAATCTCCTTTAATAGAGGCATATTTTGTTTTAATACTTGAATTTATTTTATACGCTGTATAAACACCTTTGACATTTAATTTCCTCCAAAGATAATCTTTTTCTATGAATCTTTTAACTAAATGTCAAAAAATAATGTTTTTTTAACGTAAGAAGTGACAATGTCCTTTTCCACCACCGTGAGTATTATTTGATCTTTGGCTTCCTTAACAAGCCGTAATGTTTTTAAAAGGAAAAAAATACCATATAATATTTAAATATATTTTGGTGTTGAAAATGGTTTTGATAATGGATTTTTTATGTCAATATATTTAAATGATATATGGTGATTGAAATGTGGAAATTTAATCTTTCCTTTAAATTGGTTTTATGAGTTATGAATATGTTATGGTTCTTGGGTATTGCTACGTATACGGGTGGTTCCATGATAAACCTAGGGCAGGTGAGCCCGAAAGAGCTCTCTTATGCACTGGGTAATGTGATGGAGGTAAACATCAATGTTTCTCCTAAGAGATTTTGGGAATATACTATGATGGGTATTCCAAATATTACTCCCTACATATCTGTGATAGCTACAATGTATGTATGATATGGATTCCACAAGTTACATTTATGATTTATGTTTTCTATGTGTTATTAATAAATCTTATGATTTCATAAGGTATGTTAAAGAGATTATGTTATGTATGAAATGATGAACTAATGTTTTCTTTCATTGTTTCATAACCCTTACTTATCTTTTTTATGCACATCCATGTTTTGAAATGTTTTTTCATAGGACCTAAAGATGAATAAGGTCAAGGATGGGATCAAGGAAAAGTCATGCTATCTAAAACATGGAACTATTCTTGAAACTTTTTTTCAAGAGTTTTTATTTAATGAAAAAATTTGAAAATGAGTAGAAGTGTCATCCTTTTAATTTTTGAGATGTAATGTAATATTTATGGCCTAATTCTCTCAAACTCTAAACATGAAAAGATCGTCAATGTGAATTATTCATTTCATTCAAGATTATGAAATTGTTTATGGTAGGGTCCTTATATTATAATCATAAATCCTAGAAAATCACCCCCTTATAAGGTCTTGATATGCACTCAATCCCTAGAAACTATCATCCAGTACCAAACTATCCTTCAAAAACCCTTTTTGACATGATGTGTACATAAGAACCACTAATGGTGGGTGCATGAACAGATCAACTGGTGAATGACCCACTTGATAAACATCCTATGGAAGGATAGCCTAATAAACAATCCCCTTCATGGAGGCCTCATCAATCATTGGGTCATACTCTTAAATCTTCTGTATAAACCTCGTAGGATATCATTATGAATAAATCTAGAATCAAGAAAAGATGTACCATGGTAAATGAATATATTTGAGGAGATGAATATAAAGGACATGGAAACCACAACCCATTCCTATATAATTCATGTATAATTATTTTCCCTATAACCGGGGCCTACATGTGCCAATTCAACTTGTTGGGTATTAGATCCTTGATAAATGGATATGTCAACCTCAATGCCAAGACTAGAGTCCATGGCCTAAAATCCAAACCTAAATCATTTAAACATCTTTTCCTAAGTACCCAAACTAATCTTCACAACTAGAAAATGAAAAAACTTTAGTCCTAAGATTGAAACATTCCCCTGACACCACTATGTTACAACCTAAAATAGTGGGGGCCACCTGGCTGGCAATGATCTAAGTGTACTACCACAATCCTGCCTCTAGTAGGCCAACAGATATAGACTAGTGCTTAGTAAGTATATCACATACATGGGTGGAATTATCCAAAATAACCTACATTAACACGCACATCTCTAAGATCATAAAATGCTGAAGTGTAAATAATAATTGATAAAATTAATTCATGAATAACATCAACCGCACATCAGTGTATGAAACATTTATTGAAAAGAAATTAAAGTGGCCAAATATATGTCCATCCAAAAGTTGAAAATAAAGTACAATCTACTCAAATATAAGGGACTACTGAAAAATGAAACATTGGGATTTACCTCAGTATATCTATCACTAACTATGCTCTACCTACTCCAGGTACACCAAGGACTCCATAAAAGTATTTTCATCAATATAACACAAGATATGTGTGGTTAGATCCTACATATTCTTCAATATAACAATACTTAGTAGGGAACTACAAAATAACCAAACATAAAGAATATTTAGTATTACGATCATCAAACATATGTATGTCAATAAATATATGCACATAACAATAAATAAGGATTAACCTAGATATACACATTAAGATGCCACATCCCACATGTTCAAAATCACAATGCCAACCATAGGATTCTGTTAAAAGATAAAAGGTAATTGTTATCTAAGAGAATCCTCTCCATGAGATACTATTCACCTAATGAAAGTCTAATGAGTGTTTATGATAAATGAGCCTCGCACAACTGATGGGACTCATCTTATAGGTCATTATCTTTGGGTATATCCATAGAGAAGTATCAAGGAAATAGAGAGGAACCATATGAGATACACATATGATCAAATTACACCTTATCAAAAAGTAAAAAAAGATATTGATAGACATATTATGGTTCATATAACGACTATGGTGTTTACTATGAAATTGATTTGGATTAACATTTTATGTAAATGATCTGTACCCAGGAAAATTTGGTCTAACTGATTCATAGAACTCATCCATAGGAAATTATTATAGTGGACCATGGCCTGGGCCATGGGGTATACTATGAAATCTATCTGAGGACAATTATTAAATTGGAAACAATCCTATAATGAAAAATTGATGACTCACAATACCCTCTTAATAATGAACCAAGGGGACACACTAAACTGATACTCCCCCATGAAACTCGAAAAACTTCACAATGAAGAAAAATTGAGATGAATTAAAACATTGACCACAATTTTAAGGAGTACACGGTGTGTCAATTGGGTTATACAATTTGTCTCACTAAGCCTTTCTCTACCCAAGACTCATGACCACATGACATATACTTTTCCTCAAAACATGGAATGTTAGAAATGGTAAATGTCTGGTAGATGATGAGCATTCACTTAGTGTACTCCATTCACATGATCATTTATTATAACTTATTTCAATGTACATATAGTCTAATGACATGTATAGATCTGGGATGGAACTCTATTGGTCATCTTCCTATGCTTGTGTGATTTCTAAGTTCCCAATGTGTGAGTCATCATGGAAACCTTGGTTTGTACTCCCTATACAATCCAAAATTGTCAGATAAAGGTCAAATATAGTGTGGCACATGTCACATGAAATATGATACTAATATATTTATGGAAACCGAAGCATCAGATAAAGTGTACTACACAAAATGTGTTCTTCTGTACTATACACAGTGTTGTCTGACTATTTAAAGTACTCAAAGGATCTCTATATGGCTTCTTCCATTCCCATGACATTTAATTCATCTATAATTAAATCCCTAAATCATGGATCTAACATTGACCTCTTTTTTTATCACTATATAGAGTTGGATTTTCCCCTTACCAACCAATCAGGAAATTCCCGCCATCAGGCCTTGCTGCTTCCACACACCAAAGGAAAACTATGGGTCTATAATATGACCTTGATCTCCCTCCATCATCATGTACCTTGAATTAATCATTTATTTTGGATATTGACTTGATTAAATGATATGTTTTGCTAATTATCGAATTAGTAATGATCAGTTTTCAGTTATTCATTGATCTACCAGCCAAAAAAAATGTTGACGATGAACACACATATAATGGGGGAGAAAACCACAAAACAAAATAAATGGAATGAAATTTAATTTTTTTATGATTTTAAATAAATCATTTATAATAAAATGATTTATTAGTTTAAAACAATAAAAAAACATTTATCAAAATTACGGGTAAAATAACATGCACCCACAACATGATCGACTCACAAATCAATATATTGGTTTATTTGATTTGTGATCATCATGGGTTAATAGAAATGGGATCATAAATCATATAAAACTACTCCCAATCATGATTTTTTTTATATTTGGTAATGATATATTGTGCGTCGCTATTATTGGTGATATCCATAAGATTCTATAGTGAATATGATCCTCAGTTATCAAACATGATCCATTTCATTTTCCACGATATCCTCTAATGTTTCCACTAATATCTATAGTTTTGTAACTAATATCTAAGATAATATATTAAAAAAACATTTAGGCTATTTAATTAGGTCTATCCATAAATTATAATAAATTAATTAATTTACGTGGTTAATTTTACTATTTCCATCTATGAGGACATTTAACCAAATTCCCAATACGAACAATGAATATGTTGCACCAGGGGTAAATCCAAAATTCAAGACTCAGTGACAAACTCTGAATTTTGATATGAGACTCTATATTAGTTTTATGACTAATTTTTAAGAAATATAGGCAAGAACAATATCAATATATTTAATATTATTATAATATCATTTATGTGATCACTAGGCCTCAAATTCTCACATCATCTTAGTACCTAGATCTGGAAATGTTCCTATATATTTTCCAAACTGTTAAATAGAAAAAATAATAAATTTCATATATCACATCTCTATAGTCATAATTATTTAATAAATCTCAAATATAATAATTTTACCTATCATTTTATCCATCCATAGGATCCAGTCATCAAAAAATGAGACACATCACTTTGTGGATGTGGTAGTCCACATGTTTGGATAAGTGAAATTTTTATTTCCCATATAATGGAAAAGGTGTTGAAAAAGGGTTATAATCTTGAAATAATAGAATATTAGTATATTTAAGATATTTATGATTTAATATCATCAAAGATAAAGAATATATGATGTTTTTAGAAAACAAAAAAATGAAGACACTTACTATAAGGTCATACCTCTTCTTTGAAAAACAAAATTTCCTTAAACATTAAGCCTTCTAGAAATTTCCATTTTGTGAGATCGATACCTATAAGGAATGGGAAGGACTATTGAGATGGATTTTTTTTGGGATTGGTAGATATGAAATACTCAATTTATATGAAGAAGAGAGGATATGGGTTCCCATTTATAATTGTACGGATTTGTACTCTTTAAAATATTCAATTTTTTAAAGTAATATTATGTCACTATCATGATCATGTGGAATTCAAAAAATAAAAATTTAAATCTAGGGTAAACAGTGTAATAATAATATCATATAATATGAATTAAGATATGATTTTTCTACATTTTCACATAATTTTTACCTTATCAAAAAATTTATCATTTTAATGTGGTTAAAACATTTTTAGCAAGTTTACTATTTGTATTGACCAAAAATGACATTGATATAATAAATAAATTTGTCACTTGATTCAAAATACGAAATCCATTTTTATATATTTAATGTGTAAAAATGGATGCAATTAATTAAAATGTAAGAACACAAAGAAAAATTGAGAAATATAGTTTCTTAAAAAATAGTCTTTTAATCCTAAATATGAACTTAATTGAAAATATAAAATAATATTATTTTTGGAAATCATTAGGTTATATAATATAAAAGGGATCTTATATTCTTTTAATTCCCAATCCAATACATAATAGGAATTGAAATTAAATTATTTGATGAAAATAAATCTAAAAAAAAAGTTTTGAGAAAAAATAATTTTCAAGAAATATATTTTTCATTATTCATTAAAAAATTATTTTGTAGAATAATCCAAAAAAATCTCCCAATGAATCATTTTTAGTTTTTTATTAGAAATTATTTCCATTTTTTAAATTTATAAATTAATATTTATAAATAAATCCTTTAATTAAAAATACAAAATTTATGAAAAATAGTTTTTTCGGAAAATGATATTTTATTTCCAACTATTTTTTATGATAATCAGTATAGTGAAAAGACAGGATAAAATATAATAATCAATATTACATTGAAATTAAAATGACTAGTTTTCTATATTAACTATGTTTTCACACTAATGTTAAATCATATGTATATAGGTTATCTATATTCATGGTATTGGGTATATTCACATAAGTTTTATAATTTCCAGGACATTTGATTGACTAAAACTCCTTTTTGGTAAAATAAGTCCATATTTAAACACTAGATGTGTAATGGTCTATCTTGAATGATCATCAACATCTATATTAAATTTCTATAATTATCAATTGGATGAAAACTTTTAATGTGTGTTTATGGAAAAAATGAGTCTTTATTAACTTTGCATGCACCCATATAGCCTATGATTTTTTGAGAATTTTAAAAATTTAAATGGAATAAATATTATCATGTGGAAAATCCAAAAAGGGAATCCTAAAAAGAAATATTAGTTCATTCAAACTAACCCTCCCTCGTTTTAGGTTTAGCCAAAAGTTAGTGATAACTAAAAAATGAAGGAGACACAAAGGTTTTAGGGTCCACTATATGGCCCTCAAAAAAATAAGGGCATGTTCACAACATCCCTCTACCTAGGAAAAAAATCAATACTTCTCTTATATAGATCTTATATATTTTTTTAGATGATATATGAGACATTAATTATTATGTAGCCTTATAGTACTAGAACCATCTTAAACATTAGAATCCACTTTAAAAAATCCCCCTTCATGTATTTGTTAATGTTGAGTAACTCAAAATTTATAACTAAATTGATTAATATTATCTTATAGTGATAGTATATATTTTAATATATATAGCCTACCTATACACTTCTAATAGGACATTAACTAGAAGAAATAATATAACATCTCATTCCTCTATTTCTTGTAATTCCCATCTCATTTTTCATTTCCCACATTATTTGGGTACATTTTGTGTTTTCTAAGGATGAAGAGAATTTTTTGGGTAAAATAACCAAAACATCAAGGTTGTATTTTTTTTATAATTAATGGAATCCAAAAATTAATTAGAAAAATATAATTATGATGTACCTTTGGGTCCGTTTTGACTTAGAGGATTTTTTCAATGTGATTTTTAGGAACGTTCCTTTTGGACAGCTTCACATTTTAAAAGGGATACAAGTCATGAATCTATTGGGGGTTTGATGTCATTAAATGGTTCAATGCATGGATTTTTTATACTTAATGAATCTATTTCACATCATGAATAGTTTTCCTTCTTTACTTGAGGTGGCACATTTTTAGTGTATTTGGATTTTTTGGATGTCATGTCATGAACCTAAGACTCACAACATGAATTACTCATGGTATGTAGGTTTTTATGAGAAAATGAATTAGTTTTATATTTATTCATCCCAAGTCTTATCTACAAAGACCTATGAGGTATTCTATATGATTTTTTGAATCTCATACACTTTCAAATTGTTTCATTTAGCGATTGATCTTCATCATGATTTCACATCATCTTTCAGGGTATGTTATCTTCCCCTTTCTTCAATTCCATTGGTCACTGTAGATTCATTCCATATTTTTTTCAGATTTATTGGTATTGTGGGGTTTATACTCATGATAATTTAAATATTTATTTTATAATAATTCTTGGGAGGATGACCTTTTTGTTGGTTTTGGTGAGGAATGTGGGTTTCTTGTGGAATTTGTTGTGTTATCTCCTCTTCTAAACAAATTTCATGTTGAATTAATTCTGAGACGTAAAGATAGAATATAGGGAAACCATTGATGTATTTTCATTCTTTCATGTTAGTGTATCCCACTATGGGAATGTGTAATTTGAGTATGAGGTAGTAGGTTCTATATCTGGAATATTTTTTATGAACTATATTATGTAGTTTTTTTAATTATTTTATAAATAAATTGGCATAACTGAATTATGTGTGTGTAAATGTTTTTTGAGACAATATGTTTTCCTTTTATTTTTTTAACGGGAAAAAGTTCATGGTATTGTGAAATAGAAATTTCCAAAGGGTTTTCAATGAATTGTTTTAATGAAATTAATTGGAAAACATAGCAACAGGGATCCCTTGCACACTTAAGTGGAAGGTGTAGAAATAATCCTCATCCATTAATATTCTTATGGGGTTAACTCATGCATGCAGTGTTCTTATACTCCCTAGGCCTATAGTTATAGGAATGTTTTATACACTATTGGGAAGTTCAATTCATGGGGTGATCATCAAATCTATAGATTCAATGTACATATCTAGAGACTTGATGCACATTATTGCCTATGTGTGGGTATAAGATTCCAAGATATACTAACCAAGTGTGATCCTTGGTGTAATGAAAATAATTATTTTTATTTGGATTCATTTGTATTTTCATATGATATGAAATATATGGTTTACTTTGAATTTCTTTATATTTTTGATATTCTATGTATCCTTTTTACCGATATTGTATGAAACTATTGAAAAAGGGTAAATTATTTTACCATATTTGATAAAAATACCATTAAACTAATTATAATTCATTTTTCAATTATTTTTTGGAATTTTAGGATTGTTTTATAGATACGAGAAATGGAACACCAGGGTGGGATACTGCTAAGCTTGTTTATCTAACACCCTATTCACCAATTCAATAGTTCATTGGTTGTGATACATATTTTGATGTGGGGGTAGAAAAGGCACCATCGTGAGGTGGTGAGGTTTCTATGAGTTGGGTATAGCAAGTTTCTTAGGAGATAGTGAGATTTTTACAATGATATCACGTGGATTAGCAATTTCTATTATAGTTTTCCTTTTATATTGTAATAGTTCGTTGTATATTTTTATATAATTTACAGTTAAATCACTTCAGTTGTTTCTTTTTTATATGAAATATATTTCAGGTTTTAATTTTCAGTTTTTCTTCCCATACTATATATATATATATATGTTTGTGTGTGTGTCTGTGTGTGTATCATGATGTCTACATCATGTTAGAAAAAATCATTCCCTTTGGTTGTTGGTGAGAAACGGGTGCTAGTCTCCTGTATGTGAGGATTGGGAATTCCTTTTAATTATGTGATGGTTCGGGTCAGGTAACAATTTTAGGGGGTATCAAAGTTTGGTTCATCAAATTATGTCATTAAATGGGGTTTTGATTAGTTTTTGGAAGTTAGTAGATTATATATAGGATTATTGTGATGTGAGTAGTAGATTAAAGTGAGATAATGTCTATCTCTTATTATGAAGAGACTCAAGTTACAATGGGATGTTGGGATGTGTGTCTCCTATTTTTATTTCATGATAATGATATTAGTTTTTTCTTATATTTTTCTTGTTTGAACAACAATTGTCTTGTATAATGACATTTTTTCTATTTTGGTGAGCAGCGGTGTGCCTCTAAGACATCTCCCATGGGTTCCTTGGGATGGTTCAATGGATTATATTCAAGGGAATAATCCTCTAGATCATAATTGTATCAATGCTCAACCAAAATGTACTACATGTCTAGAATGAATCTTTTGAGGTACCTTTTGAATTCATATAAGAAATTGATCAATCTTGGGAGTTCTTACATGATAATTTTCCATCTTTTAGATGTAAAAATGAACCTCAAGAGGTGTTCTAATTAAAAATAATCAAATAGATCTTCAAATAATTATATTCTCCTATGAATATCAAGTTAAAGTGTATGATGTTCATACCCAAGAGTCCATGAAAGAAATGGTGGGATTCTATGATACATGAGGATAGACATATGGCCTTAGACTAGAAATGTTTCATGACTCGCTTATTTTAACAATTCATTCTAGAATATCTTTTGATGGAAAAGTATATGGGGTCCCACATATTGATGTAAGGAGATAGTTTGGTGTCATCATACACCAATCAATTAAAGAAGAAGGTTTGTTAAAATCATGTGTAAGTAAAGAAGGACTTGCTAAAGGTTCAAAATTACCCACTAGTATTACAACCAGATATAAGATAATATGTGTTTATGATGAGGATTATTTATTATAAAAATATTTTAGAGATGGAAATGATTATGGAGATAGATATTGAAGGAATGTTTTGTTATTCTAACCCTTCTATTCCAGCAACTAGAATATTATATATAGTTAATGGGAGGAAGAGAAATTGTCATTATCATCACATGAGTTTTGGGTGTGTTTTTTAGTAGTTATCATCCTCTGAACTTTTTATTAAATCTATTTTTGTGCCCCTGACCTATAATCAGTGTGGAAATGTTGGGAACACCTAACATTTTTTCCCTCACCTACAATGTTGTGTAATGTTTGTGGATACTATGACCACTTACAATGATTCTATCTGCCTAGGTGTATTCCTCATTATGTACAATCATTATCCACTTCAAAGGCTATTATGATTCATTTTTTTGCTTCATAGACAATAGGAATCCATCGAAATTCCACATTATTGAAGAACCTTCATGGGGTGGATGAGTTTATAATAGAGGTAGATGCATCTTTAGTGACATTGGTATGCACAATCATCACTAGATATTTTGTATAAAGTGCTTTGTTTGATACATGTTTTTCCCATTCATTTATTTCATCCCTTCTTATGGATATGCATGAAATTTTACCTAAACTCATTTCATTTATTATATATTTAAAAACACATATTATAATGAGAAAAGGTTAGGGGTTTTGGGGTCTTTCTTGTTCACTGTCAATATCTGAGGTAGAGTTAGTATATGATTTCTTCATTCTTGATGTGGATCTATTTTCAATGATCATCGGGATGGATAGGCATATCAGTTTACATATAAATAATTTTTTTATCATCTGTGTGTTTTATCATTTCTACTGATGGGAACCCTCTGTTGTTTCTGGGAGTGTGGAATATTACATCATCTAATGAAGGACCTTCTCACCCAGAGTTCAAGTGTTGGTTTTCTACTGTATTAGTTAATCCCAAGGATGTTTCTTCCATTTTATATCTTCATTTTGTTTTTTAGTACATTAATTTTTTTTGATATGATTTATCTTATCTTCCTCTAGAGAGGGAGGTAGATGGTATGATTGATCAGGTTATATGTCATACAATTGTCTCAATATCCTCTTATTATATGAAGCTAGTACAGTTGAGAGCACTCAAAATTTAGTTAAATGATCTAATGGAAATGGATCTTGATCTTAATAATTTTTCTACTAGTAATTAACCAATTATCATTCCATAGAAGGTAGATGGTTAACTTAAATTATGTTTGTACTATCAACAGTTGAATTAGGTAACAGTTAAGAATAATTATCTCATTTCCAATTTGGATGATTTTTTGACATGTTAAAGTAGAAAAGTGGTTTTTAAATACCAATACCCAGTCAGGTTATCATAATCTCATTGTTTGGGAGTCTAACATACCAAATACTGATTTCAAAGAAATTTTTCCATTAGTAATATCATTTTATTCATGTTGGTTTTACTAACAATCATATTTTTTTGGGGATTTGATAAATCAGATATTTCAAGAGTATCTAAACACATTTTTTGTAGTGTTTTTGGAAGATATTTTGGTTTAATATGGAATTGAATGTGATCACAATATTAATTGGAATTTTGTTTTGGAAATATTGTGGAAACAAAATTTGATTGATGGATTTCAAAATTAAATTTCAATATCCAATAAGTGATGTTATTTAGACAGGTTATTTCTTAGCATGTCTTATCAATTGATCTATAAATGGTGGAGGATTTATTTTAATGGGAAGACACAACAAACATATTTTAGACTCAAATGTTCGATGGAATTATTGGATACTATTGAAATTTCCTCAAGGATGTCTCAAAGTTGGTGTATCCTTTTACTAATCTTATAAGGAAATTGGTGAAATTCATATCGAATGAAAATTACTTGTCCTATTTTTATAATCTAAAATGACTCATTGCTTCATATCCTATAATATCATACCTATGATAGGTAATGGGTTTGTGATTTTATGTGATTCTTCTAGTTATAGTCTTGGTTTGGAACTTATGCATGATGATCATATAGTGGATTATGGCTCTGGATTTCTTTGAATGCATGAGGAAAATTACTCCATTAATGATTTTGACATCACTAAAATTAATAATTCACATAAATAATGGTGCCACTATGTTTTTTTAAAGTGTTTCATAGTATTTTATGACCATAGGATTCTGAACTTCATCTATTCCAAGAATGACTCAAACCTCAGACAGAAGTGGTGGATTGAATACCTTCAAAAAAATTTATTAGATGATTCCTAAACCAATGGGAAGGGAGGATTCCATTGTAGATGTTCTCAAAAAGAATACACCATCTTAGGATATTTCAAAATTGAATGAAAACTGAAACTTTTTGTGACTCTTTTCTATGTTATACTTATATTCTCATTAGAATGATTCTAGTATGAATCTGAGTAGTTTTCATTTTCACCCTCCTCCTTGAGACAATTCTATAGGATTAGCTATAGGATAATAAGTTTAGTTAAATTCAGGAAATAATATATGGTGGAAAGACTACTTCTAGTTGTTTTATATCTTTAGATGGTATTATATATTTTGGGTTTTGGTTTTTTAGGATAACAAGTATGAGGATCCCATTTTTATAATTTTGATATTTCTTTGTCAACTATTCACATGGCCCCTATGAAGCTGTATTATGACATGATATGGTGATTCAAATGTCATAGTGTTATGTGTTACATTACTGATTATGTGTCCTACTATTACACCTACCAAAAAATAATGACATAGAATCTAAAAACATTTGATTTTCTCTGCATCTTTTAATGTTTTTTCGAAAATGGGATGAGGTTTCCATGGTCTTTGCTGTTGGATTACCAAAAACCCCCATAGAGAAGAATTTTATCTTGGTGGGTATTGATAGGTCCAAAAAATGCGATCACATCATTCTAAATAGGTAATCCAATAAATTTGAAGACGCTTTTATGTTGTATATAAAAGTGATTTTGGGGTTACATTTGATTACCTCTATTATTGTTTTGGAAAGGAATCCTAGGTTTACCTCATAGCTTAAGAAAAATTTCCAAGAGGAGATGGGAGCCTAGATTAGGTTAACTACACCTACCATCCAAATATAGATGTTTAGAAATAACATGTAATTTAAATTCGGGAGGATAATCTTTATGCCTATGTCTTGGATTTGAAGGGATCATGGGATCTCCGTCTCAGACTATTTGAGTTTTTTTATACTAAATGTCACCAGTCATCTATATAACTATCTACCTTTAAGGATTTTTATGGGCTTTAAAGCAGGCCATATTTTTTTTGTTAGAAGTGGGTGAGGCCTCCCTTATAGGACTGAGTCTTATTCATGATATATTGGTGGTAATTCTAGATATACCTCAGTGTGGTTATAGCACCGAGTGGATAGAAAACATGTTCAGATCATCAGTGTTATCCTTTGTAGTTCTCTATTAGTGAATGGGGTTCCATGAATGTTTATCCTCATTTGGGTCATCATCAGCAAAAAAATTGGTAATTGTGTCTTTGATATATGATAGAGCATTTAAGGTCACTGATCATCATGGGCAGGTTCTTCATAGGATGGAATTTCAAGATTATTTTATGTGTTTTCATAATTTTTTTCACATATATTGTCTCAATATATACCATCCCGATCCCTCTCATATTTAGAGTTGGGAAGATATGTAGTTAGAGTTATATGTTTATTTTATGTAGAAGCTAGTAGAGATAATTGAATCTTTGGTAATAGTCCCACATGGGATTTTTATTACATTAGTCAAAGTAATTTTGTGACACATATCAGATTGTCATGAGACATGGGAGCCCGAGTCGTTTATGGGGGAGGAGTGGCCTCACCTGTTTCTAGGAACCATTCTTTCAAATGAAATCCAAGCGATAGAAAGTATTATGGTTAGGACTCTTCAAAATCTTGTTACCCATTTCTAGATATTTATTATCTCTATTTTAATTTCCCACTTTGTTTGGGTCCATTTTAGGGACTTCGAGGATAGAGAACCATTGATGGGGAGAACTAAAAATATGATAGGGATATATGTTTTATGAAATTAATAGGGTCTATGAATAAATTTGAAGATGGAATAAGATGATTTAATTTAGGGTTCATGTTGAATCAGGTTCTTTTTTATATGTTTTTCTACCAAATGTGTCTTCTGTAAGATTTCATGCCATGAAAGGGTTACATAACATGAATCTATTTAAGGGTTTATGTTGAGCACTAATATAGAGAGTAAATTTTTTTACATTTCATGAAACTAATTCACATCCTTAAAACCTAAATTGGTGAATTTATTATCTGATGTGATTAATTTTTGACATATATGGATTTAATACATTTCATATCTTGAACCGTGGATTAAAAGCTTGAAATTTTCATGGTATGGTTGTCATTATTTTATTCACATAAAATTTTCTTTTATTAAGTAGTAACCTTCTCTCCTGAGACCTATGAGATCTCCTATGAGATTTTGGGAATCTCTAGACCTTCCAAACCATTTTGTTCAGTGATTTATCTTTTTCTTGTTTATTCTGCATCTCTATGAGTATGTTATCATTCTTTATCTTCATTTTCATTTAATACAAAACCTTTATTCCCAGTATTTTCATATCTATTGGCCTTGTGGTTTTGATTATCTTGATCCTTTATAGATTTTTTAGATATTCAACTAGATTCTAAAATTTTAGTTGGTTATGGTGTGATGTGAATGTTTATTTGGGTACATGTTGTCTTATCTTCTTCAATGATCGTTTTTCTTGTTTAATTTATCTTTGAAATGTCAGGATTGATTCTAGGGCATATGTTGTCTTTGGGTTGTATCTTGTTGGTGGATACTATTGCGGGAATGTGTTACCAATTTTTGAGGTAGGTGGTTTCTTCTCTAGTCTATGTTGAATGAAATGTATTTGTCTATATTTCTAAATTTTTTAATAAATAAACTGGAAAGTTTTTATTGTGTGTGTGGTAATGGTTTTTTGAGAAAATAATTATTTTCTCTTGTTTAGGTAACGTAAAATAAGTCTTCAAATAATTGTGATATGGATTTATGAAATGGTATGGACACCATTATTTTTATTAAATTGATTGGAAAACATTTCACATGGGAATCATGGGGTATTTTGGTGGAATATGTGGCAATAGGACCCATCCTTTGATACTATCATTGTTTCACTCATGGTCTGTTCTTCTGCTCCCTAGGCTCATTATTTTATGTAATTTATAAACACAATTGGTAGGTCAACTTTATGGGGTGTTCCATTATTTTCTATATTTGAGGCATATCTTTAAACTTAATACACACCATTTTCTATATGTTGGTACAAGTGTCCCAGCTATCCTGATGTGTTGTGATCCTTATCATGATGTTACCTTTTTCTTTTCTTCATTATTTCATTATATTTTGATATTACATGTGATACATGATTTTCTTTGACTTCTTTTATACCTTTTATATACTATAGTATAGTTTTATGTTGATTAATTGTAACTATGAATAAAGGGGATAATTCTTTACAACGATTTTGATGTAAAAGCTATTTAACTATTAATTTTTCCATGTTTAATTTATTATTGAGCACATTCAAGTTTTTGTACATGGATTAATATGGAACACATGGGTAGGGTCATACTCAGCCTATTTATCTTACAAACTATGAACCACTTCGGTGGTATGTAGATCATTTTATTTATTTCTATATAGGTAAATGTGTTGTGGTGAGGCAGGAAGCTTTTTGTCAACTATTTCTAGGTAGCTGGGGTTAGATGGGAGCGTTTTCCTATACATCGCTCAGAGCACCTATTTTGGTTTTAGTTTTCCATTTCAATTGGACATGTACCTTTTATATTTTAAAGCTACTATTGAGTTTTAAATCTTATGCTATTTCCTTTTTGATATGAAATATATTTATTATTTTACACTTCCACTATTTCATCCCATAATATATATATATATATATATATAATGTTTTCTAAAAAAGGATTGGATAAATGGTTTACCCTAGTTGTTGTTGATACCCAGGTTCTAGTAGCCAACCCATGGGGATCAAGAACATCCTTCAGGTGTGTGATAATACAGGTTGGGTATCAGTTAAATAGGGTAGTTGGGTCAGGTTCATCAAAAATCATATTTTATATCCTTGTGAGCTAACTATAGCTTACATCAATGGTTTATATATTGGTATATCCAACCTACCTACATCTTCAAATGAGAAAACACATACGAGGATTGTAAATATAGTGACCAATACTTTTCTTACCAAGATATTACATAGTTTTAGATGGATATTCATTATATAACATAATTATCCATGCTTGAATCATATGGGTATAGTATCTTTGGAAACTGAGAAACATATAAAATGGTTCATAAGAGAGCCGCATCATATCCCACAAAGTTTATCATACTTAAATCATTTCTTTAACATATCATGTTTAATACTATTCTACATAACCAATATAAAGGAAACATAAGAATGAGTGATCTCAGATGCCCAGTAAATGTAAACAAGCGAAATAATTAAACATATCATGAAAATATGGATAGGATAACCTGAGAAAAACATATGAAAACAATCGAATTATGATCTAAGATATTAAACATATGTCATGACATAAAAATTCTTAGTTTATAAGACATGAATCATAAATTAGTTAGTGAATATAGACTATGATACCATAACATTGGAATATGACATTGAATTATGGGATAAAAATAAGTGTAGAATATAATTTCCATAGTAGAGAAGGCTGAGTAAAAAGAATATCATAGTGGATTGGTTTCACTTTCAAAATCATTAGAGATGTCAATTTTCACTCCCATGTCTATCATAGTGGGTAGAGACTCTTAACAAACTAGGTTCTCCCCCCACTCATGCCTTGTTTATCTCATGTGATAAAAATATTTACCCAATGAATTGGAGGGATATATAAATATGGGGTAGCCCATCACATAATTAAAATCATAAAAATGTGTTCCATGAGATCATAAACCATTTATCATATCAAAAAACATAAAAATAAATGGGTCTCATAGATATTTCATCATAGAAAAACCCATTGAAAATAATTGGGTTTCATAAACATTTTATCATCTCGTAACCCATGTAAAATGACACGGGTAGCATGAAAATATTTCCATCATAACAATAAAATGAACATAGAAAAGTAAGGATGATTTCATTAGATCAAACCATTATTAAATGAAAAGGAACATCAAAGTATAACAACATATTTTAAAATTCCTCTAAAATATCACTTATATTATTTATAGAAGAATATATATTTTTTTCACATTAAATTAAGAAGTTTAAAATAATGAAATTTTCAAATAATTAAACAAACAAATTTCTTCAAAACTAACATTGGAAAATTATAAATGTAGCTTCAAATTATTTAGGTGTCATGATAGTGTGAAATTTGGATCATGTACTATATGATAAAAGAAAACATTCCTTTCATATTTTTGTAAATAATAATAAAGTGCCTCATTTAAAAAAAACCAGTACTCATTTTAAAATATTTTTCCAAAATTAAATATTTTGTAAAATATTATTCATACAATAATATTATATTATTAATAACTTCCTTTAAAACATTTTTAGAAAACATGGATATGTGTGAAAAAATTTCTCGACTATAGGGAGAAATATAGTTCATTTTACATAAAATTTTGTTTCAGTAACTTATGTACATAAATTGAGTAGAATGATAAAAAACATGTATTATAATGAAATAAATGTGCTATAAAAAATTAATGTGTTTATTTAGCAACATACCATAATATTTCATAAAATTAACTTACTTATAAATAACCCTGATAAATAATGAGATTGTAACATAAAAGCATTAACGCCTTGGTAGGATTTGAGTCTTATTACCCATTAAATAAGGGAATTTAATGAAATATTTAATATAATAAAACTAATTTAATTTCAGTTAAAAAGTTCAATAGTTTGTAACTGCATGTCATAAAATTTTATAGGTTCATAACATAACATATATCATAATAAAGACTACATTAGATGACCAACCCTTACCTCAAGTTTAACATTCATTGAAATCAACCTATCAATTCGTATAATTAAATATTTTTTATTATAAATATATAAAATATTATTTTAAATATTTATTATAACATATTTTATCCAATTATAAAATTTTAGCACCCATTTACTAAATAAATACTTATTAAAATCAATGTTTCGGAGTGTCAAATATTTCATTTATAATGAATATTTATATTCATTTTTTAGGGTCCTTGTACATTGATCATGGTTCCATCATTTCATAAATCTAAATAATTTTGTAAATATAACATATATCTATTATATAAAAATTTAAGATCAATATTAAATGATATATATAAAAATTAATTACATTTTTCATAGAGACGGTAGGTCACTTGTAAGAAGATACAACAATTTAATTTTTCAAAATATTGAATGAAAGAATGTTAAAAAATAATTCACATTTTTAGAATAATTATTTTATTTGTAAATTTTTTATATTAATTAAATATATCTTTACTATAATCCATATAAAATTTAATTGAAATAAATAGTGTGTCTAAGTGGAGTTGGTATTCCATACCTATACCCGGGTGACATTATTATTTTCTAACAAATTAGAATTTATGAATGTAGAAATGAAATTATATTTATAGATGAATAATAAAATAATTATTATCATATATATACTTTAAACCCATCAGAATAACCATTCATGAAATATGGTGGTGGAAAAAGGATTGTATTGCTATGTGGTGATGCTAAGCCGTATGTACACATGAGTGATACTTTCACTACCCATTTGACTGGAAGGAGGGTTTATAAATTTAGTTTCATAATCCTAAAAATATTTATTTATATTTATGAAATTGAATTTAATTTTTTTTATAAATTCCATATATATAATGGAGGTATGTATGCTGGTTATTAGTTTATTAAACAAAATATTTTATGTCTCCTCTTATGAATCAAAGGGTTGGTCTTTTGGATATACCAACACCTTTAATGTTTTTATAATTATTCTAATAAGGTATTTTTTGAGGGTATAGTTATGATATAAGGATAAATTTTTTGTGATGAAGAGAATGCATGTGTGCAAATTTATAATTGTAGTGGGGAGATTTTTAGAGTTTCATAAATGATATAATAAAGTCATTCTCAAGACCAAATGCTTTAAAAGAACATGTATTAAAATATAATATATTATGGGGCTGAGATAATACAATAAAATAAAAATTTTATATATGTATTTGGTGTTTTAAACCATATATATTTGGTTTAACCCATGTAAAACTATTTTGACCGTAACCTCTATAAGAACATTTTCACTCTTAATGGTCTATTATATAGTATATAAGGTAACTGTTGAACCATAAATTGAAAAGGGGTGAAATTTTTGACCAAATAATATTATAATTTTTATCTTAATTTTTTTATTTTTTTATTTTTTTATCAAATTTTTTTTTTATAAAATTTAATTAATCTGAATTGTTTGAATATTCATTGAATTTGACTTCAACTAAAATGACAAATGTTGAATTTTAATATAATCTATTTCCCATAAATAATATGTAATATTCATCTAACAAATTTTTGGAACATAATAAATCACTAAAATTAAATAAAATTTAATATTTTTAAAGTCTTTATGATATTATTTTATTATTAAAATAAATATGGTATTAGAGTTGCACTTGAATTTTACATAACTATTTCATCACCAAATTTTTTAAATAATTACCCTTATGAACATAATTTTATTACTCATAGTGTAGAAATTTATATTTATTCACAAATTTCTTTTTCCCAACATTGACATGTAATAGATATGTAAAAGTAAGAGAGTGAAATTTTTTAAATTTATTTATTTAATTTTATATAGGTCATTTTCATAAGCAAGTATCCATTAAAAATAATATTTGGAGCCAAAGGTAGTAATTTTTGAATTCCCATTATCTAAAAATAATAATGATTTTGGATGGTGAAACTAACATAGATTTTTTACCTATATTACCCCTATTTAAAAATTACCAAGGTGATGAATTTTAACATAGTTACTATTCACACTTCCTAAATGTGGAAGAAAACAATTTTACAAATTTAAACATAAAAATTAAAAATATGAATATATTTTATGAAATTAAATACCGATATCTATGAACAATAATTCTAAAGTGTGAAAAATGAAAATAAAACCTATTTTCAAAAAAAAAATTATTCGTAAAAATGGATTTTTTATCCCACAAATATAAATATAGAATATCAATGTTAGAAAAATTATTGAATATATAAAATATATAATTATTTAAAATTATTCAAAAAAAATTATTAATTTAATTTTTTAAGATAAATGCATATTTTGTGCATAAAAACCATTTTTCATAAAAACATTTATTTTAGTAATCAAATGAATTCTATTTTAAAATACAATGATCTGATAAAAAATGAGTTTATTTTATACATGTGTAAAATATATGATTTTCCAAATTTATTTATACATATAAATGTAACAACCCAATGTTTTTAATGGAAATTCCCTTCTTATAAATATGCCATAAAATCACATAATAAAGAACTACTAAGTTATAACTGACCTTTCAACATATGTTTCTCACTTCTGTGTTTGTATTTTCAAAAATCTGGCATACACGGTTGTGTTCAAGATGTTTTTTAGTGTCTAATAAAAAAAATAATTTTTGGGGAATAGTAACCTACCCTAATGAATAGTAGAATACCCTTATGAATAGTGATATACCCTAATAAATAGTAACCTCACCTATGGTGGAATAAAAATAATATTCAAGTTAGAAGTATGATATACCTATATTTTAGAATGAGTTAATGAATTCTTTAAAACTGGGTTTAATAATAAATTATTATTTTATTTAAATATGTAAAAAAACATATTTATAAAATTAATTTTGAAAAATGGACTTCATTTTTGGATTCTACACGTCAAAAAATGGTTAGGGTGAATTTTTCAGTTTTTTCTGAGATACTTGAATTTTTGATAAATAGTAGAATCCGATAATTTACAATAAATGCTAAATAATGGATTAATTCAGTCGTCAATGATGCTCTGTTGATGTAAGCCCACTTGGTTTGGGATCACATTATAAAATCACTATTATTGGTCATGTAATACTTACTATTCCTTATCTTTGGAATAAATAATAAATTAATGACTATAATATCATGAAATCCCTCCTCTCCCCCACTATAAAAACCCCCCTCCACTCCCTCTTCTCTCCACTCCTCTCATGCTCCAATCCTTCTCTAAATTCTGCTCAAATATCTCCCCAAGGTCCTCCCCCATGTCCAAAATATCTCACCCTCCTCAAAATACCAAAACCTCTACCCTAAAGAGGTTCTCAAAGGAGGAAGTCTCAAGAGGTAAATTTCTCTTCCAAAATTTCTTCTTTTCTTTTAAGTTTTTTACTTTTTATTTATTTCCTCACCTTCCTTCACCATAATAGTATAATAAATCAAGTAACATAAATATACTATAATGTCTTCATGCTAGTGGTATATTTCATTATCTTCTCTCCTTTCCCCAACCTTTTATTTGAATGAAATGAAAGCACCGTTTGGGATGTGCTAATTTAGCACATTCAAGGACAACAGTTTATCAAATTTTGTAATTATCTTTAATTCTGGTCATGAAACCATTTGTGTTATGGTTGAACCATATTATTATATAATTAATATATCCTATTTTTGGTTCTTTAATCATTTAGTACAAATGGAATTAAGCTATAAATCAAAACACAATCTTTGTAATCAAACCAACTGAATAACAAAAATGATTATCACTAAGGTTATATATGTAATAATTAACCATCACTCTAAGTAACCTAATTAAAATTAAAACCATGTAATATATTGGATATGAAATTAAGAATGTAACTTCATTTCGGGAAAACCACTTTCATCTTGCATATAATTCAAACCTGAATATAAGTGAACTGATCTTTTAAAGCCAAGTTAACAAATGAGCCCGAACAATGAAATTGAACCTTTTAACAAATAAAAGAGGATTTGAATGAACTAAAAAGGGTTATAATAAATCAATTTCATATATAATAGGTTCTGTACTTATGAATTAATAATCCTTATTTTTTATTCAGGTCATTAATAACAAGCGGAGAACACCATCAGTTTAGAGGTAAGGGATCCTCCCCTTTTTACTATTAATCAAGATAGTTCTCAATGGTATAACTTTTTGTGTGATACCAAGTGAATGGGTACATTTATACACCATCTCCATACTTCCATAATATTTTATAAGTGATGAGAAATCCCTTATCTCTCTCATCAAGCCCTCTTAGTTACACCCGATACCATGCCAATAAACCATAATGGATTCTACTCGAACATCCTTTATTCCTTCGGGTTTCTCTATCTTTCTTTTTACCAAAATGTAGCTTTCTTCTATTTTTAGGTATAACTTCAAAATTTTGTTTATATGCTCCAAAATCATGTTCCATGATCCATATCTCATTCTATTTCAGGGATATACATGCTTTTATGTGAATCTCTCTTCGATACTTCCCAATAAGCACACTCGTTTTAAAGGAACTTCCTGAACTTTTACCCAATTTCAACTGCACTTTATCTTCTATTTTAAGACACAATTATCTTTTTAAATTCATTATTTTTTATGGAATCCTTATTTGATCAATTCTGGTTATATATTAATGAATGTATTCTTTACTATTTTAAAAGCTCTATATTATTTCCCTTAAAACCGCACAAAAATGTTTTAATGCTAATGTTTCTAAAATACATTTATCATATGTTGTCACTTATGTTTTACACCACATACCATGTTATATTCCCATTTTACCCTATGAACGTCCATGTATTTTTTAATTCATTCCTTACATGGTCACTTTCATGATACACCCATTAGTTATGATTTATGTCATGATTTTGGTACCCAATTCTTTCCATGGGTACCGTTATGTTTATGTATGGTTGATTATATATGATTGTATATGTGGTAAGAATATTTATGTGGAAATAATATTCATGAAAATTTTGAGATGGGTGTTCCCAGATAGTTCTTCAATAAAAAAGGTAAGGTTAAGTCTAATGAGATGCGATGTGAAACAGGATTGGCGGTTAGCCTTGACCCGTACTAAAATGGGAAACGGGATTGGCGGTTTTCCTCGAACCGTACTAAATATATGATTTATTTTTCTACCAAATTTATATGATTCCATATTTATAATATCCCATGCTTATATTAAATGAGTTTATAAGTTTCATTCATTGGATATCATTATGTCATGCCTCCTAACTCATGTGCTTGAGATGTATCCTTATGTTCATTCCTTTACTGTGATTTTTTGCTCATCCCATTGTTCATGTGTTCCCCAGGGTACCCTATGCAGATGTAAGATCTCAAAGGAAGTTATAAGCTCTTCGTGGAGATTAAATAAATATTTTTTTAGCCCCATGTTTTATGTTATATGTACCTAGTCTTCCAAGACACTAGACTTAACGATCCTTGGATTGTACTCTGATGATTAATTATGCTTAAAATCGTGAAATGTTTTATGTAAAAGGCTTGGGTCGCTATAATTGGTATCCGAGGATGGTCTAGTTATCTTTGGATATTAGGAATAGAACACGTTAGTGATAACCTTAAGAATGAGACTAAGTATAAGAAAATCGTGCTAATTTTTTTTGTGTATATATTAAGTGGTTTATCAGGAAAATACATCCCTGTCTGGATACGAGTAGGTAGAGGTGGCTCTAGCCCATATGTATCTAGGGGTAAAACCTGAAAACTCCATTTTGTGCTAGACTCGAACGAGAATTGGTACACGACAGCGGGCCTTGTGGCACTTTTGGTTACAACACTCCCGAGGGGATATGATTTGGTAGATTCATGAGTTTAGTAAAAACCATTATTAAGGGACCAAACGAAGCCCATAAGAATATATGTTAAGAAATAGATCGATGATAACCAAGATATAAACCTAAGTAATCACTAGTCAGGATATACTTTTTATTTATAATTTCATACTTTTATGTTCAAATTTTCTTTTTGTGCTCAATAGATAAGTATTCAAGACCTCTAATTATACGTTCTTTTTCTTAGTTAATAGAAGGAAATAGAAGAACATGTTCCAATAAAAAATGTGATAGGAAATTTAATGATTTCCCTAATGACATGCTCGATGTGATAGAAGCGGGTGCTAAAAAAATCATGGGAGTATTTGGTCAGCTGGCTCGAGTTATGAATAATAACTTGAATCAGGTGGAATGTCCCCCTCCTCCAAGGAAAGATAAAGTTGTCATAGAATCCTTTATGTGGAAAAGGCCTCCCATGTTTAGAGGGTCTTCTGATCCCCTCCTCACAGAACAATGGATTAACTCCATTGAAAAGATTTTCTCTATCCTCCAGTGCTTGGAAGAAGAGAAAGTTTTACTAGAATTATATCATTTTGATGGGGAAGCTGATCAATGGTGGACACTGATCAAGAATAAAAAGTCCCAAGAGGAAATTGATTCCATAGATTGGGAGGAATTCAAGAGGATGTTTTTCAACAAATATTTTCCTCGAACCCTCCATCTCAAGATGGAAAGAGAGTTCCTTGGACTCAAGTAGAAGGAAGATGAGTCCATCGGGGAGTATAAAGCGACCTTTACAAGGCTTGAAATGTACGCATCTAGCTTTTTCATGAACACCGAAATCATGGTGGATCGCTTCTTTAGAAGACTAAAGTCGAGTCTATGAAAAGTATTGGCGATTCGAGACTTCGACAACTATGAGGAGATTTTCTGTTGTACCCTCAAGGTTGAAATGGAGATTGGAGACTCACAGTGGTCTCATGGGCCTAGTGAAAAGAAGCGGAAAATGGAGAACTATATGGGTGTTTCATCAAACAAATCCCATGATGTAATGAAGCCTCACTTTCCCCTTTGAAAGAATTGTGGGAAGAAGCATCTTGGTGACTATCTCAAGGGAACCGGGAATTGATTCGAATGTGGAATGTTTGGTCATCAAGCCTCGAACTGCCGAAGGGATATGAAATATCCCTATAATTTGAAAGAAGAATGGAAGGTTCAGATCAACACTCAACCTGTAGTGCAGTGTTATAACTGCAAGGACCTTGGGAAATATGCGAACAATTTCCCTAAGTGGAGGGTTATCGGAGGCAATCAGCAATAACCTCCAAGGCAACAAGGAAGGGCTTATGCTATCACTACTGCAGAGGTGGAGCCAGAAAATGATGTGGTGTAAGGTACGATTGTTATTCATTGAATAATAGAGAACGTATTATTTTATTCTGGTTCTACACATTCTTTCATATCATGAAAGTTTAGTAGAACAATTCAAACAGAACCTCAAAATTTGGAGGAAAAGTTATCTGTGGGAACAACGAATGGGGAAATTATTGCATTCATGGTTTATAACTCCTCAACCATTACTGTTTTTCAACTGAACCTCCCAGCAAATCTTGTCATACTTCCTTTAGTGGAGTTCGATTCTATCTTGGGCATGGATTGGATATCTTTGTACAAGTCCAACCTCAATTGTCGGGAAAGGGAGATTACTCTTCACATCCCGAAGCATCCTCTGATTCTTTACAAGTGGAAAGAGGAAGATGAGTCTCCATTAGAATATTCATCTCAAGTTTGGATATTGCTTCCTTATGAGCATGAATACCTAACTCTAATGATTGAGACAAAGGAGAGAATCATGCTTGAAGATATGCCCATTGTGAGGGATTACCCTGATGTATTCCCCAAAGAGTTTCCGATCTTCCCCCTGACTGAGATGTTGAGATCACAATTGAACTTATCCCTAGATCTTTTCCAATATCAAAGAAACCTTACAGAATGGCCACCATAGAGACGAAAGAGATGAAGAAGCAGTAATAGGAGAATATGGTGAAGGGTTTTATACACCCGAGTGCTTCACTGTGGGGTGCTCCAGTCCTCTTCATCATGAAGAAGGACGAATCAATGCGCCTCTGCATTGATTATTGTGAGCTCAATAAAATCACTATAAAGAAAAATTATCCCCTTCCACAGATAGATGACTTTTTTCGATCAGCTTCCTGGGGCCAGTTATTTCTCTAAGGTGGACCTTTAGTCGGGATATCACCAACTAAGGTGAGGAAGGAAGATATTCCCAAGACTGCCTTTCGAAAGAGGTATGGACAGTAGGATTTCATAGTGATTCCCTTTGGACACACTAATGCTCCAAAAAATTTCATTAATTTAATGAATAGAGTCTTTAGAGATTACCTCGACAAATTTGTGGTGGTCTTTATTGATGATATTATGATATACTCCAAGAGAAAAGAGGAACATGAGGAGCATTTGGAAACTATGTTAAAAACTTTGCAAAGGGAGAAGTTGTATGAAAAGTATAGTACATGTGAGTTCTAAATGGAAAAGTATCATTCTTGGGGAATGTTATCACCAGAAAAGGGATATCTGTGGACCCTTCCAAGATAAAGGAAATTGAAGAGTGGCCGAGGCCAGCTTCTGTAACGGAGATCCGCTCCTTTTTAGGTCTTGCTAGGTATTATCGACGATTCGTGAAGAACTTTTCACGATTGTGAAACCCAATTACCAAGATGACACGGAAGGGAGTAAAGATCGTCTGGACACAATAATATGAAGGCTGTTTCAAGGAGTTGAAAAATAAGCTTATCACTACGCCGGTACTCACACTCCCTTCAAGTGGAGAACACTTTGTGGAGTATAGTGATGCTTCTAAGAAAGGATTAGGCTATGTGCTAATGAAAAATGATAATTTTATAGCCTATACCACTAGGCAGCTGAAAATCCAGGATAAAAACTTTCCCACACATGATCTGGAGTTGGTGGCTATGGTCTTTGCATTGGAAAATCTGGCGGCATTATCTATATGGGAAAAAATGTGAGATATATACTAATACAAGAGTCTCAAATATATATTCACACAGAAAGAGCTTAATATGCGCCAATGAAGATGGATAAATCTCATCAGGGATTATGACTGCTCAATCCACTACCATCTCGGTAAGGCAAACAAGGTGTCAGATGCTCTAGGTAGAAAGAATCCTGCATCTTTATCAATGATGAGAATTTAAAGGATCCGATCTTCTTAGATTTGAAAAGGATAGACAAGGGAATCATTAAGGGAGGAATATCATCAATCCTTTCTCAAATTATTTCTTAACAATCCCTCATGGAGAAAATAAAGGTTGCTCAAAGAAAGGATGTGGAAATTCAGAAGAGGGTGGAATCTGTTAAAAATGGGAAATCCTCCAATTTCAAAATTGATGAGCATGGAGTTGTAAGATTTGGGACACAATTATGCGTACCATCTGATCCAAAGATAAAAAAGGAGCTATTTAATAATGCACATAGCTCGACATTCTCTATACATCCTGGGAGTTTTAAAATGTATCGTGATCTCCAAGAACACTTCTGGTGGGATAACATGAAGAAGGAGATTGCAGAATATATATTATGGTACTTGGTATGTCAGAAAGTTAAAGCTGAGTGACAAAAGTCCAAAGGTTTGATATAGACATTGCCTATACCCATGTGGAAATGGAAAATGTTACTATGGACTTTTCACGGGTCTCCTGAAGACGTCAAAGGGAAATAATGCGATATGGGTTGTGGTTGACTGACTCACCAAGATATCCCATTTCTTCGCTATTTGGGAAGATCTCTCGCTTGAACAACATGCAAAGATATATGTGAATGAAGTGGTGAGACTGCACGATGTTCCACTCTCAACTGTCTCTGACTGCGATCCAAGGTTCACATCTAAATTCTGGAAGAGTCTTCGACATGCTTTGAGTACTAAATTAAATTTCATCACGGCCTATCACCCCCAAACTGATGGCCAATCTGAAAAGACTATTCAGACACTTGAAGATATGCTTAGAGCCTGCTATCTAGAATTCAAAGGTGGATGGGATCAGAATCTCCCATTGGTAGAGTACTCACACATCAATAACTTACACTCAAGTATTCAAATAGATCCATATTAATCTCTATATGGAAAGAGATATAGAACTCCCACCTATTGGGATGAAGTTGGAGAAAGAAAGCTACTCGGACCCTATCTTGTTCAAGAGATGACATAGATGGTTCAAGTCATTCAGAAACAAATCAAAGCTGCTCAGATTCGGGAAAAGAGCTATGCTAACAACCATCTATGAGACTTGGTCTTCGACGTTGGATATAAAGTCTTCCTTCGAATATCTCCATGGAAGAGAGTCATGTGATTCAGGAAGAAAGGGAAGCTAAGCCTAAGGTGCATTGGCCCCTTTTAGATCCTTGAATGCATTGAAGACATGGCCTATAGGCTTTCACTTACACAAAATATTTCTTGAGTTCGTGATGTTTTCCACATATCACTCTTGATGATGTACATACCCAATCCCTCACATGAACTTAAACTCAGAGGTGGTGCACCTGGAAGACGATCTCTCCTATGAGGAGCAGCCAGTAAAGATTCTGGATCGGAGAGATAAGGTTCTATACAACAAGACAACCCATCATGTCCAAGTGTTTTGGAGGAACCATAAGTTTGAGGAAGAAACATGGGAACTGGAGGAAGAAATGAAGGAAAAGTACCCACAATAGTTTTTGGCCTAGAATGTAAAATGAAATTTCGAGGGTGAAATTTCTTAAGGGGGGAAGAATGTAATGACCCAATGTATTTAATGGAAATTACCTTCATATAATACGCCCTAAAATCACATAATAATGAACTAAAATGTGATAAGTGACATTTAAACATAACTTTGTCACTTCTGTGCTTCGAATTTTGAAAATTCGGTATACACGGTTGTGTTCAAGATGTTTTTTGGAGTCTAATAAAACAAAAATAATTTTTGGTGAATAGTAACTAACCCTAATGAATAGTAACATAACCTTATGAATAGTGATATAATCTAATAAATAGTAACCTCACCTATGGTTGAATAAAAAAAATATTCATGTTGGAAGTACGATATACCTATATTTTAGAATGAGTTAATGAATGCTTTAAAACTGGTTTTGATAATAAATTATTATTTTAATTAAATTTTAAAATAATAAAATTTAGAAAATTATTTTAAAAAAATGGACTTCATCTTTGGATTCTACATAGCGAGAAATGGTTAGGGTGAATTTTTGGTATTTTTCTAAAATACTGGAATTTTTTATGAATAGTAGAATCCGATAATTTACAATAAATGTTGAATAATGGATAAATTGAGTCATCGATGATGCTTTGATGATGTAAGACCACTTGGTTCGGGATCACATGATAAAATCACTAATCTTGGTCATGAAATACTTACTATTCCTTCTCTTGGTAAGAAATTATAAATTAATGATTATAATATAATGAAATCCCTCCTCTCCTCCACTATAAAACCCCCCCTCCACTCCCTCTTCTCTCCACTCCTCTCAAGCTCAAAGACTTCACTAAATTATGACCAAATATCTCCACAAGGTCCTCCCCCACATCCAAAATCTCTCCTCCTCCTCAAAATACCAAAACCTCTCCCCTTAAGAGGTTTTCAAAGGAGGAAGTCTCAAGAGGTAAATTCCTCTTCCCAAATTTCTTCTTTTCTTTTAAGTCCTTTTCTTTTTATTTCATTCCTCACCATCATTCACCATAATAGTATGATAAATCCAAAAACAAAAATTTACTGGAATGTCTTCATGCTAGTGGTATATTTCATTATCTTCTCTCCTATCCCCACCCTTTTATTTGAAATAAATGAAAGCACCGTTTGAGATGTGCTCATTTAACACATTCAAGGACAACAATTTATCAATTTTTGTTATTATATTTAATTCTGGTCATGAAACAATTTGTGTTATAGTTGAACCTGATTATTATATAAGTAATATATCCTATTTTTAGTTCTTTAATCCTTTTTTACAATTGGAATTAATCTATAAATCAAAACAAATTCTTTGTAATCAAACCCACCGAATAACAAAAACGATTATCACTAAGGTTATATATGTAATAATTCAACATCACTCTAAGTAACCTAATTAAAATTTAAACCATGTAATATCATGGATATGAACTAAAGAATGTAACTTCAATTCTGGACAACCACTTTCATCTTTCATATAATCCAAACATGAATATAAGTGAACCGGTCTTTTAAAGCCTAGAAAACAAACGAGCCCGAACAATGAAATTGAACCTTTTAAAAAATCAAAAAGGATTTGAATGAACTAAAAAGGGTTATAATAAATCAATTACTTATAGAAAATGTTTTGGAATTATGAATTAATATTCTTTATTTGTTTATTCCGGTCATTAATAACTAGTGGGGAGCACCACCGATTTTGAGGTAAGGGATCCTCCCCTTTTTAATCATAATCAAGATTGTTCTCTATGCTATGACTTTTTGTGTAATAACAAGTAATGCGGTATGTTTATACACCATCCACATACTTCCATAATGTTTTATAAGCAATTATAAACCCCTTATCTCTCTCATCAATCCATCTTAGTTACACCCGATACCATGCCAATAAACCATAATGGATTCTACCCGAACATCCTTTATTCCTTTTGGTTGCTCTATCTTTCTTTTTACCAAAATGTAGCTGTCTTCTCATTTTATGTAGAACTTCATCATTTTGATGATATGTTCCAAACTCATGTTCCATGATCCATATATAATTATATTTCAAGGATATACATGCTCTTATGTGAATCTCTCTTCGATACTTCCAAATAAGCACACTCGTTTTAAAGGAACTTTCCGAACATTTACCCAATTTCAAGTGCACTATATCTTCTATTTTAAGACACAATTATCTTTTTAAATTCAGTATTTTTTATGAAAACCTTCTTCATTAAATTATGGTTTTATATGAAACAATGTCTTCTTTACTATTTTAAAAGCTCTATAGTATATCCCTTAAAACCGCACAAAAATGGTTTAATTATAATATTTCTAAAATAAATTTCTCATATGTTGTCACTTATGTTTAACACCACTTACTATGTTATATGCATATTTTACCCTATTAATTTCCATTTATTTTTTAATTCGTTGCTTACATGGAAACTTTCATGATACACCCATTAGTTATGATTTATCTCATGATTTTTGTACCCAATTCATTCCAAGGGTACCCTTATATTTATGTACTGTTGATTATGTGTGATTGTATATGTGGTAATAATATTTATGTGGCAAGAATATTCATGAAAATTTTGAGATGGGTGTGCCCAGATAGCATTCCAATGCATTGGGTATGGTTAAGTCTGATGAGATGCAATGTGAAATGGGATTTGCGGTTAGCCTTGACCCGTACTGAAATGGGAAACGAGATTGGCGGTTAGCCTCAACCCGTACGAAAGATATGAATTACATTTCTGCCACATTTATATGCTTCCATGTTTATAAGAACCCATGCTTATATTAAATGATTTTATAAATTTCATGCTTTGGATATCGTTATGTCATGCCTCCTAGCTCATGTGCTTTAGATGTATCCTTATGTTCATTATTTTATTGGGATTTTTAGCTCATCCCATTGTTCATGTGTTCCCCAGGGTACCCTATATAGATGTAAGAGCTCAAAGGAAGTTATAAGCTCTTCATGGAGATTAAATAAAGATTTTTTTAGACCCATGTTTTATGTTATATGTTCCTAGTCTTCTAAGATACTAGAATTAACGATCCTTGTCTTGTACTCTAATGATTAATTATGCTTAAAACCATGAAATGTTTTACGTAATAGCTTGGGTCGCTATAATAAATTTAATGGATGTGTTATAATTCTATACTATATTAAGGTATGTTTAGATTTTGGGTTACGTGTATCAAAAAATATCGAAGAAAAAAATTTATATAAAGTTAAATATATTATTAATTCATAGTGTTTCACATTATACCCACATTAAAATGAATTTAGCACTATAAATTTTTCAATATAATACAAAGAATGATGATATATCTATTTAATTACAACCTCAGTCTCCCATGTATTTTTATCAAACTTTTTATTCCTCTAGAGAACATTCACCAAGTGATTGGTCTTGATTTAGGGAACTTTATCTCTATGATATAATATTTCTACATGTTGTTATTTTTAAAATGATCAAATAACAATGTTGTGAACTTTTTTTTATATACATGTTATGGATTGGGTATGTAGTTTATCAGGAGAGATACAAGGAACACTTCCTTAACATGAGAGAGGTTCGCTGGAAGCATCAAGTGATAAGATAAAGTCTGTATATGATTAAATATCTCTAAAGGGAAAATATAGTTTGGGTTACACAATACATTCATTCCTAATATCATAACCATCATCCATTTTGAAATTAGAAAAAAAATCCCCCCCTTCAAATTCCAGTTTCCACTAATGATTGTCAGCATAACATTCTTATTGACTATGACCTAGTTGGATGTGATGCTAAATGGATCAGATTTTTTCTTCAATTTCCTCATCTAGATTAGGTCCCAATAGTTTTATTTCTAAAATATAATCCTTTAATGATATATTTTTACAATTATTTCCATATATTGATCTATATGAATCATACAGGTAAAGTTATTTTTGTATGAAAAAATTATTAGAGGAATGTGTTGATCCTAACCACATTTGGAATCCATAGAACACAATCTAAGTATATCCTTTATAGTTTAAATGGTTCCCTTATATTAAGTATTTGACTAATTAAGGTAATATGTAGAAAAATATAAATCTGTTTCCAAGTCTTGTTGAATAATTTTTCATAGCATTGAGTTAAAACACATATCCTCATCAGATATAATTGAATGTGGCCCTCCATTTTAGCCTTAACATTTATTTAATATAAATTATAGAATATTGGTCCATAGATAAGTATTATATTGTGTAAATTATTTCCACTAATGTTTTATAGGGATCGATGGAAGCAAATAGAGAATTATGGAATATAAATATTTTGGGGTGACTGATGATGAAATCCATGGTGAATGTTTCACATTTATATTCTAGTATGAGTAATGGAATTAACAACCACGTAGAATTATATCTCATAGACTTAGCTTTCTAATGTACCAATAACTAAGATACATACTATGAAATATATCTTCTTATGTTGTCCCACCATAAATACTCTTTCAAATCTATTTACATGCTGATACTTCGCTGATGAATAGAGAATGATTAACTATGAGCCTAATCTAATAGCTCCATGTTCAAATTAGGTATGGAAAAAACACATACATGGTTCCTAAAGTTTTCCATTTTTTCACAATATTTGTTAAAATATGGAACATTTCTCACCATGTTTGGTAGTTCAAAATCTTCTTTTTCTTCCTCTTTAATCATAACATGGATGGATGGTTAAACAAAAACATGAAAAAGATATGATATCTCACATTCTTTGAATATTTCTAGATCTATAATTTAAAAACCAATAAACATTGGATATTTTATGATCTACATCATAGATAATAAGTAATAATCCTCTCGACTCAGTGCATCTGACAACTTCTTAACCTTATAAGGGTAGTAATTCATTGAGTAGTAATAATATTTAATCATCTCAAACTATCTTATCTTTCACATATTCCATTCATTCCATGTGAATATATACATTGAAATTTAATTATTTGTATATATATAACACCTTTCTCTATACAGAGAATTACTCTATATATTTAATGAAAAAATTACCATAGCTAACTCCAAATAATGAGTTAGGATATTTTTCTCATGAAACTTCAATAAGCATGATGTATAACCTTCCACCATATATTGTTTTCAAAATAATTCATCCCATTCCCTTGTCCAACACATCACTAAAAATCAAAAACCATTTTCAACTATATGAGAATTTATGTACAAGTGTGGCGACAAACCTTCTATTTAGTTCCTTAAAATATTACACACATTCATTAGTCCAAAGAAACATAAATCCCTTCTGAGTTAAAATGATATGTAGATTAGAAATCCATGATAAATTCTACTCAAATAAAATATTATATACATCCATACCAAGGAAACTATGGATCCAAATCATAATGGTTGTTCTCTTAAAATGTTAAATAACATCTATTTTTTATATATCCACCGATATTCCCTAATATGAGATTATATGACCAAAGAATGATACATTTTCATTCCAAAATTAAAACATGGTAAATGTATCATAAAACATATCATTCCTTAGGGTCTTCACCTCAATTATCATGTGATATTATTACTCTTCCATGAAAATTGGATACATAAGAATATCATATATAAAGACTACCAAAAATGGAACAATGTAATATCTAATGAATATATTCATTAACTCCATGATTATAGAGTGGTAATAAGTAAAACCAAATGGAATAACTATATATTCATATTTTTCATACATAGAAAAAAATAATGTCTTTAGTATATCATTTTTTGTGATCCTTAATTGATGATATTCAAAATGAAGGTCTAACATGGAGAAGTATTGACCTTCTCACAATTGATCATATAGGTCATAATTACCTTGTAGAATATAAGTTTTCTTGATTTTGATCTTGTTGTGTTCTCAATTATCAATGAAGAGTCACATTGATCCATAAATTTTTTTTAAGAAAAGGAAAAGGTGTTCCCTAAGGTTATGAAATTGGATGAATAAATACATTTTCAAGATTCACTTGGAGTTTCCTTGTTAATTCTTATAACTTAATTGGGGCCATTTTATATAGAGTATTTGAAATATTTTTAAGACCAGGTGTGAGTTCTATTGAAATATATACTACTCATTTGGTGTTAGATCTTTCATATAATAAAAAAATACACTAACAAACTCCCACACAAAAGGAATTTTATATATGTTGAGGCTATCCTAAACAATATAAGTTAAACAACTATTTTGTGTTTGAATCAAGACCCAAATTATAGAAAGGATTTCAATTAGATGTTTATATTTTTGGTTTCACTGGCATATGATCATAATTCGGTTGAGAATATAAAATGTGATTTCCCTTCTTTGGAAATTGATGTGATATTTATGTAATGAAATCCAATTCATGATGAAAACATTATATTTTTTTAATACTAACATAACATGTAATATTTATTTTTTTACCATGATACAATTTGAAAATTCATCAGATATAGAGGAGTGGGTAAATCCATAATCAAAAAAGGCATTATCGATTCTAAAGTGGATGGTAATTGTACCTTTAACCAGGTTATTAACATGCTTCACATATCCAATAGGGATCACATGATATTTCAATTTTTATATATTTTTAAGATGATAATGACATAAATAATCATTAGAAATCTTTAAGTTTGAGAACTAGTAACCATAATTCCCATACTCCTTGAATTTGAAACACTAGAATAATGGTGGTGTATTCTGTGGTGGTTTTTCATTATTCATTTCATTACATGGTATCCTAAAATCAAATCAGAAATATATTTCCCATTGAACATATTTTCTAAAAATTAAAACATTCAACACTCCCATGGAGACAATAATAAACATGTCTCCTTCATCACTTTGAGAATAAACGAGAATAAAATCTTCTTCTCTCTATAATTTTTAGTATTTTCATTGAATTCAATAATACTTTTCTTATCCAAAATGTGATATGGATACATAACTCAATTATCCTTTTACAACTTTATATGACATCAAAAATTCTCTTCATACATTATCCAAACACGTCTCCTTCAGCTTTACATTCATGTTGGATGATAATACCATAAGCATACCTCCCTTGTATTTTCAAATTTTCCCCATAGGTAGTGATTGGTTAATAATACAATATCATTTTATTATAGAATCACTTCACCATTTTCTTATAATTAATATAAGGATATTACAAATTGAAGAATATGATATTAATTTAATCACACTCAATTGTGTAAGTTTATTCCTGTAGCCTTATACCCCTGATAAGTGTCCACCATTGATCAAATTCTTCTTACAAATGATAGATATAAAGAATTAATTTTCATTTATTTGGAAAATATAGCAAAAATTAACTTTTCAATGGTACATATCCATTAATAAAAAACAAATGGATTAGTGGAAACACCAAAATATGGTGGGAATTACCTCCTTGAGTACTCATCTAAAAATTTACCCCTCATTTTCCGGTTTAGATGTTCAATATGATTATTATCATTAGAAATTTTCATGAGCATAGAAATGTGATTTAATATTATATATACCATAACATCTGATTTATCAAGAGGAAAATAATTTCATTTATCATCATACTCAACATTAAAATGGCTCCTTCATGTTCCAAAGATTGATTAAAACCAAAAAAACATGGCTTGAGAAAAGAATTATAATTATAAAAAACAATATAATCATTAAAAATAATTTATAAAATTTCTTAATAATGACCCCTCTTTAATCTATAAATTCTTAGTTTTATCCTTGTACATCCATTATCATTATAAAAACCCTAGGTTGTTATACTTTTCTTAGACTTATTCCAAAGTTTCTCCCTAAATTTTTCTCATCCTAATTTCCAAATTTTAACTAAACCTTACTATGGTAACAGCTATAGAGACCCATACTTTTCATACATAGATATTAAAAATATTTATATTAATATTAATTACATAACATAACATCCCCAACCAGAATTCTTTAGGCCACGTATCCTTGGAATCATGGATACAAATACAACTGCTTCATAACTAAACCACATCATCTCTCAATATGTTTTTTGTAACTATGAACCCTCTTAGATAATTTATATATAATACATTTATTCCTAACATGGGGAATGGAAACATAATATATAGTGATCTTATATTCTCATTAATGATAAAAATATAGATAATTTAACATAACATGAGAATAAGGGTAGGAGGACATGATCATAACATATGAAAACCATACCCTTCATATTAAAAATATTAATAATGATTCATAGAATAAATCATGGTAGTTCATAAGACATGAATGTTATATGAATCAATGATATGAAGACATGATACCATAACATTGAAAAAAGACATATATTTGTGGCATACACATATGAATAGAAAATTAATTTCATTATATTCAAGGTGTATTTACAAGATAATCATAGTGGATTAATCACACTCCAAAAAACATCATAGTAATCATAGGTCACTCTCAAGACAATCATAGTGGACATAGTCCCTTACGGAATTGGGTTCACTCCCCACTATATACATGTTTATCTCTAGATATCAATCATTACATAATAAATTAAAGGATTATGTAATTCTTGAACCACCTATAACAAAATCTAAATCCAACGTATCATTGACACCGCATAATAAAACATTCAACATATTATAACATATAAATAAAAATGGGTTTCATAAAGAATTCAATATATAATATCTAACGGAAAAGAAACAAGTTTCAAAAAAATTGCATCATTTCATAACCTATGGGAAAAAATGTTCCCATAAACATATATTCACCATAATCATAAACAATTCTTATAAATAATTATTATGGATTCATTATATCAGATCCCTACTGATGTATATAAAATAAAAAAGGATATCATTATATATAAAAAGTACCCAAACAATATGAATTGGGGTATTTCTTGTAGAAAATATCTATTCCACATTGAATCATTTTATTTATAATATAATAAATTTCCCAAATATTAAGTCTAATACATTATTTGAAAATAAATTTAGAATATATTGATGTAATATTAAATGTATGGAATGTCCATGATGGCGGTAAAATCTGTTTTGGTCATATTAGTTTTCAAGAAAACAATCCTTTCACATTTTTGAAGACTGTTAAAAAGTACCTCATTCAGAAAATGACAAGAATATTCCTTTTCAAATAATTCAATAAATATTAAACCATGAGTTAAAATAAAAACAAAAAATAATAATATAATAATATAATAATTATTGATATCATTTTTAGAAATCAGGGATTTGGAAGAGAAATATATTTTCATTGAATAGAGAAATAAATTTTTTTTTCTAAAAAAATGTTCACTCAGTATATTGAGTACCTAAATTGTGGATAATAAAATTAAAACATGTATAATAATTAAATAAAAATAGTTGAATATTAATATTACACTTATTGAGTGATATACTATAATATTTATTTAATAGACCTTAATTATAAGAAATCTTGATAAACATTGAGTTTGAAAAATGCAAAAAATTCTGCATTGGTAAAATTTGAATAATAATACTCATCAAAGAATAATATTAAATTAAAAATTAAATATCATGAAAATAAATAAATTTATTATTTATTATTTCAATGGGATGTAATTTCACCTCATAAATGAAGATAGATTCATTAAATAACATATGTCTCAAAGAAGACAATTTGAGATGATAAACCATTACCTTGAGTTTGAATTGGTTTGAAATTAATCTATCATCCTAGATACTATATTTAATTTTTTTCATAATTGTATCTAAAATTCAATTACACACTAATAATATCATATATGATCCTATTATAAAATTTTTGTCCCATTTATTAATAACTCCCTGTTAAAATCACTGTGATCATGTGTTAACTATTTCATGTATCATGAGTATTTCAATTCAATAGATCCATTCATAGTACATTGATAATGGATGATTCATATAAATAATGTTAAAAATTATTTAAATATCATATTTTTACATTATACAGATAATGATAATCATTAATTAAATATAGAGATAAAAATAAATTATAATGTTTATTGAGGTGGTAGGTTATACATACGGATGAGAAATGTTTTCACTTTTCAAGAGATAAAAGAAAAAAATGTAAATAATAATTCAACATTATATAATAATTATAATATTATATAAATCATTTATGTTAATTAAATCTATATTGATTACAATCTAAAAAAATCATAAATAAAAAAAATCATTTTTCTCTCTAGAGGTGGTAGTCAACAACTATGAATGAGAGACATTGTTTTCCAATAAAATGCATGGTTAGAAGGTAGAAGCGATACTATATTTCTAGATGAATAATTATTCATCAAATATAATACAAAAACATTAAAACAATTATAATAACTATTCTTTATATATGGGGGGAATATTTTAATCATTACATAGAGATGGTATGTCATATATAGAAACAAGTGATATACTCACTTTCATTTGATACGAAAGAGGGTGTACAATTATGATATCATACTCATAATAAATTTTTAATAATTTAGAATAATATTTTTTATTTTATAATATATACCATTGATGTAGATGAGGAAACAAATATGTAAACAAAGTGATTTTTTATAGTGATTTCATCTTCCTTGAAATATCTACATTAGATATAATATTTAGAATCCAAGGGGTGGAATTTTGGGGAGACCATAACCTATAAAATATGGATAAGGAATTTGAAAATTTACCACCCAATGCTTTCTTATTTTTTTTGAATTAATTAAATTTCATTGATGGTTTATGTTAACTAAAACACCATGCTTATCTTGGGTTACCCACAACACTGAGTCCTACTAGATAGTGATATATTATTAATATTGTTCAAAAGAAATCTTTTTGAACTAGTAATTAAAAATAATGACATTAATTGTAATAAATAATTTCTAAATATTTAGCAAAATGGTTTTATAAAATGAAAACGTAATTATAATAAAATAAATAATTTTCGGTAAAGTATTTATATGTTTCGAAAATACTAATGTCTGAAATATATATATATTTATATATCATTTTATGAACACCAATAAAATTAATTTTTCTTACTTTTTTTAAATTAAATTGATAAAATAATTCAATATTTAAATCACCGTTACAAAATTAGCATAGGTAGCATTTTTGAATTTTTTTTGTAAAGTCTCATTTTTCGATTAATAGTGAAAAATAAAAAAATATAACTAAATAGTTATTTTTCATTTAAATTATTTATAATGTTTTATTTTATATTAATTTTTTTAATGTAATATTATATATATATATATATATTATGCAATTTAGGTCATTTTAATCAATTTGATATTGAATTTTTATATAAAAACATCTCTAACGTATGATCATTTATCATTTCCAAAACCCGATTCTATTTATTGAATTTGAAAAATTGAACTAAATATTTTGATTCAAAATAATTTAAATTAACTAATTTTTTATACTACTTTTTTTCCAAAATTAAAAGGAGTAAATTAACAATTATTTACCACAGTTATGGTGAAAATCGGTTTATAAGGGGTTAAACTAAAAAGAATAGGGTTAAAATGACATAAAACTTTGATAAATACATTTTTCTGGACATATATATACCTTATAATGTCTTAGTGTCTATAATTTTCAATTTTGGGGGTTTTTTCTTGTGGAAAACGTTTTTACACACTTTTCATTCAAAAAATTACATGTGTGCCACTCTCTATATTTAAAAAAGGACCCCTCTCTTCACACCTCTATAAATATTCATACCCTTTTGGTTCATAAAATACCTAACCAAATAACTTCCCCAAATCCCACCTCTTTTTCATGAATCCAATGTCTGTACATAATGAAAACCTTGGAAGGATTTTTTTGCAAAACTATGGCAGTTACCCGACGAAGATATAATGTTTTTCCTTGAGATTTTTTATTTTATTTCTTCTTAAAACAACTTATATTATTATTAATCCATGATGATATAATAAAACTAGTATATTACATATCATGAGATGTTATACTATTTTTTTCCAAAAAAATCATATTTTTTCCCATCAAATGGGTTACAAAATAATCGTTCGTGTGTGCGGTGGACTACCGCCTTGCGAACTGATGTCATTCATTTTTCCATTATTAGCTCTCATGGATGTTTATAATGATATATTAAAGGTTTATATATGATATTTATGATATTATCATTCTTATATAATCATAATATAAAATTTTTAGCTACTTTCAATTCAGTTTTAATATGATAATGTTGTTCATGTGTATGACGAATTCCAACTCATGGAGCGATGTGATTCATTCATGATTTAAATGGAAGGTAATATGGTTTTTTTTAATAAACCTAATTGATATATATGAAATAAAAAATATTATATAATTTTTATAATTTTATTTAACATAATTTTTTTGGGAAAATGGAAACAACATTCATTCATACGTACGACATACCATCTCCAAGAATGGTGTATTTGATTATCTATTTCTAAATTTTATGTATCAATATAAATATATATATACTGAATATACATTATATTTATGTCATGTTTCAAAATTTTAGGATGATTCAACTATGATCAAATATTATTAAAAAGTTAAAAAATCAAAACATATATGAAAAAAAGTGATTATTAATGGAAACATTTCATTAATAAGGAATTGTTAATAAAAAAGAATTAAAAGATCATATGTAAAAAAAATATGTTATGATATATATATATATATATGGTTTTTTAATAGATTTATAATAATCATATATTTATTATAATGTATGTTAAAATGATTAGGATGGAAGTTGAGACTTATGGTAATGGAATATTGTCACAATTTTCCTTCTTTGAGACATTTGTTAAGTTATCTACAAATATTACATTATAAGGTGAATATACAACCCAATTGATAATTAATATAATGAATTTATTTTTATGCATGATATTCTATGATTTATTTAATGATGTTCATTCAAAGATCTTACATTTCAATATTTATAAAGAGGCAATGAGTTTACATTACAATCTCATCATTTATCAGGGTTATTTATGATTATGTTTATGAGGATAAAATAATATGCTAAATATATGATGTAACTAAAAAATTTATCAATGGTTAATAATTATATTAATAGTACAATTTTTAAACACTTTTCGACTTACAATAATTCAGTAATTATATTTTTGAAAATCCGACCTTCCCTCTCCCTTTGATCAGAAATTTCTTTTCATCCAAAAACATGTTTTATAAAAATGGTTTCAAAAATGTTTTATTAATCTAATAATACTTTAAAAATTAATTTTTATAGAAGTTATAATTTTTAAAAAATTAATTTCAAGTGAATATTATCAAACTTTTCTATGAAATACTCATTTGGGTTTTACAAAAAAAATTAAAGGAATTTTTTTAACAAGTATTGTAGCAATATAACTTCACACCTTCATGACCATTGTTTTTTTTTGAATAATCATGTGTATGTTTTCATTGTTATTTTTAATGTAAATTATTTTCAAATTATTTTATTAATTTTATATATTTAAAAAAAATTCAATGAAAATTTATGTTTATTATGAAACATTCCAAGTGGTCTTTGAATATAATTATTAATAAAAGATGATATACTTTGATATCGAATTTATTGTAAATGGGATGTGGACATAGGATTCCATTATTATTCTTTCGTTGAATGCTTAATCTTGAAATGATTTTTATGAAATTGTATTTTCTTCCAAATGTTATACCATGATTAAAGACGTATGAAACCCACTTAATATTCCCTGGGTTATGATATGATGAGATGATGAAATGATTATGAAACATGTATCTTTTCCACTGATTTTGATATGATTAATTTTTTATGATACCCATTTAATTTTATGTGTCATCATATGATGGATGTTTTATGATCTTATGGAACACATAAATATGGTTTTCATTATGATAAGGGTGGGACCCATATCTACCTCCATTGAATTGTGTAAGTATTTAAATCTCATGAGATATACATGATAGGAATAGGGAGTGAAATATTTTTAGTATGGGGCCTTGTACACTATGATGGTATTGGCAGTAAAATTTGACTGCTATGGCGGTTTGGTAAGTGAACCAATTCCACTAGGATATCCTTATTTGTAATCCTTTATGAATTTATCAATTATTTTCTATGGTTAAGTGTATTCCACAAATCCAAGTCATATCCTAATGTTATGATCTCATGGATCATTTTCTTTGATTATCATATGAATCATGCCATGAAAAAATTTTATGATCTTTTATATGCATGGTATGGTATTAAAATGTTATGAACATTTTCTCCCACAGTAATGTTCTCTTTATTCTTACATATATCCCTTGTTTACCCTTATACAAAATATGATCTCACCCTTTCTTATGATTCCATTTCTCTGGTTATGAAGAAATTTATTTTGTATGAAATTTCTAGTAAGGGTTCAATATATGAAAGAATTTATCTTGACCCCCTCCCACCATAGATGACCCCCTGGACTGTAAATGAATAAAGGGAGATAATGACCCCCTAAGTACTTCCTTCAGTAGGCCCCAAGGTGGCGACCAACTCCAAGGGTATACAATTTCACAAAATAAGAGGCATTAACCTTTTTTAGAGAAACCAGATTAGGAGATAAGTGGTATCAACCACAAAAAAATCTATGACATATATTAAATAAGGCCAAAACAAGACTGGTAGAAAAGATGTATCAACTTAAAACAACTCCATGAAATTTATAAAAGAAGGCCATTTCCATCCCACATGCATGTTTAAACAAAAACTGTCACCAATATAGTAAAACTCAAAAGTAGGTACCAAAATTAATGCTTTGTAGCAACACAATAACTATCTCATAGTCTATGGTAGTAAGGTCCAGCATGGTCCACATTTTACTCCTTGAAACCTAAAAACATTTTTTATACGTAGGGTGAGAATACATGTACACTCAGTAGGAATACCAAAGTCTGTCATGAACAAGTGAGAGGAGTATATAGATGCACCTGTAAAGTTCCAAACAACACCTAACAAGTTATACTAACCACCCCAAAATCACCCAGGAATTTTCAAAAAATAATTAATGTTAATTAAATTAATATAATCCCCATAGATAATAGGGTATTGCACACAACATTCCCACTTATTATCTCCTATCACACCGTAATGAAAAACAACCTGGATCTCCAACCTCTTTTGAACACACCACATCACAACCATCCCACGCACACCAGGGCCTCACAAATACACCTCCTCCCCTCATCGTGGCTATGAGCCACATCATATCTCACCTGTAGACACATGGATCACATACCAATTCACATATTTCTTGTCAAAAACTACGCCACATACCACGTCATATACTGAAAACACTTGGGAAAGCACAACACACATCATCTAGAAGACACCTAGTAAAAGACAACACATCTTATCCTAAAGACACCTGGGAAAAAATAACTCGACCGCAAACACATGGGGCCCATAAACCAAAACCTACCCAAATAATCTTACAATACCACTACCTAGAAGAAGGATCAAAGAAAAGTGGGTGGCCAACCTTCCATCCTCCCATCGGAATGTTTGGGAAAGACACCCTCGCCTATGATAATGGGGGTGTTCAATGCATATTTCTTAACTAGGTTGGGGTGAATATAGAAATAAAAAATTAAAAACACTTATATATAGTTATAATAAAAAACACTCTTACCGAAACTATGGGTTCTCAAAAAAACTAATATTTCACAAAGCTACCAACTTAGCTACTACCTTTAATAGAATAACAACAAAAGAAGCCACAAATTCTATCCAATTCCTAAACAATTATATTAAACCATTACCATTCTCTATTCCCAACTCATTTAATTAATTCTATTAACCAAAATAAACCAAGCATGTTCCAAAATATATTAACTAATTATATATTCATTTATTCCACTACTATCAATGAAACTATCAAGCACATCCCACAACAAGAAACATAGAAAAAGGAAAACATGGAGAAAATCTGAGCAAATTACCCATACCGACCAAAATAAGTCCCCGAATCTCAATTACATCCATCAAAAAAACCAATGCATAACCATATTGGAACCCCTCTACACAACACTTTGCATTCATTCCACAATCAATCATTCTACCAACCTGAGATTCAATTACACCACCCAAACCACCCCACATCACACAGCCATGCCCATAACTCTAACACATCACAAGTCTAAAAAATACAACACACAGCACAACAAAAAATGAACCCATCCATGGAATATTCGGATTTAATAAGGAATTCCTCACTCAATTTTCTATTTTCAATTTTGAGTTTATCCCATAAATAGTTTGATCATGGGGAATCCATTTATTAGTCAATTGTATGTTATTTAAAAAAATTTAATATTCAAGTGTTCAATTGAAATAAACCAACTTGAAACTTGTTTAGTGTAATACCAAGGACCACCAATGTCTATTATTTTCAATTGGTATAAATACCATATAGATCATAATATCATCAAAAGAAACTATAATACTGTAAAACACATGTTACTTTCTCTACCCCTATTAGTTTATTTAAAAATCGATTCAATTATGTTCATTAATCCTAGATTTACTATTTTCAAAAAATAGACATCCATATACCCATCCCTCATGATGTACAATAAATAAGGGTGAAGGAAATATTAATTGGAAGAAAATGATATCATAACTTCTTGGTTGCACCAAGATAGGGGTGTGTGTGTAGCAAGAAACTCTAAGGAAAGGATGCACCAACTAGTGCAGCACAATGGAATGAATCCTATGGGGAAAAAGGTTAGGAAATCGTTGTATCAAAAGATAACAAGAAGGAAATAATAGTGAGAAAGGTGTTCTATACTAAGGAATATCTAAAATAGGTTTGCGGTTATGATAAATCATTAATTTTCAATTAAAATTGGATCTAACCAATATTATGCGCTTTGACTAATTAAAATACTCATTACTCTTAGTAATTTAATTCTATGACTCATAGACCATGAAATGGATCCAAAACCAATTGAATGTGGTATTAAACTCATTTTACATTAAATAATGTCGTCAAAAGTGAGAAACTAGAAAACTGGAAAAAAGAGGCAATGGTTAGATGACTCACCATTAGATTAGTCACCGGTGTGAGTCAGTCTTGGAGATATACCGTCATGAGTCCCTGTCTTGAGTCACCATTGGGGATATACCATCCTGATCTACCATTGGGAGTCACCTTTACGAGAATCCATTAGCGAGATACCATAACGAGTCACCATCGGAAATCATAGTCGTGATCCACAATCGCGACACACTATTTCCAGTCATCGTTGGCAAGCTACTGTCTTGAGTCACCGGCACGAGTCACTATCATGAGTCACCATCTGGGGTCACTATCACAAGTCACCATTGTTGAGTTATCATTGTGATTCACCATTTCAAGTCACTATCACAAGTTACCCTCACAAGTCTGTATTGGTGAGATGCCGTTGGAAAGATATAAATTTTTACAGTGTTTAAACAAGTCACCATGACTTCACAGAACACTTTAAACACTAGATTTTCACAAATTAATGGACTAGAGAGGTATGAGAGATTAAATCAGATACCTCTCAAACTATTCTCTTTCATAAGAATTTAAAACCAAACCCAAAAGGTAAAATGGGTCAGAACATCCACCCATTGTGATACGTCTCAATACTCTCATCACTCCTTGAGCACTACCACAATCTGAACATGCCAACCTAATTAATAAAAGAACACACCATTCAAACCTAAATACCATGTTGTCCTGAACACATGAATTATGTAATTTCATCATCTTTGTTATGATACTATCCAGTCATGGACAAACTGACTGGCCAACATGGGTTTAATCACATCGTTGTTAATGCGTCTTGATGATGAGTCTGGTCTTCCCTTTTTCACATGGAAGGAAATTATCTCACATTTCACTACAGACATCTCAACCCAAGGGAAACCCACTAATTTCATAAAATCAAGGTTCAAAATTAAATTTCAAAACAAAACAAAAAAAGAAAAACTCCAGAAAACTCTAGGTATTGGGATCACATATATGTTTCCTACTCCCAAGTACTCTCCTCTAGTCCACCATGCCACCATAACATGTGGACCAATGGAATGGTCTGTCCATGCAGCACCTTTTCCCAAAAATCATAGATCTTTATCGGTCACACCATGTATGTCACATCATCCTTGATATAAAACTCTCCACATTCAATGAAATGGGAGTTATCATGAAGACACTGACGAATTTTAGATATTTAAAAGATGTCATAGATCATATCCAACTATAGTCACAACAAAAACAAGTATTCAACTTCTCCATTCCTTCCCAACACCACAAAGAGTTCAAAAAACCTAAAAGAAAGCCTACTCCCTCTACCAAACCTCCACTACCAACGTCGTGGGGAAACCATCAAGAAAACATGGTCCCCAAACTTGAACTCCAAGGGCCTCCTCCTGTAATAATCATATGAATTATTTCGATCTTAATCCGCTTGCATCCTCTCATAAATGAGAATATGCTTATCTGTTATGCTCTATACAACCTCAGGACCAAGAACAGAAGTCTCCCCAACCTCTGTCTAGAAAAATGATGAATGAAATAATATCTCATACAACACCTCAAAAAGAGACATGATAATGGAAAATTGATTGTTATCATTATAAGAAAACTCTACTAAGGGTAGTTTTTTTCCCCAATATCCACCAAATTATAAGAGGCACACTACAACATATCCACCAATGTTTGGATAATATGTTATTTCTTCCCATTAGTCTGAGAGTGGAATGTAGTGTTGAGGCATAACTGGGTTCCAAAATCAGGTTGTAATCCCCTCAAAACTCATGAGGTAAGCTATGCATCTTGGTCTGAGAAAATGGATCTCATAACTCTATGAAACTGTACCACCTCATCCAAACACCTCTTGGATAAGGAATCCACTACACCCTACTCTTTGATTTATAAGATGTGATCCTATTTCTTCAGATGATCAACCACCACCCAGATAGCATCATAGCCTCCATGAGCCCAAGGTAACCCGGTGATGACATCCATTGATATTTCATCCCACTTCCACATAGAGGAATATAATAGATGTAACAAACCACTAAGAACACGGTTCTCATCCTTTATATGATGGTAGACAAAACATTTTATCACAAACTCTACTACTTCACTTTTCATTCCAAGGCACCAAAACTAAATCTTCAATCCACCATACCTTTTATATCTTTCTAGGTGTACCACTAAAAGTGAGTTATGAAACTCATGAAGAACTCCCTCTACCATTGCTATGGGAACAAGAAACCTCCCACAGAACGACATACAATTCTGACCATCCTATGACCATACCTTGATAGAATCACTGTGTACAACATGATTGTGCAACACATACACCTATGAGTGTCCCTAGTGAGACTACTCCACATTCATCATTAGAGGAGACCTCACAGTCATTTGAAACAAACTACATATACAACCTTCTACACTTACATCTAAGTGAAATACTACCAAATCATTCATTTCTTTCCAAGAATCTTCAGATTCCCAAACAACCTCCCCCTATGACTTCCTAGTCAAATCCTCAACCACAACATTCCCCCTTTTCTCATGTGTTGGAGATTTGAAAATCATAGTCCTACAAAAACTCCACCCAAATCTGCGGATGCAGATTCAAAAAATTCTAGGAAATGATGTTCCTCAAGCTATTGTGGTCTATGAAGACAAAAAAGAACTACCTAAATAGGTAATAGAGTTTACCTCCGCTACACTCCATGTACCTATACATGGGTTGAAAATTTATGTTGACTAGATACAAGACTTGGTGCTAAGGAGGTCTCATACGTCGTGTGTGTCCTCATGCACGTTGTGTACTCCAAGAATATCCTCATGGGATATTCCTCCTTCCACGAATTATTCTATGAAATTAATATTTAGGCTTTTAAGTATCCTATCTTATTTTATATATATATAGAACATGATGGTTTCCTCCATTAACACTCATGATATATGAGGTGGTGCAAACCGAGTGAGATGCTCATGAAGCGATATTATGCCAATGTTAGAGATCTGTGCAGTTTGTGAAGAGATAGATGCTGGTAATGGTACCCCACTTTATCTTCAGGTCACAATTTTCCCTTACATATCTTCATATGTAGAGAAAGTGATCCCCAAAATGCGGGTGCATGTTCTTTATCTTTGGGTTGTTTCTTATAGGGGTGTTACATCCCCAATGTAATAGGGTGCAGGTTTCCGTATGATGTTTATAATGATGGACTGTAATCCCCAATCATTCCAGGGTGTGGGTACTCCATTTATGATCTATAGTTATATTTGTTACTCCCCTACCGTGTTAGAGAAAGAGTCCTCAACCATAGGATTTATTGATCCCCCATTGTTCTAGGGTGCGGTTCCACCATACATATTATTTTTGTAGATTCGATAATCCCTTTTCATTTCAGGGTGCGGGTCCTCTAGCCTAGGGATAATACTCCCCTTCAAAATTACAGTGCATGTATTCCATAGTAAAGGTGCTTTTAGATTTGGTACTCCCATGTCCCACTAGGATGTGGGTTCTCTAGCCACTGAGTGGTACTTCCCAACTGGGTTACGGTGTTGGTCCTTGATCCATGAACTAGTACACCCCTATCGTATTAGGGTGAGGGAGCTCCATTTTCCTAGTTGTACTACCCTATTGGATCAGGGCGTGGGTCCTCACTGTCAGATTAGTACTCTCCTATCTCTAAGTAGAAGTAAAGAGTATGTCCTCCATTTGAGTCTTAGCTCCCTCATTTGTGGTATACAGTTATGATGAGCGAGCCCCTCCACATGATATAATATATACCCATAGAGGAGTTAGTTCTCCTTTAATGGACTAAGTTGTGGGCCACTCTATACATGAGTGATAGAAGTTTTTCTGGTTAGTAATGAGTAGTAATCCCATTTATATGGTTATGTGGTGAGGTATGGGTCCCTCTATTATCTCTTGTTATAGAGGATGCACGTGGTGTATAGTCTGGGGCCCTAATCCATCAACCATGTGTAGTGGTGAGGGGTGGGACTCTTCACATGGGTTTCTCTTGCTTGTGCCATGAGCAAGGTACTGAAGATTGGACCTATGGTAGTGGGAATTATATCTGGACCTTATAATATGATCTCGATGGAGCACTATCTATCGTACATACCATTAGGAAGGGTAGAGTTGTTACAAATGGACTCTGCCTCTCGGACATGTTCCATATGGGAGGGATGAGATCATGGAGTGTGTTCTCCAAGTTTTGTGTTATGGATATAGCCTAGGAAGAGAATCATGTTTCTGGATATGAGGATGGAACTTTGAAAAACTTATTGTTTGAGATGAGTATATCTAGATGATTCATGGGAGTCCTTGTGGTGTTGTCACATATCAGGGTTGACAACCCTTATAGACCAAACTTACTTATCATGAACATCTTCGGATGGTTTTAGAGGGAGGTTCTCTCTCTCGATTGGTGTTTCTTATGGCTAGGATGAGTGAACTTTTTCCTTTCAATTTCTCCCTTTTTCTTTTGGGATTTTGAGGTACCTACAGAGTGTTTTTATACTCACCCCTACAACGGATTTTTCAGAACATGTTTTGTGTCTTTTTCAGACCACAAGACTTCTGATGGAGTCCACATAGGATCCAAGGTTGGTGGAGCTTAGTGATATAGACAGACTGAGGTGCATGGTTTGGGTTTTATAGTGACATTTTTAGGATTTTTATAGTTTTTCAGTCAAACTATAGGTTCTAGTTTTGGTGTGGTTTCCAATTCATCCATTCACCAAGAGTCTAATAAACTACATTTAGACTTGCAATATTAGGGCACTGGTTGCTAGGAAATAAATGGTAAATTCATCATATAGGAATGGGTTTTGGTTTTCCATATCCTTCTTGAGTTAGCTCCCTAGATCTACCCATTGATCTGGGTGCATATTGATTTTTATTTCAGGATTCCACTGCAATAGCAGCCAAATAGGATTCTTTGGAATGATTATGAGGACAATATTCCCCATGAAGAGGCTTTAGTGTAGTGCACTATTCTAAGGTGTTACCTCCAGGTCATCTACTGGTAGTGACACTACCTATTGATCAGAAAGTTTTAAAAATAGTTTAGGACAAGGATGATCACATTCTAAGTATGATATATGCATTCCAGAGGTATATGAATCTAACGTACTAGGGTTATCTATACCCCTAAGGAGTAGATGAATGGCCCGAGACAATCACCCATGTTTTTTTCTTAGTAAGGACACCTCCCGATTAGACGGTGGTCCTAGCATCATGACGTATATAGGATTTATCCAAGAGATTGGGGATTTGGTGATATAGTCTCATGATGAGGAAACTCTCACTTGGGAGAGGTTATAGAGTATCTTATGCTGAGAGTTTTACCATTCCATCCTGAGATTAAGGTGTATCTAGGATCTTCTGCAACATCAGTTGGGAAGCATGATAGTGGAGGATTTTAAGGCATGGTTCACAAACTGGTTGTGATACTCCATGTATATGGTTCGGGATATGTTATGCAGATAATGGAACATCAAGCAGGGATTTCATTAAGAGATCAGGGCATTTGTGATTCAATTTTTCATTCCATCCATTGTTGGAGTCCTCTAGAGAGCCCTGGTGGTTGAAATTTTTATGGATGATAAATAGGTGGATGTCAGCTGTAGTAGTGGTCACATGGAAGAGGCATTTGCAGGAGCTAGCAGACAATAGGTAATAGGATCACATTAGATGAGGAAAAAACATTCCCATACACTGACATGTGGGTATTTAGTGTAGGAGAAACCTCAAAAATGTAGTCAACTACATGAGAGGCAATGTTACTCTTGCAACTATAGGGGGAATCTCGCTAGTTATTTCACAACCCACTGTGTTGGCTAATGAACCTACTTGATATAGTTAGCGTTGGAGAAAGGAGTTCTGTGAGGTTGAGGATGAGGTAGAGGGGTTGGTAGAGTAGTAATGCGTGGAATGTAGTTCTTGGTGTTGCCACCACCACCCCCAAGTAGTCTGCTCCAGGATCAGGGAGCTAGAGTATGTGGGAAAGGAAAGCTACAGGCCATAGAGTCCCTTGATCCAAATGTTCTGAGGATTAATAGTGGTACACCTTGTGTCCTTTCTAATTTCTATAGTAGTTATTTTTAAACACTTTTGTGGGTACTCTTTTATTTCTTATTATACTCACGGTTTAACCAGGGTGATGCTGGGTGTCTGTAGAACCCCATGCTGGTAGTTGAGAAAGAGGTCCTAGTAAGACCGAGTGTGTGTTTGGAAAGCCCTTAGTTTTTTGTTATTACCCTCACGTGTTTACTATCTCCCTTGACAAAAATATTCTTGAGGAGGCTATTTTATAGTCCATCCAGGTGTTCATGTGAATTGTGGGGTTCTGTTAGTATCTGCATCACGTTAGAGAGGTGGTGTACTTCTAGACCCCCTGACTATAGATGGACTATGGTTCTTTGTTCATTCCCACCTATCACAACTAAGGAGGAATGTTCCCATTTGTTACATGATGTTTGAATTGTATAATCGGGACATAATAGTGGTTTGATCTTAGTGGTTCCTCTTTGTGTGCTTATATGAAACCCGTGAACCCTTAGTGAGCTTGATTTTTGTGGGATTCCACTAGGCAGCACAATTTCATCCCTTCTTCTTAGGCTTTCACTTTTTGGGGAAAAAATACCTATAGTGGGGAGAATATAATTGCTTGTATTTTGACATGTCAGACTTTTGAATATTCTAGAGAATATTTCAAAATCCAAGTGCTGAGTCGACAGGGGAAGATGGGGCCTAGGGAGCCTCGGTGTGGTGATATTAAAAATTTTAAATATATATTGTCACACATGTGTAGTTTCTATTGAAACATGAATAACTCCCTTTAAAAGTATGTGCACGGATTTTTGAGACCTCTATTGAGTCTGGAATGTCGTTTTTACCCTAGTAACGACCTAAACTCATCTTCTCTCGGAAACTTTGATGAAGGTTACATTTGGGGGGTGATGTGAGGTGAATTAATTGATTAAATGAAATTTTAATTAATTAATTTGAATCCTAAACCTAATATCCTCCTACCCTCTCACATTGGGATCATGACTTGAAAGGGGGAGAAACCCCCCCCCCCTCTCCTATTCACCCAATTGGTGACAAATGGAACCAATGATGAATTGAAGAAGCAAGGTACTTTCAATCTTTTTTCCTGACACATGTCATTATCTGATCGGGGAGCAGCCTAATTCGGGCATAATTATTCATCCAATGCTTTTTCATTTCACCAATGAGGTAGGAATATTTTATTTTAGGTTCTGATCTCTTTTGTTATTCATATTTTTAAGGTCTTATATCTAAAATACAATTGTTATTGATCCCTCCTAGGTAGATCTGTGAGTTTTGGTGAATACTGGGACGAATTGGGGTCTTTCAAGTAATTACCCCTGTAATTACCATCTACATGATGTGTAGTTTAGTGAAGAAATCCATATAGATATTTTTGTTCAAGGGATATGAGCTTTTGAGACTACATGATGTGTATAGGGGTTACACACCATGTAGTGCCATAAATTGGGTGACCATGGGACATGGATTGGGTTAGTTATGTGAAAATACATGGTCATGTAATAACACATGGCCAATATACACTAACACATGGTCCAACACATTGACATGGACAAACTATGTGGGCATGTGGTTTTTTAGCTAAAACACACCATGTAGCATGGGATACACTGCATGCAAGGGACATAGTTGGTCGGTCTGTGTAGAAAGGGGAACATGGCTATGGAGTGAGTGATGAGGGATACAACATGTCATTCCTCTAAATATTATGTTACCGTAAATATGTTGAAAATCCAAGTATATAGGATACACTACCATGTGTTTTGGAGGGATCGCATGTTGTGTGTATCCTAGTGCATGTCATGTACTCTTACGAGATCGTCCTGGGATCTTCCACTTTCTATATCTATTTCTCTGGGATTCATATTTAGGCTTGTGAGTGGCAGGTCCTTAGTATTTTTTCATATATAATTTAATGGTGGCCTCTATTGTGGATAAATAGATAGTACATAGCGCAAACCGAGTGAGGCGCTCGTGTTACGGTTCAAAGCTGATGTTGGACATTTGTGTGGTTCTAGAAGAGAGAGATGATAGCACTGGTACTACCCAATATCTTTAGGTAACGAGATTCCCTTAACCATATTATTATGTTGAGATGGGACTCCCTACATTAGGGGTAAGGGTTCTTTACCTTTGGGCAGTTTCCTCTAGGGGTGTTACTCCCCTGATGGACTAAGGGGGTGGGTTTCTCTCTAATATTCAATAATATGGATTGTACTACCCTATCATTCTAGGGTACAGGTCCTCAGTATATGATGTATATGTAGAGTTGGTATTCACCTAATATGTTAGGGCACAATTCCTCTATCATAGGAGTTGTAGTTACCCTATTGTTCTATTATGCGAGTCCTCTATATGTGTTGTTCTGTCTGCGTCAATACTCCCCCTACTGTGTCAGGGAGTATGTTTTCCAGCCTAGTTTAGGTACTTCACTACCATATCAGGGTGTGGGTCCCCCATATTAATTGATATAGATGAGTTGGTACTCCCATATCCTTCCATGGTGTAGTTCCTCTATCTACTGAGTGGTTCTACTCAATCCTACCAGTGTGCAGGTCCTCTAGACATAGTTTGCTTCTCCCTATTAGGATAGGGTATGGATCCTTGATCCATGGAGTGGTACTCCCCTGTCATTTTAGGGTGTGGTTCCCCCATTATCCAAGTATTACTCCCCTATTTTATCAAGTTATAGGTCCTCACTGTTGACGTAGTTCTCCCATATCACCAAGTAGTAGCGGTGAGTGGGTCCTCCATTCGAGTTCCAGCTCACTCTGATATGATATAAAACTACAAGGTTTGGGCCCCTCCACTTGATATAAATGCTACAGAGATAGAAGTTAGTGCTCCATCAATTGTCTGAGGTGTGGTCCACTCTATATAGGAGAGATGAAGGTTTGTCGAGTCAGTTAGTAGTAGTACTCCCTTGGCTTCGGGGCAGGGGTGTGGTGTGGGTCCCTCCATTATCTCTTGTTAGAGAGGATGCATGGGGTGTATAGTCTGGAGCAGTGCTCCCTCAACTGTGTGTAGCAGTGAGGGGTGGGATTCTTCACATGGGATTCCCTAGATTACTTCAGGTGTAAGGTTACAATAATAGGACCTTTAGTGTTGGTCATTAGATCTAGACCTAGTAAGATGTTCCTGATGGAGAACAATCTCTCAGAAATACCATTAAAAATGGTAAAGTAATTCTTGATGGAGAGAATCTCTCTTACGAGTGACATATGGGATAGATGAGCTCATGGAGTGTGTTCTCGTGGTTTTGTGTTATGGTTAGATCCTATGAATATAATCATGTTTCTAGCTATGAGGCTTGAACCTCATGACACTTAGAGTTTGAGACGAGTATATTTGGGTGATTTCTGGGAATCCTTCTAGTTCATCCACATGTTGGGATTGACACCACCTATAGACTGAGCTGACTTGTCATGTATTAGAAAGGATGGATTTAGATGGAGGTTCTCTCTATAGATTGGGGTTCCCTTTGGCTACATCAAGAAGACTGTTGCCTTTTTGTTGCTCCCTTTTTTTAGGGTTTTTTGAGGTTCCTACTGAGTATTTTTATACTCACCCATGCAAGGGATTTTCCTAAACATTTATTGTGTCTTGTGCAGACCAGATGTAATTCTAAAGATTCAATGGAGGACCTGAGGGAGGAGGAGCTTAGTGAGCTAGACAGACAAGGGTATTTACCAGAATTGGCCCAAGGAGGTTTCCAACAATTGTAGTTGACAATGATTCCATCCTTCTTAGTAGGTTGTAAACTTTTATAGTTTTATTTAGTGGGATATATTTTCCATTATTTCATTTTTCATTCTTTCTTTTGTACTCTTCTTGAGGGATATATATGTATTCATGCATTGATTTCAATGTGTTTTATTTTTCATTTCAGTATTTTATAAGCTTGTGGATGTTTCCGTGTATACATATACAAAGATAATTCCTCACTAGTTAGTGATATGTCTACTAGGTGATAGTAAAAATTCCTTATCATATTGTATGATGGAATGGGGAGTATTGGCTTGGGGCCCAATGGGGCGGGTTATGATTGTTTCATGTGCCCGAAAACCATCAAACTTTAGTGGGTCTCTCAATACAAAAAATTATAAACAAATGATTAATAAAGTTTAAAAGATATTATTCATTTAATAGAGCTAAGGGCATGAATATTTTAGTTTAGTTTATTCTTTTTTAATGTAAATGATAATCAATGGTGGACCCTAATGAAGAACATACAACCAAATGACAAAAAATCAACAATAAGAAATGAAAAGTGTTTAAAGACGCACACGTCATAATATATTTTACAATAAATATTCAAACAAAAATAGATAGATAATTATTTCATTTTAATTAAAGGGAAGATGAAACCAGTAATACAAATAATGTAAACTTCATAAAGATTAAAATGTACACTTCTGTTTTTATCATTGACAATACAATTATGGTCAGTAATTTGTTTTATGGTTTTAAGATGAGTCTCGAAAAATTGTTGGACATAATGGTTTTTAGAATACACAAATATTATTTTATATGTTTGTTAAGTGGGAATACATACTAGAGACTCTCATTAATATCATGTTCTTTCAAAGAAGTAAATAAAACTAGATATCTACTCAAAAACATGCGAGAAGAACCATGGAGGAAAAAAATAATCATTTAACACGTAAAAATATAGGAAGAAGCATATGGTGGACTGACTCCAAATAAAAATTAATTCCTTGATTTAAGGATGATATGTTCATTGATCAGATGAAAGAAAAATATATATAAAGAGACCAATTAAGGAAATGAATGGAGGGAATGCCCAAATTGATGAAAAACCCTTAGTCCAGTTCTTCAATTATATAGAGTATATGAATTATGAAAATAGGTGGATAGAACCCAAATAATGATTATAAAAATCAACATCAACAGACACCTAATCCAAGGGAACATAGAAAATCTTATTAAATCACATTCACTTGAGTATAATGTTATATCAAAGTTTATTGTGATAATTAATAAATACTTATCCTCCACTCTAGATTAGTGGATGTATTGAAACCATATAATTATATTAGATATAGTATATCATAATAAACATTCTAAAATAATTTAATAAATTCCCTAATGATTTGATATTATAATGGAATGACTACTTTTGTAATTTTATCCTATAATATAGTTAATAAAAAATTCTTCAAGAAGGTCTTATTACCCATACATTATATGAATTTAATGTTATTTTAGAAATGCATTACTTACCACCACATAGAATATATAGTACTCAACCATATTGTGAAATGAAAATTTATTTCTAAAACAAACCTATTTCTAGCTGTCAATGTAAGAATGGTTATTAGCTATCCAAGATATCAAATTTGATTATATTAGTTGTTATTTCTAAACATAATAGATGTTTATGTCAAATGGTCAGAGAGAAAGTCAATATCAGAATGAACCTATTATAATAGAGAAAGATAAATTTCATATTTTTTGGGGATCCATGTCTATCTATTATCTTCCCCTAGTTAGTTTCACTTATAAGAAACAATAAAAATTATGAGGATGTAATTTATCAAAGGGGGAGAATGTAACACCCCAATATTTTTCAATATATTTTACTAAATTAATAGTCTATTTGATAGCTTTATCTAAACATAATTCTTAACTAAAATAGTCTATGAATTATTAGAAGAATATTTTTATATAAATTTAAGATCCATGAATAATATTAAAATATTTTAATCATCTAAAAATTCATAAAAAATAGTAATAAGAATATTTAATGTTTTAAAATTTAATTTCTTCAATAAAACAAGTTCACCATTATATATTGTATTTTCATCAAAAACAAAAACTTATAAATTGAGTAATTTTAATTTTTTATAATTAATTTCATTTTTGAATTTATGATTTCATAATTTTATTAAGATTTATGTTTTTGTTTTTATAAATTAATTTATTTTTATGTGAATGGTGAAAAAATCATTTTTAAACAAAATTGTCAATTTTATAAATTAATCAATATATAAGATGGAAATTTATGTTCATATAAGAATATAACTGATTAAATATTTATATAAAGTGTAAAAATATTTATTTTAAAATAAAATTATCATCTTAGGAAGCTTATGTTCAATCTTTTATAATATAAGTACCACTTCATTCTAATTTTATAACCATTTTAATTATTTTCTTTCATTTAAAAAATTTAATGGTAGTATTTTTTTGTTGGATTTAGAAGAATCATAAGTATTGTGTTGTAAATAATAAATTAATTTATATCATAAAATTATAGTACACTGATAAATTTGAACTGTAAATATTTTTAGCTTAAAGACACTCTTTTTCAAAAAAATGATTTTTATGCATTATATTCTGAACTATTGAAATTAAATTTTGTATCATTTATTTATATTATTTCATATAATTATTGTAATATTTTATATCAACCATTAAATATTATTTAATAATTATAATTTACTTTTTAGTCATAAAATTATATTGCTGAATAAAATATTAGTTACTGTGGTAAAGGGATTATTTTTCAAAAAAAAGTACTTTCTAGAAAGAAAAATTATTTATATATTAAATGGTTTTATTGTAAATTAGTAATATATTAATATTTTTAGAAATATTAATTGACATTTATTTAATTTATAGTCATTATTAAATAATTATAAGAACACCTAATGATTGAAATTTGATTTTCGTCTAGGAAAATAGTTTTTTAATACACTATGTATTTTAATTCAACAAACAATTATCAAAAATATTGAAATATAATTTGTTTAGATCTTGTCGAAATTTGGATTTATAAAATAATTATTTGGTAATAAGGGTAATAATATATTTTAAATGAGAAATTTATAACCATTAATATTATTTAATCAAGATTAATCAGTGTTAAAACATGTAATCTATTGTGGCTCAATATTTAGAAAATAAATTTGAAAAAAATATTATAGAATAAATTTGATAGTTATTAATGTTAATAATATATTTATCACCTATATTTACCATATAAACAACCAATATCTCATGAGATTAAAACCTTAGACAATTACTATATTTCTATTACAATGATTTCATTCCCTTTTTCCCCTATAGAAGGATATCACTTCCTACCATTTCATGTAACAAATCAAGATGAAACATCTATTAAAAATATTCATGATTTACTTCCTCTTGACCCCCCATACCTATTTGGTATAATATATCCTTAAAATATTCTAAATGTCCTTCATTTCAAAAGGATACGTTAAGGGAAGACCCAAATTTTCAATGTAATTATTTCTTGACCACCTTTCATTATCTTTATCATTACCCTCCTTTGAACCCATTATATCCATATGTATATACTAAAATAAATAATATAATATAATTTTATTATATTTATGGTATAAAAATTATATATTCCCCTCCCATTCAATTGAAAAAAGAAAACATTTTTCAAGGGAGTGTGCGGGCCACCTCTTCAATAAAGGACAGTTTTTTTTTGGTTTTACTACCATTAAAATTTAGTTTTAGAAATGGGTTTAGTGAATATAAATGTTGTTTATTTAATTATTTATATTTATTAAATATAATTTATCTATTATATATGTAATATTATCAATAAATCATTGTAAAATAATCTTCTTAAGATGAACATACCGTGAGAATAAATGATTTTTTAAAACTAAAAAACTTCTATTTCATTTATGTTATTCTTATAAATATTCCCAATAATAAATCATAATATTGAGGACATATAACTAATATAAATATACTTATGGGTTAGTGACATTATTAAAAAATAATATCTTCCATATCCATACTCATTCATATATTAAAATATGTTCTTATTTGGTCAGTTGAACCACCTACATGAATAATGAAATAAATATATATCAATAATGGAATTTGAAAAAACAAATTGGGTATGAATAAGTAAATATTTATTTAATTTTTAATTATCAATATATTAATCAATTGACTCATTAAATAAGGTAGTTTTATATTGTTTATAAATTATCAAAACAAGCTTGTCACAATATTCATTGTACAAGATAATATCTAAAATACTTATGGAATTCTAATTTTATAAATAATTATAAAAAAATCATAGTAAATTTTATGAACTTTTAATGGTGAAATTTGAGAGAATAATGAAGAAACCACCACTATTATAAATCTAATTCAAAACAATCAAATATTAGTCATGCCCGATATAAAAAATAGATAATAACTAACTAATACCAATTTAGATAATATTTGAAAAATAAATTTATAAAATTTTATAGATTTTAATAAGGGTATTGAATAAGGGTTTATGATATTTATGTTCATTTTATATTTTTTAGATCATGTTCGGGTAATTGGGAATAGAGTGTAATTTTTTCTTTATCTCACTTTCATTTCCAGGATAAATTTTTTATATTTCGTATCATCATTCAATTTATAAGGTGTGTTCACTACGTAATGATTTTATATTTCTATATTCCTTAAAATCTTTTAGTTTTATTAAAATCGTCATGTTATTTCTTTAAATGGACTTTGATTCAAAACACACTAATGTTGCAATGGTCTTGTTAACACAACACATTTCATTTATTTATAATGTTTCTTCTTGAATTTATTTCATATAAGAATAGTTCCTTCCACCATTAGATCATTGTACATTCTATTTCTGTCTAAGTAGAAATAATTATAAATAATATATTTTTCCATGATGAATTTATTCCCCAATAAAAATTTTCATTTTTCAAAAAATACTCATGTACACTTTAATGATGGTTTCCCCTCTTCTTCCACATTTTCCATTCATGGTAATGATCTCCATTATATTTGGGAACAAAATTATGTGTGAATTTCATAGTTCCTTTTAATTTTTTTTAAATATTTTTTACTTTCTATATTGATAATGTGAGTTATCAAAAATGGTATTTCAGAATATTAAAAGGTTTTTCAATGCTTTACAAATAAAATATATTTATCTTCCACTGCACATTTATTTTTGATAATATTTGTACATTTTCATGGATTCTATATTGATGATTGTTTTTTAAAATAAATATTTTCATAATGTTTTCAACTAACCTTAAAAAATTAATTTTAAAGGTGAACATATCTTCTTCTTTTACAACAATTATAAAATCATTTTCTAAAAAACACTTTTATGATTTCACCAACATTTTATTCATTATCTCTAAATGATATATTCTCATGAAAATTATTTTTAATCAATAAAAATGATAATTTTATTATGAAAAAATATTTTTGGTGGTTGAAATTTTTTTATCTACCATTTATATTCATTATTAAAAAAATATTTTCCACAATTTGGAAATTTTATGAAACCCATTTTTCATTCCATGGTTTCAACATGATATAAAAAATGATTGTTTTATGTGGAACACATTTCTAATGGAAAATCAAGGGTGGGATCTAATAATTACCTGGAATTCTTGGTAGTGTTTATATCTCATGAGCTAATATGGGTAAATAAGTGGCTTATCACAAATAGTAGGGTAGACAAGAGAATTATTCCCAAGGAAAATGGTTTAAAGGATAATTTATCAAAACACAAAGGGTAAACTGAATGATTTATCCCAAAACAAATAATAGAATATATGATTTATCCCAATCCCATGTGTACACTGAAGGATTATCCACGACCCAGAATATACACATTTGATTTTCTAATCCTATAGTGAGATGAATGTCATGGTTGATGGACATGATAAATTATTTCCATGTTTATGTTTATAACACACTATTATGTCAAAATCATGTGCTTATGATTGCGATCCTTGAATAATGTATAATGTCTCATGACTGAAAACACTTTTTCCAATTGTATATTTCATCATTTGGTATTACATGTCCTTCTATAACAACTTATGTATAACTCCTATTGTTTCATGATATTTTAATAATATATTTATCAAATTTCCATGTATAAATATATTCTTATGATCAAACCCATCATAAAAATATCAAAATATTTCCCTCATTTATAATTTGGGCATGAACCATTCTTAGGTTTTAGTTCCCCATGATATGAGGATAAATATATTTTGTGCGTAGACTATAATGGTGTCTATAGGAGTTCAATTATGCAAGAATGGTCACTTGTTTTGTAAAATAAATTACACATATAGGTTATCCTTAAATATAAAAAATAATGATTCCCTATGTTTTTTGTGAGTATTGTGATATGTAATAACAATGTGAAATTTGGGAAATATTAGATTGGATAATCACAGCTTATATCGATGATAATTTATAAAATTAAATTTTTATAGCTCCAAACCACGAAGTGGAGGGCAAGGGTACCTCAATTATTATCAAAGGAGTCTTCAGTCATTTTTTGTACTAGTTTAGTTATTTTTTATTAATATGTTTTAATTATAGTAAAAACATAGGATAAGTCTAAGGGATAATCCCAATGATAAAATAACATAGTAAAATTTTGGTAATGTATATATTTATTGTTTTTATTTTATTAAAATTCCTCTTTACATACTACATGTGGATGAATAATTTGGTACAAATTTTCATAGTGTTAGTATTCCTAAAAAGATAATGTTGGGTATTCACTAAATTTTCACTCAGTTCTTAAAAAAGATGTCTAATTGGACACATGGTTTGACACTCCCATGGGATATTTTTTGGTTAACCGATATTCTCTTTATTCGCCACTATGTATGATTTAAATACCAAAGTAGTTTCACAAGAGAACTGTGTTGGGTGATGACCATGGTAAACACATATTGAAACAACTATATTCATAAGTTAGGGTATAGAGGTCATTTTTATGTTATTACTTATAGCTTACTAGATTTATTTATATGAATTGAATAATTTATTATTTCTAACATTTCTTTATTCAAGGTGATATTTGGAAGCAAAAAAAACTAAGTCAACAATGGGTGTAATGGAAAATATAGAAATTTTTTCCAAATTAAGCCTAATTGGATGGAAAATTGAGTGTAATCCTTTAAGATGATGATTACCCAATTTATGAATGATAATGAAAACCATGAGAATCTATCAAACATGCCATGGACGAAGTAACATTCAATCGAGATCTCATTGTGCTAATAACCATCAGCTATTAGTGCATATACCAATCCAATAAATTCTATGAACTATATCAATGTTAAAATATAATGATATTTTCTGTTCTATAGAGCTCAGTGTAAGAAAAATTCGGTTCAAATTTATATCATTTTGTAGATGAACCTAATAAATGGTGGAACTTAATAAAAAAATTAGTCCAAATAATGAAATTGACTCCATGATAATGAACAATTTTAAAAGGGCATCCATTAGTAAATATTTTCAACAAAACATTTTGTAAAAAATGGTACATTAGTTCATTGAGTTGAAAAAAAGGAATATGAATGAGTTAATTCCTATGTAGAAACATCTACATAGTGTGAAAGGTAAACCTTAGGTTTGATTACATACCATGAATGTATGGTTGATATTTTCATAAATTTTTTAAATAAGATTAATTAAGAATAATTAGATATAAGGGATTTTAGAAGATATATGGGGAATTTCCCAAATTCCTTTATGGTGGAAATTGAAACTCAAGACTCTAATTATTTTCATTTTAAGGGGATAATAATAAAAAAAAGGTTTTCAAAAGGATGTTCATGCAATAAAAATAATAGGGGAATGAAAATTATTCTTTTTTAATTGTATAAAATAGTGGAAAAAGGATAATGGACTCTCTTAAAGAAAAAAATAAGTTCATGATGTGTGTAAAGAAATTATCAATCACATGAATTATAAAAATATATAAAGATAAAAAAATAGATGGATATAACACCCAACTTAATTAAAACCCCTCAATGCAATGCTTCAAATATATGGAGTGTAAGTATTACACAAATAAGTGCACTGAACCTAGGGTTTATTTAAACAATTAACCTCAACATCCACCTATTACAATATAAAAAGAAAAGAATATGTCGATATTTATAATGAATTAGATCAGGAATATTAATAAGTACTTATCCACCATATTATATTTTTTAATGTTTTATTGAGTTTTCATTCATGTAAGTCTATAATATCAATGATGATTTCTAAACACAATAAATAAACACCCCCAAATATTTTATATTATCAATTAATTAAATCATATATTATTATATCCCAATATGAGGTCTATGGAATATGATTCATGGAAGTCAAATTATCGCATCCCGTATTTTTATAACATAACTTTCATTCCATTACACGGACTGAGGATCTTTAAGGTTTAGTGTCTTGGAAACAAGGAACATAAAACATGAAACAAAAAAACATTCTTCTTAAACACTTGAAAGGCTTCTCCTCATGTTCACCCTAGGCTCATTACTGCATCTCATAACCTGGGGACATACATCAAAAGGAAGGGTGAGCAGAAGGCCCAGCAAGGGAAACAAGTGAAACATTTTACATATGAGCTTGAGATACATCAATAAAGTCATGAAAAGAACTTTAAGGCATGAAAATTAAATCATGAGGCATATCATAATAAAAAAACTTTTTCATAACTTTAAGATGTGGCTACATCATTTAGCATAGACAATCATGAACATATCACCAAGGTCCATCCCCATGGTGTCATTTTAAAATTACCAAGGTTATTCAGCAAGGTATCGTGAAAATTGTAATCTCTAGTGGTTACATCATTACCCAATGCATTGGAGCGCTATCAGGGAGCACCCTTAAATTTTCCTTTATTATCATGTGAGCCACATATATCATCATAAAACATTTCATAAATAACCCATATAGAATAATGTAAATGGGTTTCATTTCATAATCATAACTTTTTAAAAACTGCTTTAATAACATGATCTTTATATCACTTTAAAACCCACAGAAAGGGAAGGTGGGTCTCATGTATGTAAATCCCAGTATTTAAAATAGAACATTTTGGTATATATGTGAATACCCCTTTAGAAGAAAGAGCTTTTAGTATTCACTTAATAAAATAAAATAACTTTAGAAAAAGAGATAGACATTTTGAGACAGAAATTCTGCAGCATAACGGCAATGTTCCGAGGTTTTAGAAGACATTAAAAGAGAGGTAAAATGGGTCAAACATTCATAAATGACCCATAAAATAGTACATGGACAGAATAAGAAGGATACATGATCATGGTAATGAAATTTCAAGGACATACCATTTGAAATGAAAAACATGGAAGGAAGAGAAAAATTAGATTTCTCTTATGAAAGTTCGGCAGCCTAAAGACGTTACTTAAACATCAACAAAAATGATTTGAAAAGATAAAATAGGGTCTCTAATCATGTAAAAATAAGAGTTATGTATGATAGATATAGAGATAATTCCCCAACATAACAAAAATGAACTTGAATGAATTGACATGAAAGTAGAACTTCAAAACGAGAAGGGTGAAGAACCACTTAAAAATTCGGCAGCCTAACGGCGCCACTTAAAACATCAAAACACTGAATTGAAGAGATCAAATGGGGTCTCTCATCATATTAACATAAGAGTCCAGTATGATATATATAGAGATCATACCCCAATATAACAAAAAGGAACTTGAAATAATTGACATGAAAGTAGAACTTCAAAATGAGAAGGGTGAAGAACCACTTAAAAATTCGGCAGCCTAACGGCGCCACTTAAAACATGAAAATACTGAATTGAAGCGATTAAATGGGGTCTCTCATAATATTATCATAAAAGATCAGTATGATAATTTAGAGATCATACCCCAACATAATAAAAAGGAATATGAAATACTTGAATGAAAATAGAACTTGAAAACGAGGAAGGTGAAAGAATCCCTTAAAAATTCGGCAGCCTAACAGCACCACTTAAACATTCTTAAAACGAATTGATGAGATCAAGGGGGGTCTCTCATCATATTAACATGAAATAGTCAGTAGGATGAATATAAAAGAACATCCTCCAACATAAGAACATGGCGTATAAAAGAAATGACATAAAAGAGATTACTTGAAAAGAAAGAGAGAGGTCGGATCCCTTACCTTAAAATGTAACTCTTAAACCTCAAAGGTTCGGACCTTGAGGGCTTGGGGGCACCTTGGGAGGATTCCTTGGGAGGTAATGAGACCATAAATTCGTTGGTAATGAGTGGGGAGTAGAATGGATGAGAGGAGGGCTTGGTATTTATAGGGAAAGTGAGGGGACAAGGCATTAATGGCCAAGGGACACCTCACATGTGCTTTTCTCAAACCCATGTGCTCTCCCATGGCATTTATCATGGAGTTAGGCCACATGGGCCCCCCAAAACAATAATTCATTACCCTTGGCCGGCCAACCCTTAAATGATCTCATGACATCATCATGACACAATTATGATGTCATTAAACATACCAAAACCCTAAAACTGCATTTTTACTATTCACTGAAAAATTCATCTTTCTCAGAAAAATACCAAACTTTCACCTTAACTAAATATCAATGCTCCGATTTCAAAAATGAACTCCATTTTATAAAAATATTTTTCTAAATATTTTTAATTTTATTTTTAAATAAATACACTATTCACCGAAAATTCATTATTTTCAGAAAAATCCCCAAAAATTACCATAACATAATATCGATGCTCTGAGTTCAAAAATAAAGTCATTTTTATAAAAATAATTTTCTAATAATTTTTAATTAAATTTTTAATTAAAAAACACTATTCATCCGAAAAAACTAATACTTGAATAATAATTTATGAAACCGTTATTTAACCATTTTATTGAATCACATTACTTAATCAAAGTGCCTAGCTTATTTTAATACTTTCTTTAAGTGAGATTACTAATCCATTTGAACACATTATTAATCCTAATCATAAAATCACTATTCATAATTTACTATTCATAAAAAATCAAGTTGATCTTATTAGACTCTAAATTTAGTACTGAACATAATTGCATAAGACCATTTTTTGAAAATCATTACACATTTTTAATTATTTAGGGTTTACATAAACATATTTAAAATATCCTTTTTCTAAAATTCATCAAAAATTTTCATACTATATTTATCCGGTCATTTGAAAATTCATAAAAGAAATCGAAATTTTATTTAAAACAAAGGATTACACAAGACAGTTACAGTCTCCTTACATAGCCCCTTATCACACTAGCATAGGACCTAAGTGTAAGGTGTGCTAAGGTGAGAGAATCCGAGAGAGGATCGGCCAACATCGCACGAGTAGTAATTTCTATCAGTTTGAACTTCTCGCGAAGGCGATCCTGTTCTAGCTTTATACGATGAAGTTCAGCTTGGGTTTGGTCCAGAGCAAAGCCCAGTGGTGCTACCTCCTTCCCAAGTTCTGTTAGATGGGCTTCGATCGGTCCAAGACTACTGGGTGAGGCCATCGAATCTTCTTTCTATATTAATTAACCAAGATTTCTTGTAATTAGAGACAATAGTCAAAATGTTTAGTTTCCAGCGGTCATATTGACCAATGGTCAAATAACAGTCAAAACCCAACAGTCTCATTTTAATTATACTCATGTTACCAAATGAAACATTTTTGATGAGTATAACAATAACACATAAAATTAGGAAACAAAATTTATTTAAAAATTTCGGGTCGTTATAATATTCCCCCCTTGTGAAATTGCGTCCTCGCAATTTTAAAATTGGGTTTTGAAATTTCATTGAAAGTCCCACATCGGAAAAGGAGTCAGTAAAACTATTACTTTAAAATAAAGAAAGGGAAGTACAAAGGTCACCCGAGTTAACCCACACTAGGGTTCCATGTAAGAAAACATGGACATGGAGGAGAAAACAAAGGGTCAAGTTCTGAGGGAGAGTGATAGAGAACATGATTAGGAGAAAGTTAACCATGAGAAAATCCCAAACTTATGATGTGTGTAAACGGTCTTTGATTACCTAGTAGGAAACGTAAACCAATAACATTTTTTTTATGTTTCTTTTCATAATTTTGAGGATTTCATTTACTACATAGAATAAAAACATAAGAAAATATACCTACCTTCAAGAAGAGTTTCATCCTTTAACAAGTCCCTACCAACACTAATCTTTTCTCCAAATGATGAGAATTCAAAAACACTTGGTCTCATAAAAGCACAAGAATCATCTTCTATAGAATCACATAATCTACAAAAGAATAACTATCTATTTCTTCTATCTTTAAACATTATCCCAAAAACAGAAAGGTTAAGGTAAAACAACTCTTCAAAAAGAAAGAATCCCATAGGAATGGAAACTACTTTTAAATCATCAAAGTTCCATGGTACTACCCAAAGTTCATCATAGACCATTCCATAAATAACGGTCCTTAAAATTCCTCAAAACAACCCAAACTAAGATTGAAACCCAAATACAACAAGGATTTGATAACATAGTCTTCCAAAACAACTTCATTGTTCATCTCCAGACAACATCAACCACTCCTAACGTCTTATAAAAAAAGTTTCTAACCTAAACATATTTTACCCAAGACAGGTTATTCATTCCCATAAGTAACCTAAATTAATATAAGTTCATCTTAAATTCATCGATTCTTCAAAATATAAGTCAACCTTACTCCTCAATGAAAATACCGTAGTAATCTATTTACCTCGATCAAATATGGTTCCCAAAATAATGAATGTTTTCCAAAATAATAATCATATTTTAATCCCCTAATCATACATGTCATATTAATACGAAAATCGTCGCATTTCCTATCACATTGGTTGTCGGAACATGTTCTTCCATTTCCCACCATTAACTAAGAAGAGAAAGCATAATTAGGGGCTTAAGTACTTAGCTAATAATCATGAAAAGGAACTGAAAGCATATAAGGATAACTTGTATATGAAAGGTATACCCTAACTTGTGATCTCCTAGGTTCCCATCTAGGTTATGAATGATCATATATTCTTATGTGAACCTTTATTTTATTTTATCTTTGTTCCTTTAACAATGGTTCATACCAAGCTTATGAATTTACCAAAGAATATCCCCCAGGAGTGTCGTAACCAAGAGTGCAGCAAGGCCCGTTGTCGTGTACTAGTTCCCGTTCGAGTCTAGCTCAAAGCGGTGTTTTCAGGTTTTACCCCTATGTACATCTGTGCCAGAGACACCTCTACCTGCTCGTATCCAGACAGGGATGTATTTGCTTGGCAACCCCTTACTCAATACTCACAAAAATACCAGGAAGATTTCCTATATTAAACTTTTCTATAGGGTTCTTCCTAGAGTTTTCATATCCGAATTTCCACAAATAACTAAACCATCCTTTGATACCAACTATCGCATCCCGTCTTTTTATAACATAACTTTCATTCCATTACACGGAACTGAGGATCTTTAAGGTTTAGTGTCTTGGAAACAAGGAACATAAAACATGAAACAAAAAAAACATTTTTCTTAAACACTTGAAAGGCTTCTCCTCATGTTCACCCTAGGCTCATTACTGCATCTCATAACCTGGGGACATACATCAAAAGGAAGGGTGAGAAGAAGGCCCAGCAAGGGAAACAAGTGAAACATTTTACATATGAGTTTGAGATACATCAATAAAGTCATGAAAAGAACTTTAAGGCATGAAAATGAAATCATGAGGCATATCATAATAAAAATAAAACTTTTTCATAACTTGAAGATGTGGCTACATCATTTAACATAGACAATCATGAACATATCACCAAGGTCCATCCCCAAGGTGTCATTTTAAAATTACCACGGTTATTCACCAAGGTATCGTGAAAACTGTAATCTCTAGTGGTTACATCATTACCCAATGCATTGGAGCGCTATCAGGGAACACCCTTAAATTTGCCTTTATTATCATGTGAGACACATATATAATCATCAAACATTTCATAAATAACCGATATAGAATAAAGGAAATGGGTGTCATTTCATAATCATAACTTTTCAAAAACTGCTTTAAAGACATGATCTTTATATCACATTAAAACCCACAGAAAAGGAAGGTGGGTCTCATGTATGTAAATCCCAGAATTTAAAATAGAAAATTTTGTTATATATGTGAATACCCCTTTAGAAGAAAGAGCTTTGAGTATTCACTTAATAAAATAAAAGAACTGTAGAAAAAGAGATAGACATTTTGAGACAGAAATTCTGCAGCATAACGGCAATGTTCTGAGGTTTTAGAAGACATTAAAAGAGAGGTAAAATGGGTCAAAAAATCATAAATGACCCATAAAATAGTACATGGACAGAATAATAAGGATACATGATCATGGTAATGAAATTTCAAGGACATACCATTTGAAATGAAAAACATGGAAGGAAGAAAAAAATTAGATTTCTCTTATGAAAGTTCGGCAGCCTAACGGCGTTACTTAAACATCAACAAAAATGATTTGAAAAGATCAAATAGGGTCTCTCATCATGTGAACATAAGAGTTAAGTATGATAGATATAGATATAATACTCCAACATAACAAAAAGGAACTTGAAAGAATTGACATGAATGTAGAACTTCAAAATGAGAAGGGTGAAGAACCACTTAAAAATTCGGCAGCCTAACGGCGCCACTTAAAACATCAAAATACTGAATTGAAGAGATCAAATGGGGTCTCTCATCATATGAAAATAATATTCCAGTATTATATATATAGATATAATACCCCAATATAACAAAAAGGAACTTGAAATAATTGACATGAAAGTAGAACTTCAAAATGAGAAGGGTGAAGAACCACTTAAAAATTCGGCAGCCTAACGACGCCACTTAAAACTTCAAAATACTGAATTGAAGTGATTAAATGGGGTCTCTCATCATATGATCATAAAATATCAGTATGATAATTTAGAGATCATACCCCAACATAATAAAAAGGAACATGAAAGACTTGAATGAAAATAGAACTTGAAAACGAGGAAGGTGAAAGAATCCCTTAAAAATTCGGCAGCCTAACGGCGCCACTTAAACATTCTTAAAACGAATTGATGAGAGCAAGGGGGGTCTCTAATCATATGAACATGAAATAGGTAGTAGGATGAATATAAAAGAAAATACTCCGACATAAGAAGATGGAGTATAAAAGAAATGACATAAAAGATATTACTTGAAAAGAAAGAGAGAGGTCGGATCCCTTACCTTAAAATGTAACTCTTAAACCTCAAAGGTTGGGACCTTGAGGGATTGGCGGCACCTTGGGAGGACTTCTTGGGAGGTAATGAGACCAGAAATTTGTTGGGAATGAGTGGGGAGTCGAATGGATGAGAGGAGGGCTTGGTATTTATACGGAAATTGAGGGGACAAGGCATTAATGGCCAAGGGACACCTCACATGTGCTTTCCCCAAACCCATGTGCTCTCCCTTGGAATTTATCATGGAGTTAGGCCACATGGGGCCCCCAAAACAATAATTCATCACCCTTGGCCGCCCAACCCTTAAAATATCTCATGACATCATCATGACACAATTATGATGTCATTAAACATACTGAAACCCTAAAACTGCATTTTTACTATTCACTGAAAAATTCATCTTTCTCAGAAAAATACCAAACTTTCACCTTAACTAAATATCAATGCTCCGATTTCAAAAATGAACTCCATTTTATAAAAATAATTTTCTAAATATTTTTAATTTTATTTTTAAATAAATACACTATTCACCGAAAATTCATTTTTTTCAGAAAAATCCCCAAAAATTACCATAACATAATATCGATGCTCTGAGTTCAAAAATAAAGTCATTTTTATAAAAATATTTTTCTAATTATTTTTAATTAAATTTTTAATTAAAAAACACTATTCATTCGAAAAAACTAATACTTGAATAATAATTTATGAAACCGTTATTTAACCATTTTATTGAATCACATTACTTAATCAAAGTGCCCAGCTTATTTTAATACTTTATTTAAGTGAGATTACTAATCCATTTGGACACATTATTAATCATAATCATAAAATCACTATTCATAATTTACTATTCATCAAAAATCAAGTTGATCTTATTAGACTCTAAATTTAGTACTGAACATAATTGCAGAAGACCATTTTTTGAAAATCATTACACATTTTTAATTATTTAGGGTTTACATAAACATATTTAAAATATCCTTTTTCTTAAATTCATCAAAAATTTGCATACTATATTTATCCGGTCATTTGAAAATTCATAAAAGAAATCGAAATTCTATTTAAAACAAAGGATTACACAAGACAGTTATGGTCTCCTTACATAGCCCCTTATCACACCAGCAAAGGACCTAAGTGTAAGGTGTTCTAAGGTGAGAGAATCCGAGGGAGGCTCGACCAACATCGCACGAGTAGTAATTTCTATCAGTTTGAACTTCTCGCGAAGGCGATCCCGTTCTAGCATTATACGATGAAGTTCAGCTTGAGTTTGGTCCAGAGCAAAGCCCAGTGGTGCTACCTCCTTCCCAAGTTCTGTTAGATGGGCTTCGATCGGTCCAAGACTACTGGGTGAGGCCATCGAATCTTCTTTCTATATTAATTAACAAAGATTGCTTATATTTAGAGACAATAGTCAAAATGTTTAGTTTCCAGCGGTCATATTGACCAATGGTCAAATAACAGTCAAAAACCAACAGTCTCATTTTAATTATACCTATGTTACCAAATGAAACATTTTTCTTGAGTATAACAATAACACATAAAATTAGGAAACAAAATTTATTTAAAAATTCCGGGTCATTATACAAATTATCCATATTTTAGATGAATTCATCATGATTTTGGAAATGTATTGACTATATCGACCTAGAATCCATAATAATAAAAAAGATATGAAAAATACAATTCAAATTTCAATCGAACCTATGGCCAGTAATAAGTTCCATGATGACTATGATCTATCTTAGAAAACAAAGATTATTTTATGATTTACTATACCAAATCACAAGGGTCGTTTATTCCAATTGATTAGGGAAAAATCTATTATTAGGATAGATCTAATCTAATATAAAATGATATTTTTCCTATGTAATGAGCCACACACACACACACATATATATATATATTATATTATACTCCCTTAGTTTTATTCACTAGTTGAAAATAATTGAAATTTCATAAATTAAAGTTATTTAAGGATGGACAATGTACCACCCTATTCTTTTTGAAAATATTTATTCAAAATTAATACTATGTTTGAAAGCTTACTCAACACACAATGCAGAACTAAAATGAACACCAAAATACTATTAGGAATATTTTTTATAATAAAGTATAAAAAAATATTATAAACTGTTTGAAAATAATACAAAATATTATTAATAACACTTGATTTTTTACAAGGGAATTTTTTTCAATAAATGATGTTATTTTTTATAAACTATATTTTTTTTTCAAAATGATAGATTTATAATTTTGAAATTTTAAATTATTTAAAATTAATTTCATTTTTGAATTAATCATTTCAGATTCATTATAATAATAATTCTTCTGTTGTTATGAAAATATTTTTTTTATGTAAATATTGAAAATACATTTTTTTTGTAAAATTATAAATTTCATGATATTATCTATCTATGATAAAGTCCTAGATGATTTTAAAACCGTATAATTTATTAAATATTTATTTCAATAGGAAAATTGGGTAATTTAATGTATCATTTTAAATTCATAAAACATATTTTCATCATTTTACTACATACGTAAAATTTCATTTTAATTTTATCTTTTTTTCCTTTTTTTCTTCTCATTATAATATATAATGATAATATTATTTTTTATATTTAATTTACCTCAAATTTAATCTTATTTATTTTATAATTAAATATTTTATATAATTAATATCAATAATATTGATGATTTTATACTACACAAAAATTTTAAGCATAAAAACCCAACTGTTCTAAAAATGGGTTATATTCGTTATGCGAACTAAAATTAAAAACAAATTTTATAAATAACAATTTTTTTTAATTAAAACTATTTTACAATTTTATATCATTTTTTTTATATTATGTTTTAATATCAGTTTCATTTTTTGTTATAAAATTAATTTATGAAGGGAAATATTGTCTACCGTAATAATACTACTATTATTTAATGAGTAATACTTTTATAAATACTATATTTTGTTAAATTAAATTTATATATTATAAATTAAGCATCTAATATGATATTTAAAAATATTAACTTATAGTCATTTAATTAATAATCAATATTAAATAATATTATGAATTATAAATTATTAAAATGACATTTTCTCCGAAAAACATTATTTTTCTAAAAATTATATATTTTAATTTAAAACATATTTATAAAATATTTTGAAATTGAAATAGATTAAATGTATTAAAAAAATGATTCATGTTTTTTTGAAGTAAATTACATCAAATATTTTTAGTTATAAAATAATAATGATGATTAATATTTTATCAAGATTAATAAGTTTAAAAATGGGTAATCTAATGTGTCTCTAATTTTAAAATATCATTTTTAGACATAGAGATTCTATAATTTATAATTTTGTTTTTAATGTTATAATTACTTGTCTCACAAATATTTCTCACATAACCCACCTTACTATAATGTAATTTCATACTTACCAGACACCTAACCTCCTTTTCCAGAGATTTCAGTTGTTTTTCACCCATAAAAGGATCCAAATTAAACCCATTTAATGCTATAAATATATTTAAAAAGTCCAACGTTGTATCATCCTGAATCTAGGTGCCACATAATGGGTGCCCCGAACCCAGTTAGTCACTTGACCTCAAGTTCATTTCCCCAAATTCCAGAGGTGGCCGACTTGCAACGAGGGCCCAGGATTGAAAGTGGGGAAACTATTCCATCATTTTTTAAAGTGTAGCACAATGGAAATAAATATAAACATACAAAAGAGGAAGCAGTAAAAAATATAAACCTGAAACGAACAACAGAACTGAAATAAGAGATAACCAACAGTCATATATATAATGATGCAACATGTCTCAAATCTAAAAAAGAAGCCAAAACAGGATGCACTGCAATCTAATACAATATAGAACAAGGTAAAATGTACAGAAAAACAAAACCAAAGAAGCACATCAGGTACTCAACAGCATCGCAAGACAAAACATGGTCCCATTTTCTCCTACTCCTCTACAACAATCATGTACCTATGTAGGGACACTATCCCTTATCGACAACTGTAGTGATATAATCTATTTGGGACCAAAACATGACCCAAACAGGGTGTGAGAAATAAATCCCTGTAGGAAACCACCAAAGGCCCATGCCATAATTTTAGAGAAATTTTGCAACAACAGTGTGCAATTATGAAATGTTGTAACTTGAAAGTACTCAAAGTAATCATTTCTTCCAGTTACCTTTCCATTTTAATAATTATTTAACAATTCAATATAATTGAATTCTGAGCTTTCTGAGACTCAGCCTCAAAAGGTAATATTTTATACCGATACAATAGAATAAAACACAACTAGCTATCTAACATGTAAACGAAAATAATAATAATATCAAGCCTGTGCTTTAGCTTGCCAGGTACAACATAAGAAATCCCCACAGTGAATATTCAAGTATACATTGTCCTCAGATGTGAAAGTCCTTACCCTCAGGCAAGCTGAAATGAAACCCTCAGGTGTCTGCCCTCAGGCATGATGAATATTTCTCTCAAGTATATGAGAAGTCACCCTCAGGCATGGAAGCTACTGCCCATAGGCATAAGAAAAGTTACCCTCAGGTTAAATGAAACACTGCCCTCAGGATAATCCAAACACTGCCCTCAAGATAAACAAAACACTACCCTCAAGAATTCCATAGGAAAAACTAGTAATTGGGCTGATCCCAACTCATATGAAAGAAATTTATATATATTCCCTTTCACGAAAACTCAAAACATGCTATAATCATGGTATACCCACGAGTATCCTGGACAAACGACTAAAGAAGGGAAATGCACCCTCGGGGGGGGGGGGGGATAAATCAAAGAAACAATCTCAAACAGAAGTTTATACCTATTCATTAGATTACCTATACAATTCTATGTATCTAAATAGTCAAGGTCTCGACTATACAACACCCCCAACATGGGCGCCTGGCACAACGATACTCAAAATAAACTCTGTAGTTGGAATTAAACACAAGACCACCTACCTCGATCTCCTCTGAATTATATACATGAAAGGCATATCCTAAAAAATCCAAGAACAACATAGATCTAAGATGAATGAGTACCCATTCAAACCTAAATACCATCCCTTATGGAAAGAATTGGAATGAATGATTGGAGAAGAAGTAAGACCTTACCCACGTGGTTTAAACGAGATCGACGATGGAAGAATAAGAGTGTCAGTGAGCGATCGGGAGCTCCTCCAAGTCTCGGCATCCTCTCCCACAGCTCATGGTGAGTCCCTTATCTCCTCTACTGAATGAGGTGGAAATTTCCTATTTTTATTGAAAAAATATAACTACACGGCATGTACTTCTCATGTACCCGGGGTGTACTATTCTTTTAAACTGTTTCTATGGCAGTTACCTTCCACCGCTTAATTTTTCATCTGCTGACTGATTACACGGCATGTAATACTAAGTACATGGAGTGTACTATCATTCCTCTGGCGACTACTTCCATCACCTTACTATTCATCTGGTGACTAATTACACGGTGTGTATTACTAACTACATGGTGTGTAGTTAGTTTTTACATGATTAATTTCCGACAAGCCTATATGCCCTATATTCTTATCCCACACGTCCAAAGTACACAATGTGTGTACAAAAGTACACTTCTTGTACCCATAAATGTGGAATTATCCCCCAAATTACCCTTGTTTTATCAAAAACACTTAAGGAAAAGGAAAAGAAGAAACTTGTACCTCAAGAATAAGAATCGGGTTATTATAAACTTCCTCTCTTAAAAGAAATTTGTCCCAAAACTTCCCTTCCATGGGTGGTGAAGATAATCCTGATAACAATTCTGGCCAATGAGAACGTACGTCGGTCTCCTGCTCCTAGGTTTCATCCTACACTCGGCCATGCTACCATAACACCCGTACGAGATTAACTGAATGGCCCCGGAAAACCATTGTGCTCCTATCATCAATACAAATCAGATGCTCCTCAAAGGATGTATCAACAAGACTTTCAACCTCCTCAAGCTGAAAAACGTTAGACGGGTCTGAGTTATAATGGTACAGCTGAGATATGTGGAAGATGTCGTACATAGCCCGATACCACTATGGTAACTGCAACCGAGAGGCAACAGGCCCGACTCTCTCCAGAATCTCAAATGGCCCTACATACCTCGGTGAAAGTTTACCCTATCTCCGGATCCACCTGTACCTCAGCCTCAGTGAAACATGCAGGAAAAAATTATCCCTGACCATGAACTCCAATGGTCATCTATGGTGACCAGCATAAGATTTCTAATGACACTATGCAATGTACATCTACTTCTGAATCAACTGGACCTGCTCTAAAGTCTCCTGCACGATATGTGGTCCTAGTAAAGCTGCATCACCTGCATCCAACCAGCACAAGGGTGATCAGCAAGGCCTACCGTATAAATCCTCATAAGGTTCCATCTCAATAGTGTCTGGAAAACTATTATTTTAGGTAAACTCGACATGGGTTATGTGCTTCTCCCAAGATCCACCAAATTCTAGGACGCATGAATGCAGCATGTCCTCTAGCACCTGTATTGTATGCTCTGACCGGCCATCGGTTTGAGAATGGTAATCTACGCTCCGAATCACCTGTGTACCCAATGACCTATGAAAACTCTTCCAAAAATAAGATGTAAAACAAGAATTCCTATCTAAAACAATAGAATGAGGTATCCCATGAAGACGTACTACCTCTCAGATATAAAACTTCTCGAGCTCATCAACACTGAAGGTCTCCTTGATCGGAAAAAAGTGAGCTACCTTTGTAAGTCTGTCCACAATAACCCATACTGCATCACTACCTCGAGGTGATCTCGGTAAACCAGTCACGAATTCCATCACGACATCATCTCATTTCCACTCTGGAATGGGTAACTATTGTAACAGTCCGTCTAGCCTCTGATGCTCTGCCTTCACCTGTTGACATGTAGAACATCTCGTTACAAAACCAGCTACATCTCTTTTCATACCTGACCACCAATACTGACGTCTCAAGTCATGGTACATTTTGGTAACTCCAGGATGAACTTCCCAAAATGAAGCATGAAATTCCTACATCAACTCCTCACGTATATCCCCTAGAACCCCCAATCGTTCATTGATTCATATTACCTCATCATAGCCTATCGTCTAACCTGGAGGAGGGTCCTCATTTTCCACTAACTCCCATAAAACTAGACCTTCTGAATCTGATAGTTATCTAGCCCTCACTCTATCATGGAGGGTGGATGTCACAGTAAAGGATGAAAGATAGTTTCGCCCCTAACTATCGTGCACCTATAAATGCATCTCAAAGAACAAATCCATAAGCTACCACTCACTAATGGCCTCCATCACTTCCTGTATCTAAGTCCACTCATTCAGTGCATCAGCTACTGCATTACCTTTACCAGTTGTATAGGAAAGCTCAAAGTCGAAGGACTGAAGGTATTTAACCCACATTCACTGTCTCAAATTCAATTCACAGTGGGTAAATATTTATTTAAGACTTTTGTGGTCGGTAAAAACAACAAAATGTTCTCCCAATAGTTAATGTCTCCAAAACCGTAACACATGAACAGATGCAGCCAACTTGAGATCATGCATCAGGTAATTCCTCTCATGGGGCCTCAATTGTCGTGACCCATATTCAACTACATGATCGCCATGCATCAACACTAATCCCAACCCTGTACCTAATGAATCATAGTAAACTGTATAGATCATCCCTTACTCTAACAGTATTAGGACCGGTGCTGAGGTCAACCTTCCCTTCAACTCCTGAAAGGCTGTCTTGCAAGCTTATGACCAAACGAACTTCATACCCATCTAAGTAAAACCCTTTAACGGTGCTTCTAAGTGAGAGAAGTCTGGTATAAAGCACCTGTAGTAACCATACAACCCCCAGAATCTTTTTATTTCAAACACGTTCTTCAGCTTCTCCCAGGAAACTACCGCCCTAACTGTATCTACGTCTATAGAAACTCCTGTTTCTAAGATAATATGACCCAGGAAGTGAATCTGGTCCATCCAAAAGTGGCACATTGAGAGCTTAGCATATAACTGATACTCTCTCAGTGTACTCAGCACAATCTGAAGATGGGTGGAATGGTTCTGTCGAGTGTTAGATTACACCAAGATATCATCAATGAAGACTACTACAAAGGAATCTAGATATGGGTGGAACACACGATTCCTCATATCCATGAAAACTTATGGAACGTTTTTGAGTCTGAACGGAATGACCAAGTACTTGTATAGACCATATCTTATCCAAAAAGATGTAAGAATTATGTCCGATGGTCTAATGCGCCACTGATGATATTCGGATCTCATGTAAATCTTCAAGTAAACTCGAGATCCTCGAATCTGATCAAAGATATCATCAATCCTCGCCAAGGGATATCGGTTCTTGACCATAAACTGGTTCATTTTCTGATAATCCACATAGAGTCTGAGGTTACCATCCACCTTCTTCACAAATAGTGCTGGAGAACCCCAAGGAGAAGTACTGGGTCGGATGAAACCCTTTTCCTGCAAGTCCTCCTACTACTTCATAAGCACCTTCAATTTTTTGTGTATCCATCCTATAATGAGGAATGGATACTGGTGCCGCTCTTGGAACAAGATCAATAGAGAAATCCACCTCTCTCTCCAGAGGTAGACCTAAAAATTCATCCGATAATACATCCCCGAAACGATTTACTACTGGGGGGAAATCCTTCTAACAAGTTCCCCAGTCATATAGATATAAACTCGCAATATGGGATGTCACTCCACCTCACCCATGATGCTCGGGTCCAGCTCGGCTCACCAGGACATCCCATTCTCCCTTGTATAGAAACTCTCTGCCCTGTGGTGACATGAAACTCACCATGCGATGATATCAATCTCCAAAGGCTCGAAAGTGTACCAACCAGTTCATCCTGAGAATGACATAATAGGATGTCATCTCTAAGACATATAGGTCCCATAGAAAGTGACACCCGCCAACCTTTAGGGGACAGTCCTTGCACTGACACACACTAGTCATTCTAATTACCAACAAAGTTTCTATATTCATGATATTCAAAGAATAAGAAACACAGAGTCCAAGGATCTCCACAATAGGAAAAGATATAAAGCTATGTGTAGCACCAGTATCAAAAAGTACCGAAGAAAAAACAGAATCAACTAGAATAGTACCTATGACAGTGGAAGGTCCAGGATCTTACAAATTTTGGGTCTATTGCACTACATATGTCTGCCCAGTGTCGCGGTCCTATGACACAGCCTGGCTACCCTAAGCTGACCCGCCCTGCTGTCTCTGAGATCCTGGTGTCTGGATACCATGGCCACGACCACCACCTCAGCCTAGAAGTCCTAATGTATTCCAATTCCCAGAATTCTAAGAAGCTGTTGGCCCTTCTCCTACATGCAGAGTCTACACAGAACCCATCTCACTATTCATTGGTGGAAACGCCCTGAAGAAATGTTGATGATGACCCATCTTGCCACAAGCTGGAACTCCAATAGGTCACGTGGACACTTAGGTCTCTTGTGCCCCACTTTACCACACTGGTAGCACATCACCTACCCATTTGAAGAATTATTCTGGCTACTACTACCACCATGAGAGAAATCCATATGCATCTTCCTCTTACCAGTAGAAATAGTACCATAGACCGGTGTCCAACCACCCTGGTCTGCACCACTAGCTTCCCGCAGGTTCCGCTCAGTAATAAATGTCTAGTTTACAATAAAATTCACTGTAGGAAACCTGAAAAAATTCACCAGTGCTATGATGTCATATTGATGACCATCCTAAAAGCTTCTAGCCCTCAACATCTCATCACCAACCGGAATAGGTGCAAAAAGATGTAGCTCGGTGAAGCGGGCAGAATAGTCTATCACTGACATGGTGCCCTGCTCCATATTCATTAACTCTCGAGCTCGACGTGCACTTAGTGTCTCCAAAAATAAAAAGTCATTTAGGACTGCCTGAAAATCATCCCATGCCATGTCTCGGTGGTGCTCAGTCTGGGTGGTAACATCCCATCATCTCATGGTGGAATCACATAGAATGTAAGTAGCTATCTTGACCCTCCTCCCAGGAGGCGTTTCTAGATGCTTGAAGATCTTATACATAGAATCCATCCAAGACTCCTTAGCCTATGGTCCGCCATCCCCAGAAAATGTAGGTGGATGATGTTGCTGGAATATATGTGTCAGCTCTACCATAGATGTGGCAACTGGGGGTGCTCCCTGGAAGGTCTGCATGAACCGCATGAAGCTTTCACATAATTGTGCATCTGCACATGCATCTGGTATAACGGATGGTGTCGCATCTGGCACTGTTGGAGGATCCATTGGTAATCCATGACCTACCATATCTAGAGTAAAATCACCGCAACCCTCTTGGAGAACCACTCATGGTCATCTCGGTGGCATGACTCTACAAGGTCAAACACAAGCCTTAGATTAAGATCATCAAGGACCAAGAACTAGAAATGTAAGAAGCGAACAAGAGAATGAAAACATTCAACTTTTACAAAACAAGACTACAAGGCATGTATAATAACTACACAATGTGTTCCCTTAAGTATTTCACATGGGCTTGTAATTCTTCCAGAACTGGTCATGTAACATCCCAAACACACAGCGTGTTTTCCAAACACACAACATGTACTTGAATTCACTCCCTCGGCCCAAGAATTTTCTCCACTGCTAAGACAAATGTCTCCCCTTAGAACAAGGTTACACGGCGTGTTACACCCATGCACAACGTGTACACCACCCTGTTTCCCCAGCCACACGGCCAAGTCCACATGGCCTCTCACCAGTCAAGACTACAAAGTGTGTCCCATAGGTACACGGTGTATACAAAACGATCTTTATCGACCCGTATAGTTCAAGACACGGCTGGATACATGACTCACACTACACAACGTCTGTTAGAAGGACAGGATGTTTACATGAAAAGATAACACTGACCCTTGTTTTTAGCTACATGGTTGGATCCCAAGATTACACTACATGACATGTTCATAATTTACACAGAGTGTATAATATAAGATTTATCTGTCCATGTTGGTTGTCACACGGGCGTACATAGGGTTACGACGACATGACATGTACAACCAGTACATGGTGCGTTCCTCAGTATAATCTATAAAACCTGTGTTCTCTACCACATGGTGGGTTACACAGCCTTATACTACCCAGCGTGTACCTATAGGTACAAAAAGTGTACTTAAAAAATTTTCATTTCTTCTCGAATAGAAGTGTACACGGCGTGTGTTCAATACTACACGGTGTGTCTTTTTGGTTTTTCTAGAATTTATGCCTCCTAAACTACTATTGAGTCCCTTATTTCTTTAATTTCAAGTATCGGAACGCCTAATTCCAATCCGTGGGGGCCCATACTCCCAGAGAACCAAAGTTGAGCACCCGACCTTCCACATTTTAGTACAAAATGCAACAAAAGGATGGATCATGATCCGCCAAATTCTAGTCCAAGAGATCCCATACTTCTCAGGAACCAAAGTTTAGCATCCATAAACCCAACCGTAACATGTAAAAATACCCTATCAACAGTAGGAATATCTGTCAAGGTACCTATCACAACAGTATGCATTTTCTAGCACAACATCTATCACAAGAACATGCAATTTCTAATGGACCTAATGGCATGGAAACTATGCATGACATGGGATTCTAACATGTTCCTGAATGATGCAGGAGATGGGATACCCTTATCTCATACAGTTTCAACTAAATAGAACCCATGTATAAAATATAAACAGCACACCCTAAGTGCATCACCCACGGTGAAAATAAAATCAATTGTAATAATAAAAAACAAAAAATCACAATTTAATTCGAGGAAATCCGGCCTTTACCTGTACATGGGGTAGCTAGTCCCGAGCATAGTTTATTACTGAATCCCTTAACAATTTATCTCTTTCTGTTGATGCCGAATAATAATATAACTCTGAGAAAAGAAAACCCTTTGATACTACTTTGTAACATCCCAGATCTGGGATCCACACAATGGGTGCCCTGAACCCGGTTGGTCACATGACCTCAAGCGCATTTCCCCAAACGCCAGAGGCTGCCAACTATCAGTGAGGGCCCATGACTGATTGTGGGGAAACTATGCCATCATTTGTCAAAGTGTAGCAGAGCAGAAATAAATATAAACATAGAAAAGAGAAATTAGCAAACAATATAAACCTGAAACGGAAAACAAAACTGAAGTAAGAGATAACCAACAATCATATATATGATGACGCAACATGTCCCAAATCTAAGAAAGCGGCCAAAACATGATACACTGCAATCTAATAAAATACAGTACAAAGTACAAAGTATATAAAAACGATACTAAAGCAGTGCAACAGGAACTTAGAAGCATCGCAAGCCTAACCTCAGTCACATGCTCTCTTACTCCTCTGCAACAATCATATACCAGTGGAGGGACCATTTCCCTTATAGAAACCTACATCAATATAATCTGTTTAGGCCATAGACGTGACCCAAAAAGGGTGTGAGAAATAAATCCCAGTAGGCAACCACCAATGGCATGTTCCCAACTATTAGTGAAAATGTGCAATAGCAGTGTGAAATAATGAAATGTAGTAACTAGAAAGTAATCAAAGTAATCATTTCTACCAGTTACCATGCCATTTTAATAATTTATAAACAATTCAATATAATTGAATTCTGAGTTTTCGAAGACTCGGCCTCAACCAAAAATCTCATATACCAGTGCCATATCAGAAACCACAAAATGCAATCTAAAAAGTAAAATATAATAATAAGAATATAGAGTCTATGATTTAGCTTGGCTGGTACAACATAAGAAATTTCCATAGTGAATATTCAAGTAAACATTGTCCTCGGATGTGCAAGTCCCTACCCTCAGGAAAGCTGAAACGAAACCCACAGTTGACTGCACTCTGGCATAATGTATATTGCCCTTAGGTATACAAAATTTCTCCCTCAAGCACAGAAGCTTCTACCCAAAGGCATAAGAAATGTTACCCTCATGTTAAATGAAACACTGCCCTTAGGCTAAGCAAAACATTGCCCTCAGGCTAAAGAAAATACTCCCCTCAGGAATTACATATGAAAAACAAGTAATCGGGCTGAGCCCAATGCATAAGAAAGAAATTTATATATGTTTCCTTGAGAGGAAACTCAAAACATGCTATAATCACATCATACCCATGGGTATCCTAGCCAAACATCTAGACAAGGGAAACACACCCTTGGGGTGGACCTAGATCAAAGCAACAATCTCAGACAGCAGTTTATACTTCTTCATTAGATTACCTATTCAATTATAGGTATCCAAACAGTCAAGGCCTCATTCATACGACACCCCGAACATGGGAGTGTGGTATAATGGTACACAAAATCAACTCAATAGTTGGAATTAAACACAAGACAACCTACCTGGATCTCCTATGATCGATATACTTGAAAGGAACCTCCCAAAACGACAAAGAACAGTGTAGGTCTAAGATTAATGATTATCCATTCAAACTAAAATAACATCCATTAGGTAACGAATTGGAAGGAAAAATTACAGAATAAGGAAGACCTTACATGAGTGGTTCAAACAAGATCAACGACGAAAGAATTGGAGTCTCGGTGAGCGATCGAGAGCTCCTCCAAGTCTCGCCCTCCTCTCCCACATCTCCTGGTGAGTCCCCTGCCTCCTCTTCCGAATGAGGAGGCTACTACTTATTTTTAACAAAAAAACATAACTACACAGCATGTACTTCGCAAGTACAAGGCGTGTACTATTCTTTTTAACTATTACTCTAGCGGTTACCTTCCACCACCTCACTGTTTGTCTGCCAACTGATTACACAGAATGTACTACTAAGTACACAGTGTATATTATCATTCCTCTTGAAGCTACTTCCACTTACTTGATATTCACATGTCACATGATTACACAACGTGTATTACTAAGCACATGGCATGTAGTTAGTTTTTACACCCTTAATCACCGACAAGCCTACAGGCCCTATATTCTCATCCGACACGGCAAAAGTTCAAGGCATGTCTACAAAAGAACACAGCGTGTACCCCTAAATGTGGGATTTTTCCCACATTACCCTTGTTTTCTAAAAAAACCCTTATAAAAAAGGAAACGAAGAAACCCTTACCTCAATAATAAGAACTGGGTTCTTACAAATGTAACTCCTCAATATTTACTTATCCTAGAGTTATAAAAGACTTTTTGAACCCGTAAACCTCAATAAACTTCCTCAAATACATTATATTATAAGGATAATACAACAGAAGATCTAAATTCTCAATGTAAATATTATATACCCTTTAACTTCATATCTTTACCTTTATCACACAACCTCATACAAACCATTATAAAAATGTGTATAAAACAAAATTTTTATAAATAATAAAAAGAAATTTTAGTATATATATCGTATAAAAATTATCTAGTATCCTCCAATTTAATCAATTAAATGATAACATTTATCCTACCTGTGTGTGCATACTACCGCATCCATCAATGGCACATTTTTCTTCACATCACCACCATTCATGTATAGTTGTAGAAATCGGTTTAGTAAATATATATATATATATATATATATATTTGTGCATGTGTTACTTATTTAATTATTTATATCCGGAAAATATAAATATTACTTTCTATAGGTAATATTATAAATAATTGACCATTGTAAAAATTACCACCTAAAAAGAACATAATTGGAGGAAAAATGATTTTGAATAAGTGAAATCATTCATTTCATTTAACTTCTTCGTATAAGTATTCCAAATTATGATTAATCACCTTAAGGAATTATTAATAATTTCATTATTCAATTTGGAAAGTTATATTTTAATTAACAAAACTATTCAATAACTATATTCAAACATAGATTGTAGCATGTTCATATAGGGTCAGTCTAACGACCTACATGAGAAGTGAAATAAAGTTTTACCAAGGATTGATTTAGAAACATTACATTAGAAATTATTTAGTAAATAATTATTTTTTTTGTTTTTTTATTTTTTTATGAACATTTTACACATCTATTATAACTGCACCTATCATTCATTATTAACAACTAAAACAAGATCATCCTCAAATTTGACATCATATATAATATCTAAAATTATTATGATATAAACTTATAATATGATAAATAATGGTAAAAATTTAATTTTAGTACCTTTTATGATATTTGAATATTTTACATTGGAATATGAATGAGGAACAACACTACAATTATGAAAATAGTTCAAAATAATTAGGATTACTTACACCTGATATAGAATATATATAACTACTAACTAATATAAATTTATAAATAATTATAATATAAATTTATTAAAAGTATTAGTTATGAATATTGTTCTACAATATCTAATTATGGTTTTTTAAATTATTATAGAGGGTAGGGCACGTTTGATTGAGTAGGAATACAATGTATGTGTTTCTTTGTCACATTTTCAAATACGGAGACTTGTTTGACATTGTGAACCATTATTTATTTTAAATGAAATGACTTTTTCCAAATGTATCAATGTGCCCATATTGGATTTAATACATGGTTATTTATGATATATATTTTTTATTTCTTTAAATGGAATTTTATTTAAATGATACAAATTTCTAAGGGTTTTTTTTACTCAAATGTCTTTATTTATTTATAATAAATCATCTTTAAGGTCAACCTTCCATGATTGGTTCCTTCCACACAAGTATTTTCATTCATTTAACATTCTATTACTATTTTTAGATATTGGGTTTAAATAAAATTATTATAAAGTTATGAGTTTATTCTTCAAGAAATATATTATCATTATGAATAATTCTTATCGTCCTTAATGAATGTTTCTATTCTTTATTTATAATTTCCATTATTTCCTATTTTATCCTTTTTAATTATAAACATAATTATGTGTTCACATAGATCATATTTTCTACATTTTAAATGGTTTATTTACTCTCATTTTTCTAATGTAGTTTTTCAAAAATGGTATTTAAATTTTTTAAAAGGGTATTAATCCTTTAAAAAAATGTTTTATATTCCCTACCATAGATATTTTTTACCATAATTATGTTCATTCAAGGATCATTTATTGAATATTATTCTTAAAATGTAATAATTTTCAAAAAAATCACAATTCACCATAAAAATTGAATATTTATATAACTGTTACTTCTTCCATTATGATAAAGAAAACAACAGTTTACAAAAAATCGCTTTTACGATTTCACAAATGAATTTTATTTATCTCTAAAAGATATATTTCCATGAAAATTATTTTTCATGAATTACCATATAAATGTTCTTATGAAATAATATTATTTTGATTGATTTTTTGGTGTTAAATGTTCATGTTATATAGGTCATTGATGGTGTCACCATCTAGACATGGTACAACATAAATGTTTCATTCCATGGGTTTTTAAAGATTCGATAAATGATTTTTCTCCAAGTAGAACACATATTTTGGATGAATGATGGGTGGGGACCAATTACTCCCTTTAAATTAGTGGTAAGATTTATATATAATCACCCAATTAGGGTATATAAAAGGATTCATATCTAGCAAAAGGGTACATAATAGAATTTATTATAGGCTGAAGGGTACATGAGAGTAATTATCCCAAGGGAAAAATGAAAATTATGATTATTTCAATGATAATGAGTACACAAAATGATTTATCCAATTCCCAATGGTATATAATGGGATTATTCAATGTATAATAAGGAACATTGTTAATTATCCCAATAGTACTATGGGATTAATTTTTGGATGGATTTCCAAGAAATATTATTTCTATTTTTATGTTTTTAATACTATTATATTAGAATCCTTAGAATAATATTATTCTATATGGATCATATTTCATGTTTCCTGATTCCATGCACATGAAATATTAAAAAAATTAACCTTATGTAGTCTTTGATGTCACTACTTTATTATATTTATTTTCCCTAAGTTATGAAGATAGGTATAACTTTATATAAGTCTAGAAGGAATTATATAAGAATTTAATTATAGAGAAATATTCAAATGTGTTCTAAACAAATTACTTTTTACCTTGTATTCAATGAAACCAAAACAAAAGTTTCCCTTATTTGCATGATATTATGATGATATGTAATTATAATTCAAAAATATTTGAATAATTAACTTAAATAATCTCACTTGGTTTCAATTTTAATTTATAAAATTATGTGATATTTTCATTAGTTCCATAAGTGTGGCTCTATGGTTTTATATCTAAGACAGAAGTTGTAATCCCCACCCATTACTCGAAATTGATCAATGGTTGACCAAAAAAATTAATAACAGTTCATCTAGGGATTCAATATATGCGAATGAATATTTTGGTTAGTTTTGGAGTGTAATAATATACTTATAGTGGTATCCTCCCCTGATTAATGTTAACCACCATGATGATATTTTTACGATCCTTAGACAGATGTATCCCTTGAATGAAATCATTGGAATATATGTATTTATCCATTGAACATACATGACATTCATAAGGCCATAGTCATTTAGTGGAAGTAATTTAGACAACCAATATTTATGGTGATGCTCTCACATAAATAGTGAGAGAGTAATGAGGTGTAGTATTCACTTCTTGACATTTCCCTACCCAACCTCTTGGATTATTAAATAAATTTACATGCATAGGTGGTCATTTTAAAATGAAAATTTTAAATGATTATAAATCATAAAAGCTACTAATACTATGGTGAGTGGAGTGTTTAATTCCTATATAAAGAATAATTTATGTGTATAGAAAATAAAAAATAGAAAAAACAACATCAGGAGACTGTGATTGTGATGTAATTATAATGATAGTCTGAAATGGGTGTGTAAGACAAGGAAACCACTATAGGACTAAAGGAGACTAAATGATGGTAATATTATTGAAATAAGACTAAAATAAGTTAGAAAAATGTTTTCTTATTTACTTATTGGCAATCACAATTATGATAGGGATTAGAATATCACTATATTAAAGCACCTAACTATTATTTGGTGAGTAGCATAGGTCACTAAACTCTACTAGTAGAATGAAAGGATTAATAAATTTATAGGAAATTTCTGGGTTAATTAGGGATTAGAGAATGAACTTCCATTTCTAATTTTGGAACATCAGAATATGATCCATGGTAAATAATTTAATATTTCTACCCATCAATATCTAGAATTTCATATAATTAAAACACATAGTAAATAAAAAATGATACCAGAGAACAATAATCATATTTAATTAATTGTGAAACTAAGTGAATAATTTTAAAAATTCTTCAATCTATAACAAATAGACTCAAAAAAAGTGATTAAGTACACATGATAGAATAAAAATCAGTGATTAAAAATAAAGAGAAGTGAAAAATTATATTGGGAGATCATATCCCAATTTAAGATATAGATTTAGGTACAAAACATACCTCAGTAGTCACATTCTGATGATGTTAACATTCTATGGTTCTTCCCTACCTCTATTTAAATCAATTAATTCAATTAGGTTACATAGTAAAACTAACATCGTAATCAACATCACCAAATTCTGCATCATTAATGACTTATATATCATCCACATGGTAAAAATATAATTTAATTATCCCATTTGAATTACGTAAAAAAACACATCAAACCCAATGTGATTAATTGACATTTGATTGTCTTCTATAGTAATAAAACTTTCATCCAGTTGATCACTCATTAAATCACTAGATGGGTCCATTGAAATTTGATATTTTCACCTATCTTGCATTCAATATATCTCATTCTGAATTAGTGCACAATGTAATCTAATTTTATTGACCTACCATATGGAACATAACATTAATGTGGAATTTTAACTATAGGATATTAGTAGATGGATCTTGTAAAGAAACATCATTAATTTCTTAGTAGCATTGAAGCTTCCCTAACCTCTATGAACATTAAAACTATACTAAAATAACACCAATCTTACCATTTCACAGACATGAATTGATCACTTGAATGAGATTTTGGAACCTTGTTTCAATAATATTCAATCGGAAACATAGTATCTATGAACCCAAAACCTCAATTAGTAATAATTCAGTTAGTTTCACCTACCCTTCTTCAAATTACAATATAAGGATTTCTCAAAACTTCATTATTTATTAATGAAATCTACTCCATTAATGAAAATAAAAAACCTCCCAATTATTTCATCAAACACAACATGATCACAAAACATTATCCTTAAAACTAGAAAATTGGGTAATCATAATGTGCCATCGATGATCTCATGTTGTCCTATATATGGTAAAAAATATGTAGGGTCTTGAAATCATTCACTTTCCACATTTTTCATCAATATTAATCTCAAATTACTCATGCTCATATTTCTTTTGGAAATCTCTATATATATAGAAAAATGTGATTTTAATGATTTATCTCAGATTATTTTCACATGGGAAACTCTAGTAATTAAAAGATTTAGTCAGTTAAGTTTCTATAATTATTCTTGGTGGAATATTCTAAATCTATTTTCAAGAATGAATTTATAATGGAGTTTCATTAAAAATCTATTCCTCCATAGTCCAATATTTTTATTCTATATTAAAACTCAATTTTTTTATTCTCATGTTAATGAGAAGGATTTTTAACCCATTAGAGGGGCTTGCATTCAACCAATAACTTTAATTTCAGTCACCAGCTCTTATTTTTTCAAAATAAAGTATAATATTTCTTGCCTTTTCTAATTCATCCTTGCGTTTACTAAAAATACTTATATTTCACTCTCTGGTTCTTCTATTAATCATATATAAATTATTGTTATTCATAAGGTTTCATAGGTAATAAGGAACAATATCTTCATTTTCCTAATTCATGGTCGACCAATTCCCCATCCCATGGTTGGTTTCCTTTGACTTGTGGAAGTATTGAGTTGGACCTCACGAATTCTTAAAATAGAATGGGAATTATTGAAAGTATATAAATTATCAAATTTTATGGGAATTATAGGTAGAAAAATATCTAACTGGAAGTATTCCATAGGATTAAACCTGAAAATAAATGTATTCTATCGATTTAAATTTTAAAAAAACAACCATCATAAATATTAATGAATTGAAAATTATGTTAAAAAATCATTAATATAAAATTATTAGACAAATAAAAACAAAAATTTAAACTTATTAAACACTGATATAAACAAATAACACAAGAAATTAATTTTTTTCAAAAAAAAAATTAAAATATTCAAAGAATAGAAAAATGATAATTTAAGCATAAGAATAATATTAATTATAATAATTTCTAATAAATAATAAATTCATAAATAAAATTATAAAAAAAATAATTAATCAAATAGAGCAACATTTTAGTAATAAAAAAAACATAAAAGAACAAAATTTATATTGAAAAATTATTCAAATAGAAGACACATTAAATTATACATGACAAAAACAAATTATAATCATCAAGACATCATTTAGTCAATGTTAATGATAGAAAATAAATATCAAATATATATATATATATATATATATATAATTCCCCAATGAATTTATTTTCAAAATGATTTTCCTCAATGAATTATCTTATTTAGGAATTGATTATTAACCTCTATAATCCAAATGTTTCTATTTCAATTTTAGTAACTATTTTAAAAAAATCAATAAAATTGATAATTTTTAGTTAATTTAATGAACATAAAGTTTCATTCAATTAAAAATCAAAAAATCTATTTCCCTATAAGATAACATAGAGATATAATCTAATAGATCATAACAAATAGGGGTACCATTGGATGGGGTGAATTGAAAATTTATTTATAGAATTAATAACCCATCCCATAAATAATGAATAATGAATAATGAAATAATGAATAATTATTTAAACATAGATTAGGATTATCAGGTAAAATTATATTTGGATGCATATCTTATGAGTTGAACACAAAATAATAAGTTCAATTTCATTGATGATTCAATAATAATGTGCTACTATTTTTTTGGAATTAATTTATATCAAGAAGACTATAAACTGATATTCCTAATTATTTTTAAGGGGTAATAAATTTTAACATTCTATTTTGTGGCATCAAAATCATTAAATTTGATAAATAATTTCACTCAGTGAAAAAATACCATGTGATTCATAAAAACATTTAATTTGGAAACCATTTGAGGTTTTAAGGGGTATATACTAAAGTATATATGAGTTTATAAAATTATCCTCCCCCAAATTTAAAACCCAAAATATTCCTCATTATTGAAAATTAAAGTTTCAAAATAATTAAAGTTTCTTGGTTGAAAATAATTTGGAAATTCAGTAAAAAGATAAATAATATTTTTATCTGTACATGGAATATTTAAAACTCTTTTTTCTTTAAATAACAAATAAAGTAAAAAATCAAAAAACACAAATAGTATTATACTAGACACTCCCTAATTGATTAAGTAAAGAAATTTTCTTAAAAATTATATTACATGATATTGGTGAGTTAATGAATAATTTTTAGGGAATAAACAACATATATTTCAATATTTTTAGAAATATAATGTTATCAATGAAAGTGAACATAGTGGAATTAATATAGATTTTAGCTTGTATTTCATCAACAAAATAAAATAAAATCTAAAGTATCAATAAAAATATTAAACATCTTGCATATATAATCATTTCTCACTTATTCAAAATGGGTGTATCACACATTATAAAACTTGAAATAGTCCTATAGTGTAATCATTAAAATCATACTAAATGAATAGATCAAAATGTGTTTCTAGTAATTTTTTTCAATAAATAATATTGTAAGAGTTAGAGTTGAGGGATGTTTTATTGAGTTTTTCTCAACTAGAAAATCCATTTTACCATAAATATCTAAATGAATGTCAGTAGCATGTTTCTATCACAGTAGAAAATGCCACCATATTTTTATCACATGAAAACCTCATATTTAGTTATTTAGATAGTCTATCTAGCACCTTTTCAATTTCTAGTGCCACTATAATATCTCTTCATCCAGTGTTATCTTTCCAAATCATACAAAAACTTCTCACGATAACCTTACGTACCTAAAAACCACGTCATGTCACGATCTATAGACCTAGTCACATTTAAATAAATTTATAAAATTAATGAGTAAGATTTTTATATTTAGACTCTTGGAAACTTCGTTTTACCAAAATGATGAGACACAGAACTAAGTGAAAAACATTTATTTCAGATGAAATATAATATGTGAAATAAAAAATCATGTGGTGTATCCCATAAAGTGATAAATTTAAGGTACTTATCTATACATACTCATATAAAATTATATTAATGATCATTTAATTATTAGGAATTTTTATTTATTCTCACCTCATTATTCTATTGGATAAGAAATCATGGTCACTCAATAGATGTAATAAAATAACATATTCTAAGAAATTATCCTAAAGATAAAATATTATATGATTTCAATTTCTTCTGAAAAAACCTATATAACCAAGATATTCACATATATAAATATGTATAAAAGAATACAACATAGACTTTTCTCATGTTTGAATAACTTTACTCAAAAAAATATCCCACACCCATATAGATTATATAGTTAAAGATATTAGTGTAAATATTCTTGAGATAATCAATTTTACATTGAAATTTATAGATGAAACTCCCTTTTGCGAATCATGTGTAACATACTCTATCTTACCTAATAATTCCCTAAGTTTAACTATAGAATATTCATTATTAAAATTGTTTTTTATAGTAAGGATAGACTAGCTATCCTTATCTTGGAATATATCTTGAAATTCTCCTATCAAATTCTCATTAGATTTGGAAATCTAATTTCCAACTACATGATGGACATGAATCAACACATACTTTTACCCAACCTTTAAAAAACTATTTTCTACTAGAAAAAATATAGAAACAAACTATATATATTATATATTTAGGAATAAAAAACATAATCTAGGCTGTGAATAAGTAATGATTATGAACATATATCAGCAACATGCGAGACAATATTATAATGAAAGAAAGTTTTAGGATGGAATTCCATGTTATTAGTATTTAATTTCCTAATATAATTATCAAGTTTACCTAATATTAAAATTTCCCATGTGGGTTGATATTAAACATAAAAGGAATTAATTTTCTCATTGACTAATGCTATAATTATTTCAGCATAACGGTGAAGATTTTCTTTCCTCGCCTATGATCTAAAAATTTATTTAGAAACATCAATAAATTTTTCCACTCACCACAAGTGGGGAAACAATAAAAACAAAAAACTTCTCAGAGTCTAATATATTATATAGAGTTGGATTACCTTTATAGTCATCAATTCTAAAATCATCAATGTTTCAGAATGGTATCCATAAAATGGTTGGAAAATTATTTCCACACTCTATCTCAACTATAAGAAAATATATTTGAAGTGAAATCATTAAAATATTAAATAATAGGCCATACACTATTCCATAAGGATATGAAATTGATATATCATCCAACATCATATTAATAGAAGTTTTCTCTAACTCGATTAAAACTAATTTTATAAATAATGAGTAAGGAAAGAGTTTGTTACTACACCCTAAATCACAATGAAATTTTATTTCATCAAACTATCATATTCTATCAGAAATACCAATGTTTCATGTTTCATTCTATTTTGGAGCTAACAACATTTCAAAAATTTCAGTATAATATTCAGTGAGATTAATGGTGGAATATTATCCCTTATATATTGTTTTGGATAAAAAACTGTAAAATATATACATATGATGGTATTTTCTTCATAGCTTCCACAAAATGGATGTTGAAGAAGAAATTACTAAACATTTAAAAAACATAGAATAGTAATGTTAATAACCCCTTTTACTCATTTAGGGAAAAGGGTTTGTGGAGAATAACTTTTCAAAATATCTTTATTGTTCTCCTCATCCTCAAACATTAGCTTATTTTTACCATTATTTATGATTTACCAAATTATTTTCCTTTTATATTTGTCTTTTTCATCAGGAGGTTCATCATTTGGTTTATTTTTTACCAAAATCCAATTAATTTAAGATTTAAAATTTCAATTTCATCTAGTTTATCAGTATTAACATATATTGGTTGTTAATTTAGTTTTTATTTATTTTTAAGCCAGTTATTATGGTCATGTCAATAAAATTCTCTCTCTGATTGGGTTTTTTTGTTCTAGGAAGTTTTTCCTTGTCTCTCCCAACTTGGATTCAATCTAATTGAACAATCTAATGATCCAAACTAATGTTGATATATTTTTTTATCTTTATTCAATAAATCAATATCATAGAACACCTTCTCCATTGAAAAAATTAACTTCACTTTATAATTTAAATACATTGTAATGTCTTGATACTTTGAATGAGGACTGGGCTATTTGTGGAAAAATAGGGGGTAGGAGGTTGTTTGATCACTTCTTGATCTCTCTATGATAGGTATAGAAGATTTTTAATCCCATGATGAAATTAATTTTTAAATGAATCATTGTTAGCATGATTCCTAGAACAATATTACACTAAAAAATAACTCTCACTAGGCTAGACATGAAGAAAACATTGGGGAAATAGTTTATAGAATAACTATATATTCAAAAATTAAAAAACTAATCCCTATGGGACTACTCAATATGTAAAGTTGATTAAGTGATTGTTTCAACTCTATGAATAAATCATCCAATAATGAACTTTTTTTGAGATACATGACATTAATTTTCATATATTTATTTACTCTCATCAATAGTATGTTTATACGAGTATCCTTCAAAATATACTCTTATAATGTTTTGATATTATGACGTAAGACCATTATAGAACACATCTATCATAAGATCATGTTCAAATTAGTGATATAGAAATTGCCTAATTTGTTCCTTAATCTTATCCCATGACTTATTAAAATGACCTCCCACATCATAAAAAACTAATAATTTTATGCATGACTTCAATAGTGGAATTCCTAGTACAAAACATTAAATGAAAACAAATAAATTACTCAACCCATGTATGGAAAATTACATCATCACGTGTTTGGAAACCAAGTCATTGCTATACACTTATGGGAAAATGGAAACACCCTTAATCTTAAATCCACCTCACTCAACACTCACAAAGTAATTTGATGAATAGAACAAAAAATATATGGAATAAGATGATTTATTTTCTTTGGTAAATCCACTAAAGGATGAATGCATGAGGATGTTGGATTTCATGTTTTTGAATTTTCAACCCTAGTAGAAATATTTATACAAGATAGATTTAATGAAACAATAGATATATTAAAAATTATAATTCTAGGCCACAGAGGGGCCATAAATGTTGGATGGATATGAATCAAATTCTGTTTAAGACTATCATCTCTCTTAACTTCCACATTCTCAATTTTAATTTTATTTTATTTTTACTATGGTAATTATAATGTTTGCTTATTTTTTGAAAGAAATGATAATGTTGTGTTTTTTATGTAGATTCCAAAGTTTTCATTTAAAAAAAATAAAATATAGTGGTATGGGCTTCACATATTAATAAAAAAATTCTAATGATTATGAATTTTTTAATTTATTTTGTATATATGTTTTTTGTTTTTTATATTTATTTTTTTGAATGACTTTTTTAATTGGGCGTATGTTCCCACTAAGATAATTATTTCCAAATTTTGACCATGTGGCAATTTTCACCTGAAAAAATAAATATTTTTAAACCTTATAAAATATTAATATTATAGTGAGAGGGGTATCAAATCTGCTGGGAATGAAAAATGATATTGTGTGACTAAAATAAAAAAATGAAAACAAAAATATAGTGGTAAAATGTTATTATGATGAATATATAGTGATTATTTTAAATTAATGTATAATACAATGAAGTAATAGTAGGAGTGAGGGAGAGTAATTGATTATGAAATTTGAAAATTTAAAATTTTATGATTTGAAAAATTGTTTTTTCTACTGCAGCTTCAAGCTATCAATACAATGATATATTTGGAACGAAGAGAGTGTTGAAGAACCTAAATATTGTTAATTGATCCGCACAACTAAGTGAACACAAATAAGAAAACAATCAACCAATATTTTTTTAGGAAATTATTCATTCATTTATAGAGATGGTAATCATACTCTTTTTCAAATGTTTTTTTTACATTAGATGATTTTAGATGGTTATTAATTCCCTACCATCACCCATTGGTATATAAAATAACACAAAACTCAAAATCAAACTACCTAAAAATAATAAAACTAAAAAATTAAATTAAACTAAAACAATATTGATATTAAGTGAAGAATAGAAAAAAGGTTTCAATCAATAACAACATAACTCACTAAAAGTGATTAATTATACCTTATATAAAAGCTAATTATCAAGGAGAATGAATAAAGAGAATAGAAAATTTATCTAGAGAGATCATATCCATCCTAAATATCCTCCTATAGGATATAATACCTTCTCAACAATAAAATTATGATGATGATCGCTTTAGATGATGTTTATCTACCTATATATAAATACATAACATCAATTATGTTCCATGACAAAGTAATTATCACAACCAATGTCACTAATATCAGAATTAGTAATGGCCTCCACTATCAACATGTGGAAACCATCACCATTAACTATCTAGTTAACAAAACATGAGAACAAAACATCAACCTAATTGTTACCAAACCTTGTAAAATTTTCTTATATAGTAATTTATAGTTCATTATCTTTTCAACTAAACAGATCAAAATAATATTCCAATGAAAGATAAGAAAATCTCCCCTGTTACCTTTAAATTCCTTATTTATTAAAATAGAAATCCATAAATCAAATTGGATTGATGTTCCTTGAGGATGGTGGCCTTAAAAATTGAATTTGAAAAGAATTATACCCTTACATGGATCCGATGAAGATACAACATTCCAAATTATGGATTCATTGAACTTGAACTAACCATTACAAATAGTGGGAAACATTTACATAATTCAAATTTAACCTATTAATGGAAGTTCCATTATCACAAGAAATATCTTATTGAACTTCACTTCTATATCATTCACTCGGCCAAACAATATCAACCAATAAATCAATGATATTTCAACTAGTTTTAGAGACCCTACATGAAGTTATCAATATTATGAATTATCTCAAGATTGAAATTTATTAATATTATCTATTCTATTACAATAAATAATATATTCTCACACATATTTAATCTCAATCAACATGATCACCTTAATTTATCATTGACATAGAAACATTAGAGAACTTGAATTACCCAAAGATGATCTCAATCTATCCTATATAAGAAAAAAAATATAGTGTATTGAAATAATTTACATTCCACTTTTTTCATAATTATTAAGATCATATTTCTCAATATAATTTGTCATCATTGAAGAACAACATCTATGAGAACAACTTATTTGAAAACAACTTCTCAAGTTGAATTTACCTAAGGGGACTCTATAACATGGATTCATCAGATTGGTTATCAATTAGAACTTATCATTATGTAATTATACATATAAGCTTATTCAACAAGTATTAAAATTGAAATTTTATTCAATCTATATTCACAAATAAATAAGCCATCTTCATCAGTAGTATAACTTTGCTTTGTCATTCACTAGTGAGGATTAACTTTATATGGTGACCTCATCTTCAGTCACCTAAATCATGATTTTTTCCCTATAATAACGCCTTTTATATTCATTATTTTAATTTATATTTATGATTCCAGATAACCCTTATTATTTGGCCTTTAATTTTATTTATGATCAGTTATAATATTATCCTTCTTACAATCAATTAGATTACAATTAATTGTTGAATCTTTTCCCTACCACACAGTTGATCAATTCCCCTTCCCATGGTCGATTTCCTTTGAATTGGAATTTCATGGAGTTTTTCTACAAGGTAGCTTGACCCACTATGGACTTCATGGTTTGTGTATTACATTTTTCATATTTCATAAGAATATTAAGTTGAAATATATCCTATGGGAGGTATGCCCTTCATCTACACAAGAAACTAAAAATAAATAGAAAATTAAAATTTCAAAATAATTAATTTAATTTTCTTAAAAACATAAAAAATAACATATTAAATTTACTAAACACAAATATTAATAAAAAACATATGAAATTTCATTTCTTAAAGAATACATAAAATATTCAAATAAGGAACGATCGAAAACATAAGAATAAAAAAGTATAATAATCTTCATTAAAAATAATTATATGATTAAATTGTAAATAAAACAAAACAATATAATTAATCTAGTGAATAAATATTTTAATATTAAATATATAGTTAAAAAAAGAAAGGTGATTCTACGAAATGCATCAATAAAAAACTCCACAGCTTGTGAATGCTTCGATTTCTCCAACGTTGTTTGAAGTGATAAAAATAATTACTCTATGTAGTAAAATAAAATAAAAATTTATTAAATAAGAAATAATGATATAAAATATCAAATAAAATTGAACCTATCATGAATAAAATTGGGTGAAAATTCATCAATGTAAATGTATTCCTAGGTAACTTTGCACATGTAACATCAAAATGGTCACTTCTCCAAGATCCTCTAGTAAGGTGAAATCTTTGAATTATAGGAGTTTTTTATCCTTTTGATTTATAAATACAATAAATCCATCAGAAATGATTTGACAACATATTTTTTTGTTACCATGAGTATCATTTGAGACAAGAGTGACGATAGAGAGAGAGAAGATCTATAAACTTTGATCAAGTCATTTGGTGTATGTAAATGTAGTAGTATCCAAGGATAAAAAATTTAAAGATTTGAAATTATATGTTTCCATTTAAAAACTACATGTTTTATATCATTTAATTCATATAACGTTAAAATAAAACAATCCAAGATATATTTTAATTTGATAAAATCATAAAAACTATGATTGACCATTATAACAAAGTTGTTGGATAAGTAGGTGTAAATATAATAATCGTATCACAAAATCCATTTTATGGAATTACATAATGATGTGGGTTCCTACAATTAAAAATAATTTGTTCAAGAATAGGATGAAGGAATATTCACTAGTTTTTTCCATTGACAAAGCCCCAGTTAAACTCAACTAAATATGTTATGAGAAAAATCGTATAAGAGACGTGTTCAGGCTAGTGTTAGTTTCCATGAGATCCATTCTAGTAGAATCACCAACAGTGAATGATGTTATATATTATATTATTATTAGGATTTATATATAGATATTATGGGGTTATTTATGTAGAAAATAAACTGATATAAATACTTAATTATCAATTAAAAAAATTATTAATAAATCATAAGTATTTTATTAATTTTAAAGTTTAATATAAAAAAATATTAACTATTAATACTAATGCATTGATAAATTCAATTAGTATAGATAAATAACTAATAAAAAATTTATGACTAAAAATTTATTTATGAAATTAAATTTATTAATTTAAAATACTATGTTTAATTTAAAAAACTTCTGTTTAACATTTTGAAAATCAATTTATATTTTTTTCAAAAACAATTATTCATTTAATTAAGTTTTCACATTGATAAAATAGGTTTTGGAGTTCAATTAAAGTATCGTCACTCCACTTTAGTAAATTATGACCCATTTAATTTCATTAAAATAGCTAATATTAATAATTTTTTGTTAAATTTAACATTTATTATTAAAATTAAACATTTTTCAATTGGGGTTTTCTATGCGTTGCATTTTCATATTTGAAAAATATTTTTTTGTACAACAATAAATATTAATTTAAAAATTTTAATTTAAATTTTGAATCATTAGTTGATAATTTTATAATATGGTCCATTTAATTTTATAAATAATTTTTTTACTATGATTAATGTTATTTATTATTATAATGGTAAAAGTGGGGCTTTAATGAATTATTTAATTAATATTGTGTTGTTTTTATATAATAAAATAAATTAATATCATTTGAAAAATGAACCTAATACAATTTTTGATACTATATATAACTATATATACCACATTCAATTGTTAATCATTTTTAAATAAAAATAATAAAACTAATGGTTGAAACAATGTTTTTCTACAGATCAATTTTTCATTATATTTAATGTCATAATTTATAAGTTAGGTATCTTTTAATTAGAAACATAATTTGATTTTATATATCATATATTTATGTTCATAACATAAAATTTTTGTATATTTGGTTACTTTATTTCTTTAATAAAATATAAATGAATATGGAAAAAACCTGTTACCAAGGTAAAATATAAAATGGACAAATCTAAAAATTTAGTTATAATAGGAATGATGTTTAAAACATGTGTGATAATTAATGAAAATATTTTTTTAAAAAATAGATCACACCATATTACATTTTTTAAAAAAAATTATCCTTTAATAAATTAAAAGTGGCCTACTATTGTGGAATTGTTTTTTGTACTTCCTAAATAACCCATTTGTTTGCACATAAATGGATAACACTTCTAGCAGATCATGATACACTTATTCAATCACATTTCATTCAAAAAATATGATTTTTTGTCAATAATATAATGTTTTAACATGTTAATATAAAATTGGTCTCAATTATTATCCTAATGAATCTATTTCAAAAGATATTTCCCTGATAAACCTCTAGTTATTAGCATGATCATTTATTTTCCCATAGTCAGCTTTTCATGATATTACAAATTATAAAAAATCTAGACACCCAAATATAATGACATGTTATTATTAATATACTAATATGTTATTATATTCATGGATCAACCATTAATATATCATTTCCATCCACTAAGAATACAATACCACATCGATTGTTTAGACACATACTAATTCCTCTACAAAGCAAAGTGGCTCGTTCTTCATCACCACATCTCTATGTTAGAAACAATGGTTAATTTTATTTTTCTTTTCCACCCTTAATGGATGGTACTCAAAATGAATATAATGAAGATATATGATATTTAACTAATTTTTATGCTTCCTTAAAAGATATATTATTATCCCATAAAAAAATTTCTTATTTAATAAATCATTATAACATGAGCCCATTATGGTCTATTTTGAAAACTATGTGAATGATGATCTAAAATTAATATGATGAATGATTAAGTAATATTAAATAATTATTATATCAAGTAATAATTATTTATTTGATAAAATATAATTATTTTGTGAATATATTATTGATAATAAATATATTTATTATTATAAAAACATTTAAACTTTAAAAACATCAAAATGAGTTCTTCATGGAATCTATTTTCATAAACCAAACCATTATCACTAACAAAATGATAATGGAATATAATAAATAATATTAAAAATAATTTCAATAAATTAAATAATCTAGGACTAATGATATTTATATTAATATACATGTATTGACCAAGCCATTAAAAAAAGTACGAAATAAGAAATAATATTCTCTAACACCCAATGATGAAAATAAACAATAAATGAAAAAAAATTAAAAAATGGTTTTAAATGTAGAATATAAAGGGAAATATATGTTAATAAATTTCTAAAATATTTTTAAAATAAATTAGTTTATCATATATTTGAGGTTAGAGCACCTTTTAACTTAAATATAGTTAAAGAAAGGTTTTTTCATCACTAAATTTCAATTCATTGAGTTTTAATGATTATTATAGAACCCCATTATTATAATATAAATTATTTTATATAAGATTCTATAAAATTATAATTTCACTTTTATTTACACATATTTAATATTTTCTCATGAACTACTATAAAAACAAATGTTTCATAAAGGGTTTTGATATTCATAAGTGTTGTTTGTTTCTATTTTAAATTCCTTGAGACATGCTTGGTATTTCACACTATAGATTATTTTATAAGAATTATTCATTAACCTATTACCATAATATACAATTAATATCATTCATTTATTGATATATGAATTTCCATTTCCTGGGGACCCTCTAATATTATATTTATTCTTACTTTACCTTTACCATAAGTGGTTTTGGTCTCAAACATAACTTAATGAAACTTATTTTATATTGTGCACCATAATATCATTGATATAGAGTAATTATTTAGTAATATGTATCTTTTAAAATATTTATATTTTTTTAATTTGATTGAGTATCAATGTCATTTTCTATTATTAATTGTATTTTGATTCAACGGATTTGAAGGTTATAGGGGATATTTTTATGTATTTTCAATTTTATCTGATATATTTGAAATTTGACACCATCATTTATTTTTTGGGGTGTATTTTCATTTGTAATATACATCATTGATAGTGAACATGTTTCATTTCCTAAAATTTTAATGTTGATTTCCAAGTAAACCTATAATATAGTTTTGACTATTACATTACAATTACCATAAGTGTTATTTTTCTAGATTATAGATTCCCTAGAGAAAAGTTTCATAACATTCACCTTGTTTACTTTTATTGTGTAATGAATTATTATATGATTTATTATATCATTATTATTTTTTACATTCATTATATTTAATAATTTACTTGAGGCTTCTACTTTCATGGGGTTTTAATTCTTGTTTTATCAAAATCACAAAGGGTTACGTATCAAAATTTCTGTCATTGAGACCTGTGATTAGAAAATGAAGGTGGATAATTTTCATTATTTATATTTTAATATCCATGTGTTTCTATTTCCATAAACATACGTTTTAGTGAATTTTATTATTTGAACCACATTTCTCATCATTTTGCAATTCATATTTATTAGGTATCAATTTGGGCCCAACTAATCATCAGTTTCTAGAATCCACTATTTTAATCACATAAATTTTATATTTCATAATAGAAATTATCACTTTGTGTTGAACATTTTTTTATTTTAGGATCAATTGAATATTCATAAGTGGGGATGAATATTTTTTAGATGGATGTAAAAAATTATGAATAATGAATAATAAACCATAAACCCATATAAAAGAAGTGGATCCCACAATACAATCCCAACAATGATAAAATATTAATTGGATAATGATAAAATAATGTGGAACATTTCATAAAACTATGATCAGAGCTTATTTCCTATTTTTTCATGGTGATCCTAGTGTTCAAATTTAATTTTTAAATTATGGACCATATTTTAAGGCCCATAAACTGATCCCACAAATTTAATCATAACAATAAAATGGAAAATCAAATTCAGATGAAATTTCTATAAGTATTAAAGGAAATATGTGAGAAATTTTTTAACTTATTCAGCCTTCCCAAATTCGTCCATCTTCAAAGTCAACTTTCCATTTCAACATTGGTGAAAAATCTTGATCCATTTTTATAGTCTATATTGAAAAGTCCATATTCCAGAATCCTCATCCACCTTTACCCATACTAATTAATTGGTTTACCTTTGAATGACGGGGGATCGAAACTATGCCCCTAAAATTCCTATTTAATTCTATGGTGATGAAGTAATTGATTGGTTTATTTTTATTCATTCTGTTGTAATGTTATGCTTCTATTTTATAATTATGTGTTATATTTTTCTCATGTAAGTGGTTCATGATACATTCATTTATTAATAAAATTTCTTATTATTCTTTTTCATCAAATTTTATATCATTTTAAAAAAAATTGATACCTTTTCATCATGGTGTGAATTTATTCACACAATAATATGTGATATTTAGCACAAAATAGTTGAGTGTTCATTATTTAATTATTTTTTCTTCTTTTATCCATCTTTTTTAAGTCCACTTCTATCTTCCATTAAATTTATTGTATCAATTGATGGAGAAAATTTTTATGTAATTTTCTTAGGGAGTTGTTTGGGTGTATAATAAATGTTATTACATGTGATTCAATAATTAAATAATACAATTATTTTAGTATATCTTTTTGATGTGTTATTTTTATCTTCCTCATTGTGAACTTTAACGATGACACATTTTGAGTGAAATTATGTTCCTATTATATTAAATTCTCAATAAATTTATTATCTATGTGAATTATTGATTATACTTGGAATTTTTTAGTGACTAAATTTCATAATTATTTTGGAAAATTATCTCTTTGTTTGGAAACATCTTGAATTAGTGATCTGAAATTTTATAATAAAAAATATAAATTTAAGCAAGCCATATAGACAACCTAGGATAAAATATTCTTATTTAATTATTCCATTTCAAATGTTTATGTGGTTCATTATTCAATTAATTCCATTTTATTTTGTAAATTTGTATTCTATTTTCCCATTTAAAATCAACCCCATAGTTGGACACTTCAAAAGAAAATCCTCCCACAAAATCTAAGTGTCTCAAAATTATTTATGTGGTCTATGTGGATTCGACGAATATATGTACTACAACAACTACTTATAACATTAGGGTAAATTTTTGATTACCCAAATTTTGGCACCATTTCATAGGACCGATGTATGTCATCTTACACATTCACTCTCTATTCACACCCCCATTTCTTTAATCTTTTACCCTTTCTATTTTATTATGTCTTAGGAATCTTGAAACCAATTTTTAGTCCACTATAATAGAGTATCATCAACATTTACCCATCATATACTCAAAATAGATTAAAATGAGAAATCAATATTGTGAATCCCCTCACATAAGGAATTTTATTGATCAAGACATTAATAATTACCCCAAACCCAATGAGATATACAACCATTGGGATGCTGAATGTTTAACAGATAAATTTTCTTTTCTCTCAAGGATTGATAATGAGATCAATATTGTTGAATTACATAATATTAAACCTAATACCAATTCCATTTCATATAAATTGATTGAAAATTTTTGTAATCAAATGTAGATGATGAATTTTGAGGCTTTAACTTTTGGATTAGTACTATAATGTAGTGAAACATTTGATGAACCCATCCCTATACTGACTATCCCTTCCATAAAATTATGTGAAGATTCTAGATTCCCAAAAAACTCAAATGAATCTAATGAATAACTAACATATGGATTTGAGATATCTGGAGAGGATCAAGTAACTTATAAATGGTATTTAAATTCAAAGGAAAATAATTTTTATAATTGACAATAGAGAAATTTTACATCATAAATTGAGTGTCATTTATATTTATGCATTGAATAGTTTTTATAACTAGAAAACAATACACCATTTAAAAAAATCTTGAATACTAAGTTTTTACCACCCCTAACACTTAAATTTTTAATTTCAGTGTTAAAATATATTTCATCAATAGACTAATTCATTGTAAATGTTTTTGATAAATAAGTGATTTTAATTAAATTTAAAATCTTAATTAGGGAATTTTGATCAACCTAATCTTAAAATTATAGTCCTTTCATCCCTAATAGTGTATCACTTCATAGGGTATAACCATGAACTTGTAGTTCGAATTTATTCTTCTCATGAAACATAAAACATTGGACTGATACTTGTTGCGTTAGGTATGACTATATAAGAAATTTAATAAACCATGTTTTATATTCCATGTATTTTCACACTCATTAAAAAATATAGGTTTTAGATGAAATTGATTCAAATAAAATAATCAATCTCAATGTACAAGAAGAGTTAAACAATGTAATCCATAAGATGCTAAATTTTTTTTGGTATGTTTTGGGTTCCATTTCAAGCTGGAAACATTAAACTATTTTTTTTGGAAGGGGACCTTACTTCTATATTGAATATTTTATTTTTTGTCGTTTTATATTATTTTCTTTGAGGGATCCCATGTTCCTTATGTGTGAGATTTTATAGTTCAAAAAGTATAGTATTTTCAAATGAAATATATGACATCAAGAGGTCAAACATAAGCTTCAATAATACTTATAGAATATACATATGAAAAGAAGCTAAAGTGTTCAACTACTTATTCATCATTCATTATGTTCAAACATTATGTTTTTGTTTCAGGATTTCATTTCAAATTGCATTCTCTACCTCTTTCTTCCAAATTATCAACTATATATTAGTATATATTTTAATATTGAGGGAATTTTCATTCTAATTTGGGGGTATTCAAAATATGATATTGAAAAAATTTAGGATTTTAGTGCATATTTCAATTCATTATCATTGCATGGTCAAATTTACATTCCGAAACATGAAAACTAGATGTCAAATAATATTTCACTCTTGGATTATTATTTTAATAAAATTTTATGAACATTTTATTTTATGGAATGTGTGTTTGTATGATGTGATTTTTTACTTTATATATTTTCATCATTTTAATCACAATTCTACAATGTACGTCTATTGGATTTTGGTTGAAGGATTCATTTATTTGGTTTGATTCATCATATCATAGGTTTAGGAGAAAATTTAATATTAATATGAGTATCTAAAAAATATATGTCCACATAGAGTAATTAGTTTTCAATATTCTTGGTTATTGGCACATTGGGATCATGGATCCATACTTTTCCTTCCTTGAGTTTGGTTTTTAATCTCTATTTTAAATCATGGAATTTGAACAAATGAGTGGCATTCAACATGTTGGGATCATGACTCCAATGTTTTCTATGTTGGAGTTGTTCTCTACATCTCTATTGTGGTTAACAAAAAAACAAAATATATATATATATATATATATTATATTATTATCATAATGTATAATTTTATTCCCACCCATCACTTCCATTTTTACCTTGAATAATAAAATGGGTTTTGTATCTATTGTGATGCACAACACATCATCATGATTAATTTAAATTAGATAAATGTGATGATGAATTTAGATAAATGAATAGTCTTGGAATTGGGTTATGGTGGTGAACCTAGCATATTTTAAATGATTCTTATAGGTTTCATGATTTTATGGTGAGATTACTTTTGATGAGCATTGTATGTTAAAATTTATTTGTATAGGAGAATTCCAATTAAATATTTTTTAGATATTATTTTCTCGGGAATAGAACAACTCAGGTTGGGGGTGTTATTATCCACTGAAATATGACAATATTCAATGTTTATATTTAAATATTCATGTGCTTAAATGTCCATAAACACTAATTTTGGTGCATTTTTTTTAAAATAATTTCACATATGTGTTCCATTTATGTTTAAAGTGTATCAATTTGAGATTAATTAATTTTCAGTGTCTAAAATAAATTCTTTTAATTATATATATTTCATATTTGATGATAATGTTGATCACATTTTTTGGAGTCTTTTATCATTTAGGTTCAATTGAATATTTATAATTTGAGATGATGATTTGTGTACATGGATGAAAAATTTTATAAACAATGGAAAATGAGACCTATGCCTATAAAATAAAAGTAGATCCCATAATGGAAGCCTAGTGAAGCTAAAAATTTATTTGGAGATGAAGAATATTATGTGAAAATTTCATTTAACTTTGGACAGAGCTAAGGCAGCAGTTTTCATAGTGATATAGGGGGTAAATGTTGATGGTTAAATTTTGGGAATGATTTCAAGGCCCATAATGTAATCCACCCAATTTAATCATAACATTAAATAGATAATACAATTGGGATAATGTTTCTACAAGTATTATAGTATATATGGTCTTAAAAATTATCTGATTTTAACTTCCCAAATTCTTCCATCTTTCATGTAAAATTACCACATCAACATGGGTAAAGAATGTCGATCCTATTTTTTGGGTCAATATTGAAATGTTTCCTTTTCTCTAATCGTCAACCTCTTTTAATAGTCTTAATTAATTATGATTACATAAAATTTTGGTTTCTTGAACCTTGGAACATAAAATTATGTCTTAATTTCTTGGGGGTGAATTAATTTGGGGGAAATGTTTCATTCTTTCAACTATAATATGATGTTGTGAGTTTTTAATCACATGCTCATTTTTTCTCATGTAATTTTTTCCGATCACCTTTATTTTCTAATTAAATTTATTCTTCTTATTCGTTTATTTTTCTATCAATTTTAATATCACATTGATTCCATTTCTTCACGGTGTGATTATATTCACAATATAATATGTTAAATTTCTCAAACAATGGTAGAGTGTTTGTGATTTGATTGTTTTCTCTTATTCTATCCCACTTCCTAAAGTCAACTTCTGTATTTAATTAAAATATTTTCATTAATATAAGGACAAAACTGTTATTGGATGATCCTATGGAGTCTATTGGTTGTATATTCAATGTTATTTAATGTTCTTTAAAATGAATATCAGTTCATTATATTAAGATTTCAATTCTTTGTGTATTTTTATTCTTCATCTTATCCAAAATTAATGATTACACATTTTAAGTGATAGTATGATCTAATTGCATAGAGTTATCATTAAATTGACCCTCTAAGTGAATTGGTGATTAACCTTTTAGATTTTTAGTGATTAATTTAATGAATTAATTTGGTAAATTATATTTTTATTTGGGTACATCTTGAAACAGTTATTTTAATTTTTCTAGGAAAATAAATACATCGAATAAATTCATAGAAATATCCTAGGATCAACTCATTATATAAAATTATATATATTAAAATATTTAGATGTTTCATTATTTAATTAAATATATTACCTTGGATACTTTAGTTTCATATTATCCCAATTACTATCACCACCAATGTTGGCCACTTCATATATAATCCTCCAACAAATTTGATTATCTTACAGTTACATATTCAGTCCTTATAGATTTGACACCTACATGTACTACACTGAATGCTTCAACCTGTAGGGTAAATTTGGGGATAACAAAATTTTGTTGCATAGCTATGGACTCAATTAAGTCATCACAGATAGTCACTAACTACTATACCTCTAATTTATATTATCAATTCCCTATTCTATTTTCCTGTTTCCTGAGACTCCAAAATCCTAATTTCAGTCAACTCTAATGGAGTGTCATCAATATTTCTCCAACATAAATTCATGGGAGTCTCAAATGGGAAATAAAATTTGGGAATCCCCTAACATAATGAATTTATTTCATCAAACCATGAATGATAATCCAACTCCCAGTGAGATGTAAAAATCAATGGTATGATAAATGTTTAAAGGATAAATCACCAACCCACTCATGTTTGGTTGAATAGATCTAACTTGGGTAATTACATGATGTCCAAACATTAACCCATTATATTACTCTCTCATTTATTGAATTTTTTTCATTCAAATGTTGATAATTATTTATGGGGAATCATATATTTGATTAGAATGACAATAAATTAAAACTTGTAGGAAAACCATCTGTACACTAACTGTCCCTTCCATAACTAGGTGTAATGTGTCTAGTTTCCCCCAAACATCTAATGAATTTACTAAAGAACTTGCCTTTGGATTTGAGATATATGATGAGGGTCAATGAATTTTTGAATGATATTTAAATTAATAATAAATTGATTTTATGTATTCACATGGGGGTAATTTGACATCAGGAATTGAGTATCCTATATATTTCTCCATTTTTTGGTTTTTTAGTACCAAACACAACTAAACCATTTAAAATAATAATTAACTCTATGTCATTACCAACTCATAACACTAAAATGTAAACTTTTAGGGTTGGAACCTATTCTAATAAAGAACTAATTATTTCATAAAATTTTGATGAAGAAATTTATTTTGATTCAAATTTAATATATTCTTCATGAAATTTTAATGAACCCAAACTCAACATATTATTCCTTTATTCCATTCTTAAGTATCCATACATATTGTATGGCCATGAAATTACAAATGGAATTTATTCTTCTATATAAATACACAAAGGGAGATTAATCAATTATATCTTATGAAGGAATACTAAATAAACTAGAAAAACCATTTTTATATTCATTTTATTTTTCCACTCACTATAAAACATAGTTTTATACATGAAATAGATTCTAGAAAAAGAATAAATATCAATATAGTAGATGTGGTGAAAAATATAATACTTAATATGTTGAAAAATGGTATTGGGTATGTTGAAAGTCTATGTCACATTGGAAATATTAATATATGCACTTTTATGAGGAAAACCATCTTATATATATATTTTATTTTAATATATATTATTTTGTAGGATTGTTTTTTTCATGGGATCCCCTTTGGGTTTCAAAGTGAACTAATATTTTATAAGTTTTATATTTAATATTTTAATAAGTTTATTATTTTTAAATAAAAAATATGGCTTCACAAGTTAATACCCAACTTCCAATCATCTAAAAGGAGTCTACATATGACAAGAATCCAAAGTAATCGACTTATTATTGAACTATAATCAACATCAAACCACGTTTATTTTTCAATTATTTCATTTTAAATAAAATTGTCTTCTTATTTATTCTTAATTTTTAACACTCTATTAACATCTCCTTCAACACTGATAGTAGATTAATTTTATAATAGGGGAGTGAAAATCATTTTTTTTATTTTATAGAAAATTTCATTTCATTATCCTTACATGAGTTAATTAACATTGTGATACCTAAAACTATTGTTCAAAATATTTCCTTTCATAGCTTCTGATTTTACTTCATGCTTAAATACATGAGCATTGTTAATAGAAAGATTGATTGTTTGATGTGTTTTTTACATACTGAAATTTTGTTAATTTTAATAAAAATGCCACAATGAATATCCATTTTATTTTTGGTTAAGGTTTGATTTTTGGGGTCCCTTTCATCTTTGAATAGATTTTGGAGCCACTTTAAAATTAAATTGAGTATCCCAAAAAAGAAAAAAATGACCATGTAGAGAATTGTTTCCGAAATTTGTGTTTTTTGGTAGTTTGGGATAACAAATCCATAGTTCACTTTCCTAGAGTTATGATTTTCATCACAATTGTAGACCATGTAATTGAAAACAAATGTGTTGCATTATAAACATTGGGATCATGACTCCATTTTTGAATTGACTGATGTTGTAATTTTTAACTCTATTTTGGAAAAAATAAAAAAAATAAAAAATGGATAATCATCTTAATGACTAAGGTGAATTCCACCTAGAGATTCATATTTCCTCCTGAAAAAGTAAATGTCTCCCATATTGATTTTGATGCACAATACATCATCATACATATTTCTAATAAAATTAAACATGACAATGAATTTAAATAAAATAAATGGGATAGGGTTTGGGGGATGCTTGTGAACCTAGCATCTCTGGAATGATTTTTATATGTTTTTAGGTTGTTTGGAATGATGACTTTTGATGAAAATTATATATTAATTTTTTTTGAATAATAGATTTCAATTTTCATTCTTGAAGATAAATTTTCCAAGTGACAACAAATAATCATGTTTTTTGGATGTGATTATAAATCGAATGAAGAGGATATCAATTATATATATTTTAATATTAATGTGTTTCAATGTCCATAAGCACTAGTTTTAGTTTATTTTATTATTTGAACCTAGATTTAAATATTTTTTCAATTTATGTTTAATGTGTATCAATTTAGGCCCAACTAATCACAATCTACTGAAATAAAATATTTTAATTATTAAAATTTGATATTTCATGAAATAATTGGTCAAACTTTGTGGAAATGTTTTTCATTTATGATTAATTGAGTATTCATATGGGGAGATGAAAATATTGGGTCATGGTGTAGAAATTTCTGAATAAGGTAAAATATGCCTTATTTCAATCAAATAAAACTGGATACCATAATTGAAGCCAAATAAAGATCATATTTTAAGTGGAGATATATAAAATTATGTGGAAAACTTGATAATACTATGAAACTATCTAATTTAGTGGTTTTAGATGTGATCCAGGTGGTCGAAGTTAATGTTTAAATTATTGGAGGAATTTTATAACCCATAAACTAATCCCACTCATTAAATCATAACATCTGAATGTATTATCTAGTTGGGTTGAATATTTTTACATTAATTATAGGACATATGGACTATAATTTTTCTTTTCATAGACCTTACCAAATTTTTCCATCCTTAATGTCAAATTTTACAACAACATGGGTGAAGAATCTTGCCCATATTTATCAGGTCTACATTTTAAATTCTACATTAAAAAATACGAAAAACCAATTTACAATCCTAATTAGTAATGATTACATTTAATTAATGGTGTTGGACACTATGACCTTCAAAATACTATTTTATATTTTCCTGTTGATGAAATTAGAGGGTTAATTTTAATTCTTTCAATTGTAATGTTATGTTTTAAAGTTTTAATTGCATCTTAGTTTTTTCTCATATAATTTGTTCAGATCACCTTCCTTTATTAATAAAATTTATTCTTCTTCTTCTTCAATTATTGTGTAATTTTCAGATCAATATGTCGTTGTTTATTTATGGTGTGAATTTGTTAACATAATAATGACTGAAATATCTCACGCAATAGTGGAGAGTTTTTTATTTCACTATTTTCCATTTTTTATCCCAAATCATTAAATCTACTTCTATCTTCCAATGAATGATTTTTATTTATGTATGGATAAACCTTTTATGGGATAATACATGGGTGTTTCTTGGGGTGGATTTAGTGTTATTTATTGTTATTTAATATTTATATCAACTCATTATTTTATGATTTGTTTTTGATTTGTTATTTTCTTATTCCACATCAAAAAATTTAATGATGACTCATTTTATGTGCCAGTATGATACGATTCATTTGATTTATCATTAAAGTGATCCTATAAGTCCATTGGTGATTGGAAATTTATTTTTTGGGATTAAATTGGGGAATTATTTTGCAGAATATAATAGTTGTTTTAATACATCATGAATTAGAGCACAAAAATGTTCTATGAAAACAAAAAAAAACATCCAATATTGCCTTAGTGACATTGTGGGATAAAGATGTATTCACTAATTAGTTCAATGAAATTTTTTTGGTGTTTATTTATTCAATTACTTCCATTATCTTAGGTACTTTAATTCTCTATTATCCCAATTACAATAAAAACCAAATATAGCCACTTCATGGATGATCCTTGCAACAAATCTGAGTGTCTCATGGTTACTTATTGGGTCCTTATGGAGTCGACCCCTACATGTACAATAATGACCACTTCTATCTGTAGGATAAATTTGGGAATAACCAACATGTTTGGAGTTATGCACTTATATTCTTTTATATGGTGTATATAATTCCGATTTGACACATTCTTTATTGATTACCACTTTTCAGTGGTATTTAGTATTTTATTTCATGTTCACTCTATTGATAGTGTTTTTCATTTATAGCAACATTCCTCTAAATTCCTTATATTAAATAGGGTATATGAATTTTTTAACTATACACCTTCTTTTTTGTGAATGTATTATGTCCATGTTATACAATTTATATTTTGGAAAATTATATAAATTTAAGAGGCTTTTATATCAATACATATGCATATTGATTACAAGTTAATATAGGTTATTTAATGTATTTAAAATCATATATTTTATATTTTTAAAGTATTGGATATAATGTAGTTACATCTAGGGTTCGAAATTATATTTCCCCTCGATGTAGCATTTGGTCTAATTAGATAAATAATTTGAGTAATTGGTTTATATATACACAATTTATGAATGATATTTTGGTTGTAACCTTGAAAACATGAATGATGTCCTAATTATGGCCTTGAAGACATGATTTATGTCATAGTTGAGGACTTGACAATACATATAATAATTTAAGGAATTTATGTATTCTATACTAATGAATACAATTATTGTTCCCTATGAGATTATTTATAATGGTTTTTCATTCATGGTTTTATTTCAAGCATTTGTGACCAATTATATGGAAATATTTAGTTTTAATTTATTTTATTTAATATATTTTTTTTAAAATTATTATATGATATCTTCTAGAATAAAATTTACATTTCTTGGATTTCAATATTTACCTTCTTTTGTTTCCATTCAAAAATGTAAAAAAATAATGTTTTGAAATGTGATATGTCTATAATAAAAGAGAATGTGGAGGAAAATTTTGGAGATATTGAAGATATATTATAGATTATTTAGTTCCTCTTGTAGTTGAAAAGATACACATTTATTAATACATACATGGGCTTCATTAGTTTAAATTTTAACTTAAATATCTAAAAATATAGTCTTGACAGGTTTTCGTAATGTATGTAATAAAATATTTTATATATTTAATTTAATTATGGGACATTTATGTCATAGCATTTTCATTTGGTATTAGTGTAGGATTCAGATAAATTTATAGATTAGGATGTCATTGGTTAAGAAAAATTTAATAGTTATAAAATTCATTAAGGGTGAAAACACTAGGGATGTGTCTATATAAAAAAATATATCTTATCTTTGAGTATTTGGTTGAGAAAAATTTAGAGAAAACACTAGGGATGTGTCTATATAAAAAAATATCTTATCTTTCGGAAAAATATTGATTCGATCATCTCCTCATAATTATATCTCTATTTGGATACTACAAAATGGACACATTAGTTTTATAGATGCACCTTGGCGGTAATTCCCATAAATAATATTGTTTCAGTATCAACTCAATCTTTATACACTACATGATTTTTGTGCCTAAGACTCTATACATGACTATAAATTATCAAATTATATATTTCTTATGGTTCAAATACATCATACAAACCATAATTAATAATTTAAATATATTGGTCACAAAACCTAATAATATTATGATTTTGGTTAATGTGGATTAATGTTAAGTGATTCATAATGTACGGTATAAATTATTTGATATGGGGTTTTTAGGATAATAGTAAAGATAAATTTTAAGAGAATAGATTCAAATTACTTTCTGGTTTATAATATTGTAATATAGTTCATGGTAATTTCCGATTATAATTTTTATGAAATAAGTAAATCAATGAACTAAACCTAAAGAAACATAGGTTGAACCAGGAGTCATATACCTTGATTTAAATGAACTGTAAGCCAACATAATGGTTTCATATAGATGGTTATATTGGGGGTGAATTTTTTTTAATTATATTATGACTAAAATTAGTCACCAATCATGTTACATAATTTTGTTTCTGTAATTTATAAAGCAATAAGGAACCAAGATAAGGATGGGTTCTATTGGGAATGTCAAAATTTCCCCAATATGAAATATAATGGTATTTTTAAGTGATAAATCTATTTATTATGAAAAAATGGTCACTAAGAATGATGATTAACATTTGGAGAATTATATTATTTCTAAACACGCCAAAAAAGATAAGGTTGATGACCTATGGAAGGTTAGACTCATAATTTTATGATGGTAAAGTGATTCATCCTCCAACATAGAACAAAATATGGGGAAATTCTACATGATTTTAAGGAAAAATAAAGTAATTGGAAAACATGATGGGTATCAAAGATGTGTTTCCTAGTCATAGAAAATATATTTAGGTAAAAAACTCTTTTAAAAATATATCATGAGTTATTTTTGTCATTTTGATAGCCATAACTAATTATATAAGTGAGTGATAATTAAAATTTCAAGGATAAAATTTTTTAAGGATGGAGATTAGGACACCCCATGATTTTAAATTATATATTACCATTTAAAATCAAAAGTGATTATTAAATTTCACTTCATGGAACATAGATTTAAATATACATGAAATGATTTATTGAGTTTAAATCATAACAATATAATATTTCAATCATAACATCATCATTAGGTAAGTATATATAAATATGAGAACCATAATATAAAAATGAATAGAATAAATGTAATTTGGAAGTGGGAGTATTTCTAAATAATATCATTTTTAAGAGATTTCTAATGAGGTATCATGACTTTAGTTTTCCCTAGAATTGTGATCCCAACAATTCTAGAGATTCCTCATTTTCATTTTCATGTACTATTTTTCCTTTGTTTCGATCATACATAGGATGGGTTGTTACTTGGGGATGTTTTGGGATAAATCAGAGAAATTTGGAATCCCATCAGGATGTCCACGGTTGGAGCATGGTTAGGGAAAACCTTGAAATTCTCCCCAAGAAACTATGCACCCTATTTTGGAGATATATGACTTGGCACATGGTTGGCGTATGATTTTTTCAAACTATGGCCTCCCTGCCCAAACTATGCACCCTATGAAAATGGTGGTTTGGATGGTTGGTTCTTGGTTTTTAAAACCATTCACCACTTAATAGAAACCATGATCCTCCTATTTTGAGGCACGTAGTAAAGGAACAAACTTTTGAAAACCATGTACATTTTCCAAAGAAACTATATGTGTAGGTTTTTAATTCACTAAAATTATTATTAAAATTCCCAAATAGTCTAGTTTTTGTACCCATTATCCACCACTTAAAATAAATGGGTTTCCATTATTTTTGGAGGCCATTACACGATTTCAATGATCTAAAAGAATATTTTCTTGGTGAATTGAACATCTTGTTTGAAGATCAGCTCCTTTTTTGTAAGTATTTTCTTCCCCATTTGGGTTCTCTCTCCCTCATTATTCATTTCTACTGAAGTGGATTTATTCTCCCTCTCTTGGTGATGGATTAGTTCTGGGTTTTAATAGATCTTACTACATTGGATCTTTCCCTTAGGTGTTGGTCCTATATAATTCAAACTACTTTGTTTTTGATCATTGCATTTTAAATTAGGGATATTGAAATGTATAAAATTCAAAAAATACCCAATCATAGGTAGTATAACTATCAATTACCGTATTATTAATTTTATTTTTGTGTATGTAATTGCTTAACTAAATCTCAATGATGTGAAATTGCATTTTTAATTGAATTTATTAATTGGTTGGTTGATTGGATATTTAACTTGAAGGAATAATGGGACTATGAAATTTATTGATTAGTGGTATTATAAAAATGAGGGAAACTCATGAGTTGTTCCGATATAATTGAACTGACAATTTATGAACTACACATGGTGGATAAATTAATATAAGAAATAAATTGACTAATGAATCATAGAAATGGTTGATAAATAGGTTATGAATGTGGAACCATGAGATATATTATTTGTGACTGAGTTGTGGGACTTGGAGTACATCTCCAAATACACACAAGGTTCCATAATAAATCTCTACGACCTATGATAAGTATGTATTTTTTTGATCACTGAGTTGTGGGAGAGGTACTATTTTCCAAATACCCTTGGTGTTCCAGACTGATGTTCCATTCCCCCATTATAGGTATGTAAAATTGGTTATTATATGATTAATTAAAACCCATGAAGCAATAAAATATTATATCCTTTTGTGGATGGTTAAAAATCTAGCACGGGATGAATTAGGTATGGTTGGTTTAGGTGTCACTATGAACTTGGGCATTATGTGGTTAATTAAATTAAATTTTAAATGTGGTAACCTTGTACTTTATCATTCATAATTAATTATTTATACAATTTTATACACTGTTATAGACTATATATTTAAGTAGGCACCGTTGGTGATGTCCTATTGAGTTTTACTCACACCTTAATAGTGATTCCTAGTTGGTACCTAGATATACTTCATGTTTGTTGGTTATGATATTGGTAAGAGCCTTGTATTAGATGAATGAGTATCGACTCAGGATGGATCATGGATGAGGGAACCTGACATGAGTTTGGGATGCTCAAGGGGAGTTGTTAATTTATCTTTATTTTGGGTTTCCATTTGCAACAAGTCACTAATATATTATGACCTATCTACTATGTTAGTTTATCATTATTTACCCATGTTTCTAATCATACTATTGTATTAGTCTTGTTGATTATTCTATAATCCAGATTATTGTTTTCACTAATTGGAAATTGTATGTTTATTTTCACTATTTTTATTCTTTTATAAGGAGGGTATCGTCTCTCCATGTCACATATTAGACCCTCACTACTAGTATGAAGCCTTTGGAATATAGAGAAGAGTACCAAAGGTTATTTAACTAACTGAATCGGTGAACTAGTGTTTGGAACCTAGGTCAGGATGTTACCAAGTGGTATCAAAAGTGTTTTATTTTGTTTTTTCTTATATAATTATTTAATAAAGGTAATTAAGAGACTAATATGAGTCAGTCCATGGTCACTGGTGCAAGAATTGGATTATTTGGCCCATGAACAGGGGAAACCCGAGTACCGATAATGGGATTGATGTTCTTGATTTTCTCTTTTATGGTTGTATGTTATTTGACCTTGAGTGATGCAGTTGTGCATAAATGTAACATTGTAGGAACTCTGGATTTCATGTGACATGCATCATTTTAGGCATGCTTAGAAAATCGGGTTTTGGGTGAATTTTAAAAATTAAAAGTCCTTTTTCTGAATATTTTTACGATAAATAGTGCATAATGATGGAATTATATAGATAAAATAATGGTAAATTTTTTATTTTTAAAATGAAAAAATGAGTTTCTATTTAGAATCCTAGAAATATGAAACTATTTACCCAATGTTATAAATGAACTAGGTGAGTGATAGTTGAGGGTAGTAATAGTGCTTAGGTTTTTTAAATGTGGTGGGGTATAGAGGATGCCTTTTTATGGCTTTAAGGGAATCTATATTATGACTTAATGACGTAAATTTATAATATTTTATAAATTAAAGAGAAATTTTTTTAAAATAACCCAAGAATGAAAATTTCACAAGGAACGAACAGTTCCTGAGGGATGAAAATGGTGAAGGATGAGAGAATCCCCAAGAATAATCATAAAAGAGTTAATAGGAAGAGATCTTATGCTAGAAAAAATTAGAATCCTTTCATTACGATTTCTTATTGAATCAAGAATGCCTTCAACCATATTATCCTCACACCATGTTTGATGAATTGATATATTTGGATGAATGATGGACCTACAAGAATATATGTAATGGTTAATATTTCATGTACAATCCAATTTAACTTTTAGATCATTGATCACAATATAAAAATATGATTCAATTTCAGACAAATGAATAGATAATTCCTTACAAATTGTAAGACGTTAAAGAAAAAATAGATCCTCAGCTACCATTGAGTTACCCTCTATGATATAAGCATAAAAATCATTAATAATTGAGTTGTAGTCATCATGAAAAGCACCACCACCATGAATGACCCCTTACACATAAGATCCATCCCTATTTAATTTGAACACATGAACAAGATGATGACATCACACCCAAATTCTGTATGACCTCCACCCAGGAAGAGACACATCTGTCAATGATTCAAAAGTGATATAAAAATGCAGTACTAGATATATATTCAAACATTAAATTTTTTATATACAAATGAATAGAGGAGATCTTAAAATTTTCATCTGATACATGTTGAAAGGGAACCCCTCTTCTGAAAATGTGTTAATCATATTTTATGTTTCCTAAGATATTTTTTTTTATTATAGATACATCCTTCCATGATGATGTATATTGAAAGGATGATAGTAGTAAATTTATAGAAATGTGCCTCCATCTGGGGAGCCAAAGGCTCCAAAACTTTCTAGGTGAAGGAGTTATAGAATAGTTCTGTGATAACTTTTATCACTTTATACTGTTCATAGAGAGGGACCCGGGCCAGGTTTTGTGGAATATTTCTGACATAAAAACAATAGTTTTCATTATAGTACCCTCTAAAAATAACTAAAGAATGTGTACTTGAGGATCTTGAGTTCTGTATTGAGTTTACCAAGATGATCCTTGACCATTTAGAGACTACTTCTAAGAAGAAAGTCATGTTAGATACTTATATGTTATGTTTTTAGTAAAATTGTTGATGGTATATTTAGACCTAATATGGGAAGGTAGAGAATGTAGAAAGTAAGGACTTCCTAGATATGTTAGTGAAACACTTTTATCCTATGACACCTTGGTAGATTATGAAAATAGATTTTATACAGTTGACTCAGGGTAGTATGTCTTTGATGGAATATACTAGTTGCTTTATTGATTATTAATTATTTGACCCATTTTTGAAAGTGGGTATGTAAAATGCAGAGAAATGTTTTCACGATGGAAATAAATGTGAGGTTAGGTCTCTAGATAACATCTTTTAGCTAAAGAATATTTTTGAGGTGCTGAGTTAGGATCGCATTTCGGAGGAAAACATGAAAGAGGATTCCATTGTGGTGTAAGTGGATTTTTTATTGATTACAAGTAGGTAAATCTTATGAGAGTAGGAATAATCACTATATTACATTAAACCAGGGTAATGGAAAGCAATGTGGCTAAGGATAATGATCAGTTACTCATATTAGTTACCAAATATACAACCTCATATATGGTAGGCCAGGTCACTTTCGTAGCCAATGTCCATGAAAACTAGTTGATTATCAAGACATTGGAATTATGGGGCACATATAGAGATATTTCATAATTCCTCAACTAATTGGTAGTGATGAAGGATATAGGCAGAGTAATAACACTATGAGGGAATTTGGTACACTATATCAGTTCTATAGTTGGAATTCTTCTTATTGTGGTAGTCAAGTTAGTATACCTTGTAATTTGGGGAAAGAGTGTATGTATCATCATTGTGGTGGAGCTGAGGATCCTTAGACTTTATCACTCATAAGAGAGGATGGATAGTTTTATGTAGTTCAGCCTACACTTGGGGGATAGTGAGGCTGGACTTTTGGTATTCATTTGTACTTTATTAATATATTCTACCCATTTTACTATATTATTTATGCAAGATCTATTTATTATTTTATTTCTAAATAATATGTTAATATATTTAGTCTAAAGGTGTATTTTTATAGTGGATTTATTACGATTTACACATCATTGGAAGTGAATTTGAGGGATATATGTTTATGTAAATGGTGATCTATTCAGGTTAGAGATTACTGATTCTATTTGGATCTTTACATACTCAATGTGTTAGTTTTTGACATGGTCTTAGGTTTGGACTGGCTAGTATTATTCCCATACCACATCAATTGTTACTATAGAATAGAGATCTCTATGTATCCTAAGGTAAATAAATATATTCATAGTGGAGAGTGGGATATCCAGAAAGGTCGTGCATTCCCTATTCATCAACATCTAGTAGAGCACTCAATTAAGGGTTCTGTTCTTTTGTTGGATGACAAGGATATGAAGAAAAATGTCTTTCCACTAATAGTGGTTTAGTTTCAGGATATTTTTCCTATGAACATATCAGGATAGCCACATGAGAGAGTTGTTTAGTTTACGCATGAGCTCATTCTTAGAAAAAAACAAATTTTTATTCCAACTAATATAATACAACTAATAGAGATTTATGAAAAAAAGAATCAATAGTAAGTTTTTATGGATAATGGATTTATCCATCCAAATATGTCACCTTGGGGTTCCCTAGATTTCTCTTTACTAAGTAGGATGACAGGAAATTGTGTCTATGTGTTCATTATTGAAAATTTAATTTGTTAACAGTAAATAACTATTATCCCCTCTAATATATCAATGATCTCTTTGAAAATTTGGGAGAAGATTATTTTTTCTCCAATATTGGATTGAGTTCATGGTAACTTCAATTGAGAGTTAGGCCTTTCGATATACTATAGACTAATGTCATAAGTAAGTATGGCCTATACTTGTTTTTTCTAATGTCATTTGTGCTGAAGAACACTCAATATATTTTTATGGCCTTGATGAACCGAATCTTCCACACAGACCCAAATCTGTTTGTGGTTGTTTTGTAACTAAAATATTTGTGTACTTATACACTCATGAGGATCATTATAAACATCTTAATATCATTCTGAGTACATTGAGAGAGAATTGGTTATATTTCAAGATATTAGTGATTCAATTTTGGATTGATCGGGTACTTTTATTGGGTCACATCAAATTGGAGGAAAGTGCATTAGTGGAAATTTAGAAGGTTGAGGAACTGATTTATTGGGATAATCCCAAGAATTGTTTTATATCCAAATCATTTATGATTTACTGGGATATTATTAGAGGTTCATCTAGTAACATTCCCATTTGGAAGAACCACTTTTTGGATTTACCAATAAGGGGATAAAATGTGAATTCTCTAGAGATATTGAGAATGATTTCAAGGAGTTAAGGAAAAGTTTCACTACTAAACTGATCATGATCATACCTAAGCTATGTGAAGAGTTTAAAATTATTTATGATTCATCTAGAGTTGGACATGTAGTATTTTTTATGCAAGGAGATGGATTTGTGTCATTTGTGTCATGGAAGTTTAGGCCACATAAATGGAATTACCCTATGCATGATTTTGAGTTAGAAATTGTGGTTTATTCCTTGATGGTTTGGGAATATTATCTATTGGGTCAAAATTATATTGTTTATACTGACATGAAAAGTTTATTATATCTCTTCAGATAGAGACATTTGAACTTCTAAGAGAGGATATGGTTTGAGTATATGGATTATTTTTAATTTGAGATATCATATATGTCTGGTAAGGGAAACAATGTTTTTGAAACTTTAAGTTGCAATACGTGGACTTAGGTAGTGCATGAGTCCAATTCATAGTGGGAGATGATGACTTTTCTAGATGAAATTCATATTGAGTTTTATAAGGGAAAGGAGTATATGAATCTTATATCGTTATTGGTCGATTCCATACTTCTGAGTAGGATCTGGGAGAGTAAGTATGAAGATTTTGAGTGTTTGGACCAAAGGGAATTTCTTGAATCTAGGGAGTCCCATTTTTATTGGACTATAGATACATATGAGATTTTCTGGGCCTTCAACCATGTTGTTGTTCTTATATGTGTGCAGAAAGAGATAATTCATGAGATTCATGCCTCAATGTTGGTTGCACATTCTAGTTTGACTAAAATTTAACATAACCTATATAAATATAATTGGTGTCCAAGCATGAAAAGTATATTTCATCATTAGTAACATGATGTTACACCTTCCAACCCATTAAGGTTAATCATTAGTGATCTAGTGGTTTCATAAAATCATTTCCCATTCCATTATGGAAGTGGTTTGACATTACCATTGACTTCGAGGGTTTTATTAATATAAATCCTCATAAAAATGATGATATATGGGTTATTTTAGACTTATTGATGAGGGAATCCCATTTCATGACTATTCGGGAGACTTTATAGTGGATCAGTTTGGGAAAATATACATTCGGTGGATAGTATTTTTACACTAGGGAATCACAGAGTGTTGTTTTATAATATTATCCAAACATTATTTCATTCTTATGGAAGTTATTATTGAGTGAATTAGGTTCCAAAGTATTTTTCAGTAAAAATTTCCACCCACGGAAAAATGGGAAGTCAAAATGTACAATACAAGTATTGGAGGATTTTCTATGAGCGGCATCCAACACATTGGTGGATCTTGGTAGAAGCACTAAGAACTTGTTGATTTATCATATAAAAATAGTTATTAGGAAACTATTCAGTTGGTACATATGAGGAACTTTATGATAGGCCATGAAGATCACCTGCATACTCAATGGAGTTAGGTGATTATGAGTTTTTGAGACCAAGTCTCATGCAATAGACAACAGAGAAAATTCAGTTTTTTCAAAAACATATGGCTATATATCAGAGTAGTAATAATTCATATACTAGTAAAAATTGATGACTCCTTTTGTTTAAAATGGGTAATAACATGTTCCGTCATGTGTTTCTTATATTGGGTCACTGTAGGTGTAACGTCCTGGCCCGACTTACCCTCAAACCGGTGGTCAGACCGGTAGGTCACATGGCCACAAGCACGTCACCCCGTACGCCGGAGGTTGCCGACTAGCAGCGAGGGTCTCATGAGGTGATGGTAGGGATACTATACCATCATATCAGAGTAACACAATGGTATTATCAGAGAAAATACTATTCAATAGCGGAAACATTAAACAATTGAAAAGAAGAGGCAAAAGATATGTAATAACCATTTTATAAAAGGTGAAAAATGCCAGTTTACAATGCATGCATGTACAGATGACGATACAGTTATGAAAATAGGAAACAATACAACATGCTTTAAAAACAATACAAAAATAAAAGATAAAAAATCCCAACGGTGATCCCCTAAGAATCCCAAGCTCTCGCATGGTCCTTTGCTCCTATCTCCTTAGGTACAAACAGCACAGCACACAACCTAGGTCCTACAAGCAAGAAGGTATACTCAGGTACCCCAGTGCAATGGCGACCCTAGTAGGGTTTGAGATATAAATCTCATTAGGCCGACACCACCGGTGTCTAACCCAATCCAGATAGTGTATAGTAACTAAACAGTGAGCATGTATAGAGAAATAAGTAAATAGAATTACATAACAAATTAACACGCGTCCAGGTTCCCAAGGGCCTCCTGACGGTTATACCTCCTTCGCCTCATTGCCGGTAAAGTAACCTAATCATTTCACCACATATATATATATATATATACATTTAGTTCATAGATGGTGTGGGGTAAGAATGCCTCCCACCAATTAGTCAAGATTAGCGGGCCCGATGTAAGAATGCCTCTTGTCCCTATAAGTCAACTGGCAAGGGGTAAGAATTCCTCCCTTTCATACATGTATATAGAATAGTGGGCATGAGGTCAGAATGCCTCTTGTCCCTAAACTAAATTGAAATGGGTAAGAATGACTCCCTTGCATCACATTCATTCAAACGGTGTGGGGTATAACTGCTTCCCATCTGTCACATTCATAATACTGGCATGGGTTATAACTGCCTCCCATCCAGACATGTAGTCATCAACTGAAGTCAACTGGAAAGGGGTAAGAATGCCTCCCTTCCAGATATGTAATCATCAGCTGAAGTCAACTGGCAATGGGTAAGAATGCCTCCCTTCCAGACATGTAATGTCACATTGGCATGGGGTATAACTACCTCCCATCCAACCATGTATCTATCACTAGGTGGTCTCAGCATGGACTCACATTTATTATCATTAATTATGTGGAATCATCATGTGATCACTCACAAAAAACCTTTCTATAGTATACTACTTATGGAATTACCTCATAAGCATTCACAGAATCATACCACATACACATAAGTGAACCCATTCATGTTCATAATTAAGGCAACCCATCTTAAGTATTTATAATAACATCTACATCATATCTATCACATTTATAATTAAGTAAACTCCTCTTACGTATCTACATCAAGTAATTAACATATTCAGTTCACTAACATAAGCCGTTCTCATTACGTTATCCCAAGGCGTGTTCATACCACCCCAGCCCATTCATTTATAGTTTGACCATTTCATCTTAAAGGATATGTTTATCATTCTCTAACCCTTTGATACCTTATAAAGGAAACCTGTAATATAGTCTTAAGTCATCCCACTAAGGTTACCCTCTTACTCAATTTTCCTAACATGGCAACATGACCCAAACACAAGTATCATAGCCATATCATTCTATTTGTCTCAACGATGCGAGTTCACATACAAAGCATCAAAGAAGCACCACAACAATTCAGCAAGAAAGAATAAAAAGTCTATCACTAATTTTAATCTTGAAGACAGTGAACCTTTGATCGAGGGGTTTTATTATTAAATCATTATTTTAGTGACCAACCAACCCTTTTATCTTATCCTGCATTTCACACTCTTTTTCAAGCAGCGTTTAATCAAAACCCGATTTCAGAACTAAAATAATAAGGCATTGTTGTATTAAACTTATTAATACATTACTTTAATTTAAAAGGGCAATGAGAGGGACCCTACCTCCAGGTGGATCCATCCGTCCACTCCAGCTCTTGGCGCCTTCTAACTAGAAGCTGCTTAAGCTCTGGCAACACAAAACCAACCCAAACCCGCCAACACACTCGAACCAAAGCCAGAAAACTGAAACAAGGTGGAACCACACAACAAACCTCAATACACTACAAGAAACATATCGGGAACTCATAAACACCAAAATCCCCAAATATGACAACTAAAAAATAAAGGAAGAGGTTAAATCCTTACCCCGAAACCATACCGACGGTCCGAAACCACTCAAACTGCTTCACCTTTGGCGGCGGTTGCTGGAACGCATACCAAGGAGTCCCAACAGACCTTCTGCATAACCTAGAACAAAAAGAAAAATGAAACTCAGAATCACCCCAAACCCTAGGGTTCAGCCACACCTCACCGAGCACCGATTTGGTTGAAATATGGCAGGAAGAAAGGAGGAGAAGCAAGAGGGAAGCATACTATGGAGATTCGATGAAGAAACAACCAGAAATCAGAGGAGGAACCTTGACTGAGAGGAGGCCGGACGGGGGGGGGGGGGGGGTGGGTCACACACAGATCAAGGGAGAGCCCCTCTCTATGTGTCGTGCAGGTTTAGTTAGGGTGAGTTAGAGTTAGTTTAGGTTGTAATTTTTTAAACTCTTTTAAAATATTAAAAAACCCAAAATTGAGGGCCGCACACAGTTTGACCCGCACGGTTCCCCAAACCGTGAGCAAACCGTGCGGCACCCTCTGCCTAAGAGAGATCCCTCGCACGGGCTAGGCACACGGTTTGGGAAACCGTGCGCAAGCCACTTCCCCCCTTTATGTAAGGTCGCACGGTTTGGGAAGCATGGTTAGGGAAACTGTGCGCCAACTGTTCACCCTCTACAACTCTTTAAAAACTTGGGTTCGGCGCCTCCGAAACCTCTCGGGCCACCCGAGAAACTTAAAGGGCCTTCGCCCACGTCCAAAAACATTAAAAGGAAGGGTTCCATCCTTTGGAACCTTGTTTTGAAGCCCAGTCTTCAAAACTACCGGTTCAGTAAATGAAAAGTTCAAATTCATTCGGGTTTTAGTCCAGTTCAAAATGCGGGTCATTACAACCTTCCCACCTTATAACTTCTCCACCCCGAGAATCCTTCAAGAACAATGTACACACCACCCAACCTACGTGGGTCGTGAAGCTTCATTCCAATGTTCACATTGCTTTCACAAACATCCAACACACCCTTAAGAATCCATTAAACCCTATGGTCCTTAAACCACAAAAACTCGAGCCAATGCTCGTTTCCCAAACGAAACACCAAGACGGCTCTTCCGGAGCCCATCTACCCAGAGACACGAACCCGTCGTCATCTCGCCATTCATCCAGCCACAGGTAATTCCCACCTTAGATTTTTAACATTAAGAAACAAAATCCAAACTACGGTTCGGACCACAGTTGGAATTAACTTTTAAAGCACGCCCCAAGCATTCCCAAGACGCTCCTAGCGTGATTTGAAACAGATCAGATGGTTGATTCCCCCATCGACTTCAAGGCCCAAGTCGAGATGGTTGTTCATATTAGGCACCGGATGACACAAACCGCACTCGCCTCTACCTAACAACGTGCTAGAGAACGGTATGTCACCGACCGCAAACATTAAACAAGAACCCCAAGTCAAGCCATCTCTGGATGACTATTTACGTGAATGCTTGGCCTAAACAGCCGACGTATTTCAAACAGCACCACAACGCCGTTCTCCAAGGCACCTTAAGTTTAGCATAAACACGTTCACCGAAGCCTACACCCGACTTCTGATGACGTTTCCAAGATAAAACCAATTAAGAAACCATGCATCCCACATGCAATGTCAAAATAGAACCATCTGATCAAGACCAATGGCTTCAAAACATTAGAGCGGATAAGCACGATGCTCTCTTAGTGCAACTTGGATGAGGACAAGATAGGTGACAAGTTCATCGCTAAACAGAATACACTATGAGGTTTGAATGGATTCCAGTTAATTATACCAGACTACTGGAAAGAAGAACAGTCGAACCTCAACTGGTCGACTTCAAGAAAGGAACTCAGCTTCACCTGCTCATACATCCACATGTTTTAAACTCACATGCCTCAAAAGAATTCAAACACGATCAAACAATTTCCAGAATGCATTCCAAGCACTGTCTCTTCTACATGGAAGGACACATTTACCAGATTCGACACGACGCGCTCCCAACCTTAGGAGTGTCCTAGTCGTCGAAGGGAAAGAAGATAAACTAGATGAGCACAAGCACGCGAGTACACAAACACTGTAAACGATCGTGTGACACTCCTCCGCCAAAATCACATCACCAAAAAAATTAAGAAGATCCAAATCAAGGAAACTAGCATGTCAAAACAAACGATTCATTCAAAATACATCTCAAACATTGGGACGAAACAGTTCTTTAACGTCGGGCCACTCTACTGGGGAGATGACCTTAAGCCGCAAAGAAAGTCAAAACCCAATGACGACCCATCCGAACAAGGGTGTCCTTATAAAAAGAAGAGTCTAACAAGAGACAACGGCACCCCAATGCCACCTCACGTCATAAAACTCACGGTACAATCAAGGCATTAAAACGTTAAGGGTGCTACCTACCACGGGCTAGCCCCTTACGAAGATCAAACATCAACCCTAACGATGGGTCACTCCGAACAATGTCACTAGGATCGGAAGCCAAAAATCAAGCCACCTCTAAATAAAACAACTCCCTCAGGGAACACCTACGGTCCCGTTACAAAGAAACTGAAAGAGAAACTCAATACTACCCCTTACACCAGGGTTTCAACACACCACCACGGGTTCCATTACCACGCCCTCAAAATTTTACCCCATTTAAACACTAACCATTTAAAAACTTCAACCATGCATCAATAAACCAAGAAAGATTCACAAAAATGTTCTTTTAAGAACACCAAACATTCAAAGACAACCCGTCTTTATCATCCAACTGAGCAAAAAAACCATTTAAACAAAAGGGCTACCTACAAGGGTCCCATTTTATCCATCCTGGGTTCTTTAAAAAGGAACCCTAAAGCAGTTACTCAATTCCTTTTAAAATTTCAAACACCCCAACTGGGTTATCTCAAACAACACTTTTCAACTAACCTACTCGGGTCCAGTTGCACATTTAAAAGTTAGCCTAAACCTTTCAATTTTAAATGAGGAAACATTTCCCATTTAATCATTTCTCAATACAGAAAGCCTTTAAATTTTAATAGAGGTTTCCATTTCCAAATTCATGAAGCACCCGTACCCTTCATGGATTGAAAATTGACTCCCCATTTTATCAAAACCAAATTCCAACCCAGAATTTGAACATGCTCATATACAACCACCCATGTATATGGGTGGCCATCTACCAACTTATAAAGCACACATACACTTTAGAAATTGGCATTTGGCTTCCATTTTTAATAAAATCAACTTACTTTAGCATTTTAATCTAAGAAGCCTTTTACAATATTTCTAATACAGGGGTTACCTTTTCCCAGTTATAAGGCACCCATACACCTTACAACTGAAAACTGGCTCCCTTCATAATCGCAACCAGTATATTTTAGCCCATGCAAATATTTATATATAAAAACATATCTAGCATGTTCTCGTAAGCAGTAAACACAACAGCATGCTATATCACAGAAACATGTTATAACACATAAGCATGGCATATAATCACTTAATCATATTATAAAGGCAAGCTAAGATGCAACTACATGGCACGGAACATGCATGACATGGTAATTCCTATGTGCCTATAATGATGCATGAAATGCAGTTTCCTTCCCAAATCAGACCAAGGGTAAAATTCAAGGAATTTCATATACCATAAGCAGCATAAAATACAACAGTCACTCAAGGTGAGATCATATCAACTTTAATAGCAACCAACATGAACAATAATTCCCAGCCCTAGCCACTTGTTCATTTCCCATACGTGGGGTGATCAGTCCCAAGCACATATATTAGCCAAGCACTGAAACATTCTTAATATCCACTCTACCAACCCAAAACAGTAAGTCAAAAATAATAGAAACACCTCTGATACCACTTTGTAACGTCCCGGCCTAGCTTACCCTCGAACCGGTGGCCGGACCGGTAGGTCACATGGCGTCGAGCACGTCTCCTTGTACGCCGGAGACTACCGACTAGCAGTGAGGATCTTGGGAGGTGATAGTGGGCAGACTATACCCTCATATCAGAGTAACACAACGATATTATCAGAGAAAATACTATTCAATAGCGGAAACATTAAACAATTCAAAAGCAGAAGCAAAAGACAGGTAATAACCATTTTATAAAAGGAGGAAAACGCCAGTTTACAATGCATGCATGTACAGATGACGATATAGTTATGAAAATAAGAAACAATACAATATTCTTTACAAACAATAAAAAATGAAAAGATAGAAAAGCCTGACGGCGATCCCCTGAGCATCCCAAGCTCCCACTTGGTCCTTTGCTCTTAACTCCTCAAGTAAAAACAACACAACACACAACCTAGGTCCTGCAAGCAAGAAGGTCTACTCTGGTACCCCAGTGCAATGGCTGCCTGAGTAGGGTGTGAGATATAAATCTCAGTAAGCCAGCACCACTAGTGTCTAACCCAATCCAGAAAGTGTATAGTAATTAAATAGTTAGCAGGTATGGAGAAATAAGTAAACAGAATTACATAAGTAAATAACACCTGTCCAGGTTCCCAAGGGACACATGACGGTTATACCTCCATAGGCTTGTTGCAGGTAAAGTAACCTGATCATGTCACCACATATATATATATATATATATATAAACAATTAGGTCATAGATGGCATGGGGTAAGAATGACTCCCACCCATTAGTCGAGATTAGCGGGCACGAGGTAAGAATTCCTCTCGTCCCTATAAGTCAACTGGAAAAGGGTAAGAATGCCTCCCTTCCATACATGTATAGAGAATTGTGGGCATGAGGTAAGAATGCCTCTCATCCCTAAACTAACTGGCAAGGGGTAAGAATGACTCCCTTCAATCACATTCATTCAAACGGTATGGGGTATAACTGCTTCCCATCTGTCACATTCATAATACTGGCATGGGGTATAACTGCCTCCCATCTAGATATGTAGTGATCAACAGAAGTCAACTGGAACGGGGTAAGAATGCCTCCCTTCCAGACATGTAATCATCAACTATATTCAACTGGAAAGGGGTAAGAATGCCTACCTTCCAGACATGTAATGTCAAACTAGAATGGGGTATAACTACCTCCCATCCAACCACGTATATTTCACTAGGTGGTCTCATCATGGACTCACCTTTATTATCATTCATTATGTGGCATCAGCATGTGCACACTCACAATACAAACATGTCTATAGTATACTACTTATGGAATTTCCTCATAAAAATTCACAGAATCATACCACATACACATAAGAGAACACATTCACGTTCATACTTAAGGCAAACCATCTTAAGTATTTATAATAACATCTACATCATATCTATCACATTTATACTTAGGGAAACTCCTCTTAAGTATCTACATCAAGTAATTAACATATTTAGTTCACTAACATAATATGTGCTCATTACATTATCCCAAGGCGTGGTCGTACCAGCCCAGTCCATTCATTTCTAGTTTGACAATTTCATCTTAAAGGATATGTTTATCATTCTTTAACCATTTGATACCTTCTAAAGGAAACCTGTAATATAGTCTTAAGTCATCCCACTAAGGTTAACCTCTTACTCAATTTTCCTAACATTGAAAATTGACCCAAACACAAGTATCATAGCCATATCATTCATTTTGTCTCAATGAGGAGAGTTCACATACAAAGCATCAAAGAACTACCACAACCATCCAGCAAGTAAGCATAAAAAATTTATCTCTACATTTTATCTTGAAGACAGCGCACCTCTGATCAATGAGTTTTATTATTAAATTGTTAGTTTAGTGACCGATAAACCCTTTTATCTTATCCTGCATTTCACACTCTTTTTCATGCAGACTTTAATCAAAACCCGATTTTAGAATTAAAATACTAAGGCATTGTAGTATTAAACTGATTAATACTTTACTTTAATTTAAAAGTGAAATGATAGGGACCCTACCTCCAGGTGGATCCATCCGTCCACTCCGGCTCTTCGTTCCTTCTAACTAGGATCCACCTAAGCTCCGACAAGGCAAAAATAACATGAACCCGCCAACGCACTCAAACCAAATCCGGCGAACCGAAACAAGGTGGAACCACACAACAAACCTCAACGCACTACAAACAACATGTAGGGGGCTCATAAACACAAAAATACACAAATTTGACAAGTGAGAAACAAATTAACAGGTGATATCCATACCCCAAAACCATACAGACGGTTTGAAACAACCCGAACCACTTCGCCTTCGGCCGCGGTTGCCGAAACGCGCACCAAGGAGTCCCAAAGGACCTTCTGCATAACCTAGAACCAAAAGAAAACTGAAACTCGGAATCACCCCAAAGCCCTAGGGTTTGGCTACACCTCACAGGGTGCCGATTTGGTCAACATATGGCTGGAAGAAATGAGGATAATCAATAGGGGATCATACCATGAAGATTTGATGAAGAAATGGCTAGAAATCAGAGGAGGAACCTTGACCGAGAGGAGGCCGGAAGGGGGGTCGCGCGCGGCTCAAGCAAGAGCCCATCCCTATGTATCGTGTGGGTTAAGGGAGGGTGCGGGAGAGTTAGCTTAGGTTTTAATTTTTTAAACTCATTTAAAATATTTAAAAACCCAAAAAGGAGGGCCACGAACGGTTTGACCCACATGGTTTGCCAAACCGTGCACAAACCATGTGGCACCCTATGCCTAAGAGAGATCCCTCGCACGGGCTAGGGACTTGGTTTGGGAAACTGTGCACAGCCCGTGCGCAAGCCACTTCCCCCTTTAAGTAAGGTCGCATGGTTTGGGCCGCACAGTTAGGGAAACTATGTGCCAACCGTGCGCCCTCTGCATCTCTTTAAAAACATGGGTCTGGCAGCTCCGAAACCTCTCAGGCCACCCGAGAAACTTAACAAGCCTTCGCCCATGTCCAAAAACATTAAAATGAAGGGTTCCATCCTTCGGAACCTTGTTCCGATGCTCGGACTTCAAAATGACCAGTTCAGTAAAAGAAAAGTCCAAATTCCTTTGGGTTTAGTCTGGTTCAAAAAGCGGGTCATTACAGTAGGATTTGAAAGTATAGACATAATGTTTATATAAAACAACAAATAGTGTAACAATTTTATGCAATCCAAACACACCATTACCAAGCCATTTTTCACCCAAATCCACAAAAGAAAAGTCAGAGCCTACAAAAAATCCATAATCAATTTTAAAAATACATGTTATCATAATAATTCTAACTTTCTTAGCCACGCTCATAATCAAACATAGACATAAAGTTTCATAAATACAGCCGAGTGTAATGATCATGGGGGAACTTCTCCTCCAGTACCATTTACTCCTTTCCAAACATAGTTGTACTTCACAATCAGTTAAATTTGATTGTGGCCCTTCCATCCACTATCCATCCCCTTTTTATAGTGGTACACACTGACCACTTCACTCCATGAACAACACATGCATAACATGATTAAGCCAATAACAATCATATACACTCGCTAAAGCCACAACAATATACAGAAAACTCATTCACAGCCAAATTATCCCTTAGGACTTATTCCATGACCTATTACATTTAAATAAAGAATCCCCTTATATTGAAAACCATTTTCACAAATACAACCAAGATACAAATTTTAAAATAAATATTTTAAAATCATAAAAAAAAATATTTCACCGAAATAACCCATTTTTCCTCACGAATCCAAAAAACATCACAAAGGGAATTTCTATCAAGATTCTCACATCATACTCACAATTAATTTTAATAACAAACAATTAATTTAAATTAGGGCTTCAAGTTCTCAAAAATGTAGTCTATAGGGAATCCACATATATTAGAGTTTTGGTGAAATAGACTAACTCCCCACCGAACCATAAATCTCGGTGAACACTCCACCAAAACTTCCTTAGATCCCTTTTTCTAACTTCAATAAGACTCAGTATGAATATTTTAGCCAAAAACCCCTAGATCTACTTGGAAAAGGTGTATATTTAGAAAATACAGATAGATAGAGAAATAGATATAAATAAAAATAATAAATATCCTAGAGGGAAGGCTTACCCAAAGTGAATCTCCTTAACCACACCTTGAAAACCCTTAAAAATGCTTGCAAAATGAGTGGGAGATCCCATAAATCCATTGAGAATAACAAATCTTGAGTAGGGATCATATGGGAAAATAGAGGAGGAGATTAGGGAAAATCCTGAGTGGTCGCATTTTGTAAAAAAATCCATCTAAATTCGATGCACGTTTAGGTCCCACGGTTAGACAAATTTTGTGCTAATCATGCTCATTCTACAACATCAGTAGGAACCCTGCACAGATTCATTGCGTGGTTATAAAAATTGATCAAAAACCGTGTGAAGACCAATTCCTCCACTTGCATGGTTACATGGATATCTTGCATGGTTTCTCCAAACCGTTATCAAACCAGACCCCCATAGAAAAGCCTCCAAACCATTCCAAATCCCTCTAAACATTACCCAAATACTTTAACAACATAAAAAAGGATTAAAAATGTTCACATACCTAAAACTAGGGGCGATACGTTCTCCCCACCATTGGAATTTCCATCCTCAAAAATTAGATAACCATCACTTTTATGAAAGAGATTGAGCCATTGTTCATCCATCTCATTCCCCCATTCCTATGTCTCTTATTGAATCTGACCATACTACCACAAAACCTGAACTAGACCGATTATTTTACCGCGCAAGACTTTTTCTTGCCTATAAACAATCCACACTAGTATGTGAACCAAAGAAGCATATGGATCTTTCTCAACATGATCCCATCGAATCACATGGTCAGGATCTGACCTATACTTCTTCAATTGAGACATAAGGAATAAATTGTGCACTGCACCGAACCGTGGTGGAAAATCCTACCTATATGCCACCTCTATAACCTGTTCAAGTATCTCAAAAGATCCAATATACCTTGTATATAACATAAACTTCTTCCAAAACTGATGATGTCCAATCCTAGTATAGATTCTCAAGAACACATGATCACCCACCTCGAATGACAATTATACTCGATGATGGTCCGCATATGAATTTTTAAGACTATAAGTTGTCCCTATTCTCTTACAAATCAAATTGTTCTTCTCAATAGTTTCTTTTACAAGTAATTGTCTAACCATATAGGTCTCACCCATTTACACACAACAATCTGGACAATGACACGAACACCCACATAATGCATCAAATAAAGAAATATGTATTGTGGCCTGATAACTGTTTTTGTAGAATAATTCCACTAACATCATTTGATCCTCCAAAACTATGATTTCAACAACTTATATAGTTTATGAATTTTTGGATGGATAGACCATTTGGAAGGATGAAAATCCCTAATAATTTCTTCCTGACAAGCCACAAGTACATCCATCTAATTCCAAAAACACAAAACTTAATGTCCATTTAGTTCCCATCCCCTAATGGCCTCCCCACCATTAAGTTGCGCCCTAATATCCATACACTCAGAATCCAATATTTGTACCACATTAACCAAGGTAACCACGTCAGTAATCAATGAAATCAGAAAGAAAACCACTCTATAACCCGCTTCCTCATATTCCATCTTCATGTCAACTATAACTGACATCAACTACCACTAGTTTGATTCTTTATTTCCTCACTTGAGAAAACGACTTCCAACTTAATGCATCCACCATAGAATTTCCATTACCCAGTGTATAGATAAAGTCAAAATCAAACATCTAGAGATATTTTATCCATATCCATTGTCTTATGTTCAAATATCTTAGTAAAAAAATATTCTCAAAGTTCTTATAATTGGTATAGAACATGAATTTCACACCAAAGAGATAATAATGCTACATTTTCAAATCATGAACCATAGCTACCAACTCTAAATTATGAGTTGAGTAGTTCATCTCGTGAAACCTAAACTGATATGATCCATATGCACCCACATTTTCTCCTTGCATGAGAACACATCCCAAACCTAATCCTGGTGAATCACAACACACCACATACACTTTCACAAGTTCTAGAAAAACCATGATTGGAGCTGATGTTAGGTGACTCTTATTCTCTTATTACGACTTCTAAAACTGCCCATTATATTGAAATAGAAAATTATTCCTTATCAAATATTTTATTGGTGATGCCAATCCTGAGAAATCACAAACAAAATGTTGATAATATCCATCTAGACCAAGGAAACTCTGCATCACCAAAAAATTCGTTGGAATTTTCCACAAAATAATAGACTTATTCTTTTCCAGATCAACCGAAGCACCCTTCTAGAAAATCACATGGAAAAAGAAATGAATATCCTATATCCAAAAGTCACACATTGACAATTTGGTATATAATTTATGATCACTCAAGATCCCCAACATTATATCTATGTGTTTCTTATGCTCCACCATTTTCCTGGAATACACCAATAAATTGTCAACAAATACCACTACAAATGAACCCACATATATATAAAATATTGAATTCATCAATGCCATAAACACTACTATTTTATTCATAAGACCAAAGGGAAACCCACATACTTATAATGGCCATATATACTTCTCAAGTCTATTTTACGAATATCATCCTTCTGCACTCACAATTAATGATATCTAAACTAGAAGTTAATATCAGATAACCACTGATCTCTCCTCAAATGATCGAAAAAATCATCAATGTGTGGAAGTGGATATTCATTTTTTATCGTAACCTAGTTAAGCTTAAGATAATAAACACACATCTGAAGAGTTCCATCCACCTTTTTAACAAACATAATCCTCGCTTCCCCCAGAGACATGTTAGGCCAGATGAACCCTTTGTTTTATAACTCCTCCAACTGAACATTCAATTACTTCAATTCTATTAGTTCCATCTAGTATGATGGAAGTGAGATAGGTCTAGTTCTCAGAATGAGATCAATCATAAACTCCACTTTTTCATGGGGAAAAAATAAAGAATAATTTGGGAAATACATCTAGGAACTGATTAAAAACTTTTGAAAAACATTATTCTCAACTTGTTCCATTCATTAAAATGACAATTCTACTGGACGATATGATATTGTGAAAAAAATGGTTCCAAAAATTCTATTTAAACTAGATTTTCACTCTTTTCTCCTCTAAAGAGATGTTTGATGCCATCCCAAATGTGAAACTAACTGTTCGCACCTAAGAGTTGATGTGGGCCTTAAACATTTCCCAAAAAAACCATTCACATGATTATATCATAACCATACATCTCAAGAACCCAAAAATCACACATAAACATAACCCCATCCGCAACTATTCAACAAGTTCTACTTAAAATGGATTGATACTCTCTTGAACCCATAGAAGTTGGAAGTTTTAAAATCCAAGGCATCATTTCTATAGTCAAAACCATTAATATAACAACAATGGATGAAATAAAATAATTTGAAACACCCATATCAAATAATGATTGCATTAATTAAGAATTTAAAATAATCATACATCACGCCATTGATTTTTTCGAATGATCATCCAACACAATCTGCTTAGCCCAAAAAATGGTTTGCTTTCCACACTCATCTTCTTATTTCTCTGATGAGAAGTCGTGGTGTTTAAATAATCACCATGGCTAACTTTTGACTATTGATGAGGGGCATGCTACTACCACTACCAGTCGAGGAATAGGATTCCCGAGATCCCTAAGGGGTATCATAAAGACCCGGCCTCATAGAATTAAGAAAATAATGATAATGATTCCCCATATTCTTATAGTTATGAAATGCTTAAGTTTGTTCCATACAATCCTACTTGATGTGGTCCATAGTGCCATACTAAAAATATCTAGGCTTGATTTGAGGATTCAAAGGAAGATTCATCGATCATGTCATCGTGTTCTAAGCCATACATCTACCTTAGAAATATATTTCACTCTTACTCTTCAATCCAGCATTAGTTTTCCAAGAATTTCTCATGGGTACCAATAGGTTTCCCTTTCTTATAGCCCCAAAAATAACACATTCAACCACTATTTCTATATTCACCATTTCTGTGTAATCACTTATACATAGTACTGCTATTTTCGAATGAATCAATCCACATTAAAATATGCATGCCTTCAATGATGCACTATCTGCTACCTCAAGTGAAAACCGCATTATGTTTATACACATAGTCACATATTCTATTAAAAAGAGGTTCTCTTAATTCAACCTAATGAAATATATTCTACCCTAAATTCTGAATGTATGAGGGTATAATTGTTTATTATACAATTCCTCAAAACCCTCCCATGTAATACATTGATCCATTCTAGCCTGGACTGCCAACTCCAACCACTAAAGGGAAATATCTTCTAACATGTAAGTTTCTAGCTTTACTTTCACCTCAATGAGTATTCCCTAGAATCCAAATATTTTATTCATTTTGTTCAACCATGCCCCCGCCATTTCTGAATCTGAATAACACCTATTGGTGGGTGGGTTCTTCTTTTCAAATTGAATTGTATGATCTTCATGATATGGATCATTCAGTTTATTCCTATTTTCTATAGGTTGGAAATCATTAAATACAACATAAATGAGCTACTGGTTTACTTGTAGCTTAGGTGCAACCACATTCTCAACAGCCTCCTCTGATTGATCTCTAAGATACCTACTCGATTCCATTTTTATCAACACAAAAAACAACCATAAGTCTTACTCACATTAAATAAAAGTATTACAATTTCAAAATAAATTACATAGAAACTATCACAACCAAGATTTCCCCAATTTCATATATCCAATGTTGCACCATTTTTTAAAATTGATCCATTTTCAAAATACCATAGCTATCCATCTTTCAAATCTGCACATTTAAAAATAATTCCAAAATTTTCCACAAATCAATATATTAATAAAACAAAATAATTCATTATTCTAGATTAAATATGTATCCTATTGTGAATACATTTCTACCATGCATTACTTTCTCATCTCCATGTATACACCCATGACAATGAGACTTCCAATGCCTATAACTGTATCCAAAACACTTATGTACCTAAATCCCTAGTAACTTGATGTTCCTTGTAAAAGGGTTTGATTCCTCCTTTTATTATATAAATTTAATTTTCTGATAATCCAATTCCTTTCTACCATCCAAACCTGAAAAATAATCCATGAACAATTGTCAACTCCAAGTGTGACAACCAACTTCAAGGGACCAAACATACTAGGAATTCAATGACAAAAAAAAATGATACCACTTGTAATGTCCCAGCCCTTCTAGACTGTATTGAGAAGCTGGTGAGATGCAACTTGTCCTTCGGTGACATTACCAAGGCGCCAAAGGCTGGTAATAAATGCCAAGGGCATCAAGAACCAATGGGGAACAATTTACACTTTAATAAGAAACAACCAACCAGACAAGCTATGACTATCCAAATCTATATGATGCTTGTTAAAACTATTAACTAATACAAGACATTTCCAAGGGACAACCATGCAAACCAACCAATTCCATAACAATTCCCACAAACCTATACAACTAAACCCAAATGTTCCATAATCAGATTACCTAGTGGAACACTGCAAACAAAACCCAAGATGTTATGACAAAAATTAATGGCTCCAGGCCAAGATCCATGATCCAAGAACCCCAAAACCATCCAATAATCATGATTAACTTCTAGATAAATTATATTCGGTACCCTTACCTCTGTCCCAAGAAAAATCATCTAAAAAGAACCTAAGTGACAAGGTAGGGGGTGAGTAATAATACTCAGTAGGTTTTCCCCAAATGAATTTTCTACACATGCCACTAGGATATAACTGTTATCATATTTATATAAACCAATTTATATAAAACATTAAATATTGTAACAATTTCTAGCAATCCCAACACAACCTTAGCAAGCAATTTTTCACCCAAATCCACATAATGCAAGGGAAGCCAAACCAACAAGCCGTAATACTTTCTTACATCACATGTTTTCACAACAATTCTAGCTTGATTAGACACTAAATTAATCAAATATATCCATAAAGTTTTATTCACCCAACCTGATGTAACGATCATGGTGGAACATCCCATCCAAGCCCATTTACTCCTTTCCAAACATAGTGGTACTTCATGCCCACTTATCACTGATGGTGGACCTTGTTTTCACTATACATCCAATTTATATAGTGGTACTCCCTTCCCACTTCACACCAAAACAACACATGTATAACATGATTAAGTCAATAATAATCATATACACCCACTAAAGCAATAAAAATATGAAAACAATTCTTTCAGAATGAAATGGTCCCTTATGACTTCTTGCATGCCCTATAATATTTCAATAAAGCAACCAATTATATAGAAAACCATTTTTAAAAACCATTTTCATAATTAATACCATGTCACCAATTTTAAAATCAGCATTTTAAAATCAAACAATGGGGAACATTTCACTATAATACCCCATTTCCAACCACAAATCCAGAAAACCTCACAAAGGAAATTTCCATCAAGCTTCCCACATCATAATTGTAATTAATTTTAAGAAAACGAAATTAAATGAAAACAAGGCTTCATGTTCTAACAAAATGGAGTTGAGAGAGAGGCCACCAACCTTAGGGTTTTGGGGAAATCACCCAACTCCCAACCCAACCACAAATCCTGGTGAAAACACCACCAGAACCACCTCATATCCTTTTTCCTAACATAAAAAATACTCAACATCATGATTTTATGTAAAAATTCCTAATATCTACACGAAATAGGTATAGATTAGGAAAACTAAGAGAGAGGGATAGCTAGATCTAAGTAAAACCATGAAAAATTTAAGATAGAAGGATTACTATAAGAGAATCACCATCACCATACCTTAAAAAACATTCGAATCTCTTCAAAAATTATTGGGAGATCCCCTCAAACCAATGAGTATAATAAATCCTGACTATGGTTCATATAAAATAATAGAGGAGAATCTTAGGTCAAATACCAAGTGGTACCATTTAATAAAACACTTTTTTAATGATGTGTATGGAAATATTGTATGATTAGTAAAACCATGTGCCAACCATGAGAATTATACATCCCCGACATTGAACCCACATAGTTTTATCATGTGGTTTGAATAACAGTGCACAAACCATGTGAAGCCCACTACCTCCACTTCCATGGTTACATGGAGATCATACACAGTTTCCCTAAAACATGCTCAAACATTGATCCCCTAGAAAATTTTCCTAACATTTACAAATCCCTCCTAAACACTACCAAAAATTACCCAACTACTTTAAAATCTTAAAAAGCTATAAAAATTGTTACATAAATCAAACTGGGGGTTCTAAAATATTGTTTAGGAGGAAAAATGGGTGAAGGAATCTGTTATGTGGGATTAGTGGCTTTCTATGTTTAACTTGGAATATTAATGTTGCTTGGGAGTAAGCTTGAGGATGAGATATTATAATGTTCAGAGATGTTAAGATCATAACCATTCTAGAGATGCCTCGTGCACTTTCATAGGTAGTCTATTTCTTGATTGTTATATATACCTTTGTTGGTTTTTTAGGGATTTTTTGGGTGAAATTGGACAAATTTGGAATCCTGTGGGGATGTTCATAGTAGATGCATTGTAGGTGAAACCATATAGTTTTCCTTAGGAAAATGTGAACCATATTTTGGAGACATTGGTGGTGGTGAATGGTTGGTGCATGGTTTGGTCAAACTATACAGCCTTTCTCCCCAATCCTTAGACCTCAAGATAGTGGGGGTTTCCACCAATGGATCTTGGTTTTTTAAAACGTGTTCTGAAAAGGATGAATCATGCACCCCCTAAGTAGAGGTGCATGGTTAAAGTGTATGGGTTAGAAGAACGTAGGCCTCCAACCATGAAACTAGGTGTGTGGGTTTTTGATCAACTAAAATTTTTAATAGAATTCCCCCCATTGATTTTTATCTCTATTCTCCAATTCTTGAACTAAAATGATTTTCTTCGTTTCTCAATGTCTGAAAAGGATTCCAAGGCTCCAAAAACAATTTATTGGTGAACTGAAGTCCTGATCAATGTTTTTACCCCTCATTGATATTTTTCTCCCTTATTTAGTTTTCTCTCTCCCCCTTACCAATTTTATAATAAATATGGATGGTTTTTCATCTGTTGTTGGTGGTTTGGAATATGAATTTAATTGATCATTTTCCTTTAGATCATGGTCTTAGGTGTTGGTCAATGATCTTCTGTGTTGCTGGGTTTTCGATTGTTTTGTTTTAAATTGGGGATTTTGGTTGGTAGAAAATCCATCAATTACCTTGAGGATGGTGGTATAATTTTCAATTATAGTAGTCTTGATTTTATTTGAGTCTATGTAATTTTTAAATTCAAATTACCACTATAAGAACTCACATTTTGAATTTAATTAATTTATTGGTTAGTTAATGGGATGATGAAATTGAAAAAATAATTGGATTATAAAATTGATTTATTAATGGGATTGTGAAATTGAGGAAACCCCATGGGGATTTTAATATATGAATGAAATTATAAATTATTAATTATGCAAGGTGTATAAATGAATTTATAAAATTGGTTTTATAATGAATTATGGAAATTGTTGGTAAATGGGTTGTGAATATGGATCCCCGAGATGTGATATTTTTTACTTAGTTGTGGGATAGGGACTGCTGATCCAAAAACCCATGTTGTTCTAGAAAACCACTCTAGTCCCCCATAATATGTATGTATTTCTTGTTATTACTGATTTGTGGGATATTGAATGCTGCTTCAAATAACCATGGGTTTACAAAATTACTCTCTAGGACACAATTATATGTTTGTGAATTTTGATATTAAATGATGATTGAAAACCCATGAGAGACTAGAATTGGATTATCTTTTGTGGATGGTTCAAACTGTAGCATGGGCCAAAGTAGGTAATTTTGGTTCAGGTGTCACTAAGAACCTGATTATTATGTGGTTAATTAAGGAATAATTTAAATGTGGAAATGGTTACTTTTCCAATTTTATCATATTATTTATATAATTGAATCCACTTTTATATACTGGATATTAATTTAGATTTCATTGTTTGTGCCCTACTAAGTTTTACTCACACCCTACTTAGAATGCCCAATATTCACCTAAATAGACATCATGTTTATAGTACATTATAAGAGAAATAGACGTATGTTTCATGGTTGAGTTTGGATTTGGTCTGAAGCATGGATGATGGAACAAAATAAGATGTCTGGACCCTCTAAAAGAGATTTCAGTCTATCTTTATTTTGTGTTTTCCTTTTACTCTTATCATATAAATAGATAGAAAAAACTATAGTTTTGGTTTATAGTCATGTATTAATGTTTCAGAATATTTTGTGATTTTGGTCTTATTTATTGTGGTATTATCTTTTTTTTGTTATAATTGGGCTATTTTTAATTATTTCTACTGTTTTTTTGCTTTGATAAAGAGTTTATAATCTCCCCATGTTGCATATTAAACCCTCACTTAATTTATGTTACCTATAGAATATAGGGATGTGCACCTAAGGTCATGTAAATAACCATCTCATGGAAATGGCATGTGGGACCAGAGTTTGGACATTAAAATATACTAGGCCCATGTATAATTAAAATAATAAATATAAGAGAGAAATAATATGTGAGAGAAGTTAAATATCATAGATGTTTCCATGAGATCCATATTAACATAATCACCATCCATGACTTCTAAAAGATCATATCATATGTATAAGTCTTATATATAGATCCCAAGGGCTTATGAAGGTAAAAATTAATATGATATAAATATTTAATTACCAATGTAATAAATTATTTATATGTCATATGTATATTAAAAATTAATATTTTTACTTTCAAAGAAAAAAAGTTCAGTTTTAATACAATTGAATTGATAAACATAATTGATATAGACAAATACTTAACATTACTATGTTATTATTAAAAATATATTTCTATTGTAACAGTTTTTATATTTAAATAATATGTTTATTTTAAAAGACCCCTGTTTATAATTATTTAAATCATGAAATACATTTTATTTGAAATTTTATTTGTTTTTTCATTCAAGTAATATTTAATGTAGTTAAATTCAGTCATCCAATTCTTTTAATGGAACATAAATCAAAATTTTATAATAATAATTTAATTTTTGTTATTATATTCTATAATTTTTATAAATTTTTCTAAAACATAACATCTATGCTCAAAAAAAATTCTCTAAAATAAGATTTTAAGCGTTATATGAAATTATGTAAAAGTTATTTTCATTTCAAATTATATATTTTATTTTTTAAAAAATAATATAAATTTGGAATAATTAAGTTATAAATTTATAAAAAAATATTTCATTTTTAGGAAAAAATAATAACACTATGATTGATGTGAATTTCAACACTAATAGTAATACTGTTTTTTAAATAATTATTTTATTAATTTAATAAATTTGTTATCTATTAAAATAAATTAATCACTTATTAACAGTTAAATGAGTTTAATTTTTAATCATATATATAAATTTTATAAAAATAAACCAATTTTTAGTCAATAAGAACTAATATTATGAATACTAATTGTAAAAACAACATTATTTTAAAAAAAGATTTTTAAATATATTAAATCTGGTAGTTCAAAAGATAATTTTATATTATATAATAATAGAAATATATTATATTGATTTTAAAGTTATTTACTTATCTTCTAAAAAATACAGGTTTAATTAATTTTTTAATAAAGTATATATTAATAGGGAAAAAACTCATTACCAAGGTGAAAAACAAAATTGTAATGTGTAAAAATATAGTTGTAGAAGAATTGAAACATGCGTAAAGCATGTGTAAATTTAAATGGTATGGGATTTAAAAACATTATATCACCCTAAATTCCATTATTTTACACTTTTGGATCCTTTTACTATTGAATATTTGACATACCATTACTAAATTCAATGAGTATTTTCTAAATTACCCTTGTCATTACTTAAAACAGTTGAACACTTTCACCACTTCCTGGTAGACCTATTAATTAGAATTTAGTCCTAAAACTCAACCATTTTTTCATATTATAACACCTCCAAATTTTATAATCCTATCATATTAATTATTTATCCAAATTTCTCTATTTCCATGGATATTTCCAAGAGAAAACATAATTTCTAAATGTGATTATTTTTGAGCCTTTAGTATTTTCTTATTAATCAACCACTTACAAATATTTTTTAAATTAATGATATAATTAAAGTATTATTGTTAATATAATGAGTTTATATTATATTAGTGGAAGAATATTTCACCAGTCCTCTCCATACACTACATAAAATGGAAATAACATCGATCAATCATACTTCTAGACTACATTCTCCAAAAAGCGATGTGGATCATTTTTCATCACCACCTGTAGGGGTGGTAAAAAGAATGTATTTTATGAGTTAATATGTTAAATATTTAAAAAATATTATTATTAAAGATTAAATTATTATATTCTATCACTCCAACCCAATCATTTAAAAATGGAAACATTAATCATGTGTATGTGCGAACAACAACCTCTATGAGTGGTGAATTTTATTTCTCATCACTTTCAATATTTTATGAATCAAACAATACATTTAGTGAATAAATTTCATATATTTGAAATGTTTATATTTATTAAAGGTTATATTATCATTACATAAAAAAAATTCACTACTCAATAAATCATTCTACAGTTATGTTGTTTTGGATGGTTTTACCAAATACATGAATAATGTTATAATATTTTATTTCAATAATGAATAAGAAATATTATGTAATAATAATATCATTTATTTATAAAGTTTTTATTATATTATATTTATTAAAAAAATATTTACAATTAATATATTAATCAATATATTTCATTTTGGTTATTAAACATGCGGAATGTAGTCATTCATAGTTTCAATTTTAACAAAACATACTTTCATCTTTCACCAAATGAAAATGAGATATGATAAATCAGGTAAATACCATAGTTATATTATCTTGGATAGTATAATAAAACTTAATTTTATTTTTTCAAATATGAATTGACCACTCCAATAAAAAAATAGTATGAAAAAATAAATTATTGCTTCAAACATGCAATAATAAAACTATAATATAAAAAAACTAGTAGATATTTTTAAATAGTGTTAAATGAAATTTATAAATGAAAATAAATATGTAAAAAGTTATGAAATAGGTTATTAGTGTAGTAATTAAATTCATATTGAATTTTAAATCACATTTCAACTATGTCAGAATTATAGAAAGGGTTTTTCATAACATAGTTTTCACTCTTTGTGTTATAATGATTATTATAGAACATAAATATTTTAAGTTGAAAATTTTTATCCAATGATTGTATGAAATTATATTTAGATTTTTTTTTATTTGAATTTACATTTATTCTTCATTAATTATCTTCCAATGTACTATTACTTCAAATTCTATGATTTTCCCATGGGTTATTTGTCTCTATTTTAAATTCTATGAGACATGTTAGATATTATGAACCATAATTAATTTTATATGGTTTATTTAATACCCTATTTTAAGAATATAAAATTAATATCATTTATTTCATGATTTTTTATAGTAAATGACATAGTAACCCACTTATTTTATTTATATTTTTATGTTTCCTTTACTATAAGGTGTTATTTTCCTCAAATTTAATTTTTTCAGTGAAATTTCATATATCTATTTACAATTCCATGAGACATGTTTAATATTGTGAGCCATCAATGATTTTTATAGTTTATTCCCTTCCATAATTTCTTTAAATTATAATGAATACATTTTATTTTATGAAATTTTAATTTCCATTAAATGGTAACATTATTACATTCTTTTTAGTCATATATTTATTTTATTGAAAGGGTTATTTGCCTCAGTTTTTGAGTTACTTAAGACATGTTTCATAATGTGAACAATAAATCCCTTTATATTGTGTTCATTTTCTATTTTATGTATTATAACATGATTATTTTTATATAACTGATTTCTATTTTTCACATATAATTTCCACATTCGTGGGGTTTTCACTAAATAGTTGTCAAGGTCATAAGGCTTTCATATAAAAATTGTGTTCTTTGGGAATTGTTTTTAATTATTCACCTTCTTTATTTTATATGGTGAATTCACTTCCTATATGAAAATTTATATCATTATTCTATAATATATTATGGTATTGAGTTTTTAATTTTAAGTTCACTCTTTTGAATTGTTTCTTCATCTATGCCAACATATTTTGGAATTACTTGTATTAAACATTGGATATATGTTATTTAACTATCCATTATATTTCATTGGATGGATTATGTCCATGATTTTTTTTATTAAATGATAATTTATTAGAGTTACATTTTCCAACTCACTATGTGTTTTAGTTTATTAATAAGGAATTTTAATAAAGAGTTATAATTAAATTTATATATTTCATATGGTGAATATTTTAGACATAATTAAATTAGGGTGACATTTCAAACTACCCCATACCAAAGTGACACTTCACCTTACCCCATACAGGGGAATGCCTTTACGTAGACACCCAACTAGAGAACCCGTGTTCTCTTCCTATATTATTTAGTGTTCTATCACATAAGCCTCCTACTAGGGTAACATCATTTCACAAGATATATAAAAGTGTTGCACCTTCAACTTGGTCCCATAACTACACACTTATCCCTTTAAGATCCCACCAAAACCACCAAAAATTCATAAATATGCTATTCACACAATCGTGCACCACTACGATCATGTATTCTCTTAATAAAAGGACTCTCTTAAGCTTCCCTACCATATTGAAAAGACACTTTGGGTTTTAAAGATCAAATATTACATTTTCAAGGAGGGTATATTTAATGATGTTATTTTTGTAAACCCTCCTTGATCATGCGATTGAACTCGCAAATTCATATCCAGTGTCTTTCCAGATAATAAATCAACAAATCCCTTTTATCTATACAATGGTATTGGGATTGGATAAGACCTATTACTATGTGTAATAATCTAGTATTATTGTATTCAACATTGTCACCAAAAAGGTTAGATGCGTCTTGGAAACATACACATAATCCCAACATGTATCCTTCCCCATATTAAGAAGGATTAGATCACTCTGGTTTTGTGTAAACCGTAACTCCCTTCTCATTGGGCATTATTCCCCAAGATTACACCTATCATTTATATGGAAGTTAATAGAATGGAGGTTTAATACCGTGGATCTGGGACTTTTAATAGTTGTAAGACCCAATTTATCTACATAAAATCATCCCATTCATAAGAACCAACTTCTTCTTGTAAATTCCATATTTCTTATAATCTATCATTTTTTTAAAATTCAATATTCTAGATGAGTGACATTATTCCTCAATGGTATATATTCCGAATGAGTCATCATAACTTCAAAAGGCCATATTCCTAGTGAGATTAACCATACTCTCGCTTGTTTAGTAACTAAAATATATGATTAACTAGAAAGGGACTCTCATGCAAAATTCTAACACTGATCATTTTTTGGAATATTTTTCCAATTATTCATAATACAATGATTTGAAACTACATAGCACACATCATTATTGATGAAATTAAACTGCATGCATGGATCTAATCACATGATAATAAATTGTGAAACCCAAACTATGTGGTATTTAATTTTTATTAATTTGGATATGTTCAAACACTTTATGTGGAACAATCCTAACACCCAGTAGGTCCTAAATTCATGCTCATAAAGGGAACTTAAAATGCTCATGGATTCATGATCACAAAATTATCTACATCATTTTTTCTCACAAAACCTTAAAAGTTTTTACATGTATCATCAAGTTGATCTATAATAAATAGATTATTATTCCCATCAAATGGATATATCATCTTTTCCTCTTATTGGAACCATCCCAACTCCATAACACATACCACCTCCCTAAATAGTGATAAATTATTAAGTTCCCAAGAATTTATCCTTACAAAATTTTATGATCACCTAGTTAAAATAATATAGAGAATATATGATATATATATATATATATATAGATTTTAAAATATTTTAACTGTTTTGATAAATAAATGGATTAATAGTTACTTTAATAAATACTATTATTAGTAATGATTCATGAATATATATTAAATCTTCAAGAGTTTCTCAAATTAGGAAATTAAATCTCCCAAAGGGTTAGATGATCCTAAACTCCCATAATCTTGACTAATTTGAAACCCTGATTATTAATGGTAAATTATTAGTGAGCACATACCTTTGGAAAAAAGTTTTACATCGGCTCAAAATAAACCGATATGATAGAATTTCACAGTAAATTTTATCCAAAAAAATCAATCAATATGGTATATAAATCCTAAGTGTAGAAATAAAAAATATAAAATAAATAAATTTCAAAATAAGTTCCCATGAATAATATTACAACTCTAATTATGGAATGTTTCTTTAGAAATAAAAATCCATCATACATACATTTAAAAATTCATTTAGAAATCCTTTTGAACCAAATAAAATTAATGGAGAAATTTTTTAAACACCCCTAATGCATGAACACTTGAATTAGTGGTACAATAAATGAAAAAAAATGAAATCCTCCAGTTTTATCAAAAAAATATTCACCGAGACATATAGGACTACTATATATAAATAAAGTGAAATTTCTATATATACTATATTGATAAATAATTATACTTTGACTGTCTAAGAATAAATAGAACTCTATTAAACTGGGATAATGTAGAGACACCTAAAATATTCTATTGAAACATATTCATATACTTAAAATACCAATTTATCAAGAGAAGGGTGGATCCATAAGAACCCTAAGAAGATAGATCATAATGTTTATACACATCTTAATTAAGAATTAAACTCCCATGTTCAATGAGGGAAAGAGAGTAACATATACATAAAGAAGAAGGGAAAAATGTAAGAGATGAATATAAAATGGAGGGAAAGGGAAATATTTCCTTGGTTAATCCACTTGAATCATTTAATAATGTCCAAAGAAACTTTTATAAGAATATGGCCACATATGGAGTGAGTTATTGAAATTTTAGATGATATAGGGGAGGAAAATGGAATAAAATCAAGTAATGGAAAAATAAAAGTTAAAATCTTATATTCTTAGTATATCACAATATTTTTATTCTTAATTTGTAAATAAATTCACTAATAATATGAAAATTTTGCGAATCACATGGGAAATATTCATGTTTTTATGTGAGGGGTGGTAAGTCATGTTTAAACCATGAAAATGATTCATGAATAGAACCTCCACATAAAAACGGATGTGATTTATTTTTAACACTAATCATGTACTGACCATGTATACCACACTATCATCATATTTTTGCTATTTTGTAAACCCATATATCCAAAAAAACAAAACAAAATTATATAAATAAATGAAATATATAAAAATAAACAAAAAATTTTGACATCGAGTGTGTTAGATCATGGAATGGTGTAACGCTACAACATGTAACCATATGTATGAGAAGATTATAATACCATTATATAAGTATTGTAGAAAAATTGCAAGGGAAAATAAATTTTTTGGATCCTGGTAGATATTTATGTAGTGGAATTCGGATTTTATTTTTTTACCAAGATAAATCATATTGTTAAATTACATGACGTCTTATTACAGGATAATGGGTGTCATAAAATGATTGTGTTTATTATACAATTTTTATATGTCATATATAATACATTTAAGGGATGAAATAAGTACATAATATAAGTGGAATTAATAGTCCTCCAAATTAATTTTTCTCATTATATAATGGATTTAATATTTTTACAAAGATAAACCTATCTAGGAATCTCAATATTGATTAATATATTTAGATGTGTGACATATCTACCAATGGATCATATATAATATCATGAAAAGTGTAGTCATCCAATGATACCATAGTGATTAGATTGAAAATTTAATTTACCAAAGCAAAATATGGCAGAGTCATCCCATTAGTTTACTCTAGAAAGATGAATACTGTAAAAAATATCTAGTAGTATAGAATTCCGTAAGGTAGACAGATTGAGTTTGTACATCCCGAATATCTTCTTGTTTCTAATTATTTCCCATTTTTAACTATTACATTATTATTAGAGTTTAACGCTATCTTTTTAGACTATATATTGATTCATTCATAATTTATAATAATATTTTTAAAAAGATTTAGGTATTATAAGTAATGAACACAAAAGATATAACCACTCAATAATAAGTGTGTTTTGAACCTTTTAATAATCATGTTAGGTACATTACATAGATATTTCATTTATTTATCATTTTTATCCTCAACATTTTGTTTTTATTCTGGTAATCCTTGAAATATTAATAATTTTTTTCTATGATTATTAAAATTAATAACATGATATTGTTTGATAAAGATAATTGATTCAACCCCTCAATGGTTTTTTACATATTTTATATATGATTAATAATGTATTTTAGAGTAGTTTCCCTAACAATGATAAAAACATTATTATGTAATAAATAATTTTATAATAAAAAATTAGTATCAATGACAATATTAAAGGTAATAGTTCAAGGTATTCCCATAAAATTTACAATTCATTAAATAGGAGGTGATAGAATCTAATGTATTTGGATGAATTTTTATACTACTTCATATTTTCATTTTATATGCATTAAATAAAAGATTTTGAAATATTTATTGATGTTTATAGAATATTTTGTCTATAGTCAATGATTATATTTATTTATTTCTAAAATTACCCTATTGATGAGGTTATATTTTTTTCTTTAAACAATTTGTTACTTGACCCATTATATCATGGATAGATATTTTAATGATCTTGCTACTAGTATTTTGGATAATGTTTCTAATGGATAGTAAGACGATAATCATAATAAAATATTGATTAATTGAAGAAAAATAGCATCGATTAAACACTATAAATTGATTGGAACCACTAAAAAATATCATGTTGTCACTTTTAAAAATATAATAAATCTTTAATAAGAAAATAATAAGATTATAACTAGGATTCCAATTTTGATGTTCAATCATTATTTTGATCAAAGTGATATATATTCAATGATTATATATGCCCCACAATTTCATGAGGAATTATATACCTATAAATAGATTTTTATAACTAGCTAATCCATCTTGGAATGATCATGGGATGATATTATTTTGGAAAAAAATATTATTATAAAAATATGAAAAAAAATTAAATTTTTAGATCTCTAATTCAAATGAGATTAATGGTATGGATTTTAAAATTATTTATTCCAAGTCTCATTTAATAATCATTTCATATTGAATTAATATAATGATTAGAAAATAAATGAGAACAATAAAATAATTTCATTAGATGATAAACCCAATAGGATAACTAAAATAAAGAATAAAAGTACATATATTAGAGACAATCAAAATAAAATTAAATGATGATTTAAAATGGTTGAAAAAGTTTTAACTATGTTGGACTGAAAACAAAATGGAAACCAAAACAAAAAGTTAAATCCTAAGGGAAAATGTGTCTGATTAAATGAGACATTGTCAATGACAGTACCATATGATTTATATCATTTTTACTATAATAACGGGATGTATGTTGTGAAACAAGTCATACCCAAAGAGAATGGGTAATATTGTATGGGGAGACTCACCCATAATGATTAGAGTCTATTGAGACCCTTAATGAATATTGATGGAACTACTTACATGTTGAATAAAATATGGGGAATGAAACTTTTGGAATATAATGAAAACACTTGTTTTATGGGTGATCTAATAAAAGAAGTGTGCTTTTATGGTATTATTTCCTTTTCCATAAATTCAAGAACTACTCTTACAAGGTTCGATTTGTGAAATACATAATTAATAAGAAAAAAACTTCAAAAAAATGACAAATTGTGTTTACCAATATTATTTGATAGGAGTATACTTTTTGATAAGGAAAAATAGAAGCTCCGTCAAAACATATCACACATGAATTTCAAATAAATTAAGGTAAACTGATGATTCAAATTATTATTGGAAAATGAGTCAAAATGACATCAATATAAGAATGTTTGAGAGAACAAATGAGTGTATCAGCAAAAAAATGATAAATGAAATTATAAAAAAGTATCCAGTCACACATATAGTTTTAAAATTATTCATTATTGTTCAATATATGAAATGCACAATAAATAAGAAATAGATAATAGTACCAAGTGGATTTCAATGTCTTGAATCAATATTGAGTGTTCATTATACTTGTTGCATGGATAGAACCACTAAAACCACTCAAAAATAAATATGGATTATGGAGATAAAGGTAGTGTATATAGTAAATAATGTGTGACACCATAACTATAATGATGTTCCCATGAAATCAAAGAAGTTTATTAATCAGAAGTATGTATAAAAGGTTGTGAAAAGAGTTTTCGGAAAATTTGGGATGATTTGAATGACATGGTTATCCTAATCTTATAAATAACTATGTTATATTTTTTTGAACCTAATTCCCCAATCATTCATGAAATTACATGATGATATTTTATAATGAAAGGGGATCTTGTTTAATAGATCCATGAAGGGAGACAAAAATAATTTTTAAGGATGGTCTTTTATGAATTATATAGTCATACTAACAGATCTCCCTTGTTTCCCATAAATATTTTTCACTCATATAATTAGATTTACTAATTGATATCTTTATTGAAAAGTATTAAATGATTTGATTTCCCTAACTTATTATTAAGGGCTGTTATGGATATAATTTTTTGAAGGATGTTCGTGATATGGATTACCCTTCAAAACTATAATGTATATTATGTTGTTTATTACTAGTTTGAATATACATTCATTATTATAAAAAGGTGGGGAATGAAATTATGTTTTGATTTAATATGGAGTAAATATAAAATGGGATAAATTTCATGGATACATATAAAGAAGAAGATGGAACCCACAAACAAAGGTGGTAACAATTTTCAAACTCATAAAGGGTAATTGATTGAGTTACAATCAAGGAATTTTACAATATTTTCTTCCTATGGATAAATATTTCCAAGATTCATAATATACAAATAAATCAAATTTATATTTCTTAAATAAAAAATGGATTTTTTTGATAAAAACTAAGATTTATTACATTATTTTACTAACATTTTTTCATGACATTTCATGGTGTTTCAATGTAATTTCTTTAGTGGAGTTTTATGATGATTTAATTACTATTAAATTTAAAATGGAAGATTTTGGTTATCATTCATTTCATGAAGATAAAATCAATTCCAAAATTGTTGTGTTGTTTTAAATTTTTTGACAAAATTAATTTTCAACATATAATAATGAATAATTTAGAATGTATTTCTATGAGTTTTGTAATAAAAATTTATTATTATTTTGTAATATTTTCTATATGATATTGAGTATACTTAAGAATGATATACTTTAAAATAATATTGGTGATAAATTGAATATGGTGGATTAATATTTTACATTATGGGTATCGTAGATCATTCATGGGTAATGAAAATTGGATAAGATCATCATAAATATAAGATGAGGGGATTATTTTTTGGGACAACACATAAAAATATTCTGGAATTAACTATGAGATAACTAGGGTAGGTTATTTAATTTTATCAATAGTAATCAATAATATTTTAGTTTCCATCATATTTGTTTATTTACTAATAGAAGAGATTCTTTAGGAGAACATAAATCTATTCTGTAAGTCATTCAGAGAACATCAAATTCATTAACTATATCTTCAATAACTCTTCAATGATGTAGAATAAAAATGTGTAAGAAGAATGTGATAGATATTTTTACTCCTTATAAGGATTTAACAAGAATCTATTGGAAAAAAAGCTTTCTATAAAGGGATTAAAACATCTCAAAAACAAAAATAAATGACTAGTGAGGTGGCACGGAACTATAAATAGAGTTCAGTAACAAATATAAAGTTTATGAGGAGTTCATGAAACACTAATGAATCCACACATGTATGATTTAATGTTACATATTGTGGTAAAATTTAAAGAGATATTCATATGATATATATTGAAATTGATATATCATATTCCATGTTTAAAAGGATGATAAAGAAGGTGTATTACGAATAAGGATTAGGATTTAAGTATAATTCATAGTTATAATGTTTGGAATATATTATTGATTTTTCATAAGAGTGGATATAATTTATAGGATTGGGAATAAAAAAAATTAGTGAAACCCCATGTTTGAGCAAGTCATGGTGCAATAAATTTGTGCTACTCCATAATTCAAATATTAACAAGTTAATTGAATATATACAATGAATCATCACTCTATAATTTAATTCCTCTCACACAACATTGAAAAAAATATAATGAATAATTTCACCATATGATGAAATAACACAATATCCCTAGATATTGTGATGTGGTAATATATATTTGAGGAATTTCAAGGTTAGTCTCACAACACAACATGTGGACTCAATTATTTGGTATGGGTATTTCTATATGATAAGAATAAATCTTTTAAGAATACAATAATTCTAAACAAAAATAAGTTTTCCACATCATAATAAATCTAGATTTTGAATATGTATTTGTGTTTTTTTAAATTACCATTGCTACACCACAACACACTAAAAATGTTAACAATATATATGAAAAGATAAAATTTTCACATTATAATGAACATGGTCACAACACAAGGGTGGATAGAATATTAAAGATCTCAAGTGGTTTTATGTTATTAATTTTAGATTTAAGATTTATACCTTGATTAAACATATTTTGTATTGACATGATACTAGGTGATGTGACATTGTTTGTACTATGTCATCTAATTTGGTACATAATTATAGATAATATATTCCTTGATTCCATCTTCTCAAAAGATAAATTTTATTTTTATATTAGTATTTCTATGTTATAGTCTTTAAGAATTTTTGGATTTGGGGTTTGATATTTTGGATTTATTGGAGAAACATGATAAGTGTTGTATTTTTGTACATTTATGAGTAACTATTTGGTAACCATGTGATATAGTTCTGTCAACACCAATTCCATTTTTCATGGTTTGAGAAAGTTTTACCTATCTATAGATAATCATAGGAAAATTGTGGTGTGGGTTTGGTTTGAGTGTAGATGTTGCAACATTTATTCCATATGGTTTTTTTAAATACTATTTATTAATTAGTAAATGTCTGCTTCATGTTCAGGGTTATGTAGCTAATGCATGGTTAGTGAACAATTTTTTTAACAGTGCAACTTAACTATGAAACCGATATAGATTACTTAAAGAATAAAACTTATCCCAGTATTATTGTTCATTTATAAGGCATATCTCACTATATTCTCTCATTATCTCAACCTATCACTCTCTTAAAATTCTAATAGTTTCTTTCATGGAATCTTTGAAATTATTTTTTGTTGATGTTTTATCCCTTTGATTAATTTTTTTATATTCAATTTTTTTCTTATCGTCACTCTATATGTCATATTGATCACTATTTACATTCACAAGTAGCCTCTCTTAAGAGCTATGATGGATGAATCTGGTGTTTTGGTTTTATAATTGTGGATGTTTTATATAGATCTATGCTTGTGAGGAATGAATATATTTATTTCCAAACATAATTTTAAAGGAAACAAGGTTTTATACTTTAGCATGATTTTTTTTGTATAAAATGTTTCTTTCTCATGGATTAAAATATTGTTAAGTTATCATTAATTTTGTTTTGTTTATAATATTTATTGATTTGAAATGCAAGATTGTTAATTTTTATTAGTTCACATTGGCTATTCGGAAATGGTTTTAGAGGGGTTTTCTTTACAAAAATATTTATTCGGTTCATTTGTTTGATGAAATGAACAAAACATGGTTTTGAATCGATAATAGTTTTCATGAGTTTAATTAGTTATTATTTTCTTGAGAATTGTTTTTAAATGGTAAGAATAATTTACAAGGTTTTTTAAAAAAACATAGCACACTGGGATCCTTTGGTATGTTGGATTAGAGACATATACCAACCATAGTGACTGTGGAAGAAATATGGTTTATAGTTGTGCTTTTATTATACTATATTATAATTAAATATAATTAGAACTCATATTTCACAATATTAGTTTTACATATGTGTGTTTGAATCATATTCTTGGAGGAAAAAGCCCATTTCTTGTGGGTTTTATTAAAAATTGAAAATTTTCAGGATTGGATTCATCACATGATTAACTATTGAGATTTGAATTCTTTTGATTAATTCCCTATATTTCATCATTCAATTTTATTTCAATATTCATGTGTATTTGATTATGTATTTTTTTGAAGGATACATAATGTTGACTATGATAAATGTTTTTAATTTAAAACCTTAAAAAACAAAAGTTTAATGATAGATCTATTGGTTTTCTCATGATAGAAATTTTATAGATTCATGGTGGAATAATACTTATCATTTTATTCACACCATAAATATTCCTTAGGATGTTTATAAATATTTTTCTTAGGATATAGGTAAAGGTAATGGTGTCATATATCTTAATGAACTCTCTTGGTCGATGTCAATGATATGGTGGGTTTGGATAGTATTGAGAGATACTCACATGAAGATATTTTCTTTTTTTCAATATTATACTTTGTTCATGTTAATTATGTATCCTATATAGTTACCTTCTCTTCAATGTTTTACATAGATCATTTATTGTATCTTGTAATACATGAATCATGACATGTTTTGGGGTGAAATCTTAAAATGTTTCTTTGTGTTAATACATCAGTATTTTTCACCATCCCATGGAGAACGGTATTATGCTTCGGCCCTTGTGGAGGACTAGTATAGTTTATCTATTAGGTTGACCCAGGTTGGTATGTTATAGTATGGTAGCATAGTAAAAAAATTTGAGGGTGGATGGTAAAATAGAGTTTGGACTAACAGATCTCGTATGGTATGTGAGGATGGGTTCCTGACTGGATCACTTTTTTATTTGAACTCATGTTACTAGGGGTGGGTAGGGATTTCTAATTAAAAAAATTAAACTGATTTTGGGTTTAATTATATAAAACTTGTCATATTTTTCTATTTTTTCTATTGAAGATTTAAATCCTTATTTTTTAATGATATAATTTAGATTTTTAAAGAGCATGTTTTCACTTATAGATATATTACTAAGATAGTTATATGTTATACATTATGTTAAATTGGAGATGAAGCCAAAAGGATCTATTTGAATTATATAAAATAACCAGTAGTGAAATTATCAAAGTAAAATCCTTGATTTGATCCTGCTATAGTGGAAACAGTATTTAATATTATTCAATCCTTCGGTAAAATTTGTGGTGGAAACCAGAAACATATGGTGGATCACTATTTGGAGTTTACAAAATAAAATCCTCTAAATATTCCATGGTGATAAAGTAACCCAATAACATGATAAATTTACTGATAAAATAGAAAGTATTTTACAGTTTGTGATGATTGAAAATGACTTTTTTGTTGTATTTCCCACTTATATTGTAGAATACCATGGATGTAAATGTTGGGATTCCATCATGCAAGTTAAATTACACAATGAAATAAATTACAAAACTATGAGGATGTATATAAAAAAATGTTATATACTAAAATGTTACATGTGGTGATGGTTTCTGAGTTTATTATCTATGGTTAGGAGACTTTTCTTGGATTTTTTATGCTACTCCTTTCACCGATTTTGATCATCTACCTCTAGAAATCATATATAAGGACCACCGTAGTGATAGAAGGTTTGAGATGGGAATTTAGATTAATATTTGATAAATTATTATTATCATGTACATTACATCCTTTACCATGGTAGTTGATAAAGCTACTCTATCCAAGGTAGAGTTAACTGGGAAAAAATGACTTATTGGAACTTTTATAAAAACATGGGGTATCCTACGTGTTTCACCTACCCAAAAAAGGAAGTGTTGAAGGGTTTCATAGTTTACATCATGATAAATTATGAGGTATTAATCAATAGAATAATATCTGGTCTTCTACCACTATTTAAGACCTTTCTGTACTGAGACATATTATATAGAAGGTTCCTAATTATTTCATTATCATGGGAAATATGGTCACCTCAAGAGTTTCTACAAAACATTATCCTAGAGAAGTAGTGTTGGATCCACCCTTACCAAAGGATTCCAGGTTCCATCAGATGTAATGAAAGGAAGAAGATAAAATTTTCAGGAAAATGTGGATGAACATGTAGAAAATAAGAATTGGAATGGGATTAAGCTAGAATACTTTATATAGTGTAGTATACACAAGTAGAATTTTGTGTGGGTCAAACTACTATGATCGGAGCAGTGTTTATTTCAAAGTATATATACCAATTTTTTCGATATTGTTTCACCTAATTCAATTATATAATCGATGTTAATATATTTATTAGGAATACAGTAAGATATTATGTCATTCATGAGTGATAATTAAAATCCCTTTAGATGGAGTAAATAATAAGGTTTTAAATTTTCCAAGCACTGAGGCATGGTTTTCAACATTTTTTTCATATTATATTCTCTGGTTGTTGATAATGATATTTTTAATCTCATATTTGGTACAGATTGAATACGTTATTTTAAAGATCATACGTATTAATACCATTTTGTGTTTTGTTTCTATATTTTGATGGGGTTACACCAGAATTTAGGGGTGATTGACATCCTATATTTGAGAGAATGTGGCACATTTTTCTTAAGGATGAAATGATATCTTGATAATTGTCAAATATGTTTTTATTTTTGTTGAATAAAAGTTAATTTTTCCACTTATTACCATTTTTAATGAGTACCATGAGGTCTTTCTTAAGTAATTTTTAGAGTAACCAACGTAGATAGATGATGAGTTTTTTAATGACCTTATTTTAGGAAATAATCTCATATGATAACCATATTTTCATATCAATCTACATTATTTGGATGAAGTAAAATTCTACGTTAAGGATCTTAAGGCCAAACCATTTGTTTATTCATGAATTTCACCTTGGAATTAACTAGATTTATTCTCTAAGAAAGATGATAGACTCTTCCAATATTTTTTATTACCAAAATCAAACTAGGTTTCTGTTTGGAAAAAATATACATTGCATAGGAATAATGATCTATTTGATCTATTTTTGGGTTTTTGATAGTTTTCATATATTTATCTAATATTTTTGTACTATAATTTTATAGTTTTATAGTTGTATATTCTTAACATAGAATTCATGATTAGTTTTAGAGATCATGTGTATCTGGTAATGCCATCTATTCTCACTCATTCTCATGTGGTTCTTATAGACTCAATGAATCATATCATTAATCACTTCGTGGACTCTTTAAATGTAATTTTTCTAGATGATATTTTAGTTAATTACATATTCAATGAAAAACATATGGATCATTGGAATATTTTTCAAAAAACATTGAAATAAAAATATTTGTATAGAAATCTTAAATAATGTTAGTTTTGGACTAATGAAGTGATTTTTCTGGGAAATTACCAACTTTAGTGCGGATTAATAGTGGATTACGAATAAATTTAATAGTTGATGTCATGGGAGTAACCCAAAAATGTGTTTGACGACCTGATATTTCTTGGGTTTCGATGATGAGTATAATCACTTTATTCAAGATTCCTCAAGGCCTGTATATCTCATTATATAGTTGACCCATAAGTTTGTTATGTTATAATGGAGTGAGTATAATCATTGATCACATGATGAATAGAATTTTAAGTTGTATTTAACTCTATTTTTCATTCTTTTGTAATTGGTTTCAGGTTATGATGATTATTGGAAGGCACAAGGTATAGGATAAGGATGCGTTCTAATATAGGGGCAGGTGATGTCATATATATAAATCCAACAACACCCTAGAAGAAAAATGTTCTTATATAATAACATGAGATGGATGTAGTGATACATTCACTCAAAATATGGATCCATTATCACTTTATAGAGTGTTTTACTATATATTTATATTGAAGTACACAAATGTTTATTTTTAACTAGATGTATCCAAACCTATGACAGTGATGCTAGGTTGAGTACCTTTAATATTATTATTTTGATACCATATACACACCTAGAAATTAAATTGTTTTCCTCATTCACTAGAAAGGATGATTCAAATATAAATCTTGAAGAAATTAGTGGAAGAATGTTCATTGATGAGTTTATTTTAAAGTATATTTCTGGATATGGAAGACATGGATGAGAATTTTTCATAGATTTTGTGAACTACAGATCTTCATTCAATGATATGATTCATATTGGGAAAGTCATAAGTCCTGATTGTTAGAATATTGTTAAAATCTCTAATGTTAGGGAGTTCACATGTTTTTGCTATTGGTCACTAAATGAGGTTTTTTTAGGAATATTGTTCATTTTGATATAATTGGGGAAGGATTGGTCAAGTTGTTCCACACACTGTTGAATTAACATGATGTATCATGATTTGGGATGTCAGTATTGATGGATGGGAATAATGTGGTATATCAAAAAAATAATATCTTGATTACTTCCCAATCCAAATATTATGGTGGATAATAATAGATCTTCTAATTTGTTGTAGCATTTAACTATTCTATAAGTATCGTGGGATGAAATATACATGGGAATTGTAGTTGGTTTACCATAGAATTCTTGCTAAATATATTTTATTTGGGGGATTATTTATTAAATAGAAAATTAAATAATTTACTTCATATTAAGTAAAAAAAGGTTGAAGAACTTGATTTCATGTATGTTCAAGGGTTTGTGACTCTCCATAGAGTACCTTATAGAGTTGTTTACAACAGAAAACTAAGATTTATATATCAATTTTACATTGGTTTAAAAAATATAAATGTTTACCCAATTGATGTAATATATGGAAGATCACACCAAGACTATTGGAAATACTAAGAAAGGTAAAGGCAATGTCATGGGTTCCCTCAAATGATTAGTTATTTTTTTTGGTATTGAGGTGCAATAAGGTGGTTGACCAAGGTCGCCTCTCAAATGAGGAAGTGAATTTGACAGCATATTAAATGTATTTTATAAATTACATAAAAGGGAATAATAATTCTACTTTAATGAATGGGGGGGTTTACCATTCATAAAACTAGAATATGTTTTCTGGAAGAATATTGTATAAACTTTTTGCTTTTATTTTTGAAATGAAGTTTGATTAAAAAGACACAACAAGAATATGTTTTTTAGACAATATTTAAAAGGTGTAATAGATCTAACTCCAACTATTAATTTAATAATTAATCATTATCATTTAAATTAATATAAAATTAATTATTATCCCCTAATTTTTTTACCCCCAAACCATATGAGAATTAACTTTACCACAGATATGAAGAGAATTAAACCCTAGGCTATCTTTGGAACATGTAATATCAACACCCTCCGTTGATTGATGGTATAAGGATAGATTATGTTCAGTGGTAAATTAAGGCACATATCCATTCTGGAAAATGAATATGATTTTATCTTAGGTATTATATTCAAACTCAACAAATTTATACTTTGTGGTCTTGTTTTACCAATTAAGTTGGCGCTCTCACAATTTACACAATAATCGACCTCACGTGTTTTTTGTTAATTGTTCAATATCTTGATTAGTTGATTATAATTTAAAAAATAAATTCATAGATCATATTATTTGAATTATAGTATCTCAATTATTCAAAAAAATTAAATTAAGAGGGTAGAAGATAGATCGATTACAAAGATACATACTCTTCCATGAGCGGTGTGGTCATCGTGGAGACATTTTTCTTGACCCAAGGATTGAAAGGGTAGAACCCAATAATGTCTCAAATCATGATTCCAACCCAAATTGGATGAGTAAATAAGAATATAATTTAAAAAAAGATAAAAGAGAATAAATAAAAGAATAACAAATATGTTTATTACACAAATAAAAATATTACAACATGAAGAAGAGAAGATCGCTATGATGAGGGGATATTTGCTTCAAGAGATACCACTCTTAAAATTGTTGTAGAATTTGTGGAAAAATAATTATACTATTAATTAAATCTCCTAATACACTTCTAAACCCTTACAAATGATAAAAATACATATTTATAGAGTGGAGGGGAGGCTACGTTAAAAGTTGTTTCAAGTGTGAATGCAAAGATTCTACGAAATATTTTAATACCGCATTCACCATCTTCTTTACCACCAAAATTCGTGAATTATCTGTCTGTCCTGTAAAATAATATTTTTAAAATTGTTTTTCAGATCCCCTATCAAAATTTGGGCTCAATCCATGCATGTTTGCAGAAGATATGGCCCAAACACTAAAGTGATGTCCAATCTCGCGTGTCCATCCCACCATTGAATTAATGGCCTATTTACTCCATCCAAATGCACTCATTAGATCTAGTGTCCTGAATAAAACTTTTATAACTTTACGTGAGTAACATTTTTGTAAAATTCTAATTTCAAATAATTCATATTAAAATATTTATGTGCGAAATACTACAGTTCATTTTATAAGGGTAAAATAGTAATTTTCATCAAATTTTTAAATGAATGATCGAATCCAAAATAATTCATAAATATACATATTTAGCACAATGTGATTAAATTATGTCATTTAATATCAAAAAAATATTCAACAAATTAATGTTTTATCAACTCCCCCACACTTACCCTTTCGCACTCTTGGACAAAATCTCAGATCAAGTAAACATCAATATCAAATCAAAACAAATTTTAAAGCACATATCCTTGTGGTCCAACAATTACACCCCGATAAAAAAAGATATCATGCCTCATAAAAAACCATTATTTCATGTTCTCCATTTATATCATTAAATATATTTGCACTTCATTTATCCTCCCATGCATAAAACAATTACCTCACTTGAATTTTCTCTTATCACACAAATGTCAATTTTTTTAACTATGTCTTTCTCATCCAAACTCATACAAGGGTCACCATAGGATTGATAAATTCCTACATTGCCAATTGATGTGAGTCAAGGAGATATGTTTATCTTGAGTACTTTATAGGATTGTTCGGTGGCTTTCGGTTGGTAGGATTTAGATGTGACAAAATTTGAGGCTGAATGAGGGGGGATTGACTCTTTTTGAAGCAAAATTGAATTAATCTAATTTTCACTGAAATATGGTATACTCCTCAACCCCCATAGAATCAATTAATATTTATCATCATAAAAAATTAATAAATTTTCATACCATTGAACATTTCAGCAGAAAAAATTTCAATCTTATCAAACAAGATTTTCTTGAAAGTTTCAAATAGGCACAATTTTCTACCTTTATAAGAAGCTCCATGAAGGAACAAAATCCCACATAATGATTTTTTTCATCAGAAAACATATCTTTTTAGAATTTAATTTTCCACCAGAAGTATCACATAATGTTTTACAATAAAAAAAGACAACCCCCCCATACACACACTTAAGTTCAACTAGATCAAGCAATTTCACATCAAGAGTTGTTTGGATAGGGAAATTGGATTTTAATGTGGATAACCTAACTAGTTGTTCATATAATCTATTGGCCACAAGGATTAAATGTTCAAGTATTCCATTATAAAAATTATTCTTTGAAATAGGGACTTTAATACCAATCAAATGCCTCAATAAATTAAACATAAGTACCTCAAACCCTCATGTTTTGACAGGAATAAATCAAAATCTTGTTAAATCAAGCATGATTTTATTCTCTCACGAATTGAGGTAAATATAAATAATATGAAAACAATGGATCATAAGCATCATAGGAAAGTTATTTTAACTAAAAAGAAAATGAGATATGGCATGGAATTCAAAATTTAGAGTACCTTTCATGAAATTACTAGATATTTGAACTTCAAACAAAGTCCTTTTCATCATTCATTTAAGTTTAGTTTCATGGGATAAATTAACTCACTTGTTGATATGGATTTACAAAATAGTGATTAGAATCATTTCAGCTCATAAGTTTCATAAACACACAAAAAAATTGAAAATTAAACATACAAAATTTGAAAAACACACATTGTTTTTTGGAAAATCATTGAAAATCTGGAAAATAGTTGAAATTACTAAACTAGACGTTTCCCTATCCCACAATTAAAATATTTCATATTCCTAAAAGTAATCCCATGAGATGATATTTACACATGAAATGTATAATTTTAAATAGTACAAAGAATAAAAATGTGAAAGGGTCAGGAATAGCCTGATATGCTCAAGTGATGATGGGGTCATGTAGTGAGATGAAATCTACTTCATCAATATGAAGTCCCTCAGTGAATTTCTTCAAATGAATCCCATTGATTGTAAATCCCTTTATTGTGTCCTCTTTTGTGATCTCCACTACACCATAAGGAAAAATATTAGTCATAACATAAGGATCTTACCATCTAAAACGCAACATACTAGGAATTAGCTTCAATTGTGAACTGTAGAGAAAGTCTTTCTCTCCAACATGAAACTCTCTTTGTTGAATCATTCTATCAAGAGATGCTTTTGATCTTTCCATGTAGTTCCTTGAGTTATCATATGAAAGAAATCGAATCTCCACATGCTCTTGAATTTTCAACTTCCATTGGATTCCATCTTGTGCCAAATCCATGATGAATTTCTTTATAGCCCAATAAGCCTGATGCTCAACATCCACGATGAGATGAAATGCTTTCCCAAAAACAATCTGAAATGTGGAAATGTGAATGTGTGTCTTGTATGATATCCTATAATCCCACAATGAATCATCCAAGAACTTTCTCCAATCCTTTATTTTTGTATGCATGGTTTTCTCCAAAACTTGTTTCCACTCACGATTTGAAACCTAAAACTGGCCATTTTTTAAGGGTGGTATAGTGTTGATGTTTTGTGTGTTACCCCGTACATATGAAGAAGATATGAAAAATTATGATTGTAGAAGTTTGTCCCTTTGTCACTGATGGTGGCCTTCGGTACTCCAAACCTGCAAAAAATATGTGCTTCGACAAAGTCCTGAACAACATGAGAATCATCAGTCCCAGTGGCCTTATTCTCCACCCATTTTCTCACATAATCAACTACAACCAAAATATATAGGAAACTAAATGAACTAAGAAAAGGACCCATAAAATCAATTCCCCATACATCAAAAACCTCACAAACAAATATGGATTATTGGAGAATATCATGTCTCCTAGAAATATTACCATTGTGTTGGCAATGTGAGCACGACTTAAAAAACACATGGGCATCATGGAATAAACTATTCCAATACAATCCTGAGTCCAAAATATTCACAGCTATCCGTTGGGGTCCAAATTGTCCACAACAAGTATGTTTATGATAGAATTACAGAATAGACTCAAACCCATGATCAGGAAGACACCTCATAATTACTTGTTCAATACACATGTGCCATATGTACGAATCAACCCACACATAAAACCAAGAATCACTCATTAATTTTTGGACATGATGATTCATTAAATTTGTTGGAATTTCATAGGCCAGAAGGTAGTTTACTAAATTAGCAAACCAAGGATGCATACATTAGATGGAATAAAGATGATCATCAGAGAAAGTATCTTGAAGTGGTACCTTGTCTATGGTTTCAACCTCTAGTGCGTGAGTAACCCTACTCATGTGGTCCACTAGTAGGTTTTCTGACCTATTCTTGTCTTTTATCTCAATATCAAATTCTGGAAGAAGGATCATCCATCGGATAAGTCTCGGCTTTAAATCTGGCTTCTTCAAAAGGTACCTGAGAGAAACATGGTCAGAAAAAACAACTACATTAGAGCCCAATAAATATGAATGAAATTTATCTAAATAAAATATGACAGAAAGAAACTATTTTTCCATTTTTGTGTAGTGTGATTGGGCTGAATCCAATGTCCTCGATGAATAGGAAATCACATGTGAACGTCATTCCACCCTCTATGATAAGACAACTCCAACTACAAATTTGGATGAGTCACACGTAAGCTCAAAAGTAATGTCCCATTGTGGGGGTTGTATGATCGGTGGAGTGGTCATACACTTCTTCAGCTCTTCAATTGATACCCTGCATGAATCATCAAACACAAAATTAGAATCATTTTGAAGTAATCACGACAAAGGAAGAGAAATATTATAAAATCCTTAATGAAGCGCCAATAAAATCCTACATTCCCTATGAATTATCTAACATCACACACACATGAAGGATGGGGTTGGGAAGAAATAATATCTACCTTAGATCTATCAACCTCTTTCCCATGTTTTGACATGACATTCCTTAATACAATTCCATTCTCTACCATGGAACAACACTTTTCAATGTTCAAGACCAGATTCTTCTCAACACAAAAATTCAAAACCATTCCCAAAATAGAGATACAATAATCAAATGAAGACCCATACACTATAAAATCATCCATGAATACCTCTATGAAGATCTTAATAAAATCAGAAAAAATAGTCACCATGCATCTCTAGAAGGTACCTGGGGAGTTTCAATGTCTAAATGAAATCTTTTGGTAGCCAAATGTACCAAAGGGATAGGTGAATGTTGTCTTCTCCCGATCATCCATAGAAATATGAACCTAAAAATAGATATAAAATCCATCCAAGAAACAATATTTTGTTTTCCCAACTAGTCTCTCAAGCATCTAATTAATAAATGGGATGGGGAAATGGTCCTTGCAAGTGGACTGATTTGGTTTCCTATAATCAATACACACACGGCAACTATTTTGTACCCTCATCGGAACTAACTCCTCTTTATCATTTTTAACAACTATAACACTAATTTTCTTAGAGAAAACACAAATAGGACTCACCCATAGGGAATCTGAAATAGGATACATTATACCTTCTTAGACCAATTTTAAACCACTTTTTTAACACCCGAAAAAAGTGTTGGATTGAGTCTCCTTTATAGGGGGATAATTGGGTTTTCCCCATCCTCCAAAAGAATCCTATGCATGAAAATGGAGGGGATAATACCTGATATGTCACCCAAGGTCCACCCAATTTCCCTAATGATCTCTCTCAAAAGGTTCAAAAGTTTTTCTTCATGTTCAAAAGGGAGATTGTATGAAATTATAACAGGTAATTTATCACCACTTAAGAAATATGAGTATTTTAGATTTGGTGGTAATGTCTTGAGTTCCAATGTAGGGTGATGAAGTAAGGATGGAGAAATTAAAGGAACTGAAATATGTGCACAATGAAAATTAGTATAGGAATATACATCATTGAAATCAGAGAATTAATCATCAAATTTATTAGCTTTCTCCAAAACCCTTTCATAACTAAATTAAACAGGATAAAAATAAAAATATGAATCCATTTCAAAATCAAATATAAGAGAGTATTTTTCATTCCAAATAGGTGTGGAAGTACACTTAGACATAAAAATAGAACTAATGCTCATGATCTCCATAATCATAGGACAATAAAATTTTATGGGGTTTTTATTTGGTGGTTCAAAATAGGAGATATCAAATGAAGAATGGACTTCTGATGGTTACTTCATGGAGTCCATAACATTAAATATCACAACTTCATCTCCATACTCCCTGGAAAGTGTACCCTCCTTGAAATTTATGAAACTTGTTATAGTTTTGAGGAAGGTTATACCTAAGATAACGAGAGAATGTGATATTACCTGATCATTTTCTATGTTAAGCACATAGAAATTGGATGGAAAGATCCTGTATCTTTCCTGGAAAAGTACATCATCAAGGACTCCTACTGGATATGTTCTAGCTCTATTTTCCAAATGCACCACTAATCTCATCGGCTTCAACTCACCAACCTATAAAGAAGAGAGTATAGAGTGATGAATCACATTTATATAAGCTCCTAAATCACAAAGATAATTAGAAAAGTGTAACTCCCCTATGGTTCATGGTATAGTGAATTTCTTGGGATCGTTTCAATTTTTTGGCATTACTAGAGTTGGTGTAATGTGTTTTGAAAAAATCCTTCCAAGATTTCTCCTCTCATTTCCATTGATCCCTTTTCTATTGGTACAATGTTCATTTAATAATTTCACATACCTTGGGAGTTTTTTGATAGCTTCATGTAAAGAAATGTTGATCTCCACACGCATGAAGGTATCAAAAACAACTATTTTAATCGTCTATTAAACCATATTTTTGTTATTGACAACTCTATTTGGAAATATTAAGGGTTTAGGAAGGATATCATATATCTTTTTCTTACCTTTATATTTCTCCTAGGGTTGCTCATCAGCTGGTTTTGAATAGGTCTTCTCTAGAGTTGAGGTGAATCCCTGAGGAATGATAGGTGAAGATGTATTAGCAGTTTTCTTCCCACTTCTCAATGTGATGGAACTAAAATTCCCTTTGGGATTAAGAGTAGTTTGGGAAGGTAGATTTCTAGAATTCTTGCATATCAATTCATGGAGAGCGGTGGAAATCGGGCTCATTTCAGTCTTAACCTCCCTCAGCTCCGAAACAAGACTCTTTAGCTCATTCTATTGATTAAGAACAATATTCTTCAAAGCATCATCATTTTTAGAATCTATATTTGGTTTAGATCTCCCTTGATGATTAATTTTTGATTATTTATCTTCAAATCTCCTTTGGGGTTACTGTAAACCCTGTTGGTAGGGTGGAGGCTGCTGGAGATTTTGTTGAAAAGGGGACCATTTTTTATGTCCAGAGCCATACCTCATGTATGATTGATCCTTCTACCCTTGGTTGTATGTTGAAGAAAAGTAATCAAGATTCCTTTGGGGATATGGTTGTTTCCGCTGCAGATATATACTCCTAGGAAACACTACTGCAATATCTTTGGTTTCTTGCTGTTGGGGGGAAACAGTCAGTTCGGTGTCTTGTCTTAGTGAAAATGCCACAAGGCCTTGAAAGAGTGGGTTGGGATATCTATTGAGAAAAATAAATATGCCTCAATGTATTTGTATATTATTCTAACTTGGTATCAATCAAATTACTCTCAAGAGAATAAGGACATACATGATGTACTCCCCTTAAATGTGGTGTACCACGATCGCCAAATTATGGGGTGTTTTGTGCCATCTTTTCTATTAATTCACAAGTTGCCACTAGTCTCTTGTCCACTAATGCTTCTCCATCCATGACATCCACCGTGCTTCTCTCCATAGGTGTGATACCTTCATAAAAGAATTGTCTGAGGATTTTCTCATTAATTTGGTGATGTGGGAAACTTGCACACAACTTCTTGAATGTCTCCCAGTACTCATACATCGACTCTCCTTATTATTTCTTGATCCCATATATCTATTTTTGAATGGATGTGGTCTTGATTCTGGAAACAATCTTTGCATGAAATGATGTTTCAAATAATTCCAACATGTTACATCTTCAGGTTGTAAATAATATATCCAATCCTTTGTTGCTCCATCAAATGAAAATGGTAATGCTCTTAGTTTGATTTTATATTCAGAAACATTCTTTGGTTTTAAGGTTTAGAAAACCACATTAAATTATTTAAAATCTTTATTTTCATCATCACCAGATAATCCATGAAACTTTGGAATAAGATGAATTAACCCATATTTTAATTCAAAGTCCGATTTGAGATTTGGGTATGCAATGAAATTAGGTTGATAGTTAATGTCTGATGCATCCAACTCACACATAGTTTTATTATGTTAATTTCCATTATTTTCATGAAATGGTTATTCTATTATGGTTGAATTTGAATTGATTACAATTTCAATGTTCTGGTAGTGGATGAATTCACCAACAGGATGAATGTTGAAACTTCTCGTAGACTGAGAATGTATTTTTTTGAACCCTAAGGCTACGTTCAATATCAGTGTCATGAAATAAATGATTATAAGGATTATATCATGTCATAAAACATATAAAAATAAAATTAAGTAATTTTTAACATAATAAAAATGAAAATTTTGAGTTGATGGTCCAAAAATAAAAAGAATAAAATAAAAGTATATGAAAAAATTCAGATTGGGTAAAGAAGGAAGGAAGAAGGGAAGAAGAGAATAAAATGTAAAATAAAATAAATTACTCTAAATGGATGAAATATTTACTTGCCTACCTATAAATGGAACCAATTTTAAAAGTTCTTTCATGTGTTCCCTCAAATCATTGGTGATTTGTTGTGTACTTAGGTACAGTAGCGTGGTTGACCAAGGTCTTCTCTCAAAGGAGGTAGTAAATTTGACAACTTATTAAAGGTATTTTAAAAATAAAATAAAATATAATAATAACACTACTTGAAAGGATTTGGGTAAGTTTTACAATTCATAAAACTCGAAGAAGTTTTCTGAAAGAATATTGTATAATATTTTTTTTTTGAAATTATGTTCGATTAAAAAGAAAAAATAAGAAGACGTTTTCTAGACAATATTTAAAAGACGTAATCAATCTAACTCTACCTATTAATTTACTAATTAATAATTATCATTTAAATTAATATCCAATAAATTATGATCCCATAATTTGTTAACCCCCAAACCCTATGAGAAATATCATTACCACTAATATGAAGAGAATTAAACCCTAGGCTATCTTTAGAACATCCAATCGCATCACCCTACTTTGATTGAAGTTCTAAGGATAGCATATGGTCATTGTTAAATTTAGGAACATATCCATTCTATAAAATTGGGATGAATTGATCTTAGATATTATATTTTAACTCTAAAAATGTATCTCAGATGGTTTTTTTACCCATTAAGTTTGTGCTCTAACAATTTTCGCAATACTCTACCTCGCGTGTTTTTGTGTTAATTGTTCAATTGCGTGCTTAGTTTCTTATAATTTAATAACTCAATTCAAGGATAGTATTAAGTGAATTATATTACCTCAATTATTCATAATTATTAAATTAATATGGTAGAATATATATCGATCACTAAGAGAACTACTCTTCCATGGACGGTGTGGTCATCATGGAGACGTTTTGCATGAGCTAAGGATTGAAAGGGAAGAACCCAATCTAGTCTCCAATAACGATTATAACCCAAATAGGATGTTTAATTAAGAATATAATTGAATAAAATAGAATAAAAGTTAGGAAATAATTGATTAACATTGAATTTTATTACAAAAATAAAAAAGATACAACATGAAGAAGAGAAGAAAGCTTTGATGAGGGGATTCTTTCTTCAAGAGCTTCTCCTCTTAAAATGGTTGGAGAATTTGGGTGAAACCAATATTATTCTACCTTAAATATCCAAATTCACGTTCCAACCCTTAAAATTGAGAAAAATACATATTTATAGAGTGGAGAAGAGGCTAGGTTAAAAGTTGGTTTAATTGTGAATGAGAAGATTCTTGAAAATATTTTAATCCCACTGTCAAAGCCTTCATGACCACCATAACTAATGAATTATCTGTTCTTAATAAATTTTAATATGTTTAAAATTGGGTTTTAGATCCCCTCTCAAAATTTTGGCTCAATCCATGCACAGGTGTATAGGATATGGCCCAAACACTAAAGTGATGTCCAATATCACGGGTCTAGCCCACCATTGAATTAATGGCCCATTTACTCCATCCAAATGAACTCTTTTTCTCCAGTGTCCTTAATTGAAGTTGTATAAAATTAAACTAGGAAATAATTTGAAAAATATTAAGTTCAAATAAGTTTTATTAAAATATTTATGTGTCAAATACTACAGTGTATGTAAAAAGCGTAAAACTAGAATTTTCATCAAATTTTTAAATGAATGATCTAATCCCAAATATTTCATAAATGAACACATTTAGCACAATTTGAGGAAATTATGTCATTTATTGCCATAGAATATTCAAAAATCTAGTGTTTTATTATAAATCCATTCCAATTTTTTTGGAAATGCTTCTGACATGTGTGTTTCACTAGGGTGGTTTTTGGGAATAGAATTTTCCCTTGGTTTAGTTCACTAATAACAAAAATCGTCAATATTTTATTCAAATGGATCCTTTTTTAGGAATTATTTAAGTTAACACGTATATCTCCTTTAATTTAGGAATATTTGTGAGAGCTAACTATTATTGGACTATGACTTTTTAAAGAATAATAGAAATGGTACAGTTGACATAAATAACCTTAGTGAAAACATGTAGTCAGTAGAAATCAAATTCATACTTTTATTGTTTTCTATTGAAGTTTGAGGTTGGTGATTGGGATTTTATCACATTTTTGGCTCATATTAAGAATAATCCCTTGGGAAATAATGTTAATTTGGCACTAAGGTTCATTAAACCATTTTAGATCATTGAACATCATAGAATGTTAAAATATCAGTTGGACTTACTTTATCTTTTTATATCGATTCATGACATGTTATATGTTTCTAAATTGATGAAATATCATCCAAAACCTTCTATTATGATAGAATGTGAAAACATTGATCTTGAGTATAATACCTTAGTGATTGAGTAACTAGTTATGACTTTATATTGACTAAATAAGGTACTTTATAGTAAAATGATATCCATAGTTTGTGTAAAATGGTCGTGTTAATTGAAAATACATTAGATGTTAGATACTAAAAAATTTATGATGTGATAGTTCCCTTTATATCATTATGAGGCTAGGATCATGAGTTCTCATTGGGGATAGAAAGTTTCATGTTGGGGAGTGTTGGGACATCCTTCATGACATAGGTATGATTTATTTTGTTCTTATTTTTCTATCATATGGTTAAGTATTTTGGGAGTCATGTGTTATAATTTTTTAATTTTTGGGTAAATAGGATAGGCACATGGTCAATGCATAGTTTGTAGTAATTGTATCGAAATCATGTTATTTGGATCTATCAACTCGAGTGATATTTTTTATGGATTAAAATAGTTTTAAAAAAAATTAATGATTTCCTAGAACACCGTTCAGATTGTAGGGTTTAGTTCTAAAGGATATTAAACAGATTACAGACAATTTTTATAACCATGTGGTTATTATCTTGTAATATCATTCTTCATTTTGAAGGAGTAGTATCTACCACATGTTTAGCACATGATTTTTATAATCTTATGGTGTAACTATATAGTACATATGAATTTATTAAAGTTATAATATTATTGTAATAAACATGGTTGTTTTAAAACAAAATCTATCCTAAATATCTCATTATCACAACCCATCAATTCCTTATCATTCTTGGTGTTTCTACTATTATTCTCCTTGAAATTTTCTCAAATTCTTGGTGGGTCTCTTTGAGGTATGTTACAATTTTAACTTGTTTTCTTCTCCGCGTTATTGATCTCTTCTCAATCCCTCTTCTCATTGAAGTCGTAGGTCTCTTAGTGTCTATGATGGCCATATCTATAGGTTTTTATTACATCATTTTTTTATTTTTCATATGTATCCTAGAATTTGAGGACTATATCTCTTCATTTACAATATTTGTATTGGAAGGATACAAGGATTTACCCAATGTCGATGTAGGTGTCTCTATTTAACGGTTCATTATTATTCCATACCATATTTTCCTTATTTCATTACGTTTGTTTAGATTCTGAAAATCATTTATTGTAAATATATAAGGGTGATTTTTTATAAATGCACCAATTTGGCATGTAAAATGGTTTTAAATTTAATTTCTATTAAAGACAATATTAATCGAATTATGTGTTTGATGAAATTTCTCAAAGATGGTTTTTAATTTAATATGGTTTTTATAGCATGGGTGTGGTAATTTATTCCGTGGGGAAATATTTTATAAAATGATTAGCATTGTTAACTTGATTATTTTGAGAATAAATAGCACAATGGAAAACATTGGTTCACTGAAGGATTGAAATATAAAAACCTTATTCTTTATGGAATCACTAGGAGTTATGGCTATACCACTCATATATTTTTGAATGGCATGATATCATTAAGATTCACATTGACATTCCTCAGTATTTCTTATGTGTCTTGGTTTCATATTCTCATATATTTAAGCCCATTTTTATTGGTTTTATTCATTTTGGGTATTTTTCTTACTTTGACTTCTCATAAAACTATATATTGAGATATGAAAGCTTTTTAAATGACCCCTCTACCATATAATTAATCTTAATTTCCATATTTTTGTGAATTTTATTAGAGAGAATTTCAACGGAAAATCTAATGATATTTTATGTGATTTTTTTTCAAATTAAAATATTTATAAAATCATGTTTCTCTTTGCATTGTGGGGATAAGAGGTTCTTATAGAAATGTATTGTATAGATTCATTATGGTATCATACTGGATATTTACCTAACATGCTAAACATCCAATGGTCTATATATATACTTTGTTTTATAATATATGGATAATGAGAAGGGTTCCCTGTATCTTGATGACATCACTTCATTAAATCCAATCCCATGGTTGGTTTGGATGGTGGTGATAGATCATTACAAGGAAAAATGGTATTTTTTTATCAAGATTTAATTTTTTGATTTTTAGTTATGAATAATGGCTATACAACATTTATTATATGGTTAACTTTGATTTTTTATCTTTTTTTATTGATGAGAAATGTTGTGTTTTCAGGGTGAATGCTTTCCCATGGTTATGTTTTTTGATATCAAGACACTTATCACTGACTAGTGGTGGCTAGGAAAATTCTATAAACCTTATAGGGGGCCATATTGGGTTATATTCTTGGCTTGACCTGATTTGGTTTGTTATATATTATCTTTCATCTAGGTAAGAAACAAGGACATAAATTGGTACACACCAATAATATACTTGAAAATATTTCATAAGGTTATAATAGATAAAACACATTGAGAATGATGTGGCTATACGTGACTCATGGATTTAAAATTATAATAAATAGAGATATAGATATATGTGACATCTCCATAAAAGGTTAGAGGACCAATCAAGGATTTTTTTAACCACGTAGTGTGCGCATTAATCAGTATAGGTGGGATTTTGTCAATTTTTTTACCATTTTATCCCTTTCTATTAACCTATTAACTTCTTAAGATGAATGTATATCTTGTTATATTATCAAAAATATTATTTTTAATGAAAAAAACAAAAAAAAAAAGAGGCACAATAGATTTATAAGGTTTAACTTTTAAAATGAAACGCTAATCCTTGGTAAAATTTGGGAAAAACCAAAATCACCTAACACACCAGTATCAGATCATGATCTATAAATGAGAAAGGATTATCCAAAACTCATTTTACATGTCTTCTTATATTTTATATTTCATCTCTTACTTTAACAATATCTTTCATGGTTCTTATACTTCTGCCTAATAGTGAGAAAATAATATATGGTCAAAAAATGTGATTTTTTAATATATTCTAAATCTTGTCATTGATGTGTTGTATTTCCTTCTACATATTCTCCTACATGAACAATTAAATTCAAATACCTCTTAAAATTTTTATTTATTTTATTTCATATAAACATTATTCTTTTTAACTAATGAATAATAGATATACTACTCCTTGTTCTTTTCTCTTACACTATTGGAAATACTTCTTCTGCATATATTAAAATAAAATTTTACAAAACATCTCACACATCCCACCAATTCAATAATATTGGTCATCAAAAAATTTATCAAAATAGAATCTCTTTTTTTCTATCCTCCAATGCACAGCCACAACACTACTTCTATCTTTGAAAACTTTGACACATAGATTTTGGAAATGATATTTAGTATCATATTCTCTTTGTTTCTATAAATATTATAAATGGTTTCTTAGATGATATCCAATATAATACATGAAAAAAATTATTTATATTATATTATATTCTTATTTAATGTCACATAGAAAAAAAATCATTATCATGTTCAAATTATAATTTGAAATTCAATTATTCACCTTAAACATCCTTCTAAAAATTCTCAACTTTTTCTTCATTTTATAGATCAATTAGATCATATCATATCACTTAGTCACCATTTATGAATTAAAATACCATAAATATTTATTATGAATGTATATTGATCCATCAACAACCCCATGAATTATATCCACATCAAATATACAACTATAACAAAAAACATGAACTTTAGTCATCTAAGGTGCTATACCCAATTCTAGTCAAACTGTACTGAACCACATAGAAACCCACTCCAAATATTCAAAACATATGTCATGTATTTTGAATTTGGTATCGTTATATCAAACATCATATAACTTCTTCAAATTAATACGAAGATTACTTCAAAATTAGAGCACCTTGTATACTCCACACAACATTTCATAAGGAAAAAAATAACTCATACCATGACATCCCTTATGCTTTTTACATCCTTGAATTTCACTTGAAGAAACTAATAATTACTTGATATTCAAAATACATATCAAAAAACAGACCAATATTATCCCTCTTCAAGGTCTACACAATTTGGTTTCTCACAAAAACTCTTCTTCCATATAAAACTGTGGCTAGTTCTCTATCAAGTTCATAATTTCCATTTCTCATAAGTAAACCACTCATAAAAAATAATCTAAAAACAATTATTTTATATATATACCTCAATTTTTCATATTTTTTACAAATACCAAAGTATAATTTCATTAAACATGTCACTTCATTATTTACTTATATGCTATATAGAGGCTCGTCAAAATCCCACATGGCCTTCGTACATGGTGGATCTACCATGCCAACCTACATGGTAGCTATGAATTAATCCTTCATGCCAATGATAATCCATGTTTCCCTATATTATAAATGATTCCACCCATGGATTAATCTTCTTGAAGTTTTGTTTCTATCTCTATTTGATGTCATTGATGCTCAGGTGCATTTTTTCCTTGAGTTAGATATAATTTATTGTATTATCCCTTCAAAATTCTGTTCTAAAATATTAGGTAAGTAATGCCCAATTGTGAAGAACCAGCTTCCACACTTCTTCACCATCTATTTAAATTTTCCCATATCATGAATCATCATTTAAGTAATTAATAATTAAAATCATATTCTTTAAAATTATAATAATATGTTTGGAAGTTCTCAAAATTATATTTTCAAAGAGAGATAGAATTTATGATTAAAAATTTTCCTTGGGAATAAAAGTCTTCAAACACATTTTTCATTCAATGAAAGTTGATATTTAAAAATTCAAATGTAAAATAGTATCCTTTTTATATAAGAAATAACAATAAAATTCAAAATAACTTCCAAAAATATGTTCTTCATATAATGTTTGGCCTCTCAAACCTACTTCAAAACACCTCTTATTCACTAAAATCGTTTTTCATCAACATATTGACATTAAGATCTATTGATAAATCATTATCACTATAAATAAATACAATGTGTACAATGTGGGTTTAAAATACCACTTTTATAGGTAATATTAGATAAATTGATTTGTTAACTTGTGAAAATCCTTTTCTATAAGATTCACCTTTCATTCACTCTTCAATTATCACGAACTATTCATTTTGTATTGTCTCTCTAAAAAATTTACTAAAAGAAATTATTTAGAGAGTATGGTATTAATTCATACTTTATAAGTACAATATAAACAATTCACTCTACGTCTTAATGATCCATGCTCAGTATAGAAAACTAAAGGGCTTTTTGGAAATAATTTTATACATTATTTAAATAATATTCTATCGACTAAAAGAATACACTCATCACCATTTTCATATGTTTCCCAATTATTTTTAGAATAATAAAATTAAATAATAATTATTATAATAATGATTCCCATGAAATATATCAACTTGAATTCCTTCACTAACATTAACACACATGTCAAGAATATTAATATATTATAGTTTTAGGAATTATACTTTGGAAAAAAATCATGACTCTAATTTAACATTTCTCATTTATTTAATTTATTAAATGTCAATTTATCCCCTTAATATGAGGACATTTTTTTGTTAATAAGGTGTAGAGAATAATAAATCATACATTTTCAATGAATTATTTTCATGTTTTTCATAGAATTTGTAACTTCCATGATAAATATGTTATCAATATTTATCAATAATTATTTACATTTTTCACCCACATGGAGAGTCTTCTCATAATATTTTTTATGTTTTTTCATTTCTATAGATATATTTTTAAATATATAATGTAAAGAATATACAAAAATCTATTTTTCAAACATATTTTCCAGGTTTTAAAACACACTTAAAATTCATAAAATATGATATTGGTGTCATATTTACTTTTGAATACCAATTGAGAGAACAATATTGGATAATAATATGTACTTTTAGTTATCCGATTTTTTGGCCTCTTACACATTGTAATGTTATCCCTTAAGGAATGTTATTTTCTTTCAATTCACTACACTATACACCCAAATACAGCACACAAAGCTAAGGGAATAATTTGAAACTTCTTAATAAAAAATTTCAACAACATGGTTCAGAGGATTTTCTTATCCATGATACACTATTATTCATGCTTCCAAATATATTTTTGATATATTAGTTTTACTTATACAACTATAAATTTATTCGAAAATTAGCATTTTCTTAAATACATATCCTATATTTAGAGGTTAGAAAAAAGGCATCGCCAAGTGTATCCTTCAATATCTTTATGAATTCATTTTTTATGGAAACCATGTTGAAAAAAATTAACATTATAACTATCCTTATTACACCTCCCGCACTTTTCTTTTCAGACTTCAGTGTTTTAATTTTGGGAAAACCTCTCCGAAATTTTGTATTCTTTTGGTTGAATCTTTTACTTTCATTAAAGATAAACGTGTTTTTGTTTCATCCATTTTATATTCCATTTATTAATCATCTGAAAAAATTACTATGTATTCATTAGATACACTGGAATCCTTTTTAGAACATCCATGTGTCATCTAGTGAGTTTCATTTACTAAAACACTACCTTTTTTATACCACATAACACGGAAATCTAGAATCTACTTTGAATCTAATTTTCTTTCTATTTATTGTCTAATAGTTTCTTAGAAATCTTGTTTTGAATCTTATTTGGTGCATTCTAATAATCATCATCCTTTATTTTTATTCACAAGTTGAAATTTCTATATTTATCTAGATTCATGGGTCTTATATTATCAATTGTTTTACACACATTCTATTTTAAAAATATTTTTCTACGATGACACTAATTTAAATAACAAAATATATATTTCAATAATTTTCAATATTTTCCCATTATATAGATTTTATTTATAGTTTTTGAATTTTTTAGCATCCTATAAATTTTTTCCCCTTAAATTAGTATTCCTTTTTTCTATAATAATTGATGTATTTTACAAAAATAATAATTTTTTTGCATTTAAATATGTTATAGCACTGAAAATTCCCTAACAACATTTTTATTCTTCATTTAACTCCTTACTGCAAAAAAATATAGATTTATAAGAAAGATAGTTGTTATTATTTTTATCAATTGGTTGGGATCTTTTTGGGGAACTAGTACTTATAAAAACTATTATATCCACCCATGAACTTCTGGTAGGCTTATTTTCACTATTATTTATCAATATATATATAAATATATATATTTATATATATATTGTTTTCAAGCAATCAATGTGTATGTAAAAATAGAAGAAATAATTAATTTTATCACCGATAGTACCTTCATTATTGAGAAAATTATACAATGATAATGAGCTTATATAATTATATTCTTTCAACATAATAGATGTATTTTTATAAAATAATACTCAATAGAAAAATTTATAGTAGCATATTATCATCTATTAACCTCCTCTGAAGTCTTGTCATGTTTAAATTCTAGATTTTTTAATTTTTCTTCAAATTAAATAAATTATACATTTAAAATGATTTTATTAATATACCATTATTCAAATCTATCTTTGTAGTATTATTAAATGGGGGGATTATGAACTATATATCATTAGATAAGGGGGAAAATTCTTTCTCTTTATATTTAATTTTTTCTTTTTTTCATTTTTATCATTGTTGAGAATGAATTCTTATACAATATAAATGAATCATCAAAAAAATTAATCATTATTTAATATTATGAATGAAAAATTTAAATAATAAAAAAAGTAAAAAAATTCCATATATAGAATCTAATAAAAGGAAATCCTAGTTTGGATGGAAATTTATAAAACCCATAAGGGATATGTTCATTATTGAAAAGAGTAACACAGAATTAGAATTTTTTTATAAATTTTAAAACCATTGTATCCTATTTTCCTCTTACAAATTTACCTGTTAAGGTGAAAGTATTTCATGTCTTAACTTATTTCCATTGATTTTTTAGGAAACTTATCTAATTATACACAAACATAAGTGTGTCAAAAGATTTATGAGTATCAATATTTAAAATGAAAGGACAATCATTTTTGTAACCATGGAATATAATATGATCATATAAGCCATTTATATCAACTTGTGAGCTGTAAATGAGTAGGTATCATCCAACACTCAACATGAATGTATCAAGATAGTGTATAGTGGATACTACCCTATAAGATAATCCTAATGGATTATTATACTACATCTTGATATAATTTTAATATTTTCTAGTAAAAACAAGAATTCCTTTTAATAATATAGTATCTACATTGCATTGATATAATAATTTTTCTTATACTTATTCTCTTAGTTTAACTAGTGTATGAAATATTATATTCTTATTTTGTATGTATTTTATTGTATATATATCTTCTTCTCCATCAAAATAGAAAACTATATATTCTTCTTATTTTTTATGTTCTCTTACATTGATTGAAATAAATCATCTACTTGTTTTAAAATCTAAAATTTAAAAACATCCAAATAATTCTCCCACAATAAGATTATTTTTCTTTAAAATTGTAATCTGGTGATATTCCATATTTTCTTATTATTAACTACATAACTACATCACTGGTTATATCTAATGTAATATTAAAACCATGATGATGAAAATAAAATGTAGTGTTGGTTCTCTTTGTGTCGACATTAATACTCTTAGGTTTCCCAGATGATATAATGTATTTGGATTGAAACATAATATTTTCTTTCATTGTTGATTTGTATTTATAATCACATAGGAATAACATTTGGATCACATTAAATTTCAATTTCAATTTCAAAATCGACCCATCAGCTTCCTTAAAACAAGTCTCAATTTCTCCCCCATCTTTCTAATCCTTTGGATTGTATCAAATATCATAGTCACTAATGATAAGGTAAATGGATTTAGAGGTAACGTATTAAAGGCTCCAGACTCTTAAATGGAAAAACGTTATCAGATCCCATAGAAATATACAACTCTTCTATAGAACACGACTTCACCATTCTTCATTATGGCATAATGGAATCCATTTTTCTCTAACTATAGTAATATAATTTTGGACCTCATCCCTGAATTCCTATCACCATTTCATGTGCTACACATAGAGGTCCTTAAATCGTAGTTTAGAAAATAACTTCAAATATTCTTAAAATGACTTTGAATGAATACCACGGAGTATTATGTACTCAAAATTTAATAAATGGGAAATTTTTTCATACCATAACAGCCATTAAAATTTATAAATCAAAATTTTCACTTCATAGAGTATCAAATTCCTTTATTTTCTGATGAATTTTAAAAATGGACAACAATATTGGACTACGGTGTAGTCTTCAACATTATGTTTCGTAGAATAACTCCACTTACACTATTATTAATCTCTAGATCATTGAATTGTGGGAGCTTTCCATTTATTAAAGGTAAAAATAATAATCCAAAATTCTCAGTGAATCACCAGTTTCACAAATATATCTCCTATATTCCATTTTTTAAAATATCACATTAGAATTTCATTTGGTATGACACTTCTTTATTTACCTTAGTGATCCGCAGTGGAATGTTCCAACCCTTTAGATATTCCCCACATGACGAGTCATGTTTTAATCACTTGGAGGTATATTTTCTATACTCCTTCATACTTGTTCCAAAATGCACTAACCTCTAGGATACAAGCATCCAGTCATGGATGGACCACCCTTGATCGGTAATAAATTAATCTATTTAATGTTCTATATACTCAGGTGATCCACTAAAATTGTGTCAACCATTATATTTTTCATTAAATTTTCATTTTCCAATTTCAAGGTAATATATATGTGATACCAAATCCCAAAGAAACAAATTCCATACCTCTTCATCTTTTATTATTCATTAATATAGTATTCCAACAATATCTGTGTAAATTATTATCAAAATATTGATCTTCAATATTATATATTTGAGGTATACATCTTCTGAAATTCATTCTTCATAGAGAGATAAGATCTACCATTATAAATTATCTATGGGACTAAAAACTTTAAATAATTATTTTATTTTGAACTAGATTTTCCCACCCATAATAGCTATGATTTTTTTTATATGGGAGAAGCACTTTCATGGATTTCTTTTAAAGGAATCACACCCCATCTAGAAAAGACCTCATGAAAAGGGGTTTAATTCAAATTTATACATCACATAAAAATATAAACCTCTCTCTTTGGGGTAATTTGGATTTGTTGCGATACATTTTTTCCTTATTCCGGACCATACACAATGATGGGTAGTTATAGTCTGGAAGTTAGTCTCAAGTTTCAAACTATTGGGAGAACTAGACATACATGGGTCCAAAAATATCACCCATATATTACATATGTGGTTTGAATTTACCCATGTTCTCTAATACCATGAATATGACCTTCCAACCCCAAATACCCATGATATTATTTTCATTGGGAGTTTCACCACGAAGGATTTATTTTTCAAGGGTATTCCAGGCCATCTATAATTTATCATATGGAATGGAGAGTTTCCTTTAGACTCATCAATAAAATATTAATCTACCCTACACCCAATGTGGTTTTAGTATGTGTGGAACCATTTTTTGGACTTACTCAATACAACAAAAAATAACTAAACAGTAACATCAGGTCGGTTACTCCCCTATCGCAAACCATGGGGATCACTATACAACCTTGGTACCAAAAAATGATCTCCTTGATATATTGAATATTTTAATCATATAAAAAGACCAATGTGGTGACAGAAACAATGTATTCAATTGGATTTAATCATAATATAGAGACCTGAACAAGGCATTCTATAGAGAATTATAGTTCACCCAACATTTTTTCATGAGGAGGGACTTTATGAAAAGTAAGATATCATGTGGCAATGAAATTTTTATCAAGGATCTGTTTGAATTAAAATGTTTTCAAATATTAATTATATTGAAATAATATATTTTTTAACTTTTCTATTCATTTATTCATTATTGATAGTAAAACATTGAAGAGGATAGTGTGATCAATGTAATTTTACACCAAGTTTGTTACTAGTTGATAATAACATTTATACGAACCATATAATCCTTATTTCATGTGATTTATATTTTTACTCTATTTATACATCATGTTCATCATAATAATTATATTGTTCATCTTGTGATATGTTCACTAACAAGTAAAATTGGCTTTGAGTTTTGAAAGGTAGAAAATTCTTATGCTAGATTTCTACTACTAATTCTCCCTATCTTAGTGGTCAGACATATCTAATCTAGGACCACAATAATGTTTTTTCATAGAGTGTAAATTATAATAAAAATATTATAACATAAATTTATCAAAAAAATAGTAAAAAATAAAAAAAATCATTATGTGATTTAAATCCTCATTTGAACATGTAGATGAGGCTTCATGAATATTAACTCATTTTATATTTAAAAAATTGGACTACTGACATGAATCAACCTCATTAGGGCCTCTAGGGGATAGAAAATACATGTGAGAATACTTCCTGAATTTCACCCCCAATAGGTCCTAGGTTGATGACCGAAATTAACCGTATGCACACAATTAATTACATTAAATACCGTAATATATATATAACACTCCAAAAAATCACAATAAATTAAAAAAATAAAATATTTAAAACAATAGAATTAAAAATAACATAATGATCAAATTAATACCTCCATGAATAAGAAAAAGTCAACATAATTTTTTATAAATATTGATAAATAACCTATGTAAAATATCCAAAAATAAAATAAAAGAAATGTAAAATTTTAATGAATCTCTAATGTACCTATCAACTAATGTAAAATTTATAAAAAAAATTCTCAAAAATATCAACATTCCAACAAAAATACATTCCTCAAACTTCTAGGTTCCCTTAATCTATAGTTACATAGGAGAAATGATTTATATTAATACATTAAAAAGTGGATACTTTTAACACATTATTAAAATAGGAAAATTATTTTTTTGACAATATATCAATTATAATGATGGAATTCATTAAAAATAATTTTTTCATGAGGATGGTAAATAGTTTTATTCAAAAAATTACAGTTTTTCATAAAATTTCCAATTGTAGTAAATAAAGATTTATGGAAATATTTTTTCTGACAAGTTTGTAATTTGGATTCATTGATCACTACACATAATATTTTATCATTATTTTTTCATTTTCTAATAAAGTTTCATCATTCAATTTATATTTATTTGTAACCATTGTAAAAAATTAATGGATTTTGATATGATTTTCAAAACTGTATAACTTATTATATAAAACAATATCAAGATTTAATGAAATAAATATATGTTTAAAATAAATACTCTATAACCATACAAAATTTTATTTTTTATTTAACAAATTATGTTATCTGTGGTAAATAATTTACCATGAGAGTTTATATTTTAAATTTGATAGAATATTTTGTGATATATGATGATTTAAAAACTAAAAGTCATATAAAAAATAAATTTTACTAGAAATCAGACACTATACTGACCGAAATATTAACTTCTAATGGATTTGTAAAAATTTTAATATTATTTTGGTCTTTTTGAAATTAGATGATAAAAATAATTTTTACAATATCATATTAAATTTCAGATTTCACAATTGATCTCATAATTAAATATTTACCATAGTGTGAAATTTTTTTAACTTTTTATAGGGAATAGTTTTTTTATATTTATTAAATTTATTTATATAATTATTTTTCTTTTATTTTTATAAATAAATTATATTTTTATTTTGATGATGTATAAAAAGATAACATTATATAGTTATATTAAATCAAGTGTCCCATAGATCAACATGATCACGTGTGTTATATTTAGTTTCATAATTAGTGACTTGAACTAAAATTTCAATGATAAATTCAAAAAAATTCAAAATATTTATGAGGCCTTATGTTTGATTTTTCGACGATATTAGAGTATTTCCCCCTATTAGTAGAGGTATTATCCCTTTCATTTTCCATAAAATCATGTTTTTATCTTATTTTGTTTTGAAGGATTATTTAAGTCCCATTATGTGTAAGAAATTGAAGGTGGTGAATGAAAAAAATATGACATACAATGAACAATAATCAAGTAATGGTGAAGAATCATGGAATCTAGGTTGGAAACTGAATAAATTCTTCCTTTTATAATCCTTATTAAAAAAATATATTATTATTATATAATTGGTAGTTAATTCTATAAATCTTGTAATGATATTATCTTAATAAATTAAAAATGATATTTATTATAAATAATTATAATTTTTTATTTAAATTATATATAGATAAAGTTATATATATAAATGTGGAATTTCTGTATATTGAAATAATGATATGAATTTATAAATTGCATGTTAAAAATATGATAGATTATTTGTGGACATAAAATTGGAATAAGAGGTTATTATTAAATATATGTAAAATTATTCATTTGATTTAATGGATAAATAATGGTGGGAAATAATGGTATATTTTTTCTTATTGATATTTATAGGAAAAACTAATTATGTTTGATTGCCAAAAATATTTTTTAACCCATGAATGTTATTTTGAAAATTATTTAATTAAAATGGTTGTATTTTATTCTGAATTAAATTAATTATATATTTTATATTTTCAAAATGGAGACATTTAAAATTAAATGGTGATCCATCCACTATTAAGAAGAAACCCTTGACAATAATTCTCCTCCATAAGTTGAGATAATAAATTTTATAGAGGTAATTACATTAAGAATTACGGTTGTTATTGTTATGATTGATGAACAAATATATTGTTTTAAATTACATAATTGTGCTCTATATCAACATTGGTTCATATTGAGTCAATATAAAGCCAATCCAAAAAGATACAGTTATTATTATACTCATTTCCCTTTTTCCACCTCCATTTCTATATGACACTATGGGTTTTAGAGTTCGTGGGGGTGTTCCATTATTTCTAATGATTTCTAAATATCTTATGAACATTATGATACACCTCTACATTAATGATTTGAAGTATTTTTAAATATTTATGAATAGATATTGGAGGGTTTTATTGTATATATCCATTTAAATATGTTTTATTATTTATTTATACGATGAATGATAAAAAATTTACACATATTATTTTTTGATTCCAATGATATGATGAATTTTTATGAATAAATGAACTCCATTGTAAATTTTATTGGAATAAATTTGATAGAATTGTATAATTATATTTATGATTGGCTATTATTTCCAAAGTAATTGTGTCGCATATGGAAATTGTGGATGGAATTGATGATAGAATTGATGGAGTGGGTCTGAATCTATCCAAAACTAGTTGTTGTTATCATTTATTTTATAATTGAATTATACATTATTAGGAAGAGTTTGAGAGTATATTATATTCTTATAATTTTATCATAAATATTTTTATTTATTTTACAAAATGTTGTATGGTCATCACCTACTATATAAATATTGATAGACTATGAGATGACCAATCACTTACTCCCTCAAAGTTCCTATGATATGATGATGATGATGATTTGATAATGAGGATGATGTGGTTAGTATGCATATATAATTATTAAGAGGGATTATATGTATCACTAATATTTTTTCAATTGAGTCTAATAGTTAACGGAGAATGAGTTTTTTATAGATATATTTTTGTGATAGTTATACAATATATATATATATATATCCTATAATTTGGAGTGTGGGCTTATTATGAGATTTTGGATACATGATGTGTCATGGACTTAACCTAGGGTAGTTTATTTTTTGTTTCTTATTGTATAGTCTTCATTCATGAATTAATTTATATTTATTATTCAATTAGATATATTATGGTTCATGGGAGGAATTTATTGGCTATAGTTATATTCTTATTCCTAATTTAATTTCAATCTTATAGATTTGTTGGATAGAGTTAGTGGTATTATAAAAATACTAGGGACCATGCATGGGGGGACCCATACTCCCAAAATCATTCATTATTTATATAAATTTTTTTTAGGGTTTATGGTTATTTCTATATTTTTTATGTTATTATATATCCTTACATTAAATAATTTTAAATTGACTAATTGATCAGATATTGAGTTATGCATTTTTTTATTATTTAGTGATATTGAGTTTTCTTTTAGAGGTTAATGTTATCGATTCATATAATTATAACCTAAATTCAAGTAATAATTACATGTACTATCAATGTTTTAAATGATATATGATGTGTTGGACACATCATAGGATCAAGAGAGGTTTCATAGAGTTTAGGCTATGTCAATCTGTTATCAGATAAATAGTTTTAAGATAATGTTTAGAGTAATAACTTGTGATGATTGTAATCATATTATGTTATATAGATATTTTATAACATATTCAATTAAATAATCCATAAAAATATAATACTTACACGAATTGAAAATTTGATTCTATATAAGGAATAGTTTTATCTAAAGGGTATGTCTAGGGGAAGTGTTCTAATTGTACAATATTTCTTTTTGTGAGTTCATGTGTCACATAGAATTAGTTCATGATGATTGCATGTGGGGATTATAGGATGATGAATTTCATGGGTAAAATAATGGTATTATATTAATAAACAACATCTTATATCCTTGGGATAAATTTGTTTTATCTTCTTATAATTTTATTATTTTACAATATAGACATAGATTTCATCCAAAAGGGGTAAAATAAAAACTAGAGAACGTAGAATGTAGGAATGATTCAGTTGAAATAGAATCATCAAAAGTGAAATTTCATTAGGTCTGGAAGAATAAATAAATGAAATATGATGACTGAATCTCTAACTATGAAATTTTATTCCTTTTACAAGAGTTTTGTATCACATTAATGATGATTCCTGTCACATATGATCATGATATTACATGTATGATAAATTTTTTATGAGAGTAAATATGGAAATACTTAACACTTTGTAAATGGTATCTATATGTTCACATCATAAATTGGTATTAGTTATATATATTTATTTAAAAAAGGGTTATTATCAAAGACACTTATATTCCAATTGAAACAAGATATAATAGTTAACCATCATAGGATTTCAACCATTCTTGAGTTGGATTTGAGATTCATGGTATTGTTATGTTACTCATCATACATCATGATATATTAAAGGATATGATATTTTTAATTTATAGCATCCTTTTAAACATATATTTTAAATATATAGCAATATATTTTATATGATATCATATAATGAGATATTAGAAATGGTTTTGATGAAAATGAATAAATTTACTTTAAAATGTTCTTTTTAGTTGATAGTTCAAAATATAAATGCTCATAGTAGAACTATAGGTGTTCTTAAATTATTTTTAAGGTAGTGTAGTTTTAGAAATAACCATCGTTACCAATTTCCAATGTGATAGTAGTTCTATGATATGGGTTTTTTACTGTCATCTAGTATAATCTAGGGAATTATATATATTTTCTTGGGGTTTATGGGTCATTTTTAGAATATATTTCATCTTATATAGTTAGTTGTTATTCCTTGAGTACATCAATCAATTTTAATTATGTTCCCTTCAAACACTACATTTTATGTAATGACCTCATTCTGGAAGCCGCCCAGAGGTGCCTCGTACCCAGTTGGTCACATGGCCTCAAGTGTCATGACCCGTCCTCGGAACCCGTGCTGTGACTACCCCAAGCCCGCCTTCCAGAGGCCAGGGGCGGACGACTAGCACAAAAGACGTAAATCCCAAAAAAAAGAGGAAGGCATTGCCTTATAATGTAAAAAAACTATAGAGTAAGCCAGCAGAAGTAAACACTAAGTAAACTGGGTACAATAGTAAGTGCGGAAATTAAATGGGCCAGAATACAAACCCAAACTAAAAGTAACGTACAACTAGAAAGAAAGTATAGAAACTAAAATTAAGCAGCAACGTCGAGCCGTCCACTGGAAGTCCCACCTGAAGGGTGGGTACAGATAGCCTCCTCAACTCCTCGGGTCTAACCATCTGCTCCATGTACATCCCGCCTAGTGGTCCACCTCCAGGTACCAACTTACTCCGCAAGCCTCAACCACGATCAGAGATATCCGTCATCTGCATCCAACAAAATGTAGTGTGGGCATAGCCCATGCAGGGGTGAATATACGCTACTTAGTAGGGACCTAGAGACCCCCGAAGGTCTCCCAAAATCCACAAAGGAGAATCCACAAAGGAAAGATACAATCCAAAATTAACATCCAACACTACTTAGGTATATTCCCATACATATACCTAAGTCATCAAATCCCATTTGGCGCCAACATCCGATCCCAAGTTCGTTCACATCTACATAGGGTAGTACAACCCAATCCACACAGGAAAGCACAACCCAATCCATATAGGAAAGCAAGTCAATGAAATCGAAGATAATTACTGAAAGTCAAGAATCAGGTCACGCAGGTATACATGATTTGTAAAGAAAAAGTAGATGATCAGATGTAGTAATTGATTCATCTAACTGGGACCCACGTAGGATACTAGACCAGCTAAGCTGTCAGACCCACATTGGATACTACAACAGAGGTCAATACTATCGGACCCATGAATGATATAAGTACAGTAGTCATCACCGCCGAACCCATGGAGGATACCCGTACGGTTGTCCTCCTCGTCGAACCCATGGAGGATTCCAGTACGAAAGTCTTCACCATCGAACCCATGGAGGATTCTAATATGGTTGTCATCATCGTCGAACCCACGGAGTATTCCAGTACGAAAGTCTTCACTGTCGAACCCACAGAGGATTCAAATACGGTTGTCATCGTCGTCGAACCCACGAAGGATTCCAGGACGAAAGTCTTCACCGTTGAACCCACGGAGGATTCCAATACAGTTGTCATCGTCGTCGAACCCATGGAGGATTCTGGTACAAAAGTCTTCACCATCAAAACCATGGAGGATTCCAATACGGTTTTCATCATCGTCGAACCCACGTAGGATTCTAGTATGAAAGTCTTCACCGTCGAACCCACGGAGGATTCCAATACGGTTGTCATCGTCGTCGCAGTCGCATCCAGCTCTAGGGTTCCCGTACACAACATGCCCGATTCCGGGAGGGTACGCTCCATGAGCCAAGGGGGTCAATACATCAACTGACACGTATTCCGAAGTTGATGTATCCCAAGGTTCCGTATCGACAAAAGGAAATCAACGTGACATACGGCGCGTCAATCGGACGCCTGTTCTGAGTGTTATTGGCGTTTTCGTTCCTGGGGCCCAGTTGGTTGTTATGTCAAAACCAACCCGACTGCACTCCAACAGCATCCAAATCTCGAGCGGAGTAATCCAAATGGTCCGTCTCACTAAGAGGAATCCAACAAAGTCGACGATACATCAATCAGACATCCGGAACTCAAGTTATAGGAATTTCCGCTCCAAGGGCGCGGTTGGTTTAGTGTTGGAACCAACCTGGTCGTACCCAAAGATCTCTGAATCCTTGATTGTAATATACCGAAACGACTGTCTCCATACAAGGATCATATCTCAATGGACAGTGTGTCAATCAGAGGTCTGTAGCCCAAGTTATGGGCATTTAAATGAACCTGTCCGATTTTAGGGGGTTTTGGGCCAGAACCGACCTGACCCAAGACCCCCTGGGTCTGACCGAACCAGGTCAACCCGAACCGGGTCCGGGCCCAGACCAGCAAGAGCAGGCCGGCCCCGTCGGCGCGGCCTGTCCCAGTCAGCACGGCCCGACGCGACCTGGGTGGCCCGGCGCTGGCCGATCGGGGTGGCTCAGCGCTGCCCAAGCGGACGTGCCAGGGGGGGGGGGCCCTGCCCCCCTTGATTGAAGAAAGTCCCCCATGAGGGGGTCCTAACTTTTGGCCAGTCGGGGCTTACGACCCATGGTCCTTCCGAAACGGCCGGCCCGGTTGGTCGGCCGGTGCTACCGCCGCGGGATGCCGCGGTCCCGCACCGCCGAAGTGCCAGCGGCCGGTGGTTCCGGCTGCGCCTCCTTGCACCACCACAGCTTTGAGCCACGGCCTTGTCCGACCGGCACGTCTCGACGGCGTCGCTCCCCTCCACCGCGGCCCTTCTCTAGCCGCGGCCTCTTCATGGTTCTCTAGCGGGACGCGACAGCACCGCGCCCCTTCACCGCGGCCCGACTCCGGCCACGGCTTTGTTCGGCCTCAATGGCACGGTGCGACGATGCCGCTCTTCTTCGTCGTGTTCCTCCTTGATTCCACGCAGTGCCATTGCACCGCGTCGCCTTCGTTCGACCTGCAATGAATTCAACAGCAAAGGGGGAGTAGGTTCGGCCGTGTTTGTGCGGTCCGAAGTCCTCCCGTTATAATGATAACAAGAGGCCCAAAATAAAATATCTTCATCAAAGAGAGAACAAATTTAATCCGCTAAATTGAAATCAAACCCCTACCTCGATGAAGTCTTCTAACAAGGATCGTCGAGAGGAAAGGATGTCGTGGAAGACAGCGTTGTGGAAGACGGCGTCGCGGATCGAGGCTCCGTAATCGTCGTCGGTGTTCTCCCAATGAAGGATGCGGCGCATCATCATTCTTTGAAGAATGCGTCTCTCACCGGCTGCAGAGAGGGAAGAAGACGGCACAAAGATCTCCCCTGGCGATGATGGAGTTCTTCGTCGTAGACTCGGCGTTTTTTCACGTTCTTTGACGAGGAAGAAGATGTTCTTTAGAGCGCAAGAGTTATCTCCTCCTCCTTCTCGCACAACAAATCAACCCCCAATAAAATAAGACATTTTCTTATTTTATTCACAAACACATATTCCATTATTAAATTTAATGATTAAAAAGATCTCATTTAATTGGGAGAGATGACTTGTCAATTAAAAAGGGGGGTGCGGGTGTGTTACACAATTAAATGCACGAGGGAGGTTATAAGGAATTTGAAGGGGAGGGGCTCATGTGGGAGCCACATCACAATTATCCTACCAAATGGAGTTAGGATGTAGGTGGCCCCACTCCATCATCCATGCATAGGTTAAAACAACTTATAATAGAAAATAAAAAATGTAGCGCAAATTTTTATTTCATTCCTTAATTAACCCATTTTTTAATAACCTCACCCGAGCAAATGCAACTCTAGAAAAGGTTTTACTATGAAATTTCTAGTGATGCGGTTTCATCGGTGCCCTCAGATTTTGATTCCGAGCACCGGTTCAAAAGTTAGGAAAATTCGCTCGTTCGTTCACTGAACGTACCCGAGCTAATCTTCGGAAATTGATTTCGGGCACACCGGGCCTCGGAATCAGGTTCCTTCAGAAACTTCATTCTTGTAATATCCCAAAAAAAATTAAGAAAAAATTTCCCTTGAAATTTACGGGTCTTTACATTACTCCCTCCTCAGGGATTTATGTCCCCGTAAAGATACATCACAAACTAGGGGAACAAATGAGAGTACTGAGAACGCATCTGAGCCTCCCGCTCCCATGTGCTCTCCTGGAGGTTCTCGTGCTGCCATCTAATGCGCAATAGAGGAATCCACTACCCATGTAGGACCCGCTCATGTCGATCCTCGATCTCCACCAGGACCTCCGCAAAAGTCGCCCCATCGTCAATGTCCATCACCCCATGGTCGATGATATGTGTCGGGTCATGCACGTATCTCCTCAGCTGAGATACGTGGAAGACGTCGTGCACCATATGAAACTGAGGTGGTAGAGCCAGGCGATAAGCCACCTCACCTATCTTGCTGAGAACCTGGAACAGACCACTGAAGTGTGGAGATAACTTGCCCCTGGCCAAATCTCCATAATCCACGTCGAGGTAAGACCCACAAGAAGATGTGGTCACCATCCTCGAACTCTAGTGGTCTCTTCCTCCTATCAGCAAAAGACTTATGTCGGCTCTAATATAGCATCCCGTCTTTTTATAACATAACTTTCATTCCATTACACGGAACTGAGGATCTTTAAGGTTTAGTGTCTTGGAAACAAGGAACATAAAACATGAAACAAAAAAAACATTCTTCTTAAAAACTTGAAAGGCTTCTCCTCATGTTCACCCTAGGCTCATTACTGCATCTCATAACCTGGGGACATACATCAAATGGAAGGGTGAGCAGAAGGCCCAGCAAGGGAAACAAGTGAAACATTTTACATATGAACTTGAGATACATCAATAAAGTCATGAAAAGAACTTTAAGGCATGAAAATGCAATCATGAGGCATATCATAATAAAAATAAATCTTTTTCATAACATGAAGATGTGGCTGCAACATTTAATATTGACAATCGTTTCGTTTCACCAAGGTCCATCCCCACGGTGTCGTTAAAAATTACCAAGGTTATTCACCAAGGCGTCGTTAAAATGGTCATCTCTAGAGATTAAGTCTTTACCCAATGCATTGGAGCGCTATCAGGGCGCACCCTTAAATTTGACTTTATTATCATGTGAGCCACATATATCATCATCAAACATTTCATAAATAACCCATATAGAATAAAATAAATGGGTTTCATTTCATAATCATAACGTTTTAAAAACTGCTTTAAAGACATGATCTTTACGTCACTTTAAAACCCACAGAAAAGGAAGGTGGGTCTCATGTATGTAAATCCCAGAATTTAAAATAGAAAATTTTGGTATATATGTGAATACCCCTTTAGAATAAAGAGCTTTGAGTATTCACTTAATAAAATAAAAGGACTTTAGAAAAAGAGATAGACATTTTGAGACAGAAATTCTGCAGCATAACGGCAATGTTCCGAGGTTTTAGAAGACATTAAAAGAGAGGTCAAATGGGTCAAACATTCATAAATGACCCATAAAATAGTACATGGACAGAATAAGAAGGATACATGATCATGGTAATGAGATTTCAAGGACATACCATTTGAAATGAAAAACATGGAAGGAATAAAAAAAATTAGATTTCTCTTATGAAAGTTCGGCAGCCTAACGGCGTTACTTAAACCTCAACAAACAATGATTTGAAAAGATCAAATAGGATCTCTCATCATGTGAACATAAGAGTTCAGTATGATAGATATAGAGATAATTCCCCAACATAACAAAAAGGAACTTGAAAGAATTGACATGAAAGTAGAACTTCAAAACGAGAAGGGTGAAGAACCACTTAAAAATTCGGCAGCCTAACAGCGCCACTTAAAACATCAAAATACTGAATTGAAGAGATCAAATGGGGTCTCTCATCATATGAACATAAGAGTCCAGTATGATATATATAGAGATCATACCCCAATATAACAAAAAGGAACTTCAAATAATTGACATGAAAGTAGAACTTCAAAACGAGAAGGGTGAAGAACCACTTAAAAATTCGACAGCCTAACGGCGCCACTTAAAACATCAAAATACTGAATTGAAGAGATAAAATGGGGTCTCTCATCATATGAACATAAGAGTACAGTATGATATATATAGAGATCATACCCCAATATAACAAAAAGGAACTTGAAATAATTGACATGAAAGTAGAACTTCAAAACGAGAAGGGTGAAGAACCACTTAAAAATTCGGCAGCCTAACGACGCCACTTAAAACTTCAAAATACTGAATTGAAGCGATCAAATGGGGTCTCTCATCATATGATCATAAAAGATCAGTATGATAATTTAGAGATCATACCCCAACATAATAAAAAGGAACATGAAAGACTTGAATGAAAATAGAACTTGAAAACGAGGAAGGTGAAAGAATCCCTTAAAAATTCGGCAGCCTAACGGCGCCACTTAAACATTCTTAAAACGAATTGATGAGAGCAAGGGGGGTCTCTCATCATATGAACATGAAATAGGCAGTAGGATGAATATAAAAGAACATCCTCCAACATAAGAACATGGAGTATAAAAGAAATGACATAAAAGAGATTACTTGAAAAGAAAGAGAGGGGTCGGATCCCTTACCTTAAAATGTAACTCTTAAACCTCAAAGGTTGGGACCTTGAGGGCTTGGGGGCACCTTGGGAGGACTCCTTGGGAGGTAGTGAGACCAGAAATTCGTTGGGAATGAGTGGGGAGTCGAATGGATGAGAGGAGGGCTTGGTATTTATAGGGAAAGTGAGGGGACAAGGCATTAATGGCCAAGGAACACCTCACATGTGCTTTTCTCAAACCCATGTGCTCTCCCTTGTCATCTATCATGGAGTTAGGCCACATGGGGCCCCCAAAACAATAATTCATCACCCTTGGCCGGCCAACCCTCAAAAGATCTCATGACATCATCATGACACCGTTATGATGTCATTAAACATACCGAAACCCTAAAACTGTATTTTTACTATTCACTGAAAATTCAACTTTCTCAGAAAAATCCCAAAATTTCACATTAACCAAATATCAATGTTCTGATTTCAAAAATGAAATCCATTTTATAAAAATAATTTTCTAAATATTTTTAATTTAATTTTTAAATAAAAACACTATTCATCAAAAATTCATTTTTTCAGAAAAAACCCCAAAAATTACCATAACATAATATCGATGCTCTGAGTTCAAAAATAAAGTCATTTTTATAAAAATAATTTTCTAATTATTTTTAATTAAATTTTTAATTAAAAAACACTATTCACCCGAAAAAACTAATACTTGAATAATAATTAATGAAACCGTTATTTAACTATTTTATTGAATCACATTACTTAATCAAGGTGCCTAGATTATTTTAAAACTTTCTTTAAGTGAGATTACTAATCCGTTTGGTCATATTACTAATCCTATTCATAAAATCACTATTCATAATTTACTATTCATCAAAAATCAAGTTGATCTTATTAGACTCTAAATTTAGTACTGAACATAATTACAGAAGACCATTTTTTGAAAATCATTACACATTTTTAATTATTTAGGGTTTACATAAACATATTTAAAATATCCTTTTTCTAAAATTCATCAAAAATATGCATACTATATTTATCCGGTCATTTCAAAATTCATAAACTTCATCATAAGAAGAAATCCCAGTTTTTATTTAAAACAAGGATTACACAAGGTAGTTACGGTCTCGTTACATAACCCCTTATAATACCAGCATAGGACCTAAGAGTAAGGTGTGCTAGGGTGATAGAAGCTTGGGGCGGCTCAGTCAACATTGCTCGAGTAGTAATTTCTATCAGTTTGAACTTCTCACGAAGGCGATTTCGTTCCAGCTTCACATGATGAAGTTCGGCTTGGATTTGATCCAGAGCAAAGCCCAGTGGTGCTACCTCCTTCCCAAGCTCTGTTAGATGGGCTTCGATCGGTCCAAGACTACTAGGTGAGGCCATCGAATCTTCTTTCTATAATAATTAACCAAGATTACTTATATTTAGAGACAATAATCAAAACATTTTGTTCACAGCGGTCATGTTGACCGATGGTTATATAATAGTCAAAACCCACTGATCTCATTTTAATTATAATCATGTTTATCAAATACAACATTTTTGTTGAGTATAACAATAACACATAAAATTAGGAAACAAAAATTATTTAAAAAAATTCGGGTCGTTACAATCTTCCCCCCTTAAGAAATTGCGTCCTCGCAATTTTAAAATTGGGTTTTGAAATTTCATTGAAAGTCCCACATCGGAAAAGGAGTCAGTAAAACTATTACTTTAAAATAAAGAAAGGGAAGTACAATGGTCACCCGAGTTAACCCACACTAGGGTTCCATGTAGGAAAACATGGACATGGAGGAAAAAACAAAGGGTCAAGTTCTGAGGGAGAGTGATAGAGAACATGATTAGGAGAAAGTTAACCATGAGAAAATCTCAAACTTATGATGTGTGTAAACGGTCTTTGATTACCTAGTAGGAAACGTAAACCAACAACATTTTTGTTTTACGTTTCTTTTCATAATTTTGAGGATTTCATTTACTACATAGAACAAAAACATAAGAAAATATACCTACCTTCAAGTAGAGTTTCATCCTTTAACAAGTCCCTACCAACACTAATCTTTTCTCCAAATGATGAGAATTCAAAAACACTTGGTCTCATAAAAGCACAAGAATCATCTTCTATAGAATCACATAATCTACAAAAGATTAACTATCTATTTCTTCTATCTTTAAACATTATCCCAAAAACAGAAAGGTTAAGGTAAAACAACTCTTCAAAAAAAAAAGAATCTCATAGGAATGGAAACTACTTTTAAATCATCAAAGTTCCATGGTACTACCCAAAGTTCATCATAGACCATTCAATAAATAACGGTCCTTAAAATTCCTCAAAACAAACCAAACTAAGATTGAAACCCAAATACAATAAGGATTTGATAACATAGTCTTCCAAAACAACTTCATTGTTCATCTCCAGACAACATCAACCACTCCTAACATCTTATAAAAAGTAGCTAACCTAAACATATTTTACCCAAGATAGGTTAGTCATTCCCATAAGTAACCTAAATTACTATAAGTTCACCTTAAATTCATCGATTCTTCAAAATATAAGTCAACCTTACTCCTCAATGAAAATACCGTAGTAATCTATTTACCTCGATCAAATATGGTTCCCAAAATAATTAATGTCTTCCAAAATAATAATCATATTTTAATCCCCTAATCATCCCTGTCATATTAATACGAAAATCGTCGCATTTCCTATCACATTGGTTGTCGGAACATGTTCTTCCATTTCCCACCATTAACTAAGAAGAGAAAGCATAATTAGGGGCTTAAGTACTTAGCTAATAATCATGAAAAGGAACTGAAAGCATATAAGGATAACTTGTATATGAAAGGTATACCCTAACTTGTGATCTCCTAGGTTCCCATCTAGGTTATGAATGATCATATATTCTTATGTGAACCTTTATTTTATTTTATCTTTGTTCCTTTAACAATGTTTCATACCAAGCTTATGAATTTACCAAAGCATATCCCCCGGGAGTGTCGTAACCAAGAGTGCAGCAAGGCCCGTTGTCGTGTACCAGTTCCCGTTCGAGTCTAGCTCAAAGCGGTGTTTTCGGGTTTTACCCCTATGTACATCTGTGCCAGAGCCACCTCTACCTGCTCGTATCCAGACAGGGATGTATTTGCTTGGCAACCCCTTACTCAATACTCACCAAAATACCAGGAAGATTTCCTATATTAAACTTTTCTATAGGGTTCCTCCTAGAGTTTTCATATCCTAATTTCCACAAATAACTAAACCATCCTTTGATACCAACTATAGCATCCCGTCTTTTTATAACATAACTTTCATTCCATTACACGGAACTGAGGATCTTTAAGGTTTAGTGTCTTGGAAACAAGGAACATAAAACATGAAACAAAAAAAACATTCTTCTTAAACACTTGAAAGGATTCTCCTCATGTTCACCCTAGGCTCATTACTGCATCTCATAACCTGGGGACATACATCAAATGGAAGGGTGAGCAGAATGCCCAGCAAGGGAAACAAGTGAAACATTTTACATATGAACTTGAGATACATCAATAAAGTCATGAAAAGAACTTTAAGGCATGAAAATGAAATCATGAGGCATATCATAATAAAAATAAATCTTTTTCATAACATGAAGATGTGGCTGCAACATTTAATATTGACAATCGTTTCGTTTCACCAAGGTCCATCCCCACGGTGTCGTTAAAAATTACCAAGGTTATTCACCAAGGCGTCGTTAAAATGGTCATCTCTAGAGATTAAGTCTTTACCCAATGCATTGGAGCGCTATCAGGGCGCACCCTTAAATTTGACTTTATTATCATGTGAGCCACATATATCATCATCAAACATTTCATAAATAACCCATATAGAATAAAATAAATGGGTTTCATTTCATAATCATAACGTTTTAAAAACTGCTTTAAAGACATGATCTTTACGTCACTTTAAAACCCACAGAAAAGGAAGGTGGGTCTCATGTATGTAAATCCCAGAATTTAAAATAGAACATTTTGGTATATATGTGAATACCCCTTTAGAAGAAAGAGCTTTGAGTATTCACTTAATAAAATAAAAGGACTTTAGAAAAAGAGATAGACATTTTGAGACAGAAATTCTGCAGCATAACGGCAATGTTCCGAGGTTTTAGAAGACATTAAAAGAGAGGTCAAATGAGTCAAACATTCATAAATGACCCATAAAATAGTACATGGACAGAATAAGAAGGATACATGATCATGGTAATGAGATTTCAAGGACATACCATTTGAAATGAAAAACATGGAAGGAAGAAAAAAAATTAGATTTCTCTTATGAAAGTTCGGCAGCCTAACGGCGTTACTTAAACCTCAACAAACAATGATTTGAAAAGATCAAATAGGATCTCTCATCATGTGAACATAAGAGTTCAGTATGATAGATATAGAGATAATTCCCCAACATAACAAAAAGGAACTTGAAAGAATTGACATGAAAGTAGAACTTCAAAACGGGAAGGGTGAAGAACCACTTAAAAATTCGGCAGCCTAACAGCGCCACTTAAAACATCAAAATACTGAATTGAAGAGATCAAATGGGGTCTCTCATCATATGAACATAAGAGTCCAGTATGATATATATAGAGATCATACCCCAATATAACAAAAAGGAACTTGAAATAATTGACATGAAAGTAGAACTTCAAAACGAGAAGGGTGAAGAACCACTTAAAAATTCGACAGCCTAACGGCGCCACTTAAAACATCAAAATACTGAATTGAAGAGATAAAATGGGGTCTCTCATCATATGAACATAAGAGTCCAGTATGATATATATAGAGATCATACCCCAATATAACAAAAAGGAACTTGAAATAATTGACATGAAAGTAGAACTTCAAAATGAGAAGGGTGAAGAACCACTTAAAAATTCGGCAGCCTAACGACGCCACTTAAAACTTCAAAATACTGAATTGAAGCGATCAAATGGGGTCTCTCATCATATGATCATAAAAGATCAGTATGATAATTTAGAGATCATACCCCAACATAATAAAAAGGAACATGAAAGACTTGAATGAAAATAGAACTTGAAAACGAGGAAGGTGAAAGAATCCCTTAAAAATTCGGCAGCCTAACGGCGCCACTTAAACATTCTTAAAACGAATTGATGAGAGCAAGGGGGGTCTCTCATCATATGAACATGAAATAGGCAGTAGGATAAATATAAAAGAACATCCTCCAACATAAGAACATGGAGTATAAAAGAAATGACATAAAAGAGATTACTTGAAAAGAAAGAGAGGGGTCGGATCCCTTACCTTAAAATGTAACTCTTAAACCTCAAAGGTTGGGACCTTGAGGGCTTGGGGGCACCTTGGGAGGACTCCTTGGGAGGTAGTGAGACCAGAAATTCGTTGGGAATGAGTGGGGAGTCGAATGGATGAGAGGAGGGCTTGGTATTTATAGGGAAAGTGAGGGGACAAGGCATTAATGGCCAAGGAACACCTCACATGTGCTTTTCTCAAACCCATGTGCTCTCCCTTGTCATCTATCATGGAGTTAGGCCACATGGGGCCCCCAAAACAATAATTCATCACCCTTGGCCGGCCAACCCTCAAAAGATCTCATGACATCATCATGACACCGTTATGATGTCATTAAACATACCGAAACCCTAAAACTGTATTTTTACTATTCACTGAAAATTCAACTTTCTCAGAAAAATCCCAAAATTTCACATTAACCAAATATCAATGCTCTGATTTCAAAAATGAAATCCATTTTATAAAAATAATTTTCTAAATATTTTTAATTTAATTTTTAAATAAAAACACTATTCATCGAAAATTCATTTTTTCCAGAAAAAACCCCAAAAATTACCATAACATAATATCGATGCTCTGAGTTCAAAAATAAAGTCATTTTTATAAAAATAATTTTCTAATTATTTTTAATTAAATTTTTAATTAAAAAACACTATTCACCCGAAAAAACTAATACTTGAATAATAATTAATGAAACCGTTATTTAACTATTTTATTGAATCACATTACTTAATCAAGGTGCCTAGATTATTTTAAAACTTTCTTTAAGTGAGATTACTAATCCGTTTGGTCATATTACTAATCCTATTCATAAAATCACTATTCATAATTTACTATTCATCAAAAATCAAGTTGATCTTATTAGACTCTAAATTTAGTACTGAACATAATTACAGAAGACCATTTTTTGAAAATCATTACACATTTTTAATTATTTAGGGTTTACATAAACATATTTAAAATATCCTTTTTCTAAAATTCATCAAAAATATGCATACTATATTTATCCGGTCATTTCAAAATTCATAAACTTCATCATAAGAAGAAATCCCAGTTTTTATTTAAAACAAGGATTACACAAGGTAGTTACGGTCTCGTTACATAACCCCTTATAATACCAGCATAGGACCTAAGAGTAAGGTGTGCTAGGGTGATAGAAGCTTGGGGCGGCTCAGTCAACATTGCTCGAGTAGTAATTTCTATCAGTTTGAACTTCTCACGAAGGCGATTTCGTTCCAGCTTCACATGATGAAGTTCGGCTTGGATTTGATCCAGAGCAAAGCCCAGTGGTGCTACCTCCTTCCCAAGCTCTGTTAGATGGGCTTCGATCGGTCCAAGACTACTAGGTGAGGCCATCGAATCTTCTTTCTATAATAATTAACCAAGATTACTTATATTTAGAGACAATAATCAAAACATTTTGTTCACAGCGGTCATGTTGACCGATGGTTATATAATAGTCAAAACCCACTGATCTCATTTTAATTATAATCATGTTTATCAAATACAACATTTTTGTTGAGTATAACAATAACACATAAAATTAGGAAACAAAAATTATTTAAAAAAATTCGGGTCGTTACAATCTTCCCCCCTTAAGAAATTGCGTCCTCGCAATTTTAAAATTGGGTTTTGAAATTTCATTGAAAGTCCCACATCGGAAAAGGAGTCAGTAAAACTATTACTTTAAAATAAAGAAAGGGAAGTACAATGGTCACCCGAGTTAACCCACACTAGGGTTCCATGTAGGAAAACATGGACATGGAGGAAAAAACAAAGGGTCAAGTTCTGAGGGAGAGTGATAGAGAACATGATTAGGAGAAAGTTAACCATGAGAAAATCTCAAACTTATGATGTGTGTAAACGGTCTTTGATTACCTAGTAGGAAACGTAAACCAACAACATTTTTGTTTTACGTTTCTTTTCATAATTTTGAGGATTTCATTTACTACATAGAACAAAAACATAAGAAAATATACCTACCTTCAAGTAGAGTTTCATCCTTTAACAAGTCCCTACCAACACTAATCTTTTCTCCAAATGATGAGAATTCAAAAACACTTGGTCTCATAAAAGCACAAGAATCATCTTCTATAGAATCACATAATCTACAAAAGATTAACTATCTATTTCTTCTATCTTTAAACATTATCCCAAAAACAGAAAGGTTAAGGTAAAACAACTCTTCAAAAAAAAAAGAATCTCATAGGAATGGAAACTACTTTTAAATCATCAAAGTTCCATGGTACTACCCAAAGTTCATCATAGACCATTCAATAAATAACGGTCCTTAAAATTCCTCAAAACAAACCAAACTAAGATTGAAACCCAAATACAATAAGGATTTGATAACATAGTCTTCCAAAACAACTTCATTGTTCATCTCCAGACAACATCAACCACTCCTAACATCTTATAAAAAGTAGCTAACCTAAACATATTTTACCCAAGATAGGTTAGTCATTCCCATAAGTAACCTAAATTACTATAAGTTCACCTTAAATTCATCGATTCTTCAAAATATAAGTCAACCTTACTCCTCAATGAAAATACCGTAGTAATCTATTTACCTCGATCAAATATGGTTCCCAAAATAATTAATGTCTTCCAAAATAATAATCATATTTTAATCCCCTAATCATCCCTGTCATATTAATACGAAAATCGTCGCATTTCCTATCACATTGGTTGTCGGAACATGTTCTTCCATTTCCCACCATTAACTAAGAAGAGAAAGCATAATTAGGGGCTTAAGTACTTAGCTAATAATCATGAAAAGGAACTGAAAGCATATAAGGATAACTTGTATATGAAAGGTATACCCTAACTTGTGATCTCCTAGGTTCCCATCTAGGTTATGAATGATCATATATTCTTATGTGAACCTTTATTTTATTTTATCTTTGTTCCTTTAACAATGTTTCATACCAAGCTTATGAATTTACCAAAGCATATCCCCCGGGAGTGTCGTAACCAAGAGTGCAGCAAGGCCCGTTGTCGTGTACCAGTTCCCGTTCGAGTCTAGCTCAAAGCGGTGTTTTCGGGTTTTACCCCTATGTACATCTGTGCCAGAGCCACCTCTACCTGCTCGTATCCAGACAGGGATGTATTTGCTTGGCAACCCCTTACTCAATACTCACCAAAATACCAGGAAGATTTCCTATATTAAACTTTTCTATAGGGTTCCTCCTAGAGTTTTCATATCCTAATTTCCACAAATAACTAAACCATCCTTTGATACCAACTATAGCATCCCGTCTTTTTATAACATAACTTTCATTCCATTACACGGAACTGAGGATCTTTAAGGTTTAGTGTCTTGGAAACAAGGAACATAAAACATGAAACAAAAAAAACATTCTTCTTAAACACTTGAAAGGATTCTCCTCATGTTCACCCTAGGCTCATTACTGCATCTCATAACCTGGGGACATACATCAAATGGAAGGGTGAGCAGAATGCCCAGCAAGGGAAACAAGTGAAACATTTTACATATGAACTTGAGATACATCAATAAAGTCATGAAAAGAACTTTAAGGCATGAAAATGAAATCATGAGGCATATCATAATAAAAATAAATCTTTTTCATAACATGAAGATGTGGCTGCAACATTTAATATTGACAATCGTTTCGTTTCACCAAGGTCCATCCCCACGGTGTCGTTAAAAATTACCAAGGTTATTCACCAAGGCGTCGTTAAAATGGTCATCTCTAGAGATTAAGTCTTTACCCAATGCATTGGAGCGCTATCAGGGCGCACCCTTAAATTTGACTTTATTATCATGTGAGCCACATATATCATCATCAAACATTTCATAAATAACCCATATAGAATAAAATAAATGGGTTTCATTTCATAATCATAACGTTTTAAAAACTGCTTTAAAGACATGATCTTTACGTCACTTTAAAACCCACAGAAAAGGAAGGTGGGTCTCATGTATGTAAATCCCAGAATTTAAAATAGAACATTTTGGTATATATGTGAATACCCCTTTAGAAGAAAGAGCTTTGAGTATTCACTTAATAAAATAAAAGGACTTTAGAAAAAGAGATAGACATTTTGAGACAGAAATTCTGCAGCATAACGGCAATGTTCCGAGGTTTTAGAAGACATTAAAAGAGAGGTCAAATGAGTCAAACATTCATAAATGACCCATAAAATAGTACATGGACAGAATAAGAAGGATACATGATCATGGTAATGAGATTTCAAGGACATACCATTTGAAATGAAAAACATGGAAGGAAGAAAAAAAATTAGATTTCTCTTATGAAAGTTCGGCAGCCTAACGGCGTTACTTAAACCTCAACAAACAATGATTTGAAAAGATCAAATAGGATCTCTCATCATGTGAACATAAGAGTTCAGTATGATAGATATAGAGATAATTCCCCAACATAACAAAAAGGAACTTGAAAGAATTGACATGAAAGTAGAACTTCAAAACGGGAAGGGTGAAGAACCACTTAAAAATTCGGCAGCCTAACAGCGCCACTTAAAACATCAAAATACTGAATTGAAGAGATCAAATGGGGTCTCTCATCATATGAACATAAGAGTCCAGTATGATATATATAGAGATCATACCCCAATATAACAAAAAGGAACTTGAAATAATTGACATGAAAGTAGAACTTCAAAACGAGAAGGGTGAAGAACCACTTAAAAATTCGACAGCCTAACGGCGCCACTTAAAACATCAAAATACTGAATTGAAGAGATAAAATGGGGTCTCTCATCATATGAACATAAGAGTCCAGTATGATATATATAGAGATCATACCCCAATATAACAAAAAGGAACTTGAAATAATTGACATGAAAGTAGAACTTCAAAATGAGAAGGGTGAAGAACCACTTAAAAATTCGGCAGCCTAACGACGCCACTTAAAACTTCAAAATACTGAATTGAAGCGATCAAATGGGGTCTCTCATCATATGATCATAAAAGATCAGTATGATAATTTAGAGATCATACCCCAACATAATAAAAAGGAACATGAAAGACTTGAATGAAAATAGAACTTGAAAACGAGGAAGGTGAAAGAATCCCTTAAAAATTCGGCAGCCTAACGGCGCCACTTAAACATTCTTAAAACGAATTGATGAGAGCAAGGGGGGTCTCTCATCATATGAACATGAAATAGGCAGTAGGATAAATATAAAAGAACATCCTCCAACATAAGAACATGGAGTATAAAAGAAATGACATAAAAGAGATTACTTGAAAAGAAAGAGAGGGGTCGGATCCCTTACCTTAAAATGTAACTCTTAAACCTCAAAGGTTGGGACCTTGAGGGCTTGGGGGCACCTTGGGAGGACTCCTTGGGAGGTAGTGAGACCAGAAATTCGTTGGGAATGAGTGGGGAGTCGAATGGATGAGAGGAGGGCTTGGTATTTATAGGGAAAGTGAGGGGACAAGGCATTAATGGCCAAGGAACACCTCACATGTGCTTTTCTCAAACCCATGTGCTCTCCCTTGTCATCTATCATGGAGTTAGGCCACATGGGGCCCCCAAAACAATAATTCATCACCCTTGGCCGGCCAACCCTCAAAAGATCTCATGACATCATCATGACACCGTTATGATGTCATTAAACATACCGAAACCCTAAAACTGTATTTTTACTATTCACTGAAAATTCAACTTTCTCAGAAAAATCCCAAAATTTCACATTAACCAAATATCAATGCTCTGATTTCAAAAATGAAATCCATTTTATAAAAATAATTTTCTAAATATTTTTAATTTAATTTTTAAATAAAAACACTATTCATCGAAAATTCATTTTTTTCAGAAAAAACCCCAAAAATTACCATAACATAATATCGATGCTCTGAGTTCAAAAATAAAGTCATTTTTATAAAAATAATTTTCTAATTATTTTTAATTAAATTTTTAATTAAAAAACACTATTCACCCGAAAAAACTAATACTTGAATAATAATTAATGAAACCGTTATTTAACTATTTTATTGAATCACATTACTTAATCAAGGTGCCTAGATTATTTTAAAACTTTCTTTAAGTGAGATTACTAATCCGTTTGGTCATATTACTAATCCTATTCATAAAATCACTATTCATAATTTACTATTCATCAAAAATCAAGTTGATCTTATTAGACTCTAAATTTAGTACTGAACATAATTGCAGAAGACCATTTTTTGAAAATCATTACACATTTTTAATTATTTAGGGTTTACATAAACATATTTAAAATATCCTTTTTCTAAAATTCATCAAAAATATGCATACTATATTTATCCGGTCATTTCAAAATTCATAAACTTCATCATAAGAAGAAATCCCAGTTTTTATTTAAAACAAGGATTACACAAGGTAGTTACGGTCTCGTTACATAACCCCTTATAATATAGGACCTAAGAGTAAGGTGTGCTAGGGTGATAGAAGCTTGGGGCGGCTCAGTCAACATTGCTCGAGTAGTAATTTCTATCAGTTTGAACTTCTCACGAAGGCGATTTCGTTCCAGCTTCACATGATGAAGTTCGGCTTGGATTTGATCCAGAGCAAAGCCCAGTGGTGCTACCTCCTTCCCAAGCTCTGTTAGATGGGCTTCGATCGGTCCAAGACTACTAGGTGAGGCCATCGAATCTTCTTTCTATAATAATTAACCAAGATTACTTATATTTAGAGACAATAATCAAAACATTTTGTTCACAGCGGTCATGTTGACCGATGGTTATATAATAGTCAAAACCCACTGATCTCATTTTAATTATAATCATGTTTATCAAATACAACATTTTTGTTGAGTATAACAATAACACATAAAATTAGGAAACAAAATTTATTTAAAAAAATTCGGGTCGTTACATCTAAGATGACCTCATATGCTCCTGGATGACTTGTGCCTTCTCTGGTCCTACAAGAGCTGCTAAGATTTCTTCTTTGCCGATAAGAGAAATCTGGTCTCATCCCCTGGATGAACCACTTTATTTGCCTAATAAAACCATTCCCGACATGGATGACACTAATACATACCAAGTATGAAGTCATAAGGCCTCGAAACTACTACCAAGAGATCCAACCATTACACTCAGCTCTAAGGGTTGAGTCACACTGTCGGCATCAGTGTGTGGTCACTGGGTCTCCTCCAGTAGGTATCTCAAAAGTGAGGTTCAAGTCAACAGTTTTAAACCGTATCCTCTTAGTATCAACTACATAAAAAGGACAGGGAACAAAACGTCAAAAGAACAAGTGTCTTTTATTACTGCAGCTCACGGTACAAAGAAACATAATATCTAAAAAGCTAGAAGAAACATGAAAAAAAGTTCCCATGTCTTGAGCTAGTCCCGCTCCTATCCATCAGCTCCTGGAGCTCCATGGTCGTAAGCCTCAGCTGCCTGAAGCTAAGCTCTCCCCTGTCCACCCATTCCCTGCGGTCGGGTGGTCTTCTTGGTGGTTGTGGTGGTGGTAGGGCCTCAAAGCTTCCCCCACCACCCGCTGCTCGGCCAGCTCCACTGCCTCATCCACCTTCTCCCTACAGATAGTCATGTTCGAACGTTTTCCTGGGAGTTCCCTCTACTGCCGGCTGCTAATCAGTAGGACGAGTCAGATAGTCTCAAGCCATGCGACCCTGCCCGCCGCATGCGTAGCACGACCTGCTCCTCGCGTAGCTGGCTCTCCTTCGTGTGGCCCACACAAGAAAATATGCATCTAGATATTTCTCGTCTAATGGTATGGCCCATTTGGACCTCTCCATTATCTTTCTACTACCATATGTAGAAGAATTCACTACGGGTCATCCTGCGGAGGGTCCCGCCACTGGTGACTGCTCGATGAGAAAACTCTTCACTAGAAGGGCTCTCTCCAACATCCCTGCCTGTGTCGGAATGTTGAAGGAGATCATCGAAGCCCTAATCGCATGTCTCAATCCCTGCTCAAAGGTCCGGGCTCTGTTGAACGGGTCCCCTACCATATCTGTGGAGTAGCGCGAGAGATCAGTAAACCTCGCCAAGTACTGGACCACGGTCATGATGCCCTACTGTAGTTGTAGTAACTTATGAATGCGCACCGTACGGATGGTGGCTGGGATGAACTCCAAGTGGAAGAGGCTCTCAATGTCCGTCCAAAGGATTGATGCCTCATCGTGCACCTGGAGCATTAGGCTCCACTATCTGCCTGCTGCCGCATGCAGGAGACTCGCTGCAAGGATCACCATGAGGTCAGCTGGTGTCCCCACTAAACTGAAAACTCGAACAACAGCCTCCATCCAATCCTCGACTGCCTGAGGGTCCGTCTCCCCACAGAACCTGGGTGGTCTCTGATGCGAGAACTTGTGCAGTGAACTAAGGCGACGTGCACTCTCAGCGGATGGATCTGGTGGCATCGGTGGATCGGCAGGTAGAGGTACCGCCGGTGCCTTCGCTGTAAAAGGGGCCTGCACCGAGGCCTCGTCGCTCGGTGGGCTGTCGTCTCGCAAAAATCTCTGAGCCCTAGCTGGCTATCATCGTGGGTCCATCATGAAAATAAACAGGTGTGCCATGGTCAAAACAGTATACCTTCAGAGCTGACACAATGTAATCCCAAAAAAACTTTTGAAACACACTTGCAATAAGTGTTTTCGTGCACTGAGTCAGAAATCAGAAGTCAGGGTCTTGGTGTACGGATACATCGGCCACCGCACCAACACTGGACTCCCTGGACTGATAACCACACTCAATACCTTTAACAATATTGCTTCACATAGAAGAATGATCAGAGTCCTGAGTTCTGCGGTAGAACCGAACTCCTCTGGTACCAACTTGCCACGACCTGTCCTCAGGACCCGTGTCGTGACTACCCCAAGCCTTCCTTCCATAGGCCAGGGGCTGGCGACTAGCACCAAAGGCGTAAATCCCGAAAAAAGGGGAATTCATTGCCTTATAAAGTAAACAAACACCATAGAATAATCCAGCAGAAGTAAACACTACGTAAACTGGGTACAATAGTAAGTGCCTAAAGTAAATGGGCCAGAATACAAACCCAAATTGAATGTAAAGTACAACTGGAAATAAAGTTCCACAAGTTAAAGTAAGCAGCAACGTCAATCCATCCATTGGAAGTACCCCTGAAGGGTGGGTACAGATAGCCTCCTCAACTCCTCAGGTCCAGCCATCCACTCCGTGTACATCTCGCCTAGTGGTCCACCTCTAGGTACTGACTTGCTCCACAAGCCTCAACCACGATCAGTGTTGTCTGTCATCTGCATCCAACACAACGTAGTGCGGGCATAGCCTGTGTAGGAGTGAGTATACACTACTCAGTAGGGAACTCGAGACCCCTGATGGTCTCCCAGAATCAACAAAGGATAATCCACAAAGGAAAGATACAATCACGAAGTAATATCCAACACTACTTAGGTATATTCCCATACATATACATAAGTCATCAATTCCAATTCGGCTCCAACATCCGATCCCAAGTTCGTTCACGTCCACACAGGGTAGTACAACCCAATCCACATAGGAAAGCACAACCCAATCCATATAGGAAAGAAAAATTGAAGATAATGATTGAAATTCAAGACACAACTCACACAGGTATGAATCATTTGTAATACAAATGGAGATGATCAGATGTAGTTACTAATTCATCTAGCTGGGACCCATGTAGGATACTAGACCAGCTATGCTGTCGGAACCAAGTAGGATATTACAAAATAGGTCAATACTATCGGACCCATGAAGGATATAAGTACAGTATTCATCACCACCGAACCCACGGAGGATTCCCGTATGGTTTTCGTCGTCATCGAACCCACAGAGGATTCTAGTATGAAAGTCTTCACCGTCAAACCCACAGAGGATTCCAATACGGTTGTCATTGTTGTCGAACCCGCGGAGGATTCCAGTATGAAAGTCTCCACCGTCAAACCCACTGAGGATTCCAATACGGTTGTCAGCGTCGTCGAACCCACGAAGGATTCCAGTATGAAAGTCTTCACCGTCGAACCCACGGAGGATTCCAATACGGTTGTCATCTTCATCGAACCCATGGAGGATTTCAGTACAAAAGTCCTCACCATCGAACCCCTGGAGGATTCAAATACGGTTGTCATTGTCGTCAAACCCACAAAGGATTCTAGTATGAAAGTCTTCACCATCGAACCCATGGAGGATTCCAATACGGTTGTCATCGTCATCGCAGTCGCAGCCAGCTCTAGGGTTCCCGCACACAACATTCTCGATTCCGGGAGGGTCCGCTCCACGTGCCAAGGGGGTCGATACATCAACTGACAAGTAGTCCGGAGTTGATGTATCCCAAAGTTCTGTCTCGACAAAAGGAACTCAACGTGACAGATGGCGCGTCAATCGGACGCCCGGTCTGAGAGTTATTGGCATTTTCGTTCCAGGGGCCCAGTTGGTTTTTAAGTCAAAACCAACCCCACCGCACTCCAACTACATCCAAATCTTTATCGGAGTAAGCTAAAAGGTCCTTCTCAATAAGAGTAATCCAACAAAGTTGACGGCACGTCAATCGGACGTCTGAAGCTCAAGTTATAGGCATTTCCGCTCCGAGGGCCCTGTTGGTTTCGTGTTCGAACCAACCCAGTCGTACCCAAAATTCTCCGAAACCTTGAGTGTAATATATATAAACGACCGTGTCGATCCAAGGATCGCATCACAATTGACGTTGCATCGATCAGAGGTCTGTAGCCCAAGTTCCAAGCATTTAAACGAACCTATCCCGTTTTAGGGGGTTTGGGCCTGGACCGACCCCGCCCAAGACCCCCTAGGTTGGCCCGAACCGCGTCGACCCGACCCGGTTCCGGGTCTGGCCCATTAGGGCGCGACCCGGCGCTGGCCGAGCGGGGCGGCTCGGCGCTGGCCGAGCGGACGCACCAGGGGGGGGGGGGGGGGCGCTACCCCCCTTGATTGAAGAACGACCCCACGATTGGGGCCCACCTCTTAGCCAGCCGGGGGTTACGACCCCCGGTCCTTTCGAAATGGCCGGCCCGGATGGCCTACCGCTGCTGCCACCAGGGGACCCCAAGGTCCCGTCCCTCCGAAGTGCATGTGGCCGGAGGTACAGGCTGCCCCTCCTTGCACCGCTGCGGCTTTGAGCAGTGTCCTTGTCCGACCGGCATAGCGCGATGGCGCAAGACCCCTCTGGCGTGGACCCGCTCCAGCCGCAGCCCGACTCCGGCCGCGGCTTTGTTCGGCCTCAACGGCGCGGTGCAACGACGCCACACTTCTTTGTTGTGTTCCTCCTTGATTCCGCGCGGTGATGTTGCACCGCGCTACCCTCGTTCGAGCCGCAACAAATTCAACAACAAAGGGGGAGGAGGGTTGGCCATGTTTGTGCGGTCCGACCTCCTCCCGTTATAACGATAACAAGCAGACCAGAATAAAATATCTTCTTCAACGAGAGCACAAATTTAATCCGCTAAATTGAACTGAAACCCCTACTTCGATGAAGTCATCGGACGAGGATCGTCGTGGGGAAAGGACGTCGCGGAAGACGACGTCGTGGAAGACAGCGTCGAGGATCGAGGCTCCGTAAGCGTCGTCAGTATTCTCCCAATGAAGGATGTGGCGCGTCATTGTTCTTCGAAGAAGGCGTCTCTCCCCAGATGCGGAGAGGGAAGAAGGCTGTACGAAGATCTCCCCTTACGGTGACAGAGTTCTTCGTCATAGACTCGGCGTTCTTCGCGTTCTTCGACGAGGAAGAAGATGTTCTTCAGAGCGCAAGAGTTCTCTTCTCCTCATTCTCGCACAAAAATTCAACCACCAAAAAAATAAGACATTGTCTTATTTTATTCACACACATGCATGCCATTATTAAATTTGAAATTTAAAAATATATCATTTAATTGTGAGAGTTGACTTGTCAATTAAAAAGGGGGGTACGGGTGTGTGACACAATTAAATGCATGAGGGAGGTTATAATGAATTTGAAGGGGTGTGGCTCTTGTGGGCCCCACCTCACTATTATCCAACCAAATGGAGTTAGGATGTAGTGGGCCCTACTCCAACATACATTCATAGGTTAAAACTACATAGAATACAAAATAAAAATTGTAGCACAAATTTTTATTTCATTCCTTAGTTAACCCACTTTTTTAATAACCTCACCCAAGAAAACGCAACTCTAGAAATGTTTTTCCTAAGCAAATACCGGTGCTGCGGTTTCATCGGTGCCCTCAGATTTTGATTCCGAGCACCGATTCAAAAGTTAGGAAAACCCGCTCATTCGTTCACTGAACGTACCCGATCTAAAATTTAGAAATTGATTCCGGGCACACCGGGCCTCGAAATCAGGTGCGGTCAGAAACTGCGTTCTCATAAAATCCCAAACAAAATTAAGAAAAAATGTCCCTTGAAATTTACAGGTCTTTACATCAAGTGCATTTCCCCTAATGCCAGTGGCTGCTGACTAGCAGCGAGGGCCTTGGGTGTGATATTGGAGAATCTTTTCCCTCATTGGAAAAGTAACATAGTTGAAAATAAACAGATAACAATAGCATAAGCAGTAATAATAACATACAACAGTAATCAGCGGAAGACTGAAAGTAATAAGAAATTGGAGAACACATATATAAATGATGCACGATACATGTTTCTAGGAATGTATCCAAACAAAACACAACGCTAGAATATAGTACTAAACCCATGTACAAAAGAAAGTAGATAAAAGCCTCATCATCGCAAGCCTCAGCTTGGTCCCATGCTCTCTAGATCCCTAGAAATGATTTACCTAATGTGGAAGGGTTTCTGCCCTTATCTATACCTACAATAATATAATCTGTTCGGGCCCAAAATCATGACCCAAACAGGGTGTGAGACTAATCCCAGTAGGAATCCACCAATATATCTGTTCCTAACAGTCAGTGAATATATATGGTAGGAAATAAGTAAAGAAGAAGCAGTAAACAAGGAAGTACTCAACAGTAGACATTTCCACAGTTTCAAAGCATTCAATTCCACATATCAAGCAAGCATCTAATCACAAATAGGTAACCCTCTGGGATGAACTCATGGCCTATCCCCTTTGGTCCTAGCTTGAAAACACATGTAACCCTCTGAAAATTACACACAGTCTAACCCCTCTGGTTCAGCTCTATCATAGACTCTCTGGGGAAGCACTCGCCATAAATTCCCTATATAGTCTCATATCGGTAATTAAAAGGTTCTCTGGGAAGTACTTATGTCACATTCCCCCTGTGGCCTGCATCTAGGTACTACAAACACTCTAAGGAAGCACTTACATCAATTCCCCCTAAGGTATCACATATTAATAGTAAAAATAGACACTCTGGAGAACCCCTTACGTCGATTCTCCCTATGGTCTACTACACTAGGTTCCCACAGCCCTGTGTAAGTCAAACATGCATAGAAATTCAATACGGCCAAAGTAAACCTCACGAACTACTTGGCTAACAGTCTGCATAATAACAACATGTCAGATAAAAATCACTCCATCCTACAATATTAGGAATAGGAAACAAACAAGGCAATCTAATAGGATAAGCAAGACCAAATGAGAAAAAAACAAAACATGCATGGAAAACCACTTCAAAATCATAACAATTAACACTTTTATCATTCAATTATCCTCTATTCAAGCATAACAGCATAGAAATAATCCAACAAGGCTAAAACAGTAAAAATGGAATACCTTATTCAAGGGTATTGGGAAATTTTTCACATATAACTCAAATAATTTCAAGAGAAAGTCACAAACCACCTACCTCGGTGTTGTTGGATCGATATAAGTGAACATCAATCCTTGAATCACCCAAGAGCACCGTAGATCTACAAAAATGTCAAAAAAATATCAACTAAAGATAACATGAGAAATATGAGGATTCAGGAAAATAATCTCTAGGATAACAGAGAACTCAACGAGGCCATCCCAATGCAATTAATGGTGGTCAATTCAGAGAACAGATGATCAGTCATTTTCTCGAAGAAGGATCGCGGTTGTACCCTCGCTCTCGGACGAACCAGACCTAGAAGGAGGGATTTGTGCTAATTAGACATGACCATGATGCAATTAATGAAAAAAATTAAAGTACACGGTGTGTACTTTATAAGTACACGCCATGTACTTTCCTTCACTGGCCCCCGCATTAGGTGGTCTCTAGGTCACCACACATGGCCGTGTGCATGGCTAATACACGGACAGCACCCGTCTACCCGTGGTAACCGACTACATGGAGTGTGCTAAATAAATTTCTAGAAACTCCAATGTTTTCTCAAAAACACCAAAAAAAGGAAAACATACCTGAAAAATAGGAACCAGGGTTTTTAAAAACATCCCCCTTAAAGAAATTTGTCCTCGAATTTCCCTAGAAAGGAAGCATAGAAGAAGAATCATCAAATAGCTCTGTCCACTTTGATCGTACATCGGCCTCCCTCCCTAGGTCTCTTAATGTACTCATCCTTCCTACCATAGCACTCATACCAGAGGAACATGCTAACCACGGAGAACTTTCATACTGCAATCAACAATCTAGATAAGATACTCCTCGAATTAGGAATCCACCTCTAACTCAACCTCCTCAAGTAAAAAAGAATGATATGGGTCTGAGAAGTAATGTTGAAGCTGAGAAACGTGGAAAACATCGTGCATATCCCAGTACCTCTGAGGTAACTACAATAGTAAATCAGCACAAATCTCTCTAAAACCTCAAACTTCCGGAATTACCTCAATGAATGATTAAACTGACTCTTAATCCTCTATTGTCCCAACCTCAGTGTGACATGTAGGAAAACCTGATCATTAACCTCTAACTCTAGTGGTCTTATCTGCTTATCAGTATAAGACTTCTTTCAAGACTATACAGTTGCCATCCTTTTCCGAATCAACTCTATCAGCTCTGTGGTATCCTGGACAAGACGAGGTCCCAGCATAGATGCATCACCTGCCTCCAGCCAACATAAGGGTGATCAGAATGGACTATCATACAAAGCCTCATAAGGTGCAATCTGAATAGTTTCCCGAAAACTATTATTGTAGGAAAACACCACAATAGGTATGTGCTTCTCCCAAGAGCCTCCAAAATCCAGGATGCATGCACGATGCATGTCCTCAAGCACCTGAATCGTACGCTCGGACTGGCCATCTGTCTGGGGGTGGTTAGCCTTACTCAAAAGTACCTGTGTACCCAAAGCCTTCCGAATCCCCTGCCAGACCCAAGAATTAAAATGTTCTTCCTTTTCTGAAACAATGGAGTGTGGAACTCTATGTAGACATATGATCTCACGGATGTACAACCATCCCAGCTCATCAACACTGAAAGTCTTGTTAATCAGTAAGAAGTGAGAAACATTTGTGATTCTTCCAATGACAACATAAATAGCATCATTCCATCGAGGTGAACTTGGAAAACCTGTCACGAAATCCATCGCAACATCATTCTATTTCCACTCGGGAATGGGTAACTACCACAAAAGCCCGGCTGGTCACTGATGCTCCACTATCACCTGCTAACTGGTGGAACACCACATCACAAAACCAACAACATATCTCTTCATACCTATCCACCAATACTGATGGTGTAGATCACGATACATCTTGGTGAAACTTGGAGTAATTCCCAAAATGAGGAATGAAAGTCCCGCATCAGCTCCTCACGTATGTCTGTTGACACACATATGCTCCCATGAAAACCCAAGATCTCATCCTTGCCTATGGTCCATCTAGGAATAGGGTATTCCCCTAACATGCTATCACATAGGACTAGGCCTTCCAAATCTCATAGCTACCTCATTCTCACTTGATCAAGGAGAGTAGAGATAACAGTTATAGAAGAAAGAAACGTATGCCCATGTCTGTCATGCACTTCCAAATGCATCTCATAAAAATAGATCCATAAGCTACCACTCACTGCTAGCCTCCTGAACTGCCTTTATCTGAGTCCTCCTACTCAACACATCAGCCACTTCATTTCCTTTTCCAGGAGTATAGGGAAGCTCAAATTCAATAGACTAAAGGTACTTAACCCACCATTGATGTCTCAAATTCAGCTCATGTTGAGTGAAGATATACTTGAGGCTTTTTTGTTTTGTGAAAATAAAAAAATGATCTTCCAACAGATAATGTCTCCAACAGTGTAAGGCATGAACAATCACAACCAACTCAAGATCATGTGTTGGGTAATTCCTCTCATTTGGCCTCAACTACCAAGACCCATACGCAATGACACCGTCCCCTATATAATCACTACTTCAAGCCCGATACCTATAGCTCTTGCCCTGCTCTGGAAATACTAGTATCGGTGCTAAAGTCAACCTCCCTTTTAGATCCTAAATGGATGAATCACATGAATATGAACACAAGAACTTTTCACCCTTCATTTCAGGCCCGTCAGTGGCATTGGTATGCGTGAATAGTCATATATGAAACATATGTTGTATCCATCCAGCCCTAGAAAACTTCATACCTCAAAGATGTTCTTCAATTGCTACCAAGAAACTACAAATCTCACTTTCTATGGGTCCACTGATACCCCTGTCTCTGAGATAAAATGTCCTAAGAAGTGAATCTGATCCATCCAAATGTGGCATTTTGAGTGCTTAGCATATAACTGATGCTCTCTCAGTGTACTCAAAACTATCACATGATCGGTAGCATGGTCATGTTGAGTGTAAGAGTACACCAAGTTATCTTCCATGAAAACTACAAAAAAATAATCCATGTATGTATGGAACAATCTGCTCATCAGTGCCATGAAAACTGCAAGCATGTTCGTTAGACCGAACGACATAACCACATATTTTTATAGACCATACCTGCTCTGGAAGGTTGTAAGCGGTATATTAGATGGTCTAACGTGCAAATGCTGATAACCCGACCTCAAGTAAATTTTCAAGAACACTCGGTCTCCTCGAATCTTATCAAATATATCATCAATTCTTGGCAAGGGATATTGGTTCTTGACCATCAACTGGTTCAACTTCCGATAATCCACACAAAGTTTGAGGGTACCTTCTACCTTATTTCGCAAACAAGATAGGAAAACACCAAGGAGAAGTATTGGGTCAGATAAAACCCATTTCCTGTAACTCCTCCAACTTCTTTTTGAGATCTTGTAACTCTGGTGTAGCCATCCTGTATGGATGAATGGACATTGATGCCACTCCTGGCATGAGATCAATAGAAAAGTCTGCATCTCACTAGGGAGGAAAACCTGAAAATTATTCAGGAAAGACGTCCCTGAAACAATCCACCATAGGAGGAGATTCCATCTGTAAAATCCCCTGGTCATCTATATATATACTAGAAAACTGGGTTGCAACTCCTCTCAACCCATGATGCTCAGGTCCCGCTCTTCTCGCCTGGACATCCCATTCACCCTCATGATGAAACAATCAGCCCTTTGGAATGTGAAACTCACCCTATGACGATATCAATCAACAACATTCAGGAAGGGAACTAACCATTACATTCAAATAATGGCATCATAGCCTGTAATCTCTAGGACATAAAGGTCCCATAAGAAGTAACACCCACCAACTTCAAGAGGACACTCCTTTCACTGACGTACACTAGTAGTTCTTGTCCCCAAATGTGTGTCCAATGTCAAGACATCAGCAAAAGAAAAGATACAGAGATTAAGAATCTCCATAATTTCAATAGATATAAAGCTATGGGAATCCCCTATATCAAAAAGAGAAGATGCTAAAATAGAGGAAACTAGAATAGTACCACGAATTATAGAGGGTTCAGGATCGAGCTCTTGTTGGGTCTATTCCACTACAAAAGTATAACCTGCACTGTGACCCTGTGACCCTGCCTGACCACCCTAAACTGATCCACCCTACTTTCATTGAAAGCCTGGTGACTGACTACCATGGTCGTGACCTTCACATCAACCTAAATGGCTAGAAGAACTAAAATTCCTAGACTGATGAAAACCCTGTGGCACTGCTCCTGAATGTCGAGTCATAGAAGAACCCCTATCACTAGCTGTTGGTGATAATATCTGACCAAAATATTTTAGATGACCCATCTTACCGCAAGATCGGCACTCCAATGGGTCTCTCAAGCAATGTGGACTCGTATGCCCACTCTTTCTGCACTGGTAGCATACCGCATGGCTACTAGAATAAGTGTCTCACCACCACGGATCACCACATGAAGAATCCCTGCGACACATCCTGATGTTGGTAGGAGGGATACTAATTCAAGATATCAAGCCGCCCTAGATCAAAACTCCAGAATCCATCATATTTTTCTTCATGATCAGTGCCTGGTTGATGATAGAAGTGATGGAAATCAACCAAAAGATGTTAACTAGAGATCAGATGTCATTCTTGAGACAATCCTCAAAATTCCTTTCCAAGAATAACTCATCTCCTCATGGAAGGGGCGTAAAGCTCTAAAACTCTTTGAAACGAGAAGAGTAATCCATAACAGAAACTGTACCGTGCTCCAGACTCATGAACTCTCAGGCTTGATCTACCCTCAAAGTCACCATATCGAATTAGTCATAGAAGGTACACTGGAACTCATCCCAATACATGACCTGAGAGTGTCCTGCCTTTGAGATTACATCCCACCATCTCTTGGCTAAATCCTGAAGAATATACGTAGTGAGTTTGACCCTCCTCTCTAGAGGATTCCCCAGATGCTCGAAGATAGACACCATGGATTCTAACCATGACTATGCAGCCTGAGTTCCTCCTTCCCCAGTGAAAGTGGGAGGAATATGCTACTAGAAAACCCATGTCAACTATGTCATAGATGGTGTAGGATACATTAATCCATAGTAGGTCTTCATGAACCTCATGAAGCCCTGTTGGAACTATTCATCAGTACCTGTGTCCAAAATGACGGTCGGTGCCAAGACTGGCACAACTGGAGAATCTTCCGGTAGTCCCTAAATAGTCATGTCCGGTTTCTGATAACTACCCTATAACTAGTGGAAAACTGGAGGATGTCTTGGTCGCATGACTCTGCAAGTTCAAGTCCACACCATAGATCAAGATTATCAAGGACTGAAAACAAGAAGAGTAAAGAAGGAGAATAGGAGAAGGAAAGAATTCCAGTTATCAAACATTGGATAAATGGTGTGTATATTTAACTACACGACGTGTTCCAATAAGCCATCACATGGGCATGTACTTATACCAAAACTACTCATGTAACACCCTATAAAAACGGAATGTTGTCCTAACAAACGGTGTGTACTTTAATCCTCTTCCCCTACCCGAGTTACCTTACCTGGCTGGGACACACAGTTCTCTTAGAAAAGGACTACACAACGTGTTAGTTCCAAACACGGCGTGTACTATATGAGCCTTACTGACCAGTGTTGTTAGTGACATGGTCAGATACATGGCTCACACTGCACGGTGTGTTCCAGATGGACACTGTGTGTACTAGGATGATTTTATCAGACCCGTGTTGTTCGTTACAATGTCGTTTACTCAGGTTACACTACACAGCTTGTTTCAGAGGGACACGATGTGTATTATAAAACACACAACTGACCCGTGTGGTTAATGACATAGCCAGCTATAGGGTTCTATAACACAGCATGTACATCTGGTACACGGCGTGTCCTACAAAAGATTTCGAAACCCTATGTCTCTCCCCACATGTTCTGAGACACTGTTAGAGACTACACAGCATGTACATACAATAAATGGAGTTTACTTAAGAGAAACTGTTTCTTCCCAAACCGAAGAATAAATGGCACGTATTCAACATTACACGTTGTGTATTATATGTTTTTCTAGATAGTAAGCCTCAGAAAATACTCTGGATCCTATAAAAACACTGAAAAAAACATCAAAGTACCAAATTTTTTTCCATGAGGGGCCATACTTCCAGCGAATCAAAACATGGAATCTTATACATGTCAGAAACAAGCATAAAAGACTAGGGATCCACCAAATTCCGATCCATGAGGGCCCATGACACCTCAAGAACCAAATTTTGGCATTCATTAAAACAAAACCTTACAAAAACAACACCCTATCAAATAGTAGGTATTTTTATCAAGGAATATATCAAAAGAACATGCATATCTTGCACAACACCTATAATAAAAACATGCAATCGCTAATGCACCCTATATGGCTTGGAAAGAATGCATGAAATGTGATCCCTAGAAAGTGCCTATATCATGAATGAGATGGAATACCCTCATCTCATCAGGTTGCAATAGAAATAGAACCTCTAAAACATCAACAATAACAATGCAAAACATGTGAATCACTCAAGGTGAAATCAAATCAACTGTAGTAATTGAAAAACCAGAAAAATTGAAATAAACGAGGTAGATTGGATTTTCCCTACAAACAGGTCAGCTACTATTAGGCACAACTCATTACCAAGTACCAATTACATCCTATCCCAATCTATAGGCCCAAAATAGTATGTCAAGAGAAAATAATCCCTCTGATACCACTTGGTAATGTCCCGGTTCAAGAAGCCTCCCAGAGGGGCCCCATACACGGTTGGTCACGTGTCCTAAAGTGTATTTCCCCTAACAGCAGAGGCAGCCGACTAACATCAAGGGGCTTGGGTGTGATAGTGGGGAAACTATGACCTCATTGGAAAAGTAACACAGTGGAAAAGAAACTGATAACAATATCTCAAGCAGTAATAATGACATACAACTATAAACAGCAGAAGACTTGAAGTAATAAGCAATTAGATCACACATATATAAATCATTCATGGTACATATGTCTCGGAAAGCAGCCAAACAAAACACAATGCTAGAATATAGTACTAAACCCAAGTACACAAGAAAACAGATAAACTCCTCAACATCGCAAGCCTCATCTTGGTCCCAGGCTCTTTATCTTTTCATTAATCAAGTACCTGAGGTAGAAGGGCACCTGCCCTTATCTATAACTGCAAAAATATAATCTATTTGTGCCCAAAATAATGAACCAAACAGGTTTTGAGACTAATCCTAGTAGACAACCACCAAAAGATCTGTTCCTAACAGTCAGTGAATATATATGGCAAGTAATAAGTAAAAAGAAGTAGTAAACAAGAAAGTACTCAGTAGTAGATATTTCCACAGTTTTAAAGAATTCAACTCCACATATCAATCAAGAAGCTAATCACAAATAGGTAACCCTTTGGGGTGTACTCATGGCCTATCCCCTATGGTCCTACCTTGCAAACACAAGCAACCCTCTGAGAAGTACACACAGTCTAACCCCTCTGGTTTAGCATTAGCATAGACTCTCTGGGGAAGCACTCGTCGTCAATTCCCCATATAGTCTTGTATCGGTATCTAAAAGGCACTCTGGGGAAGCACTTACTTCACATTAACCTGTGGCCCATGTTGAGGAACTACAAACACTCTGAGGAATCAGTTGCATCAATTCCATCTATGGTCTCGCATCGTAATAGTAAAAATAGACACTCTGGAGAATTCCTTACGTGCATTCTCCCTATAGTCTACTACACCAGGTTCCCACATCCCTATGTAAGTCAAACGTGCACAGTAATTCAATAAGGCCAAATTAAACCTCAAGAAATATTGGCTAACAGTCTACAACATATCATCATGTCAGATAAAATCACTCCATCCTACAATACTAGGAATGGGAAAGAAACAAGGCAACCTAATTGGCTAAGCAAGGCCAAATGGTCACAAACAAAACATTCATTGGCAACCAATTCCAAAGTATAGGAATTAACCCTATTCTCATTAAATTAACCTCTATTCCAGAATACCATCATAGCAAGAAATCAACAGGGCTAAAACTATAAACACGCAATACCATATTCAAGGGTATTGGGAACTCTTTCTCATATAGTTCAAAGACTTTCAACAGAAAGGCTCAAACCACCTACCTCAGTGTTATAGGATCGATATAAGTGATCATCGGGCCTTTAATCTCCCAAGAACACCATAGATCCATAAAAATGTCAAAAACATTCAACCAATGATATCTTGAGAAAGAGGAGGAATCAGGAAACTAAGATCCAGGAGAAGAGAGAACTCATCGAGGTGATACCAATGCAATTGACGGTGGTCGATTCAGAGAATGGGTGCTCAGTCGGTAGATTAGAGAATGATTGTGGTCATACCCTCTCTATCAGACAAACCAGACCAAGAAGGAGGGTTTTATGCCAATTAGATGTGACCCGAGTGCGTTTAATGAAAAAAAAAGAAAGTACACGGCATTTACTTTATAAGTACACGTCGTGTACTTGCATTCACCCCCCCTCCCATTAGACGGTCTCCATGTCACCACACATGGATGTGTGCATGGCCGCTACATGGCCAACACTCGGCTACTCACGATAACCAGGCACACGGCGTGTACATAATAAATTTCCAGAAACTCATCTTTTTTCTCAAAACACTAGAAAAAGGAAAACATACCTGAAAAAGAGGATTCATGTTCTTACATTTTAAAAGATAGTTTTTTTTGTACCAAATTAATTATCAAAATATATAGTCTTGTTATATACTTTAATCCCATTCATTAAATTGTTTTATCGTGTACATGAATTTTTTTTTGTTTTTAAATAATGGTGATAATCAGTAATATGTACTTTTATCCTGTGATATTCATTATGGAATGGTATTTCAATATTGGACACATATGAAATGATATTTGGATAGTAAGACATGGTGTGGTTTGGTGATAGATAACCTAGACTAGGTGTATATTGGTTTGTTGTTTATTTATTGAGGAATTATTATAATTATTTCTAATCTACATGTGTGTAATTGAGTAGGGTACAAAAAAATATCCATGTATTCTCACCATGATGTATATAAAACTATTTATCAGGTTTCTAGGAGTTTTCTTATGATAGAGGTGGGATTCACTAGTTTTAAGAATAAAGATATTATAAACATAGTAAATGATTTTTAGTCCATACTAATCATATAATTTAGGATATTTCTTCTCTTAGTGAAATTTAAATTTAGGTCAAATAATTTTTTTTGGGTTTCATTATTATTATCACTAAAATCTTATATATACCATTGGGAAGGGTAATGTGGTAGTTAATTCTTAGAGAGAAAAATATATATAGTGATTTTTCTTTCCATGAGATGATGGAAGGGAATATGATTGTGTTATTTTTATATATTGACCTTGATCATGAGAATATTAATATAATAACAAGTGTTTAATTATTCATTGTAAAATTTTCATTGCTGTATAGAGTGATATAGTCTCATCTTATTGATCCTGAGATTGAGGTATGAAGAGATTTCAATATTCAATGTGCTTCATTGAATGGTTGGTTTGAAGGTAGGTAGTATAATAAAACAAAAATAGGATAGTTCCTTATTCCATAGAATATGTGTTATAATATAATTCATGTGCTTAAAAATTATCCTCTAATACAACTTACAATATATAAACAAATGTATCATGTTATTTGACAATAGTATAAGTATCACAAAGTAATAAAATCTATAGATGATAAAGTCAAATTTTTTCCCCAATCCATTGATAAAAGAATAAAATTGATTGCTAGATGGAATTCTATAACTATTTAGTTCTCCATAACCTAAATTGGTTACTATTTCCATTGATTTTAGGGAAATATTTCATCCAGCACACAGTGAAGGTGATGCTATTTTAATAATATTTTTATTGTATTGATATAATAATATTATTTCATGCTAATAATTGATGAAATGTATGTTGACATATTAATTCGGCATTATATGGAAGAATTTATTTGTTTCTAAAGAGTATCTGAAATTATACTATTTGATGTTAATGCTTTGTTTATTTCTTGTATGTAGAGATGATTTCATTATAATATTTTACCATGTAATTCCTAAGTAAAATTTTTTATTTAGTGAAATATTATTAATATTTGATGAAGATATTGAAATTATATAAAATATTTTAATTGAATTGGCTGAATTTTCGTTTAATAACATCTACTATTTATTAATTATAACACCCTAATATGAGGACCATTATGGAAATCCATTTTATCACCGCTATATTTAGTTGATATTATATATATTTCTATTATTAGACATGAATGGGTGTAGTATATGATAAATCATGAAAAGGTGAATTGGGATCACATGATAATATCATAATGTTGAAAATAATATTTTTTCCCTAAAGACTAGGTTGAAGTATTTAGTTGGTGATCATGTATTCCAAAAAAAATTACATTGGTGTAAGAAATAAATGTTTAGTATGGGATGTATGATTTTAGAAATATGTATTCAACCATTATTAGTTTTGTAAAATGTTATAAAGATAATGTATAGGTTAAAATTACCCTTGTAGCTAGAGTAGATACATGATGTTTTTCTTTATTTGAATTTTTGAATTACTATCATGATCTATCACTTATCATTGTATTGATTAAGATTTATATTTAGATATTCATGTTATTTTATATGGATCTTATAAACATCTAGGATCAACAAAATAATATTTTATGTGGATGGATTATTATATTAGTATGGATTATTTTGACACATAGTGGAATAATGGAATGTACTTATGAAATGGAATCTCATATTACTATTTAATATCATTACAAAAAATATATTTCAATTGAAATGGAATTAGGATGATGTTCTGGATATTAACATAATAAGAATTATTTAAAATATTATTATTCATTATTCCTTGTTATGTGAATGAATGATGTTTTTTAGGATAAAATGTTTTGATAGTGGGGATAACAAGGAGACCCATGTTACAATTTCATATATTTTTTCATAATATTAAGGTTATTTTCTCCTTTTTTACTTATAAGGTAAAAATATAAAATAAAAATCAAAGAATTAAATTCATAGGGTGTTGTTCAACTCAAAAATTTATATCTACACATTAGGTAAAATTAGGGTTAATATGTGTGGTGATTAGAATTTTATAAATTTATTACACTTAGTAAAATATTTATTTATACAATTATGTATATATTTTTTGATAAAAAATATTTCGTATTTTGGTTATGGGTAATAGGGTGATATTAGATAGATGTGGTGGTTGATGCTTCTATTGGGTTAACTAGATAAAGTGTATTGTGTCTAGTGTAATAATGAGTGGTTTGAATTAGTACTTTAATAATTGAATTTAAAGGGTAAGTATTCATGGGGTTATTTTTTAATTAATTTTTATGGATGCTTTCTTATATTTATATAGCAGTTTAAGCCCCTCATTTTTAACATAGTCTAGATAATATCTCCTCTACACTGGATGCTTCTTTGAATCCCCCTTTTTTATTTAAACTCAAAGGTGATGGATGATAAAAAATGTCAAGAATATAATGAGTGATAATCAATTAATAGTTAATCATTATGGAATCATAATAAATGGGTTGATATTTTCATCTATTTGAAATTAGTGGGAATATAACATGATTTTTTTATAGAATGGGTAGTTAATTAAATAAAATATTGGAAAGTGATTGAATAACTAATTTCAAAATAAGTTATGATTAAAAATAATAATCATAGTTATTAAAATGAGTCATAATTGAGGATAGTGATATAAAGGATGAATTTGGATATGTTCAAATGAAAGTAATGAATTATCAACCTATATGTTAAGAATAAGTGAGATTATCATTAGAAATTTAAATATAAATATGGTGTTTTTATTCAATATATATATAATTATTCAATTGAATTTATTAAAATATTATGGAGGGGAATAATTGTATATTTAAACATTTTTAATGATTGTAATTTTTCTAACTATAGTGATATGTTTTAAAGAATATTATACATTTCTCATTGTTATAATAATTCAATGATTTTTTTCTTTTCCTTTGTAGTCATTCCAGTCACCTAAAGAAACATTTGATGATAAATATCCTTCATATTAATAGAAAATAATATACATGTTTTGCATTATAGTCACTTGGGATGATATAATTTAATATATTATCTTATATGGGGGATGCATATATCTATATGGGGTCTTGTTGATTAGTTACAAGAATAGAAAAAAAAGAATCAGTGTCATGTCACCCACTTCCCATCTTTATCTTATTCTACTATATGCTACATGTGTTTGATAAATATCATATAGTGTATTCCGCATGAAACTATGAATACAATAACTCTTCAAAACCATAGTAAAATCCTCTTTAATGATGATGTGATGTATTTTTGATAGAGGTATGAATGGATATGGGTGCTTATGTATAGTGAGTAATCCCTGGAAGAAAATTTAGGAATAATATTTTAAGCAACCAAACTAAATGTAATTAATGTTAAATTGATGTTTTGGTATTGAATATATTCCAAACCCAATGATTTGGCACTAGATATAATGATATAACGATATATGATTAACATAGGTTTAAGATTATATTATTTATCTGTTTTTTATCATAATGAAGTTCGAGTATTTCACCACATGTTATGAGACCATGACATGACATCCAAAATTTAGATTCTTTCATATGGATGATTTATTAACCACATAGAACTCCCATGATTTGATGATGATGTTTAATTTAAAACGATAATTATGTGATGATGTGAATTATTTAATGACGTTTTGTTTTTGATATTAATAATTTTATGTTGAGATACAAGAGTTCTTTCATTGGTACATTTAGTGATGATTTGGTTGTTAAATAGTCTACAAGGTTCCTAGTTGGAATTTTCTCATTTTCACTTATATATTATATATATTTTCAAATTGATAAAATAGAGACTGAGGCCTTATTGGGTAATTGCATCTCATTTTAAGGTAATTTAGTGTCCTGATTTTTGAGGCATATATGTGACAGTTATTACTATTGTTTGGCAATTTTTTACATGAATTTTATATAGATATATATAATTGAAATGAAATGTTTATATATTTATTCAATGATTCAGTGTTGGATTATGGATTTATAATACCTTATATTGATAGGAATTTTTTTCAATGGGTTATGTGTTCCATTTTTGAGATTGTACTATTTGGAGTTTCCATCAAACCCTAGCTGATCAATGGTTGGTATGGGGTGTTATTTATCAGTATGATTATTAGACATGATGGGGTTCAATAATAGTCAAGTAGTGACCCATATTTAATATTTTAAAATATGATAAAATAATTTAATTAAAAATATTCATAAATAAACTATATATATATAGTGAGAAGATAATATGTATAATTATTATATATATAATATTTATTTCATATTAGAAAATTAATGTATGTATATTATATATATATATATGTAATTTTAAAAGATAATGGTTCATAAATTAAAAAATAAATTAAATTTAAATACTTAATTTTATTATCCAAATACATATAGAAAAATGAGTAATTTAAAAATTTAATTATATATAATTAACTGGAAAATATGTAAAATAATATAAATACAGATTTCATATTCTTATAAAGCATATATATAAAAAATAGATATTATAAAAAAATTTAGATAGATGTATGTAAGTAATTGAATGTATTATTTATTTGTCAGATATATATCTTACAAATTTAGAAAAATAAAAGAATGAATGTAAAAAAATTGAAACAGAAAAATAGATTAACAATATTAATGTTTAGAGATTAAACATAAAATATTGAATATGTCTTTTTTATATAAGATCCCAATTATTATTATGGAACCCAAAAATAATACCTAGTTTTATTCATGCCATCATTTATGGAATATAGAAACATATTATGGTTGAATTAGAGAAAATTCAATATTGGGATAAACTAAATGTTTTTGTATCCATAAATTGAGAAACATATTCTATGAACAAGCATAAGGGACCAAAATATATAAAGATAAAAATGAACAAAAATATCCAGTAACAATAAAATGACAGTATATATATAATGAAAATACAAAATAATTAATATAATTAAATATGATTGATTTTTTTGATCCACGATCATGTCGTACTCATCACTATCCTCCACATCTTGTAACAAGGGTTTGATTACTAAAATACACTTTGGGGTATTTATGATGTAGGTGGTGACATAAGTAGAAGGTGATGTAAGATAGTGATGCATGAGCGACACAAGGGGGTGTTTGAATGAATGTAATGACCTTGGAGAAATTGGACCATTGGTCCAATCAATGTAATGTAATTTCTAAGGATCAATACAGAACTTGGAGGGGGTGAAACATATACATGCAGGTGATGGGGGTTTTGTGTTGTTTCTATTTCCTATAACCTAATGGAACTTAAATAAAATAAATTTGAATTCATAATTTTTCTATATTAATAGATATTAAATAATTTTTAAAAAAAATTAACAAATTTATTCATTATTATGATATATGAATAAATTTTATCAGCCTAAAAAAAGTGATGAAATTTGATTTTCTAATACGGGGAAGTCATCGTCATGGATACATTGTGATGATAAAGGTAACCCTTTATCACCAATCATTTTTCACAAATAATGGTGTATCCTTTATTAATGTTAAATTTTAGAACATATAAAGTTCAGCCTCACTTAATTGAGAATAAATCTATACATTGACCCAAAAATAGTAAAAAAAATGAAGAATTAATATAATTAATCACTTTAAATTAAAAAATTAAGTTTATTTTGAATAAAATAATATGTAATTGAACTACAAAAATTCAATAAATGTGATTAATTACAATTGAAACAATTAAAAAAAATAAATGACAATCAAAACATATCTCAACCTATATAATTTAGAAAAATAATATGAGAACAAGGATTCTAATTTATGTGGGAGAAAGATATTGATTCATCAAATATCCAATTGATTTTTATAAAACCATAACTATTGAATATAATCATAAATGAATAAAATTAAATCATGTTTGTATTATATTTATGAAAATTAAATTAAAATATACTGTATTCTTTTGTATGTAAAAAGATATGAATTTTTATGATTCACTTAATATAAAAAAATTAACTAATAATATTAAAATAGAAGTGAATTAAATTATAAATGACTATCAAGGCAGAAGTGACGTTCCTAAAGGATAGATAAACCACTGAGTGGGGAGAAGTGAATTACTGTTCACATAAAATATTTAAAAATTATTTCATTTTTCATTCAACCTCACTGAACTATTTAGTCTTGATCTCCAATGTCTTATGTCACATAACCTCACATATATAATATAGTAAATAGAGTAATAAGAATATATGTATTTTTTAAATGTTTAGTAGTATGTCCCACTCTATGCCATGAGCAGTCAAGCACCCAAATTAATGATTCTCAACTATAGTCAATATAACTCAATTAATAATGTTTTGTGCTTCACACACCATAACCATAATAGATTCACATTAATTTTCCATCCACTGGACTCTCACCATCCACTTCCTTAAATCTCACAATAAAATCACTTTTCCAGCATCCTAATAAGAATCTTCAAAAAATTATCATTTTATTCAAAAAATATTCATTGTTATCCTTTCATACTATGAGTCACATAGGTTCCATAGAGTCCAATTTTGTATATAAATGTTCTCCTATTATGTTAATATTTGGATATAGATGAGAAACTCCAATAGAGGATGTCTCTGCATCAATAAACATGATCTCCATCAACTCACATGTGGGATCTTCTAATTCAGTCATGTCCTCTAAAATGCTATGCAACTCAGTCATAGCATAGAATATAGCTTCATAGAACATCTACTGAATCTTTTCACCTTGATTTCTCTCTTAGTTATCTCTAATGATATTTCAATCCAGTATCTCCCAATATTTTATAATTCTTAATATGAATATCTAAGAATACCCATATCTTTTGATTGTCAACATATATCATATAATCCATCTTATATAGTAAAGTATGTAAAATTATATTCTACTTCTCATTATATTTACTATCTCAAACTATTCTAATAATGTTGGTCGACTCCATATTCACTTCACTATAGTATGTTTCTAAAAATTCTCCCTGAGAGATATGTTTTTTAGATATTCACTATGACATCATATATCTCAAATTTTATCATGAACACAAATTCCGTAATTTATTCTTTTTTTATTCTTTACATCTCTTTCCAATATACTGAACACTTATATGGAAATAGGTATTTAATCAATGTGTTAAATATTTCCACGAAATCATAAATTTATTATCTAGTTTCCTTTTTAAATTATAACATTAAAGTAGTAATATTGAATATGCTTTTTTCATACAATATTATTTTCTCATTTTTAGTTGAATTAACCATCAAATGATATAATTTCTATTACACTATTCATTTAATATTTCATTTCTTAACTATAAATATATTTAGTTAAAAAAATAGCAGGAAGTACTAATTCTTAATCAAATTACTCCACTCAAATCCACAACTTGTAATTTCCACATATGTGGATATATTATATAGAAAATATATCATAGGGTGTGGAGATAATTTTATTTATTCTAGATAAGTTAATAATAAAAATATTATAACATAAAAAATGATATATGACCATATAAGTAGCTCATTCCTTATTTTTTCTAAATCAAGTAGGCATAGTTCATTGTGATTTTAATATTTTCTGGACAATCGGGATTCGAATTAAAATCATCATCATTATTCTGTAAAATGTGATAAATTCATTTTTAGAATCAAGAATATATGTAATGGTACTTCACCATTTATATATATCAAGATAATCATGGATCATGTCTTAAATATGGTTTATGTTATTTCAGTCTTGAATTAATATATTAATCTTTATTAGATTTGAATAACTTCTTAGAATTTGAAATTCTAGAAACTCAATGATTCTCACCCAATGTGAATGGGAAATTTGCTAACATAAATTTCAATTTTTTATATATAGCATTATATGGGTTAATAGTTTCCTGAAAACATGTATCACATATCTGAATTTGGATATGTGGTGATCCTATAAAAATTTTTTTAATGAACTATTCATTCATGCACAGGGATCTGAATTCATAAATGTAGTAGTCTTTGGAAATGGGAAAGTTTTAATAGTCCATGGAAATCACATACATGATAAATTTGGATAGATTGTAGGATTCAGATACATATAGTTTCCTTCCCATATAGAATTTTGTAATTTTAATACACTTCATAATTCAAAAATTTTATCATTTAGATATGTCATCAAATCTATGTACTTGAATCAATACATATTAAAATATGTTCATATGTGGTGACTTCAGCAATGTGGGTTTTACTATGCTTGATTTTAAATTTTTCATAATTCACATACATGGAACTTCACAAACATGAGGCCTAGACACAAAAATATTTCTAAAATTCATTCATTTTGAACTACAGAATCTTTACTTCATCTCCAATCGATCTTAATCAAACATATACATCTTCAAATAATCATATAAAATTTTGAAATGATTTTTAGATTTATTTTAATAATTCTAAACTACCCAAAATTCACTTTAGAATTTCATCCACAAATAAAATACTCTAGGTATAGTATTTCCATGAATTACACATCCAACTTAGGTGTGGATTTTGTTTAATGATTACCACTGTATATCTATTCACTTCAATTAGTATCCAGTTGGGTGTGTGTGTGTGTGTGTCTACATTGTTTAAAATAAGAAGCATAATTCCAAAATATTGGATGGGTCTCCCTGAATAGCTTGATCTCATCCATGTTTTGAATCTGATTTCATCATTTTGTATACAAAACTACAAGGGGTTCCTATTAATATTTAGTTGAAAATAACTTTAATCACAACTTTTTAAATATATTATAGGAAATGAAACTTTACATCAGGTATATCATATCTTTTAATTGAGGATGAGTTCATTAATCTTTTTATGTAAATTAGAAGACCATTTCAATATAACCAGCCTTCTATCCATGTGTAGTCAACTCCAATTGTTTCTTTTCCCAATATGTGGGAAATAGCGTCTTCAATCACATATCACATGTATCCATCATGGGTTCTTCAATTCTTCCTTAATGGGTGGATAATCCAATTAATTTCTTAACTCATCATTGTGATTATAACATTGATGTACCTAATGAACAATGAATAAAATCAAACACCTTTGGATACTTTAGTAATTGATACCAATGATAAGTAATAAATATACAATTATTTATTTATAACCCTATCTTGAAATTTATTTCATGACTATCATTAAAAATAACATTCTATACATATGACAGTTGATTAAAATTCACTAAATTAATAGTGTAACATTTTAGATTTTTGGAAAAATATAGTGTGCGCATGCATCCACATACTCTATTTTTTACATGGGATATTACTAGTTATCGATTATAATGTCACAATTAGTCATTGAAATAAGGGATATGTGGGCACAATTTCTCTAAATATATAGAAACAATATTTTTCTCTACATTAATTAAAATGAAACCAATTTTCATATTCATGAGTTCATTTTCCTAAAATTAATTTAATTGATATTCAAATAGGATTTTATACTAAAGAATAGATAAATGAACAAAACACAAAGTAAAAAAACAAATAAGATAGATAAAAATATATGATTAAATGGAAACATATTTTAATATAATAATAATAAAATAAATAATATCTATATAATATATTGATCCAAGTAACTGATATTGAAAAAATAACTAAAAAAATTTATATATGAAAAAACATAACATATTGTTAAAAAAAAGATAATGTATATTCTTATGTGAGTAAAAAATGTAAATATTTATTAAATAGATAACAATCATTTTTTTCATAGAATACCAAAAATGACGTCAAATTAAAGGATAAACATAAACTATTGTAATTTCTATAAATTTTTAAGATAAAATAATGTGAATTAAAAAAATATTACTGATAGAAAAGAATATATTTTAGAAGATTAAATTATTTTTAAAACCATGCAACATTATGGTACCTATATTTTTGGTGGTTTCTCATTGGTTTTACATGTGGCTATATTTTTTAATTTGAAATAATTATAGAGTTTATAATGTTTTTAGAACATGGTTTTGTGTTACATAAGAATATATAATTTTTCATTTGTTAAACCCTTATATGATGATGTTTTCAATTAATAAAGGTTAGTGTGCATCTTAGGGAGTTTTTTATGGGAAACTAGTGGGTCTATCAAAATTACTGGAGGATTCATTTGGTTAAATGGGTTACTAAAGTAGAATATTTTTTCCGTATAAATTTTTTATGGATTAGGAAATTGAAAGAAAAAATTTTATTTATTTATATCGGTGTAAATATTTTTTAAAATTTTACACAATGTTTTGATGTATTATAAACTTTTTGGGAGGTGATCACGTAGAATTATATGGTGTGTCGTGGATTGTAAAATCCTACTATAGAGGAAGTGTAAGCTTAATGGGTAAAATAATGGTCTTCGACCAATGAAACCTACTATTGAATGCTTTAGAATTACCTCAAAATTCTATTTTATACCCACAATCATTAAACATCGAATTCATCCCTAAATAAATATAAGGTTGTTCGATAGAGATTTTTCATATTTCCATTTGTTTTAAAATAATATTTTAAAATTTCTAAGTTATAAAAGTCATCATCTAATGGTATTTAAGCCACTTAATTGTAATTTTTCCAATTCCTCATAAAATTTATTTGATTTCATATCTAGTATTAGAAATGATTCTTTTATATTTCACAAGGTCTTGGTAAGACCCTTCTTAATGATTTGATTTTGTTATGGATATAAGAGGCTTATATGTGGGTACTCTGATAATTTAAAGGAATATTGTTATTGGTTGATAGTGAAGTGAGCATCTCTTTATTCTTATCTCATATGGGTGGATCAATAATAATGCTATTATGTAATATTTCAATTATGCTTAAGTAGGTGTCATATTAATATTATGATTCCCAAATTTCTTGATAATGGAATTATGAAATTTCTTTTTGGTCAATGGGTACAGATTTTTTCAATTTGGTGATAAACCATGTTTTATTAATAAAATGATTCAAAATCTGTTTCAGATTATTTCTTAAATAATTTTTAATTATTTATGTTTTTTAAAATATCTTTTCTGTAATTTTTTGGTACTTTGATGATTTCAAGAATTTAATTGAAATTTTGATTATTTATAACACTATTTTTGGATTAATAATTTTTCTTTAGGGAAATTGAAATTCTTTTTTAGATATTAAAATGTTTATATTTCGATGGAAGGAAAATTATTATTATTTTTAGATGTATGAGTCATTTCAAGATAATGGTAATTTTGAAATGCTGTGAATTTCTTGGCAATTTATTTTATCATAGATTGATGAATTGATCTTGATATTATGGAATTGTATTGGGTGAAGGCCTTGGATTAGGAAAAAAAATACATTTTTATCTGTGTGGAATCATGCATTTTTTCAAGGATGGTTGAGGACCACTCTTCAGTATAAGGGACTTTTTGGTATGACATAGATGAATTATAGTACTTGGTCTAATAACAAGTAGAGGGTACCCAATGGTTAAAGATTATAGTCTTAGGGTATCTTAGTATTTATTATGAAACTAGTCATTATGAGTGGAATGTTTTCTAAAATTATTATTTTGCATAAATATAATATTTATTGAAAATGGATGTCCTGGGTAATCACTTTTTTTCTATAAATGGTTGGTGTGGTTGAAATATATCTAGGATGGATGAAATGAAGAGTTTTGATTAATACTAAGGGAAGTATTATTCATGAAATCAATGTGTATTTTTATTGATTAATTATACATGTTTTCAGATAAATTTTTTGTATGGGTTTATTTATTTTATTTTACTCGCACATTCATACTTGTCTTCCTTGGGATATAACCCATTAGGTTTCATTAGGATAATTATACTAACTTTTTTCTCACCCTTTAAATGTTAATATTTCGTCATGTCGAGATAATAAAATTTTTATTCCATAATGGCTTGGAAATTTATTTGATCATGCGTAGTGGATACTAGTATATTATTTTTGTATTTATTTTTTTACAAATTGTATAGTATAGAATTTTTATTACAATGTATATTTATATCATTATATAAATTCTTTTATACATTACATACATGTTTCCAAAATTCATGATTGTCAAGTTTTATTGTTTTGTAGTGGGTGAAAGGAGGGTAACCATCCCCCAATGAAATTATCTAGAACTGGAATTTGTATTATTATGATGTTGGCATGTGTGGGATTGTTTATGGCATGAATGACATTCCGATTTAGGTTAGGAAACATATTTTTGTATCTGGGTCAATTCTAGTTGTTATAAACATGCTCAATACCCCATTAATGGAATTATAACATCTTTTGAATATGATTTATAGTAACTATCTTTATATTTTGAAAAATGTAATTCTCAATAAAAACTAAAAAATATTTTATTTAATATATATATATATATATATTAAAAATTGATATATATTAAATACACTTATGGGAATATTTCATGACACGTCCCTCTAGAAATGGACCTCCTGAGATGGTAATGAATGAAGATAGATAATGAACCCTGAGTCCCACCTCCAGTAAGCCTTGGGGTGGAGACCATCAACAAGGGTATAAAATCTCACAATATGGGAGGGATTACTCTTTTTAGTAAAAAAAGATTGGGAGATATGACGGATCATCCACAAATAAACTACAATACATTTGTAAAATAAATTAAAAACCATCCCACATGAATTTAAAAAATAAAACTGACACAAATGCAATAGTCTCCAAAGTAAGTACAAAATGTAAAGATCATAAATGACATAACAACTATCAAGATTTGGTCTAATAACGTCTTGTACGGTCCAAAAATTCCTCCTGGAAACATGAAAATAGATTTATATATGCAAGGTGAGCATACAAGTATACTTAGTAAGAAATCCAATGTCTCTCATGTATAGGTGAGAGAAGCATACAAATGCTCCCGTGAGAAAATAGTAGGCCAACAACACCAAAAAAATGTATTCTACACATCAATACCTCACCAAGTCACACAAACTAATCCACACACATCATGTAAAGTAATATATTAAGCACATTGATGATTTGGGTACCCCACACCACTCCCCACTAGTTTATCCACTCTTTCCTAATAGAAAAGGTCCTTACTCTCCCACATCTTCTAAAACTACCACATCACAACACTCCCACACACACCTGGGCCTCACTACTAATCCCCTCATATGGTCAAACGAAGAACATCACATATTTTTCATCCACACATGGTTCTCAAATTTAGTCCCATTACATTGTAAAATGAGGTACATCTCATCCCGAATGCACACACTTGGGTCTCACATCATATCTCATCACACTCGTATACACCTTGGACACAACTCATATCAACTTGAAGACCCCTAGTAAATAACAACTCGCTCGCACACACCTGGGTCTCACAAACCACAACCAACCTAAATAATATTGGGATACCACAACCTGGAAGCGGGATCAAGGAAGAGCGGGTTGCCATCCATCCATCCTCCCACAATGATGTTTTGGAAAGAAACCCTCCCCCAAGATGATGGGGGTGTTTGTCGCATAGTTCTCAACTAGGGTGGGGTTCATATAGAAATCATAAGGTAAATAGAATTAACATTTATATGATACCAAACACTCAAGCCCATCCTATGGGTTTTCAACCAACAACCTACTCAAAGAACCACCTTTGTTACTACCTCTAAACGTGCCACCACATGACTATCCACAAACTCAAATCACACCCCAAACCAATTAAATTAATTAATTCACAATATTTATTAAAAATATCATTTCATCATTCCATATATACATAATAAACTATCGAAAACAAGCCACAATAGGAAACAGAACCAAAATCAACTCTGAAGGAGAAGAGCCAATAAACTAATGTTGTGTCACTTTCCTCTATATTTATTACCCATGCCAGTAAATTCAATCATCATTATTCAAATTCATTCTAGAAAATACATCCTATCTTCATAGTAAACCCACAACACATAACTACACAGCCCAATCATAGCCATGTTTTACAATACTTCTCATCCAGTCCACAATCACACCTCTTTTATAGCCACATCATGGTTCACAAACAAACAATATCTCAGCCTAAGATTTTATTACACCTTATGAACCACACCACAACACATAACCATCATAGAAACTGTACCACCAAAAAAATATATTCAGATTTAACTAGTCATTCATTCTTTAATTCAACTTGTTATCTTTTAGGATTACCAGAAAAAACAATATAATCCTGGGGAATCCATCTATTTTAGATGAATATATATGTGGTTAATGTATTAAATTTATTTTTTTAATTAGAACAATACAAAAATTCATTCATAAATATTTTTTTCACAACCAACGACCCTTAATGGAAATTATTTTTCGAAGGTATATAACTCATACAATTCATAAATTTTATCAAAATATAAAGAAAATAGTAAGATCATATGTATCATTTTCAATCCCATGATTATTGATTTGATAATGTTTCAGTTATATTTATTGAATTTGTATTAAACTATATTTTCAAGGACACATTCGTACACCCACCCTACATGATACCCAATTAAGAGAGATGAGGTAAAACCTACTTCGAAGAAGAGACAATCGGTACTTCTGGGTTGCATCAATGGAGTGACGTATATGCAGCAAAATAACTCCAGGGGGATGACTCAGTCTAAAGGATATAACACAAATGCATGAATCCTCGGGGAATAAAGGATTGTGGTGTCTCATACTATGGTAAAAAAATAATAAATAAAAAATTCATATGGTATATTGGTATATGGAAAACTAAACAGAGCGGTAGTTTAGATACATTTTAAATTTTCCATCAATGTATAACCCAATCAAGATAACATGATTTGAGTAATTAACCCCCCCCCCCACATAACTCTTAGGAATATAAATTTATGATTCATGGTCCTAGAATCGTTCTTAAATCCCATAAAATAATATGTTAAAAGAATTTTACATGATAGGAAATTTTAATGGGAAAAACTGTATGAATCTAGAAACATAATTCATGAATGATCGTTGGAATGAGCTACCATTGGATGATTTGCTGGTGCAATCCACCATTGAAACTCATCGTTGTGACTCACCATTGTTTCTCACCATTGTGGATCACTGGTGTGACTTTCCATTGTAGCTAAATGTTTTTACTCACCATTGTTTCTCACCATTGAAACCTACTATCAGCGAGGTTACATTATAATGATGGAAATTTTATAAATTATTGAAATAAGACACCATGACCTCATAGAACTCTAAAAAAACTGTATTTTCATAATTTAATGGACAAGAGAGGTATGTTTTATTAAATTAGATACCTCTAAAACTATTCTCATCCTCGATAATATAAAACCACCTCATATGAAAATAGAGTATTGGTCCAAACAACCACCCCTTGAGATACCTCTCAAGACTCTCATCACTCCCCAAGCATTACAACCATCTAAACATGCCAACCCAGAAGACCACAAACACACTACCAAACAAGCACCACATAACTATATCAACATCTACAAAACCCATGACAACAACTGTCACAAGCAATGAACTACATTGTCCTGAACACATGAATCCTAGGATTATGCCCTCAATGTCAAGATACTATCCTATCTAGGTGACATTGACTCACCTGAACGGGTTTAAGCACATCACAATTAATTTTTATCGATTAGTATTCTAGTCTACCGCTTTTCACATGGTTGGAATTTAACAAACATTTCTCCTCATACATTACAACCCCATGGGAAACAAGTCATTCTATAAAAACAAAGTTCAAACATTACACTTCAAAACAAAACAGAACAAGGAAAAAATCAAAAAAAATATGGGTATTAGGCCTTCATATTCATTTCTCACTCCCACGTACTCTCCTCCATGCCCCCATGCCTCCAAAACATGTGAACCAGAGGAATGGACCTTTCATACATCACCTTCTCTTGATGATATTGGATATCTATTAGCCATTCCACATACATCACATCATATTCGATATCCAACCCTCCTCAATCAATTATATGGGAGTCATAAGGTACATACCATAAGATTTGAGAGACCTAAAAAACATTTTAGATCTTATCCAACTACCGGGGAAACACCTACTAGTATTCCACATCACAAACTCACCCCAACACCTCGAAGGTTCCGATGAAGCAAAGAGAGAGATTACTCCCTTTTCCAAACCTATTTTTCCCATTTCGAGGGGAATCCTTCAATAATACATGGTCCCCATACTCAAACTCCAAGGACCTCCTCCAATAATTAGAATATGACTTTTTTAGGTCATGTGATGCCTTCATCCTATCATTAACAAGGTGAACCTTCTCTGTCATTCTCTACACAACGTCGAGACCCAGAACAGTTGTCACCTCAATTTCTGTCCAGCACAATGGTTAATGACATGGTTTTCCATACAAAGCTTCAAATGGAGTTTTGATAAATTAAGAGTGATAGTTTTTATTATAATAAAACTCAATCAAGGTTATGTTTCACCCTGAATATTTTCCAAATTCCAAGACTAATGCTCGAAGCATATCCTCCAACATCTGGATAGTCCGTTCTGTCTACCCACTTATCTGAGGGTGGAAGGAAGTACTGTGGTGTAACTGGGTGCCAAAATTATGTTGTAATCCCTTAAACAATTGTGAGGTAAATTGTGTATCCTGGTCAAAGACATTGGATCTCATAAATCCATGATGAATAACCACCACATCCACATATCTCTTTACCAAGGAATCCACTACACCTGACTCCTTGATCTCTATGAAGTGAGATGATTTTGTCATCTAATCTACCACTACCTAGATAGCATCATAGAATCCCTAATCCCCAGGTAATCCTTTGATGAAATTAATCGATATTTCATCCAAATTATACTCAGGAACATCAAAAGGTTGTGACATACCACCATGAACACAGTGCTCGTTCTTCACCTGCTGGTATACCAAGCATTTCACCACAAACTCTGCCACTGCCCGTTTCATCCTAATCCACAAAAACTATATCCTCAAGCCATATTACATCATAGAAACACCTTGTTGTAGTAATGAAGGTGTTATTTGAAACTCACTGAGGACTCCCCCTTGCATCCCCACCGGCACAAGCATCTTACCCTAAAACAACATCTGATTTTGACCATCCTCCGGCCATCCTTCAGCAGAATCACCATGGTCAACGAAATCATTAATCACCTCTACCTCTGAGTCTCCCCCTTGAAACTCCTCCACCTACTACATCAGATAATACTACACATCCATCCAAAAAAAATATAATTTGACACCATCCAATCCTACATCCAGGTGTAAGGATGAAAACTCCCCTATTTCCTTCCAAGGGTCTAGAGATTCTCAAACAACCTCATTATATGACATCCTATTCAAGGAATCGGCCATGAAATTCCTTTTTCCAAAGGTGTATGAGTTCTAAAAATCATAATCCTAATGAAACTCCATCCATATCAATAATAGAAAGTTAATATCTCATTTGTAAAATATATAACTCAAACTATTGTATGTGGTGAAGACCACAAAGCGCTCCACAGTTAGCTAATGCCTCTAAAAATTCAGTGAAAAAATGAATGATATTAATTCTAGACCATGGGTGGCATCATTATGTATGTGGGTATGTAACTTACAAGATCAATAAGATATCACTACACATTCTTGCATCCAGATTTCTCCCAATCCCAAATAAAAAACATCACAAAACACCTGGAACATCACCAATTCATCAGGAAACTGAAGCACTACAGTGATAACCAAATTCACATTCAGATAACTGAATACCACCTAGAACATATCACAATACACAAAACAAATTTCATTCCTAGTTAGATTTTTCAATGGAGATATAGCTTGAGAGAAATCAGGTACAAACCTCCAGTAATAGCTAGAGATACCATAAATAGTACTCCCTTATGGCACAATCTTGGGTTCTTCCCAAGAAAAAAAAACACTTCAACCATTTATGGGTTTACTTCCACACGTTGATGTGAGACCACATGTACATAGAAATGCACCTCTGTTGACCAAAACATACCCTTAGAAATCTTTCTGTTAATCTAATTGTATCAAAGAAACTACATGATGATTTTGAGATTCCTGGATTTCTCCTACTATGACTTCCAGTAAATCAATACATCATTGAGGAATACAAAGATTAAATGATATAGGAACTCATGGAAGATGGAGTTCATGAGTCTAATTAATATATCTAGTGTGTTCTTAACACCAAAAGGCATGACTACAAAATCAATGTGACTATACCGACATCTAAAAGTATTCTTTAGAATATAACCCTCCTTCACCCTCAAATGGTGATATCTAGACCAAGATTGATCATAGAAATCCAATATTCTCCTTTCCATTGGTTGGAAGGATTGTCTATCTTCAGATAAGGATAATGGTTCTTGACTATCACCTGATTCAACCTTTGGTAGTTTACGCATTTCCTTAGACTACCATCCGTCGTATTTTCAAACTAAACTTGAGCACCCCAGAATGACACATTTGGCTGGATAAATCCCTTCTTCATAAGAGCATCTATATTAATCCTCAACTCCCACAACTCATAAGGTACCATCTAATATAGAGCCATTTAAATTAAATAAACATACTGGTACAAGTCAATCCTGAACTTAATGTCATGTCAATGGGGTAAATTTATAACCTCCTCATGGAAAACATCCCGGAACTCTCCAAAAACTCTAGAATCCTCCACATCCCAACTTCTACTGATTCAACTGATAGCTTATCCAATAAATAAATAAAATTCTCTACACGTAGAGTTCTCACCTGAAAGCTCCTATCACCAATGAAAACCACACATCATTTATCCATGTCTAAAAACATGACTCTTCTCTAGAATTAGTTGATAACACTGTGTATGGAATAAAAATAGTCAATGTAAAGAATGAAATCATATGGTTTCATCTGAATCAAGAATATATACCAATAGGACTGATGTGGTACCATCATCAATCTACACCCCCGAAACACATCAAAGAAGTTTGTGTAACCTCTAACTAGTGTACTCAACACCAGAGGCATGGGAATCCTCTTTACATATAGTCCCAAATCATGGTCTTGGGAGGGTGTTACAAAGGATTGTGAAGATACTAAATCAAACAAAGATAAAGAAAGTGTACTGAACAAACTGATCATATGTCTCATGATCCCTATCCCAACTAGAACCACTAACTCTACAGCATGAAACTGACTGCACCATGCTCCTTTGCCTCTCTACTGATGACCACCTCCATGACCACACTTGGGTCGAGGTCCTGGAGAAACATCCTGAGGTCGGGCTCTACCTACTCTATCTCCCCTTAGTATAGAATGAGAATTGTGTCCCATATATTGAAATTTCCATGCAAGAAACTATTGTTGAGGCTGGTGAAAAACATGTCCACCTACACTATACTTATCTTGAAAATCCATTGGGCACTGATTCTAAAGATATCCACATACTACATAGAGGAAAAACCCCAGTCCCAAGTTCATGGGAATGGCATGAGGATCAGAAGGTCCAAATAAAAACTAGTGAGGTTGACTCCCCACTAGTCAAAACCAAGAAGGCCCTAGAACCATGGACCTACTGATGGTAACATTTCTTTTAAAGAACTATGTTGACTCTCCTCTCATGGTAGACCCCCTCATGAATTCATCCTCTCAATCTCCTCCTTCTTCTTATGTACATCCAAGTACATCAGCAACGTAAATGGGGTAACTATGTACTGGATAGAAGGATGAAGTACCACCTATAGTTGTCACGCTCATGGATCCTTATCTGAAAATAGATTCATGGAAAAATGAGGAGCTCCTTGAACTTAATCCCCATTTCTCATACTGACATACTCTCTCACTAGAGGGAGAGCAACTCCTTACTATTTTTAGCTTTCATGGGCTATGAATGGAATTCTGCTCGAAACTCCTTCTCAAAATCAACCCACATAATTTCTTCCTCCTTCCTATCCCTTAGGTACAATATCCACCAATAAATCATAGCTCCCCACATCTGGCTCACTTCCAACTGAACCCAGTACTCCATCAGATCCCAGATCAAACTTAAGATGATCTTAAGCTCCTAGATCCATCTTTCCATAACCATGTATAAAACAGTACCCATTTACTTTCCCATGGCATGCCTCTAGAAATCAAGTAATGTTCTCTACTTCTTGACATCCTTTTCCACAGAATCAACCCATTATTGACAAACCAGGTTAGCCTACTCAGCCTCAACTTCCTGAACGACACATAGATAATGATCAGGTTCCATAAATGAAAAGTTAAACAAAGAATTATTAAGATTGATTAGTATGGGATTTATTTAATTTTTATTTTAGTACTCATTTAACTCATCTCATTATCCATTTAAAATTTCCCCAGAAAAACCCAATTCAAATAGGAACACCATTCATTATGATGCATGTACCATTCCTAGTGTGTTTACAATAAAAATGGTGTAGCCTCACTTGGTCGTTCAGTTGGCTCAGATTCCTTGGATCAGATTAGGGGGGGGGCTAAAATCTCATGTCATAGCTAGTCTTCCCTAGCCTCTGTCACTCACCAAGATCACCTAACATTTTTCCCTACCAACCCATTCAATACACACTATGACTAACTCCAAACTCCATCCTATATCTCAACCATCATCCTCATAAACAATTTTTTCATGTATTTCTACCTCCAATGATTCCCCTCCTAAGATGGAAATGAAGGAAGAGAGATAATGAACCCTGAGTACCACATCTAGTAGGCCTCATGGTGGTGACCATCACCAAGGATATACAATCTCAAAATATGGGAGGCATTACCCTTTTTAGAAAACAACATTGGGATATATGATGGATCATTTACAAAGAAACTCAAAGACATGTATAATAGAAATCCAAAACCATCCCACATGCTTGTGAAAAAGAAAACTAATACAAAAAAAAAATTATCCTATGTAAATACTAAAAGTAAAGTTGAACAGAAACAAAACAACTATCATGATCCAAGACAACAATGTCCTGCATGGTCCACTAAATTCTTATAGAAACCTGAAATCAATTATATATATGTTGGGTGAGAATACAGGTATACTCAGTAGGAAAACCAAAGTCTCTCATGAACAAGTGAGAGAAGCATACTAATGCTCCCGTGAGAAAAAAAAACCTATAGAACCTAACAATGTATACTAGCCATCCAGACCTCACCAAGGCACACTCACTAAGTAATGCATGTCAAGAAAGGTAATATAGTAAGTACATCGATGATTTGGTTACCCCACACATATTACCACTAGTTTATCTATATTTCTTAATGGAAAATATCCTTGTTCTCCAACCTATTTTAAATATACCACATCATAACCCACCAACACACACCTCCGAATCATAACTAATTCCATCACCTGGGAAAATGAAGCACAACACTTCCCGTCTTCACATACTTGGGCCTCATAGCTAATCTCATCACCTATTTAAACGAAGCACATCAAATACCACTCACACAAACCAGGGTCTCACACCACATCTCATCCTGCCCGCAGAAACCTAGTCTAGAAATCATCTCATCCCGAAGACACATGGGAAATTACAAATCATGTGAACACACCTTGGCCAAACAAACCACCACATGCCTAAAGAATCATGGGCAACCAACTTCTAGAAAAGGGATTAGGGAAGATCAAGTGGCCATCTATCCAAACAGGTTATTTGGGAAAGTCACCCACCACCTTAACAATGGGGGTGTTCAACACATAATCCCAAACCAGGGTGGTTGTGCATAGAAAACACAAGTAAAATACAAGTAATGCATATATCTTACCAAACACTCAAGCCCAACCTATGGGGTTTCAACCAACAACCTACTCACATAACTACATTTATTGCTACCTCGAAATGCACCACCACATGACAAGAAACAAAATCAAATCATACCCCCATCCATTTCAATTAATGAATTCTCATTCTTTATTAAACAATTTATTTCATCATCTAACCATTTAACTATTAAACATAGGACACAATAGGAAGCATAACCAAAATCATATCATAAGGTGAGGAGACAGTAAAATAAAGTTGATTCACATTATTCTATGATTAACACCCACTCCAAACACTGTCATCATCATTCTTTAAATAAATCCTTCCCAATCCATCCTTTAAATATATAAGACACCCAACTCATAACCGCACAACCCAATCACAACCCTATTAGAAAATAATTCATGTACATTCCACAACCACACCCCTTTTATAGCCACATCCAGGTTCCAAAAAACAATATCTCAAGATGAGATTTCATTTAAGCTTTCAAACCACCCCACAACACATAACTACGATCACAATTATACCCGTAAACAAACTAAACAAAACCTATTTATATTTAAAAAGTCATTTTTCATTAATTACACTAGTTAACATCTTGGGTTATCATATAAACAATATAATCCTTACGAATCCATTTATTTTATCCGAATATATACGAACCCAATGGCCATTATTATCAGAAGGGGTATAGCCCATAAAATTCACAACATTAATAAAAAATATCAATAAATCAATTTCATCATACATAACATTTCCAAGCCCCAATTTATTGATTTGAAATTGATTAGATTGTATTTATTGAATTTTTTTTAAACTATATTCACAATGATAAATTTTTACACCCACCCCATATGAAACAAAATTGAGAGAGATGAAGTAAAACATACATCTAAAAAGTGATGATCAATACATCCTCTTTTCACCAAAGTAGGGGCACACATGAAGTAAAAACTCTAAGGGGAATACTTGATCCAAAGGCTATAAAAAATGCATGAATCCATGGGGAATAATATTTTGGGGTGCCTCATACTAGGGTAAAATAATAAGTAACAACAAAGGCATAAGGTATATCAGCCTTTGGGAAAACAAAATGGAGCACCTATTTAGAAACATCATTAATTTACCATTAAAGTATGATTCGTTCAAGATAACACATTTTGAATAATTAAACCCCCCCACCCCAGAATATTAGAAATTTATAGGTATGATTCATTGTCTTGGAATTACTCTCAATTTCCTTAAAACATGTCATTAAAATAATTTTATGTCAAAGGAAACATTAAAGGTTAGAAACTATAGGAAGGTGGAAACATTATTTGTGACTCACCGTTGGAATGAGCTTATGAAGGAGGAGTGACCAGTGTGAGTTGGTGTTGGAGAGCTTCCAGTGAGAGTCACTGGTGAATGTATCTTTCACGAACCATCCCCCGGGGCCCATGTCGTGACTACCCCAAGCCTGCTTTCCATAGGCCAGTGGTTGGCGACTAGCACCAAAGGCGTAAATCCCTAAAGTGGGAAGAGATTGCCTTTATAACTGAAAACATACACAATAGAGTACACTGATGAATATAAAACACTAAAAAAACTATATAACAAGAGATTTCTAAAATTTAATGGGGCCAAACATACAAGCCCAATTGTAAAGTACAAGTACAACTGAAAAGGGACAAAAAAGCTGAATGGTGAAAGCAACTCCTGGATCATTCACCACAGATCCTACCTGAAGGGTGGGTACAGATAGCCTCCTCAGCACTCCACATCTGTCAGTCTCCTTCAGATACCATCTCGTCATGAAGTCCAACTCCGGGTACCGTCCAGTCCTCGTACACTCAGCCTCGGTCAGTGTTGTCTGTCGGCTGCATCCAACACAATGAGGTGCGGGCATAGTCCGTGCAGGGGTGAGAATAAAGATACTCAGTAGGGACCCTGAGACCCTCAAGGTATCAAAAAATCCAACAAGGATATACCACAATGTATTAAATGAACGGATAACCATTACTTAGGTATATTCCCATACATATACATAAGTTATCATGTAACCCATCTCAATCATGAGGGAAATATAGAAGTCACTGACTCAGCTCACACAGCTATAAAACTTATATAGAGGGAGATGATCTGATATATACACTAAATCATCTAAAATGTTGGACCCATGTTGGATCCAAGACCAGCAGTTAGAACTGTCAGACCCACACAGGATCTAGGAACAGTAGCCGAAGCTGTCAGACCCACACAGGATCCAGGACCAGCTATTCTGTCGAACCCACCCAGGGTCCAGGAATAGATGTTAGAACTGTCGGACCCACACAAGATCCAGGACATAGTAGTCAGAGCTGTCATACCCACACAAGATCAAGGAACCGTCATTAGAGAGCAACTATCCATAGAGTTTCCACAAAGCATGCTTGATTCCGGGAGGATCTGCTCCTCAAGCCAAGAGTCGATACTTCAACTATAAAATGTCCCATGAAGATGTATCTTAGAGATTCGCCTCATCATAGGGGTCTCAACACAACATATGGTGCATCAATCGGACGCCCGCTTTGTGAGTTATTAGCCTATTAGTTTCGGGGGCCCTGTTGGATTTGTACACGATCCAACCTGACCGTATCTAAACTATACCCCAAACTCTAATGGGGAAAAAATAAAGGGAACTTCATTCCCAAAGATTACCAGCCCCACTGACTGTGCGTCAAACAGTCATCTTGTGTCAAATATGTGGCCAACGAATGTAAAGGCCAGTAGTGGGCTCGGGTCCGGTCCGACCTGGTCGGACTGACTTGGCCCATCTTAGTCTCGGCCGACCCAGTCTAGGTTGACCAGGTCAGACCTGTTGAGTCTGGCCCGGCCCATTGGGTGGGCCATCCTATTAGGTTCAACCAGGCCTGTTGGCCCCATCCCACTAGGATGCATGGGCAGTTTGGCCCAGAGTTCACAGTGAGGGGCGTGGGTCGGCCCAAGGGGCGTCACCGGTTCTGTTCGGCCAGCGCCGCGAGGGGTGCAGTTCGGGAGGCTCGACCCAGGAGGGAAAGTCGGTTCGGTCAGCGGCGTCGTAAGGGTGGTCGCGGGTCGTCTCGAAAGGCCGACACGACTTGGCCGAGAAGGCAGGGTGGCGGCCTAAGTAGGCCGGGTGACGGCCTAAGCAGGCCGGCGGGGCGGCCGGGCAGGATGGGGGCAGGACACGCATGATGTGGGTAGGTCGGCAAGGTGCCGAGCAGGCCACGGGTAGGGCACACAGAGTGTGGGTAGGCCGCGGGTAGGCCGGTAGGGTGCCGGGCAGGATGTGGGCAGGGCACACGGGTCATAGGGTGGCCGGCCGGGCACCGGGAAGGCAGCAGGCAGGGTGGACGGGAGCCCGCGGGCAGGGGGCGCGGGGCGCGGGTAGGCTGGTAGGGCACCGGTCAGTCCGAAGTAGGGCATGAGGGATGCCACGGGTAGGCGGGCCAGAATCTGGGTGGCGGCTGGACAGGCCGGTTTAGCGAGGCTCAGGTCTGCACAGGCCGGTGGTGTTCTTCCGGAAGCACCAGAGCATCACAGGGACGGCGCTATTCGCAGAGGTCACGGGTAGCGTGGCCTTTGTCGTTGCCACCTTCGTCTCCTCGTTGTCGCTTCATCGCCGAAAGTTCATCATAAACTAGAACGACGGAGGGGTCAGGCCATGTTGGTTTGTCATGTACCCTCTATGTTTAGGGTTGTATAAAATGTCACATCATGTAGTACAATGAACAACAATTCTTTTACAAACACCACAAGAAATTATTTTAATCCGAAGAAGAGAAATAGAAAAGGGATATAACACAAAAGTAAATCCACTACCTTTGATTGTCGGGCATCATTCATTGATGGAGTCGCAGAAAGTAAACAAAGAGAATCGTCATTCGTCACGTCCGCCACACGCTTCCAAATCCGAGTTGTGTCGGCTCGTGGAATATGCTCCATGTTTGTAGGCATCTGGGGAAAAGGTCGAAGAAGGATCGTCGCTGGCATTCTTCGTTGGAGAGAGTTCTTCATTGGGGCCTTCTCCCAATAATCCAATCCTCAAAGCACCCATGGTTTCCACCATAATGAACAATACTAACACACAAATAATAATAGTTCTATTATTTTAGGTGTTGGAAAAAAATTCAAAAAAGGGGACTTAATTACATAGCTCCCCTTAATTAATTCATGACTGTTGGCATGAATTAATAAAAAGGTATTTGGCTCCATTTAATTAAAGTAAAGGTGGAGAGGATCTCCCTCATTAATGACGGAGAGTTGAGACGTTTTTACTCTACTCCATTAATAGGGGGGTTTAGCCCCGTGTGGTCCCCACGACGTAACCTCTCGTGGGAGGTTATGTTTGGGTGGTAACCACATTGTATCCTCTCGCGGGAGTTTATGTTTTGGTAGAACCCACCACCACAACCTATCATGGGAGGTTAATGTGTGGCGGTCCTACCTCCAACTTCCACGTGGAGGATCCAACTACCAGTCACCCACATGGAGGATCAAATAAAATAAAGTGTAGATCACTTTATTTTATTATTTGTTTTTTGAAAACCCAAATACTTACTTTTATTCTCAACCAACTTCCATCGAGTTGAAAGTCTTCTTAATCGAATACCGGCACTACGAGTTCAACGGTGACCTTAGATTTTAGTTCGGAGCATCGGTTCAAAATTTATAAAATCTCGCTCATACGTTTACTGAACGTACCCAAACAAAACATCGGAAATTAATTCTATGAACACCGGGCCTCGGAATTACGTGCCGTCAGTTTTCGTGTACTCGTAAAATTCCCATGTATTAAAAAATACATGGGATTTATAGGTCTTTACATTCTACCCACCTCAGGGATTTATGTACCTGTAATCTACAACTCAAACTTTTGGAACAAGTGGGGGTACTGAGCATGCATATTTGTTTCTCGCTCCCATGTGCTCTCCTGGAGTTTCCCATACTACCAGCGTACGTGAACCAGAGGTATCAACCGTCCACATAAGACCTACTCCTGTTGATCCTCAATCTCCACTGAAACCTCTATGAAAGTCACCCCATCATCAACGTCCATCTCTCCATGGTTGATGATGTGGGAAGGGTCGTGCACGTATCTCCCCAGCTGAGATACGTTGAAGACGCCGTGCACTTGGTGCAACTGAGGTGGAAGAGCTAGGTGGTAAGCCACCTCTCATACTCTACTAAGGACCAATAATGGTATGATAAAACTCGTAGATAACTTGAAGCCTCGGCCAAATTTCCATAGACCTCGTCGGGGTGAGACTCGTAGAAAGACATGTTCTCCATCCTCGATCTCCAGAGGTCTCTCTCTCCTATCATCATATGAATTTTTCATGCTCTGTGCAGTCTTCATCTACTCCTAGATGATCTTCACCTTATCTGTGGTAGCCCGTACCATCTCTCATCCCACTAGTGATGACTCCCCTGGGTCTGTCCAAAACAGTGAAGATCTTCAAGGTCGCTCGTACAATGCCTCGAAAGGTGACATCCCTATGGTGGAATGATAGTTATTGTTAGAAGAAAACTCCACCAAAGGCAACTGATCCTCCCAGCTGCGATCGAAGTCATGGACACATGCATGGAGCATGTCCTCGATGGTCTGAATGGTCCACTCAGTCTAGCCATCCGTCTGGGGATGGAAGGTGGTGCTCAGATGAAGCTACGTTCCAAAATCCTCCTACAACCCCTTCCATAGTCGGGAATTAAATCATGTGTCACGATCAGAGACAATAGAAGAAGGTACTCCATGTATCCTCACAATCTCTTGCATGTAGAGGCATCCCAAGCTCTCTACTTAACCCTGCACTCTGATCAATAGGAAGTTGGCCGACTTGGTGAGTCATTTGACGATCACCCAGATAGTGTCATGTCCCCTGGACATACGGGGAAGACCCATCACGATGTCCATGGATATCCAATCCCACTTCCACTCTGGGACCTCAAAAGGTTGTATCCATATTGCTAGTACCTAGTGCTCCGCCTTCACTTACTGACATGTGAGGCATCGAGAGACTAACTCCACTACGACCTTCTTCATACCTGGCCACCAGTGCTGTCGTCTGAGGTCCTGATACATATTCGCCAATCCTGGATGTACCGGTAGAGGAGATGTGTGGAACTCCCTCAACACTTCCTCCTGAAGTGACACTGGCACCATAGTACATCCTCTGAAGAGGATGACGAGATCCACACCTTCAGAAAATCCATCAGGTGCCTGCCCTGTGGATATCTGGGAACGTCATGTCTCATAGTCAGCATCTTCACATTGTGCCTCCCTGACTCGCTGAAGAAGTAGAGGAGTAACTGTAAGAGTCTGAAGAAAGTTCGATCTGTCTTCTTCCACAATGGATATCTGTAAAGTATCCAATAGATCTATTTCCTCTCCTAGTAGCTGTATTCCAGATCTCATACTGAGCGCATCCGCAACAATGTTCCCCTTCCCAAGAATATATACTATCTCAATGTCATAGTCCTGAATAAACTCAAGCCAATGTCGTTGTCTCTGGTTCAGGTCCCTCTGAGAGAACATATACCTGAGACTATTGTGATCAGAGTATATGGTAAAATGTTCACCAATAAGATAGTGGTACCACATCTTCAAGGCGAAGACCACTGCTGCTAACTCCAGGTCATGGGTAGTGTAGTTATGCTCATGTTTTCTCAGTTTCTGAGAACCATACGTGATCACTGCTCACTCCTGCATTAGGACACACCAAAGTTCGGTCCCTGATGCATCGCAGTAAACTACGTACCCTACACCCTCCTCTGGAAGCCTCAATATAGGGGGGGAATTAGTCAGCCTCTGCCTCTGCTCCTGAATGCTCTGTTGTAATCTCTCTGACTACATAAAGTGTTGACCCTTTTTAGTCAAGGCTGATAGTGGTTCTATAACTCTGGAAACGTCTGGCACAAACCTCTGGTAGTTATCAGCCAAACCCAAGAAACTCCATACATCTGTCACACTCCTAGGTGGTTCCCAAGAAATTTCTGCCTCGATCGTCGCTAGGTTCACTGCAACTCCAACCTCTGAGATTACATTTCCCAAAAAGTGAACCTCACGGATAAAAAACTGGCACATTGAGAGCTTAACATAATGTTGGTCCTCTCGGAGTGTGTCTAGTACTGCCCACAAATAGTAAGATGCTCCTCCTCAGTAGTCCAGTAGATCAGTATGTCATCAATGAAGACTATGACAAAGAGATCGAGTTATGGATAGAAGATCATGTTCATGAGCCCCATGAACACTACTGGAGGATTGGTTATGCCGAAGGGCATAACCAAGAACTCGTAGCGGCACTACCGAAAACTGAAGGTCGTCTTCGACACATCCTCATCTCGAACTCTAAGCTGGTGATAGACTATTCTGAGGTATATCTTCGAGAACCACCCTACTCCCTTCAGATGATCAAATAGGTCGTCAATCCTCACAAGTGGTTACTTTTTCTTCACGGTCACCTAGTTCAAACAATGGTAGTCGACATAAATCCTCAAGCTACCATCCACCTTCTTGGTGAACACAATCGGGGTGCCCAGGGAGAAACGCTGGGCTGGATGAATCCCTTCCCCTGTAAGTCCTATAGTTGTACCCACATCTCACGAAGCTCAGTAGGAGACATATGATATGCTGATGTAGATATCGGTGTCGTCCCAGGGTACAAGTCGATGTAGAAGTCAAACTCTCTATGTGGAGGTAGTCCTGGAACATCGTCAGGGAAAATATCTTCGTACTGGTCCACCACTGTAGGATAGCTCAGACTCTCCACATCTACTACTCCAAGGTTAAGGTATGCCATGTTATTAACGATCAGATTCACCCTCCTCTGAGTAAGTCTGTATTTCACTGCAAAGGATCCCTTGTCTCTAGCGAAGGTGAACCTTGTCCCATCCGTGCAGACACACCGCACTTTGTGCCTTATGCAGTCGATCTGAGCATGGACTCTAGAAAACAAGTCCATACCCAAGATGATGTCGTAAGGCCTCGATGCCCCTACGAGGAGATCCCAGCCGAAGCTCTCGACTCCTAGAGTAAGCTCACACTGCCAACACCAGGGTGTAATCATTGATTCCTCTCCCTTATGAGTCTCTAGTCGTAAGGATCGAGCCAACGAATCCATCAGAATCTCCGAGCTCCGAATGAGGGCGGTGGAAATGAATGAGTGACCGGAACCTGTGCCTATAAGAACTTTAGACAAGGTGGAGTAGACAGATATCGTACCTCGAATCATCTCTAGAGCACTGTGATCGTAAGCCTCAGCTTCTCGGAGCTGAGCTCTCCCTAGTTCACCTTCTCCCGGCGGTCTAGGTGGACCTCCTAGTTGTGGTGGTGATAACACCTCAAAATGTCTCCCACCACCAGTTGCCTGACCATCTCCCCTACCACGTCTACCGACTCCTTGCATACCACCTCAATCAAATATCTCTCTCTTCCTGGGTGGTCCTTTGACCATCTACTGATCATCCAAACAGTGGGTCGGAAAGTCATGAGCCATGTGACCCTCATCGCCACATGTAAAACGCTGCCTGCTCCTCACATGACTGTCTCTATCTCATGTGCCTCGCACAATCGAAACCGTGTCCTGAGGTCGTCCATCGGATGGTATGTTCCACTTGGAACTTTGCATCATATGTCTGCTACTAGCTATATAAGACAGCACTACGTGATGCCCCATGGAGGGTCTCGCAGCTGGTGACTGCTCTGTAAGGAAACTCTCCACTAAGAGGGCTCGCTCTAACACCCCCGCCTGCATCGGGATGCTGAGGGAGATAATCGAAGCTTTGATCTATCACCTCAGCACCTGCTCAAAGGTCCGGGACCTGAAAAATGGGTCCCACACCATATCTGTGGAGTATCACGAGATGACGGTGAACCTCGCTGAGTTCTGTGTCACCATCATGCTACCCTGCTATATATGTAGTATCTCATGTATCTTTACTGCACGTAGGGTGGTTGGGAAAGACTCCGACCAAAATAGGCTCTCAGTGTTTGCCCATAGAAGTGTCACCTCATCATGCACTTGGAGAATCAGGCTCCACCATCTGCCTGCTACTGCCTGAAGAAGACCCGCTTCAAATATCATCATAAGTTCAGCTAGTGTCCCTACTAGTCTGAAGACTCTCACCACAGCCTCCAGCCAATCCTCATCGGCCTGCGGTTCCATCTCTCTCCGGAACCTGGGCGGCCTCTAGTGCTATAACTCATGTAATGTGCTCAAGTCGCATTCACTCTCTACTGCCGGGGATGGAGTTATCTGTGGCCCAATGGGTAGTGGTACCGCTGGTGCCTCTGCTGTGATAGGCCCCTGCACCGAGGCCTCGTCGCTCAGTGGGTTGTCATCTCGTAACACTCTCGGAACCCTGGCTGGCTGTCTTCGTGGGGTAATCCTGAAAAGATACAGGTGCTCAAGGTTAGTGTGTTATACCTGGTGAGAAGACTCAAAGATATCACAAAGAAAACACTTGAAACACAAAAGCAATCAATGTTTTCATGCACTGAGTTGGAAATCAGAAGTCAAGGTCCTTGTATATGGATACGTCGACCACCACACCAATACTGGACTCCCTGGACTGAAAACCACTCTCAGTACTCTTAACGCTATTTCTTTATAGAAATTAATGATCACAGTCCTATGTTCTGTGATAGAATCGACTCCTCTGATACCAATTTTTCACAACTCGTCCCCCAGGGCCCGTGCCGTGACTACCCCAAGCCCACCTTCCATAGGCCAAGGGCTGTCAACTCGCACCAAAGGCATAAATCCCTAAACTGGAAAGGCATTTCCATTATAACTAAAAACATACACAATAGAGTACACAACTGAGTACAAAACACTATGTAAAACTGTATAACAAGGGAGTTCTACAAAGTAAAGGGGCTAGAAATACAAGCCCAATTGTAAAGTACAAGTACAATTGAAAAGGGACAAAATGGATGAAAGGTAAAAGAATCTCCTGGATTTTCCTTCAAGGAATACTTGAAGGGTTGGTACAAATATCCTCCTCAGCACTTCACGTCCATCAGTCTCCTCTGGGTACCGTCTCGTCATGAGGTCTACCTCCGGGTACCATCCAGTCCTCGTACACTCAGCCTCAGTCAGCATTGTCCATCGTTTGAATCCAACACAACTATGTGTGGGCATTGTCCGTGTAGGGGTGAGTATATCAATACTCAGTAGGGACCCCGGGACCCTCAAGGTATCACAAAATCCAACAAGGATATACCACAAGGTATGAAATCAACAGAAATCCATTACTTAGGTATATGCCCATATATATACCAAAGTTATCAAGTAACCCATCTCAATCATGAGGAAAATAGAGAATTCACTGACTCAGCTCACACATGTATATAACTTATGTAAAGAGAGATGATCAGATATAGACACTGAGTCATCTAAGCTGTCAGACCCACTCAGGATCCAGGACGAGTAGTTAGAACTCTCGGACCCACACAGGATCCTAGAACAGTTGTCGGAGCTGTCAGACCCACACAGGATCCAGGATCAGCAATTTTGTCGAACCCACACAGGATCCAGGAACAGAAGTCAGAATTGATGGACCCACACAGGATCTAGGAATAGTTTTCAGAGCTGTTTGATCCACACAGGATCCAGGAATAGTCGTCAGAGCGCATCCAGCCATAGGGTTTCCACAAAGCATGCTTGATTCCGGAAGAGTCTGCTCCTCAAGCCAAGATTCATTACATTAACTACCACAAAGTCCCATGAATACGTATCTCAGAGGTCCACCTCTTCATTGGGGTGTCAACGCAACACACAGCACGTCAATCGGATGCTCGGTCTGTGAGTTATTAGCCTTTTTGTTCTGGGGGCCCGGTTGGATTCGTGCACGATCCAACCTGACCGTATCTCAATTGTACCCCAAACTCCGATAGGTTACATTTAAAGGTATTGTAATGCTCTAAGATTACCAGTGTTGTTGACAGTTCGAAAAACAGTCATCCGGTGTCAAAGATATGGCTAAAGAAAGTGAAGGTACGTAGTGGGCCCGGGTCCAGTCTGACGCGGTCGGACTGACTCGTCCCTTCTTAGTCTGGGATGACCCGGTCTGGGTCAACCCAGTCATACCTATTGAGTCTGGCCCGGCCCATTGGGCGGGCCATCCTGTTCAGTTCGGCACGGCCCGCTGGGACCATCCCAATAGGCAGTGTGGGCAGTTCAGCCTGAATTTCGCCACGAGGGGTGCGGCTCGTCCCAGGGGGTGTGGCCGGTTTGGTTCGGCCAGCGCCGTGAGGGGAACGTTTCGGGAATCTCGACTAGGGAGGGTGAGCCACTTCGGCCAGTAGTGTTGCGAGGGAGGCCACAGGCTGGCTCGAAAGGCCAGCACGGCTCGGCTGGGCAGGTTGGGGGGCGGCCTGGGCAGGCCAGTGGGGCAGCTGGGTAGGATGGGGGTAGGGCGCGCGGGACGCAGGTAGGCCGACAGGGCACCGAAAAGGCCGTTGGTAGGCCGCGCGGGGCACGGAGAGGTCGTGGGCAGGCCGACAGGGCTTTGGGCAGGTCACGAGTAGGGTGCGCGGGAGGACAGGGGCAGGGCGCGCGAGGCGCGGGAAGTCTGGCAGGACGTGACAGGGTGCGCGGGAGGCTGTGGGGAGGCGGGCCGGCGGCCGGGAGGCGGCCAGGCTGGCCAGTTCAGCGTGGCTCGGGTCGGCGCGGGCCGTCGGTGTTCGGTCGGAAGCACTGGACCGCCGCGAGGGCGGCGCGATTCACGGAGGCCGCGGGTGGCGCGACCTTTGTCATTGCCACCTTCGACGCCTCTTTGCCGCTTTGTTGACAAAAGTTCAACAAAAAAAAGAACATCAGAAGGGTCGGGCCATGTTGGTTTGGCCTACAACCTCCGCGTTTAGGGTGGCATCAAATCATTCATCAAGTAGTACGATGAACAACAATTCTTTTACAAACTCCAGAAGAAATTCTTTAAATCCAAAGAAGAGAATGAGAAAAGGGATATAACTCTAATGTAAATCATCTACCTTTGATTTTCGAGAGTCATTCATTAACAGAGTCGCATAAAGTAGACGAAGAGAATCATGGTTCGTCGTGTCCGTCGCATGCTTCCAAATCCGAGCTGCCTAGGCTCGTGGAAGACGCTACAAGTTGGTAGGAATCCAGGAAAGAAGTCCAAGAAGGATTATCGCTGGCATTCTTCATTGGTGAGAGTTCTTCATTGGGGCATTCTCCCAATAATCCTCTCCTCAAAGCACCCACGGTTTCCACTGTAATGAAAAATTCCAACCCAAAAATAATAATAGTTCTATTATTTTAGGTGTTGGCACAAAATTCAAAAATGGGGAATTAATTACATGGATCCCCTTATTTAATTCACATGTGTTGGAACAAATTAATAAAAAGTGATTTGGATCCATTTAATTAAAGAAAAGTTGGAGAGGATCTCCCTCATTAATGAGTGAGAGTTGTGAGGTTTTTACTCTCCTCCATCAATAGGAGGTTTATCCTTGTGTGGTCCCATGATGTAACCTCTCACAGGAGGTTATGTTTGGGTGGTCCCCACATTGTAACCTCTCACGGGAGGATATGTTCAGGTGGGCCCCACAACCATAACCTCTCATGGGAGGTTAAGGTATGGTTGTCCCACCTCCAACTTCCAAGAGGAGGTTTCAACTACCAGTCACCCACATCGATGCTCAAATAAAATAATGTGTAGCTCACTTTATTTTATTATTTTTTCTATGAAAACCCAAAAACTTACTTTTATTCTCGACCAACTGCCGTCGAGGTGAAAGTATTCTTAAGCGAATACTAGCACTTCCAGTTCAATGGTGCCCTCATATTTCAGTTCCAAGCACCGGTTCAAAAGTTATAAAATCTCACTCATACGTTTACTGAACATACCTGAAAAAATTTCAGAAATTAATTTCAGGAAAACCGGCCCTCAAAATTACGCGTCGTCAGATTTCACGGACTCGTAAAATTACCATGTATTAAAAAAAATCCATGGGATTTCTGGGTCTTTATAGTCACCAATGCGATGCACTTATTTAACTCACCAGTTTGCCTCACCATCAAGACCTAGAATCAGTGACCTACAGTCGAAAAGTTTTATGTTTTACAAACTATGGAAATCAGTCACTTTGTCTACCCTAAACACTTAAAACACCATACTTTCACAAGGAAATAGACTATAGAGCTCAAGGAAATTATAATATATATGTTGATTGATGGAAGAATGAAAATTTTATTATTTAGTAGATATCATAACAAAAATCATCATCCTTTGTTGGTGCCTATTGAAAAAATTAAATACCATAAATAAATGTTTTGTAAATATCCCCAATTAGTTCAATGGAATTATATTTTCCATTAGAGGTGTATGTATATATATATAGTTATCTATTGGTTCATTATTTGAGGTTCATATCATTATATCTAATTTTATATTATAAATCAGTGTCACAATAACAAATAAATTAGACATGTTAAAAAATAATATAAATAAAATATATGATACATTATATATAAAATACTACAATTATTGTATTAATAATAAAATATTCTCATAATTTATAACTGATTTCTTTTATATATATGAATATGGTCTATAAAATATATCCCTAACACTTCAACTTATCAAAATTAACATTCAATGTTTCCTAAAAAATATTTAATAAATAATAATTATATTATCTTAAAAATAAAATAATACATTCCATTATTAGAATAAATATTTTTAATCTTGTATTAAAGTTATAAGAAATAATTTTTTTTATTTTATTCTTATACTTCAAAAAATCCTCCCAAATTTTTTACAGTCGTTTTTGTAATTTTATTTTGTTACATTTTACATAAATATTTATAAGTGAGATTTGGATTTAAAAATTCATAATTTTTTGTTTCCATTGATAATACTATGTAATTTTAATGTGATGTTTTTCAATAAAAGAATCATATTAAATTTTATTTAAAAAATTACATCAATGATTATGTAGAAGTATTGTGATAGTGTCCCTAAAGAAAACATTGATAATGATGTATCTTAAATAGTCATGGTTAATTATTTCTTTTATAATATCACAATTAAAAATTTCATCAATTATTTTTTTATCGATGGACACTCTCAATATAATTTAAAATATATCACCATCCAATAAAATTATTCATAAAATATATTTTTATGTTAATAATTCTGAAATTTTTTTTGTTACCAAATTGGTGTCTTTATTTTGGTTTAGTACAATAATAGTTGATTATTTATATTATTTCATAAAAAATTAATTTACCTTTCTTCAATTATATAAAATTTTTTAAAACTAATTTATCCATCATAAAAGATATTGATAATAATATAATTCTAATATTAAATAACCTTTCTTATTTTAACCTTTATAGGATTGAAACACCATTATATAAATGATATAATACTATAATGCATTGGTGGAATGCCAACATCATCAGCATTAAAGTGTATGTAAAATATTAGTTGATAATATATGTAAATTATAATTCTCACATGACCATATAGTAATTGTATATTATAAGGGTATAACCCTAAATGTTATAAACCAAACCGATTTTAGTGATGTGGTCTGTGGGTGTTTATGACTATAAATAAAATAAACTTTCATCCTTATTTTCTAAAAAAATTAACAACTACGTATTATTTTATAATAATTTAAAATTTGGAAAAATATAATTACCAAATGTAGATTATGGATTTTAGGGGGGAAATTCTTTTTATATTGGTGGAAAGTGACCCTATGTACATTTTTTATTTGTCTATTGGTTATTATTGATAATTATTTCTCTATTGGATAATTCATATTAACTAATTATTCAACAATATTTTCTTATATTTTTTAATTAAATCATTGTCAATATTTTATATAAATCCTTCTAATTCTTAGACATCTCTATCATTACACATTATTTTCTTTTTTTCCAAACAGTTTCTCTCATTGTGACTTGAAAACTCCCCCTTCAACATAGATATATTATTCAACAATCTATAGGTCCACCATTACAAGTTCTATTTTACCAATGATATATCAATAATCATGTTGTTATTCTATATAAAAATAATTAGACATTATTATTCATTAATATTTCAAAAAATATTTATTTCATTTATTTCATAATTACACATGTGTATCCTTCTATAACACATAAAATAGAATGAATCAAATGCAAGACACTGATTGATTAAATTTTATATCAATACTAAAAAAAATTTATTTAAATCATAAAAAATATTTATTATAAATCCCAGTAACATTATAGTTATTTCATATGGGTTTTATACCAAATACATTTATTTATAGTATTATGGTGGTTGTGATACACATTATTCATTATCCAAACATAATTGTGATTTTTAATAATTAAATTTTCTTAATTTTAATACTTTTTACATTTAATTTAAATAATGAAAATTAGTAATTTGTTATCTTAAATACCCCCTCCTCACATAAAGATACAAAATCATCACATGTTTCATGATATATTATGCATGCATATATAGTTTGTTGGTGAGAATTGATGTTCCCACCAACATCTCTTTGATATTTTAAATAAATGGACATTCAGAATTATGTATGATTATTTACATGAACATTTAATATGAAAATAATCCTATTGTTTTCCAAAATAAATGTATTATTAAATAAATAGTAAAAATAATAATTATTTAAGTTATTTATTGAAGAGATAAAAAAGTTATGCGTAATAAAAATTTCGTTGAAATTAAATCTGAAATGATTTTCTTTATTTTAGGAACAACAATATGTCAACTATTAATTTCATTTTACATATTTCTTCTTACAATAATGTAAAAAATGAGGAATATACTATTTTTTTATTATCAGTCTAGATATACTGATTTTAATCAACATCAAATTTTATCCCTATACTATTTTCTTTGATAATCATTACTAATATCATCATTTGATGTTACTTTTTATTTTCATCTATATGAATAGTAATATCATTTTTTAACCTTTAAAATCATTATTTTATTGATATATATAGTTAATAACTTTAAAATTTATGTAATATATTATCTATAACATAGATTGTATAATTAAATTAAAATAAATAACATATATTAAAATTTAGAAAAATAATATAAAATATAAAATACATTAGACACATCAAGCCTACTTATTGTAAGAATAAATTTTCATTAATGGTTAAAGGTTTTCCCCTATTGATGATCTAAATATTAAAAAATTTGTAATCAGTTTCATGAATTGTATCATATCTATAAGGGACACCCTGAAATTTCATTGATGTCCATAATAAAGGATAATATTATAGAATGATATCACTAAATATTACAATGGTTGTTTTAGAATAGAATAATGGATGAATTTATATATAGATTATTTTATCTATAATGTATTTTTTCTTCTAATGTTGTTATGAATAGATCTTCTTGGTATCATTAGTTTGTGGAAATAACTTTTACAAATCACAATCCATTAAAATTAACTACAAAATTATTATATATCAATTTATATAAAAACATTTCCCCTGATGTGTTATATAATCTAATTCCAATATTTCTTTACATATAATATGTTTCTTAAATGATTTTGAAGAGAGATATTTAATAACATTTAATAAGTAAATTAAAAAAATGGAGGCTAAACTAACTCTCACGTCGGAGGAATATCATAATTAGTTTTTTTAGTAATGATTCAGGAGAAAACTGTGATTTATTTTTTTCAATAGTTTATCATATATTTTTAAATTAAATTTACCGTGATCAAAAATATAAATTCTTGAAAAAATAATGGGATTACTATGTATGATAAAAAATTATTTAATTTATAGAAAGAATTTAGAATTCCATACCTTCTTTAATTAGGATTAAATATTTATGAAATCTAAATGAGTGTAATAATTCCACCTAGGATAGATGTGTTATATACATTGATGAATTAAAAATATATTGAAGCTGAAATAATATCTCACAATTAATTTCTATCAGAAATGTTAGAAACAAAACATACAATGGTGATGGGGATAAATACTTGAAAATCAGACTATAATAGATTATATTCTATTCCTGATGAATATATGAACATGTTATCTTATCAACTCTATTATTTTCTTGGTAAAAATTAATATATAATTATAATTGAGAATGATTCACGAGATGAAATTTTTTCATTGGTGAGAAATATTTTTTTCTCAATTAGAAGGTATATTAAAACATTGAAATGATATTTTTTATGAATTAATTTATTATAATCACACTTGATAAATTTGATAAAAGTATTTTAACTCTAAATGATAAATAAATTTATGGGTTCACAATTGAAAAACTCAACAATATTCTTATTACATATGATATTATAGAAGGAATGAAATTTGAAAATAAAGATAAAAGATAAAAGGATTCCACTTTTAAATCATTCAAAAGATTTAAATTCAATGATAAAATGAAGCCTCATTAAGAATAATATATCTTTGATAATTAAGATATCAATTATAGGAAGATTAATTTATTTCACTACAAAGTATTTCACAAAGCAAAACGAAATAAAAATTTTATAATAAATTTTAAATATAACAAATTTGGATGGATAAGATACATTTTTATCTAATTTCTATAAGAATATCTATAATGAATAGAAAATTATAAACTCAAAAGATCAAAATAAGAGTATAAAGAGTTGAATAGTGACCAAATTGGAAAGAATGTCTTTGAATAAAATGGAAACCCACTTCATAAAATGGTGGAATTTTATATCTAAATAAAAACATACACCTTATGGTAAAGAAAGTAAAGAGAAATAAAGTGAATCAACGGATAAAGGAATTCATGATTTCATGCAATGATCCTAAGACACTATTTAATCCCTTAGTGAATTAAAATATAGTTAAAATCAGAAAACAATAACATGAAATCATGAAATAATGTATTATATTAATGGATATCATGTTTTATTTTAAATTTGTTTACAACTTCATATGGATAATGCCTCATTTAGGGAAACCCATTGATCAATAAAATATCAAAATTGATATCTTGAATGATGGTGAATTAATAAGGATGATTAGTGATGAAAATGAAATTTTTTAAATGATTTAAGATAATTAATTATATTTTGACTCTTGTTTCCTGATGAATATGGAGGTTCACTTACATTACATGAAGTTACAAATTCCATTTTTAATGTTCCGGTTAATTTTGAGCATTTGGTAATATTCAAGGGATGGTTATAAAGAGCATTAATGAAGGTTTTAAATCACACTAAAGAAATTATCAGTGTTTTAAGAATTTAAAAACAGATAATTTTGAGACGTGTATTTTTTAATGGGTAAAAAAATGTTGAAAATAAGGACTGGAAAAACTATTTTCTAATAAATAAGGTGTAGAATGAATCACTATATAAAATAATTAAATTAAAACACATATTTAATATGAAATTTGGAAGGATATGAAGTCACATCTTAAGTAAAACTATTAATAAGAGAATCAAAAATTGAAAATATTGTGAAAAATCAGAAGGTATCATAATTAATGAAAGGAAAAATGATTATTTTGATCGATGAAGATTTTAGACTATAAGAAGATTTTTATTTTATGGTAGGTGTTGTTGTCATGTTTTTTGTAAAAATAATTATTTTTTGGTGTTTAATATATAACTCACTAATAAAGTAGGATAGTACGTTTTGTGGAGAAGATAATTTAAATATATAATCAAAAAATGAATACAATAATTTAAAATATAACCGATAGTGAAAAAATGTTTTGATTCCCTTGAGGTTACAAAGGGTAGGAATGAACCAGAGTGGAAGGATACTAATATTTATCTCAAAAAAATTACAATTTTGTTAAAACAAATTATTAAGTCTAAATATCATTTGTAGATGATTATTAGAAGGAAATCAATATTAGTTGAAGTTACATCCCATTAATGAAGGTGTGAAAAATAATTAAATTTCTAATAGTGGATTCTAATAAAAAATACCATTAATATAATTATTTTTTTATAGATATTTAACAATATGATAGAGGATTTATATTGTTTTACAATGATATATCATTAAATATTAGAGTCATTGGAAGAACTAAAATCATTTAAAATAAAATTACATCGAAGTATGTTCTATTTGATATTGGATTTAGGAGTAATATATTAATGAAATCTCAATTGTACAGAAATGGTAATGATGTGAATTTGTAATAAATTGTGGATTTTTAATTAAAATTTTTAACAATGGAAAACATATTATAAGAGGGAAGAAAAAATGTATAAATATGTTCCAAATTAGAAACGATAAAAACATATGATGTATTTGTGTGAAGAATGAGATTTAATTAATAAATCATAGACATGGTCATTTAGAATCAATAAAAATTAGAGGAATTATTCATTATAATGTTTTGAGATATAAAGTATATTTAAACTAGGAAATCAAATTTTTTTTTTGGTTTTTAAAAAAATAGTGATGCTTAATAATAGTCAATTATCAATCAAGATACAAATAAGGAGGCCATATGAACTCATACATTCAGATTATTGTTTAGTGATGTGTATTAATATATATATTGAATTGATAAATTTTATTAATTATATTAATTATATTATTTTTTCATTTTTTAGTAAATTGTATTATCATAACTTCTTTACAATTACATGTTACATTCATAGAAATTAATATTCTATGGTATGAATGATTTTGGCCATAAAAATATTCAATTCCATAAAAATAATTAATTATAATAATATCATAAGAAGAATAGAATTAGTAAATAATACAGATATCCATACGCCATAAAATTGAAGTTGTATTATAATATTAAAAAAAGAGATTATTTGACATTAGAAAGACACTATTATTAGAAAATAAAACATCAAGGTAATTTTAGATGCAACCCATAATAGTGCATGTATTTATTAAAAATTGATGTTTGATTTCAAAAAAATATATCAACTTGAATTATAAGATATGATTTAAAATTTATATAAATATAAAAAATGTTGAATGTTTTAAATCCAATTCATTATCAAGATCAATGGATGTTTTAATGTCCCCCGATCTGGCACCCTCTCACGTGTCCATAAAGGGTTGCTTGTGAGGCCTCAAGTGCACCTCCCCATATTCCAAAGGTTGTGAACTAGAATCAGGGGTATGAAATGTATAGTGATGAGGCTATATCACCTGGTATGAAGTTTTATAGATGTAAAAAAATCTTATAATGAAGGAAAATAAAAGTATAGACATGGAGAAAGACAAAAATAAGAGCCGTCTAAAATAATCCAATAAGTAAGGAAGTAAAAATATAATTATCTGATGGAATGTAACTAAATTCCATGACAGATACCAAACAAGAAAAATACTAGCAAACTCAAATAAAAACTATAAATTCCCTCATCTCAAACCACACTTTATTCCCACCTCTAAACTCAAGACCATCCAATAAGTAATAAATAAATAGTAAGATCATTTTCACTTTTTCAAACCTGCATCCATGTTGTAAGAACCCAGTTTTTTCTATTAAAGACATTGAAATATTCTTGATGATATTCCAAAGCAGCGCCTTCAGACGACGTGCGATTCCGAGCCCTGGAGTGGCCGGAATTAAATTTTCAGTGCGTTCACACTGGAAATGCCAAATAAATGAGATAACTCCTAAATAGAGTTCTGGATCAGAGATACGAGTGTGAGAATGGGTCCGGAATGGGGTGTTTACCCTAGGAAAGACATAAAACATGTCGGCGCGAGATGTTTGGATCCCTCTCTCGCTTTCGGAAGGTTAAAAAGATAAATTAATAAATTAATTTATTCATATAATGGAGAAATTCTATTATCTCTTAAACGGTGGCTCAGATTACAAAACCAAAGGCACAGTTGAGTTCAGAACATGCCGTTTACCCTAGGAGGAGTATAAGTTTTGCGGGCGCGGGCCGTTTGTGAAAAATGGCCTCCGGGGCGTTTTCATAATTTGGCGCCCTCGGGCGTTGAGTTTTATAACTTTTGAATGAGGCCTCTGATTAAAATTTTGAGACCGTCGTTGTGCTTAGGAGGAGATTTTTACCCTAGGGGAGGCTAAACCTCGACCCCGTCGGGAGTTTCGGATGCGGGTCTTTTCGGGGGTTTTAAATTAATTAAATCGTTAATTGATTTATTTAAACCCTCCCCCTTACCTTCTCCCTTGAACCCCTTGGAGAAACCCTCTCCCCTCTCCTCCTCCATCTCCAGCGAGACAGTCTAGCAAGGTGACTCCAGCGAGGTGCGGTGGTGCCGGCAGATCGACTCGAAGCTCCGGGCGGAGCCCAGCGAGGTAGGAGGTTTCGTTGCATTTTCATTTCCGAACCGCCCTTTGAAATCAATTTTATGCGTCGATTTGATGTTTAATCATAGAAAAACGCCCGTATATGCGTAGTAAGTTTTCTGTTCTTCCCATCGAATTTTTCAGATCGAAAATCCGAGTTCGGAGATGATCACAAACACCCGCCGAAGTTTGAGGGTTTTGGGGTTTTGCAGTGGCAACGTGGTGGTCCGGGGAGCTCCGGTGCGGTGGCAGCGGCAGCGGGCGCTGGGCGCAACGACGAGCGGCAGCGGGCGCTGGGGGTGTCCATGGCGTCTGCGGGTGTCGCGGCGTGAGGAGGCTGCTAGCCAGGGCGAGGGAGCGGCGTCAAAATGTGGCCGCGGGCGACACAACTGCGAGGCGCCGTCGGCGCCGGTCAGCGCGACAGCGAGGCGGGGTCGCGGCGCTTGACCCCTGTGTGGAGACAACGACCTGCGTCGCGCGGAGATCGTCTTCAGCTGGTCGGCCATGTGGTGGACCGAATCCACTGCCGGCCTGCGTGGTCAAGCCGCGGGCCAGGCACTGTGAGGCGGACTGGCCGGCGCGGGCCGGCCCAGGCCGGGCGGGCCAGCCGGTCCAGCCCAAGGGGCTTTGCCCCTCAGTTTTCCGACACCCGTAACTTTCGCTATGGGCTTCTGTTTTGAGTACCGTCTACGGCGGAATGGACCTGACGCAGAGGAAGACCTTTTGAGATGGTTTCAGGAATTTTTAATTTCCTAAACGAGGGGCCTTGGTGGCGCGACACATACGTCGAGGGGTTTGGCGTTTTTATGGGGGTCTTGTTTCGAGTGGCGCGGACGCGTTTGACGTCCAATTTAAGATCCGTCAGCGGCGTTGGAACCCTGGCGTCGAGGCAGAGGTTACCAGGGTGGTTTCAGGCATTGAATTTCGAGTTAAGGTGTGGGCCCCATGGCCCGTCTTTTGAGCTGCGTGCATCATTTAGCGACTTTTTCCTCGGACGTCCGTTTGGGGCGTGTGAGCAGTCAATGTTGGGTGTTTTTCTGAGGGCATCGCGTTGGCGCAGTCTGCCCGCTCTAATTTTACATGCTGGTCCGGGCCCCACGAGGGCTGCTTGGGTGTCGACGGTGATTTTCCATCTTTATCATCAGGCGACCATTTTGGACAAGTGAATAGTTCATCTTGTGTGCTTTTTCGAGAGGATCGCAACGGTGCGATCTGTTCATTGAGTTTCCAGACCGGGATGTGGGTCCCACGCAACACCGCTCATGTGCGGTGCGCCAGAATGCACCTTTTTCTCCGGATATCTGTTGCACTCATGTGAGCAGTGCTTTTGACGTTTTTTCCCGAGGGGATCGCAATGGTGCGATGCGCCCGACTGTTTTCAGGGCCGAGGATCGGGATCACGGGACGTCTTTCGGGCGTGAGGTGGTGTTGGCGAATTTTCCATCGGATATCCGTTTGAGGCGAGTAAGTAGTCTATCTCGCGTGTTTTTTCGAGAGGATTACAACTGTGAAATTCGTTTGGTTGTGCGGAGCCTCTCGCGTGATCTTGTTAACTGTGAAAGGTGCTCTGATGGTAGTTCCTCTCGCTATGTTTGCAGAGAACCCTTGGCGTGTGATCGCATGCACTCCCATGTGAGTGAAGAGATGTGCTTGGCTGTGCCCCAGCCGATGAGGTTGCAGGTTGGAGTTGTTACGTCATGCCTTCGCATTGACTTTGGGTGTCGTGTGCACGATAGCCTATGGGATGGAACGAGGTATACTCTGGGAGTATACGGGAGCGCTTGGAGGTACGTGTGGTTTGTACCTGAAACGTTTGTGTACATAGTTGGGGTTAACTTGGGGCCACACGTCCTGTGGGCCCCATGTGCGTGTCATGCTCTACTTTGCATACTTTGACCTCTCGCGACGTAGAGGGTCCCTCTGTGTGTTTGTTTGACCAGAAGGGTGGATTTTTTCCCCTGGCTGTGTGCTCATTTGTTTGACCAGCAGGGTTGAGTGGTCTCCCCCTGGTTTCGTTCTCGATGGATCAGCCGGTAGCGGTGTTAGTGAAACCTAGTGATGGAACAGGCGTTGAACCCCTTTCAGTGAGTTGTGCTGGAGTTGGGTGGTTGCACGATATCCACTCCGTGATCGGTTGGCCAGTGTTTTTACCTCCAGTGGAGATGGCCGGGGCAGTTCTGAGTTTTACCCTCCAGCGGGGCTGGGTAGTGGTTTAATCATCATCATCTAGGGTCTACCCTACATCAGAGACTGGGCAGTGGGTCACCCGACGCTCTTAGGGTCTACCCTCCAGCAGAGACTGGGCACTGGGTCACCCGAAGACACTCTTAGGGTCTACCCTCCAGCAGGGACTGGGCAGTGTGTCACCCGACGACCTCTTAGGGTCTACCCTCCAGCAGGGCTGGGCAGTGGATCGCCCGACGTCTAGATCCAGGTCTACCCTCCAGCAAGGCTGGGCAGTGGGTCACCTGTCAACTTATTCCAGGTCTACCCTCCAGCGGGGCTGGGCAGTGGGTCGCCGGATGATGTATTATGGTTTACTCTCCAGCAGGGCTGGGCAGTGGTCACCCAGTATCTTATTATGGTTTACCCTCCAGTAGGGCTGGGCATTGGGTTTCCTAATGATGTATTAGGGTTTACCCTCTAGTAGGGATGGGCAGTGTGTCACCTAATATCTGGTTATGAATTACCCTCCAGCAGGGCTGGGCAGTGGCTCAACCGATATCTGGTTATGAATTGCCCTCCAGCAGGGCTGGGCAGTGGGACACCTGTTGGCATTCCAGACTCAGTCCTTTCTACGAGGCTAGTTTGTGGCTTTCCTCCGTGACCACCGGAGTGGGACCCTTGGTTGTACGGGTCAGTGATGGAATGGCTTTGACTTTGAGGAGACCTCTCAACTGCAGGGCAGTGACGAGTTGTGGTTGATGTTCCCCCAGAACTCTCAAGTACGAGGAGCATTTTACCCCACCGAGACGCGTCCATGTGACACGACCTAAAATCGTGCGGGCGAGTCAGTGCCGCCCAAAGCAGATAGTGTTGAGGTGTGGTGGTTTAAGCCCTTGAATTGTAGTTCGGGGAAGACATTTGGGATGCTGGGCATCAGTGGTTTACTTCTGGGACTATAGGTGACTCACATTGCTTGGGATGATCTATGGGACCGAGATCACCTTACGGCATTGTTCGGGCTTCTTGATTGAGCGTAAGGATATGTATATACCTTGTTCTAGTACCCACTTCTTGGGTTTGGTTACTCTTCTACCAGGAGAGGCAAAGATGCGCGAGGTATGCCATGTGCTTTCCATGTCTAGCTTCTCATGGTTATATGAGTCTACTATCCTACTATAGGTATCTAAGACTCGACGGGAAGTTTATCTTCTCACCATTTCTAGCTCCTTGTGCCTGGATGAGTCTACTTACTTCCTCTTGTTGGGTTGAGCTGGACTCTTTACTGCACTCTCTATTATACTCATTCAGTTTTCCCCTGTTCACTCTACTGCCCACCCTTCGGTACCTCCTTTTGTTGCTCCCTTGAGCCTTCGGGGTATCCTACTGAGTATTTTTATAATCACCCCTACTTGGGCTTTTCCCGCACTTGGTGTGCCCTTGCAGACGGCGGACAGGTGGAGCGTGACTTCAGTTGAGCATAGGAGCTTGGGAGCATGGACCGCGTGCGATGGTCGTGGTCGGGTTCCATGTGGGAGACCCGTTAGCTGTTTCCTTTTTTTACCTATTTCCGGGTTGTGGCACCTTTTCGGGTTGGGAGCGTGTTTTTTACCTTTTTCCTTTTCAGCATTGTACTTTGTACTTTTAGAGGTCGATGCACATTGTGGTTTATATATAGCAGTTTCCCTTTACTTTTCTTGTCTTTACTTTTACTCTGCACTATTGCATTGAGTTTGCTGCGTGTGTGTATACAGGTACTTAGGAAAAGGCCTCCCCAAGTTATTATGCCTTCGGTGCTGGTCGCCAACCCCTGGCCTATGGAGGCAGGCTTGGGGTAGTTGCGGCTCAAGCCCGGGTAGGGTCGGGTTGTGACAAAGTGGTATCAAAGGCAGGTTTGTTCCTTGGGACGCTGTTCGGACGTCCCTAAAATGAAAGGAATTGGTTGGGAATTAGGGAAACAATGTTAATGTGTCTCGAGAGCGGCTCTCAGGCCAGGGAGTCCAGTGATGGTGCAGTGTCCCACGTATCCATTCACCAGGACCTTGATAACCCGCTTGTCGACTCGGCATGCTGAGACACTTTTTCCGGGAAAAATATTGGTTTGTGCATCACATAGGATAGAGTCTTTGACTATCCCTCTTGAGTCAGCTCCCCATCGTAGTTGTTGTAGTATATACATATATGCTCATCTGACCGCGACACTCCTTGATAATATTCAGGATGTCTCTGCGATGACAGCCAGCCAGGATACCGGCTTTGGTTGTGACGACGACCCTGTGAGCTACGAGGTCATAGTCCAGGACCCATTATGTGATCCCCTTTCTCCGAGCGGGCCAGTAACAACACCCCCACCTGTTGAGCATCATGCAGTTTCAGCAGGGCAGGCTGAGCTTGAGCGCAGGTTGAGCAAGCTCAGTGCGTTCCAGCGGAAGAGACGACTGAGGTTCAGTGGTGAGCCAGACCCTCAGGTAGAAGAGGTTCGGCTAGAGGCAGTGGGTAGCCTTTTCAGGCTTGTGAAGATGCCGACAGATCATAGAGTGTCTTTGGCAGCCACCCTTTTTCGTGGAGCAGCTTGGCGTTGGTGGAGTCTGGTGACTCAGCTTCTTAAAGATTTGTCGCTTTTGTGGGGTGACATCTAGTTGTTTTTCCATGAGGAGTTTTTACCCTCCTGCTTGCGCTCCATTCAGATTCAGGAGCTCCTATAGTTTCAGCAGGGAGGTATGACGGTGGCCGAGTACGCGGCTAGTTTTACAGACCATGCGCACTTTTACCCGAACTTGTTCCATGACGACAACATCCGAGCGCGGAAGATTTAGCAGGGTCTCCACCGAGAGATTCATGCTTTCATAGTAACCTTGGTCATCTCCACATATGTCGGGGTGCTAGAGCAGGCGCTGTTGGTAGAGATCTTCCTGTCACGTTCTGGAGTTGGTGGCGGCAGCAGGCATGTTGAAGCCGAGACGTCTGTTGTAGCTAGTGGGTGTCGGCAAGCAGAACCTCGATGCAGGTGGTTTTCTGACAACCGGACTCATGGGCGTGGTTGTACACCATAGTGGTGCCGGAGGGCACTATTGAAGCCTAGAGAGGGTCGGTGCTGTGCTTGTGACGGGCGAGGTCACTTGGCACGAGACTGCCCGACCCGAGTTGCTGAGAGCTTCGGGCAGGCAGCAGGTGCACCACCACAACAGAGGCAACGCCGTGATCGGAGTAGCACCCAGGGAGGTGGTGCTAGAAGAGTAGAAGTAGGATTTGTTGGTGGGGGAAGACATTAAGAGGCCTTCCCATCACCACTAGGCGGTCCAGGTCAAGCTCCGGGAGCTGACAGTAGGGACCGTGGATAGCCGCGAGCTTTGGATGTCTACGATCATGCAGAGCATGGGATGGTGAGAGGTACCCCTTGCGACTCTTCTACTTCTTGCAGTAGAATTGTTAGACTCTGCCTTTGAAATTCTTTCCTCCCTACTCTTTTCTTGAGGTGTTAGCAGGGTGACGCAGGGCGTCGGTGTAACCCTGTGTCAGTAAGGTAAAAGGTGTAGGACCTTTTCTCTTTAGTATATGGTGTTGAATCCTTCACTCTCTGAGCGTGTAAGAGAGTCTTGGTTGCAAGACATAGACTGTGGAAATATTGCGTCACGAGATATCATTGGGTGTTTCACCATATGGATATTCTGAAGGAGGGAATCACTGGGCCTTGTTCCAGGTGCGGGCAGTGATTTCAGTCGTGGCGTGCGACGTAGAGGTTTGACCGGGGAGGTGAGCTACACCCAAGGGCATTCAGGCTGTTTGAGACCATGCAAAGGGATGGCGAGGTACCCTACCACCTTTCCCTATCCCCAAAGTCTGGAGTGGGAACACGATGTCTCCCACGTGGTTTACTTGAGGAGATGTGTGTGTGCTCCTATGAACGTCATCGGAAAGGGCAGACCTCATGTGAACCGATCAATCCTTTGGTCTGTGTGTGGTGGCTCAGAGCTGTGCGAGAGTTCTTTTGGGTACGAAAGAGCCGGGTGTGGGCTTAGTACCCTGTGTTATTCCATGGTTTTGCTTTTCAGGGACGAAAATATTGAAGGAGGGAATGATGTAAGAACCCCGTTTTTGATGTGAAAGACTTTGGAATATTCTTGATGATATTTCAGAGCAGCACCTTCAGACGGCGTGCGATTCAGAGCCCCGGAGTGGCTGGAATTAAATTTCTAGTGCGTTCACACTGGAAACACCAAATAAATGAGATAACCCCTAAACGGAGTTCCGGATCAGAGATCCGACTGTACGGATGTGTAAGTATGGGTCCGTAATGGGTTTTTTACCCTAGGAACTACAAAAAACATGTCAGCGCAGGATGTTTGGACCCCTTGCTCCCTTTCGGAAGGTTAAACGGATAAATTAATAAATTAATTTATTCGTTTAATGGAAAAACGCTAGTATCTCTTAAACGGTGGCTCGGATTGGAAAACTGAGGGCACCGTTGAGTTCATAGTGTTCCGTTTACCCTAGGTGGGGTATAAGTTTTGCCGGCACAGACCGTCTGTGAAAAATAGCCCCAGGGGCGTTTTCGTAATTTGGAACTCTCGGGCGTTGAGTTTTATTACTTTTGAATAGGGCCTCGGATTAAAATTTTGAGACCTCCGTTGTGCTTGGGATGTGGTTTTTACCTTAGGGGAGGCTTAACCTCAACCCCGTTGGGAGTTTCAGATGCGGGTCTTTTCAGGGGTTTTAAATTAATTAAATCGTTAATTAATTTATTTAAACTCTCCCCCTTCCCTTCTCCCTTGAACCCCCTGGAGAAACTCTCTCCCCTCTCCTCCTCCATCTCCGAAGAGACAGTCCGGCGAGGCGACTCCGGCGATGTGCGGTGGTGCCGGTGGATCGACGCGAAGCTCCGGGCGAAGCCCAGCGAGGTAGGAGGTTTCGTTGCATTTTCATTTCCGAACCGCCATTTGAATTCAATTTTGTTCGTAAATTTGATGATTAATCTTCGAAAAACACCTGTATATGTGTAGTATGTTTTCTATTCTTCCCATCTCTTATTTCGGATCGAAAATCTGAGTTCGGAGATGATCGCAAACACCGGCTGAATTTTGCGGGTTTTAGGGATTTGCGGCGGTAGCGTGGTGGTCCTGGGAGCTTTGGTGCGGCGGCAGCGGCATCGGGCACTGGGGGCGATGGCGAGCGGCAGCGAGCGCTGGGGGTGTCTGCGGCATCTGCAGGTGTCGCGACATGAGGCGGCTACAGGCCAGGGTGAGGGATCAGTGTCAAGAGGAGGCCGTGGGCGAGACAGCTGCGAGGCGCCATCGGCGCTGGCCGGCGCGACGGCAAGGCGGGGTCGCGGTGCGCGACCCCTGTCCGGAGACAACAACCCGTGTCACGCGGAGACCGGCTTCAGCCAGTCGGCCATGCGGCGGACTGAATCCACCGCCGGCCAATGTGGCAATGCCGCGGGCCAGGCGCTGCGAGTCGGGTCGGGCGGACCGGCCGGTCCAGGCCGGTCCAGCCCAAGGGGCTTTGCCCCTCAGTTTTCCGACGACCGTACCTTTCGCTACGGGTATCCGTTTGGAGTGTCGTCTGCGGCGGAGCGGACCTGACGCAGATCCGGACATTTTTAGGTGGGTTTGGGAATTTTTAATTTCCAAAACGAGGGGTCTCGGTGGCGTGACACGTACGTCGAGGGGTTTGGCGTTTTTCCGGGGGTCTTGTTTTGAGCAGCACGGACGCGTCCGATGTCCGATTTAAGCACCGTCAGCGGCGTTGGAACCCCGGCGTCGAGGCGGTGGTTACTAGGGTGGTTCTATGCGTTGAAGAAGGAGTTGATGCATGGGACTCACTGCCCGTATTTTGAGCTATGTGCACCTTTTAGAGACTTTTACCTCGAACGTCCTTTCGGGGCATGCGAGCAGTCAATGTTGGGTGTTTTTCTGAGGGCATCGCGTTGGTGCAGTCTGCCCGCTCTAATTCTGCACGCTGGTGTAGGCCCGACGAGGGCCTCTTGGGCTTCGACGGTGAATTTTCATCTTTATCCCCGAGCGACCGTTTTGGACAAGTGAATAGTCCATCTGGTGTTCTTTTTCGAGAGGATCACAACGGTGCGATCCGTTTGTTGAGTTTCGGGACCGGGATGCGGGTCCCATGCAGCACTGCTCATGTGCGGTGCGCCGGAATGCACCTTTTTCTATGGATATCTGTTACACTCATGTGAGTAGTGCTTTTGACGAATTTTCCTAAGGGGATCACCATGGTGCGATGCGCCCGACTGTTTTCGGGGCCGGGGCTCGGGATCACGGGACGTCGTTCGGGGGTGTGGCGGTGTTGGTGACTTTTCCTTCAGATATCCATTTGAGGCGAGTAAGTAGTCTATCTCGATTTTTTTTCCAAGAGTATTACAATAGTGCGATCCGATTGGTTTTGCGGAGCATCTCATGCGATCTTGTTAAATGTGAAAGGTGCTCTAATGGAAGTTCTTCTCGCCAGGTTTGCAGAGAACCCTTGTCATGTGATCTCGTGCACTCCCGTGTGAGTGAAGAGATGTGGTTGGCTGTGCCTCAGTCGATGAGGTGGTAGGTTGGAGTTGTTACGTCGCGCCTTCGCGTTGACGTTGGGTGCCGTGTGCACGATAGCCTATGGGCTGGAATGAGGTATACTCTGGGAGTATACGAAAGCACATGGAGGTACGTGTGGTTTGCACCTAAGATGTTTGTTCGCTTGGTTGGGGTTGACTTGGGTCCCCACGTCGTGTGGGACCCATGTGTGTTCCATGATCTACTTTGAGTAATTTGACCTCTCACGACGTAGAGGGTCCCTCTGTGTGTTTTTTTGACCAGCAGGGTGGAGTTTTTCCCCTCGCTCCGTGCTCGTTTGTTTGACCAGCAGGGTTGAGTGGTCTCCCCTGGTTTCTTTCTCGATGGATCGGCCAGTAGCGGTGTTATATAGTGACACTTAGTGGTGGAACAGGCGCAGAACCCCTTTGGGTGAGTTATGCTAGAGTTGAGTGGTTGCGCGACATCCACTCCGTGTTCGGTTGGCTGGTGTTGTACCCTACAGTGCAGATGGCCAGGGTAGTTATGAGTTTTACCCTCTATCAGGGCAGGGCAGTGGGTTACTCATCGGCTTCTAGGGTCTACCCTCCAGTAGAGACTGGGCAGTGGGTCACCCGATGCTCTTAGGGTCTACCCTCCAGCAGAGACTGGGCAGTGGGTCACCCGACGACACTCTTAGGGTCTACCCTCCAGCAGGGACTGGGCAGTGGGTCACCCGACGACCTCTTAGGGTCTACCCTCCAGCAGGGCTGGGCAATGGTTCACCCGACGCCTAGTTCCAGGACTACCCTCCAGCAAGGATGGGCAGTGGGTCGCCAGTCGACTTATTACAGGTCTACCCTCCAGTGGGGCTAGGCAGTGGGTCGCCGGATGATGTATTATGGTTTACCCACTAGCAGGGAAGGGCAGTGGGTCACCCAGTATCTTATTATGGTTCACCCTCCAGCGGGGCTGGGCAGTGGGTTGCCTGATGTTGTATTAGGGTTTACCCTCCACCGGGGCTGGGCAGTGGGTCACCTGATATCTGGTTATGAATTACCCTGCAGCAGGGCTGGGCAGTGGGTCACCCGATATCTAGTTATGAATTACCCTCCAGCAGGGCTAGGAAGTGGGGCACCTGTTGACATTCAAGACTCAGTTCTTTCTACTAGGATAGTCTGTGGCTTTCCTCCGTGACCACTGGAGCGGGACCCTTGGGTTTACGGCTTGGTGATGGAACGACTTTGACTTTGAGGAGACCTCTCAACTGCGGGGTAGTGACGAGTTGTGGTTGATGTTCCCCCAGAACTCTCAAGTACGATGAGCGTTTTCCCCCACCGAGACACGTCCTTTTGATGCGACCTAAAACCATGCGGGCGAGTCAGTGCCACCCAAAGAGTATAGTGTCAAGGTGTGGTGGTTTAAGCCCTTGACTTTTAGTTCGTGGAAGACGTGCGGGATGCTGGGAATCGGTGGTTTACTTTTGGGACTGTAGGCAACTCACTTTGCTTGGGCTGAGCTACGGGACGGAGATCCCCTTACGGCGTTGTTCGGGCTTCTTGATTGAGCTTAAGGATATGTATATACATTCTTCTAGTACCCACTTCTTGGGTTTGGTTACTCGCCTTCTAGGAGAGGCGAAGACGCGTGAGGTATGCCACGTGATTTCTGTGTCTAGCTACTCGTGGTTGGATGAGTATACTATCCTACTAAAGGTAGCGAAGACTCGACGGGAAGTTCATCTTCTCACCGTTTCCAACTCCTTGTGCTTGGATGAGTCTACTTCCTTCCTCTTGTTGGGTTGAGCTGGACTCTTTACTGCACTCTCTATTGTACTCCCTTTGCCTTCCCCTGTTCTCTCTACTGCTCACCCTTTGGTACCTCCTTTTGTTGCTCCCTCGAGCCTCCGGGGTATCCTACATAGAATTTTTATACTCACACCTACTTGGGATTTCCCCGCACTTAGTGTGCCCTTGCAGACGGCAGATAGGTGGAGCGTGACCTCAGTGGAGCAGAGGAGCTTGGGAGCTTGGACCGCGTGCGGTGGTCGTGGCCGGGTTCCATGCGGGAGACCCGTCAGCTGTTTCTTTTTTGTTTACCTGTTGCCGGGTTGTGGCACCTTTTCTGGTTGGGCGCATTTTTTTCCTTTTTTTCCTTTTCAACACTATACTTTCTACTATTAGAGATCGATGCACATTTTGGTTTATATATAGCAGTTTCCCTTTACATTTCGTGTCTTTACTTTTACTCTGCACTGTTGCATTGAGTTTGTTGCATGTGTGTGTACAGGTACTTAGGCAAAGGTCTCCCGTAGTTATTGTGCCTTCAGCAATGGTCGACAGCCCCTGGCCTATGGAGGTGGGCTTGGGGTAGTTGCGGCTTGAGCCTGGGTAGGGTCGGGTCGCGACACACATAATCTTCTTGGGTACCAAATGATGACCCAAAGAGGGTGTGAGTATAACTCAGTAGGTCAACACCACCATTTATAAACTAACTAGTCTGATAATATGTTTGTTCTATGAATCAATAAAATGGTGTATTAATGAATTCAACAATTAAAAAAATAAAACAAAAACCTACTTCCACTATATTCCAAAATAGCTCTGAGAAAGTCTTATGACATTTCTTACCACAACCATATATCCATGTTAAAATAACCTACTTTTCACCATGCCAAAATATCTTTGAGCATGTCCTATGACCATGCCAACCACCCATAAAACTATGGTATAGTCGCAACAATCCTAGTCAAAGACCTACAAGAATTACATAATTCGGTCAAAGCCCTATTAGCATTACAGTATGGTACTGGGAAGATCATTCCCTCTATAATAATTACAGCATGGGACTAGGCCGAGCTCGCTCATTATCATCATTAAATCACATAAATATAAAATTTCTAGGTCCATGTCCAATATATAAGAATTTTAGCTTGGAACAGAACATGGATATCAAAACATCACATCTCAAATATCAATTGTTAATAATGTGAATTATAATTTATAATTCATATACCACATTCAATTAAATCAAAATTTATTAACAGTCACAATAATAACTAATAAGACAAAACGTAGGGATTATTTATCAAAAAATTCTCATATGGTCTCATTTCTTGCTAAAAACACTTTAAGACATTGGAAAATTAAATTATATTCATGGTTCACTCACCCAACGGGTACCCATAAGTTAGGATAGAAGGCAATTGAATAAAAAGACTCCATGGAATAATCCCATTCATTTATTTAACTGATTTTGGAAAAACTTACATTGGAAGAATCCGAATATTTCCTAAAAATGGAAACTATCAAAACATATGGTTATGATTTAGACCCCTTATCTTTATCTAACGATCCTTATATATTTCAAAAAAAATCCCATAAGAAGAAGGCGATGGTGATCACTAAGGGAAACGATGATAAAATTGGCCATGATCAAAACCAATAATGCACCAGGTCTACGTATTTCACAGAAATTTTTGGATAATGAAATGAAAGAGGGGATAATCAATACCAATCCCACTTACCAGTGATTGAATTCATTATCGGGACACTATAAAGAAGGAATTTACTCCAAAATCATCTGGATGGTGCCCTAGGGTTGAGAGAAGAATGTTGTAGTGATATAAATAGAAATACACATCTACATAGCATAGTATAAATAATATATTAAGGAATTTCATAGTGTGTAATTTAGTTACACATCATATAAATATTATTATTTGGAAATTTAAAAAAACCAGTCTTTCTAGATTTATTTTAATAAAAAATTCAAACATTACATGACATGTAATCAATTTACATAGTGTGTAAATGTTCTAAAGATGGGTCTTTAGCTATTATACTTTTAAACAACACGAACCCACTTTAAATATTCTCAAATTATTAAGAACTCATTAAACACTTAACTAATTTATAACTAGACTACATTAATACAAAAAATCAAACATCCCTAGTCATTAAGTCATTTTCACTGACAAAGGGAATCCACACAGATCCTCTCATGTTTTACCAAGTTTCATCACAATCCATGACTATGTTTTTTCAAATTATATACAACCATTATGAAAACATAATCAAAAGAAAATTTAACGAATCACCCATAGAGAGACATGGCTAGAAAAAATTAACGGGATCTTACAGAAGTAATTTTCATAAAATTTATGACAGGTTCAGTTAATGTATATTTTTTCTTGACAGCAAAAATAAGATGTTACGGTTGTTATAAAAACACTCTGTAAAATATTATTTATTATAGTGATATTTTAATCTTGGATGAAAAAATTTACAATAGAAAAAACCGTATATTTTTATGAAGATATTTAAGACTCATAATGAAAAATTCCCACCATTGTACAAAATCATATGATAAAACAATTTCACAAAACACAAGATAATTCTATGATATCAATTGATAAGGATGGAATACATCACTGAGGACCCATATTTTAAATTCAATGAACAAAATTTAATTCTAATGACATTATTATACACAACCTGAATTTTAAATTGGAAAATAATTTTTAATTTCATGTCAACAATCTTACCTTATCATTTTTTACTAGAAATTTTCATGAACATTTAGAGAAAGTATTTAATTGAGACTATAGAGGATGAATTAAAATTTAATTGATAATAAATTATGTATTTTGTACCATATTCCAAGGGGATGAATTTTATTAGGATTTATTGGGTTTTTTGGAATATATTTATTGATAGATGTTAGATAATACATAACAATGATTATTTTATTATGATTTGTAGTCTCAAATTAAGGGTATGGATTATAATAAAAAATTATCATGTTAAAAGATAATAAATGAATAAAACTTTTCTATTAGTTTATGAATTAATGAATTATATTATTTTTCAGATGCATGTAAAATATGTATTATTGAATTTGAAACAAGATTAGGAGGTTTATATTGAATAAGAGGATTGGTATATTCTTGAATGTTCTAGTAATGATGAGTGAATGTATAAGAAGGCACTTTATTTTTTTAAACATGTTCTTTGAGAATTATACTAAATGTGGATACTTTTCTAAAATTTATATGACTCAAAAGTGTAAAGGTGTACAATAATCCGTATATCAATGAACAAAATACTTACTCATTCATTTTGATAGTTTATAGATATTAATTTTTTACCTTAATTGTGGTGAATTTTTGTTTACACATTTATTTAAAATTAAAAATGGATTTAAATTTTAACAATTAAAGAGTTAACATTTTCCATTGGTTTTCGCGTGATGTACAAAATCAATCAAAATTTTTTATGACAATAAAAATATTTTCATTATCTTTTGATGTGGTTTAGAGTGGAATAGCCAATAGATAAATCTATTAACATCACTACTATCACTATATTATCCTTGTATGGTGATGTAAATTATTTTAATCCAAACAAGTTTCCATGATTTAGTATATATTGTTTATAATTTACACCATCAATAATGTAAATTTTATACTCTATTATATTTTGTACTTTATTATATGATATTTAAGAGAGTTGAATCTAATTTAAGTGAAGTATAATGAAATTTATCTCAAAGTTACTCCCATGTATGGTTTGTGGTATGATAATGAGTAATATATTTTAAATTATGGTTAATCATAAAAATATAGTTATGATGATGTTGGATACTTTAAGTAAACTTCATGAGGAGAATTATCTATGGGTATAAGATGTGTTGGTTGTCACTCCATGAAAAACAATTATGTCAATCATGGATCCAAAAAATATTATTTTATTATCAAATCATAAGATATATCTCAAATTATTTGGATGATATTAATTATTTCGGATATAATAATATAAGTAACATATCCATTGTTTTTTTAGTGTGACAATAAAAAATAAATAATCATATCAAATAATCATGTGTAACATTCATGAAAGAAATATATTGGCATAAAATATAATTTCACCAAGGAGAAGATGGAATTTCATGATTCCCACATCAATTATTTTTAAAAATGAACAAGACTTTAATATATTGAACAAAACATTTATTAAGAGTACATACAATAATGTTTTTAAAATTTGGGAGTTTATTCACTCCAAAAATCCTTATTAGTATGAGTTAATTATATTCAACAATCATTTCATAGAATTTCATGACTAAGTGGTAAAATAGTTTTGCATTTTCTTAGAAGGTTGAGTGCATTCGATGTCAAAAGTTCAATAATATATTTAGTGGGAGTATCATTAGGTTGAAGAATAATGAAATATTGAAATTCGTTTATGAGTTCAGTGAATATTAAACCCAAATATAAATATGGTTATTTAAGATCCCATAATGAGATTGAATAATAAGACTGAAGGTCCCTTGAGAAATATGTTATGAGATTGAGATTTTGATTATGCATTAAAATTAAACTATACAACTAATATATTCTTAAGGTGTTGATTTATAAAATATTAACTTTTTTAAAGTTCTTTTTATTTTCAAAATGATCATGAAATTTTTTAACAGTGATTCTGGTTGAAAAAGTTCTGATAAAAAGAATAAATTCAAGGATTTTGAAAACCATTCCATAATATTAGAAAAAAATATATAATGGATTATTTTATATATAAATGTGTCAAAAATAGGTTCAAATAAAATGAATAATATTTATCATTCATATGAGATCCATGTCATAATCTTTATATTGATATTATGGTTTATCTTTGAGATGATGGAAAACTCTTTGTATCTATCAAGAGGAATAAAACCATGTGGATGTTTTTAAAACACATTTTTTTAATCAAAACTATTATAGTATTTATTCATGTATTAATGGAGGACATTCAGAAACTACGACAATTTGAGGAAAAAATAATTATTAATGGATTGATCAATATTTTCTTATTAATGCGATAATAACATTCATGGTTTAATAAAAACATATGCAGTCTATGATGATGATTTCTAGAGAAGGTTTAATAGGTCAGCACACATTACATGAATAAAATTATTAACGGCCACAATGAATTAATTATTGATTCATGTCAAATGAATCATGCAATTATGATTATCATTATTTTAATAAAATTAATTTTTTATAATAATCACATCATTTTTTAAAGTAAAATGTATCATGTATTAAATTTATTATATATTTTTTAAAAAAGTATTAAAATCTAGATTTAATTAGTGATCATAATTTATGCCATAGTATTTTTATATTTTTTGTACCAAGTAAAACCTTATTGTGAATTTTGAAACCTCGCCATGGTTTTTGGATGAATAAAAATAAAAATAGTTTAACTTGGATAACTAGGGATATATAATTTTAAATTTTCACATCCATAAAGGTATTTATTGAATTTTTACATGAGTTTGAGGGGTGAATCAAGGTGTGAAATTTATTCAAAATTATTAACTTTTTCTAATAACTCTGAACACCCTAACTGGTCATGACCTCATAGTTAGTAGGGACACAAATATTTCATGTTGAAATGATAATATGATTTTCATATTAAATTAGAAATATATTACTAGATATTATTAATTATTTCTTAAACCATGGTCACAAAGATATGTATACAGGAATATAGATAAATTATCTATATAAGAGACAAGTATTTTACATAGATTACTCACATTGTGCTAATCTGATGAGTATAAAATGATAATGGGTTGATGTCTAATAATCCATTAAGCTCACTATTTGAGGTGGGTTTAGGGTAGGTCACTTCTAATCATGGTTTTACTACCCTTTCAAGATTTAGGTATGGATAACTACCACCCAAGGTCCATAACTCATCCCCCCTTTCTCCCTTAACTAGTAAATGAAAACACCATTAGAATATATGAAAACAAAAATCAATATCACCATTTTTGTTACACTGAATATAGATTGGTTCTCATTAATGTACAAGAAAATCGTTTAAATAATTTTACCATTATTATAACATTACCATTCCTTGAGTCATCATGGAATTTTTACCATATTATTTAGAAATGTCTTCAAGGATTTCAAATGATTTCATAAATTCATTCTCTTATTATTTCTAAAGTCCAAATATAATGTATCCTTGTGGTTTCTCTATTCCCTATCTACCATTAAAAAATTTAATATATTATTTATGGAGATAGATATATTTAAAATTATAGGATTATATAATTTACTTTTATCTATAGAAAGAGATATTCTAATCCTTTCCTTTTGATCCACCATTAATATGATAGGAAAATAAATCCAAAACCCTCTATTTAATTCGAGTCAAACCCATATATTAAATTCATATATTTCTCAATTGAAAGGTATGAAATTTAAAATAATTCATCTTGGAAAATCATGTGATTAATAATTTGATAAATATTATCAAATCCTTTTAATTCATTGAAACTGAGATAATTGCACCCTTGGAACCACCATGGCATGGAAGCTACATTTATGACATGTTTCACTATGTCTTTAGATAGACCACAATGTGATGACATGAATTATATCATGATTATTATTAAATATATATATATATATATATATATATATGAAATCAAATAAATATAACATATTACACTCATTGGGGATCACAGAATGATATTCTATTAATCATTACACGATCTTCTCCAACACAATGTGACCATATTCAACATAGATGTTATTTCCATTATTTATTATGATATATCTTTTATTATACACCTTCAATTTCATCTCTCAGTCATATTATATTATTTATATTGACCACTATATATATCATATCTTTATCTTAAAACATTGTATTTTTTTTCACTCCTAAATATTAAACCAAAAATAATTAGACTATAATGGAATGATGGAATATGATTTAGAAGAATTGTTTTATTATTGATCACCCCAGAACTAACCACCATGTGTAATGATCCAGGTGATATTTTATATATTTTACACTTGTATGTATGTATTTAAAATATGCCTTATATGATATAATTACATATATAAATGTAATTCTTTATTATTTTTTACTTTGTTCCTAATGGTTAAATTAAATCTTAAAAGAGTATTTGTTCAGTATAAAAAACTATTCCACTTATTTTCATGTGTGTTTCCTATAAATTATACTAGTTGGGGTCCAAAATATAATATTTCTATCCAAATTTTATATGATAAAAATGGATGATGATAGATCATAACATAATCTCTCAAAATTCTGAGTATACAATTCCTGATTAATACAATGATAAATAAATTTTTACATGAAAGAACAGTCATCATAGAAACATGGAATAAACATTACTCACATAAAAATAATTTATTTTATGATGAAGAAATAAGATATTGATTCAATTCATACAATATCATGCATTGAGAAGGTTAAGACCACTAAATAAGTAGGTATTTTATAAGAAATTATAATTTCAAAATAGAATTTATGATTCGAATCTACACCAATGGAGAATATTGAAAAATATAGATAATTTCTCTATAGTATTTTATTAAAGGTAACATCAGAATTATTTTACCTATTTTAATATTTTATTAATTTTAAGAAGGCTCATATTTCAGTTTATGTGTAAGAATTCCAATCATCAGAGGTAATATGGCTACGCTAGATTTAATTTTTATTACATAATTAAAATCTAAATTTGAAAAGATTACAAATTGAAATTAAGTATGTGTACCACATGTAAGCAGAAAATTTTCTAGAAATTATTCCTACAAAACCATACCCAAAAAAATAAAAATTTATTATTTATCGTTTATGAAAAAATATTTAACCAAAATTCTAGAGTGTAAAATATATGAATGGAATAATCCAAAAATCATCATCTAAATTATTTTTCTGGAAGAAAAATCACAACTTATTAGGGATCCAAAAAGGAGACTCGATCCAACCATTATGGATATAGCAATAATGTTGATAGAGTAATTTTTACATGAAAAAATAATCTTCCCAATGTTGTAATCACAATAGACCAACCCTACTAACATAATTTTTCAAAAAGTTAGGAAGTCCATAAAAAATAATGAAAAAAATATTTTATTACTATTAGAATTTAGAATATCTGGAGATTTTGTATATATTACATGAAGATGAATTATGATACATGGAAACATTAGTTCCCTATTATATTTATTAACCATATGTGAGATATATCAGTTTGAAATACTCATTGTTGTTTATTAGATTTAGTTTCAAGTACATTTCGTGTGCTCATTGCAACATAATATCAAGATTAAAAAATCATTAACTTCACCAATAGTACATTATATTATACATGTATTCCATTTAGGCTATATAATTCACCAAAAAAATTATAGATATGTATGGTAAGAAAATTTTCTAAAAAAATTAATGATTTCTATTTGGTATTTTTCAATGTCTTAATTATTTTTTGAAACTCATTAGATCATTTTTTGTGAAATTTTGTTTGAAAAGAATTTTGTCATTAATTTTTAAAATTTCATTTTTTGTTGGAATGAACGACAGTCCTTGGGATTCATACTTAACAAAGAGGTAGTTAAGTCAAAATTGTATGTGATAATTGTGTTTTACTTTCAAACCAATAAACATAAATATAGATATTTACTCGAACATGAATGATTTTATTGAAGATTAATAAAAGAAGATTTATATTCCCCTATCTGGGTTTCTCTTAAAAGATTCTAACCCTAATTTTTATAATAATTTTGTGGAATGTTTTGATGAACTAAAATGAAAGAAGATCACAACACATGTTATATAGCCACTAAATAAGGATCCCATTTTTAAAGCCTTTTTATGTAGAAAAAACTAATTTTGAAGAGATTTTATTCTAAATAATTGAATAAAGTTTTTATATCATCACATATTCATCAAGAACATTGGATTATCCTGAGACTAACTACAAAACCACTGAAAAATAATTCTTAGTAATTTTTTTGATAAATTCATATATAACCTGCATTGAAATAAATTAAATATTTTTTTATGATCAGGAAAACATTATAAACAATATGAAGAAAGAAAAAAACTTATCCAATGAATGATATATTTATTTAAATACTAAAAGAAAGTAATTTACAAATCAAATAAAAAATAGATAAGAACCCAGTAGTAGATCATCTGAGCAGGATTCCCAAGGCAATAAAAGAGTAATAAAAAGATAAAGAACCATCTCATGACCTAATTATATGAGATAAATGGTATTTGTTAGAAGTATAAGTACCTTGGAAAGATTACCTGGATAAATGTTTGGTAACTTCTCATGATCCATCTCACTTAAAGACACATAATTTTTTAAGAAAATGATTGAAAAAAAATTATATTTTCGAATACAAATATATGTGGAAATAGTTAATGATTAATATATAACGTCATGTTTAGATAAAAGTGAGATAAAATATATTTTTTGTTTTTCTATACTATAGATTTTAGAGGATACTTTTAACCTCCAAAAACATCTAGTAATTTTATAAAATCGTTTATATACTGCCACATGTTGTTTAAGGATACCATTGTGTTTTTAGCAAATTGTGAGCCATGTTAGTATGTTTGAAACTTATCCATGAGGAATGAGATGGTTCAAAAACTAATAAACATTTATAAAATATTATCTTTTTCAGGAAATGAATTATTGATAAAATTTCTTGTGTATTCTAGGAATTGTAATATACTATTGGAAATTGATTATATATGGAAATATCGGGATGATGAAGTCACAATAACTAATAATTCTAATATTTTATGTAAATTTATTAGAATTTATGTTGTTTAATGTTGATTCACAAGATAAACCATTCACGATATGAGACTCATTTCTGTAATAGGATCATGGAATAATTTATGAGTAATTGTAGAGTGAATCGTATGACATAAACACCCAACCTTCCACAAAATAATGGCCAATATTATGTATAAAAATGTTAAATTAAAAGAATCAAAGAGAAAACTATAAATATAAATAGAAATTATTAGAACCAAATAATATAAGACACCTTATGGGATTATAAGATAGCCTAAAAATCTAATTTTAAGGGCTCCACACCACATAATATATTAGAAGGTCTATCACATTCCAGTGGAACTATAGAACAAGGAATAATTAGTATTATGGTGAGAAATATGAGATTAAAACAACTTGAATGAAATTAAAAATAAAACATAAATAGTTTGATGGAATCTGAAGGGATGCTTTTAGGAACTCTAGAATTTTCAAATAAATTACTAGAGTGGAGAATAATAAAATTATTTTGTAAAATAAAATTCATTAAGGAGAAAAAGTTATATTTTAAAACACTAGGATCAAGATGGTAGTAGGTAAACGTTATTCCATATGGGAGTGGAATTTTGTTTCCAATAATATATACCACATTAAAGGTGTTAAATTCATTAAATAAGGTGGAATAAACCCATTTACAATTAATGGGTACAATTTTGAAGAAATATTATAAAACCTTCAATCATTACTATTATAGGATATCATAATCATCTAACCTACCTACCAAAGAGAATACATTATGTCACACATTTCTATAACATTTGATTAGTTGGATTGTTTAAATTAATGAATTATTCTACTATTGAATTTGTTATAATTAATTAGGGACACAAAAAAATTTAGTGTGGAGGAGGAAAACTTTATAGTTAAGGGTTTTCAAAAAAAAAGAAATTTTAAAATTTTCATTTTTCTTTTTAATATTTTTTTTTCATTATTTTTTGTGTGTTTTGAATTTTTTTTAGATTAATTTGAATTTTTCTGAAAATTTTAATCCTATTCCAATGATGAGAAAATTATTTGAACCGTCTTATCAATATAATTGAATGCTAAAATTATATCTTTTTCAAACTCAAAATTTGTAATATTATAAAAATCATCAGTAATTTTTGAACTTCCTATGACGACATACAACCATATATTTAAAAAAGAAACCAAAAATCATTCTAAAAAAATTATATCTTCTTAAAATTACATCATTTCATTGGATAATGAATAAATTTTAGAATTGATATATCTTTTTGAGTAATCTTGTCAATCCATTGGAGTGTGGAAGAACTCATGTATTAAATGATTCATGCATTCTTTGGAATAGAATTGCCCATTTTGCCATGAAACGCTACATATCCCCACCATAACATTTACCTATTATTTTCTTAGTTTCTAAGAATTTCATTAATATAAATACACATCACAAGATTGAACACACTTTCCACATAGCACTACAATATAGTGAATGGTCTCAATTAATCTATTGTGTGGGGGAACGAGATGACTAATTTAAAATTGATGTAACATGAACATATAAAATTGTAGCTTATGATCTATTTTTAAGGATAATTTTTTTTGGAAAATTTCTAATATATTTTTAGAAAGGGTATATAAATCATTAATTTAGAATGAAATAGAAGAAAAATTCTTCTTGGATTCGAAAAGGGAGTTCTATTAAATTAATGAAAACAAAATGTTTCTCTATTCCTTCAAAACACAAATATAAAAAAAAAGAAACATTCTACCAAAATAACTGAAGATAAGAAATATTAGATATTAAAAAAATAATTAAAGTGGGATAGAACCTAAATATTAATGAGGTTATAAAACTAAATCACTAAAAGTATGAGTTTTCAACATTTCATTCATGCTGGTGTAGGGGACTCTAAATCATACATTATTCTTCATAATAAAGTAAAACATTATATTTTACAACCAAAAATTTCTATTCAGATTCTATCATTATTTAACTACAAAATGACCATGAAAATTATTATTGATATTAATAATTACTTGACTCATTGGGTTGATATTTTAGAATTTAAATATCATATTACAACCCCTAGTATGATCATGGAATTAGAAAAAAATTGATTTAAATTCATTCGTGAGTGTTGGGAGATGTATTTACTCAAATGTAAGTATAAATTTCCATGAAAGGATTAAAATTTTAAAAACTAATAGAATATTCCTCATGAAGGAAACAAAATAAATAATATTTTATGCTATTATGATCTTTATTTTCATAGATAATAAAAAATTAAAGTCACATTGGCTAGTGTTTGGAATTTTACATTGGAAATATGTTTTTTTATTACATGTTCAAGAGTCCAAGGATTATGTTTTGGAGAGAAAATTCATATTACAGATATAGGATATTGTAAATATAGTATACTATAATCCTTGATATCCATCAATAGTGTGGTAAAAAACTCATTTTTTACAAATACATTTAAATGGGATTACTTTTTGGAAAATTTGGTTCATTATAGAACTTAGAATCAATTAGATAAAGAGATTGAAATAAACCAAATTAATGGTATTGGGTTAATGATTATATTTTCAATTGTATTACAATGATAACCTAAAAAAATAGTTCTTCCCATTCTTATAAATTAATTAATAGTAGAACTGATGACTATTTCATAAGTTATCCATGGTTGTTATAAATAGGGAAGACTAATCTTATAGTGATAACTTATATCCTAGCCTTACCTCATGTTTTTATAAAATTTTATAAATAATAATAAATAATTAAATCATGCATGAAATACTTAAGTAATAACCAATTGGGTTTTAGAGTTCCCTATAATTTCACAAGTAATCACCACTGACAGGCATGTGCCACATATGGAAACACAATCACCACCTATTATATTCAATGTCATAGTTTATAGACTAAACTAAGTGGAAGGATTATTTTTATTAATTATCCAAGATATTAAAAAAATGAAAAAATTAAATAATCCCAATACTATATAATTTAATTTAACAATCTACCACTAAATTCTAAAATGAATAAATTTATAATAGTTTTAATCATTAATTTTATAACTCGTGAAATATAAGGGAATCACATCCACTTCCCTAATCACCAAAAGCATAGCACCACTCCATTTTTGTAATGAAAAATGTTAATGGATAAGAAAAAATAAAAATAAAATGATGGAATGAAATATAAAACAATGTATATAAAATTGTAGAAAAAACAAATGGTTAATCGAACTTCATTCCTCCCCATCCTATTTCACATTTTTTAGATTAATTTCACCGCATGGGGAAAACATTTTAGGCCTATTCTACATTAAATTTGAATAAAATTTAATAATTTTGGTTTCCTCATTTATTGTATTAAAATTATATTCCACTGAACCTCGATCAATATATAATTTGGAATGTCTTTTAATTACGAAATAAATCAAGATTCCTTCCATAGTCTAACTAGAATAAATATGGTGTAGAGACTTTGTATATTTAGATTTTTTAAAAAATAATATCTTATGTGTTTCCTCTCCAAAAAATCCAAATTATTGATATTTCTCTCATAAAAACTTATATTTCATGATATGTAAGAAGTATCCTAAAAATATAATATATTCTTCCATTCCACTTTATATATAGTATGTATCAGCTTGACAAAATTTGAGTTTTAAGGGATATGTATGATTTTATGACCAATATATAAGATTTTTTCTCATGTGTATAATGATTTTGTAAAACACTTATGATATTAGACTTATTATAATTTTCATTTTGAATCAACATCATATATATAATCTTTTCCCCTTAAAATTTTTAACATATCTTATTTTATCTCTACAAATATGTTATGTATCCCTTTGTTTACAAAAAATATGTTACATACGATGATTTCTATACAAAATTATATTTAAAATTAATAAAATATTTTATGAATCGATCACAACTCAAAAATATATTACATAGTAACCAAAAAAATTAAGTATTATTGAATATATTTCCAAATCAAAGGTCTCTTTTTGACTTCTACATTTTTTTTGCTTTGAAAATAAAAAACTCTTTCTTAAATATTTAATTTATAATTATTTCATCACCAAAGTATTTTGATAATTCTATTATAAGAAAATGTATTATATTTTAATATACTTACATTATGTATTTTCACTTAGGAAAATTAATAAATTATCATTAAATTTTTCATAAAGTGTATGGTTATGATAAATATCATACTCATGAAATCTATCATAGTGAAAACCCTCTATGATTATCATACTGAGAATTGATTTTGATTTATATCATACAAAATAATTTCATAACCAATCAATCTATCCAATATTTCATACTGATAGGTTTTTTTAATCAGATGTTTCAATATAAACGGTACAGAAACTCATAAAAAGTATCATTAGACTCATTTCTAATTTAATTGTTATAACTAGAAAACCTAATCACAATGTTAGGAAATGTTTTAAATTAATATGATGTCATGATTTAGGTTTTAATCAAAATTATTTCATGATTTTAGTTATCATATGACCATTGGAGTGTTAGGAGTCCATGTCCTCACGAAAATCTCAGAGAAAATCTGACAGTTGGAGATCAAGATGATTGTTTCAATGAACACTGATAAATACCAGGTCATTTGAACTCAAGATTATAGATATCAGACACAAAATTTGATAGATAAAATGTGTGAGAGCTCTACTAAATTTACTACTATGTGAGAACTCTGAAGTTTATAAAAGTGAACTATTGGATCCTTATACATATAATTTGAGACTTAATTCTTGCTTTGTGTGATACCGATTGTTGTGATTACTATCGAGGTATTGTGAGGATAAGAATACAAAGGATCCAATCAAATTATTGATCAAGGCTACCAGGTATTAGATAATAGGCTAAAAGTTTATCATCATATTGAGGGCTTACCCTCGTGTGGGTAAGACATAATTTCATGAATGTTTAAATCAAGGGACCTTTATCCTTGGTTATTGGACCGCCTTGTATTTGAGTTAATTGAATTAAATATTCATTGAATTTTATTTTTATTTCCACAACTATTACAATAGAAAGTTAATTATTTTATATATTCATTTTTTATTTTTATTCTACTTATAATTTGATTACAATACTTTTGTATTTCAATTATTAATTGTGACCATTGTAATTATGATTGTTTTACTAATCATTTCCTAAGAATAAAATTGTTACATAACATAATTATATTCACTAGAATCAAACATATGGATTTAATATCAGAATCATCTTGATTATGATATTTTTTTCATTTGATACTTCGGTCTAGTTCGATTATAGTTGAATATAAAATAGGTGTTGTGAATATGACTTTATTATTATATTAAAAAAATTCTTTTAAGATTAAAATATTTGTTTTTAAAAATACAATTCACCCCTTCTTATATTTATCCATCTGCATACACATTCATATCCAAAAACTGGTATGATAGCAATTTTCCACTGCTCAAATACTTATTGATATTTTTACATTTTCACGTCAGCTATATTTCTTACTATAAACTTTTTATTACACTAGTGTGTATTGGGGAAAATATTTTTTTGTATCTATTTTAAAAGATTATAGTATAAAATTCTGGTTCTATATTCAATCTCAATCTTACCAGACAACCAATTTTTGATTGTAATGATTATGAATATTTGAGGGACAAAATAAACCCTTTTTGATCGATATAGGTGTTGATAATTTTGTTATGTTGACTGGTGAATACAAAATTCCTAAAAAATAAATCAAAACATTTTGAAATCAAGAAAATGTAAAATATCAGCTGAATTAGAAGGTAAGAAATAACTTATTATGTTCTATGACTAGAATCATATATAGCTAGATTTTCTATTGTGAAGTAGCTAAAGTATTTTTGAAGAAGCTAGAAATCACTCATTTTATAACTTCAACTGTTTTTGAGACTATAAGATCTTTTTTAAGAGACACTAATCAATATTTTGATTTTCCTTATGGTTAACCTATTGTAAAGGTACAACAATGGTTTATGACAATTTCTAATAGTTTATAAGATATGGGAGAAAAAGTATTAGATGATGAAATTATTTTTGAAATGATTATTGATATTATGCCCAACAAATGTTAATCCAAGAGAATGAAATTTGTTGAGTCCATAAAGAATATAAATCTTATAAGTAAAAATTTAATTGGAACTCTTTTAAAATATGAGTTTAGGTATAGAAGAGATATTGATAAATCAAATCAAAATAATGGTGGGGTTTTTTTACTTATACTTTAAATCTGATGAATTATTAGACTCCTGAAATGTTGGTTGAATTAACAAAGAAAACAGTTGTTACACAATTAGATTCAAGCAATTTTGATCATTTTGAGATTGAGTTGGAAAATATTTCTTGAATAATGAACAAGATTGCCGGTAAAAATGATTTTCAGAAACATTATAATAAAATTAATATGAAAGGAAATACTAAAAATGATTATAAAGTTACATGTTACGAATATAAAAGAGATGGGCGCATAAGGCATGATTTTCCAAAACTCAAAAGGAAAGACAGAAAGCAAATGCATTATGATGGAAATGAGAAAAAAATTACAAGTCAAAAGGAAAGAAATTATTTAAAGGTAATGACACATAGAGTTTTAGTATAGTAGATTCTTCTGATGATTATTCAAGTAATGAAAATTTCATATAGAGGAATATGTGTCTCTATGATAGAATACAATTTGAAGATAATTTTTTATGGATAAGTTACCCACTTCCAATTATTTAGCAAATATGTCTTTATATGAAAAAAATATTAATGGGAAAGGTTATATTTCTTCTGATGAAGAAAATATTTTAGTAAAATATAATAATTTACCATCATATGAATAAGAATCGAGATTTTCTAAATTTCATGAAAATGAAAATTGTAAATTCAGTAAGAAACGTTAGAAAGAAAACTCTAGAATAAATATTTTTAAAAAATAACTATCAGATATTTCAAAATTTCATGATAAGAATTTTTTGAAATCGATTCTATTTCTAAAAACTATAAAAAAGATAATTTTGAGAAGGATAAGCTGTATAAAAATTTTGAAAGAGAAATTTCTGAGAAAAATGCTTTAGAAACAAAACTCACTTGTGAAACTAATACTACTGTGGATAAGAATTTAATTATAATACAAAATTATGAAATTTTTTCTTTAAAGAAACATTAATCAAACTTTACCACATGTAAGGAATTATATGATGAAATGTATAAAAAAACTCCCTCTATAAGGTAATAGTCCAAGAATGGGATATATTACTTTAAAACAATTTTTTAGTAATAATTATTTTGATCCAGAAAATGCACCCTTTTGTTTTCATGAAAACAATGGAAGTACCAGTAACAAGAATATATGGTATAGGTATATTGATTGTTCCCAACATATGACTGATAAAAAAATTCATTTAAAATATTATTGGAAGTAAAATTTGGAAGAGTTACCTTTGGAGACAATGCTTAAATAATAAATATTGGTATAAGTAATATTTTTTAACTTATGAAATATTTAGTTTCAAATGTTTTATTTGTATAAGGTCTTAAGAAAAATCTCATAAGAATAATCTTATTATGTGATGAGGGTTTGTAGAGACCAAAATCTTGACATACATGGACATAACATTACTCTTTCGGAATACTTGATACACAACGAATACAGACACACAAGGATCGTAACAGTTTAGTGTCTTTGGAAACTTGGAAAATAATATTCTAATCATGGTGAAAGATCTTCAACATTTCCCATAAAGATATTCCCCTTTTGTTTTCTTACCTAAAACCTTTCTTTAAATCCTAGGGAAAAGAAAACATATAAAGGGTGAGCTCAAAAGCTCAGTAGGGGTAATCATAAAGAACATAAAACAATCCATAAACATTTGAATGAAAAAATTTGAACATAAAATCTAAACATCAAAATCATGAGCAACGACATAAATCCTGGAAGTACACAACGCATAGATCATAAAGGAACATTAATTATGAGAAACTAGCATGGTAATAAAACATGTAATTGTGGCATCCATTAATCACATGTTTTGATTTCCATAGTAGCCAAGGCATTACTTCCAAGACCATCTTAGTGGACAAAGTCCCATTCTGAATCGAGTTCACTCCTCGTTCCAGTCCTGTAACACTGAACTGAATTAACTTACCATTCTAGCCATGTCTATCTCATGAGATATAAATCTTTACCCAATTCATTGGAGTGAGATATAGGTCCCACCCATCTCATAATAAAATCATTCTTACTTGTGACACAAAATAAACATACATCATTCATAATAACCCAACAAATAAAATGGGTTTCATAAACATCATCCCATCATCAAATATTCCATATAAAAGAAATGGATATCATTTCATAACAAGAAAATTGAAACCATGTAAATCATAGAGACATTATACTTGAAACATACACATATGGAATAATGTCATCTTAGATGTAAAATGGTTTTGATAAAACACTAAAAATAAATTCTTGAGGAAAATATCCTTTCTTATTAAAAATCATTTTATTTTCACAAAATTTCATGCAATTTTAAAAAGAATGGATTTTGTTGAAAATAGTCATGAAATATTTTGGAGTAATCTTTATGAAAATATGGCTTTATAAAACCGTAAAAATCCTTTCATGCTGTTCAAGTTAAAAACAATTCTCCTCGTACTTTTGTCAGAAAAGTAAAAAAGTACCTCGTAATGTAAAAAAAATAAAGATTCCTTAAATACTATGTAGTAAAAGTAAAAATGGGAAAAAATTAAATTAAACATACAAAAAAACTTTTAGAAAACATAGACATGGATGATAACAATAACCCCAGTAAATACTTACGTATAAGCAATCTTAGATAAAAACGATATTTGAAAAATTATCCCCTACCTTATGTCTGATATGCCTCGTATGTATCCGAACCTCCTATATAATGATTCAAATAATGTTATTTACTTATTAAAAAATCATATTCATTGTCATGATATCACATATAGTTCACTTATGAATTTTTATTACCCGTTCTTTTGTAAATTCAATGTAAATGCAGTGATTTGGGTAAAATCGTTTCATTTATTGTACGTGTTTTGTCTTCTTGTTCTAGATATTATTACTTATATACTCATTTAATTAATTCCAGAATGAAAAACATTATTTATATATAATATATATTCATCATATACATATATATATATGATAGATCGATGAACAGAATGAAATACACCATTCATGGAGATGGTAGGCAGTACGTACGCATGAACGCTGTTTTCGTTTCCTTATCGAATTTAATGGAATTAAGTAGATGAAATAAATATATACATAAATAAATCCAGTATCATTATTATGTCATATATTTCATTATTATTCATTATATATATTTTATAATCATTCATTAATGGTTAACATGGAGAATGAATCTCATCGCGTCATGGAGACGGTAGTCCGTACGTACGCACCGGCAATGATACCATTCCCATGATCATGGAATTGTATTGGAGTGTATTTATACTATTTCAGAATCAATATCAATTTACAATAATCATATATAGTTTTTATTTACACCATTATACCCATCCAAGTAAGGTGGTGGTGGAAAATAGATTACACCACGACGTGGAGACGGTATTCCATACGTACACACACGCAGTGATTTCTTTTTCCGTAGGATGGATAGATGATGAAATAGGGTTGTTTCATACTTATAATAACATATCATTATATGAGTGATACTTATGTTATTACCTCATAATGAAACAACTAAATAAGAATAAGTAGAAGAAGAAATAATGTTGAAATAATTGGTAATGGACATTACCTCTTCTTTGAAGCACCTCTTCTTAACCTCTACTTTGGGCACTAAATATGGTCATTGAAGAAGTCCAAAACCTCTATGATGTTTCTAGGGAAGTGGATATGAGAAATTGGCAAGGTTTGGCCGATAATGAAGGCTCAAAGTGGTGTCAGGAAGAGAGGGATGGGGTTCTCTTTTATAAGGGAGGAGAGGGGCACCTTTGGAAAAACTAAAAATATTATTTTATTATAAAGTCATATTTGGTTTTTAATAGCTCCAAATTGGTTTATTTCAAAGATAAGGTGGGTTTGGGTCAATATACTCTCATGAAATAGAACTTCTAAAAGTTTAGGTTACTATTATAACCTTATCATTTAGATTTAACATTAAGTTAAATAATTTTACTTTTACTGTGTCTTCTTGTTTTCTTACACTATAAGGTAAATAATCTTTCTATAAAAATCCAAACGAACCCCAAGTGGTTCATTATTAATATATATAACCTTATCTAAGTCATTTGGACGAACCTTAGATTTTTAGGAATAAAATTACAATGAATAATATAATATTTGTTTTAAAAACTATTTTATGTCAATTTTGACACTATTTGGTAATTGATTTTTGTGAAAATAATAACAGAATGAATAGTTCAAAAAAATTTAATTAAATCAATACTGAAATGTCATGTTAACCTATAAAATTAGTGAAATTCATTAAAAGTCTCAAATTACATTTATTTGGGTATTTATAACATCAATTATGTCAGTATTTAATTAATAAGATAATTACTGCATCATCATTGTGTCATAAATAAATTAAATTATTTAATGTCTGAAAACTATAAATAAAATAAAATAATGTAGGGAATATTTTTATCTTTCTAATTAATATTTATGTCTAATTAATCTTATGTATAACTCTATATTAAAAAAATTTAGTTATTAAAGATTGATTTTAACTATTTTAACTATTCTAAAAATAAAATAATATTAAATGTTCTAATCTAATACAAGTGGGCCTAAATGGTCATATTTTATTACTATGGTTATTTTTGGTCGAATTTAACTCATCCAATAGAATTATGACATGTTTTAGGGTAATAATAATATCATTTTTACCCTTAATTACTCTATTTACTTTTAACCGTGGTTAAAAAAGTAAAAAGTTACCATTCACCAAAAATTATTTTCATCTCATTGAACCAAATTTTAGTCCTTGATATTAACCGTGTCTCTAGGATTTTAGAAATTCCACTCATAGAAGCAATAAAATTATGTTTTATGTGAATTTACCAATTCTCCCAAGAGGCGGGTAAAAGAAGGTGAAAAGTTCAATAAATTTTTTATATATCTAAAATTATTATAAAATGACTCCAATGAATTTCATTGAACATAAATAAGGTATTATGTATCAATTTTGACCTAAAATAAATTTAAATAAAATAAATATTTATTTAAATAAAAAGTCGGTTTTTAAATAGTAACCTAGTGTTTTCACTATTGATCAAAAATTGAAATTTTTCAGAAAAATACAAAACATTCACCCTAGGATAATTTCGATATTCCTAATCCAAAAATGAAGTCCATTTCAAAAGATAAAATTAATAAAATTTTATAAAGTGGGTATTACTATTTATAACGGCTAGTTTATATAACATATCGTTGTTTAGTGAAACTCGGTATTGCGTACAACACACGCTATCATGGAAGGTCGTGATTGCGTGTAATACAAGAAAAGTCAGGGATGTGTGTATTGAAAGATCCTTTTGGTGTAGCGTACAACACAATACATCAATAAAATTAAAAAGAATATTTTTCATAAAATATCGGGGTGTTACATTCTACCCCCATTAAAATGAATTTCGCCCTCAAAATTCGTCGAGGTTATAAATGGTTTACTACTCGAATGTTTCATTAATAGAAACCCACATCGTAAAAAGGAATAACAAAACCAATCTTTAAAAAATAATGTATGAAACGTAACGGTTACTCAATTTAACTAATCACTGGGTTTCCACATAGGTGAAAATATGGATATGGAAGAGAAATCTAACCATCATGTTCTGATGGAGAGTGGTAGAGAACATGGCTTTGAAAAATCCAATAATAAAAAAGCCATAGATTTGTGATGATCTAAGGTACCATCTGATTCATCGGATATAAGGTCACTAGGACAACATTTTGGGTTTTCAATATCATTTCCCTAAAGTTGATGAAATTGGAATTAGAATAAATACTTACTTGATTTTTTGGTACAGTCTCACCGTTGGTCGTTCCTTGGACAATTTACACTTCATCTCTTAAATCAATGATGAGGAATTTGTCATTCATGAAGTGTTAGTAGATCATGTGATAGAATGATGGGTCATTCTATCTTTCTCAAATAAAAGGTTAGAAAAAGTTATCAAAAATACATAATTCCATCTATAGTGAGATTAATCCTATATGGTTCCTAAAATGGACTTATAATTCTTATATCATACTTCTTAATATAATAAAACTGGTTTCTACTAAACAGGGTCTTCCTGTAGGCCAGTGGTAGGCGATAAAGGCCTATCACACTTCAGTTGTGGGTTCGATTCCCACAGCCTTGTCCGACGCGATGGGTTGTCGCTCGTCCTACAGGTTGTCGTTTTTCTATAACTACATTATAATAACTTTCCATCAATAATATAAAAAAATTTCTATAATTAAACTAACTTATGTCCAACATAATCTATTCCAATATTTAGGTTTGTCCAAAATACTGTTGTCCAATCTCATATTATAGTCACAATGATTACCAGAGAGTTCATATAACAAGCATGCTAATACCATCGTTGATCCCCATATATTATAAGATATGTCTTGTTGGTCACATTCCAAAAATTCTAAGGCCTTAATCATGTATTCTCATGAAAAATGCATACCCATTGAACCTTAGTGAAAACATGAGTGCTGTCAAAATTTAACTCTTTCCACATACCAAAATCCCAAAATTATGTATACTCAAACCATGATATCACTTAGTCCTTATAACAATCATGAGCTCATGAATACTATCAATCAATTTATTTTCTCCTTATCCCTTCATTATGCGCATATCATCTTCTTTCCAAAATATTTGAATCACTTTTCATGGTTAACAGTACCATATTCTTATAGAAAACCACAATGGACCAATACACAGATATTTCAAAATTCTACGATACTATAAATGAGATTCCATGATACTATTTTGAAATCCCATTACATAAACACTTAATCATTACACAATATCATTTTCATACTCAACATCACAAAAAGTGCTCTCATGTGACTTCCCTTTATCCTTTTCCTTAGATGTTTCTCACGTTGATCATTATTAACCCTTGGATTAGGGCATTGATTAGCATAATGCCCCATTTCCTTGCACATGAAGCATTAAAGTGTTGGTGGTGAGTTCTCTGCAGTCTTTTCTTTATTCACATCATTAGCAACCCTTTTTCTATTACTTTGACACTCAGCTACTAGATGACCTTCTTTTCCACACTTAAAACATTTTCTAGTCCCTTTAAGACAATATCCACTATGCTTCTTTCCAAACATTGAGCATAAAGAAACATTCATCTTCTTTTCACCATTATTCTGAGAATTATCCTTGATCTCCATCTTTCGTTTCTTGTCAAAAACCTGAGATGGATATGTTACACCAACTTCCAGTTCTACCTTGACAGCACAACGAACAATTTCTTCATAGCTACGGAAGTCTCTTATAGCTAATGACCTTCAAAGACTTGGTTTTAAACCACTGAAAAATCGATCAACTTTACTTTCAGGTTGGATGATAATTCCAGATGCATAACTTGCAAGTCTTGTAAAATTTTCTTAATATATACCAACAGATTCATCATCCTTCTGCTTAATCTCAAGAAAATCCTTTTCCATCTTTGTTCGAAGAATACGAGGGAACTACTTATTGAAAAATAAGTTCTTGAACTCGTCCCATTCCATGGACTCAATTTCATCTCTTGGCCTCGTATTCTTGATATGATTCCTCAATTGATCAGCTTCACCTTCCAAACGATATACTGCTAAGATGATTTTATCATATTTCAAACAGTGAAGAACTGAAAATATATTTTTGGTGGTACTGATCCATTGTTTAGCCTATAATAGATCAGAAGACCCACTGAATGAAGGTGGACGCTACCTCATGAAGGATTCAACAGAATGTTGCTCCTTTATCTGCTCATTTGGAAGTCCAGAATGATTCATAGCTTGTGTAAGTATATGAAATAAGATTGTGCACTCCATCTCCCATAACATCGGTTTGTTTTGGAGGACAATCATTGCATCTTCCATTACATTGATCAACACGATTTTTTCAGGTTCTATCCATCGTCTAACACCCAAAAAGAATAGCATAGGGAAAACATCATGATAGGGAAAGAAACATAATAAAGGGGGATTACCTTCCATATCTAACATCCTAGGTTTAATTCTAATATCGTTACCATAATTCTAGGACTATAACATATAATTATACTTATCCTTAGGGACATCCCTAGACATACTTAGAAATATCTCTAGGGATCTCACTAAATTTCTCGCATCCTAGTTTCCAATGGTTGACTGAACCATTCCTCTGATACCAACTATAACGGTCTGGAATTACTTCCAGTGGAATAAAATTGATACCTATCAAGGCACTCCATGGATGGATACACCCCCTGGGTGGGACACACCACCATCCCCAGTGGCAGCCATTTCCTCATGAAGCCCTTGGGCAGAGAGCCACACTTCATCCAACGCTCACATGTGAGAGTTCCCAAGGATTGGATTCATTCCTACCTCCTTTGCCTATGATACCAACTGTAAAGACCCAAATATTGACATACATAAACATTACATTACTTTTTCAGAATACATGATACATAATGAACACAGACACATAAGGACCGTAATAGTTTAGCATCTTTTGAATCTTGGAAAATAATATTCTAATCGTGGTGAAAGATCTTCAATATTTCCCATAAAGATCTTCCCCTTTTGTTTTCTTATCTAAAACCTTTCTTTAAAACCTGGGGAAAATAAAACATATAAAGGGTGAGCTCAAAAACTCAGTATGGGTAAGCATAGAGAACATAAAAGAATCCATAAACATTTGAATGCAAAAACATGAACATAAAATATAAACATCTAAATCATGAGCAGCGACATAAATCTTGGAAGTAAACAAGGAATATATCATATAGGAAAATTAAATACTATAAACTAGAATGGTAATAAAACATGTAATTGTGGAATCCATTAAGCACATGTTATGATTTCCATAGTATCCAAGGCATTACTTCCAAGACCATCTTAGTGGACAAAGTCCCATTCTAAATCGAGTTCACTCCACGATCCAGTCCTGTAACATTGAACCAGATTAACTTACTTTTCCAACCATGTCTGTCTCATGAGTTATAAATCTTTACCCAATGCATTGGTGGGAGATATATGTCCCACCCATCTCATAATTAAATCATTCTTACTTGTGCCACAAAATAAACATACATCATTCATAATAACCCAACAAATAAAATGGGTTTCATAAACATCATCCCATCATCACATAATCCATTTAAAAGAACTGGATATCATTTCATAATAAGAAAGTTGAAACCATGTAAATCATAGAGACATTATACTTGAAACATACACATATGAAATAATGTCATCTTATATGGAAAATGGTTTTGATAAAACACTTAAAATGAATTCATGAGGAAAATATCCTTTCTTCTTAAAAATCATTTTATTTTCACAAAATGTCATGATATTTTAAAAGAAAGGGATTTTTTTAAGAATAGTCATGAAATATTTTGGAGAAATCTTTATGTAAATAAGTCTTTATAAAACCGTAAAAATCCTTTCATGTCGTATAAGTTAGAAAAACATTCTCCTTGTACTTTTGTCGGAAAAGTCAAAAAGTACCTCGTAACGTAAACAAAAGAAAGATTCCTTACATACTATGTAGTAAAAGTAAAAATTGGTAAAAAGGAAATTAAACATTCAAAAAAATGATTTTATAAAACATGGACATGGATGATAAGAATAACCCTTGTAAATACTTACGTATAAGCAATCTCGGATAAAAATGAGATTTGAAAAATTATCCCTTACATTATGTCTGATATGCCTCGTATGTATACGAACCTCATTTATAATGATTTATATAATGTTATTGACTTATTACAGAATCATATTCATTGTTATGATATCATATATAGTTTACTTATGACTTTACATTACCCGTTATTTTGTAAATTCGATGTAAAAGCAGCGATTTGGGTAAAATCGTTTCATTTATTGTACGTGTTTTGACTTGTTGATATTGATATTATTACTTATATCCAGATTTAATTAATTCCATAATTTAAAACATGATTTATATATAATATATATTCATCATATACAGATATATATGATATATCTATGAATGGAATGAAATACACCGTTCATGGAGACAGTAGGCCGTACGTACGCATGAACGCTCTTTTCGTTTCCTTATCAAATGGAATGGAATTAAGTAGATAAAATACATATATATATATATATAAATAAATCCAGTACCATTAATATTTAATATATTTCATTATTATTCATTATATATACTTTATAATCATTCATTAATGGTTAACATGGAGAATGAATCTCATCGCGTCGTGGAGACGGTAGTCTGTACGTACGGACGAGCGATGATACCATTCCCATGATCATGGAATTGTATTGGAGTTTATGTATAATATTTCAGAATAAATATCACATTAAAATAATCATATACAGTTATTTTTTACACCATTATACCCATCCAAGTAAGGTGTTGGTGGAAAATAGATTACACCACGGCGGGGAGACGGTATTCCGTACGTACACACGCGCGTTGATTTCCTTTTCCGTAGGATGGATAGATGGTGAAATAGGGTTGTTTAAAACTTATAATAACATATCAGTATATGAGTGATAATGATGTTATTACCTCATAACGAAAAAACTAAAGAAGAAGAAGTAGATGAAGAAATAAAGTTGAAAGAATCAGTAACGGACATTACCTCTTCTTTGAAGCGCCTCTTCTTAACCTCCCCTTTGGGCACTAAAGATGGTCTTTTAAGAAGTATAGAACCTCTAGGATGTTTCTAGGGAAGTGGATAGGAGAAATTGGAAGGGTTTGGCCGATCTTTAAGGCTCCAAGTGGTGTGAGGAAGAGAGGGAGGTGGTTCCCTTTTATAAGGGAGGAGAGGGGCACCTTTGGAAAAATGAAAAATATTATTTTATTATAATGTAATATTCGGTTTTTAAAAGCTTCAAATTGATTTATTTTTAAGATAAGGTGGTTTGGGTCGAAATAATCTCATCCAATAGATCTTGGACAAGTTTAGGTTACTATTTTAACCTTATCATTTAGATTTAACATTAAGTTAAATAATTTTACTTTTACCGTGTCTTCTTGTTGTTTTACACTATAAGATTAATAATCTTACTATAAAAATCCAAACGAACCCCAAGTGGTTAATTATTAATATACATAACCTTATATAAGTCATTTTTCCTATACATAGACTTTTAGGAATAAAATAATAATTAATAATATAATATTTGTTTTAAAAACTATTTTATGTCAATTTTGACACTATTTGGTAATTGATTTTTGTAAAAATCATACCAGAATGATTAGTTAGAAAAAAGTTAATTAAATAAATACTAACATGTCATATTAACCTATAAAATTATTTTAATTCATAAAAAGTCTCAAATTACATTTATTTGGGTATTTATATCATCAATTATGTCAATATTTCATTAATAAGATAATTACTCCATCATCATTGTGTCATAAATAAATTAAAATATTTAATGTCTAAAAATTATAAATAAAATAACATTATGTAGAAATATTTTTATCATTATAAGGAATATTTATAGTCTAATTTATCTTAAGTATAACCTAATATTAAAAATGTTTTAGTTATTAAACATTGATTTTAACTATTTTAACAATTCCTTAAATAAAATAATATTAAATGTCCTAATCTAATCCATGTGGGCCTAAATGGTAATATTTTATTCCTAAGGTTGTTTATGGTCGAATTAAACTTATTCAGTAGAATTATTACATGGGTTAGGGTAATAATAATATCATTTTTACCCTTAATTACCCTATTTACTTTTAACCGTGGTAAAAAAAAGTAAAAAGTTACTATTCCCCAAAAATTATTTTCACCTCATTGAACCAAATTTTAGTCCGTGATATTAACCGTGTCTCTCGGATTTTCGAAATTCAACTCACAGAAGCGATAAAATTAAGATTTATGTGAATTTAAAAATTCTCCTAGGATGTGGGTAAAAGAAGGTAAAAAGTTCAATAATATTTTTATATATCTAAAATTATTATAAAATGACTCCAATGAATTTCATTGAACATAAATAGGCATTATGTATCAATTTTTACCTAAAATAAATTAAAATAAAATAAATAATTATTTAAATAAAAAGTCGGTTTTTAAATAGTAACCCAGTGTTTTCATTATTCATCAAAAATTGAAAGTTTTCAGAAAAATACCAAAAATTCACCCTAGGATAATTTTAATATTCTGAATCCAAAAATGAATTCCATTTCAAAAGATAAAATTTATAAAAATTTAAAAAGAGGGTATTACTATTTATAACGGGTAGATTATATAACATATCATTGTTTAGTAAAACTCGGTATTGCTTACAACACATGCTATCATGGAAGGTCGTGATTGCGTGTAATGCACGCCAATTCAAGGATGTGTGTAGTGCAAGATCCTTTTGGTGTAGCGTACAACACAAGACATAAATAAAATTAAAAAAAATATTTTTTATTAAATATCGGGGTGTTACAAGGTTACCTTGTGAATTTTTTAAATTATAAATTTGTATTACAAAATTCCAAGGATGAATTCATTCTTTCTTACCATCAACATGAGAATGTTTACACTCAAAACAGAGATAACATTAGGATTCAAAACTTACATTTTAAAAAGTGAAATGGAATATAAATCTTGGCTATGACATAGAATTTATGACACTGTGATCTTAGTAAATTATGTTAATTAACTAAGAAAATAATCGTTATGGATCTACAAGAACGTAGTTTTGATTCATCAAAAGATGGTAACCCTTGTAAATATGACAAGAAACATAAGTCATGCTTTAAACCTAATAGTGATGACTCAAATACTAATTCATTATATTTACTACACAAGGATATTTTTTTACTATAAAAATAAGAATTATTGGTGGTAGGTACTATGTATTTGGTCTACTTGATGATTACAATAGATATAGATGGGTCTATTTTACTGAAAAGAAATATGAAGCATTTGATATTTTTAAAAACTTTGTAACCAAAGTTAAAAATGAGAAAAACCTTACCCTGATAACTATTCATAGTTATCATGGTAGAAAATTTGTAAAGTCCTATTTTTATACTTTTCTAAGTAAGTAAGGAATCATTCATAACTTTTCCTCTACTAGAACTCCTTAAAAAATTGTGTTATTGAAATATGAAATCATATGATCTAGGAAATAATAAGAACCATGTTAAGTGAACACTCAATTTCTAAACACTTTTGGGATAAAGCTATTAGTCATTATTTCTATAATATAGATTTATTTTTAATCCCACCATTTATTAATAAAAACTCTTATGTATTATGGATGGGAAAAAACAAAATTTTCATACTTCATAGTATTTGGATGAAAAGTATTCATCTTCTATGAAAATGGTAATTTACACAAATTTTCACCCAAATCTGATGATAGAATATTCTTTGGATATTACCCAACTTCTAAGGCATATCATGTTTTTAATAAAAATTATTTTAATGTTGATGAAACTGTACATGTTAAATTTAATGAAATAGAATCTTGTTTCTAAACAAACCCAACCAACATCCTCGAATTTATTTTCCAAAACTAATTTTCAGCCCTTCATAAAAGACTCTTCTAATAAAAATAATAATAAATAAATTTTTTACCAAGTAATTACTCAATAAAAATTCTTATCTTATCTTGATGAACATGTTTTACAAAACCCATGCTAGTTATTTCTTAAGAATCATCCCAGTGATAGTATCATTAGTGATGTGAATCAACTAGTAAGATAAGAATTTCGTTGATAATTGAAGTAGAAAAACTTAATTTCCTTTATCAATATGAACCTAAATGTCTTGATGATGATTTAGGTGGTTGAGATTAGATTATGGATATGTAAGATAAACTAAATCAATTTGAAAGGAACAAAGTTTGGATATTGTTTTAAGGACCTAAATAAACCTCAACAATTGGTGTAAAATGGGTTTTCAGATATAAATGTGATAAAAATGGAATAGTTATTAGAAATAAAGGAATAATTATTTCCAAATTTTATAATCAACAAAAGGGACTAGATTATGAAGAAAATTATTCTTTGTTATCTATACTTGAATATATTTATATACTATTAGCCTTCGCAACATTATTTAATTTTAAACTTTTTCAAATGGATTTGAAGTTCCCTTTAATTAATGGATATGTTCTATAGGATGTTCTTTTGGAACATCCTCTAGTTTTGTAGAAAAAAACATCCTGAATAAATTTATAAACATAAGAAATATTTATGTAGATTTAAGGAAGCGCCTATAGCCTAGTATGATAGTTTAACATGATTTGTTTAACAAAAAAATATGTTAAGGGAGCTTCTGATCCAACTATTTTCATAAATAAAAATAATAAAAAGGTTTTGATTGTTCAAATATATGATTATGACATTATTTTACGATTAACTCAATTATCTTTAACAGATTCATTTTCAAATCTTATGAAATCTGATTTTGAAATGAGTGTGATGGGTAAGTTAACATTTTTTCATGGCTTTCAAATTTCATAAAAACTAGATGAAACATATATATCACAAAAATTATTTCAAATATCTTTTTAAAAAATTTAGATATAACAACATGAAAATTATTTTTACTCCGGTCAGTACCACAAATATATTTTATAGTGATGATGTGGGGAAACCAGTTGATCAAACAATTCTTTCAAGTATGATAGGAAGTCTGCTATACATAATAGCTAGTCATCCAGACTGAATGATTTCAATTTTATTATATAAAGAAAATCAATAGAATCCAAAGGAATCCAATTTAAAAGTTGTTAAAATAATTTTTCTTTATTTAAAGGGAACCATGGAATTAGTACTTTTCTACTCTTTTGGAAAATTTTTTCTAATCCAAACTTTCGTGGTTTTAGAATTGATAGAAATAGTACATATAAAACATGTCATTTCTTATATATTTTTTCTCGTGTAAGAAACAACACTCGATAGCACTTTCTACTATGGAAGTCAAATATGTGTCAGTTGGAAGTTGTTGTGGTTAGGTATTGTGGATACAACACACACTCACAAACTATGGGGTGATATTTACAAAAACTCAAATACTTATTGATAAAAAAAAATTCATTTTACTTAGTAAAAACCCTTCACATAATTCTCTAGAAAAACCCATTGATATTCGGCATCATTTTCTTAGGTATCACACGAAAAAAGAAGATATTATTTGACAATTTATCTGAGTGTAAGAACAACATGCTAATATCTTTACAAAACTATTACCTTATGATAGATTTGAATATATTAAATATAATCTATAAATGATCAATGTAATGTAATAATTAATATATATCTCTTGTTTAAATAATATTATTACAATATGTTACTCTTTTTCAAAGGGGGAGTACATACGGTTACTGTTTAATAAAATCATTTTTTACAAATTTTTTATTTAAAAAAATCATATTCCAATTTTTTCATACTAAATTTTTTTCATATTCATAATTTTTCCTACTCCAAATTTTTCATATTCAATATTTTACTTACTCAATATTTTTTATACTAAATAAAAATTTACTCAGTATTTTTTGTTAACAAAATTTTTCTTGTTAATAAATTTTCAACTCAAAATTTTTTATATTCAGAATTTTTCATACTCGACATTTTTGTATTCAGAATTTTTTTATATTCAAAATTTCATATATTCAAAAAAATTTCCAGCTTAATGTTTTTCATATATAATTCTTTTTTAATCAAAATTTTTCATATTAAAATGTTTTCTGACTCTAAAGTTTTCTAAAAAAGAAATAATTACTAAAACCAACAAGTCTTACTAGAAGCTCTGAAAGGTAAAATTTATTACCTCACACTTTTTTAATTCAAATATAATTGTTAGTATTTTATATTAAAAAATATCATTAAAAGACTAATTTTGAATTTAATAAATGTATTTCATTGAAAAAAACCTCCAATGTTCATTTATTGTTTTCATTGTTGGACCATTTTGATCATATATGAGCCATATAATTTGAACGGTCACCTTACAAAACCTAATAAATGGTAACCCCTACTATATCTTACATTTTTTTTCTATTATTTTGTGTCTATGTTGTACCTCCCTTAAAAGAGTCTTGTCCAATAGTTTCCTTGCTCGTAAGAAGTTGTCATTATCATTTCAGAATCAATGGAATCTTCTCCTAAAACCACGGATCCTTACACTTTTCAACCATGAATATATTTATAGAATGGGTTTTTAGAAAAACATTCTATGAAATATATGATTCCTAATTTAAAAGGATCATAATATTTCAAGGGTGTGAGACATTTTGTTTAGAAAATCCAGAAACTGATCAAGAACATATCCTTGTTGATGAAGTGAGAGTGTTTTATAGTTATTTCAAAATCACTAATTAATTAAAGGACAATTTTTCGGTGTATTAAATGACTTTATCATGTCATCTAATAAATATGATCTTTTCATTGTTGTAGGTGCATAATTTGACACTTTTTTCAATCTCATAAGTTACCAAAATAAAAATGAATTTCATTAGAAACAGAGCTGTTGATTCACTCTTTAAAATTAATTATGAAAAAAGAAAAAATTATCATCTCACTTATGAAAATAATTTTACATCCCTTTTTATGCAAGGTTTTTTTATTCTACGAAATGGTTATAGAGAAATGGTAAAGGTATTATATTTTATCATTCTTTATTATCTAGGAAATATGAGGAAGCAGAATTTGATGCGTTATATATTTTTAGCTATAAAAAAACTAAAATATGGAGCCATAAAATCCTTAATGATTATGTTTTATGGAATCATTAGTAAATTTATTATTAAAGTTCTGATGTTTTTTCAATGTCTCAATCAAATTGATATGGAAGAAAATGAAAATTCCTTTTATAAGAGATAGATGTACCCGATTTGTGATTACTTTTGCATATATTTTATTTAGTATAAAAACCTGTTTTCACCGAATATATTTTTTATGGGTAAAATACTTTCTTCTAGTGATTATGATAAATTTTAAGATGATTCCTTCCAAAATTATAAATAGGGGCTGATTAGAACAAAATTTCAAATATTCACGCTATGTACTTGTATATACACATCATGTACATTCTGACCCAAACATAGATCTACCGGAGTATATACATGTCCATGTTTCCAAACAAATCATACATGTCGTGTACTTTCCTTGTACACATAGTGTGACACTTCTAGAAGAATTTGGTGGCCAATGAATGTTCTTATATGGTGTGTGGTGCGGTGCTACACATTGTGTACCTCCACCTACCATTTGGCTCCATGTTCAAAGTAAATGATGGCGTGTTATCTCACCTATCAGTGGAGAAAAGATGGCCAAAATGCATTGACTATGGTGCACGCTGTGTGCATTAGGGTATATTCCATGTACTAATATAACCAATAAATAGTTGTAAATCCCTAAAAGATTGGGATTCATTGAGATTCATTCATTCTGAGATATTCCACAGGGGAGCACTCTGGAGACAGCCAAGAAGGAAAGAAGAGAGAGAAAGGGGAGGAAATAAGAGAGGAGAGAAAGATCTTTCATGCCACCTTCCAAACGACCATTGCTCTAAAGCTTTAAAGAGAGTAAATTCAAGTATTGAAAGTTGATTAGTTACTAGAATATCCATGTGTTTCTAAATTCCCCATGTGTTGGGGATGTGGACAAGTATATGTTGTAATTTTTCAATTGTGATATTGTAATCATGTCATTCATTCTTCACTATAATAATTCCTTATTAATTATTTTTATATACCATAAGAAACCTTGTATTGGATGAAGAAATAGATATATATGGATCTTTAAGAAATTATGATTAAAAATATCCATGACCATTGGGTGTTTCAATCATATCAAAAAGGGCAGAAATTAATAAAATTAAAAGAAATCAAATTCCTGACCAAGGAATTAGTTTTTATTTATTTAAACAAAACTCACCATACCAATGGGGTTCTATTAAATTCTAAAACTAGATATGTGAATTATCATGAACAACACAACCTCATAAGAAAATTTATTTAATAACAAACTTTAAAATCCACATCCCCAATGCATTTCTCTCCAAATTTTCATCGAAACCAAATTTCAATGTTTTTCATTATCTTTTTATTAATTTGTTAAGAAATTGATATCCAATCACTTATTAATGAAAAAACCAAAACAATAAAATATTCTTTTTAGTAAACTTTACTAAATAAATTACAAACTAGATACAAAAAAAAAATCTATTTCCCATGTGGATCGACCCCTTACTGGTACTATACTTGTTAGTGTAATACAATTTGGATTTTCGAAAAATAACACTTAGAGAGGAATGATACCATGTTTTTGTGCCATTTTCAGGTAATGGAAGATTATAATTTTTTGTTTCAATCATGCTAGTATACTTTTTAATGAAAATAAAAATCCAAAATTATAAAAATTCTATTCTTTCCCTCATTTGAATTTTTATTACTTTTTTTCTTCTTTTTTTATGCTTGGTGTGTTAAGTATTGTGCAGGTTCACAAGTGTACGAGTGGCCGCATGACATGTTCCAAGAGAAATGAGTCATTAGAGCTTTTCCCATTGAACTAGAGATTGAACGAACACTCTTGAGGTGACAACATGCACTTATGGATTAGCACAACCAAAATGCACCCATAGAGAATATAAAAGAGGGATATCTAGTTTCTCTCCAATGATCTAGATAGTCAATTGGCCTCGATGACAATAGGAACCAACAAAGGCAACCAGCCCAATTTTTCGTAGGGTATGGCCCACAACAACTCCATCAATTTTAACCAGAGTGGTTTCTATACCTATAGCCAGTTCAAGGGACTTAATTTTCTTCTGGGAAACAATTTGTTCCCCACCACCTCGAGAAAAGCTTCCCATGCGGAGAACACATAGAGTAAGATCTCCCCTCCATCTAAAGGGAAGAAACAGGAATCGTCTGACCACCGGTGCAGGCCCTGCACATCGAAATAAAACCATCTTTTATGCAGCTAATCCAGAACACGGTGAAATTCAGTGGTTTCCCATGTGAGGACCCGAACACTTATCTCTCCAATTTCCCCGAGATCTATGACACCTTATATTACCATATAGTGTCAGAAGATTCCATCTATCTTCACCTATTCCCATTGTCATTAAGGGATAAGGTGAAATACTTGATCAAGGGACTACCTCAGTGGTCTATCCTCACCCGAGGGTCGTTAGCCCGTGAATTATTGTCAAATTATTTTCCACAGTCGAATATTGTGACACGATATAACGAGATCCACAACTTCCAGCAGCATGACTCAGAATCCTTATACAAGTCATTGGAGCACTTCAAGGATATGATATGAAAATGTCCACACCACAAAATTCTGTTCTGGATAGAAGTAAAAACCTTTTACGGTAGCCTAACCACAAACACCAAATCTGTGGTGGATGTCGCGGTTGGGGGAACAATAATGCAGAAATTTCTAGAGGATCTCATTGACCTCTGAGAGGACATGTCAGCCAACAGATTCTAATGGAACTCCGAATGGGAACTCAAAGGTGAGGTATGCATAACATTGACACCACCACAATGTTTTCTGTCCAATTGAAAGCGGTTTCCAAGATGATTGATGCGTTAAACATGAAGAATGCATCCCAAGTTCATGTAGCAAACTATCCAGCATATAGTGGATGTGGTGGTAACCACATCATTTGAGAATGCTTCGGGTCAACTATTGACCCTTCAACAGGTGAGGGGATCTACGTTTCTCATAGCTGAGGTCCAAATATGTACCCTCAGTACTAGAACCCCACATGACGAAAACATACAAACATGGGTTACCAGCAGCAACAACAAAATCCTCTACCCTAGAGACCACCTAGTTATGGTCAAAAATAGTACCAAAATCCATATCCAAGACAATAACAACAGGGGACATACCAGCAGAAAGGGTACCAAAACCCTCACCTACAACCACTACGGAATCCACCATGTCCACCAAATGCACAAAAAACACTATAAGAACCCCCATCAAAACATGAATAAATTATTCCAAAATTTATCACCACTACTAAAACTCAATTTCAAAACCATGAATCTTTTATTCGAATCCTGTAAAATCAAATTGGGCAACTAGAAAACCATATCTAATTGAGGAAAACATGTACAATACAAGGTAATACTAAGAATCACCCACAAGAAGAGTCCCATATAGTAACTTTATGAAGCGAGATGGAGCTACCTCAGACACCAACTACAAAGGAAGGAGAGGCTACGAATTTATCTCAACCTTTTCCCTCTTCAACTGATGAAACCACAATGAAGGACCCATCCTCATCTAAAGAACCATCAAAATAGAAGGAGGCCTCACATGGTAAGGGAAAATAGGTGTTCAATCCTTTTGAGCCAACCGTACCATTTCCCGAGAGGATGAAGCATAGGAATCTGGATCACCATTTTGGTAAATTCATTGTGGTACTTTGGAAACATCATATCAACATTCCTTTTGTAGAGGAATTAACTCAAATGCCATCATATTCAAAATTCATGAAATATTTAGTCACAAATAATAGGATGATGGAGGATTTGGGGGACATTCCTCTAACTAAGGAATGTTTAGCAGTGGTAAAACATTTTCTTCCTCCCGAACTCCAAGATCCATGTTGTTTCACAATACCATTAAAATTTGGATCTTGTGAGTTTGGGAAATACCTTTGTGACTTGGAGGAAATAGTTACCCTTATTCTATATAAAGTCTTCAAAAATACGGCGCTTAATGATCTACAACCAACTTGGGTAGCCCTTCAACTGAGATATCGATCCATCAAATATCCTAAGGGGCTGCTCAAGGATGAGTTGGTAAAGGTAGAAAGGATAATTCTCCCTACTAACTACATCATTCCTGACATGGAGGTAGACTAGGAGGAACATTTTATTCTAGAGAGGCCTTTCTTGGCCACTGGGAAACCCTTGATTGATGTGAACCAAGGTGAGTAGATCCTTCTAGTGGGAGATGAAAAGGTATCTTATAACATTCTCAAAGCAGTTAAGTAGGTATCACTAATGGAACACGAGGAATGTTATGCATTGACCACTGAGAATGATCACTTGGGCTACATGGAAGAATAAATGGAATGTTGTTCAATCATCAATGAACCATTCATCAATAACATCCAATTTAGGTAGCAGCACGCTCAGGTAATGTCGTGCCAATGACAAAAAAGGCACATCCTGGGAGGCAACCCAAAGGTTACACACTATGAACCACCTATACACACAGTGTGTACGGAATTTTTTAGTTTATATTCATAAATATATAGATTAAACAAGTTAATAAATAGGTATGATGTTGGTGCTGATGGAAAGGTCACTAGAGTTTATCTCAGCTGTCACCGGTTCGAATCCCTCCATACCAACCTTGGGCAAAGGGTTCATCCTTTTTATAGAATCTTGTGTTTACTTACACGAAATGTATTATTTTTTCAAAATAAAATTTATGTTTTTATAAATAAACAAAAACCCATAATAGTGATGGATCGACTAGCCAGGGTCCTATACTGGTTCCCAAAAGACACAGGTTTGAATCCTAAAAACTGGCCCATTTCCATAATTTTTTATATTAATAAAAATCTCACGGTGTGAATTTCAGTATATGTATTGTGTGTCATGTTTTCAATTATAATTTAAATAGTTATTGAATTAATAACATACATGTGGGTGAAGTTGGCATATTGCCAGAGTCTCTGCCCAAGATCCAAATGACCCAAGTTTGAACATGGCTAATCTCCCTGCTTCATCCCTTTTATTAAAATTTAAAACCGCACATCTTCAATTTTCTTCATCCTAGGTAGAATTGGCTATATAAAATAAATATATATAATTAATAAACATGAGAATTAGTACAACCTTTTCTCCAGTGGTTGAGCGGTTGCATTTGGATCCGCCGATCACCGGATCGAACCTCGCCCCAATCACCAGACCAAAGGTTGTACTTCTCTTTTCTCAATTTTAGAACACAAAACATATATATCAAGTTACATTACGTGGATAGCTTTATTTTTTTGAAAATAATATATATATATATATATATATATATTTAATTTTTAATATTAATTATTATATTGTTTACTAAAATAATTATATTATATATATTTATTTAAAAAAAAGAGTTACACGACATGTAGGTCTTGGTACACGTCGTGTACCACGACTATAAAGGACGTGCCCTACCTGACCTCATGAAGTGTTGTGTTACCCACCTCTTTCCCCATTTTCTTCCTCCGGAAGCTGTCACCTCCTCCTCATCCTATGAATTCACCATTTTTGTGTGTTTATCCTTCTAATTTTTTGTGCATTTTGTTCCTTGTTCCATGTATACCCTTATACACCCTTTATTTCCCAGTTTTCCTTGTGTTTTGGTCGATTTTTATATAACCTTACCATTCAACTTCCCATGCACCACACGGCTTGCGTGAAGAACACACGTCGTTGGCTTCTTGTACATGGACACACACCACACGTTATCCCCATTTGGATGATATAGGGCGTGTATGTTGGTTACATGCCATATATCATGCCTCCCCTCTCCTTTTGGAACAGACCGTGTCCTCCAGGACACGACCCATTCCCATGTCAATTTGCACAGCATGTCTGTTCAGGATACGCCGTGTCATCTGACCCTTATGAAGACTCCATGTGGATGGTCTACAAATATTTCACACCATGTCACAACATTTAACATGTAATACTTTACACTCTACATGTTTTTCTCATTTCCCTTACCCTCGTCGAGCTGTATCTGGCTCCTTACATGGGCATCATACCATATTGAGGTACACGGCATGTACACTATGATACATGTCGTGTCCTACTTTTTTCCCGACACATGCTACCAAGACGTGTCCATCCAAGGTATATGGGTTCATACAAATCTCTTACTACATGTTGTGTACCATGGATCTACACGTCATGTTCTACTATATTTACAATTTTCTCACAGTTTCTTATTTTTCATATTCTTCAGTTTTTTTTATTTTCTTTCATAAATGGAATATAGAGATCATGAAAGTGGGAAGAATCATACTTCCACTACAAAGGTTGAGTGTCCTCCTCACTATGGGATTCTTCTTCGGTATTAAGAGCGGCCAACATTAGATTTTCCAGTTTACCAGCCCCCAACATTGGCCGCTCTGCCTCCTCATCTGATGTCACCTCCAAATGTGACATCTACTGATCTAGCTGGTCCTATGGAACCTTCTACTATTTTTCCTCTAGAATCCCCTTCGGCCACAAACACTGTGGTCAAGAGAACTGATTCTTCCACTTATTCTTAAAACTACCTTCCCTCGGAGCTACCCTCCATACTAGTGGTTGAACTGTCTGACCTAGAGCCTACACCTACTGCCTCACCCTCTCATCCTGCTCAGGTATCCACTACTCCACCTCCTACATCTGCATCCGGATTACCTGCTCCGGCACCAGCAGTTCTTCTACCACCTGTGTCGGCTGCTGCCCGCCCTCCTCTACATTCCTACCTGGTTTTTCCAAATGACCAAGCAATGGAAGAGTGATTGAGGCTCTTTTCCTACTATAATATATAGCTGAGTGACCGCTTCCTTGATATTTTTGTACCGCAACACCTTAGCATTTGTGAGGAGCTTGAGGGGCTTATTGGTCATACCCATATATTGGATAATTTTCATGTCTTCACTCCCACTTACCAAGATTTATTTTTGGATTTTAGGGCCACCTTCGAGTTCAACATCCCACATACCACCAGACACCCATAGATATAGCTCACCCAGTTTATTTTCAGATAAGGGTGACCTTTTTCACTTACTATTGCCGAATTTGTCCGAGGGTGTGGCTTCTATCCCCATCCTGCCACAATACCTCTTATCTCCACTTTGACACGCCCTGAGTGATCTGATCTTGTTGCGATGTGGAAGGGGCTTTCTAGTACTAGCCACAGTTACACCCCCACCTCTTAGAAGAGCATTATCATCATAGACCCTTCTCTTCATTTCCTTCACTGGTGCTTTAGCGACATTCTTTTTTCCTTGCAATGAGGATATGGGTGTTGTGTATGAACGAGACATGGAGCCTCATACCTATATCATCTGGCATGAGTACCCAGACCTCCCCTATAATATTCTTTTTTTGCTTTCATTCTATGATTTATGGCTGTCAAGGTAACCTGAACGGCGGGTTCAATGTCACCCAATTAGCACACATTTTGGGAGTTTTTGAGTCGTCTCTCCTTCACTGTCATGTGGGTTCTCCTAATTGTATGGACTTCCTCATTCTTATCTTCATGAGGTTTCTGGAGCATCAGGTAGAGTGATTTGTGCTTGTTCAGGATGCTCCTCCTTCTGTAGGGTTGAGGGCGACCCACCCGCACCCGCTGATGTTGCTGCTCAGGATCCACCCCATCCACCTATAGATGTTCCCTTACCACCCCATCCCTTTCTTCTATCCTTCCATATTTTTCCCCACCATCCCTTCTTCTTCTTATCCTTCCACTAACCCACCTCCCTCTGCACCCTTGGTCGATCTCCCCTTCACCCTCTGCATAACCATAGTAGTGAACCACCTAGTTCGTATGGATCATCGTCTCGATCAGCTTGAGAAGATGTTGGGGCTTCTTTTTTAGCATCATGGAATTCCACTACACAAATCACATATTCTTAACTCCACTTCAAGACCTTTTTTAGATACTACATAGCTATTAACATCTCTAGCCACAGATTCAGTTCTCTTCTCCACCAATATCCCAGCTTGTCCCACTCCTACTGTCGGCTCGGGTATCACTACCGAGCCGCCTACTACGAGTTCCGCTCTTGAGGCTCTAGCTGTTATGGCCCCTCTTATGATAATGGAGCCTGAGCCTATGGTTTTTAGTGCTGTCATCGAGCCTTCACTGAATGATCCTCCTATTACAGACAATGCCTCTTTGGAGTCAACCCCTTGATTGGGTTTTAGAACATTTTTTTCATTGTATATATCTATTTTGTTCTATGCTTGGGATGTGCTATTGTACCTACCTTCAATTTTTCTTTTTCCATTCCATCTCCAGTCATAGGTAATCTAGTGTGACTTGGTCATATCTATTTATGAGGGGATTATATTTCAGTTTTTCTTTTTTTATTTTCTACATTTGGTTTACTTCTTCCACTACACACCCTCATCGTGCACCCATGTTTACCAATATTCATACCTCTTCTGTGGTATTGAACTTGGTCGACCATGTGTTGTATTAAGTGTTGGGGAGGGCCTCTGATTACACTATTATTTTCCTTAAACTAATTTAGGAGACATCATTAATAGTTGACATATTTGAAACAGTGCAATTTTTTTGATTATTCATAATTACAAATAATTATGGCATAAAAGGTAATTTTAAAAGATACATTATTATTTCAATTTTGAAACAATTTTAAATTGATTGCTGATATAGTTTGATTTTAGATTTTAAGCATTGGAAATTCACATGTATTATAATGATCATTGTGTACTGAAGTCATCACCTGATTAACCCCTGTATTTTTCTATTCTCAAGAGGTATTTTAAACCTTTTTGACATATTATTTATTATAAAATATTTGTTGAGAAATTATTGGGCTATGAATAAATACCATAAATTTCTAGTTTTTTACTTCAAAACATGAGGATATTTGAATCACATTTAAATGATTGAGGCATTTGACTATTTTTCATTTGTTTGACTTCGAGACCTACCCTACATCTGATCTTCGTAAACCCTTTGAAACCATGAACTTATTTAATATGAATCCACATTAAAAGCCTATTTTACATTCCTACCCTAATAATTATATAAATTATCAAGATTATTCCTTTTAGCTAACAGTGGGAAATTTGTTTTTCATACTGCTTTTTAATGATCACCCATGAACTTAACGGTGGGGGGGGGGGGTTTCACTTGTTAATTTGGGAAAAAGGGTCCTAGAGCCTACTATCCATTGAATTATTAGTGTTACCTAAATATATTTATAAAATTATGATGAAATATTAAAAAGAGGGAGAAGAATATTTATAATATATTATTGATGGTTTATGGTCCCATATAGGAATGAAAAAATCATGGTGATGCTACCACATTTGAGATTGTAATTGGGGGATCATTTTTATTAAGCTTTATCTTGAATATAATGCATTGTTTTTTAACAATTAAGCCTTATTTTCAATCCTCTAAGATTAATTTTTATCATTGCCTACCAACCCATAGCCTCAAAAACATTTGAACCTTATTGAAAGACCTCGTGATTTTTGTGATTTGATTTCTGAAGTGGAGAATGAGAACACTTTCATGCTTATGGATAGAGTTCATATACTAAAGATTGAGCATAACTCTAATTAAATAATATTAATTGATGAGTGTGGTATCTTCTGGTGAGGTAAAGCATCACGTGTCATGTTTATTTATAAAATGATAAAATATGTGGATGAAAGAGGAAGCAAATTTTTAATTATATTTTAAATGAGGCATGATTAGAATCTCTTTGGAAATGAAATTTGTTTTGTTCTTTTTTAAAAAATATTTTCATATGACTATATTATTTATAGTTATAATTAGCTAAATGATTCCCTTTTTAGATTATGGATTTTATTGATTAGATGTTGAGATCTTTCTTGAGGACAAGCAAATGACTTAGTGTGGGGTAGTTTGATGTACCTGATTTTTGTGTACTTTTTCATACATTTTATTTAGTATAAAAACCTGTTTACACCAAATATATTTTACTATGGGTTAAATACATTATTTTTGTGATTATGATAATTTTCAAATTGTTTCCAGCCAAAAAAATCGGGGCTGATCAGAAAAAAATTTCAAATATACATACCGTGTACTTGTATATACACACTCTGTACATTCTGACCCAGACACAGATCATCCAGAGCAGATACATGCCTATGTTGCCGACTGAATCATGCATGTCATGTAATTTCATTATACATGTCGTGTAGCCCTTCTATAAGCATTTGGTGGACGATTAATGTTATTACATGGTGTGTGGGTTGGAGCTATATGTAGTGTACCTCCACATACCAAGCATCGCCATGTTAAAATTCACAGATGGTGTGTTAGCTCACCTACCAGCAGTGAAAAAATGGCCAAAACGCATTGACCAAGGTACATGCCATGTAATTTAGGGTAAATGTTGTGAACTAATAAAACCTATAAATAGGTGACATGCACTCCAAGTTTGGGAGTCATTGATTTTCATTCACTCTTAGATATTACAAGGGGGAGAACTCAAGAGGCTGCTAAGAAGGAAATTAGAGAGAGAAAGAGAGGGAAATAAGAGAGGAGAGGAGGTGCTTCTGTGCCACCTTCCTGATGAAATTCTCTCCAAATATTTCAAGAATATGAATTCAGGTATTGTGATTTGTTTAGTTACTAGAGACACCATGAGTAGCTAAATTACAAACACGTTGGGGGTTGTGGAAAAGAATGTGTTGTAATTTGTCAATTGTGATATTATAATTGTGCCACTCATTCTGCTCTCTCATAATTCCTCATTAACTCTTTCTATATACCACTATAAACCTTATATTAGATATAGAATGTGATTTATAGAGATATTTAAGGAATTATGATTAAAAAAATCCATGGCCATTGGGTGTTTTAATCATATCAAAAAGTGATACAATTAATAAAATTAAAAGAAATCAAATTCTAGACCAAGGAATTGGTTTCTATTTATTTTATCAAAACTCACCAAAACAAGGTGGTTCTGTAACATTCTTAACCCAGTGATATAAATTATCATGAAAAAACCATCCTCATAAGAAAATTAATTTAATAAAAACTTTTAAAATCCACATCCCCGATGCATTTCTCGCAAAATTTTCATCCAAACCAAATTTCATTGTTTTTATTTATATTTAAATTAATTTGTTATGAAATTGAAATCCAATCACCTATTTATTAAAACACCAAAAAAATTAACTCTTAATTTTAGTAAACTTCACTAATTCAATTAAAAACTAGATAAACAAAACAAAAATAAACTCCATTTCCCTGTGGATCGACCCCTTACTGGTATTATACTTGTTAGGGTAATACAAATTGGATTGTGGAAAAATAACACTTCGGTAGGAATGATACCAATGATGATAAAATCAAAAGGATTACGTTTTAATTTGATTTAGATTAAAATATTTTTTAAAATATTATTAAAATGAACCTTCAATGGAAAAAAGACATGATGATTTAAAAGATATTGTACTGATTGTTTCATGACAATATAAGAAATACAAATATGTTTATTACATGAAGCTAAAGAAACAAATCAATGTTTCTAATGAAGCAGCTATATAGTGGAGAACAAGGAAATTGAAAAGGTAAGATAGTGATCATCAGTTTGGTCTAGACCCTTCTAAGGATCTATCTAAAATAATTCAAACTAAATAAGATTTTACAGAAAAAGAAAAGAAAATAAAGCTGAAAAAATGAATGTATGATGTTGTTAATATTGATAAGTTATTAAAAGGTGTTAATAAGTAATGTGAAGGAACTGTAATAAAGTAATCTATATAAGAAGGTATAGTTACTCCCTCTATAAAAGGCATGGGAAAGGAAAATATAACAATTTGTAATGAATTGGTGCCACCAAAATATAGTCAACATAAATTTTCAGATGAAAAATACTACAGTTAAATGAGATAGATAGATAAATATATCCGCGAAGAGGAAAAATGAAATGAGATAATTGAAGAAGAAGAGGAATAAAGAGAAAAAGAAGGTGAAGAAGAAGAAGAAAAGGTGTAAGATGTGAATAAAAAGGAAGTTGTATGGAGACAAAAATCTCACTTTGATAATTTACCCATGAGATATTTGTATGAAAATTCTTGTAAATTACCACCTCCAGGAGTTGAGACTTCATATAAATTTACATAGGGTGTCCAATCTAATAAATTCATTAATATTTTTAACAAATAATAACAAACCTAGACTATAAGAAATCATAATTATTCTTTATAAGACATGGATGGAGAAACTTATTATGTATAACATCAAGATATTGTGGAAGACACAAAATCAGATAATACAATTTTAATCAAAGGAGATCAGTACATTTTTCAATCCTTAAGAATATTAGAATAGGATATTCCATATTTCACATGGATAAATGGGAAAACAGATCTTCTTTCTGAAAATTAAAAGAAAATATTAAATAAAATTAGTGTTTTAAAGGGTAGACAGATTAATATTGAAGATGATTTCAAAGTTTTTGAAGAATGTTCTAAAGTACAAAAAAATTTCTACAACAAAGTGGTGACATGGTCTCCCAATGTTGATTCAAATATCAAGGATCATGAAAAAAAATTGAAGACATGTGGAAGATTATAAATTAAGTATCATATTATTTTAATAAATTAGCAAGTGAAACAGCCGAAAAAGTAAGATTTCTACACAAAATCATAACCTCAAAAGACACCTAGTCAAATGAAATCAAAGAGTTAAATAGAAATTTGAGACACAACTCATTATAAATCTCAACGTTGAATAATTATAAGTATGTAATATTTGATTTGAAAAATAATACTGTTTTTTCTGAATGATAAAATTTAATTTCAAGAAAATACCAGCATGTCTCAAGAAGATAATATTCAACTTCAGGAAGAAAAAGGTCATACTCAAGAATAGAAAATAGATGATCAAGATGAATGTATTTATACTCTTGAAGAAAATATACTCTCACATAATTAATTGAAACATACTCATGACCATTTGTTTTTAGAATAGGAAGAAAAACATAGGACCCAAAAAGAATGTATTGAAAAGTTGATGGAGGATGAAGAATAATTCATGAAGTTAAAAATAATAATTTTGAATCACATGTTGAATAGATTACTTTTTTGAATCTTGTTGTATTTTAATGGAAACATCAATTAAGTACTTTATCATTGATATTAATTTTGATCGAATTTCTTCCAATTCTCTCAGTTGAATATTCTTTTATTTTTTTAGACAATTAATCACATCATTATTTTATATAGTTTGCTTCTATAACCGCATTTCAGGTACCTCAAGGAATATTCCCATTCCATTTTGAAAATAAAAAAGTGGGATAATGATATAGACAGGTGGAGAAAACTTAAATAAGAAGGGGAAATGCTATAGTAAATTGGAGATTGTTATAATATAATACGATCCTTTGGTGGATTTTATTTTAAGAGGGAGTTAGTCTTATTCATCACTTTATTCAGATGAGTTATAAACACAAAGGAAAATAAGTATTAATGTTTACTTATGAGTATGAAATTTCATTAAAATAATTTAGGACTCATGTTTCTGAATATATTTTATATTTAATATTTTTGGTTTGTTCTTTCCAAAGAGGAGGATATTGCTATGTCAAAAGGCACTTTTTTGAATTTTCCATTCGTTTTGTTTTGACAATAAAAAACTCTTTCTTAATTATATAATTTATAATTCTTTCATGAAAAAATTATTTTAACCATATTATTATAATAAAATGTATATCATTTTTTCATACTAACATTATGAATTTTCAATTATGCAAATAAATAAAATTTTAGTAATGAGTATAGATATGATATATATATCATACTCCTGAGAACTATCAGAGTGAAAAACCTCCATGACTATCATACTCATCATTGGATATGATTTTTATCATATGCATCATTTGAAAACCAATCAATCTATCTAGTCTTTCATACTGAAAAGATTTTATAAATCAAATAGTCTTAGTATAAATCTTATTGACACTCATAACTATTATCATCAGACTCATTTCAATTTACTTTTCATACTAAGATAATTTAATTGTAATGTTCGGAAATAATTTAATTCAAAATGATGTTGTGATTTATGTGTTAATCAAGGAGATTTCATGCTTTCAATTATCATATGATCGTTGGAGTGTCTGGTGTCTAGGTCCTCTTAAAAATCTCAGAGAAATTTAACCGTTGGAGATCAAGATGACCGTTGGGATGAACACATATAAATACCTAGTAATTTAAACTCTAGATGAGAGATATGTGAGACTAATGATGATAAATACACTGTGTAAGAGCTCTGATGAATTTAATACCATGTGAGAATGATTAATTTTACACAAGTGAATAGCTTGTTCCTTATCCTTGTACTATTATAGTTTGTATGTGATTTTTGTGACATTGATTTTTGTTATTATAATCGAGGGAATCCATGTCCAAGAGGAGACAATAATATTCTTGATAAAGTTTTTCAAGGATAGGTAGATATACTAAAATTCATTCATTGTATCGAGGGAATAAATTGGTGTGGGTAAGAAAGAAATTCATCAAAGTGAAAATAAAGAGACATTTATCCTATATTATTGGATTCCCATCTCTTTGGGTTAAAAAATTCAAAATTTATTTACTTGAATTTTCATTTCTTCTTCTATTATAATAGATATTTAATCATTTTATAAATTCAAATTTAAAATTTTATTTTACTTATATTAATTGATTTGATACGTTACATTTGTATTACTTTGATAAATTGTCACTATTTAATTATTATTCTTTTCTTAATCATTTCATGAGACTTTGATTTTTTACTTAATTTGATTCTATCAACTAGAATCAAACATGTGGATTAATTATCAGAATTATCTTGATTATGATATTCTTTTAATCAGAACCTCGGGCCCAGTATGCTAAAAATTTCAATACAGAAGAGGTTTTTTGAATACGATTTGTTTAATTCTATTAATAAATTTTTCTTTTTATATTAAAAATTAAATTTGTGAAACTTACAATCCACCCCCTCTTGTATTTATCCATATACATATACATTTTGATCTAAAAAATATGTTACACAATGTTCCAAATTTTTACATGTTATAGTTCTTGGCCAAAATTCATCATAGTTCCTCAAAAGTGTCTTCTTACATTAAAAATAAATATTAAAAGTGTATATTTTCAATTAATTTTTGAAATTAATTAAATCACATGAAACCCTATAATTATGGGATTTCAGAAATATATCCTAATTTTTTACAAAAACATTAAGGTTATTCAATTTCCCTCGAAATTAATAAACTTTCGGAAATAAAACATTAAAATAGATTTTTAAAAATAATGAAAATATGAACTATATCGATATTAAATTTATTTATCAGGTTGATGTCCCTTAAGTATCAATTTGAGGCTTCATTATGTTTATATTTTACTTCTATATGATTCAGGGAAATATCTCCTATGTGTGTACTTAATGAACCTTATATGCTATAGTGTATTCTCTACCCTTTTCAAGATTATACTTTTTTAGCACTGAATATCTCTTAAAATAATACCATGTTACCTTTATTTTTTACCATAAATGATTACAATGTTTTCATTGAACTCTCTAAGACATTTCCTCATTTCACCATGTCATCCGAAGACACTTTACCATATTCATAAATTAACTTTCTATTTATAAGGATATCAATATATTTTCCATTTTTTAAGATAACAGAATTCTAGTTGAATCTTCAATGTCCGACTATATAATAGTAACATATATTTCTTTTTACAATTGTATGATTTCTGCACATATAAAAAGATTTATTCGAATTTATATCAGCTCCTCCTTTTGAATAACATTAAAAACATTATAAATTGTACTTTATGATTGACAATCCTACCAAAATAACTATCATGTTTATATTTATAAAATATTCTTTACTCTTTATTTTTATAACTTATTGAAAAAAATAATCTTTATATCAAGAATATCCTCTTTCAAAATACCTTCTAGAATATCCAATTTAACAATAACTTCTGAAACTCAACATTAATTATGGAACAACCGAACATGTAAAAAAAATTCTAAAATGTATTCACTTATTCTAATATCATATCTTATTAAAAACTAATTTTTTATATAATTCATATTATCATAACATATATAAAAGCATCCTTAATGTTTTAAATAATTCTTCTTATACATATTCTAGACAACTAATTCCTCATAAATGTTTTAACATTATATATTCTAGAGTAAAGTATTTTTCACTTATATAATAGAATCCGTAATAACTCTTGTTCGACTTCAACTTGTGTTGACATATATTTAATATAAATTACATTTAAAAAAATTCAAACACAATAACCAATATTCAATTGGATACTAATAATGTTCCCATTTTTATTTATTAGAAACACTGTCACAAATTAATAACTCCTTCATATCAAATCACCATGATGCTTTCTAGTGAACTATTTAGTAATAGGATGATTCATGGTTTCATTATCATTGTTAATCTTTTATGATATTGAATAGAAATACATAAAATCCTTTAAAAGTGTTCGTTGTATAATCATCAAAAAACTCTCATTTAGTATCATGGTAAATACACCTTATTATTACAGTCACCATGTCATCTATTTCTAAACCAGTTAAAGAACAATTTGATTTATTCATCTTATTATGATTTTTGGTGAAACTCATAAAAAAAATTTTGGAAGATAAAATCACTCTATGATACATGTTTTAAATTTTTCCTTGAGTTCTAAAATAATTTCAATACATTTGTATACATAAAATCATTTTCCTCTACTTCTAAAGAGAATGGAAAATAATTTGTATATCATCCCCCATAATCTATATATTAATTACATAAAATTGAGATTCACTATTCTACCCTTTCATAATATATTTCAATGGTCATAAAATTTACTATTCAATATAAACTATTTTTAATTAAATTTATGTTTTGTTGTTCAATCAGAAGAAACTATTTCAACTATGAATTAATTATTAATGACATTTTGTATATTAAATTAAAACATATTAATGAGATATTAAAAGAAACACTATGCATAATGAGTCATAACTTAGTGTAAAAAATATTAAATTATGGTTATAACACCCTTATTGTTCATTTATCTTCAATACTAACATATGTTTCAAATAATAATGACAATAAGATAATACAATATAACTCCTCCAAATAAAAAATGTTAGAATGTATTTCTTCTTTCATGTACCGAGTATCCTTTCATAGTTGATGTAAAAACTCCATTTGGGATATTCATATCCAAATTATATACTTTATCATCTTTACAACAAAATATTTCCTTGATAATTAACATGAGATTCAACCTTCCATTTTAACCTTTGATGTCATGAAAACAATATGATTATATAAATTGTTAAATTAAAACTAATAAATCATAACCCTTTTATTTTTTCTTTTACATTATGAAGACATCTTACCTATTCAATTTGTGTTTCAAATATATGATATCGACTCAAAAACATTAAAAGAACCATGACACCAATGTTGAAAAAAAAATTATTACTCTGATAATTATTGTTTCACCCACATACTTTCATTTCAAGATTCAATAAGATCACTTGAATTACATGAATAATTAATTAAAACTTTTTATAATATCACAATATCATTTGAATATTTTTATGTAACCTATTTATTTTGTGTATCTCCCCCATAATCTAAAACATTTAAATAATAATTACAAAAATTAAATACAGGTGGATTGGGGATCATCAAATCTCATTAAGTTGAGGGAGAAATTGTATTAATATGGACCATCAGCTTTCATTTTTTCTATTAATTTGGAATATATTATTATATATGAAATAGTTTATAGAGAAAGAAACTACTCTTAATTTTACTTGGTATTTTTATTTTCATTATATACCAAATGACAAGACCTTCTTCCATGGGTACTCTTACTGACATGGATCTCATGACACATCAGTCGCTGAAATATATTTTTCTAAACACTATTAGTTCATTGTTTTTCCCTAAAATAATCAATTCATATATCGATACATACCTTTTATTCAGATACATATTTTCCATGAGAAATATTATTATTTGAACTTGTTTCTCTTTTCCAATTATTTTTCATATCTTTCTATCCTATTTTTTTAATAATACATTTATACCTCTTAGTCAAACAACATTTAAGATGTAATTATACCCCAACCAGCCAATGGAGTATATTTCTCGAAAGAAATTTTTTTATTGAATGGACCCTAGTTTTATCTTTTCATTCTAGTTGAAATTCTCCCAATACATTCAATATAGAAACTATTAAAAATTCAATAATTATTAGAGGAACACCCATACAATTTTTATGAGAATAGAAAATACAATTTAAAATGAATCTATCATCGTGATCATATGAAATATATTCTAATGTTTTTTAGAAAAAACAAGAAATATATTCATGCATTATATTATAAAAGTAAATGTCTCTATAAATTAATCAAGAACTCATTCATTTGTACCTATCTCTTGTAAGGACCTTCAAGAATATGTTCCAATTAACATTATTGATTTAATTTTTATTCATAATTCCCATTTTTCTATTCATGTATTATTCCTCTGAGGTGTTTCATAATGTCTAAGGTAAAATTTTATCAGGGGACATGACTATTGTGAAATAATAACTCAATAATGAGTTTACATTAACATAGTATCCATCCTTTTTATCACTCCATTTTTAATGAATAATAAATCAAATAAATAATGTAAAAACATTCCGAATTAGTTTACCCTTAGCATTCAACAATTTCACTTTCTTTTTGAGTAAGATAAATTTGTCTTCATGTTCTTGGACATTTATTGTTTTCCACTCTGGTAAAGATTCATGCATTCCTTCATAATCTTCTATATAAAAAAATCATCTTACAATTCCTGGGTAATATTCTATATCATTCCACTTTCTTATTAAATTTTCATATTCATTTTAGAAATAAATACTTTAATCCAATTGTCTTTTACTTCATAATTTGGTCTCATTGACTGATTATACTTAGTGTGTAATGATTCCATATCCTTCATGGTTTTAAATGACCATCTTTCAAGGAACTTACAAATTGTACAAAAAATTAACCTTGTGAGCTATTATAAAAATCTCTAACAATTACCCTCCATGGGAATCATTCATTCCCATAGAACAATAGCTACTTAAAAAAGTATCATATTGAGTATTTTAAATTTATCATCATTACAATTTTTAACCCTAAAACAGATCTCATAGGGATTATTCTCTATGTTCAATTTTTTGATATCCAATTATAGATAATGATATAGATCTTATGATTACTGGAAGGATTCCAACACTAAATTTCTTGATATCCCAAATTCATCAGTAGTATCAAATTCACATTGTAAATATGACTGCTCATCTAATCCTATAGAATCATTGTTTAAATCAATACATTCACAACTAGAATAATTCTGACAATTCTTGAGAAAGCTTATCGAATCTTCCACCTAAATAAAACATTTCCTAGAATAATCTTCCATTTTATAGATTAATATTGAATTTATTATTATTAATTAGATTAAATCCATTGTCTATGTCACCCAAATAATGTAACGGTATGCCAAAACATACCACTAATAAATAGTTTGATCAAGCAAGAACAAAAAAATGTATTAAAAGAAACATATATTGTGATACCGTTTATCTTGACCATAAGGTTATTTAGTTCAAGACACCTTAAGAGAGTTTGTGGGGTGAATCCAGGTATGAATCTAATTCCTACATAAATATATTTTCCCAAAATAATAACCACTGTATTTGATATAAACAACAAAATTAGTATGGTAACACTTTGGTTTTAAATAATGATCCTTATTTCCTATAAGTTATCTAATTCTTAACCATGTTTTATCCCAAATTACTTATCATGCAATCAACTAGTTCTGTCTTATAGAAGATAAAGAATATTTTTACGTAGGATACAAGTATTTTATTTGGTTCACAGACTCCATTCTAATTTAATGAGAATACAATAAATGTGTTCTTATGTAACATAATCCTCTAAAATCAATATTTAGTGGTGGGTTTATTCTAGGTCACTCTATATCACAGTTGTAATCGCCATTCAAGATTTTGGGATGGATCACTACCTCTTACGGTTCACTCAATTCACTCATCAATTTTTCCCTTCTCTAGTAATTGAAACAAAAATTTTCATGTAAGCCACTATAAAATTGTATCACCTATATAATATTTCTGTGTATATATTAGTGATATTTGACCTATACACTTATCCATAAAATAATGTCAATAAATTTCCTCAAAATACATATTCCCCTTTCCATGAATTGTCACGAAAACCCTATTTTATTCTTTTATAAGATCTTAATGAAGTTCCAATGCTTTATTCAATACCCTCACCACTTATATATAGAAAATATTTATGATATAACATTAATATATCTTTATTCCCTCTCATAAGTCACACATTAGTAGACTAAAATATTTATGAAAAAATATATATCGATAATTATAGGTTGGTATAATTTTTATTTCATTATCCCAAAATAAATTATTCACATTTACCTTTGATTCACTATTAATATGATAGGCAAATACATATAATACACTCCATTAAAAATATGAAAAAAATTGTGCAATTGATATATTTTCTATATAAAAAATAAGATATTCAAAATATAAAAAGATTCAAACTCATATTAATTTGTTATGAATCACACTGGTAATTTTAAAAAAAATCTCTATTTTATGTGTAACTATCACATGAAACTTGGTTTAAAAGTACCATGAAATATTTTCCAATAAGTATCTTATGATACACACTACCATAAGTATGAAAAAACAGTAAGAAAGTACACAATTTTAATATAGTAGTTAAATTGGTTGTATGAATATGAATAAATATATTATGATAATTATATGGATTACAAATGTATCAAATAAATTAAAAGGTTATTTAAAGATTATAAATTAAAATAAGAATCATTTTATTGGAAAAGAAATATTTTTTGAAAAAAAAATTATACTGTTATAAAAGGAAATTACTTCTCTCTCTATGCACATATATTAATATTAATTTTTACCAATTTTGGAAAATTCATTTTAAAAAATTTATTTCATTTTTCAATTGATCATATTTAAAATTTCATATGTTGAAATTTTGGGAATTATTGGAAAATTTTGATTTTTCTATGAATTGAGAAATATACGGTAATTTGTAAAAAGGTCCTTTATTAATTAATTATGTAATTTAAAAGTTCAATTATGTTTTTAATATGATTTAATGTAACATTATTATTAATTATTTATATCAAATCCCCTAAATTTATTTTGAACTAACATTATATTGTATTTTAGTATAAATTTATTTTTGAGTTTGCAAATGGGATTTTTCTAAAAACGATTTTTAAGTGCATAATTTCTATCCATTTAATTAATAAAAAAACTAATAATGATTTATTTAAATAAAAATTATGCATTATATTTCTATAAATATAAATTAAAAATTATATAATGAATAATATTTGTCATTGAGTTAATATAAAATCTTATTTTTCTTGAAATATACCCTTCTTGAAGACCCTCTTTTTCCCCACATTTTCAGGAATAATTTTAAATTAAAATTTTGAACACTATTAAATTATATTAGCCAAATTAAATTATTTTAAACCTATTTTCTTATTTTCCTTTTTAATTGGGTACATTTTGGGACTCCTAAGGATAGAGAACATATTTTGAGAAAAATAACCCGAAGTCAGGGATGTATTCTTGTTGAATTAATTGGGTTTGGGTATAAATATGTTAATGGATTTGAAAGGCTATCCCCACATATATAGATAACATGAGATATTATGTGGGATTTTTTTGAATTTATACATTCTTTTTTGTGATGGAAGATTACATGGTGTTTAAAGGGGTTACACAATGTGTATATGGTTGTTAGACACAAGTCATGAAATGTGTACATGGTATGAAATGAGTACACACTATATAATGGATACACATCATGTGATGTTAAAATATTAGGTTTTATTAATAATTCTTTAGGTTTTTATACATACTTGATCGTTATGGATTACATGATGTGTAATGGATTTACATATCGTTTAACCTTTGGGAGGTTGAATTGTTTGTGTGGTGAATTGACTTTTTTCATATTTTCGTCCACATCCCACCTAACTCTGAACATAAATACCCTATCCATAGATTTGGGAGCCACTATACAATACAGATTGATTATTTCAGTGTTGAATCATATGGGAAATAGCATTTCATCTCTCGAGTAAGTGACCCTTTCATCTTCTCCATTTCCTTTGATCATCATAGAGTTGTTTCATTGTGCTATTGGTTTTGTTTACCAATGGTGAAGTTTCTTCTTGATTTCCTCTAGATCCATTTTTTGATATCATTATATGTGTTATTTCCTTTTGGTTTTGGTGTGGAAGGTGTGGTTTCATGAGTTATGTGTTGTTTCCTTATCTATGTTGACCCTTTTATTGAATTGGATCAATTATGATCCATGAAGATTAATTCAAGGTTATTTATAGTCGTTATTTATTTTTTCTTTCCATTGGATCAATTTTTGGTGTTGTGATCTTGATTTTGAGGTAATTGATTCTATCTCTAGCATGTGTAGGTGAACATCATTTATCCAGGTTTTATAAAATGTTTTATAAAATGAAATGTCATGATGTGAATAAGTTGTTTTGTGCTTATGGAACTGGGTTTTTATAAAAGATAGTTTTCCCCAAGTTTTTTGTAAAACAATTTTTTTTTCAAAGAATCTTGAATTTTTTTTGTGAAATGGGTTTGAAATCATAGTTTCAATAAATTTTTTTGATTAACTGGTTTGGAAAATAGAACACATGGGAATCCTTGAGTACATAGGTGGAAGTTAAAGTAATAGGTCATGTCCAAAATTAGGTGTTTTAGTCCTGGGGAATTCCTATTCTATTTATTCCTATTGTTCTAAGTACTTGTCAGACCTATTGGGGGGTTCAATTTTTGGGGTGTTCTTCTACTATATACTTAATACAAATTTCTAGTGGGTTTATGCCTATGTATTTTTCTTTGTTGGGTATTAGTGTCCAAGAAATCCTGACCTATTGTGATCCCTAGCGTGATGTTGCCTCATCTTATTCTTTTGATTTTACTATTTTATTATACTAACATATTTTTCATATGATATGTGAAGCATTATTTGTTTTAAATGATATATCAACTATGATATATGGTTATTAAATTCATTGTAGATAATTATACTATTTTATTTAGAAGTTTTGAAAAAGGTCGAAATAAAAAAATCATTGATTTTGATCTAAAAAATGTTAAACTGTTGGTAGGAATTATTTAATTTAAAGTTTATCATTCAAGTATTATTGTTCAAATACATGATATGAAACACCTAGGGGAGAACATCCTATGCCGGTTATGTTACACCCAGCACACCCTATTGGTGGTGTGTAGACCTTTCTATATCTTTTGATGTAGGGAAAGAAAGGGCGCCATAGTGAGGTGGTGGGGTTTTCTATCAGCTGAGTTGGGTAATTGGTGGTTATATGGTGTGGTTCATACCACACAATCACATGGAGTAGTATGTTATCATATTTTGGTATTTTTTTGTGGTCAGACGTGTACTAGGAAATTATTTCTACTTTTCAGTAGTTTGGTTTCCAATTTTTTATTTTAGTGATAGAAAATATATATCTTTTACACTATTTTATATTTTGTATAAATGTTCCATGTTGTTGGTTTATGTTGGGTGAAATTAATCCCATTGGTTTTTTTATGATTCCCATGTTCTAGTATCTAACCAAAAGGGATCTAAAACCCCCTTCTGGTATGTGATGGATCAGGTTAGTCACCAGTTTTAGATGGTATTTGGGTCAGTTTAATAAAAATTTATGAATTTATTTAGGTCTAATAGATTCCCTATTTTTAATCATAATAATTTATATTATATAACAATGAAAACATAACTGTTTTCAATATTGAATTGTAAAAACAGTAAAAAATAATTACCGCAGATAAGGTAAAAACTGATTTACTTGAGGGTTAAACTAAAAGGATAAATGTTAAAATTACCCAAAATAATTTATAAAATATATTTTTCTATTAATATTTATACCTCGTCATTTATAATTCTATAATTTTTAATTTTAGATCCTTTTTATAATGTATAAATATTTGGAACACCTTTGTATTATCAATAGTTAATAGTGTTCCACTCACATCCATTATAAAAGGAAACCCCCACTAATATCCTCTTAACACATTCAAATCCATTTTTATATATTAATACCTACCCATATATCTTTGTAAAATAAATTTTCATGACCTAGAGAACTTATTTTTTTCAAAAATATATTATATAACGGATTTTTTTTCTTGCCTATGGATGTTGTCTGAAGAAGATGTGTCTTTCTTAACAATGCGTTTTCAATTTAATTATTCTTCTATATCCTTAAAATAAAATTAAATTATTATTATATAATATCACCAATATATCCTCTATAATTTGATTTTATTATCATAATTTGATAACCTAAATCCATATCCTCTTTAATAAAATGGGATATAAAATCATCATTCATCTGTTTGGTGGACTTCAACCTCACAAATCAATATCATTTGTTTCCCTAATTTTCTCTCAAGTATTTTTATAATATTGTATTTAAAGTATATATATGATATTGGTACCATATGTATAATTTTTTGTCATTTAATAACACATTGATTCTTATATTCCATTCAATGGGGTATATGAAAACTTCGTCCTTTTTTAGGACGAACTATGGTGCCACAAAGAGATGTGATCTGTTTTTCACTAACGCTTTACATGGAAGGTGATAAAGATAATTTTATTGAAAATATTTTATACAAATGAAATAATTCTTATATTAAGGAAATATTATTAATTAGGAAAAGAAAATATATTATTTTCCATCTTACACTGAGAAATGATAATGTCATCCGTGCATACGTGTGGACTACAACCTCTTTGTAGAGATATGACTCTTTTTTTCGTCAATAAATCACATAGATGATATATATTAGGATATTTAGAGAAATAATATGGTATTTATTATATTATTATAATTTTTTTTAAATAAAATATTTCTTACCTACTTTATATAATGATTAAGTAAAAATGGAAATGTTACTCAAGTGTTCATAGGGCATACCATATCCATGATTGTGGCAATAATTCATATTTAAAAACCATCTTTCAATATTTCTTTTAAAAGTATATATTATTAATAAATTTGATAAGTATTTCTTGATATATCTTTGGGATATTTCTAAATAGTGACAACTTTGACCACATTCAACACACCAAATCCGTTTTGAAATAATGAACTGAACAACCTCAAAACACATTATGCGGACATTACTGATTAAGTATTTAAATATTCCATTAAAGGTAAAAAAAATATTAAGGTATAACGTATTAAACATGTTAAATTTTGTTATTTAAAAAATAAATTAAATAATATTATTACAAAGTGGTTAAAATGCAACAATGGAATGTCTTCACTTGAGTTAAGGGACATCATTTAAATTTCCTATTCATTGAGTCATATTTTACTTTATGCACATAATTTAATTATTATAGTGTATTTACTTCCCATTTTACATGAAATATCCTTGGTAATTCATATTTCATTGTAATTTATTATTTTATTTGAATTATTTCATCAAATGGGATTTGAAATGAATGTTACCAAGTTATAATGAATTTCATAACTCAATTTTATTTAATGGATAATATTATTTAATCATTGTATTTGAAATTATAAGATAATATGTGTAATTAATTTGGATTATATTATGTTTTGTTTCTATTTTTTTACGCAAATATTATATACATAATCAATTCAAGGAAAAATTATCACTTCATCCTTATTATCATTTTAAGGGTTTCTCATCTCGCATTTACTTTTTTCTGATAAATACAATATTCAAAACTTGTTTTTATTATGTAGTGTATATAAATCTCATGAATTAATTTTAATATTATTTGATGAAAATAATTGGGATTTAAAAATACATATGATGTTCCCCATTTCATGAGGTTTTGATCCCGGGTTACCAAAGCAGTAAATGACTTCGTCTCAATTATCCTTTATTGAGACCTATTTTCACAGTATGGATATAATTCCTTTTATATGTTTTAAATATTTCCCCATTTAAATTTCATATCATTAATCCTTTATAGATGAGGGTATATTATATTTAAATTAAAATTATTTTACCCATTGGGAGTTGACCTGAAATTTACCAAGTGTTAAATAATTTCATAACATAATTTCGTTTCATTTAGTTATATTAATTCTTCATTGTATTTGATAATATAATATTGTGTTTATAATAAATTTTAAATAAAATAGTTTGTAATTACTATTTTTCTTAGATTAAAAATTTATACACCAAATATATTCATTTATTAATTATCACTTCAAAGTTCTGATCAATAAAGGCATTTCTCATCTCAAATTCAATTCTTTGAGAAAAATGTTATGTTATACTCCAATATTATTTTATGATTTGTTTATACTAACCCTTTAAAATTTTATATAATTAATATTTTTATTTTATGTTGCTTAATGGTTCATTTTATGTTAATATTTTATGGTTATAATGATTTAAGAGATACCAATGTAGAAATGACATTATGTTACAATACCTTTTCCTTCATGATTATTTCTATTCAGGGTCGCATTAGAGGAAATAAAATAATCTTATTTTCTTAAACCAAATATATTTATTTTACACTAGTAATGAATTTCATTCACTTATTTAATTTCAAATTACTGCATTATTTATGTAATAAATATCACAAATTTCATTTGAAAGTGATGTTGATATTTTATAACATTTATGAGCAGGAATCATTCTCTTCCATATCTGTGCTACCTAAAATGTTTACAAAAATATTATTTTATAAATATAATATTTTTTCAAAAAGTCTTTTAAAATATCTTTCAATTTATTTTAAAATATTTCTAATAAATATAAATTATTACCATTTAACAAATGAGTCATTTTTGACTCCCTTTACAAAAAATGATTAAAAATATTGTATATTTTAAAGTTTACAACATCAAATTATTTTCCTTCTATCAGGTCCATAATTTCCCTTAATTTTCCATTATATATTTAATATTTTTTTAAGTAAAATTATTTTAACAATATTTTTTGATTTTATTATTTTTAAAAGAGGTTTTCAATGTAAAAATAATTTAACTTCACAAATTATTTTAATGAACTTTTAATGGTCTTTACATTCAATAATGAATATAAACCTTGATGTTAATTAAAATATAATGGGGATACGTGCTATTATTACCCATCATACTATTACTCTATGGGTATTATGATATTTCTTTGGAATTAATTTATTTTCCATGGGTTAATCATGATATGAAAGAAAAATAATTATTTTTATTATTTAAAAGTGATGGATTCTTAAGTTTTTACTCATGAATACTATATAGATATTATTAATGATAAACGATGATATAAATATAAATTATAAAATGGTTTTATCCCCATTATGAACCATGGTTGAGATTAATATATCTTATATGATGGATGAAACCTCATAGAACTAGGTTATAATGATATGGATTTAATTATGGTTGCACACAAATAGCCCTGCAATTAATTAGATATTGTACATTATATTAACAAACTAAAAAAGGGAGTAATTGATGCTTATCCATTATGGATTTAACTATGCTCTAGTTATCTATGAAATGGGTTTAAAATGGTTACGAATTTTACGTTCAATCATACCATCATTTTTTTATTATGATTTAGATGAGTTATAAATATTTCCTTTAATAATGATTAACATCGCATAACTCGTGATTATTTATTCTTATGTCTCTTTCCATCAATAAAACATTTTCTATGTTTCATGACTGATGATCCAGGTTTTTATTGAATTATTTATATTATTTTTTTCTAATGAACTTTGATTATTTCATCACACCCATATCCTGATTTTATTTTCACTGATGGAATTAAATTTTTAATTCTTCTATTTAATCATACTAATAATTTTAGAACACACATATTATTTTTCTTTATCCCCAGGTTATAAAGAATTAATTTTTTTAATTATATCTAGAATTTTTTTATATGGATGATCCTGATGACTTATTATAGAATATTAAAATATTAGTATAGTTTAAAAACACTCCCTTAAATTCATGAGAATTTCTTATGTATTATTTGTTCAAAATTATCTAAAAATATAAACCTAAAATGTACCTAGGTTTTATGTGATCAAATATTTCTTTTTGTTGTTCTATGATTTTTATGGTAAAAATTGGGTCATCTTCATAGGTATTAAATCCATAAATGTAATGTATATGTTTTGAACACTTGAAGATGGAGTGCGGGTTTGGCACTATTATAGTAAGTATCAGAGCATGGTTAAGATAACTTTGGAGATAAGTATATTTTTTATGAGATTATCTTGATATTTATGGATACCATCATTGTCCTATAATATTAAGTTTGATAATAAGTTAAAAATTCAAAGAAACCCCTTTGGAGTTCATATGTGATTAGATATTAAAGTCATTAATTAAATTTTAGGATATATTTTATTGGGTCGAGGTATATATAAAGACAATGTTTAACATGATGTATGAATTGAAATTTTTTGTATAAATATTTTAATGTGTAGATAAACATTAGTGTTTATATGAGCTTTGATATTGAGGTAATTATTTTAAAATATGTCTTATCACATGGATGACATTGTAATTGAAAGTTTATCAGGTGACCAAGTGATTAATTTAATATTAGAACAAGATAACTATTTTTTTTTTGAAAATATTAGCTGAATTGTATGAGATATCAATATAGGTTTAAAAAATATTTGATGATGAGGTTATTAAGATTATTTAATATATAAAACTATTTTTATGGAATGATTTAGTTTGTACTATTGGTATTACTATTGAGTATTCTAGACTAAGACATTATTTCATGAAATGAAGGCTTGTTCATTTTGGGAAAAAACATAGAATATACTAACCATTTTAGTTTTGGTTAATTTCTAATGATAAAGGGAATAGATTTATTATCCCTTTTATGGTTATGATTTAATTTAACAGATCATTTTAGTGCATCATTACTGAAAAAAATCATTTTGAATACTCATAATTCAGATTAAAAGATGATATTGGGGAGAAAGTTATTAAAGGATTAAATTCTACTCATCAAGTAAGTATATTTACTTATTCTTTTATCCTATACGGTAAATGAATTCATCAACTATAGTAAAATGATATTGGAACAATATTTTTTAAAATTAAAATAATTAGTGACGACCTCAATGATATTTCTCACACCTTAAATGTTCATGGTTTTTTGCTTGTTAATATTATCATGATCCATCACTTTCATGTCTTCACCAATATTTTTCTCCCTATGTCATTATCTGGGCATTATACTTTTCATCCATGTAAATATATTCACTTCCCACAAATTTTTTACTTTTTAGATCATAGTTATGTTTTATTCAAGATAAAATCTCAAATTTTCATTCTTTATTATTAATAGGATGTTTTTAACCCTTTATACGATGTGGGTTTTCAGATAAATACTTTTTAAATTTCAACTCCTTAATTATTGAGATTATGTATAATTTTCAAGCAATTGTTTTTGAACGGGGGATAATGTTACATCCAATGATATTTTTTAAAAGGGTCTAATTTCAATATAGTACTAGACACACTACAATTATCTTAAAGTATCTGCAAAACATATATCATCAAATGTCATAAGGTACACGTAACCCCATGTATAAATTAACTATAATATAGTATTCTGTTATACTATAATATATAAATTAGTAGGTATGAATTAGACTAAATAAATTAGGAAATTTATATTTTTTAAAAATTTATAATATAAATTCAATTGTTAAATATTTATTATAAAAAATAATATTTATTAGATGGAAAAAGAATTGTTTTCTGAAGAAATTTTTTTGGCTAAAACGTGGTTTCGTTGAGCTGTGCAGACATACATTAATAATAATTTTTGAATTTTTTTTAAAATTTCTATTAAAAATGAAATTTATTTTTTGACTGATCACCTGTAACTTATTTGGGGTTGAAATTGGGGTATTTTTTAGAAAATATTGATTTTTCAGTGAATAGTTAAAAATACCCATTTTGAACAAATGTATTTTGTATTTAATAAATTGATTAATTTTAAAGTTCACATTTGTTTTCAATATTATGTAATGTATGATAATAATTATTTATTTATATATAATATTTTTAATTTCTTTTGAATAAACTTCATATTGGGTTTTAGTATAAGTTTTTTTAGGTATATAATTGTGATTTCTCTAAATACTTCATTAAAGTGAATAATGTTTCACTATTTTAATTAATTTAAAAACCCCTAATAATGAAATTATAATAATAAAATTTATAGACAATGTATCTATAAATTTGAATCTTAATTCATATTATTAATATTACTAGTAATATATTTAATAGAAATTCATTTTTTTTAGAAAATCACTCCTTGAAAACCATATTTTTCATCACATCTACGTGTTTAATATTAAATTAATTTGTTCGACTTTTATGAATTAAATTTCATAAAATTGATTACATATTTTTAATCATAATAATTTTTATTTTATAATAAAATGATCCTAAAATATTAACATAATGGCTATTAAAAATAGTAAAAAATAATTTTTCCGGTTAACATAAAAAATGGATTTACTAAGGTATTAATAAAAATAGATAAGTGTTAAAATGAAATGAAAACTTGTATATAAGTTTATATATAAAAATAATTAGGCCTTATAATTTCAATTTATCAATGATGGTCCATTTTTAATCTTCTGGGAAGTTAAAATCATGGGTACACCATTTTCTTTTCAAAATTACAAGTGAGTCACTCAAGTAACTTATAAAAGGCCACCCCCAATATTCTCCTCATCACAACATGAATTCCCATTGGATCATCGAAGACCAACCCAAGTATATTACATAATTCCATAAACACAAAATAGATTTATTATTTTGATCATAAACATATACTATGAAGGATTTTGGTTCTTATATAATGATGTTTTCTAAAGAAGAGGTATCAAGCTTAACTAATAGCTTTTATTTTATTTCTTATTCCACAATATTAAAATTTTCATAAATTTTTGTTTCATAATAAAAATAGTATCAAAAAAATTATTATATTTTATTATGTTAATGAAATTACACAAATCCTTCTCCACTTCAATCAAGTGGGATTTGAAATCATTACTCATGTGTTTGGATGACTACCACCTCGCTAACTGATGTAATTCATTTTCAATAATCACCCATAATAGATTGTTATAATGATGGTGTTAAATTATATATATGATATATGTAAAATATTTATACATATGGATTAATTGTATGACATATAAATTCTTAATTTATATTTTTTGTGGGATAAGATAATGTTCTCTATGTGTATGGAAGACTACCGCATCGCGAAGAGATATGATTCATTTTTCACTAATAATTTACATGTAAGGTAATAAGGAAAAATTTAATGAATATATTTTATAAAAATTATATAATTATTATGTTAATATCTTATTTATCATTTTTCAAAATATTCTTTCATTCATTTTCTTGCACTAAAAAATGATAACGTCATTTGTGCGTACGTGTGGACTACCACCTCCACAAAGTGATGTAACTCTTTTTTCATCACTAAATCACATGGATGATATGTATAAGTATTTTTAAATAAATATTATGTTTTTAATTATATTATTATCATTATATAATGATAAAATTTTACTCACATTATTTCTATAATGATCATTGAAAAATAGAAACATTACTCATGCTTACATAAAACCGATTATTCACCAGATTGAAATGTAGTTAATTTTACATAACTATATTTCATGATTTTTTAAAAATTATAAGTGATGAATAAATATGATACCAATTTCATGGTTATTACTCTATATGTTGATATAATGACCACTTTGACCATAGTAAACACATTGATGTCCTTTTGAAACAATGAACTGAACATCCTCAAATCATAGGACATGGAGTTAACTAATTATGTATTAAATATAAAAAAAATAAATTAATGATTTAAGTATATGGAACTAAGCCTATAAAATTTAATTAAGTAATTAATAATTCAGATAATATTATTATATAGTTTTTAAATGACAAACATGGAATGTCTAGATACGACGTAAGGCACTTCATCTACATTTTATGTCATAAATTCTAATTTTAATATTATGAACCTAATTTGTTTTACATGATTTATATAAATCTTATTATGAAAGTAAAATAATTAATCCTTAAAATTTCATGGTATTTTTTTTAAAATTTTAATTATTTCTTCCAAAAGGTTTTTCATGATAGTTACCAAGGGGGAGGGAATTTCATAACCCAATTTCTTTTCAATTGGTTAAATTATTTATTTTTTATGTTCAATATTATATAATAATTAGTGAAAGTAATATTTATTATATTATTTATTATTATAATTTTTTATGGGAATTAAATTTTATATACAAGATCGATTCATTTAATAATTCTCACTTGAACTTTATATCACTATAAGGGTTTCTCATTTTGTTTTTACTTCTAAGAGGCATATGAAATATTAACCACTTATTTTTATTTTGTGGTTTATATAAAGACCATTAATTTATATTATGATTATTTTTATGAAAAATATTTTGATTTATAAATACACATGAGTTTCTAGATTTAATAACGTTTTAATCCCTAGAATATAAAAGCAGTAAGGGACTTCTTCTCAATCTTCCTTCATTGGGGAGTATTTTAATTTTATTTATCGAATTTCATATATTTGGTATATATAAATACCCTATTAAATGAAATATCGTGAATAAGTTATATATCAGGGTATTTTATGTTTTAATTTTATTTATATCATCCAAATAAATTTTACAAGAATGTTAACATATGATAAAAAAGTATAAATCAATTTATTTTCATTGGGTTGTATTAATTATTTATTATCAATGATATTACATGATTATATACGTAATAACTTCTTATTAATTTATGTTGTATTTCCACTTTTTATGGTATTTAAATTTTATACTCATGATCGATTCATTGATAAATTCTCACTTAAATGTTATGATCACTGTAAGGGATTCTCATCTCAACTTATATACTTTTCGACATTTTTTATGTTATAAACCTATCTTATTTTATTAGGTGTATCTACTTACCCTTTGATATTTTTTATCACAAATATCCTTATATTCATGTTACTTCATTTTTAATTTTAATTAAATCTTTCATTCATTATACTATTTAAGACTTACCAATGTGGAAAAGGCCATAAGTTATAATATTCTATTATTCTGGATTGTTTATGTTCGAGGCTCTATTTGAAGAAATGATAAGCTCTCATTTTATTGGACCACATCTATTTCTTATATACTATTTATTAACGTTATTCACATGTTTAATTTCCATATATTCACTTATATAATAAAGATATATCAAGAAACTCATTTACAACTGATATCGATAAAGTAACTTCTCTTATATCAGGAATATTTCTCTTTCATATTGTTGATATCTAAAATATGTTAAAAAATGTTGTTTTGGAAACATAAATGATTTCAGAAATCTATTTTACGTAATAATTAACCTTATTTTAATTTTTAAATGAAAATGAAATTTATTTAGATTTTCCAAACGAGTCACTTTTGACTCCCTCTACAACATGTTTGAAAAGAATATTTATTTTTAATGTAAACCATTAAAGGATTTTTCCCATCATTATATCCATTATTTTACATAATTTTTCATTAAAATTTTTCAAAGGTTGTTTTTGATGAAAATTATTTCCACAATGTTTTTTAAATTTTTAATTTTTAATATAGGTTTTTGAATTAAAAAAATTACTCATAAATAGTTTTATTGTATTTTCATTGGTATTTCCATTCCTAAATGAAAACAACCCTTGATGTTTATTATATTGAAAAATTGGTATGTGGTAATGATACCATTCATATTCATTATCTATATAGATTTTGAAAATTTCATTTAACATGTTTCTTTTCAACTAGTCAACTGATCAATAAAAGAGCATTTATTTTTGTTATGATTTGAAATTGATGGCTTCTAAATTTTTTATTCATAAATAGTAATTGAAAATTGTTGATGAGGGCTGGTTAAGTGTGATAGAGATTATATAGAGGGTTTATCCACATTATAACTCATTAGTTATCCTCATATCTCTTATATGTTGGGTGCACACAGATAGTGTTAGGTGAGCTCAATATTTCTTATATTACAGGTGCACCCAGATTGTACTACAATGCCTCGGGAAATGTTCCTTTCCTTAATAAATGTGTCGGGATTTACCAATGGGATACTCATTTTTATTTAATTGGTCTCCAGTAACCCCTGACATTGGTTTAAAATGGGTTTTCTCTATGATGATCTAGGATACCAATAGATTTTAATTTTGATTTCTATGGGTTATAAATGTTTCCTTTGATCAAGATTGAAATAACCTGGATTATGATTATTGGTTATTATGACTCTTGACTTTGATAATTATTTTTCCAATGTTTGATGATTTAATGTCCACGTATTGATGTGTATTATTTCTCTTATGTTTTTCTCATGAACATTGATTATGGAATCAAACCCTTAAGCTCATCTTATTCTCACAAATGAAATTCGTTAGTTATTTATAATATTTACCATTAATAATAATTTCAAAGAACCCTTATTCTTTTACTTTTCCTCAGGTTATCAATAATGAATTTGAATGAATTATATCTTGAAGGTTTTCATATGGATAATAATGGTAACTAAATATGGAATACAAAAATATTCATATGGTGTAAAAAATACTCCCTATAATTCACGTTTATTGATTAATTAAAGGTTTTTCCTAATTATATAATACTATTATCCTAAAAGGTATTTGGGTATGTAAGTGATAAAATATTTCATTTTTATTTTGTAGATTTTGGATGTAAATAATTGGGTTGCCTCCATCAGTATCAAATCCATAAATGTATAAAGAACCGGAATATCTATGTAATTGTTTTTATTTAAATGGGAATTTTAAGGGTCCGAGAAATCTGACGGTGCGCGATTCCGAGGCATAGAGTGCCCGGAATGATCCGTCGATGTTTTTATTAAGCTTAAGTTAACACGCATAAGCATTTTTTCTAAAAAAGTGGAATAACTCTTAAACAGTAACTCAGATCTGAAATCTGAGGGCACTGTTGTGCTTAGGATGGCGGGTTTACCATTGGCCCGATAAGATTAGTCAGCGCGGGCCTCTTGTGAGGAATCCCAAAAATGGCATAATCGTAAATAAAATAATTAAATAAATATTTTTATTTTTCAAATGGTTATAAATCACAAACGGTAACTCGGATTAAAAATCTGAGACCACTGTTGAACTCGTGAGCGTATAATTTCTTTAAGAAGATACTAAATTTGGCCGACGCGGGCCACCAGAGAAAGTTATTTTTTGGCCGCAAATAAAATAATTAAGTGAAAATTATTTTATTGTTAAATTCATAACTTCTTAACGGTAACTCGGATTAAAAATCTGAGAGTAATGTTGGGTTCGTTGGGGCATGTTTCACCAAGACAGAGCCTAACCTCGACCGGCGTGAGTTGAGGGTGACTGATAATAGTTTTCCGATTTTTTTTTGAGTACGTTTAGTAAAGGCGAGAGTGGATTTTTGTAACTTTTGAACTGGTGCTCGGAATTAAAATATGAGGGCACTGTTGAACTCACAGTGTGGGTATTTTCTTAAGGATAGATTCACCTAGATGGCAGTTGGTCGAGAGTAAAATTTAGATTTTGGGTTTTTATAAAAAAAATAATAAAATAAAGTGAGTTAACACTTTATTATATTATTAGCTTCCATGTGGAGGTTGGGTGGTTAAAACATTCTTAAGGGAGTTGGAGGTGGGGCCACCACACCATAACCTCCCATGAGAGGTTATGGTGGTTGGTCCCACCCGAACTCAACCTCCCATGTGGGGATAAATGAGGTGGGGACCACATAGGGCTTAACTCCCCAATTAATGGGAGGAGAGGAAAACTTCTCAACTCCCCTCATTAATGAGAGGGGAGCCTCTTGGAATCCTCCAATTAATTAAAGCCAACACACCTCTTAAATTGCGCCAGCATAACTTAATTGGCTTGCTCCTTTTAATTTTATGTAACCGTGCCGTTGGAATTTAGGAAGCTTCCTAAAAAATGAACCGTCATAAATTCCAAGGATCATTACCTACCTCCCTCCCTCTCCTATTTAAATGAAGCATGGGGGAGGTTTTGTGACGACTTCATGAAGCAAAAAAATGCTGGCAAAGTGACACGACGCCCAACACATGGAGGATTACCCCTTCTCCAATGAAGAATGAAGAACACTAACCTTCTTCGACTACTTCCTCGGACACCTAACGATGTGGAGCATCATAAACCAGCCTATGCAACTCAGGTTTGGAAGTGCTTGGCAGATGTGAAGAATAATGATCCTCTACGTCTTCTTCTGTGACTCCATCAACGAACGACATCCACCTTTTTGCACCAATGTCAAAAAACTATGAGCAAGGTAGGTGGTTTATTTATTGATATTATTATACCATTTTCTTATCTTTCTCATTGGATAAAAAGGGATTGTTGAGGACATGTTATTGATCATCTACTTTTCTTGATGAGTCAAATGATAGCTCCCTAAACGCGGAGGGTGTGGACCAACCAAACATGGATCGACACCCTCCGTCGATTTTCAACCTTGTGGTGATCTTCGAAGCGGCAATGAGGTGATGAAGGCGGAAACGACAAAGGTCGCACTACATGCAGCCTCCACGAACCGCGCCACCCCCACGGCACACTGGTGTTCCCGGTCAAACACCTTCAGCCCGCGCCCGCCCGGGCCGCGCCGAACCGGCCTGCCCGGCCGCCCCCGTCCGCCGGCCCGGGCCGCGCCGAACCGGCCTGCCTAGCCGCAGCCGGCCCCAGCGCTGCCAGTGCCCTGCCGGCCTACCCGGGCACCCCACTGACCAGCCCGCGCACTGCCAGATGCCCCACCGGCCTCCTCGTGTGCTGCCTACACACCGCAATGCCTACCTGCGCGCTGCTCGCACGCCCCACTGGTCGGCCCGTGCCCTGCGGCCTGGCCCCACGCTGTCCGGCACCCCGCTCACCTGCCCGCACCCCGCGCTGCCTGCACACGCCCCAGATTCCGGCCGAACCGACAGACTCGCGCCATCCACCCGATCCGGCCCGTGGCATCCTTTGTGGCATCGCTGGCCGAACTGGATCGGCCTTCGGGGCCGAGTCTCCCGAGCCGCGCCACTCGCGGCGGTTGCCAAACCGTCCCCCGTCATCATGGTTGATCCGCCTACGCAGCGACCACCGGTCCAAACCTAGTGGGATGACCTGCACAATAGGCTGTGTTAGACCCAGTGGGTATGACTGGGTTGACCCAGACTAGGTCGACCCAGACTGGTGTGGTCTGAGTCGGTCCGACCGGGTCGGACATGACCCGGGCCTACTATCAACCCCTGTACATTCTTTTGGCCATATCTTTGGCACCAGAAATCAGTTTGATGTACCTTCAGCAGCGCTAGAATTATTGGAACGCGAAGGTCCCTTTGAGATTACCCCACTGGAGTTTGGGGTATATTTGAGATACGGTCAGGTTGGATCGTACATGAATCCAACCGGGCCCCTAGGACTAAAATGCTAATAACTCACAGACCGGGCGTCCAATCGACACGTCGTCTGTTGTGTTGATACCCCTATGATGTGGCAGACCTTTGGGATACTTCTTCATGAGACCACATGGTATTTGAAATATTTACTCTTATCTTAAAGAGAAGACCCTCCCGTAATAAAGCATGCTTCGTGGAAACCCTATGGCTGGATGCACTCTAACAATTGTTCCTGGATCCTCTGGGGGTCCGAAAGTTCTAATTGCTTGTCCTGGATCATGTGTGGGTCTGAAAGCACTGACTCTATTCCTGGATCTTGTGTTGGTCCGATTGTTCTAACAGCTGGTCCCGGATCATGTGTGGGTCCGACAGCACTGACTACTATTCCTGGATCCTGTTTGGGTCCGAAAATTCTAACCGCTGGTCCAGGATCCTGTGCGGGTCCAAAAGTACTGACTACTATTCATGGATCCTATATGGGTTTGACAGTTCTAACTACTAGTCTTGGATCCTATGTGGGTCCGACAGCACTGACTACTGTTCCTGGATCCTGGGTGGGTCCGACAGTTCTAAATTCTGGTCTTGGATCCTGTGTGGGTCCGACAGCACTGACTACAGTTCTTGGATCCTTTGTGGGTCTGACAGTTCTAACTGCTAGTCCTGGATTTTGTGTGGGTCCTATAGTACTGACTACGGTTCCTGGATCCTGTGTGAGTCTGATGGTTCTAATAGCTGGTCCTAGATCTTGTGTGGGTCTGATAGCTTCGATTACTGTTCCTGGATCCTAGATGGGTCTGACAGTTCTAACCGCTGGTCCTGGATCCTGTGTGGGTCCGAAAACATAGATGATTCAGTGGATACATCTAAACATCTCAACCACTCTAGAAATATTGTATACATGTGTGAGATGAGTCAACGACATCTATTTTTTCCTCTTGATTGATATGGGTAACTTGATAACTTGGTTATATGTATGGGCATATACCTATGTAATGGTTATCCGTGGATTTTTTTACTTTTTGGTTTATCTTTGTTGGATTTTGTGAGATCTTGAGGGTATAGGGGTTCTTACTGAGTATCATTATACTCACCGCTGGATGGGCTATGCCTTCACATTTTTGTGTTGGTTGTAGATGACAGACAATGCTGACTGAGGATCAGAGTAGAAGGACAGGACGGTACCCGGAGGGGGACCATACGACGAGTCGGTACACAGAGGAGACTGATGGACGTGAAGTGCTGGGGAGGCTATCTGTACCTACCTTTCAGGTATGAATCCCTGGAGGAACCCCAGTATCTGCTTTACCTTTTCTTCAGTTGTACTTGTACTTTCCTGTTGGTCTTGTATTTCCCACCCCTTTTCCTTTTCATCACTCCTTTGTATAGAGTTTTGCTTAGTGTTTTACTTCAAAGTAGAACTCTATTGTGTATGTTTACACTTTACAAAGTCAATTACCTCCCACTTTTAGGGATTTTTTCCATTGGTGCTAGTTGGTAGCCCCTGGCCTATGGAAGGCAGGCTTGGGGTAGTCACGATATGGGCCCCGGGGGACGGATCATGAAAAGTTATTATCAGAGGAGTCTGTTCTATAGAATAACATAGAAATCTGATCATTTTTTTTCTGTGAAGCAGTAGTGTTAAGAATAATGAGTGTATTTTTCAGTCCATGGAGTCCAGTGTGGGTGTGGCAGGCAACGTATCCATACACAAGGACCATGACTTCTGATTTCGGACTCAGTGCACAAAAACACTAATTGTGAGTGTGTTTTCCAGAGTTTTCTTTGTAAACACTTTGAGTCAGCTCACCAAGTATAACTTATTGACCGAGGATCACCTATACCTTATCAGGATCCCACTGTGTAGATATCCATCTAGGGTTCCCAAGAGAGTACACGATTATTTCCCACTGAGTGATGAGGCTTCGGTGTAGGGCCCTTTTACAATGTTGGCTCCAACGGGTGGTGTACCAGCATCACCACCACCTCTAGGGATGTAGATACCACCAGCCGAAGTGTTGTATGATGAACACTGACAAATCTTGATCATATGAGTTCCAATAGTAGAGTCCTCTAAGGTTTTGAGGCAAGACAGATTCCCACACAGCTGAGGGCTGGCTGGAGGCGATTTCTAGAGTTTTTTGCCTAGTTGAGACACCAGTAGAGGAGATGGTGATCATAGCTACTATAATTTTTCAGTCAGTGACCATGAGGATGTTCCACATAGTGATGAGGCCTCGGTATGTGGACCATTACCCAATATAGTACCTCTGGTTAGTGTGTCAGCTATATCACTGCCTGTTGGTCAGTAGTTGCAACCGGCGATGCCGGTAGAGGACACTTGTAGGCTTAGTTCCTTACACATGTTTTAGTATTAGATACCCATCAGGTTCCATGGCGAGCTCGACTCATAGGAAACTGAGGACTGGCTTGAGGAGGTGGATGAGAGTTACCTAGATCTTCTACAGCTTCGCCAGGACGACATGTCAGTAGCTGAGTATTCATCAAGGTATACCGATCTTTCCTGGTACTCGGTGAATATGGTATGATCTGTGCTCCAGGGCTTCAAATTCTGAGTGAGGTGTGTTTAAAAGGAATTTTATCAATCATAATTCCTCTACACATTCCTAATTATGTTAGGATGCTAGAGATAACCTTTGTGGTTGAATGTTCATTGACTGAGCGGATACAGCTAGTGAATGCTAGCAGTAGGAAAGCAAGAAACTGGCGCTAGTCCCAGAGAATTGAGCGTGTAAAAATGTTTCGGGAAGATGAAGTGTTAAGGAAAGATGAATCTGTAGGGTAGTATACATGGAAGAATAGCTATGAGAGGAGCATTAAGTGGTGTGCATTTCGACATGTTATAACCCCCCCCCCCCCCCTTATGTGGAACCCGCCAGGCTCAGGGAGCTAGAGGACAGGGGAAGAGAGTAGCTGCATGCAGTGAAGGAGTGCATCCCAAAGGCTCTGGGAATGATTTGAGTTATAGTCTATGTCTTCTACTAGCAGCCATAACAATAGACATAGGTACCAGTTATTCATTCCTTCCAAGAATCTTGTCCAAGATCTAGAGTTTCCGGTTAAATAGTTAACTTTACCCTCACGCATGGAGATACCATTGGGTGGAGGCTCGATAATCACACTTTCACCGATGGTGTGATTTGACCCTTGAGGAGAGAGTTTCGGTTGTAACCTCTTAGTGGCAGCATCGAGGCCTTACGATGTTAGTTTGGGTTGGGACTTGACATCCACAGTTCACTCTCAGATTGACTGTATTAGGAAAAAAGGTTGTGGTTTATCTACAACGTTGGGATGGGGTTTTCTGCGGGCGACAAAAAGGAAAACCCTGGCAGCACAAGATGGACTCATGCATAAGAGGGTGTAGTCGATCACTCATGAGTTGGCCAGACTTACCATTATGTCGGACTTCTCCAGAGTTGGAGCACCACTATCTGCTTTGGCAAGGAAGGGAAAACCCTTCATGTTGTCGAAGAGATGCCATCAGAGATTTCAGGAGTTGAGGGAGAGGCTGACTACTGCCCCAATATTGAGGATTATAGAGGAAGTCGTAGGGTACGTAGTTTATTGTGATGCATCAGGTACCGGACTCGAATGTGTCCCGATGTAGGAGCAAGTAGTGATCGCATATGGTTCTCGGCAGCTAAGACAACATGAGCAGAACTACGCTACCCATGACCTGGAGTTAGCAGTAGTGGTCTTCAACATAAAGATGTGGCAGAACTATCTTATGGGTGAAAGTTTTACCATATACTCTGATCATAGGAGTATCAGGTATATATTCTCTCAAAAGGACCTGAACCTGAGACAACGACGTTGGCTGGAGTTCCTCCCGAACTATAACTTCAAGATATTCTATACTCCTGGGAAGGGGAACATTGTAGCAGATGCACTCATTTGAAGATCTGGTATACATTTTCATGGTGAGGTGATAGAGTAGTTGGATACTTTACAGATATCCTTTTTGGATAGAGATGGAGCAGCCTTCCTTTAGTCTCAAATAGTCACTCCCCCATTTCTTCAGTGAGTCAGGGAGGCGTAGTGTGGGGATGCTGACTGCGAGACACGATGTGCTTAGATATCCATAGGACAGGCACCTGATGGATTTTCTGAAGTTGGGGACCACTTCATCCTCTTCAGAGGATGTACTATGGTTCCAGTGTCACTTCAGGAGGAAGTGTTGAGGGAGTTTCACAAATCCCCTCTAGCGGTACATCCAGGAGTGGCAAAGATGTACCGGGACCTTCGACGACAACACTGGTGGCTAGGTATGAAGAAGGCAGTAGCGGGGTTTGTCTCTCAATGCCTCTCTTGTCAGTAAGTGAAGGCGGAGCATTAGGTACCAGCAGGCTTGTTTCAGCCTTTAGAGGACCCAAAGTGGAATAGGGATGAGATATCCATGGACATCGTGATAGGTCTTCCATGTATGTCTAGGGCACATGACTCTATTTGGGTGATCATTGACCGACTCACCAAGTCGGCCCACTTACTACTGACTAGAGATTGTACGAGCTACCATGGAGAAGGTGCAGGTTATCCAGGAGTGGATGAAGACTGTACAGAGCAGACAGAAGTTGTATGCTGATAGGAGACGGAGACCATTGGAGTTTAAGTATGGCAACCATGTCTTTCTATGGGTCTCACCGTGATGAGGTCTACAGAGTTATGGCCGAGGAGGAAAGTTATCTCAAAGTTTCATCAGACATTTTCAGGTCCTCAAAAGACTTGGCGAGGTGGCACACCACTTAGCTCTTCCACCTCAATTGCACCGGGTGCACGACATATTCCATGTATCCCAGCTGAGGAGATACGTCCACGACCCTTCCCTCATCATCGACCATGGAGACCTGGAAGTTGAAGATGTGGAAACTTTTATGTATGTTCCGGTAGAGATTTTGGATCGATAGGAGTGGGTCCTTCATGGACGATTGATACATCTGGTGTGCATTCTCTAGCAGCATTGGAACCTCCAAGAGAGCACATGGGGAGCAGGAGGCTCAGATGCGTGGTCAGTACCACCACATGATCCCTTAGTTGTGAGTTGTGGCTTAGGGGGATGTAGAGCCCTGAGGTGGAAACAATGTAAAGACCTAGAATTTCCATGTAATTTTTTTTTAATTTAAATGGGAATTTTACGAGTCTGAGAAATCTGATGGTGCATGATTCCGAGGCTTGGAGTTCTTGGAATGATTCGTCGAAGTTTTTTTTAAGCTTAAGTTTACGCGCATAAGCTGTTTTCCTGAAAAAGTGGAATAACTCTTAAACAGTAACTCGGATCAAAAATTTTAGGGCATCGTTGCGCTTAGGATGGTGGGTTTAACATTGGCGCGACTTAAGATTAGTCGGCATGGGCTCCTGTGAGGAAACCCAAAAATGGCATAATCATAAATAAAATAATTAAATAAATTATTTTATTTTTTAAAATGCTTATAACTCACAAATGGTATGTCAGAAAAAGAATATGAGACCACCACTGAACTCGTGAGTGTATAATTTCTTTAAGAAGATACTAACTTTGGCCAATTCAGGCCACTAGAGAAAGTTAGTTTTTGGCCACAAATAAAATAATTAACTGACAATTATTTTATTGTAAAATTCATAACTTCTAAACAGTAACTCAGATTATAAATCTGAGAGTACCGTTGGGTTCATTGGAGAGTTTTTCAACTAGGAAGAGCCTAACCTCGACCGGGGTGAGTTGAGGGTGACTGATAATTATTTTCCAAACTTTTTTTCGGGTATATTTAGTAAAGGCGTGAGCGGTGTTTTGTAACTTTTGAAAATGTGCTCGGAATTGAAATCTGAGGGCACCGTTGAACTCGCAGCACTGTTATTTTCTTAATAAGACATTCACCTAGATGGAAGCTGGTCGAGAATAAAAGTTAAATTTTGGTTTTTTTTAAAAAAAATTAATAAAATAAAGTGAGTAAACACTTTATTTTATTTTTAGCCGCCATGTAGAGGTTTGGTGGTTAAAACCTCCTCAAGGGAGTTAGAGGTGGGGCCACCACACCAAAACCTCCCATGAGAGGTTATGGTGGTGGGCCCCACACAAACTCAACCTTCCATGTGAGGATAAATGAGGTGGGGACCACAAAGATCTTAACTCCCATATTAATGGGAGGAGAGAAAAACCTATCAAATCCCCTCATTAATGAAGGGGGGAGCCTCTTGGAATCCTCCGATTAATTAAATCCAACACACCACTTAAATTGCGCAAACGTAACTTAATTGTCTTGCTCCTTTTAATTTTATATAACCATGTCATTGGAATTTAGGAAGGTTCATAATAAATTAATCGTCATTAATTTCAATAATTGTTACCTACCTCCCACCCTCTCCTATTTAAAGGAAGCATGGGTGGATGTTATGGGAGGGCTTCACCAAGTGACGAAACCCTGGCCAAATGATGTGACACCCAACACTTGGAGGATTACGCCTTCTCCAATGATGAACGAAGAATGCCGACCTTCTTCGACTTCTTCCTCGGACACCTACTGATATGGAGCATCATCAACTAGCCGACACAACTCGGGTTTAGAAGTGCTTGGTGGACGCGCTGAATGAAGATCCTCTACGTATTCTTCCTCGACTCTGTCAACGAATGACGTCCACCTTTTTGCACCAACGTCAACCAACTGTGAGCATGGTGGGGGTTTATTGCTTGATATTATTATACCCCTTTTTATCTTCCTCATTGGATAAAAAGGGATTGTTGAGGGCTTGTTATTGATCATCTACTTTTCTTGATGAGCCAAATGATACCTCCCTAAACGTGAGGGGTTCGGGCCAACCTAATAGGGCCCGAAACCCTCCGTCGATTTTCTTCCTTGTGGTGATCTTCGATGCGGAAACAAGTCAACAAATGCAGCAACGTCAAAGGTCACGCTAACTGCGGCCCCATCGAACCGCGCCGCCCCCGCGGAAAACCGGTGTTCCCGGCCGAACACCGTCATCCCACGCCGAACCGACCTTCCCGGCCACCCCTGGCAGCCGCCTCGTGCCCCGCTGAACTAGCCTGCACGGCTGCCGGCCCGCGCACAGTCCGCACCCCACCGGCCTCCCCGCGCACCCCGCCAACCTGCCCGCGTGCTGCCCAGCGCCCCGCCGGCCTCCCCACGCGTTGCCTGCGCGCCCTATGGCATGACCGTGGGCTTCCCGTTCACCCCACTGGCCGGCTCGTGGCCTACCGACGCCCTGCAGCCTACCTGCCCCTTGCCCGGTGCCCCTCATGTCTGCCCGTACTCCGCTCGGCCTGCTCGCGCCCCGACATCTAGTCGAACCGGCCGAGTCGCACTGGGCACCCGAGCCTTCCTACGGCGTCCTTCGTGGCGTCATTGGCCGAACTGGCTCGGCCTTTTGGGCCGAGTCACCCGAGAAGCTCCCCACACTGTGCTGGCCAAACCGGCCCCCGGCCTCCAGGCCGAGCCGCCTACGTAGCGACCAATCGGCTAAATCGCCCCCGCAGTCCGCTGGGTCGGCCCCAGCGAACCAGGCCGAACCTAGCGGGCTAACCCACCCAACAGTCCAGGTCAGACCCAGATGGTTTGACTGGGTTGACCCAGACCGGGTTGGCCCATACTGGTGTGGGCTACATCAGTCTGATCGGGTCGGACCGGACCCAGGCCCACTACCGACCCATGTACTTTCTTTTGGCCATATCTTTGGCACCAGATGTCCGTTTGACGTACCGTCAGAGGCACTGGAATTCTTGGAACGCGACGGTACCTTTGAGATTACCCCACTGGAGTTTGGGGTATATTTCAGATATTGTCATGTTGGATTGTACACGAATCCAACCGGGCCCCCGGGACTAAAAGGATAATAACTCACAGACCGGGCATGCGATCAACGAGCCGTTTGCTGCATTGAGACCCCTATGACATGGCTGACTATTGGGATACTTCTTCTTTAGACTATGTGGAAGTTGACGTATCGACTCTCGGCATGAAGGGAATACACTCACAGAATGAAGCATGCTTTGTGGAAATCCTACAGCTGGCTGCACTCTAACGACTGTTCCTGGATCCTGTGTGGTTCCGACAGTTCTAATTGCTTGTCCTGGATCTTGTGTGGGTCTGATAGCACTGACTACTATTCCTGGATCTTGTGTGGGTCCGACAGTTCGAACTGCTGGTCCTGGATCCCGTGTGGGTCCGACAACACTATCTACTATTCATGGATCCTGTGTGGGTCCGACGATTATAACTGTTGGTCCTGGATCCTGTGCAGGTCCGACAGTACTGACTGCTGTTCCTAGATCCTGTGTGGTTCCAATGGTTCTAACTGCTAGTCCTGGATACTGTGTGGGTCTGACAGTAATGAGTACAGTTCCTGGATCCTGTTTGGGTTCGATAATTCTAATTGCTGGTCCTAGATCCTGTGTGGATCTGACATCACTGACTACTGTTCCTGGATCCTATGTGGGTCCGACAGTTCTAACTGGTGGTCCTGGATCCTATGTGGGTCCGAAATCACTGACTATTGTTCCTGGATCCTGTGTGCATCCGACAGTTCTAATAGCTGGTCCTATATCCTGTGTGGGTCTGACAGCTCTTATTACTATTCCTGGATCCTATGTGTGTCCGACTGTTCTAACCGCTGGTCCTGGATCCTGTGTGGGTCAGACAGATTAGATGATTCAGTGGCTACATCTAACATATCTACCACTTAACAAAAGTTGTATACTTGTGTGAGCTGAGTCATTGACATCTGTGTTTTCCTCAGGATTGAGTTGGGTTAATTGATAACTTAGGTATATGTATGGGTATATGACTATGTAAGGGATATCCGTTGATTTTTCTTACTTTTTGGTTTATCCTTCTTGGATTTTGTGAGACCATGAGGGTCTCAGGGTCCCTACTGAGTATTTTTATACTCACCCCTGCACGGGCTATGCCCGCACCTCATTGTGTTGGTTGCAGACTACGGACAACACTGACTGAGGATTATAGTATCAGGACAGGACGGTACCCGGAGGTGAACCTTACGACGAGTCAGAACACAGAGGAGATTGACGAACATGGAGTGCTGAGGAGGCTATATGTACCTACCATTCAGGTAGGAATCCCTGGTATAACCCCAATAGTTGCTTTACCTTTTCATCAATTATACTTGTACTTTCCTGTTGGTCTTTTATTTAAAGCCCCTTTTTCTTTTCAGCACTCCTTTGTATACAGTTTTTCTTAGTGTTTTACTTCTAGCTCTTACTCTGTTGTGTGTGTTTACACTTTACAAAGGCAATTCCTTCTCACTTTTTGGGATTTTTTCCTTTGGTGCTAATCGTTAGCCCCTAGCCTTTAGAAGCCGGGCTTGGGGTAGTCACGACACGATCCCTTGGGGATGGGTCGTGACAAAATAAAAAGCTTATTTTTTTAGCACAGTATTTGGGAGTGTGTATTACTTGTTTTTATAAGGGAGAAGTCACATTAATATTAGTATGTTTATCATAATATCTTATTCTTTTTTAATAACCATTGATTGTTTGGTTATCCTATATGTTATATCCATATTTTGAATCTAGAAATTTAATACAGTTATATCGAATAAGCATCTAGGGTAAATATATCTTTAAAAGTTTGGATGACTATCTATCTAGTCACTACACTAGTGTATGATGGGTGGGCCAAACAATAAAAACATTTCCAAAAACTCCTAATATATATTCATTTTTAAATCTTAATATATATATAGTTATATATTATATATCAAGGAATGGAATTAATAAATTTTACATAACTTGGCATAATGAATCATATATTGAACAGAGAGTGATTTTGGTCGAATTGAATGATATGGTGATAATTTCCAAGAGTTAGACATTTTGAAGTTTAATTTTTCATTTAATTGCCTTATAATAATTATCATATGCCCTTCATCACTAAATATTTTTTATTTTTAGGATTAGTATTGGTTGAAACCTGAATGAACCAATAAAATAGTAGACTTTGTAAACAATTAAGAAATTGTACCCCTTATAAATATAATAGGATAAGAGATACAATGATAAATGTCATGATTATGCCAAACTCTCTATCATGAATTATGATTATAAAAGTTAGCTTTTCTTAGTTTCCAAAGTCACCAAAGAGGATTATGATGGATTTTCATAGATGTTCACATGATGGGAGAAATGATGGTATTAGTATTAGATTTCATTCATGTAACAAATTTGTATTAATCACCTAGGGTAATGTACTAATAGAATTTTTATATGTTTTATCTATGGTAAAGTATGGAATAAGATAAGTAATATTTTAGGAAATGGGATGTTCTCAGGGAATGTTGTAAAAATAAATATTTTTTGTTAGGAGGGACTAATAATAGTCCAATTTTATAAATGTGTTAAACTTGGGAATTACCCAAATCATTTCAATATTACAAGGGCTAACAAGGATGATAGGAATCAAAAATATCTTAGAAAGAGGGAACAGAGTAAGGAATATGCAACCACAATAACTAAAATAAGTTCTAAAATAATTTGGAGTGAAAACACCAATCATCCATTGAGTAACTACATTTTTTTTTGTATATAGTTCAACCCAATCATTTGTTCATAGTATTTTGGTTAAAAAATTAAATAATCACCTAGATGATTATATATTTAGTTTTTATAATTTAAAAATCCAATGGTACAATTATAGTATGCAAATTTTATTTTTATAGTTATATATACTGCCAAATGTTTACTATCATCCCCTTAAATTAATTTGGTGATATTTTGGAAATGGATTTACAATATCCACATAAACATGATAGTAATGAAATAGAGAGGTCATATTTTATATCCTAAAGAAAATTATTGTCACTTATAACATCGAGGATGCTGATGACTAAAAAACCCCAATATGTTTTGATAAATTCCTCTCTAAATAAATTTTTATTATTTGGTATATTTCTTTACAGGAAATAGTTAGTTTAAATGAACCATGATATACTAATAAAATATTATTATTCAATGTTTATGTTGTTTCCCAGTTATTGGATTTTAGTGTATGAATAGGAATAAATAAATTATATAAAATTATTTCTTACAGTTTTAGAAAATTAATTCATTGGTTATGAATAATTTAAAAATCTATTAACATAATTTTAAAGTGAAAATTATTTTTCAATAGAACTGTTCTTATGCGCACAATGTGTTTTTATGTTAATAAATTAAATTCATTAATATTGATGATTTATTTTAATTAAATTAATATATAATAAATTCAATAATATTTTTTAACATTCAGGTAATAATTTTAAAATGGAAACAAATGAAGGTAAACTTGGGTTTAAGCCTAATGTTTCATTTTTCATATAAATGGTTTTATAGTGTTTTCCTTGATAATTTTAAAAACAACTTATTCCATTGATAGAAAATGAATTTTTAAAAATGTATTTTATATTTTAAATTTTAATTTATATATTATTTAATGATCCCACATTCATTTTTTCCATAATTAATAGTGAGAATAGTAGGAAATTGTTACCATAGTAAAGGCTAAAATGGTTTCATCGTCGGTGGTTGTGTTAAACTAATCGATAATGGTATCATTTCTATATAAAGATGTAAAATTATTATTTTTTGAATATATTAAGACCATTAATTTTCTTACCTTATAATCAATGTCCATTGGTAATAATATTTCCTTACAAAGACATTAATATATTTATTTCTTTTTAAAAATACCTTGTTTTTACTCTCCCTTATTAAAGGACACCACGTATCCACCCCTCTGAATACTTCAACATCCCCTTTGATAATAAAATCCATACCAAAATAATTTCTTAAAATTACACCCCATATCATAGAGGTCATGATTTTATAATAATAATAATATCCTTTCAATGCTTAAGGTGGAAACCAAATAAGGTCATTCAATGAAGAGGTAAAATTCTTAAACGAGCTCATTAAATTTAATTTCTTCATCCACCTTATCTAAACATGTTATATGTTTTTTAAAATGATTAATATAGTATCATTAATTAGAATTATTTTATTAGTATAATGTAACATCCAGTTTTGACCCACTTTCCATCGAAAGAAAAATAAATGTATCACTTATGCATACATGTGTACTAGCACATCCACATAGGGATATGATTGATTTTTCATCACCATCATCCATGATTATTTATTATGAAGGGAAAAAATATATTTTATAGATTAATTTATTATAATTATTAATTATATTATCATATCTACCTTTTTACCATTTAATCCATTGGGAAATTATAATGTTAATCGTACATACATGTGGGATACCACCTCCATGAAGCGTTGTGATTTTTTTTATTTAAGAATTGCATGGATGGTAATAAGAAATGATTTAGTGAATAAATATGATATTTATGATATAATATATAATATATGAAGCTGAATTATTATTTACCATTATTTTATTCCATCCATTGAAAAGTAGAAACATTAATCGTGTATAGGTATATACTACAGTCTCCATGAAGTATTGTGATTCATTTTTCATCACAAATTTATTATAATAATTACAAAAATTAAAATAATGAATAAATATGAAAAATATTTTATAATTAATATTCCATACATGATGAAACATTGACCAAGTTTCTGGAGCCAGGTCCATTGAATAGAAACATTCATAAAAAATATACCATTATACAACAAAATATTCATTTCCATAAAATATTATTGATAAAAGGATAATATAAAATTATAAAGGGATATAAAATTTTAATTTATGCATGAAAATTATTATATAATATATTTATAAGAAATACTTATTTATTATACATTATTTTGGAACATTAATAAATCAAGATGATATTTAAGGTAAGGAATTTTTGTTTCAATCTTATTTATTTCCAGGATTTTCTATTAAAAATTTCTAGTGAGAAAATTTATATAGTTCATATCCCATAAAACTCATATATTTATTATCATATGGTTATTCCATGAAATATATGTATTAGAATCATTTTTCAATCTCAAAAACATAAAATAACAAAGAAAATGTTTATAAATAAAAGTAAATGTTATTTCCTTCTTCTCTGATGGATGTTTCTTCCAATACATGAAATGTTTTTAAAATTAATTTTATATATAATTTCCATTTATTTATAATTATTTTAAGGAATATATTAAATTATTTTTTTTAAAATAAATCATCTTGTACTTTTTCAAAAGTGTAAATTCAATATTTTATTTTACCATATATAGTATGAATGATTGTTTCCACTATAATGATAATTAATTGCATCGAATAATTTTGTAGTTGTTTCTATGGTTATTTTCAAAATAAAAAAATCTTTTCAATATTCTTGGATCATTTGACTAAAATTTTAACAAATGAAAAGGATATTTTATATGTTTTAAAAAATGGTTTTAATTAAATTTTAAGGATGTTTTCATATATGTCAACATTATTGAAAAAAGTTTATGCTTCAATGTGTATATAATATCGTTCTTTAATTAATTTTATTTCTTTGAATGGATTATTAGAGTTATTATTTAAGTATTACTCTTTGAAAAAATTTCATTCCTCTTGGTTAATTAATATATGAAAAAAATCATTCTGAGTCCTGTTTATTTCCCATTGGTTATTATATAATTAAATGATGAATTATTTATAAAACAAATTTCTTTCAAATATATCATTATATAATGATATGATTAATGTTTTATAAAACTTTGGAGAATATATTTATGGTTTTCATTAAAATATAGGTGGGACAAAAAATATTTATCCAATGCATTGGGAAAAGATTGATATGTCATGTGATAATAAGACTATAATGAGGAGTGAAACAAGTTTAATAAATGACTCTAAAAAATAATATAGTATTAGGAGTAAAATTATGTTGATGTAATGATGGAATGAGATGTTTACCCAATCAACTATTTATCTCTTGGTTATCATCCTTTACCAACGAAATGATTATTTATTCTTATGTGTGCATTTTTTAAAATTATGTCTTTTGATTTTGATATGATATAAAGTTTTATTATAGATAATTGGTGATTTTCACACATATTCAAATTTTCATTTTCTATAACAATGAAATATTTTAAAATTTATGATTAATGACCTTCCACTAATTTTATATGATTTGCATAAGTTGTTATCATTTTCTTATCCACATTTATTTATATTTTTTTCATTTATGGTAATTTAATGATATATCCAATGTTTACCCTTAATAATAATATAATTTTTCCTTTTCTTATGTTTCCTTTATCTAGGATATAATAATGGTTTTATATAGTGTATGTAAGACATGTGTACAATTTGATAACATCATTGTGAGAGATGGTAAATATTTTTTCTGAAACCTGAGAAATATTTGTCCAATATTGAAATACACTAACCTTTAATATAATCATGATTATATGTATTTGAGATATATTATATATTTATATAAAATGTTATTATATTCATGAATCTTTTGATTGTATTTCCTTTGTTAATAACTAAGAATGGTTTAGGTTTGTTTGGATATTTTTATTAGTTATCTATTTTGAATACCCATTGGATAAATATTTGTATTGGATAACATCATGATGTTTTAGTAAAATATAGATTGTGTAGGTTTTATAGAAAATAAATCATTATCTAAAAACTCTCAAATGGATGTGGCTATAGAAAAGATAAGAATATGTTTAAAAATACTAAAAGGTGTTGATTGGGTATTAACTCAATTTTCTCTGATCCACAATGTGTGGTGCTAAGGAGTCACACAAGTCCAGAAAATCATAGGGGATAATATTTGGTTAATTAACATTTTTTATGAACCATTATAAAGTATTTTAATCAATTATGACTATCAATGGTTGAGGTTGAACATTTTGTTTTATACATTTAAAATAAGGTATAATTATTTAGATGCCCATTAAAGTATTTTTCATAATTATATATTAAATAAATATAATTAGTGTTTATAACACTATACTTTTTAGGCATTGTCTATGGATGAACCTATGATGAGTCATTATAACATTGAATGTGACTAGAAATGGGATGAACAACCTCATGGGATACCAAATAAAATTCGATCTAGGATAAAACATAATTTAGTTCTGATCATATAAGTATCTCATGATATTAATTTTAAAATGAATAATGTTTAACATATATATTTCTAAAATGAAGAACAAATCACTATTGAGTATTTTAAGTAGAAATATCTACCTAACTTAAATGGTTCTTCAGATCCACAAGTTTCTGAAAAATGGATTAGTGATATAGGAAATATATTGTATATTCTCTAATGGTTGGACTATTATATGGTTTTTTTCATTTATTTTTTGGTAGGTGAATTCGATTAGTGGTGGAGCCTTATAAATAGCATGAGGAAAGAGGTGGACATTGTCTCAATGATATGGGATGATTCAAAGAAGTCATTTTTTATAAAATTATTTTCCAAATAATATTTTCAAGAAAATGGAAAAGCAGTGAGATGAATTAAATTAGAAATATATTAAATCAATTTTTACCTATTAGGTAAATTTTTCTAGACATTTGAGTAATTATTTTGGTTTTATAATTGACCATAAATAAAAAATTTATAAAATTCGTTAGAGTATAGATAGTAAGTGACTGAAAGGAACTGGTTGTAAGAGACATTAATAACTATGATGATATCATTTAATTTGTTATCAAGTAGAAAAGGTAAGTCAGATAATCTTGTTGTTCTCAGTGTTATGGGGACAAAAATTGAAAGTATAGTTTTGTGGAAATTATAATTATACAACCCATGGATAAAAGAAAATTAATCTTTCATAATGTCAGAAGTGTGGGATACGTCATGGAAGAAATTTATTCATTGGTTTTGGTAAATGTTTTAGGTGTGGATAATAAATATATTGAAAAAATAATGTCATAGTGATGTTAATATTCTAGTCAATGAAAGAAATGGGGAAAATATCAACCAAATACCATACCCAAACTCCAATTATATAATTGTGAGGAGAAATGCTATTTTGGTAAATCATAAATGAATCCATGGATTAATGATGATGACCATCATTCACAACCACTTAAGCATTGAGAATTGGTAAATATAATAAGATCACAATTATTAAAGTGGTTCCCCATAAAAAAATTGTTGAAAGATACACCTACCGTAAAATATAAAACCATAAATGTTTTATTTAACACTGGATATACACACTCATTTATATGTGACTAATTTTCTACGGTTATCATGTCACCACATAAATATGTAGATGTTGAGTTAACATTAAAAACTCTTAATCAAATGATGATTTCATATTATGTTTATAACTCATCTATAATAGATGTTTTTTTAATATGATTCATGAAAAAAAATTACTTTTCTCCCTAGATGAATTTGATGTGATTTTATACATGGGTTGGATCTACCTATAAATATCCAACATTAATTATTGAGTAAGGGAATAATTATTTCATATTATGAATCAACTAATGATATTAGTCATTGTAAGGATAAATATGTACTTCTAATATAAGTTCAATATAATATATAACACCCATACAATTTCTATTAACTTAATATTAGGATTCATATATTTTATAAAATGAAATTACAATATTTATGTGAATAATGATATGCTCTAAACATATTGTAATTTATATATATCCATTCTAAACTAACCATGAAACTGGAATGATTGAATAGTAATAACCAAATAACAAAAAAATAATGTGGTTTTAAATTTATCATATTTATTTATTAATCTTTAATTAATATGTACTCAGTTTTTAGTAAATTAATTTTATAATTCAATAATATGTTTTCTTCCAAAATTGGATTTATTTCACTTTTTTTTTAAAACTTATAACTAATTTATAACATTTTCAAAAAAAATTAATCTTGGAAGTAAATATAGTTTTATAAAACCTTAATTAAATATTATTTTAGTTTTAATTTGATGGATTTTCCTAAAATATTTTTTTTAAAATATGAGTGAAACAATACTAATGTTTTGAAAAACGAGCATTTATTTTAATAAAATTAAGTAATTTAAATGTCCAATTTTGTTTTGAATTTTTCTTAATTTTAAAAATGTATCATTTATTTAAAAATAAAATAATTAATTACATAGAAATAAATATTATACATTATTTTGGAATAAGACCATTTTTTTATTAAGTATACATTTTTTCCAAAAATTTATTTTCACCCAATGTGATTTTATCTTAATAAATTAAATTAATCTCTATTGATTTATTTTCAATAAAATGTATACATTATTTAATCAACAAAATATTTTAATTAGTTCTCTTATGGAAATTTATTCTAGTAATACGGGTTCCATATTTGTTAACCCATACAATTAATATAATTTAATAGGGTTAACATATTTTTAGGTGAAAATGAAATGTAAAAATAATAAAATTTTGATATGAGGGTTAAGGTTAAAATGAGTTTACCATGGTTTAAAATTATGAGATAAGGTTTGAAATACCACATAAACATGAAAATTTCTTATTTTCTATTTATATTCGAATGAAATCTTATAATATCTTCAAATTATTAGAAAAAATTTACACTTCCTCATGAAACTGACCATATATTATTGAAAACATTTATATTATTCAATGTGCGTCCATCCCCTGGATTATAAAAGGAAACATCATATCTATAATTATTCACCAAATTTTAGAATTTAGATTATCCAAGACCAGATCCAATATTTTCATTGATTCCTTCTCTTCATCTTTGTGTCTATGGTCTTCCCCTATGGCCATCATAATAAGGATTAAAGTGTTAGAGTGAGGGGGAACTCAAAGAAAAGGTACTCATCTAAACTGAGCTCTATCATTTTTATTTAATCATTCATATCCTATAAAACTATTTTATCTATAATAACATGAAAAATATTTTATAACCAATACAATGAGATATTATTTTTATTTTGGTAAAAAAATTTCCACCTATTATTTATTAAATTGTAAATAAATGTATCGCTCATACCAACATGTGGACTACACCTCCATGTAGTGATATTATTTATTTTCCATCACTATGATTCATGTATGGTAATTATGATGGATTTAATAATAATATATGATATTTATTATATAATTATGCTTTTGGAATTATATGATGTTATTTACATTGTTAATATCTTACCTAACATCTTGCATTCCCATCTGTTGGAAATAATAACATCTCTCGTGTGTACGTGTGGACTACCACCTCCTCCATAATATGTGATTATTTTTTCATTTAATAATTACATAAATTATAATAAAGATATAATATAATCCCTAAACCCACTCTCTCAAACCTGATTCTAATGACGCAATCATTATGTTTTTGGATTTTATACCATAGACAGTGACTAAATTATTCCATCCAAAACATATAATAACAAAATAAAATTTGAGAAGTTTCAATCCCTTGGACCTTTTTGGTTTATTGTTTTATATAATTATGATTAAATATTTCATAATCAATACCCATGAATTCAATGGATTATTTTCACACTATACCCAGCTTTCATATTCTATATTAGGTGTTCAACATCTCCTTCAACTTCATAACTTTATAAACACTTCTTGAAAAATTAATTTAACATCATTCCTCAGGATCCTAGTTCAAGTAAAAAATAAGAGAGGTGAGAAAAAATTCATAGTAAGGGCAAATATATTAATTTTCAATTTAATTTCATTAGTTATAATAAGAAGATATTATGTGTATTATGACATAATTGATGTAAATGATTATACTGTAAGAATATGCATACCCATCGATACCTACATCACAAAACAAGAAAACATGATATAGGGCATTAACAAAGGAAAGAGTCATTTGAATCAACACTCATGAGCCATGTGATATAAATATGGATTAAATTAAAAATTTATAACACATAAAAATCCGGATAAATATTTTTTGGTATCTTGAAATTTCATACAGAAAACCAATTTTAAAGATGTTTCAAAGATAACTAGATCCTAGATAAATTCGTAAGAAAACACTCATCGGTAACTACTTGATTTTTATCAATTATGATATGGAAAATTACACAATGCATTGGATAATCATCTGGGAACACCGTCCATGACCCAACCCAAAGGGTCGTGAGCCACAACTACCCTAATAACACCCCTATAGGCAAGGGGCTTCCAACAAGAAAATAAGGAATATCTAACAGGGGAGTAATTTTTTTAATTTACCTGTATGCACACACCTGACCATATTAATATAGAAGTGAAGAAGTATAAAAAAATGATACAATATCTAAATAACAACCATGAATATAAAATCCTCTAGGGTGTAAATGATTATGATAATGAAATTTGTAAGTGAATGGGTAAAAATACACTCTCAACTATAATGATGTCCCAAACTGAAAAATCTAAAAAAGTCAAACTATTGAGAGAGCCTAGTTCTTTATCTTCATGATCTGACCACCATACATATTCCAATTCACGCAGTATACCTAAGAACCTCTATTTTCATCACCGACCTATCCGTCATTTGTATGAGACATGGAATATGTGGGAAAATACAATGTAGGGGTGGTGTATATATATACCCAGTAAGATGCCCGAAAAGTAAATGTGTTAGAATTAAGAGACACGATAAGAATATATATACAGTAGAAATATTAACCCAAATCTAGATAATACAGATCCAGTAACATGGATACATATATATATGATCAATCCAAAGAAACACAAAAGATAGAAAGGTAGATCTCCATATCGCATCCCATCTGAAAAAAGAGAGTTCCATCAGTTCCATGAGTCCATCAATTATTCCAAACATATCACATGTCTATCCAAATATATATATTTTATTCAAGACACACCATTCCACTATGTTGTGTAGTCAAGGTGAAGTAATCTTTAGGTAGTGGACTCATACCCTGTTATACTATGAGGGTTCCAATCAGTAGAGAGTTATAGGACCCATTCCCTATCATGGGAAGATAGTTCCACTCATGTAGTCAGTAGAGGACCCATGCTCAGCCCAACTGTAGGGTGACACTCTAATACTCAAGGACCCATTCCCTTATACTGTATAAGAGTACCAATTAGATAGTATATAGAGGACCCATAACATTCCCAATAATATGGGGATACTCTCATTGTTGAGGAGCCATACCGATTATCCACAAGAGGGTGCCACTCAGTGGATAGGTAGAGGACCATGTCATATCTAATTAGGAGGGTTACACTCTAATAGTAAATAGATGAGTCTTGCCCAGTCCCGACTGGAGTGTTTTATTCTAGTAATTAATCAAGGAACCATTCCTTTCCTTGTATTAGGGTGACACTCAAATCACCATAAGGATATTTCCAATTCACTACCATTGTTGAGAATCATGTAAATTTGATCCATGCTTGGAAAATTTTGTATCATATCTCAAAATCCACTACAAAGGTAACCATCTAATTCTATGTGGAAAAACACTCAGGGTAGGAAAATCTCATACCACAATAAAACATTAATCAAATGAGATATGAGATGTTGAATTTTCCTCAAATGGTTATAAGGGGTACATAGTTTTTTAAGGGACCCACGCATAATGTGGTCCCGCTAAATCACCCAGATGTGTCCCTGCTGGAAAATAACACACATCCCATGTATCCCTATATGGCATGTAGGGGGTATAAAAGGCTTGTCTATGCCACTCAAGATCCTACCCATTCTCACAGGATGTTTCCATGTAGGTCTTCTCATCTCTATGTACTTCATCATAGAGGTTGCACTAGACCTTGTCATCTCACACGAGGTCCTTCCTATGTTCACATCCGCACATATTTGTTAACTGGTTAGTGATACACTTCATGTGGCCTAGCCACATCATGTGTAATATTTAACTTTAGGTGAAACCCTATCCATCACATCCAACGACCTACACGTTTTGTGTTCTCATTACTACAAATCATGTAGTCAGAATTTTTTAAGGAACTCAGATAACATCCATGCATCTAGATCTTCAAACTCCACCTTTTAATATGTCATTTTACCATCCAAAAATGGTGGAATCTCCCACCATCCATCATTTTCGGTCGTCTGGTGGTTGGAAATTGGACCCATGATTCAACCATAGGGGATCTTCATACACCACGCACACCTAGCACTCCACGTATGCCATATGTTCTCTATTTTGAATTATAGTAAAACAATCCATCACCTTAAACCTGCACATCATCCAAAACCATCCAATTATCATTATTCCATTTATTTCAAATTTTTCTCCCATGAATCAGAGGGTCTTCCCAGTCTCAATCTCACCTGAAAACATCGAGAAATGAACCCACATCCCAATTGAGGAGAATTTAAGAATGAATCGGGGAAAATAACTTGAACTAAGTTTTAACAATTCTTGTCTATGGATTTATAGAAAAAAACAAATAGGGATATTTGGGATGAGAAAGATATGAATAATGAACTAAATCTTTAAATGGGAACATGAACAGTTTATAAATTATTACATATCAAGAAGAAATACGATCCCACTAAATAAATTTAATCAATAAGGGCATAAACTATGAATTTATGAATCCTAACTAGTTTTGGATTAATTTTCATTGAAGAAGACTCTCACCGATGAAGAGTATTAATTTTTTAATTTGACGCGTCTCAATCTTCCTCAATCCAGAGCCACATCGTTGTATAACATAGTTTTCCAATGGAGGAGAGAAATAATGTCTCTCAAATGTCTCATTTTTTATTCGAAAAAACTAGGAGAATTTATATAATGGTATGTTTAAATGAAAATAAAAATTAGGTTAATTAATTTATTATTAAAATTAATTACTTAATTAACCTACATAATTCATCGCTAATGGTTATTTTTATCTGAACGTCCCGTGCATGCCTATTTTAGGTCACACTTAGGGTAAGCATATCATCCAATAATCAAACAAAATAACTATGATTTTTTATCCAATATTAGTTTAAAGATTCATCCCACATTATTTATGAAATAGTGTGTGAATAATATAATTTTTTATCATATTTAAATAAAATTCATTCCGGATTCCTCGGGCCTTGGAATAACATGACATCTCAGCACCTAACTCTAATAATATATATACAAATATTAAAATATATAATATAAAAAATGTTCTCTATATTATACTCTACTTCAACATTTTCATACCCCAAAGAGAAAAAACTATGAAAAAATCTTAGGGTACTGAGCACACATCTAGCTCTCTCACTCCCATAACCTCTCCTACATTATCCCTTGTTATCACAAAACCTAAACCAAGGGGATGGTCCATCCACGCAATGTCTTCTCCAACTGATCCTCAATTGACATCTGGTGATTTAAAAAGTGTCTCCATACTTGATTTCTATCTCACATCAGTCAATAACATGTGTGGGGTCATCCAGATCTCTCCTCTGTTATGAAGCATTTAAGACATTGTGTACACACTCTAACTGCATAGATAGTGAGAGTTAGTAAGAAACCTTGTCACCCCTATTAATATCTTGAATAGATTAATGATCCTCGTGGATAACTTGCCACCTTGAATGACAATACATAATCATATTCATGGAAAGAGATTAAAGAAATAATGGCCTCCCTTATCATACTCCAAGGTCCTATAACGTGGTTCTTCATAAGATTTATGAATTCTATGGGTTTTCATGATCCACTCATAGATGACCAGGACCTTAACCATTATCTCATGAACCATCTCTTGACCCACAAGAGATTCCTTGATAATATATATCTAGTACAAGGGTGACCTGTAGGTTCTACCATACAGGGACACACATGGTTCTAGGCTGATAGTATAGTGTTGTATGTTATTGTAAACTAACTCTATCAGTGGAATGTTGTTCTCCTAGCTTTTTCCATTGTCTAACACCCAATCCCTCAATATATAATCCAACATCTGGATAGTGTGCTAATTCTTCCCATATTTCAAGTGGAGTAAGTTCTTACTCATCCACATCTGGATCCCAAACTCTTCCTACATGCCTTTCCACAATCGTCATGTGAACCATACATCAAGGATGGAGACAATAGTGATGGGAACACCATAAAGGTGAAAAATCCCCTATATATACAACTTCCCCAAAATCTCCGTCAAACACTACTCTCTAATATAAAGGAAGTTCACAGACATTTTGGGTCGATCAACTATATCGCATATGGTTTTGTGGACCTTTTCTTTCACCGTAATCCCTATCATATATTCCATGGATATGCAATCCAATTTACACTCTAGGATCTCAAGAGGCTACAAAACAACCTACCAAAAAATTGTGCTCAACCTTCACATGCTAGAAGGTGAGGTACCATGAAATTAACTCATCCATTCTCTCCCTCATTTCATCACATGAAAAATTACACAAAAGGTATCTTTCTATTGTAACCACCCTGGGATATAGATGCATATGAGATGTGTGTAACTCCCTCACAACCTCCTCCCACATCATGACTAGGACAACCATCTATCATCAGAGAAGGATGACATGATTACATCTATAAAATCAATCAGGTTAATCTTCTATGGATTTATAGTCACACAAAACAACTCATTAATTGTCTCCCAACTAGGACTCCCTCAAATACCTAAGAAGTGGAGGATTCAACACTATCAGCAGAAGAAAATGTGCACCCACCTTCTCAAACAAGGTTAGCTACAAGGAAGCCAACTTCTCATAATCTTTATATACCAAATGATCCTAGGAATCCATACTAAGGGAAAATACTAAAAAATTTACATTCCCTATAAAATGTAAAATCTCGAATTCATAGTCTTGTAGTAACTCCAACCCGCACATCTATCATAGGTTCACATCTTGCTACATGAAGACGTACGTATGTCTCTAGTGGTCTGAGTAAGCCACAATGCTCTCTCCTGTAAGATAGTGTCTCCACATAATCAATGAAAAAACTATAAATTCTAGTCATTGGTCATGATTCATGTATTTATTATTGTGGGTTCATAACTACCTAGACCCATATGTGATATATAAGGGTATCTACGTCAACACGCAGCCATGACGAGGTCCTATGGCATCAAAATACACTTCGTAATCCATGCCCTCCTTTGGTAGTCTCAAAATAGGATCACTCATAAACCTCATCCTTATCACTTCAAAGGTTCTTTGGCACTTCTCAGTGTAATAAAAATGCTTCCCATTCAATGTATGGGTGGTCAAAATAGATAAAATCCTAGAGAATTTTATTGAAAACCTCATATAGTACCACACCTAGTGATGAAAAATCCACATCTCTAACATGTCATTGGTGTGTCCCAAGAAATAACTACATTTATCTTCACTGGGTCTATGGCTAAAACATACTCAGAAATGACCTTCCTTATAAAGTGATACTCATGAATCCAGAACTAGTACATTGAGAGAATAAATTATATCTTGTGATCTTGAAGAAAATCTTAAACTATCCTCAAGTGCTCTACATGATCCTCCATTGATGTAGATTATATAAGTATGCCATTGATGAATAATACAAAAAATATTCTATGAAAAAAATGAAAAATAGGGTTTCTCATATCAATAAACATGGATAGGGAATTCATCACACCAAAGGGAATCTGAAAGAACTCATACTATCTATTGTGACATCAAAATTCCATATTTGGAATATCAGCCTCTTGAACTCTAAAATTGTTGTAGCCAGACCAGAGATAGATCTTTGACATCCATCTAACACCTCGCAACTGATAAAATAGGTCAGCAATTCTTAGAAAGGTGTAATTATTCTTTATCAGGGCCTAGTTCTAGAAAATATTATCCATGCAAATCCTCAAGCTCCCATCCTCATTATTCAGAAAAAACACTTGATATTTTCATGGGGACACACTGGGCCTAATTAAACCCTTATCTTGAAGGTCCTCAAACTATAAATCAATATCACAGATCTTGGTAGGTATCATATGATATACCAAAGAATATATCATAGATGTTATAAGATGCAAGATGATACAAATATTCATATCCCACCACAGAGGTTGTCCTAAAACATCCTAGAGTAATATTTCTATAAAATACTTTATGACTAAAGGAATCCAAATTCTTAAAGAACCTACTTCACCAGGAGCTACACTCACCAATTATTGGATGATGGTATACAACCTCTTACTCATAACACCCACATTCCCTTCAATGAGATCACTCTCACCCATAAATATGAATATCTTCCCATCAATACGAAGGAGTCTCGATCATATTCAGTAATAGTCAATCTATTCATGGAGTGTGGATAACCAATCCATAGCCAACATGAAAAAATAGGGTTCTAACATGATGAACAAAACGTACTACATGAACCTATATCCTTCAAATGATAGCTCAAATTGCCAACAGATAAAATATATAGAAGAAGTATTCCACATAGGAATCTCAAGACAAATCTGTTGGGCTAAGCCCTCAATTGTGGTCTCCAGAACTCATGCCAAAATTATAAATATCATGAAAAGGGCCACACCTGTGTTTACTAATAATGAGGCCAGAATATAATAAAAATATATTATAAATCTAAAAATCTCCATTTTTTGTTGGGTCGTATGCCTCCATAGCATGAAACTAGTTATGGCCTTGACCGCTATCCCCTTGATCCTAACAAGTTCTTCCTAGTGGTGGTGATGGTGTATGGATTTCATTGAATTAGCCACAACCCATAAATAATCCTCTTGAAGATCCACCTTCTCCTCTTCTAACTCTGCCTCCTTGGGAGCCACCCAGCCCTCACCTGGGGGATCCCTGATTAGGGTTCTTCTTCTACCGTAATGGTCTATACATTATCTTCTTGTGCACCTCAGAAATTTTGGTTGGGAAGTTAGGCTCTTTGTGACCTATCCCATAAAATTCATATAATATGTCATAACTAGGATTCCCTGACCATCTATGTTTCCCCTTACCACGTGGCTGAGAATTATATAGGGATGATCTCCCACATCGAGATAATATAGACTTGCATATACAAGTTTATATAGATGACCCAGCCCTATGATGATCAGTGCTAACTCTGACATCCTGGAATCCCACTGTGAAGAAACTCTCTGTCACATGTTCTCATTCCAACAACCTTTAATAGGTGAGAATTCACAAGGGTACCACACTGGCACAAATATCTCTACAGAGTCCCTACTCAACATTAGTTCTAGGATATTTCTATTCCAGATCATGTCAGGAAAGTACCTCATATTATTTATGTAACTCTCTGTATAAAAAACCAATTTCATACATCCCTATTGTAACTCTATATTCTTCTAAATATGAACCATTTTTCATGGAGAGGTATTACTCCTGACAAAAAAGCTACTAGATAATGGGCCATGATTGTGTTGACTCATTTTGTATCTGGGTAACAAGACTACACTAGTACCCAACTGCTCCATGAAAAACACCAGCTACCAGTCCAAACACATGATCTTTAGATGTCCATATATGTTTGAAAAAATTGACCACAGACTTTATCCAATCATCTGATTCCTAAGGATCAAGCTTCCCATGGAACTGTTGTGTCCTATGGTGCTAGAACTCACATAGTGTGATAAGAATATGTGCATCCTCATCCTTCCATATTGGAATAAAATAATTTTCAAAAGGTGGGTGTTCTTCTACTTACCCACATGGTGGAAGAATCCTATTTTATGGAGATTGAAATAAGGCGACATCACTCATCATATATTCCTCATTATCTGGAACTAGTAACCTAGTCGGCTACCGTCGTGAGTCATCCAAAATATTTAATCAATATATACAACTGTTAGATGAGAAAATATATTCAATGGAGAGATGACTTGATATTATTAGTCAAATAGACAATATTATAAGATTCCTGTGCCATTCCATTCCTAGAAACAAAGACTCAGTAAACCGATTCATCAAGCGGATGGTCATTTTCTTGGTTAATGGATACGTCGATTGTCACACTGATAATAGGCTCTCTAGCATGATAGCCACACTCAAGACACATTGACACTATTCCCCTAAAACACAACAAAATCCTCATAAGGGTAATTCTTTCAAAACCTTTTCATGGATTAAACCCGGTTTGATACTAATAAGCTATGACACGACCCAATAGGTCTTGATCCACAACTACCCTAAGCCTGCCTCCAAAGGCGAGGGGCTAGTGAAAACACCTAAAGGAATTTCTAACATGGGATTCATTTCTCTTATGTACCTGTATACACGAAAATGACCATCTAAATTCATAAGTGTAAAGGAATAAAAAAATATCCAATATCTAATTAACAACTATTCATATGATCAACTTATAGGGTGTACAAGAGTGAGATAGTGAAAATTGAATGTAAAGTTGGAAAAATAAACACCCAACTAAAAAGATGCCCCTACCAGAAAAAACTATAATGTAAAACTATTGAGTGAGCCCCACTTAGGATCTCTAATATCTAACCACCATATGTGTTCTAAGGAATAAGGTGTCCATATCCTTCTATATAGTCACCACCAACTTGTTCGTCATCTGTATAAGATATGACATTTGCGAGAAAACCCCATACAGGGGTGAGTATATATTTACCTAGCTGGACACCCTAAAATATGAATGGGGAGACACAAGAGACACAATAGGAATAGATATATTGTATAGAGGTAAACCTATAGTAAGGGATTAAAAATCAAAAAACATGGATATAAAATTATATATGTTCAAACAAAATAAACCCAGATGAGAGGGAATATGGACTCTACCTCTCATCCCATCCGAGGAAATAGTGTTCCATATATTCTTATAGTATATAAAGTATTCCCATCATATTTTGTGTTTTTACAATGATACATCCATGTCAAGATACAACTCTCCATTGTACCTCTTTTTTGATTGAAAAAACCTCTAGGTACATGACCCATATGATGGTATTATAGGAGGGTGACACTTGGTAGATAGCTAGAGGACTTATTCTCTATCCTAGCAGGAGGGTACCACTCATGTAGTTAGTAGAGGACTAGACCAACTGGAGGGTTACACTATAAAAGTCAAGGAACCATACCTTGATACCACATGAGAGTTCTATTCATATATTTGATAGGGGACTCATTATATATATAACAAGATAGTTCCACTCTCATAATTGAGGACCCATGCCTTATCTCTGTATGAGTATATCACTCGGTGGAGAAGTAGAGAACAAATTTCCTATCCCAGTATGAGGTTTACACACTAATAGTCAGTATAAGACACATTCCCAGTCCAGACTAGAGGGTTACACTCTAGTAATCAATCGATAAACCATGCCTTTACTATCACGGTGGTGCCACTTTGATCTCCCTATATATCCTTACTGATCTTTTCTATCATCAAGCATCGCCAAAATAAGCGTCAAGACTAAAAAGACCCTCATTGTATCTAAAAATAAACTACGAATGACACCATCAATTTATAAGTTTAAACACTCAGGATATGCAAATCTGGGGGAATGATATGAGTTCAAACAAAGAAGATAAGAGAGGATGATGTTTCCTTAAAAGGGTTGAGTGGGTACACAATGTGTGAGGGGATCCACATGGCATTTGAGGGGACCCACATGGTGTATTTTCTAACTATTTAACATGGAAATTTCAACTATATAACATAAATTTCTACCCATGTATCTCTACATGACGTTTTGGGGTTTACACGGTATGTCATAGCCACTCGGGGTCCTACTCATGCTCCCTGTCCGTGTCTGGGTTGGTTTACCCGTGTATGTGTACTTTTAGTACACAACATGAACCTAACAATTTATTCCTAAATGATATCCATCTTTTGGGTCTTCTAAATGGATTTTATACCTAGGGAATGATACACACCACGTGGAATAGCCACATTAAATTAAATGTCTAACTTTATGTTAAATCCTAGACATTATAGCCAAGGACCTACACACCATGTCTTCTTCAGAATACAAGGTGTGTAGTTAGAATTTTTTCATAATATCATATCCATTCCCATGTGTCTAGATTTGTAAAATCCTCCATTGAATCAATCATTTACCCATATGAAAATGGTTCAATATTCCTCTGATTAATATTTCTAGTCATCTGGTGGCTGAATATCAGGTTACAGATTCAAACAAAGTAGTTCACTGTACACCCCACATGACACACATGGCTCTAATTCTCCTCATTTTCCATTTTTTACTTTGAAAAACAAATCTATCACCCATAGCCTAAAAATCATCCCAAATTATCCATTGATTTTGAATCCATTTGTTGCATGTGATTCCTCTTTGAATATGGGGGTATGATCAGACTTGATCCAGTCTAGAAACATTGATCCATGTCTACTAATCTTAATGATTAATAACACAAAGAATTTTTTTGGAAAAAAACAAAAAAAAATTAACAATCATTAGTCATGAATTCTTGGACAATAAACATGAACAAGGATATCTAGGGTGATAAATAGATATATAATCAATTAAATCTGTACATTAGAGAATGAGAAGGTTAAAAATTAGCATAGATCAAGATTCATTATGATCTTTCTCAATCAATTTAATCAATATGGGAATAAACCATGAATTAAATATGCTTACCTTGATTATGACCTATCATCATCGAATAATTTACTCACCAACAAAGACGAGGAATCTTTGCACTTGTTGTGCCTCGATATATCTCTATCTAGGGTCTCTTCATTATTTTATTTGATTCTATAATGGAGTAGAGTAAGAATGAAACTCAATTATACTGGGGATTATGTCTTTAACCTAAGATAATATCAAAAAAATTATTTAAGGGAAAACCAAAATTAGGTAATTAATATATTACGTAAATTAATTATTCAATTAACCCACTGAATTCACCACCAACAACATCTTTAATCCAAAAATCCTACACCAACCTATTTTAGGTATCACCTACGGTAAACATAACAATCTAGAATCATACGTGGACTTATATTTGGAATATGATATTACATTTAAAATATCTCCCATTATCTTTAAGAAATAGTGCACATGTAATATAAAATATATTTAATATTTTTATGATATTAATTCTAGACATACTGGTACATGGATTTAGACTCTATATCATCCCATGGCTAAGAATATATATATACTATAAGGTCTTACATGTCAAAACCATGGTTTCAATTGAACCCATTGTATATGAAATATCGAGCCAACCTGGTGGTATATAAGTGCCTCCATCATAAAATATAAATCTATATCACCCATTATTATAGGGGTATACCCATCATATAATATATATTTGGATCACTCATGATTTTAATTTACTTCAATTTACTAGAATAAAAAAATTTAGAATACATCACTTTTAGAGAAAACTATAATCATTTTTCTTTCATTTCATAATTCACTCGTCGAAAAGAAACGTGTTCCATGTCAATTTTATAATCTATCTAGAGAAATAACAAGTATGGTATCAACCTCACATATCCCTAAATTATTTTAATTTAGATCAAGGTCTGTTGATGTTGATTAATAGAGATAACTATAAAATATCATTAAAGAAATTCCTAATGAAAATTCCTTCTTTTATACATTTAATACCACTATTAAAAATTAAAAATTAAAAAAATACTATCAATGTTTTTTGAAAAAAAACATGGAAACATTGTGTAAAATAATTTATATAAAAATTCTAAAATCCATTCATGTTTTAAAGGTTAAAATGATCATTCTTTTCAAACATTTTTCAAAGGGATTCAAAAGTTACTAATTTGGAAAACATTAATAAATTCCCTTTTTAAAACCTATTGAAATAAGTTCCAAGATCATGTAAAATATAATTTGGAAGTATTTAATATTTTCAAAAGATTATTTTTGATAAAAATTTAGAACACATGGATATTCAATTGAAATATTCTTGAAATAATATAATATATGATATTAGTATAACTTACAAACATATTTCATGATATTTATTTTATATATAAGGGAGAAAGTAGAAATTTAAAATATGAAGCACATTTATAAATATTGAATAATAAAAATATTAGGTTCAAGTTAATATTATCATAGCATTTACACTAATGGAACATTGATGATACAAAATCCTAAATGATTGGAGATTGTAACGTGAAGACACTTCCATATTGGTAAATCTTCAATTGTATGCCCCATAAATGAGTAACTTCAAATGAAACATTATGTAACCTAAATATAAGGGGTTTAATGATATATCATATCAATGGGGTAGTATATACACCTAATATATGAATATAGGTGTATAATACAACTTCTATGCCAATGAAAACAATTTGGGAATAGCAACCCTACTGAAAGAATTCAAATTGAAACCTAGAATTACAATGTATATAGATTATTAAAAGAAATTCAGTTATAAAAATAGAATATAATTTAATTATAATTTATTATTCACATAATATTATATAATTCAAGACAACATATAAGTAATATAACCAATTAAAAGAAATTGAGTTATAAAAATATTTACCACATGGTAAAATTAATGTTAAATAACCTTAGAAGAAAGAATTCAAATTGAAACATAGAATTACAATGTATATAGATTATTAAATATATTAGATGCATAAAAGGCATAAAATTCATAATATAAATTGAATTGGGTTCATAACATTAAAATATTACTCAATGAAGAATGATTGAGTCAAATTAAATAACTGATTTATTAATATCTGGATCCAAACATCATAAAAGATAGAACATAATTTGGAATTTTAAACCCCCAAAAATAATTAAACTAATAATAAAATACATTAATTGGTAGTATGCACACCACATAATATAAATAAGTGGTTAATATGGTATATGTCCTAGAGAAGTAAAAGTGAGATGAGAAACCCTTACCTCGAGTGCAGACTTTCTGTGTATGTATTCTAACTCCTAGATAATAATATTATATATTTTATTTTATTTAATAAAAAACTTTACATTATTAAATAATAATAATTAAATAATTTATTGTTTTTATTTTAATTAAATATTTAAATACATAATCAGTTATGTCAATATTGTGTTTTTTAGGATGTTCGGATAATTGTTTCAAAACTACTTCAGTGTGTTGACAAAGGTCAATGAGGTCATTGTTCCATTTACTACAGAATTATAATCTTGAAATAATTACCATTTTTATACATTAATTATAATTTAAAAACCATTCATGATTTATAGTTATGTAAAATGAACTATTCTGTAATCTTGGTGATGGTATGTTGTACTTATGCAAGAGTAATGTCTCCATTTTTCAATGATCATTATAGAAACAATGGATTTAATATTTTGTCATTTAAAAATGATCATCATATCATAAAAAATATTTTTCCTTTTAATATTTTTACATATATTTCATCCATGAAATTTAGTGAGAATAAATATTTTTATAACTTCATGGAGGCGGTATTCCACACAAACACACAAACAACATTATCATTTTTATGTGTTTGAAATAAAATGATATATTATATTTTAATAATGGTAAATATTTCATTAATATAATTATTATTTCATATATAAAACATATAATCATTAACATTATCCTTATTACCTTCTATGTAATGAGTTAGTGAGAAATTAGTCACATCACTTTGTGAGGTGGTAGTCTATCATACACACGAGTGATGTTATAATATCACCCAAGTAAATAAATATAATAAGATACATTTGATATAATAACTGCATAAGTTTAAATTTGTTAAAAATATAATATTTATATAATTTAAAACCATCATTATACGTAGTCATGAGAGGTGATTTCAGAAAAAGAATGACATCAGTTCGTGAGGATATTGTCTACCGTACACATGAATGATTATTTCATATCCCATTTAATGGAAGAGGATATGGATTTATGTTATGCAATTTACATAATAAATTCTCTTTATATGGAATATTCGGGTTATTTTTTAAAATAATAATTTAAAAATTTTTGAAGGTGGAATAAGAAATAAAATAAAGATTCTCAGTTAATCACAATACCTCTTTTTCAAACAACCTCATTATGTAAGACCAAAAGGATTATTAGGATGGATTTATGATCAAAAGAATGCATCTAGGATGTGGGAAGGTAGGATTAAGAAATATTTTTTTGATCCTAGTGATTACAATATGATTTTATGGTTTAATCTGTATTGGAGAGTGGGTGGCCTTTTATGTGTGGTGAGGAGGAAACTAGTAGTTTTTGAAAAGAATAAGGTGTAATGAAATTTTTTACATGAAAAAAGACTCCATAATTGACAATGAATTAGAAATAGAAATTATAATGTCAAAATATCTCAATAAAATAAATTTTCCATTTATTTTTTAAGTAATTTCACCCATTACAGTATTTCTTACACTCCTGTAAATTTGGTTTTACATTAACGACAATAATATTTTTATATATTTTTCACTATTAATTACAGTAAAAAATTAAAGTGAAACTATTTGATAATATAAATTATACTAATTCATAATATTCAATCGATTTTACTAAATTCAATTCAAAGTAGTGTGAAATTTTTATTTAATATTATACATGCACATGTGATGAAAAAGTAGTTTTTCAATAATTTAAATTTTCAATAAAATCATTATTTTATATTAAATCCATGACTAATAATAATCATTAATTTCTTAAATTAAATTTTATTATCCAATATTTAAAACAAATATTTACATAAATTAATAACCTTATATCTTAAATAACCTCAATATTATTGAATGTTCTAACCTAAATGGTTATCTCATACCTTTTATATTTCATGTCAAAAAATGTGGTGATATTATTTTGAAATAACATTAATCACTTATTCACCAAATCATATTTAAATCCCATATTTATCCCCATGATCAAACATATTTTCTTAAAGTAAACATAATCATTATCTTTTAAACCATTGATGTAAAATAAAATTGATGTCATACTAATTAAGACATTACATAGGCTAGTGGTATGAATGAAACTCGTGTCTCCCATCAGTTTGTGGTTCAAGCCATGTGACATTAAAAAATGTGATGGGTTGTTCCATGGACTTCAGGTTGTCCTTTTTTTTAAAAATTATATCATTATAATGATGCCAAAAATATTATTATAATCCTTAATATAATTATAATCATCAAATATCATAAAAATCATGTTGGTTATTATTACCTTTAAACACATGAAAAAAAGAATAATTAATAGAAAAATTACACATAATGTTGAATATAGGGGTATGATATACCCCAACATAATAAAACTTCTAAAAAATAATTAATCACCTTGATATTCTATTACTTAAAACCTTAAAATGTGTGTTTAAAACATTGAAGTTATGATTAACCTTAAACTTGTAAACCCAAGATAGAATCCATGTTTTTAAAGATAACCTCACATGGTAACATCAAATTATAAAAAGTTATTTATATCATTTTTTGATACTAACTATAATATCCCCAAGCCCACTCTCTTATATTTGGGGCTAAAAACAAGAAATTTACATTTCTGGTTTTGATAAGGAAGAATGTGACCCAATTTTTTCAACCAAGACATATATTAACTAATTAAATATTGTAACACATAAATACCATCAAATTTTTTTTTAGTGTTTTAGATAATTATGGAAAACTCTTATTTATTCAACACACATGAATTCAAGGGGGTATTTTTTCATCCATGCCACCATTTCAATTTACATATTAAGCATTCAATATATCTCACAATATTCATTACACTAAAGAACATTCTTGAAAAAATCATTTAACATAAATTCTTCATAACCTAGGGAAAAAGAAACACAATAAGGGTGGTCGTAATTTCTCAGTAGGGCTAATTATAAGCATTATCAATTTAATTTCATTAACATACATAAGAAGATCATAATGGTGTAATGAAATAATCAATGTATATGAGTATAACCTAAGAATATGCATACAAATCAATAACTAGACCGCCAAACATGAAAACATCAAATGAGGTATTAATAAAGGAAAGATTCATTATAATCAACCACCTTAATACCTATAATATCAATATTAATCAATGGAATCATTTATAACCAAGACCAAGAATAATGAATATGTTTTGGTATCCTATAACATTATCTTCATAAAAAGTTTTAATCTCGTATCATATATAATTATATATCAGCTAAATCAGTAGGAAAATACCTTAATTTAGTCCCTCCATTTATTATATTAGTATAAGGAATATTACCTAACTCATTAGAGAACTATCTTGTTGCATCCAACATATAAGCTATATCGGGTTCACCCAGCGTTATCTGGGTACACCCATAATATAAACTATATCAGGATCACCCAAAACTATTTGATTTTCCCCATAATATTTTATATATTGGACGCACCGATGATTATCAATAATATCCATGTATAGTTTATGAATAATTTTTTAGAATATTTCACTTTTCAACATAAAAATAATCACTGTTCTTTCATTTCTTGATTCACCCTTGTAATGGAAACATGGTCCATGTTAATTTCATAATATATATAGATAAATAATATGAATTTTATAAATACCAACTACCCCCAATGAGTTTTAATTAACATCCAGGTCTTTTGATGTTTATGTATACAAATACTATTAAAATATCATTAAAAACATTCCTGAGGAAAATACAGTTTTTTTCTTTGAAACCAACTTCAAAAAAATACTAATTCAAAATATGTTTTGAAAATTAATCATGTATAAAAACAAACATGGAACCATATTATAGAAATAATGATGAAAATAATTTACATTATTGTGGTAAAATTCATTCATGTTGTAAATATTATAATAAATATTCTTTTCAAACATTTATTAAATGGATTCAAAAGTGACCTAGTTGGAAAACATGAATCAATATCATTTTAAAAATTTATGAAAAAATTTCAAATATCATGTAACATATATTAAATATATGTATTATATTTAGCAATGAATATTTTAAAAAAAATAGTAAACATGGATATGTAATAGAATGATTGGCGATCTAAAAAGAAGGAACACAATGAGTATCACATACAAAAAAACATTATTTTTATTTATTTAATAAATAAGAGAGGAAATAAACATTAAACATGGGAACCACATTCATTACAAATGTATAATATATATATTTGGTTAAAAAATTATTATTTCCTCTAATAGATCCTTGAATATAAAAAGTCTCCAATTAAAGAAGATTGTAACATAAATCCATTGAAACATTGGTAACTCTTCAATCATATGACCTAGAAAAGAATAACATATAGTGAAATAATATTTAACATGAACATATGGATATTTATGATATAAAAAATTAAATTTCTGGTAGATACACCTAATAAATGAATATTGGGTTATAACATAACATTTATCCCAAAGAACATTATTTGAGACGAGTAACCCTTATAATGATTAGAACATTAAAGTGAGAATTAATCATTGAATTGAGTATGATTATGAAATAAAAATCAACATATAAATGTTTAAATGAAATTTAATATAATACAAATTAATTACACAGATATTATTTGAATAAAAACGATAGTGAAGAAATATTATAACCCAATAAAAAGAAATTGGGTTACAAAATATTTTACTACTTGGTAACATTCATGGAAAATTCTCTTCGCTAAAATAATTCAATATGAAAATTAAAACAACGTGATGTATGAAGGATTCAGGGTTGTAAATTTAAAAGTTCCATTATATACACCATATAAATTTAATTAAGGGAATAACATTAAAATATGTTACAATGATGGTGTATTGAGGAAAATTCCATTACTGCCATGGTAATATAAACGGTCAAACCCTCATGAAAGGGAGAACTTGAAATGTATTAATAAATCAAAATAATTTTCATTAAAATATTAATAAAATAAATTCAATGGATTTATTTAAACCATAAAAAAAATAGTTTGTTAATATGGAATATGACTCAGAGAAGTTAACGGTAGACGAGAACCCATTACCTCGAATATAGACTTTCCATTTATGTCTTTTATATCCTATATAATAATATTATATCAATTATTTAAATTATTAGCATAATTTTAATGTTTTAATAAATTATATGTATGTAATTTATTTTATTTATTTTAATGGAATATTTAAATACATAATATATTAATACCACTTCAAGTGTTTTGAGGATATTCGGTTAATTGTTGCCAAACTAATTCAGTGTGTTAAACAATATTAAATAGATCATTACTACATCATCTCTAGAATTATAATAATGAAATAATTATCATTTTTATACATAAATTATACTTTTAAACAAAATAATGATATATTTTTATGAAAAATGATCTATGTTATGATCAAGGAGAAATTAGTGTGTATGTATGAATGAGTACAGTATCCATTTTTCAATGATCATTATAAAAAGAAGGTAAATAATATTTTATCTTTCAAAAATTATTATAATATCATAACTAACATATTAATTCATTATATATACTTTTAATTGTCATTCATTTGATTTAGTGATGAAAAAATACTTACATCACTTTGTAGAGGTGGTAGTCCACACGTACGCACAAATAACATTATTATTTTTAGGAGTAAGAATGAAATAGATATATTCACATTTTAGAATTATATATATTTCATTAATTTTAAAATTATTTCATTTATATCACAAATATTAATTAAATATATCCTTATTACCTTCCATTTAAAGTGTTAGTGAAAAAAAATTCACATCGCTTGGTGAGGTGGTAGTCTGTTGTACACACAGATGATGATACCGTGTCTCTCATAAAAAGGAAAATTATAAGGTATATGTGATATCATCAATTAATAAGTATAATTATGCTAAAAATATCATATATATATATATATATAATTTTAGTTCATCACTAGAAAATTTCATTTAAGGCAATTTTGGAAACCACATAACATCGGTTCACAAGGCTTTAGTCCACCATATAATGGAATGATGATTTTGTATCCCATTTAATGGAAGAGAAGATGGATTCAGGTTATTAAATTAAAATAATAACATTTTAGAATATTTTAGATACTTTTTTTATTACATAATCATTATAAATGAATATTTGAATGAGTGGAATGAGAAATCAAATAAAGACGATCAGTTGAGGATAGTGCCTCTTCTTTAAACAACCTCATTTGGTAAGCACCAAAAGCATTCATTGAATGAATTTATGATAAAAATAAGTCTTATAATAATAAAGGAGGGAATTAAGGAAGTTATTTGGGTATTTAATGTCTGATACAAAGGTATTTTAGGATAATAAGAGGAGAATAGAAGGATTTCAATTTGTAAGTGAGGTGACTGGAACACTTATAATTACTGAAAATAATATAGTGTAACCACATTTCTTCATATTTAAAAATCCTCCAAAATGGGCCATTATCTAGAATTAGATATTTTAAGGGCTAAATCTGGATATAAAATATATTTTATAGATTTATAGGTTATTTAAAACCCTTATATTCTTAGTTTAACAGTCTGTAAATCAATTTTCACCATTACCATAATAATTAATTTTAATAGTTTTCACTTTTTGTTAAGGAAAATAATTATTTTTACATTATTAGATAAAATAAATTTTTATTATTATAAATATGAAATCAATTTTACAAAAAATAAATTCACATAAGTGTATTGTTTTAATTTGAAATTAAACTCACATACCCAATGAAAAAAGAGGGTTTTGATGAGGTCCATTTTAGATGAAAAAGAAGCTTTTAGGGTAAATCTATGAAAAATTCATTATATGAATTTTCATTAATTTAAATAGATTTATAATTTATAAATTTATTTCAAATAATTCTAAATTATGGGGTTTTTACTTATTTTAAATGGATAATCGTTACATACATTAAAACAATTTTTAGAAAAATCGAATTTCAAACTGAAAAATAATGTTATATTAGAATCTTATATGATTTTGTTTAAAAATTAATTAATTTTATTAAATATAATTATTTCTAAAATAAATAAATTTAAATCATATTCAAATATTATTTTCACTTTTATGTTATATAATTTATTGAAAAGAGAAGGCATTTTTACAAAAAAAATGGTATTTTTCAATTTTCACTAAAAAATACTTATTTACTAAAAAATATAAATATTTAAAACAATGATAAATATTATATGATAATTCAAAAAGTTAATTTCATTTTTTAAAATTAATTTTATAAAATATATTTTAATTAATTGTATTTTTTTAATCGAAAATGTAAAAGAAATACTCTTTAAAGAAAACATTGTATTTGAAATTACATTACAAAAAAATAATTGATTATTTATTAATATTTATCAATAACATTATATTGTGGAGTAAACATAAATATAAATATAAATATATATTTCAATATTTAATATTATTCATTCAATCTAATTTAATTTCATGTTTATAGTGGTCATATATTTTGTTGGTTGTTTAAACTCGGTGTTGTGTGTCATATACGTTACAAAAAAAATGTTCTTATTTTCCAATTATGTGGTGTAACAAATAAATGTAATGAATTTATATAAAACATTTATTATATAATGTTTTTATCGTTTTTATTTATTATTTTCCTATCATTTAATCATTCAATCAAAATATGGAAAACATCACTAATGTTTAGGTATAGACTACCATCACCACAAACTGATGTCATTCATTTTTCACCACCACCAAAAATGAATGGTCATAAAAGTATATATAATGAATAAATATAATTATTATTAAATTATTAAAAATATTAATATTATGGAAACATGATCAATGTTACACTTCCATAACTTTGAACCGAAACACACGTGAAAAAACAGTTCTCAACAAGAAATGATGATTTTAATAAAGAATTATTCATAAATGGTTTTTGAAATGTTATAAGGTGGCCATAGATGATATTATATGTTTGTAAATAGTAATATAATATAATTAAAATAAATTTAAATTTATATTAAAAATTTTAGAGCACATATGAATAAATTAACATGTAGGTAAGGCTTGTGTGTCTCTGGTCTTGCCCAAATTTATAGAAGTTCTAAGGGTTAAGCGGTCTCTTGAAGTAAAGCTTGGGTTGTTGAATCCTCAAAGACCTAAGAAGAACTTATGGACACACAATCTAATGAAATTTATTTTTTCCTATAAGGTGTCCAATTACATTTTGTTTTAAGATTATTTAAATGAACACAATAATACATAATTGAATTCAAAATAAGATAATGAGTTGATCCTAGGTTATCACTTGGGGGTGGATTGGATGAATTCCATTTTAATGATTTCAATTTCTTATATTAGAGATGGGTTCATATGAAGATCAAAAAACTTCATCACTTAATGGTTTAATACCAAAACACCATAATACTAATCACCTATAAACATATAAGATCATATTTATTAGAACCCCATATTAATGGTTCGTATTAGCACTTGAAGTGCGTGGCCTTAAAATTCAACATGGATGAAGAAGTATTAAAGTTGTCAAATAAAAATATCAATTAATAGAAGTGATTAGAAATTAATGGAGTGATAAACAACATCAAATGCCTCACCTTTATACTCCCTTGGATCAACCCATAAAATTTATATCCCTATATTTCTGATATTATATCAATGGAAGTGATAAGTAGACTCATGAGGATAGAATTGAATAAGTATAATCAATAAAATAATGAACACTCCATCATTTGTGTGATAATTTTCACAAGGGTTAGTGTGAATAAATTCACACCTTGAGGAAATAGTATCAATGTGATATGAATAATAACAAAATAAAAGAATAATAAGAACTTTTATTAAAAAACTAAGGTGAATTATTACAACTTACATGTGAAAACACAAATAAGGAAATCTAAAATGGCATCATAACATTAAACGTGAAAATAAAAAAAGCATCCTCAAATACTTCACCACCACTACCTTAAATTGAAATTTTTAAAGATTAGGGTATAAATAAAAATAGTAAAAATCATACCACTTGAGTATGGTAGGCCTAGGGTGGTGGAAAGTAAGGGAGGGTGGACTTCTTCACCCTTGACCCGAAGTGGAAGCTGACTTTGATCCACCGAAAAGAGGCATCCAAATGACCTTCTATATGGCCGAATCTGAGTTGTACATAGAATAATAAAATGTATCCCAGGATGTCTTAAAAACTTTAATAAAATTTCATCCAAAATATAATTTTATTTTAATATATATGATCGAAATAGTGGGATATTTTTATTGGCCGTAGAAGTTGGCCTATAATTTTATCTTCAAATTGGGCCACCTATTACTCCATTAAAACATCCGAATTAGAAATTGTAACTATTTTTTGAAATGTTCTCCTTTATTTCCTATATCATCATTTCAATTTTCAGATTTATTGGGATTGTATATTGGCCTCTATAGTTGTTTTATTAGGATGTTATCCAGTTCACTTCATCCAGAATATTCTTTGTTCAAGGCCTTCTTTGGTGGTATTAAAATGTGAATCTTCTAGTAATAAAAAAGTATAAATTGTTCCCAATGCAATTAGAAACCATAAAATTACATATTAAAACAAAATCAATATCTGTGGGTATTTTATATTGTGTTCAAAAATGTATCATGTAATAGTGTATTTTAAAAAAAACTTACAATCATAATGTGAACTGATGTTCAAAGTGTAAAATTCACTAAAATTGTGTTTATGAATAATGAAGAACATGAGTATTATATATATTAACAATGAATATTATACTCATTCAGTGGCTAATAACACCCCCAACATAATTTTTTCTATTCTTGAGAAAAATATAAGAAATTGGAATTCCCTTTTCCAAAATAATTTTAATACAAAATGATCACAAAAAACCCTTATATCTAACAATTCTAAAACCCACAAAAATATTTTAATTCAAGATTGTTTCATAAGAATTTCTCAATCCCAAGAACGTGTCTCTATTCAAATTCCTCACCATATTCCATCCAATATAAATTAAGCATGTTGATGTGTTGTGTATCATAATAGATGTGTGGGCTCATATTTATTCAAGGAAAAAATGATAGAAGCAATACGTGGAATCACATTTCAATATTATGATCAGTATTCCAAAAAATTATATATATATATATATATATATTTCAATGTTTCAATGGTAATTGAAATTACACTGAATAAAGTCAACCCATGTAACAAGAATTTATCAATGACTCCAATGATCAAAGAGCATAGGGAACCAAGTGAAGCCCCCATACTCAGGAATTATCTTAAGTTAACTCAGTAAAAAAATTAAAATTACCACAAATAGATTTAAAATTACTATCTTCGGGCTAGAAAACTATTGAGTCATGATCCCCATGTGCCGAAAGCCACGTATTAGGTCATTTCATTACATTATGTAAAAATTTAATTTTTAATTTTTTAATTTTATTTTTATTGAATACTTATATTAAAACTAAAATTATCACTAAACCTATGGTATCTATTTGGGGGACCCCATGAACATAATATAATACCCCCTATCCAAAGGACAAGCGTTGGGATTTTTTTATTTGGATGAATATATAAATAATGAAATATCACATTAGAGAGACACACTTTCAAAAATCTATGCTCATGAAAATATACATGGATTAAAATAAGAATTAGGGCATGATAAATTGTCGGATATTTAGATTAAAATTTCTCAATGTGTATTATCATGTCCAAATTTAAAGGAATATTTCTTTCCATTTACACACAATTTTTATTTCGAAAGGAATTTATTTTCATTTCACCTGCCAAAAAAAATAACATTGTCCCCAGTGTTTAATGGAAATAAAACATAGAATGGGGTATATGAGAGAAGTTAAAAGACTATATTGAAAATGATAAGCATGGAATGAATTCACCTAGTGTATTAATTTAACATCTGTTTTTCTATAATTTAATCCTTTGATATCCATGTCTCTCATGGAGTTCTATAGTTAAACAAGTAAAAATAAAAAAAAAACAAAACAAACCAATATATATATATATATATTTATTTATTTATTTACATATATAAAAAATGTAAAATCAAAGTATATATTCAAATGTTATAGAATAAGGGAGAACTATATGTCATAGGTCAGTGGAAAGTGGATGCCCCTATCTCTATTCGGTCCTGGGTTCGAGTCCCCACAGCTTCGCCGGATGTGACGAGGTTTTCCCCATGACCTACGACGTTTCGTTTTATTTTTATTTTTAAATTATTATTTTTTTATTCTAATCTATAAACACATAGAAATAAAATAAAATAAACCAATGATACATTATCTTCATTTTAAATTTTTTGGTAAGGCATTACTCAAGGATCACACCACATGACACAGATGAATATTGTGATCCCTTTCATAACGATCCATACTCATAATAGAAGAATATGTCAACAGTATAAGGTAATATCATATTAAATGTTGATTGAATAAGTATTTTTTTTAAATATCAAAATGATTCATTAATCCTATTTGAAAAATAGAGATGATTCACAATGATTGGAAACATAAAAACCACGGGTAGCATCATATGCTATACTTTTGTTTAACATCACTAGCTCGACATAGACCCTCAATTGTTTTATGTATTTTCATCATCTATGGTTGGTTGACTCAAGCTTTTATAAAATTTGTGTCTTTAAAATGGTTTAGTAAATTTTTTTCCTCTATGACCATTAACATTAACCATTTGACCATTGGTGGGATCTTGGATTTTTGCAACCCTGTGGGGGTGCACCTTATTCATCATATTTGGGCCTTACCATATATATCTAAAATTTCCCGGGTGTAAATGATGTTTTGAACTATACAAAAGAATATATTTTCCCAGTACAGTGTGTTTGGTTTTAAGATTTCGTGATTGGAAGGCTTGTACTTTAGCTTTGTTGATCCTTGAATTTTCATAAGCCTCCATTCTAAGTTCTTAATGTACATTGAGATCTAATTTACTTTTTTTTTAATTTAATGATAGGTCATAATTCATTTTCCAAATGTCCGAAAATCACTTATGTTCAATCTCAATAAGATCATAGAATTCTTTACCATAAACCAACCTATATGGGGACATTCCTAAAATGGTTTTAAATGTGGTTTGAAGGCCCATGGAGCATCTAAGAGTTTTCTCGACCAATATTTCCTATATGGATTTACAATTTTCTCAAGAATTTGTTTGATTTTTTGATTGTAAAACTCATCTTGACCATAGTTCTATGGTTGGTAAGTAGTGGATACTTTTTGAGAAAGTCTATACTTGTCCATGAGTGATGAGAATGGACAACTGGAAAAAAGAGTTCCGTAATAAATAATGATAGCCCTAGGAATTAAAAATATAGAGATGATGTTTTCCTTTAGAAATATAATCATAGTTTGATGATCATTGGATTTTTTTAGTAAGGTCCTTAACTCATTTTGAGACATAATTGGCAGCTAAAATATTGTACAGATATTCCTTAGAGTTTGGGAATGGATCCATGAAATTGATTCCCCGACAGTCAAAGATTTCAATCACTAAGATGGGAGTGAGTTTCATTTGATTCCTTTTTGTGATGAACCATACTTTTTGACACATAGGATATCATTAAAAAATTTGTAGGCTTCCCTTGAGAGGGTGGGAAAGAAGATACCACACATAAGAACATTAAAACAAATTGTTAGTGGAAAAGTGACCACCACAGGCCTCACTATGACATAATTTATGAATGGACTCTTGTTCAAATTCTGTGACACACATTCTAATGAATTGGTCAATACAAAACTTATAGAGTTATGTATCATCAAACACATAGTGTATAACATCATAAAGGAATTTTATTCTAGCTCGAGTCCCAAATAATTTTGTAATGACTCATGTAACGAAGAAGTTGGCTATGTCTGCATACCAAGGGCAGTCACTCACAGGTTATAGGTGTTCATTAGGGAAGGAATTAGACACATAAAGGTGAGATAATTTTTCATTAAATTCTTTCCTAGAGGGATGATCAGCTACAACATTATTGTACTCCTCCTATTTTAATCATGTTTTAATTATTATAAATCCTATACATTCTATAAATCCTATTAATCCTATTAAATCTATCTAAAATCAAGTGTACAGATGATTAGTTTCTTTATGCTTTACATAAACATGTCCATGATCATATGTGATATCTTTAATGATTTTAAATAATTTTTAGTTTGTGTTATAATGGATTTCTCTGCTAATTGATTAAGTTTAATCCATTCTATGAATATGACTGTTTAAGTCTGTATAGATATATTTGTCTAAGTATAAGAAACCGCGAGTCTGCCACTAGTTATGTTTTTCTGGAAAAGGACCAGACACTGTGACTACACACTATGACCTAAACAATGTGACCCAGACACTGTGACCCAGACAACATGACCCAGACACCATGACCAGACACCATGACCTAGACACTGTGACCAGACATCGTGAATCAAATATCGTGACCAGACACAGTGATCTTAACACCACATCTGTACTACCAGTTCTTGATCTCTATACAACTGTGACATCATAGTTGTCTCACTGTACAAAGACAAATAAGGAGACACCATTTCATGGAGACACCATTTTAAAGATACATCATTTCAAGGATACACAATTTCAAGGAGACACTATTTCAAGGAGACACCGGTTCCAGAAACACTATGACACCGTTTCTTAATATGTTTTGTCATTTTTTTAATTAAATATCTAGCAGTTATATGTGAAGATTTTAAATACAATAACATAATTAATGTTTTTTTGTAGACATGTCACCAGATAGTACGAGGAGCAGAATACTTGTATATTATCAGCTCCAACACATGCATTCCAAGAATAAAAAAGAACAGTGTTTCCAGAAACAAAACAAGTGGATAGAGAAACAATTGTGCGTGATAATGAAGAAGCATGATAATTATTTAGAAGAGAGATGAAACATGAAACTCAATACATATAAATAACACACAAAAAATTCACTATAATTCCATTTATCAGAGTCAATAATATCATTTCAATACAAACTCCACGAAGAACACGAGCCAGATCTGAACCAGAGAACCAGAATTGTGATACTCTATTTTTCTCAAGAAAACCTGATTTATGCATCTGCTATATCCAAGATGTCCAGAGCTGCACAGACTAACACTCAGAGCACTTCTATCCTTATCTCTTCATTATTGATCTATTATTTATTATTTTTTAGCTTTCGAGAATTGTGTTTGTCTATGTAAAAACATTCACTTTCTCCTATATTAAACTAAAGGATACAAGATATCATTTCTCAAACATCTTTTTACACTTCTTTATTCCCATGGATAAATGGGGAAGAGTTCCCTAGGCGACCTGACAGTTCATACCCCTCAAGAACTATGGAAGATGTCATGTGACCAGGATAGTCCTGTGTAATATTGTTAACCCTGATCCAGGGTGTGGATAAGGTTTATTTATATAAACTACTTGGTGGCTGGTGATCACCAAGTGGAGTGGATTATGTCTTATCTTGAGACTAAACCACTTGTTTTATATCCACTGTGTTGTTTGATTTATTTTTCTATGTTTTACTGTATAATTCATATATCACTAAACTTTCATTTATAGTTATCTTGGAAAGAAGTTATAATTACTTTTCCTCATTACAATATCTTCAAAAGTAATATTAATAACTAATATTAAGTCTAATGTGAATTAATTAATCTTCTAAGAAGTTATTTAAATAAAAAACTTTTATAACCATATTAATTTTATTAACTGGGTTGTATTTAAATTTATTGCGGAACATTTTTAAGAATTATTTTTAAAAAGATATTTTTATAGATACTCAATTCACTTACTACTGGAGTACTTTACTCTGACCAACATTTATAATCAAATGATTGTTTTTAAGACTATGTTTTTGACCCTATTCAACTATGATTTTAGTTATACTCTAAATATCTATAAATTTCTGTTAATTCTAAATTTCTATCTCTTCCAAAATAATTCTTTATCATAGACAATATATTGGATGGTGCTGCAACAAACAGACAACTATTATTTAATGGAACCAATTATGCTCAATGGAAAATCAAAAGGAAACTGCATTTAGAAAGTATGATATTTTAAATCTAGTCTTCAATTATAGATGAGTATAAGATTACTACTACTCATATAATCACGTGGGAGGACCCAACCAAGACAACCTACAATAAAAAAATTAAATTTGTGAATGATTTATATTGCTCTTTAGGAGATGAGTAATTTAACAGAACTTATTAAAGTAAAAAATGCCAATTAAATTTGGGATACCTTGTCTTTTTCACATGAAGGAACATCTAGTGATAAAAAAATGAGACTTAATACATATAATATTGAATATGATAAAATTAAATTGAAACCTGATGAGATTATTTCTGACGTGTATCTTGGATTAAATGAAATTTTCACCATAATGGTTTCTCTTGGAAGAGAATTTACTAACAAAGAACAGATCATGAGGATTCGTCGACGCCTACCTAACAGATGTGAGAATAACCTCTATCTCTATTAGAGAATCATTTGACATCATTAAGTTACCTATAAAAGAAGTCATTGGAAAACTGATGGTGTAGGAAGAGGAGCTGAAAGACAACAAGGATGAGGAGTATGAATCCAAAAGAAAATCAGTTCTGTTCAAGACAACCACCTCTAAAAAAGGATAAAACATAATTGGAAGTCTCTGTAGAATGTTCCAATAGTGATCCCTCATCTCCTGACTAGGATGAGGAGATAGATCAATTTTCCATAAGGTTTAAGAGATTTTACAAGAAGAATATATTTTTTATAAATCCTAACATCATGGGAAAATATGGTCAAAATGGAAGTTGGAATAATGATTGGAAAAGAAGTGACAAGTATGATGAGATAATCTGTTATGAGTGTAAATTAAAGGGACATATAAAGGTTGACTATCCCATGCTCACGTTTTAAAAATAAATATGATGACAAATATAGAAAGTATAAAAAGGAAATAAAAGCAACATGGACAGCTTCTAAGGATAGTTCAAGTGACTCAGATTCTTCACATGATGAACAAGCTAACAAAGAAAATATGTGTTTTATGAAAAACACATCTATGGTAACATAGAAAAATCCAGCACACAATTATTATTATTACTAAGATGAGAGTGACTCTGAAAATCTGTATAATGAATAAATTTTTGAATACTATAATATGATTCAATATAAATGCAATGAACTAAAAGATAAATACAAATATTTAAAGAAACAAGATTCTCTTACCTCAATTATTAAATATAAACTAAATGTAGAAATGGAGAAATTCTCAATTACTCAAAGAAAACAATGAACTAAAACTATCTAATGAGCAATTGAAAAAGTATCTTGAAAGGTTTACAATTGGTAAGGATACCTTGGTATAAATTCTATGTAAACGGATTTCTTCTAAATATACTACTGGAATTTTCTATCAACAGGGAAAAAGAAAATTTTGAAGTAATAGTTTTTTCCTAAATCTAGGATATTCAGCTTTACTCTTAGTTCTAGAAAAAATTCATATAGTTCAATTTATGATACACTCTATACTGTTTCATTCTTTTCTAGACCAAATAGTGTTTATTTTTCATATACCTTACATAATGATTATAAGAATCCTATAAGGCTGATATGGGTTCTAAAATCACTAGTCACTAATATTACTGGACCCAAATAGGTATGGGTACCAAAATCTATTTTTATCAGAATATTTTGTAGGAAAGCTGCATATAGATCTCCTGTAAAATCTCATGGTACGTGGATAGTGGGTGTTCAAGACACATGATAGGGTACTATTCATGCTTCAAGAATTTAATAAAGATTGATGGTGGACATTTCACCTTTGGTGACAATGATAAAGGAAAGATCCTTGGCCTTGGCCAAATCGGTAACTCTAACTCAGTTCTAATTTCCAAAGTGATTTTTGTTGATGGATTGAAATATAATATTCTTAGTATTTCCAAAATATGTGATGATAGATTTCAAGTTAAATTTAAAAATTATCTTTGCAATGTTTTTAATTCTAGAAATGAATTAGTTTTTTCTTCCTTAAAAAATCAAAATGTATATTCAGTTAACTTATATTCTTTAGTCTCTCAAAAAGATTCATGTTTAAGTGTATTTCATAAAGAATCATGGCTTTGGCATAAGAGACTAGGACACTAAAATATTCACTCCCATAGAAATTTAACCATAAAAATTTTAGTCAAAGACCTTCCAAAACTTGAGTTTCAAAATGATAAAGTGTGTAATCCTTGCCAAAAGGATAAAAACACAAAATTTACTTCAAACAAAAGAAAGAAGTGCCAACTTCTCAACCTCTCAAATTTGTTCACATGGATTGGTTTAGACCATCTAGAGTTTATAGTTTATTTGGGAAGCACTATGTTTATGTACTTGTAGATGACTTTTCTAGAAATAATTGGACATCTTTTTTGGATCACAAAAGTGAACCCTGCTCTCATTTTAACAAACAGACCAAAATTGTATAAAATTGTAGTGGACTTAGAATTAAATCTTTAAGAAGTGATCATGGTCGTGAGTTTGAAAATCAAGAGTTTGATTCCTTTTGCCTAAAAATGGCTATAGTCATAATTTTTTTTCCCCTAGAACACGTCAATAGAATAGAGTTGTAGAATGAAAAAATATAACCTTGCAAGGGTTATCTAGAACCATGCTCATTGAATATGACTTAACTATTTATTTTTGGGTTGAAGCTGTAAATACAACATGTTATATTATCAATAGAGTGTTGATTAGACCTATTCATAAAATAACACCCTATGAGTTATGGAAAAATAGAAACCCCAAAGTAAGCTACTTCAATGTTTTTGGTTGCAATGTTTATATCCTTAATACTAAGGATAGTCTATAAATAATTTCATCCAAGAGTGGTGAAGAAATATTTTTAGGATATTCAATATCTAGTAAATCCTGTAGAGTTTTTAACAGAAGAACTAAATGTGTGGAAGAATATTTCATTGTCAAATTTGATGAAAAATATCCACATGAGCCTAAAGCCACTCTAGAGAACCTGGATGATGACGTATCCAATATGGACATTAATTCAAAATCTTCTAACCATCTTATGAAGCAATCTGTGAAAACTTCATGTTTTGGAAATTCATTGGATTCAAGTCACAATGAACCCAAACCTATTGAAGAACCTCAAATCACTATTCCTTATTTTTCTAGAGATGCTGGATCTCTTAAGAACCATCCTTTAGATGTTGTAATAAGAGGCTTAGATAATGGAACTCAAACTAGATCTTATCTTAGAAATAAGGTTGAAAATCAAGTCTTCTTATCACAAATGGAACCTAAAAACATTAATGATTCTATCAATGATGATTTTTGTGAGATGGAAATGCAAGAAGATCTTAACCAGTTTGAAATGAACAAATTTTGGATACTTTTTGATAGGCCCAAAGAAATATTCACCATAGGCACTAAATGGGTGTTTAGTAATAAGGTAGATGGAGCTGGTAATATAGTTACAAACAAGGCTAGATTTTTGGTACAAGGCTATAGTCAAGAAGAAATAATTTACTATGAATAGACCATTTCACCAGCAGATATACATGAATCCATCATAATTCTACATGCTTATGATACACAACTGAATTTCAATCTATATCAAATGGATGTTAAAAGTGCATTCCTAAATGGGTATATAGCTGAGGATGTATTTGTAGAGAAACCCCCTAGTTTTACAAATCCCCTTTTTCCAAATCATATTTTTAAATTATCATAGCATTATATCGTTTAAAACAAGGCCCAATAGCTTGGTATGATAGACTGGATACTTTTATTATTTCAAAATGTTTTACAAAAGGAATATCTAATCCAACCCTCTTTATAAAATGAATTTCAAATGATGTTTTTTTAGTTAAAATCCATATGATGAAATTATCTTTAGATCTTCAAAAAATTCATTATGTGTGAAATCTTCTAAAATGCTACAAAATGAATTGGAAATGAGTTTAATGGGTGAACTAAAATTCTTTCTTGAATTTCAAATATTTCAAAATAATGATGGTATAATTTTAAATCAAAGAAAATAGACTAGAGATATTCTAAAACATTTTGGTTTGGATAGAACTAAAATTAGTGACACTCCAATGAGTACAACATGTAAGTTGGGTCATTATGAAGACCGAAAATCTTTTGATCAAACCACTTATAGAGGATTGATTGGAATATTAATCTACTTAACTGCTAGCCGACCTGACATTATGTTTAGTGTATGTATGTGTGCTCACATTCTAGAAAACCCTAAGGAATATCATTTAATTTCTGTTAAAATAATCTTCAAATACCTCAAGCATACATCTAATATAGTAATATTCTATCCTAGAAGACAATCATTTGAGTTAGTGATTTATTCTGATGCTAACTTCGGTGGTTGCAAGTTAGATAGAAAAAGTACCACAGGAACATGTCACTTTGTTGGAATGTCACTAGTATCTTGGTGTAGTAAGAAACAAAACATTGTTGAATTATCTATTGTAGAGTCTCAATACATAGCAGCTAGTAGTTATTGTACACAAATTTTGTGGATGAAACACATGTTACTAGATTATGGATGTCAATTCAGGCATGTACCTATAAATTGTGACAATACAAGTGCTATTAACATCTCGAAAAATATTGTTTCACACTCTAGGAAAAAATATATTGATGTAAGACATCAATTTTTGAGATATCATTGTAAAAAAGGTGACATCACTTAGAAATTCATTGGAAATGAATATCAGCTCACTGATATATTCACCAAACCATTAAATTAAGAAAAAATAGAATACATCACACATGAATTGGGTATGATAAATATTAAGTAGTAAGTATGTTATTTCCCAGCTTATTGTTTCATAGTTTATGGTATCATTGTCAATATTTCTTGGTTACTAGTCTTCACGTACTATCTCAAACAATACGGTCACACATTTTAGAAATCACACAGTTTCGGTCTCATCGTGAAATCCAGTTATGGTGTCAACGTGAAATTCAATTACGTTCTCACCATAAAGACACTTTATTGTTTTATTTATTTATTATAAAATTTATCACAGTAATTAATTATTATTCCCTTTTAATTTCCCTCATTTTTAATCATGCGGTGCTTGATATACCTAAATGATAAAATGAAAGAAGTTTCACTCCCTTATTCACTCATGATCTCTTCACTCAAACTGTAACCCCTCTCTCAACCCTTCGGTTCTCCCTCTCTCTCTCTCTCAAACCTTAGTTGAATTTCCATGATGAAACGCCCATTGTCGTCAACTCTTAATAAGTGAATATCAAATAAGAAGACAAAAATAGCGCCATTGTTATCACCCAAAGGTCCTTTGAATCTGAATCTGGTAGACAGAATAGTGGTACCTAAAAGGGACATATGCCCTAAGTGGTTTCTTTCAAGTAATTATTTGGTATTAAAAGTACTTAGAGGGAAAGTATGGCTATATTGGTTTACAAAAGAGGATAATACTATTTACCTGAAGCTAGTTGCACAGTTTTATTAGTATGTTCAATTCTATTTTGATATAGAAGATGGATATGTTGTGAAAAGATAGATAAATGGCCAGAGATGTACCTTTTGTTCGAGGTTCTAACCTGCATGCCTTAGGATACCTTATCAGGGTATTTATGAGTACTACCAGAGATTTCCTCCACCTCTATGTGAGTTATTTGTTTTGGAATAAGCATTGGGAAGATTAATTGGAAATTAAACAATGAGAAGAGCCATAACTGTTGAGATAGATGGTGAAACCAGACATCTGTTTAAATTTGAACAGAATCTGCTTAACCTTAGAAAACGTAACTTTGCTACACTCAAATATCAGGATTTATTTTTGATAAAACTTATGAAGAATGGCCATAAGATCAACCTATGAAAATATTTTATACTCCATATGTGTGAGTTGATCAAGAAAACCTCCAAGTAAACCTCCTTATTCTATTAAAGGATTATCTCAAATATGCTCCATGAAAAAGGGTTGGTTGGACTAGAGGAAGAAGTTAATAAGGATTATCAGTTTTTTCATTCAAGATTTACAGTAAAGAGAATGAATATAAGTTGGAATCCATTGAGAAAATTATGGGTGGAAGATAATGACAGATTTTATGAAATTTTCAATCTGGTGGAACACTATTAAATACCAAAGGACATTTATGATCCTAGTTTGGAACCAGATGAGATTTTTGAGTATTCTAATGAGGAAGAAGAGGAAGAGGTTGTTGTACCTACAGGTGAAACTGTTCTGGATAAGAAATACAATGAACCTGTTCTCCAACACTTAACTGAGAAGTAAATGTATGTTCTTATAGAAGTTGTTGATTTAGAAGAACAACCTACTGCTGAAGAAAAATATTTTTCTAAGGTAAATGAAATAGATATTGTAGAAGAGTATAAAGAATAAGATCTTTCTCTTATTCAAGAATCTTCTCTTGAGTATATCAGGGATGAAATATTGAAAATATATCATGGATCTAAATCTCTCAGTCCTGATAAAGATGCACCTATTAAGGGGGAGCATCACCTGAATCTAGAACCTTTTGAAGTCCCTAATCCATTGATCCAAGCTCAATAGACACATGGTATAAATTCCATAGTTATTTTGATTTAAATGGAATGCTAGAATCCTATGTGTAAGTTATGGACCTATTTAATGTGCTTCAATTAAAACTAGTAACTACTCTTGATGTTATAGCTACCAAGGAAACTAATCTTATCTCAGCTCCTATTTATGTACCTTCACAAAAACCTTCAAACATGGTGAGTAAGGATGATTTGAAAGCATTTTAAGTTACCTTATTAGCTGGGGTGAAAATATCATAAATAACCAACCAGCTCCTATAACCAATTTAAGTTAAATAGATGTTTCCCTATTGTTGGGAAAGATCATATGGCATATTCAACCAATGATGCTTCATGAGATTCAAGAAGTCATAGTAGAGAAAAAATATCTCAGTGATGAAGTAAAGACTCTTAGAGGTATAATTGAACAAATGAAGAGATTTATGAACTCTAGATCGGAACCTATTTCTCATCCTATTGAGGATATTGACAGTCAGATTCTATAGGAAATAGCCTCCCTAATAAAACCTAATCTAACCTCCTTATCTAACATAGTAGCTGAAAGAAACAAGAATATTGTTCAAGAGATGTGTGAACTTGTTATTGGTCTTAACAAGTTAAATGATGAGTATAAGGTTTGTCTCTAGAAAGTTCTAAATAAACTAAAGTCCCTTGCTTTAGTTTTTACTACTTGTTGTATTTATGTAAAATCATCTCAACCCTATTTGGATGGTTATCTGCTTATAACAGTTTTCAAAGACAAACTGCAGGCTATGCTCAGTGGATTTGACAAAGAATCTTTATCTGAAGTTTTCATGAATAGTGAAAAATTTCTTGATTTGGTGATAATTCATTCCAAAATATCTAATGATGATCAAGAATAGATTACAAATAATGTGGACTTATAATTTAATAGGATCTTCTTGAAGCATGACATGGCCATCCACTTTATGTACATTGTAGAGAATCTGATAATCACTCTTTTCACTCATGCTTTCAAAACATAACTCCAAAATATCAAATATTTCACTCCTTTGTTGGATAAGTTTATGGAGAACAAAGATTACTTTGATAACTCCATGTAGTATGGTGTAGAGATTATTTATAACATCATCAAGATTTTTAGACCTTATCTTCTTGTCCAGAGTACTGTTATTGAGGCTCCTGCAGCTGCACCCATAAGATATGGTTTTCCTACCTTCTCATCCTATGCCCTTGCCTCTAAATCTTTGTTTGTCTCTCAGGCTCTATGTCAGATAATGCATGTAATACATGAATAATAGTTTCCTGGGTCTTCCATAACACCTACCTTGGACCCTTCTATTTTTGAAGGCCTCCCATTACCTTCTCTTTCTGCTAGTTCACATCCTACTTCCACTTTCACCTCTGCTCCAATGGCTTCTTCTTCTAATGTTATTTCCAATGGCAAAGAGAAGACAAGACAATGCTGAAGAAAGGTGACTACTATTTTTTGATAGATATGATTTCTATATTCTTGTTGATTATTGTTTTTAATGCCACTTTTTTATCTAATGCATTGTGAAATCTTCTTATATATACTATTCCTTACTTATTTACTCTTTTTGATAATCCCCAAAGGGGGAGAAATATATACATTAAATGCAGACTAAGGAAGAGACACATTCACTAAGAATAGATATATCACTCACATGATTTGTGATCATCAAAAGGTGGATATTGTTGGACTCATCATCTGTTAATCATGTTTTAAGGATCAAAAATCCTATACATTCTATAAATCTTGTTAATCCTATTTAATCTATCAAAAATCATGTGCATAGATGATTAGTTTTTTAATGCATTACATAATCCTATCCAAGATCATAACTATTATGCTTAATGATTTTAAACTATTTTGAGTTTGTGTTATAATGGATTTCCCTGATAAATGATTAAGTATAATCCATTCTATGAATATCATTGTTTAAGTCTGTATAAAGATATTTGGATAAGTCTGAGAAATTGTGAGTCTGCCACCAGTTATGTTTTTCTGGTGAGGAACAAAAACCGTGACCAGACACTGTAACCCATTCACAGTGACCCATACACTGTGACTGATACATTGTGACCCTGACACCATGACCAGACACCCTGACCAGACATAGTGACCAAAACACTGTGACCAAACACCATGAATTAGATACCATGACCAGACACCATGATCCTAACACTACATCTGTACTAAATATTCCTGATCTCTATAAAACTATGAGATCATACCTGTATCACCACTCAAAGGAAAACAAGGAGACGCCATTTATAGGATACATTATATCAAGGATTCTCTTTTCAAAGAGACACCATTTATAGATAGACTATGACACTATTTCTTAATCTTTTTAGTTGTTTTTCAATTTAGTATCTAACGGTCATACTTGCATCTTTTAAACACACTAACAAAAATATGTTTCTTTGTAGACATGTCACCTGATAGTACGAGGTACGAGGTAAATAATACATGCATTAGGTTGGATCCAACACATGAATTACAAGAATAAAAAGAATAGTTGGGCCAGAATCAAATTGAGTAGATAGAGGAACAAGTGTTCACGATAACGAAGAAGCACAGACATTCTTGAGAAGAGAAAAAAACACGAAAATCAATACATCTAAAGAACAAACAAGGCATTCACTATGATACCATTTATCATAGTTGAGAACATATTCACAATACATACTCCATGAAGAACATAAGCCTGATATGAACCAGAGTACTAGACTTACGATACTGATTTTTTTCACAAGAGAACTCGATTTATGCATTTACTTCATCCTAGAAGTCCATAGCAGCATAGACTAACAATCAAGGAACTCATATCCTTATCTAATAATTTTTCTTTGTTCTGTATTATTTTTATCTTTCGAGTAGTGTGTGTGAGTCTGTATAAAAACACACACTTTCTCCTGCATTAAACTAAAGGATACCAGATATCATTTCTCATACATATTTTTACACTTGTTTACTCCCACAGATAAGTGTGGAAGAGGTCCATGTATGACCTAATAGTTCATACCCACAAAGATCTATGGAAGAGGTTGTGTGACCTGGATAGTCTTGTGTACTATTGTTAACCCTGATCTATGGTGTGGATCATGTTTATTTATATAAAATTCATGGTGTCAGGTGATCACCAAGTGGAGTGGATTATGTCTCATCTTGAGACTGATCCACTTTTTTTATATCTGATGTGTTGTTTGATTTAGGTTTCTCTATTTTATTATATAATTATAATATCACTATACTTCCTTTGATATTTAATATTCAAAAGAATTTATAATTTCTTTTCCTTATTATAATAGCTTCAAAAGTAATATTAATAACTGTTATTATGTCTACAGATAATTAATCAATCTTTGGAAAAGTTATTTAAATAGTCAAACTTTCATAATCATTTTACTTTGATTAAATAGGATGTATTTAAATTTATTGGGGAACCATTTTAAGAATTCATTTCAAACATAAATTTTTATAGATACTCAACCCACCCCCTCTTGAGTACTATACTCTGACCAAAAATCATTTTCAACACCTATTTTATCTTGATTATGAGGTCAAACTATTTTAAGTGAAGGACCCAAATAATCATTCTAGCCTAAGCATCTTATTTCTAGAAGAGGAATTTCAGTTTAGAATAGTAAGTCAACACAGTGATGGGGGATCCTAAGAGGTTGGACCTAAACTTTTCTAAATAAAACACAACAGTAACAAACTTCTTCTTAGTGGTGGTGTAGTTGATTTGGGCATCATTTAAGGATTTTCATGCATAAGCAATTACATAACAAGTTTTATCACAAAGTAGTCCATACACAACTCCTAAATCAAAGTCACTGGAATCACACATGAGTTCAAATGAAAGGTTCCAATTTGGGTATTTCTTGATGGGAGGAGACGTTAGAGATGATTTTAGGGTAGAGAATGAAACCTCATAGCTTTCTGTCCAAAAATATGGAGCATCCTTTACAAGAATATCACAAAGGGGACGAGTGATTAAAATAAAGTTCTTATGGAATATTCTATAGAAACCAGCATGTCCTAAAAATATTTCACTTCCATGATATTTTTGGGTTATATAAGGCGATGAATGATGTCAAACTTTGATTTATCAACTTCATTCCCCCTAACCATAGATTATATTTCCAAGGAATGGTCCCACTTTAACAATGAAATGTTATTTTCTCCAATTTAGGACCAGATTATTTTATTCACATCTTGAAAAAAATCTCTCAAAATCTCTCAAACATCCATCAAATGTATCATTAAACACAGATAAGTCATCTATGAAGACCTCTAGAAAATCCCATACCATGTCTGAGAAGATTCCCCTCATGCACCACTAGAAGGTTCTTGGTGCATTGCATAACTGCAAGAGAATGTGTTAGAAGGAAAATGTGTCGAATGGATAGGTAAATGTAGTCTTCCCTTGATTCTATTGGGAGACCTCAATTTGATTGTACCTTGAGTACCCATCTATGAAACATTAGAAGGAATTACCTTCCACTCTCTCAAGGACTTAGTCAACGAGTGGTAAGGGGAAATGGACCTTCTTGGTAAATGAGTTGAGATTCCTATAGTCGATGCAGCCTTTCCAGCCACTACTAACCCTAGTTGGAAGAATCTCTCCATCCTTGTTGGTTATCACAGGGATTCCAGCCTTCTTTGGAGCCACATGGATTAGGTTGACCCATTCAATCTCAGCTATGAGATAGATGATATCAGCTTTTGGAAATTTAAGAAGATCATTTGTCACTACTTCCATGAGATTAGGGTTGAGTCTCCATTGAGATTGATGACATGGAATTGAATCATATTCTTGAACAATCCTATGAGTCCTAATAAGTGGGATAATCCTAGTAATATCAGATAGGGTTCATCCAATGGATTTCGTGTGTCTCTTAAGGAAATATTGAATCATACTCTCAGGATCGTCTTGAATAGAAGAATAAATGACAATAAGAAGTGTTCCATTTTCTCATATTAAGGCATACATACATGTTGTAGGGAGTTATTTCAATTCAAGATTAGGTTGGTTGAAAATTTCAATAGATCATTGGGACATTTTCTCAAGATAAATTTATTTTTTTAGAGTTTCAAAAAAGATTAATTCCCCATGTTTAGAAGTTAAATCTACTAGATTACTTTGATTAGTGTTCGGGAAGGGTGTTGGAGGGGTCTCTTTGAATGTGGTTTCCTTAATGATTTCACTGATTTTTGGTCCTATGATTTCATCATAGGATCAATCTGAAAGTGATTCTATCCAAGGAGATAAACTTTATTTATGTAAACAAAGGAAATTAATATTTTCCTGACTTAAACATTCCTAAAATAATCCTTGATGTTATATGGGTTCATTATCAATGATTCATATCATGTTTACTTCATGAATATCCTCATCATCCCCAATTTTTGTGCTTGCATTATAGATGTTCAAACATAGACTTGTGTTTCCAAAGGTGATGGTCATTTTCCCTTTTCGGGCTCGGATAAAAGAGTTGATTGTTTCAATGAAGGGACATCCAAGGATGATTGGTGTTTTTTCCTTATTTCCTATAATTGTATTGTTGTCAAATAAATTGAAGTTATCAGGGGAGATGAATTTTTCTACTTTTACCAAAACATCCTTTAAAATCTCCTTTGTAACCCTAATGCTACGATCACCAATTTGAAGTGTGAAAGATGTGGGTTGGAGTTCTTCTATTCCTAACTAGAAGTACATATCATAGGGGTGAGATTGACACTGGCACCTAGGTCACATAAGGTTTTGACAATATTGTCCTCTCATAGTTCAACATTGAGTTAAGGGCATCCTGGGTCTTTCAACGTTGGTGGAAGGGTTCCTTGGATTATTGTGCTATCATTTTCAACCAGAATGACTTTGTTTTTATATGATAATTTCCTTTTAAATTTGAATAGGTACTTTAGATATTTTTAGTATGAATGAATGGTTTGAATTACATTGATGATTGGAATGTTCAAATTGACTTGTGATAATATTTTCCTCAATGTTACACTCAATTCAAGCTTGGTTTTATACCTCATGCATTGAGGGAATGGTGCAAGTTGTGGGATTGTTTGTTGAAAAGATTTTTCTTTCACATTGTTATCTGTTTTTTCAGTTTTATCAGGTGGTTCATTTGATTTTTTATTAGAGCTTGAGGCTTTATATGGTTTCTGATTTATTTTCTCATGTTTCTCAATTTATTTCCCACTTCATCAAAATGTAACAGCCTTTAGTTGTTCATGAGTTTTTATTGTACAAATTGATTCTCCCCTTGATGTTTGTTGTGGAATGGCCTATGTAAGCATGGGTGCCTTTCCAGTTTTTGATAGTTTGAAGTTTTTATTTAAGTGATGATACTTTTGAGTTCATTTTCTCCATTTTTTTACACAACTATTCAAGGATTGAGAGAGGGACAAATTGGGAGGGAGTTGTGTTGGTTGGTTTATCCCAGGAGGATACTTTGGTTATTGGATGGGTTGTTGGTATTCGACAAGAGGATGTTTGTATTGGACTGGTTGTGGTTGGAATTTGTTATGGTTCTGATAATTTTGGGCATGTTAGGGGTTTGGTCCTTGTGGTTGGCTAGGATGTTGGTTATCTTTCCAGTGGAATCCTGGGTGGTCATTATACCTTAGGTAGAATGTGTTTTGGTATTGGGGATTTTGGATGTTTATAGAATTAACTTCAGTAGGTGGTCCTATTAGAAGAACATAATTTAGGGAAGGAAGGGTTGGGAAGCTGTTGTTTTTTGGTCATGTTTTCACAAATTTTTCAAATAGGGTCTATAATTTGGATATCATGGATTTACCTAAGGTCTATCTCTTCAACCTTCCCGGTGGGTGCTGTGAGTTTAACCCTAAGGATTTCCTCTTCTATGAGTGTATTAATTCTAGAAGTTCATTGGGGATTTTTAAAATTAGGTGATGTTAACCATTTTTTGTTTTTTTCAGAAAGGATTTCTAGATACTAGTTAGTATCTTTTGAGGATTTGTTTTTAAGGATCCCATTACACATCTTGTCAATAAATGTTTTTTTCCCCAGACACAACCCTTTATAGAAAATTATCACTTGTTTAGGAACAGGAAAATCATTTTGTAGAACCATTTTTACAGTGTCTTATAGCGTCTCACATGTTTCATGGAATGACTCTCCCCTTTTTTAAAAAAAATTGGATCCTATTTTTATGTGAAATTTTTTTGTGGTGGGAAAAGTATTTTTTGTAGAATTATCTTAGTAATTGGTTACAGCAGTTGATGGATGATGGTCTCAAATTATTTATCCAATTCTTAGCTCAATACGTTAAATAAAAAGGAAATATCCTCATTTTAGCTGATTCCAATTGATGTGGGGGACACATGGTTTCTAGAATGTCATCGAACTCATTAATGTGAAGGTAGGGAATATCAGACTCCATTCCATGGTATGTGGGAAGGTGTTTTAGGGCATGGGGTTTAAATATGTTGTTGGAATATATTTTATAATTGATTCTAATTCATGAGGTTGAATTGGTCCAGGTAGGTGTGAGTTATTAATTGATGGTTTGAAATATTTCATTCCCCATGTTTGGGGTGACCTCATTTGGATTTCCATTTTGGTTCTCACCTAGGTTTATGATTTGGTTTTTATGAGGACCATCCATTGAAATGGGCTCAATTTTTTGACTCTATAGTATTTGGGATATAAGGATCTAATGGAAAGAGTTCCTTTGGTGTAATTGACTCCCCAACCCTAGTGCTTTCCACCCTAACTAATCTACTTAAGTTATCATGGGTGTAGGCAGACAAGAACCAAAAGGAAAAAAAGCGATAAAGAGAAAAGATTAGAGAATTTGGGTGAGAATAAAAGAATGGGGGTGATGAAATAAGGTTTTTGGTCTAGGTAATGTACTTGGTCCCCAAAAATGGTGTGAAAATTTGGTCTCTCTCAAATTTACCCAAGTCCTATGTGTTAATAAGTCACTTGCAGTGTAGCTTGGATTTTCGGATCCTTAGAAACCTATGAAGAACCTACACACACACAATCTAATGAAATGTATTTTTGAATATAAATTGGGCAACTTTGGTTTTTTTAATATGGTTTAAATTTACACTAATATACCTTATTGAATTCAAACTAAAATAATTATTTGATCATATTTTATCACTTGGGGTGGATTTGATGAATTCCTTTTTTACAATTTCAATTTCTTATATTTGAGATGGGTTCATAAAAAGATCAAAATACTTCATCACATGCTATTTTAATACCAAGACACCATAATACTAATCACCTATACACTTAGAGGATCATATTTATGAGCAATATATTTTAATGGCTCATATTAGTACTTTAAGTGTGTGGCATTAAAATTCAACGAGGACGTAGATGTTTTTGAAAATCATCAAATAAGTATCTCAATTAAAATAATTGATTATAAATTAATGGGGTGATAAATTAAATACAATATATCCACTTTAAATTCCCTTGGATCGTCCCATAAAATGGTTATCCCTCCAATTATTCTATTCTATCAATGGAAGAGGGAAGTAGACTCATGGAGGAGGAATTGAAGAAGTAAAAGAAACAAAATAATAAACACTCCACCATTTTTGTGATAAGATTCACGAGGTTTTTTGTGAATAAATTCACACATTCAAGAAACGGTATCAACGTGATATGATTAAGAAAAAAATAAAATTATAATAAGAACTTTTATTAAGAAAATAATGTGAATTAGAAAAACTTACATGTGAAAGCACAAACATTGAAATACAAAATGGCAGAATAACATTACCCATGAAAATAAACAAAGCCTTCTCAACTCATTCACCACCACTACCTTAAATAAACAATTTTGAAGCCTTGGGTTGCCCTCCAAACATTTCAAAGAATCCCAATTGGGTATGGTAAGCCTTGGGTGGTGGCAAGTAATGGAGAGTGTAATTCTTCACCCTTGACCTGAAGGGGAATTTAGCTTGCATCTACCGAACCGAGGCCAAAAAATTACCTTTTAGATTTCCGAACTAGAGTTTTCCATAAAACAAGAAAATGGATCCTTGGATGTCTCCTAACCTCCTATAAACATTCATCCCAAATATATTTTTTTAGATATGATCGAAATGGTGGGATATTTTTTTGGGCCGTAGAATCTAGCCTAGAATTTCATCTTCAACATGGGCTGCCTAGAAATACATTAAAACATCCAAATTAGCACTTTTAACTGTTTGATGAAATGTTCCCCTTTATTTTCTCTATCTAAATGTCAATTTTATGATTTATTTGGATTGGATATTGTCATATACATTAGTTTTATTTGGATTTTTTCCGGTTCACTTTTCCCAAAATGTTGTTAGTTCAAGGCCCATTTTGGTGGTCTTCCAATGTGAATCTTCAAGTAATCCAAAATTATGAATTGTTCCAAATGAAATGAAAAAACTGAAAATTAAATACTAAAATAAAATCAAGATCATTGGGTATTTTATATGTTGTTCAAAAATGTACCATGTAATAGTGCAATATAAAAAGTACTTACAATCCTAATGTGAAATGATGTTCAAAGTGTAAAATGCACTAAAAAGGTGTTTATGAAAAATGAAACACAGGAATATTATATATATTAAAAATGAATATTATACTCATTTAGTGGCTAATCACACCCCCCAACTTGAGTTTTTATAGTCCTGAGAAAAATATATGAAATTTAAATTCCCTTTTCCAAAAACATTTTAATACAAAATGATCACCAAAAACCATTATACAAAAAAAATTATGAAACCCATAAAAATATTTTAATAAAAGATAGTTTTGTAAGAATATATCAATCCCATTGACATTACTTTGTTCAAATGCATCTCCATATTTCATCCAATATCAACTAAGAATGATGATGTTTTGTGTATCACAATAGACATGAGGATTCATCTTTATTCAAGGGGGAAATGATGGAAGCGCTGGGTGGAATCACATTTCAATATCAAAATGAGTATTAAAATATATATCTATATATATTGTTTTTTTTTTCAATTTTTCCATGGTGATTGAAATTTCACTCAACAGATTCAACCCATATAGCGAGACTTTGTCGATGACTCCCTAGGTCAAAGACCTTAGGGTACCAATTGAAGCCCACATACTCGGGCATTATCTCGTGTTAAATCAGTCAAAAACAATGAAACATTTCCACAAATAGATATCAAATTACTAACTCTGGGATAGAAAACTATGGATCCATGACCCCCAAGTGTTGAAAGCCACGTATTAGGTCATTTCATTGCTCTATGTGCAAATTTATTATTTTATTTTCTAATTTTTTTTAATAATCATATTCAAACTAAAATGATCCCCAAACATGTGCTATTTATTTTGGGGACACCATGAAATCAACTAATATATCAATATCCAAAGGAGGTGCATTGTGAGTTTTTTATTTGGATGAAAATTTAAACGATGAAATATCACATTAGACAACCACACATTCCAAAATCTATGCTCATGAAATTATACATGGAATAAAATCATAATTAGGGCATGCTAAATTATTTGATATTCAATTTCATAGTTTTCAATTTTTATTACCATGTTCAAAGATAAAGGAATTTTTTGTTCCATTTACACACATTTTTTATATCATAAGGATTTTTTTCTTTTCACCCCCCAAACATAGAATAACATTTCCCCCCATGTTTAATGAAAATAAAACATTGTAGGGGGAATAGAAGTTAATTTCAAAGAAGGTATTGATAATGAGAATCATGGAATGAAGTCACCTGGTGGTTGAAGTTGATGTTCTTACTGCTCCAATTTAATCCTTTGATATTCACGTCACTCACATAGTTCTATAGTTGAACATGGAAAAATACAAAATATATATATATATATTAAAATAAGTATATATACAAAAATTATAGAATAAGGAAGCAATATAAGTTGTAGGTTAGAGGAAAGAACATGCCCTCGTCTCCCTTCGGTCACAGGTTCGAGTCCCCGCGGCTTCTTCGGTTGTGACAAGGTCTTTCCCACAACCAATGACATGTCCATTTATTTTTATTTTTATTATTAAATTATTATTTTTATTTTTTATTTTTATTTTAACATATAAACACCTATAAATAAAATAAAATAAAATGATGATATATTTTATTCTTTTTAAATTTCTGGGTAAGGTATTACTCAGGGATTACACCACATGACATGGATGAATACGAAACACCTCTTTCATACCCATCAATACTCATAATAGAAGAACAAGTCAATAGTATAAGGTACTATCATATTCAGAGTTGATTGATTAAGTAAATTTTTTTAAATATCAAAATCTATCATTAATCCGATTTGAAAAATAAATATGATTCAAAGTGACTGGAAACATGAAATCCTTAGGTTGCCTCCCATGCAGTGCTTTGTATTAACATCGTTATCCATAATTAGGCCCTAAATTGTTTAAGTATTTTCCTCATCTATGGTTCGTTCACAATATTCTTCATCAACATCATGTTTTTGGATTGGTTCAATGAATGGTTTGACTCTATGACCATTAACTTTAAATGATTTACCATTTGTGAAATCTTGAATTTCTACATCCCCAGAGGGGTACACCTAATGTACTATGTATGGACATGAAAATATATATCTCATCATTCCTAGGTAAAAGTGAAATTTATAACTATAAAAATAATAGGTTTACCCATCACAATGTTTTCGGTTTTAATATTTTGAAATTGGTAGGATTTTACTTTAGCTTAATTGATCCTTTAATTTTCATAAACCTCCATACTAAGTTCCTTATGTTCATTAGGATCTAATTTCCTTTTTGTTTCGGCCAATGAGAGGTCATAATTAATTTTCTTAATTTCTCAAAAGGTATTTTTTTCTATCTCCACTAGTAAATGGCATGTTTTACCATAAACCAGCCTATATGGGGACATTCCTAAAATGGGTTTAAATGCGGTTCGATAAGACAAATAGAATATAAATGTTTTATTGACCAATATTTCCTAGATGGATTTATAGTTTTCTCAAGAATTTTTTTGATTTTTCAATTGGCTAACTCATATTGACAATTGGTCTGTGGGTGGTAAGTAGTGGACACTTTGTGAGAAACTCCATAATTTTCTATGAATGATGAGAATGGAAGACTCCAAATATGAGTTCCATGCTCCCTAATAATATCCCATGGAATTTCAAATCTAGAGAGGATGTTTTACTTGAGAAATCTAATCACCATTGGACAATCATTGGATTTTGTCAGAATTTACTCAACCCATTTTGAGACAATAATCGAGAGCTAAAATAATATATAGATATCCCTTAGAGTTTGGGAAGGGACCCATGAAATCGATTACCCAATAGTAAACAATTTCAATCACTAAGATGGGAGTGAGTGGAATTTGATTCCTTTTCATGATGGAACCTACTTGTTGACACCTAGAATATCTTTGACAAAATGTGTAGGATTCCCATTAGAGTTTTAGATAGAAGATACCACATTGAAGATCTTTAGTAGAAGTTTTCTTATAGGAAAAGTGACCTCTACATGCCTCACTATGACTGAATTTAAGGATAGACTCTTCTTCAGATTCAGGGATGCACCTCCTAATGACTTATTTGGGGAAGAACTTATTGAGGTATGGATCATAAAACACATAGTTCCAAACATTAGAAAATAATTTCCTTCTAGCTTGAGTCCTAAACTATTTTGGAATTACTCGTGTAACTATGAAGTTGCCTATGTCGGCATACCAAGGGCAGTCACTCACAAAGTATAGGTGTTCATGATGGAATAAGTCAGACACATAAAGGTGAGATAATTTGTCATTAAATTCTATCCAAGAGAAATGAGCAGCTACAACATTTTCAACACCATATTCCTCTTGATTGTGAGTTAAAATTATTATAAGATAATGAGCTACCTAATCAGTCTATCCATAGAATCTTATTTCTAGAAGATGTATTTTAGTGAAAAATGGCCACTGAGAACAGCGATGGGCGATCCTAAGAGGTAGGACCTAAACTTTTCTAGGGAAAACACAATACCAAGTAGCTCCTTCTCAGTGGTGGTGTAGCTGATTTGGGAATCATTTAAGGATTTTATTACATTAGAAATTACATAATGAGTTTTATCACAACCATGTCCTAACATAGATCATAAAGATAAGTCACTGACATCACACATGAGTTCTAATTTAAGGTTCCAATTTGGGGATATCATGATGGTAGGAGTCATGAGAGATTATTTGAGTGTTGAGAATAAACCCTCACAATAATCTGTCGAAACAAATAGATCATCCTTCACTATAAGACCAAAAAGGGTATGAGCGATTGAACTAAAGTTCCTAATGAATATTCTATAGAAACTAGCATGTCCTAATAAAAAACTAAAATCCTTGATAGTTTTGGGTGATGGATGGTGACTAATGATGTCAACCTTGGCTTTATCGATTTCAATCCCCCTACCTGAGACTAGATGGCCAAGGACTAGTCCCTCTTTAACCATTAAATTGAATTTTTCCATGTTTTGGACCAGATTATTTTCCTTACATCTTGAAAAAACTCTCTCCACATTCCTCATACATCCCTCGAATGTATCCCCCAACATAGATAATTTTTCCACAAATACCAATAGAAAATCTCCTACCATTTCTGAGAGTATTTCCATCATGCACCACTAGAATGTTCTAGAGGCATTGCATAATCTAAAGGGCATGTGTTTGAAGGAAAAAGTGCCGAATGGATAGGTAAATGTAGTATTTCCTTGATCCTCTAGGGATCTCAATCTGATTGTACCCCGAGTACCCGTCTAAGAAACAGTAGAAGGCATGTCCTTCCACCCTCTCAAGGACTTGGTCAATGAATGGTAAGGGGAAATGGTAATTCTTGTTAAATGAGTTGATCTTAATATAGTCAATGCAGACTCTACACCAACTAATCACCCTCTTTTCAATATTTAATCTATCCTTATTGGTTATCACTATGATTCCATCCATCTTTGGAACCACATGGATTGGGCTAACCCACTCACTCTTAGCTATGGGATATATGATACCATCTTTTCTTAATTTCAGATGTTTTTTTCTCACTACTTACATGATATTAGGATTGATTTTCCACTGATGTTATTGACATAGCTTTGAATAAAATTATAGAACAATCATATGAGTCCTGAAAAGTTGTATAATCCCAGTAATATCAGAAATGGTCCATCAAATGACTTTCTTGTGTCTCTTAAGGATATCTAGAACCATCCTCTCATGATAAGCATGAATATAAGAAAAACTGACAATAGGATATGTTCCATTTTATCCTAGGAAGGTATACTTAAGTGTTGTAGGAAGTTATTTCAATTCAAAATCATGTTGGTTTCACATTTCAGTAGAACATTGGAACATTGAATAAAGATCAATTTATTTTTTGGAGTTTCAGATAGGATTGATTCCCCATGTGTAGAAGCTTTAGCTTCTATATTGGTTTTATCAGTGTTAGGGAAGGGGGGTGGAGTGGTCTCTATGAATTTGGTTTCCTGAAAGATTCCACTAATTGTTTGTATTAATATTTCATCATTGGTGAAATCTGAATGATATTCTAGCTAAGAAGATAAACATCCTTCTAGTGAGCAAAGGAAATTAATCTTTTCCTAACATTAACATTCCTCAAATAATCCTTGATGTTATATGGATTCATTAACAACACTTCCTATCATGTTTACTTCATAAATATCCTCACCATCCTCTATTTGTGAGCTTTCATTATAGATGCTCAAGTTTAGAATCAAGTTTCCAAAGGTGATTTTCATGTTCCCATTTCGGAGATGGATAAGAGATATGATTGTTTTAAAGAAGGGATGGCCAAGGATGATTGGGGTTTGTTACTTATTTCCAAATTTTGGATTGTTTTCAAGGACAATGAAGTCATTAGGGTAGATGATGTTTTTTACTTTTACCGAAACATCCTTTAAAATCCAATTTGAAAACCTAATTCTATGATCAACATGTTAAAATGTGAAATATGTGGGTTGGAAATCTTCCAGGCCTAACTGGAAGTACAGATCATATGTGATGATATTGAAACTGGCACCTAGGTCACACAAGGAATTGAAAAAAAATTATATCCTAGTTCAACATTGATGTAAGGGAATCCTGGGACATTCATATTTAGTGGAAGGGTTCAATGGATTTTTGTGATAACAATTGCGGCTATAATGACTTTGATCTTATGTGAGAATTTCTTTTTAAATTTAGAGAGGTCTTTTAGGTATTTTGAGTATGAAGGAATAGTTTTAATAACATCAAGGAGTAGAATGTTCAACTTGACATGTGAGAATATTTCCTTTATTTTTTTACTCAATTCAAGCTTGGTTTTCCCCCTCATGCATTGAGGAAATGGTGCGGGTTGTGGGATTGTTGGTTGAAGAGTTCTTTCTTTCACATTATAATATATTTTTTCAGTTTGATCACGTGTTTCATTTCAATTTCCATTTGTGTTTGAAGCTTTAGATGGTTTCTGAATTATTTGTTATGTTTTCTCAATTGATTCCCCACTTCTTAAAATTTTCCTAGCATTTAGTTGTTCATGAGTTTTTTGAGCATAAATTTACTCTCCCATTTATTTTTGTTGTCTAATGGCCTTTGTAGGCTTGGTTTCCTTTCCAGTTTTGATGTTTTTAAGTTCTTGTTTAAGGGAAGATACTTCTGAGTTTATTTTATCCATTTTTTACCCACCTGTTCAAGGATTGTGAGAGGGACAGATTGGGAAGGGTCTTGTGTTGGTTGGTTTATCCTAGGAGGATACTTTAATTGATGAATGGGTTGCTAGATTGGTTTTTGGTATTATATAGGAGCATGTTTTTATTAGAATGGTTGTTTTTGTGATTGGTTATGTTTTTATAATATATTATAGAGTAGGGATTTAGTACTTGTAGTTGGTTAGGTTGTTGGTTATACTTCTACAGAAGCTTGGGTGGTCATTATACATTGGGTTGAATGTGTTTTGGTATTAGGGATTATGTAAGTTTAGTTAATTGAATTCAGTAGGTGGACCTCCAAAAATAACATACTTAATGGATTGGATGGTTGGGAATTTATCTGTTTTGTGGTCATGTTTGTCACAAATTGTGCAAATAGAGTCTACAGTTTGGATTTCATGGATTTTCCTAAGGTATATCTCTTTAACATTCTTAGTGAGTGCTGCAAGTTTATCCCTAATGCCTTCCCCTTCTCTAATTGTATGCATTCCAGTAGTTCTTTGTGGATTTTCATAATAAGGTGATGTTCCCTATGTTTGGTTTTGTCTAGTATGGATTTCTAGATACTCATAAGAATCATTTGGGGCTTTTTTAAAACTCTTATTACACATCATGTCAGTGAATTTTTTGTTCCTTGGGCCCAACCCTTCGTAGAAAATTATCACATGTTTAGGAATAGAAACACCATTGTGTGGAACCATGTTTAGGGTGTCTTTGATCCTCTCCCATGTTTCATAGAATGACTCCCCCTCTTTTTCAAAAAAGTTTTGGATGATCTTTTTAGTTGAAATTGTTTTGTGGTGGGGAAAGTATTTTTTGTAGAATTATCTTTGTAATTGGTCCCAAGAGTTTATGGATGATGGTATAAAATTGTTTATTCAATTTTTAGCTAGATATATTAATGAAAAAGGAAAGCGCCTCATCTTATATAATTCCAGTTGATGTGGGGGCACATGGTTTCTCCAATATCATTGAACTCCTTAATGTGAAGGTAGGGAATCTTGGACTTTATTCCATGGAATGTGGTATGGTTGTTTAGAACATGGGTTTTAATAATTTTTTTGGCATATACTAGGGAATTTTGTCTAATTCATGAGGGTGCATTGGTCCAGGAAGTTGTGAGGTAGTCATTCATGGTTTTATCGACTCCATTCCCCACATTTGGGTCTTCCTCATTTGGATTTCCATTTGGGTTCCCACCCGGGTTTATGAGTTGCTTTCTATGAAGAACCTCCACTGAAATAGGATCAATTTTTTGGCACTGGAGTATTTAGGATATTAGGATCTAATGGAAAGAGTTTATTTGGTTTACCTGACTTTCCAATCCCATTACATTCCACCATAACTAATCTGTTTGAGATAAAGCAAGTGTAGGTAGACATGTGTGAAAAAAAGTCAGAAAGGGAAAAGATAAGAGAATTTGGGTATGAATAGAGGAATGTGAATGAGTAAAGAATGTTTTTGTTCTAAACAACTTACATGGTCCCTGGAAATGGTGAAAAAAATTCTCATCTAAATTTAGCTATGTTCTAAGGGTTAAGCGGTCACTTGTAGTGTAGCTTGATTTGTCGAATCCTCAGCGACCTAAGAAAAGCCTATAGACACACAATATAAAGAAATGGATTTTTGGCTATAAAGTGTCCAAATTGGTTTTATTTTAATATGGTTTAAATGAACACTAAGATAACTAATTGACTACAAATTAATAGAATGATTTGATCCACAGTTAACGCTTGGGGGTGGATTGGATGAATTTCTTTTTAATGATTTGAATTTCATATATTTGATATGGGTTTATAAGAAGGTAAAAAAAATCATCACTTAATGGTTTAATACCAATACCCCATAAAACTAATCAAATATACAGTTAGGGGATCATATTTATGATCACTCTAGGTTATTGTTTTACATTATCACTTGATGTTTGTGTCCTTAAAATTAAACAAGTACAAAAAAGTTTTAAAATATTCAAATAAAAATTTCAATAAAAAGAATTTATTATAAATTAATGAAGTGATAAATAACATCAAATCCACCCACATTATACTTCCTTGGATCAATCCATAAAATGGTTATCCATCCATTGAATATTTTCTATCAATGGAAGTGGGAAGTAGACCCATGAGGGCAGAATTGAAGAAGTATTAACAAAAAAATAACAAACACTACACCATTTTTGTGATATTTTTCACAGGTTTTGGTGTCAATAAATTCACATATTGATTCAAAGGTATCAATGTTATATTAAGAAGAAAAAAATAAATTAATAATAAGAATATTTATTAAGAAACTATGCTGAAATAGTTTAACTTACATGTGAAAGCACAAACATGGAAATAAAAAATGGTAGCATAACATTCCACTTGATAATAAACAAAGCCTCATAAAATCCTTCACCAAAACTACCTTAAATAGGCATTTTAATGACTTGGGTAGAACTCACAATATTAAAAAGCATCTCACTTGATTATGGTAGGCCTAGGGTGGCGTAAATTAAAGGAGAGTGGACTTCATCACCCTTGACCTGATGTGGAATACATCTTTCTTCCAATGAAAAGAAGCATCTAAGTGACTATATATATGGATGAATTAGAGTAGGTCATAGAAGAATAAAATTTAAAAATATATGTCCTCTAACATCCTGTAAATTTTCCACAAAATAGATTTTTTTTTTCCAGATATGATCAAAATGGTGAGATATTTTTCTAGGCCACATAATTTGGCCGACAATTTCTTCTTCAATATGGGTCGTATAGAACCCCATTAATAATCAGGATTATCTCTTTTCAATGCTTAATAAAATGTTCCCCTTGATTACATATATTTTCATTTCAATTTTCATATTTAATTTTCTTGTATATTGTCTGCTACTGTAGTTTTATTTGTTATGTTATTCAGTTCACTTCGCCTAGAATGTTGTTTGTTCAGTGCAAACTTTGGTGGTCTTCCAACTTGAATCTTCAAATAATCCTGAAGTATGAATTGTTCCCAATGTAATGAAAATATGAAAATTAAATATAAAAATAAAATCAATATCATTGGGTATTTTATATGTTGTTCAAAAATGTACCTTATAATAGTGCATTTTAAAAAGGACATACAATCATAATGTAAAATGTTGTTCAAAGTGTAAAATGCACTAAAATTGTGTTTATGAATAATGTATCACATAAATTTTATATATATTAAATTATTATTAGACTTATGAAGTGGATAATTAGTCTTAATATTGTTTCATTAATGAATGATTGATGTTTTGAACCTATTTATATTTATGAAAAGTACATACTAAACCTCTATCATGTTATATCAATTATCCTTCTTAATTAATAGTATTTAATGTTAAAATTAAAAATATTTCATCCAAGGTTATTTGATTTTAAAGTTTCAAAAGTAGGAAGTGTTTATCTTATAGCATCATGATATTGTTTTCAGGTATTCTTAAATCCCATCTTTTGATCATGATATGGTTAGGTTTCACTTAGGGTTGTTTAGTGTAAATTTTTTAAATTTCCTTAATGATTCGAGGTTGTGCGCAGATGGAACATGGTTTTACCAAAATATCCTCCATCTCAATGGAAAATGTAAAAACCCAAATAGGGGGGGGGGGTTTCATGGATCATTCGTTATTTAAAAAAAATGTGCTAGCCTATTATAAACAATATACCTAGGAAGAAAGCAGTGCTTGTTTAGGGTTCATGGTTTTTCTAACCATGTAGATGTTCTTAGGAAACCATGCATATGGGATTTTTTAATCCAAAAAAAATAATACTAATAACCCTCTTTTTAGGTTTCCAACAGGCTGTTATGACTCTATTGTATTTTCTTATACCTTAGAGGCTCCTAATATGTTATTTTACCCCTCTACACCCCTCCAAAAGTGAATTAAAGAACGGAAAATGGCATTCGATCTCCTCCCAATGAGTTACCTCTTCCTCCTATCTTTCTCCCACTCTCTCCTCTTTCCTCCCAAGGGTTTTTATAGATCTTTGTTGGGTGAGATGATTTAGCAAAAAATATTTATAATATTGAATCTAGGTTTGATTCTCAGATCCTCGTTATCGATACACTTTATTATAGTTTTTAGGTAGGGATTTGTGTTTTGGGATCTTGTGGTCCCATTGTAGGAGGCTCCATTTATTATTGTGAAATTGAGTAAACAATATTGAATGATGTAAATTTTATTTATTTATTTAAATTATAATTATTTCAATTAGTTTATTATAACTTCAATTCTATTGTGGATTTTTATTTGAGTTGGCACGAAATTGGGAAAAGCACCCTAATTTCTATGAAAAGAGTTCTCTTTCTGAAATTTATAGAAAATCATGAAATTAAAATTTTTGAGTTAAAATTCTGAAATTTATTCGATGAATTGATTCGATTTTTTAATTGAGAAACATGGATTTAAAATGATATTGATAGAAACACAATGGTTTTATCATGGAAAATGAATTTTTTATTAAAAAACAATGTGTTGGTTTTTAATGAAATTGGCATATTTTAAGAGGGATAATTGGATGAATTTTATTCTAAATGTTTTTAAATTAAATTTCTATTAACTGATTATTATTAGAGAAATTTAAAGACTAGGTAGATAGTGAGTTATTCCATAAATCACTCTATTGATGATTTAAAACACTAACAATACATATGTAGCAGGTCCCATCCTCGATGGGATGGGGATGAGTTCTCTTTGACCAGTGATTGAGGGACATGTGTACACATGTTATCATGATAAATATTTTTGTGTGATAGAGTCCCATAACATCGAGCTATCATACCTTTTGAAATATCACCATGTTTCTCATTGTTTTTATTTGAAATATGTTACATTGTATATAAACTATTTTACACATTCCTTTTAATTTTATATAAATTGTTTTATGTAAGATATTTATTAATCTATTTGTTTAATGTATTTTAATCATTTAAAATTTAAAAAAATATTTTCTTTAAATATGTTTTTGAACTTCCATGCTAGTTTATTTAAAATTAAAATCATTATTTGGTTAATTAAATGTTTGCATTTTATTATTGAATCCATGAAGAGACACTACAAGTATTTTAGCTCACACATTTTATGTTCCTCTAGGTGTTTTTAGGTTATCTTAATCATGTTCAAGTAAGGGTAAGAAGACACTTAGAGTTGGTAGTAACTGTTGGTCCATAGGCTTTTAGAGTTGTGTCTATTGGGACTTGGGTTGTTATCTTATTTTTCTGGTACTTGGGATTCCAATGTAGTTTTTTATTCCTATATAACTTCGGGTACAGTTACCCTTATAGAGATTCACTTGTATGAATACTGACTTGTTTATCTTGCTTCAATTCTGTTTATGGAAAATTCATTCCCCCTTTTATATTGTATGAGTCCATGTTCTAGTCTCTAGCTTGTGGGGATCAGTAATTCCCTACAGGACATGTTAGAATAATCTCGATTATCCAGTTACCAAGGTATCTGGGATGGTTTGTGACATATCATCTCAAATTGTCTTATTTAGGACATATGATATTTTGTACACCTATATTCCATTATGATGTATATATAATTTCGTATTAATATTTTTTATTGAGAAAATCTTTACGTTTAAGGTATTTAATATATCATTTGATAATATTTATTCCAGTGGAGATTCAACTAAATATATACTAAATCGGTAATTTTTTTATGTTATAATATAATATTTTATCAAAAAAATTATACTTAAATTTATTATAATGAAATTATAAGATTCATATATCTAATGTAGTATATATTTTCTTATCCAATAGTTATTTTTGGATATTAAACCTATTTTTCATTTTCCTCAATTTATAAAATTAAGACAAAGAAATGATGATTTTGTCATGACCTGTCCCCCAGGGATCGTGTCATGACTACCCCAAGCCCGCCTTATAAAGGCCAAGAGATAGGGATAAGAACTGATTAGGAATATCAAAAAAAGACAAGACATTTTACTTTAAACCTGTACACATGCATGAAGCTCAAACTATAGAAAATAAACACAAAGTAAACCACAACTATCGTTGAGGCAACTACTGAGAGTACTGTACAAAGGGGAAAGAATAAAAGCCCAAAAACACAGAGGAATGTACAAATTGAATTTTCCATATGCTTGAGACCCTACCTGAAGGGTAAGTGAAGGATAGGTTCCTATAGATGTAGAAGTACACCAGTCTGTCCCGTCTCACTGAGCACCACTTGTTCCTGGGCCACCAAGGACTCCATCGAAGCATTGATCTCTTACATGTGACACGACACGTGCAGGTGAAGCCCATTTATGGGTGAGTAACACAATACTCACTGGGGACCTCAAACCATAAACGAAATACCACAGGAAAGACCATAAAAACAAAATAGGTCACACCAGGTATAACACTATAGAAAGTAAGATTTTTAGTCATAAAGATGAATCATCTTGTACTTTTGAGGGGCTCATCCTTGAGGAGTCACTAAGGATCGCTCAGCTAATAGACCATTGAGGTCCACTTTGGTGTTGGACTATTGAGGTATGCTCGGTTGCTATACCACATAGGTCTACTCAGCTGGTGGACTACTTAGGTTCGCTCGGCTGATGAACCATTAAGGTCCGCTCAGCTACTGGACCACTGGGGTCCGCTCATCTCTTAGAACATTGAGGTCTAATCTGCCACTAGACCATAGAGGTCATCTCTTCTACTTGACCACCATGTTCCAGCTTTTCATATCCTCCGTGTTAAAGTAAGACTTAGGATTCTTTCTTGTAGCTCTCTTAATTCAAGGGGAATCTAATCCTCAATCCATATATTATATCTTAACTACAATGTGGTCTCACTTAGATTATACTCAAAGGAACATCTCGTTTTAAGGGTCCAAACACCATAAACGACACCTCAATCAGACACCTGGTATGAAAGATTTTGGTGTTTTAGTCAAAAGGAGCTAGTTGTGTCGGGGCCTAGTATGACTTGGTCGGACCGACCCGACCAACCCGACCCCTGGGGTTTCACACGATCTGACCTGGTTTTGATGACCCAACCCAACTCAGTTGGTTATGGGATGACCTGGTTCGGCCTGGCCTAGTGTGTAAAACCTCGATATTTTATGAGATATATTATTTTTAATTTCTTTGATGTCTTCTATTATACACTACACCAAGATTATCTTGTACTATACGCAACACCGTATTAGCTTGCAGTATACGAAAAACTATTCTTGGCTCGTGTTACACACAATTTCAAGTTTGTTTTGTGGAAATTATTCAACGCAACATTAAATATAGATTTTTTTAATATACAACACCAAACGGAGCATTTACTACATGCAACCCTGACTTGGCTTTCATTACACGCAATCAAGACCTTCTTCGTTAGCATGTGTAGTACACAATACCGAGTTTCACTGAACAATGATATGTTATTAAAATATTATATAAACTAGCCGTTATGAATAGTAATACCCACTTTTTGAAATTTTATAAATTTATCTTTCAAAATGGACTTAATTTTTGGATTCAGAATATCAAAATTAGCCTAGGGTGAATTTTTGGTATTTTTCTGAAAACTTTCATTTTTTGATGAATAGTGAAAACACAGAGTTATTGGTTAAAACTGACTTTTTATTTAAATAATCATTTATTTTTTTTAAATTAATTTTTTGTCAAAATAGATACATAATACTTATATAGGTTCAATGTAATTCATTGGAGTCATTTTATAAAAAATTTAGATATATAAACATTTAATTGAACTTTTCACCGTCTTTTACCCACCTCCTAGGAGCATTTGCAATTGTACATAAAACCTAATTTTACCGCTTTTGTGAGATGAATTTAAAAAATATGAGAGACATGGATAATATCCAGGAGTAAAATGTGGTTCAATAAGATAAAAATAATTTTTGGTGAATAGTAACTTTTTACTTTTATTGACCACAATTAAATGTAAATAGATTAATTAAGGGTAAAAATGATATTATTATCACCATAACACATGTACTAATTCTATTGGATAAGTTAAATTCGACCAAAAATAACCTTAGAATAAAATATGACAATTTAGGTCCACTTGGATTAGATTAGGACATTTATTATTATTTTATTTAAAGAAGAGTTAAAGGAGTTAAAATCAAAGTTTAAGAACTAAAAAATTTTAAGATAGAGTTATACATAAGATAAATTTGACTATAAATATTAATTAGAAATATAAAAATATTTCCTATATAATTTTATTTTATTTATAATTTTTATACATTAAATAATTTAATTTATTTATGACACAATGATGATGCAGTAATTACCTTATTAATAAATATTAACATAATTGATATTGTAAATAAAAAAATAAATGTAATTTAAGACTTTTTATGAATTAAACTATTTTTATAGGTTAATATGACATGTTAGTTTTGATTTAATTAACTTTTTTCAAACTAATCATGCTGTTATGATTTTCAAAAAAAAAATTACCAAATAGTGTCAAAATTGACAAATAATAGTTTTTTAAAAAATATATTATATTATTAATTGTTATTATATTCCTAAAAATATAAGGTTTGGCCAAATGACTTAGATAAGGTTATATGTATTAATAATGAACTAATTGGGGTTCTTTTGTCTTGTTATAGTATGTTTATTAACCATATAATGTAAGAAAACAAGAAGACACGGTAAAAGTTAAATTATTTAACTTAGAGTTAAATATAAATGATAAGCATAAAATAGTAACATAAACTTGTCTAAAACCTATTGGTTGAGAGGATTTCGACCCATCCCCACATTATCTTCGAAATAAATGACTTTTGAGCCATTATCAACCGAATATGACTTTATTATGAAATAATACTTTATGTTTTTTCCTAAAGTGCCCCTCACCTCCCTTATAAAAGGGAACATCCTCCCTCTTCTCTTTACACAATTTTGATCTTTCAATCACGGAAAAAACCTGAAACTTTCCCTTCTCAACTTCCCTAGATACATTATAGAGGTTCTTTTCTCCTCAAAAGACCAACAATAGTGCCTTAAGAGGAAACTTAATAGAGGTGCGTCAAAGAAGAGGTAATCTCTTCTACCAATTCTTCCAAGTTTTTTCTTCTTCAACTTCTTCTTATTTAGTTGTTTCATTATAAAGTAATAACATAAGTATCAATAATATACTGATATGTTATTATTAATATTAAAAAACCTCATTTCACCTTCTATCCATCCTACAGAAAACGAAATCACCATGCGAGCGTACGTACGGAATACCGTCTCCATGCCATGGTGAAATCTGTTTTTCCACCACCACCTTACATGGATTGGTATAATGGTGTAAATAATGACTATATATGGTTATTATAACATCATACTTATTCTGAGATATTATATCATCCACTCCAATTCCATTCAATAATTATGGAAATGATAGCATCGCTCGTGCGTATGTACGGATTACCGTCTCCACGACTCGATGAGATTCATTCTCCATATTAACCATTCAAGAATGATTATAAAGTATATATAATGAATAATAATGAAATATATGACATAAAGAAGCTACTGAATTTATTTATATATATATATATATGTCATCCACATGCTTCCATTCAAGTCAATTATGAATGGAAAACATCGTTCATGTGTTTGTACGGCATACCGTCTCCATGAACAGTGTATTTCATATCATTCATCTATCTATTATATATATACTAAATATATATGATATATAAACCATGATTTAAATTCTTGAAGTATGTAAATCTTCATATAAGTAATAATATTATCAAGAACAACAAGTCCAAACACGTACGATAAATAAAACGATTTTACCCAAAACACTGGTTTAGCATGGAATTTACAAACAAATGGTAATATAAAGTCATAAGTGAACCATATATGATATAATAACAATGAATATGACTCTGTAATAAGTAAATTACATTATTTAAATCATTATATAGGAGGTTCGGATACGTACGAAGCATATCAGACCTAAGGTAAGGGATAACTTTTCCAATTTCGTTTTTATCCGAGATTGTTTATTCATAAGTATTTACTGGGGTTATTGTTATCATCCATGCACATGTATTCTAAAGATGTTTTCATGTATGTTTAAAATCCTTTTTACCCATTTTTGAAATTTACCACATGTTATGAAAGGAATCTTACTTTTGTTTACCCCACGAGGTACTTTTTGACTTTTCTGACAAAAGTATGTGTAGAATGTTTTTTAACTTATATGGCATGAACAGATTTTTATGGTTTCATAACGCCTAATTTTGTTGAAGATTATTCTACAATATTTCATGACTATTTTCAATAAAATAATTTTATTTTAAAATTTCATGTAATTTTGTGAAAGGAAAATGATTTTGAAGAAGAAAGGATATTTTCATCAAGAATTCATTTCAAGTGTTTTATCAAACCAATTTTCCATCTAAGATGACATTATTTCATATTTGTATGTTTCAAATATGATGTCTCTATGATTTACATGGTTTCACTTTTCTTATGATTAAATGCTATCCATTTGTATTATATGGATTATGTTATGATGGAATGATTTTTATGAAACCCATTTTATTCTTTGGGTTATGATGAATGATTTATGTTTATGTTGTGGAACATGTAAGAATGATTTCATTATGAAATGGGTGGGAACTATATCTCCCTCCAATTAATTGGGTAAATATTTATATCTAATGAGATAGACATGGCTGGAATGGAAAGTTAATCCGGTTCAGTGATACATGACTAGAACGAGGAGTGAACTCGATCCAGAAAGGGTCTTTGTCCACTAAGATGGTCTTGGAAGCAATGCCTTGGATACTATAGAAATCATATCATGTTCTTAATGGTTTTCCACAATTACATGTCTTTTCCCCATGATTGATGTTCCTTTATGATATATGCCTTACGTACTTCCAAGATTTGTGTCATTGCTCATGATTTTGATGTTTAGAGTTTATGTTCAAGTTTTTGCATTCAAGATTTTATGGATTGTTTTATGTTCTATATGTTTACCCTTACTGAGCATTTCAGCTCACCCTTTATATGTTTTCTTTTTGCTAGAATATAAAGAAATTTTTTAGGTAAGAAAACAAAAGGGGAAGATCTTTATGGGAGATGTTTAAGATCATTCACCATGATTTGAAGATTATGTTCCGAGTTTCCAAAGACACTTAACTATTACGGTCCTTGTGTGTTGGTTTTTGTTATGTATTAAGTATTACGGAAAAGTAATGTAATGTCCATTTACGTCAAGCTTTGGGTCTCTACAATTGGTATCAGAGGAAAGGTTTAGTTAACCTTTGGAAACTAGGATGCGAAAACATTAGTGAGATCCCTAGAGATATTTATAAGGTATGTCTAGGGATGTCCCTAAGGTTATGTATAAGTATAGGTTATAGTCCTAGAATTATGGTAACAATATTATAATTAAACCTAAGATGTTATATATTTAAGGTAATCCCCCTTGATTATGATTTTTTACTCTCATAATATTCTTTTTGGGTTTTAGAAAATGGCTGGAAATAGGAAGTTTCACGATAATGGAGGATATGATGGACAAATGGAATGATATTCTTCATGAGAAACCAAATGAAATTGGATATGGAAGTCCACATATTGTTATTATGCCTAATCAGCAATCTCATAATATGATCAATAATCTCAACTTTGGTATGTTTCCCAACTCATATAATAAGAGAAATATGGAGTTTCATGATGATCATAGAGGAAAGAATGTTCAATTTCCCTCATGTAAATCATGTGGTAAGAGGCATCAGGGAGAATGTTTCAAAGGAACAGGAAGATGATTTGGGTGTGGAAAAAAAGGGCACAAATCCAGTAATTGTAAAGGAAAAGGTTCAGTTAACACCACAGACAAGGATAATGGTATTACTAAGACATCAACAATGGTTAAATGTTTTAAATGTGGAATGTAAGGGAATTATGCAAAGAAATACCCTAAGGGAAAATCTCATCAAGAGAATGAACATGGTTATATGGGTAGTATTTATGTGGATAATGATGAAGAGACTACAAATGATATATGAGATGAAAGAAATGATGAAGCTCAGTCAGTGGTTTAAGTAGGTAGTGGAATGATTGTATGTTTATCAAGAATAATGTATGGCACTATGGAATAAAAAAAATCTAAGGATTGTTACACTGTTGTCATTACTTGAGTTTTTTAAAGTATTTGATGAATGGTACTGATAACCATGAAAGGTTATTCAAATATTTTTGGAAGGTAGATGATATGTGCATAATGAATGGATAAGGATATAATTAGATGTTTGATAGTATTAATGATCTCATGACTGATATAAGGACAAAGTGATATCATGGTTTGAGTATATAGAAATTTTGATATTTTGGTATGTGGAAAGAGTTAACTTTTAACTACATTCATGTTTTCACTAAGGTTAAATGGGTATTCATTTTTCAATAGAATACCTGATTAAGGCATTCGAATGTTTGGAATGTGACCAACAAGACATATCTTATGATATATGTGGATAAATGATGGTATTTACATGCTTGTTAGATGACCTATCTATCAATATTTTTCCTTATACTGTGAGTTTGGGTAAGCCTAATGTTTGGTATATAATAAGTTAGACATCATGTATTATTGTTTAAGGCTAGAAATTTTTGATATTATTTTTGGAATGTTATAACAGTATAGTTTTAGAAAAAGGAAAACCCGTAGGATGGGCGACAACCCATCGCGTCGGACAAGGATGCGGGAATCGAACCCGCAACTAAAGTGCGACAGGACTTTATCGCTTACCATTAGCCTACAGGAAGTCCCTAGTTAGTAGAAACTAGTTTTATTTTATTAAGCGCAATGATAGATGAAGTATGAGTCCATTTTTGGAACCATATATGAGTAATCTCACCATAAGATGGACTTATAACTTTTGATAACCTTATGTTTGAGATAGATGGAATGTCCTATCATTCTATCGCATGATCTACTAATACTTCACAAAAGAAAAATTCAACTTCATTTCTTTAAGAGATAAAGTGGAAATTGTTCAAGGCACAAACAATAGTAAGATTGAACCAAAATCAAGTAAGTATTTATTTTAATTAAAAAATTCTTCAACATTAGGGAAATGATCTTGAAAACCAAAAATGTTTTCCTAGTACCCTCATACCTGATTAATCAGATGGTACCATAGATCATCAAAAATTTATGGCTTTATGATTGTGGGTTTTTCATAGCCATGTCATCTACCACTCTTCATCTAAACATTATCGTAATATTTCTCTTCCATATCCATATTTTCACCTATATTATCCTATGTGGAAACCTAGTGATGAGTTTCTTTGGGTATCCATTATGTTTCTAATGATCCTTTTTAAAATAATTATTTAGTATTTTTTTTACGATGTGGGTTTCTATGAATGAAACATTCAAGTAGTAAACGATTTATAACCTCGATGAATTTTGAGGGTGAAATTAATTTTAAGGGGGGTATAATGTAAAACCCAATTATTTTATGAGAGGTATTATTTGTGATTTCTTTGATGTCTTCTATTGTTAGGTCCACAAGGTTGAATACCCTGAGAGTGGGGGTGAATCATGGTATGACTAATTTAAAATTAATTCCCGTTCTGATCTTGTTTCGCTGTTAAGAAAAGCACTCTTCTCTCTCTTTCCTATTGCACAATATAAATAGAATGTAAAGCAAGCACATGACACAACAATTTTACCTGGTTCACCGCTAAGGGCTACGTCTAAGGAGCATATGCCGACAGGTTTTCGGTCATACCAAATTCCACTATACTTCACTAGATTTGGATTACAATGTTCGGGTACAATCACTCTGTCCCAGGATCACTGCATTTGCAAGTTTTAGGGTCAGCTCACTGCTTTCCCAAGGGTCACTCCCTATTTCTCTCTCTCTCTGGCTCACTGCTGGTGGAGAGGATCACCTTCTTCCTCTTCCTATGCTCACTACACTTGGAAGGGATCCACTCAAAATTTATAGGCCTGTAGGTCTCTTCATTTGCATGAAATAATGCATCTTCAACTGTTGATAGATTCTATAATGAAGTCCAACTTTCATCCAGTGATGAATACAACTTTTCCTCTGACCACTGGGAAACTACCTTTGGAAAGTACCTTCCAAAAGTACCCTACTTTGTGAGGCTTCCAATTTCACGAATCTCAAACAAACCTTCATGAAGCTCCTGCCTTTTCACAAAGCTCTCTTGTGAAGCACTCTCGCGAAGCACTCCCAAGAATCTCAAGCCATTGCAGAGAAACTTCCCTCGCGAAGCTCAATGAGCCAACGCGGAGCTCACAACTTTCGCAGAGCTAAAATAGCCGCCGTGGATCTCCCCTTTCATGAATCTCACTGGCTCTGTGAACCACCTTCGAAATACGACAGCAAAATATTCTCTCTGAAAATTCTCTCTATTTCTCTATAGGGGGTCGGCCTATATTTATAGACAATTCCACCAACCCTAGAACATTCCGCGCGAAGTCAATGCCACGTCGTCTCAAATCGCGAAGCTCCAAAGTTTCTGCCGGAATTCTATCAAAATGGCGAAGCACCATGGAAATTTTCCGATCATAGAGCTCGTCGTAATCATGGAGCATCCCGTCAATTCCTTCGTGACTTCGCTGCGAAGCTCCCTCGCAATGCCCCTCATCGCCGCAAAGCTCACTTGAAAAGCCCTTCACCGCTGCGATGCTCTTCAGCCTCTGTCGTTCACGAAGCTTGTCGTAATCACAAAAAATCACCGCCTCCATTCTTCTGGTCTTTGCGAAATCCAAACTATGAAGATTCAATTTTCGAAATTCATGCCTTTTCCATATTTAATTATGATCTTCATGGAAATCTACTTTTCGCGATGCTCACCAAATTCCAATTTTTGGACCCAAAAAATTGGAAAACACTGGAAAACAGCGCCACCATGTACTGCTCTATTTTTATTGCCTCCAAATCATTCTTTCCTTTGTCATCGTTCTTTTGTCATATTGAATTTTAAACAAATTCTTTGGAACTCAACAATTTCTTCATGGAAACATGCTTTGTCAACAAACACAATTAACCCAAAAATACTGCAATGTTAGCTTGAGGGATTTTTGCCCAACCCCTTTGGGTTTCTTGACAACTCTTCACAACTCTGCTCAGAATGATTTTCTGCACTTTGATACCTCACTGAGTCTTCTTCCAGCCGCTACCACCATTCGCCACATGCGATTCTGATAGTGTTCAAGTATTCACTTAACACGTACTCTAAGCCCACATGAGAAATGCTCAGCGTGAGAAACAAGAGTGGTATGAAAAGTTCATCAATGAATCACTTCATGTCAGACCCCAATTGTTGATTCCAACCTGATACCAATTCGTAAATTGATACCAATTGTTGAACCACACTGATACCATTTGGTGATAGCTGGACACCTTCTGACACCATTCCAACACCACTGTTCTGTTTTTATCACGATCCTCAACTGTCGTGATTTCTATGCTTTGATCGATCACTTATAGCATCGTCAGATTTTCAAAGTCTCCCCCTTTCTCATTTCTCCCCCTATCTGGCTGCTCCACTGGGCAGCAACTCCCCATATCTGTCATGATTTATCAAATAGACACACTGTCTCCCCCTTGAACAATCACTATTTCTCCCCCTTTTTCAATGAACCCAAAGGTCACTCCTTTGTAGTCTGTAACATAATAGAGATCTCATATCAGCACATTAGGAAAAAACACATCTTACCTCGGGGAGAGGGGGTGGGTGGGTCTCCACATCCACACACATTCAAGCGCGGGGAGTCGACTGAACTCCTAGATCCAGTCGATGCCTCTCAAAAGCTTCCTTGGGTAAGGAATTTGTTAGAATGTCTGCAACCTATAGTTCTGTAGGCACATACTCCAACTTCACGATCCCCTGCTCAACTTTCTCCTTGATAAAATGATACTTTATCTCAATGTTCTTTGTCCTTGAGTGATGGATGGAATTTTTTTTGAGATTTATAGCACTTGAGTTATCACACTGGATTTCGATCGGAGACTTTACTTCAACTCCCATATCTTCAAGCTGTTGCTTCATCCACAATAACTGTGTGCATGCTTGAGTGGCCGCAATATACTCATCCTCTGCGGTGCTTAATGAAATACAATCCTGCTTCTTACTTAACCAAGAAATACATAGTTTTCCAAGATAGAATGCACCTCCAGATGTTTATTTCCTGTTATCTGCTAAACCGGCCCAGTCTGCATCAGTATATCCCAATAACTCTGTCTGAGATTTGTCGTTGTATGTCAAGATGAAGTCCACCATGCCCTTGATATACCGAAGTATTCTTTTCACTGTGATCATGTAAATTTCCTTGGGATTACTCTGATATCTCCCTGCTTGGCATGTGGCAAAAACATTATCAGTCCTTGTCGCGGTCAAGTACAACAAACTTCCAATAATTTGCCTGTATTCTGTGATATTAATTGCCTTTCCATCCGCATCTTTTGATAATTTCATCCGGGTAGCAACCTGAGTTTTCATCTCCTTGCACTTTTCCATGCAAAACCATCTTAACACCTCCTTGGCATATTTGGATTGAGAAATGAATGTTCCATTCCTTCCTTGTGTCACCTGTAGAGCAAGGAAAAATGTTAGATCTCTAATCATTGACATTTCAAACTCATTTTTCATGAATTCTGAAAACTATCTGCACTAAGCTTCATCTGATCCACCAAATATTATGTCATCGACATAGACCTGCACTATCATCCTTTGATTACTATTGTTGTTAAAATAAAGATTGTAATCAACTCCCCCACACTAGAAACCAAGCTTCTTCAAGTACTGATCAAGTCATGAGTACCATGCCATTGGTGCTTGTTTCAGCCCATAAAATGTCATCTTCAGCCTGAAAACTTTGTTCTCATCCTCATGAATGAGAAAACTATCGGGTTTCTCAATATACACTTCCTCTTCCAGAACACCATTCAAGAATGCGGATTTCACATCCATCTGGAACACTTTGAACATTCTTTGCACTGATATGGCCAAAAATAATCTGATTGTCTCCAACCTTGCAACTGGTGCAAATGTCTCATCTACATCTATTCCCTATATCTGGGAGTATCCCTTGCACACTAGTCATACTTTGTTTAGAATCACAGTTCCATCTTCATTCATCTTGTTGCGATAGACCCATTTAGTCCCGATGACATTCTTGTCTGCTAGCCTCGAAACAATCTCCCATGTCTGGTTCTTTTCGATTTGATCAAGCTCTTCATTCATAGCCTGAACCCAGTTTTCATCTTCAATTGCATCAGAAATTTTTTTTGGCTCCACCTGAGATAAAAACGATGTTTGCTGTAATGACATCATTCTTCGAGTCTGAATTGGAGCTGTCTGATCACCAATGATATTCTGCCTATCAATTTCAGTTATACTCTTTGGCATCCTTGCAGACACTGACTTGACACAATCTTTTTCATCATCAGTATCTTCTTCCGAGTTAACCTCTACCACTTCTGCTCCCCCTATGTTGCTTACTTCATCATCACTTTTGTCCAAGAACTGTTCACTAGGTTGTTGAGTAATCTTTTCATTTTCAACTATAGTGACATCATTGCTCTCAACAATTTTTCCCAGCCTTTTGTTGAAGCATTTATACGCTTTTCTTTTCCCTAAGTAGCCAAGGAATATCCCCTCATCTCCTCATGCCTCAAACATCCTATGATTTTCTTTGATGAGAATGAAACACTTACTTCAAAAAATTCGAAAGTATTTCAACGTTGTATTCTTTCCATACCACAGTTCATACAGAGTCTTCCCTTGCTTCGGAAAAAATAGAGACCTGTTTGAAACATAGACCGATGTCAACACTGCTTCCTTCCAAAATTTCTCTCGTAGGTCTTTGTCAATAAGAATCATTCTGGTCATGTTGTTGATGATCCGATTTCTCCTTTCAACCACACCATTCTGTTGGGGAGTTCTAACTGATGAAACTTGATGCCTTATCCCGTGTTTCTCGAGATACTCTTCCACTCAACTATTTGTGAATTCTGTACCGTTTTATGTACGGAACTTGAAATTTTTCTACCCAAGCATCCTTTATGATTCCCTCATGTGCTGTTTTATGAAACTAAACACCTCTGTTTTATGGGTAATGACAAATACCTAGGCCATTCTGTTGTAATCATCAATGAAAAGAACATAGTACCTTTTCCCATTTATAGCTCGTGGTGAGATATGTCCACATACATCAGCATGAACCAGTTCGAGAACTCTAGTTGATTTCTGTTCCTTTGGCCTTTATTTCTTTCTGATGATATTCCCTTGTTGGCAAGCATCACACGTATGAGTGCGATCATGTGATAGTTTGGGAAGGTCTCTAGCATCATCACACTTTACGAGATCCTCCATAGATGGTTGGCATAGATGACCAAGTCGCTTATGCCGCATCTGGTTTTCTTTCTCTCTGGATAAAAGACATGTATCTTCTTCCCCACCTACAAGGTAGAGATTTCCCTTTGACCTTTTTACCTATAGAACAGCTGCTCCATCTTTTCCTTTCACAACACACATCTTCTTGGTAAATCGGATAGAGTGCCTAGAGTCACATAGTTGACTGACACTGAGTAAGTTATGAATAAGACCCTCTACTACCAATACATCAGCACGTCTCATCTCTTTGCCCCCAAACATGGATTTCCCTGAGCCAAAAATCTTTAGGCCTTCATCATTTCCAAATATGACAACTCCTTCTTTGTCATATTTGATGCCTGTAACAAGATCCTTATTACCCGTCACGTGGGATGTGCAACCACTGTCAAGGATCCAAACACCAGATCGATCTGATTCTTTAAGGGCAATCTCTACCACCACGACCTTCTCATTTTTCTTCTTCTTGGTACATACTTTTTCTTTCACACTCGGCATGGATTGAAACATCTGTTCTTTCTCAGAGTATGATGCACCACCCTCATCTTGCAAAGCCACAAATCTATTCTACATTTTTAACTCACCTGTCAGTTTATTGACCTGCTGCTTGCGAACGTTTTGATTCTGATTTGGCACATTTCTCTGAATGGTCGAAGTACAATACCTAGCCATGTCCTCAAATCCTCCGCACCAAAAACAGTGTCCTCCAAAATATGTTCTGGAAAACCATTCTCTGTTTGGATGCCATCTCTGTTCTTGTTCCCTTCTATATCTCTTGGCTATGGAACACACATACTGTGAATGTCCCATTTTACCACAGCAATATCACCTGATATAGGATACATTACATTGTGATACTTCAACACTACAATTTTCCCTTTGGGATCTCTGAATAATCTGATTCTGTTTTGTGCCCAAATCAACCTTCAATTTCGGGATGGGTGCTTGCGGTCTGACATTAACTGTCACCGATTATTGTTTCTTATCAAGCCCTGAATCAACCTTAGAATTTGAGCTTTCTTGCAGCTTCACTCCTGCTGAACTAAAAGCCTCCTCTTTCATCTTCTCTACCTTCTGAATGGCCTGATTTTTTGATATCACATTGGTGGTCAAGAGTTTTTCTTGATCCTTCATTTCTCGTCTCAGACTAACCACTTCTTATTCAAGATCTTTGATACGTCTGACCTGCTCCTTTCCTGTGTTAGTCAAACAATCAATTTCTTTCTTTTGTTCCTCAATTTCAAGCTTATGCTCAACAATATTTTCTGAGCTCTCTGGTGTTGAGGATTTTAGTCTTTCAATTTCTTCTAACCGTTCTGACTTTTCTTCATCCTATTGTTGCATATAGAGTTTGGCATCACGAACCACTTTATTGGATTTCTTCGCTTTGTCTCTCCAAACATCTATCTCCTCAAGAGCTGCTTCCAATTCGGCTTCCATTTCAACACTCCCTTCAATTTCATCTTCTTCTTCAGCGTCAGCTTCTTCATTTTTCTGAGAACTACTGACGACCGCTACCATAGCATTTTCCCTATGATCTTTACAATTTTCAAACTCCTCAACCTCTTCATCCTAAAAATCCTCAGAACATTCAAATTATTGTGAAATAAGATTCTTTTTCTTGAAGAAATTTATCTTGAATTGCTTCTTCCCTTTCAGAAACGCTGAAGTCTTCTTCTTGGGAATTTCAACTTCATCATCATCATCGTCGTTATCTTGAAATATCTTGGGGAATCTTGCCACAAGATGACCAACCTTTCCACATCAAAAACATTCTAGTGAAAGTTTACCTTTATACTTTCCTCTTCCTCTTTGCAGATTTGAAGAAAGGAATGACATCACCTCATCTGTCTCTTCTTCTTCATTAGAATCTTCAATGGTGAGTTTCTTCATGGTCATGAATTCCACCTCTTTAGATTTCCCCTTTTCCACGATCTCGTTATCATCGTTTCTCATTTCATATGAAACAAGAGTGTTGTGCAGGTTATCCAATGTCAGTTCTTTTGGGTCTTTATCTTCCAAAACAGAAACTTTCAGATTGAACTGAGGTGGAAGTTTTCTCAATATGCACTTCACAATTATTATATCTTCAATAATTTCTCCAAGACCCATCATGTATTCTACCACAACATTTACCCTGTAAAAGAATGTATCAACAGACCCATTCAGGTTCATTCTCATATCTTCATACTTTTTCCACAACACATGCAGCTTTTCCTCTCTGTCTTTTGTATTCCCTTCATAAATATTCAAAAGCTTTTCCCACATGGCATGTGACATTTTCCATGACATCATCTTTTTATATATGGGATTGGAAAGTGATCCCCCTAAGGCATTGATTGATTTGGAATCATCATCCAAATCTTTATGCTCAGCTTATGATAATGCACCACTAGTAATATCAGTTGTGATACCATGCATAGTTGATGAAAACACATCCATTCCCAAAGATCAGAAATAGTGTTGCATTTGATTCTTCCATATCTGAAAATTACATCCGTCGAAGATTGGAATCCCTCTATGATTAGTTCCCTCCATTGAGAGAAGAACTAATATTAACCTCTCCCTCTGATACCAATTGTTAGGTCCACAAGGCTGAATACCCTGAGAGGGGGGGTGAATCAGGGTATGACTAATTTAAAATTAATGTTCGTTCTGATCTTGTTTCCCTGTTAAGAAAAACACTCTTCTCTCTCTTTCCTGTTGCACAATATAAACAGAATGTAAAGCAAGCACATGACATAGAAATTTTACTTGGTTCACTTCTAAGGGCTACATCAAAGGAGCATACGCTGACAGGTTACCGGTCGTACCAAATTCCACTATACATCACTAGCTTTGGATTACAATGTTCGGGTACAGTCACTCTGTCCCGGGCTCACTGCATTTTCAAGGTTTAGGGTCAGCTCACTGCTTTCCCAAGTGTCACTCCCTATTTCTCTCTCTCTCTCTGGCTCACTGCCGGTGGAGAGGATCACCATCTTCCTCTTCCTATGCTCACTGCACTTGGAAGGGATCCACTCATATTTTATAGACCTGTAGGTATCTTCATTTGCATGAAATAATGCATCTTCAACTGTTGATAGATGCTCTATTGAAGTCCAAAATTCATCCACTGATGAATACCACTTTTCCTCTGACCACTGGGCAACTACCTTTGGAATGTACCTTCGCAAAGTACCCTACTTCGTGAGGCTTCCAATTTCTCGAAGCTCAAAAAAGCCTTCACGAAGCACCTTCCTTTTTGTGAAGCTCTCTCAAAAAGCACTCTCGTGAAGCACTCCCACGAAGCTCAATCCGTTGCATAGAAACTTCCCTCGCGAAGCTCACTGAGCCAACACGGAGCTCACAACTTCCGCGAAGCTACAATAGTCGCCGTAAATCTCCTCTTTCGTGGAGCACACTGGCTCAGTGAACCACCTTCGCAATACGAGAGCAAAATATTTTCTCTGAAAATTCTCTCTCTTTCTCTCGAGGGGGTCGGCCTCTATTTATAGACGATTCCACCGACCCTCTAACTTTCTGCGCGAAGTCAATGCCACGTCATCTAAAATCGCGAAGCTCCAAAGTTTCTGCCGGAATTATCTCAAAATCGTGAAGCACCACGGCAATTTTCCGATCACAGAGCTCTTCGTAATCGCGGAGCATCCCGTAAATTCCTTCACACCTTCTCCACGAAGCTCCCTCGCAATGCCCCTCATCTCTGCAAAGCTCCCATGCAAATCCCTTCACCACCGCGATGCTCTTCAGCCTCTGTCATTCGCGAAGCTTGTCGTAATCGCGAAAAATCACCGCCTCCATTCTTCTAGTCTTCGCGAAATCTAAACCATGAAGCTTCACTTCATGAAATTCATGCCTTTTCCATATTTAATTATGATCTTCATGGAAGTCCACTTTTCGGAATGCTCACCAAATTCCAAAATTTGGACCCCAAAAATTTGGAAAACACTGAAAAACAGCGCCACCTTGTACTGCTCTTTTTGTACCACCTCTAGATCGTTCTTTCCTTTGTCATCGTTCTTTTGTCAACCTAAATTGTCAACAACTTCTTTGGAACTCGACAATTTATTCATGGAAACCAGCTTTGTCAACAAACACAATCAACCCAAAAATACTGCAATGTTACCTTGATGGATTTTTTCCCAACATCTATTATACACTACACCAAGATTATCTTGTACTATAAGCAACACCATATAAGCTTGCAGTATACGCAACAGTAGTCTTGGCTCGTGTTACACACAATTTAAAGTTCGTTTGTGGAAATTATTCTACGCAACATTAAATATAGATTTTGATTAATGTACAACACCAAACGGAGCTTTCACTACACGCATCCCAAAATTGGATTTCATTACATGCAATCAAGACCTTCTTCGATAGCGTGTGTAGTACGCAATACCGAGTTTCACTAAACAACGATATGTTATTAAAATATTATTTAAACTAGCCGTTATGAATAGTAATTCCCACTTTTTGAAATTTTATAAATTTATCTTTCAAAATGGACTTCATTTTTGGATTCAGAATATCAAAATTAGCCTAGGGTGAATTTTTGGTATTTTTATGAAAACTTTCAATTTTTGATGAATAGTGAAAACATAGAGTTATTGGTTAAAACCGACTTTTTATTTAAATAATCATTTGTTTTATTTAAATTTATTTTAGGTCAAAATAGATACATAATACTTATATAGGTTCAACATAATTCATTGGAGTCATTTTATAAAAAATTTAGATATATAAACATTTAATTGAACTTCTCACCGTCTTTTACCCACCTCCTAGAAGTATTTACAATTGTACGTAAAACATAATTTTACCGCTTCTGTGAGTTGAATTTCAAAAATCTGAGAGACATGGTTAATATCAAGGAGTAAAATGTGTTTCAATAAGATAAAAGTAATTTTTGTTGAATAATAACTTTTTACTTTTATTTACCACGGTTAAAAGTAAATATTGTAATTTTGGGTAAAAATGATATTATTATCACCCTAACACATGTACTAATTATATTTTATAAGTGTAATTCGACCAAAAACAACCTTAGGAGTAAACTATGACCATTTAGGTCCACTTAGATTAGATTAGGACATTTATTATTATTTTATTTAATGAAGAGTTAAACGAGTTAAAATCAAAGTTTAATAACTAATTTTTTTTAATATAGGGATATACATAAGATAAATTAGACTATAAATATTAATTAGAAAGATAAAAAGATTTAATACATAATGGTATTTTATTTATAATATTTAGACATTAAATAATTTAATTTATTTAGGACAAATTGATGTTGCAGTAATTACCTTATTAATGAAATGTTAACATATATGATATTATAAATAACCAAATAAATGTAATTTGAAACTTTTTATGAATTAAAATAATTTTATAGGTTAATATGAAATATTTGTATCGATTTAATTTATGTTTTTCAAACTAATCATGTTGTTGTGATTTTCACAAAAATAAATTACCAAATAGTGTCAAAATTTTCCTAAAACAGTTTTTAAAACAAATATTACATTATTAATTTTTATTCTATTCCAAAAAATATAAGGTTCGGCCAAATGACTTAGATAAGGTTATATGTATTAATAATTAACCACTCGGGGTTATTTTTGCTTGTTATAGTTGGTTTATTAACCATATAGTGTAAGAAAACAAGAAGACATGGTAAAAGTTAAATTATTTAACTTAGAGTTAAATTTAAATGATAAGGTTGAAATTGTAACCTAAACTTTTCTAAAACCTATTGTTTGAGAGGTTTTCTACCCATAACCACTTTATCTTAGAAATAAGTCACTTTTGTGCCATTATATACTGAATATGACTTTATTATAATATAATATTTTAAGGTTTTTCCTAAAGTGCCCCTCTCCTCCCTTATAAAAGGGCACATCCTCCCTCTTCTCTTTACACAAATTTGAGCTTTCAAGATCGGCCAACCATTGACCATCACCTTATCAACATCCTTAGAAATATTATAGAGGTTTTGTTATCCTCAAAAGACCAACTCTAGTGCCTTAAAAGGAAGTTTAAAAGAGGTGCGTCGAAGAAGAGGTATTATCTTTTACTGATTCATTCATGTTTCTTTCTTCTTCAACTTATTCTTCTTCATTTTTCATTATAAAGTAATAACATCCGTATCAATAATATACTTATATGTTATTATAAATATGAAACTACCCCATTTCACCTTATATCCATCCTACGGAAAACGAAATCACCGTGTGTGCGTACGTACGGAATACCATCTCCAAGCCGTGGTGAAATATGTTTTTCCACCACCACCTTACTTGGATGGGTATAATGGTGTAAAGAATGACTATATATGGTTATTATAACATCATACGGATTCTGAGATATTATATCATCGACTCTAATTCCATTCAATAGTTATGGGAATGATATCATCGCTCGTGCGTACGTACGGATTACCTTCTCCACGACGCGATGAGATTCATTCTCCATGTTAACCATTCAAGAATGATTATAAAGTATATATAATGAATAATAATGAAATATATGACATAATTAAGCTATTTTATTTGTGTATATATATATATATATCATATACTTGCTTCCATTCAAGTCAATTAGGAATGGAAAACAACGTTCATCTGTACGTACGACATACTGTCGCCATGAATATTATATTTCATTTCATTCATCTATCTATTATATATATATACTGAATATATATGATATATAAACCATTATTTAAATTCTTTAAGTAATTAAATCTTCATATAAGTAATAATATTATCAAGAACAATAATTCCAAACATGTATGATAAATAAAACGATTTTACCCAAAACGCTGCTTTAGCATGGTAAATTTACAAAAAAACGGGTAATATAAAGTCATAAGTGAACCATATATGATATCATAACAATTAATATGATTCTGTAATAAGTAAATGACATTATTTAAATCATTATACAAGAGGTTCAGATACGTACGAAGCATATCAGTCCTAAGGTAAGCGATAACTTTTCCAATCTCGTTTTTATCTGAGATTGTTTATTCATAAGTATTTACTGGGGTTATTGTTATCATCCAAGCCCATGTTTTCTAAAGTTGTTTTCATTTATGTTCACAATCCTTTTTACCCATTTTTGAAATTTACTACATGTTATTAAATGAATCTTACTTTTTTTACCACACGAGGAACTTTTTGACTTTTCTGACAAAAGTACGAGGAGAATGTTTTTTTAACTTATATGATGTGAATAGATTTTTACGGTTTCATAAAGCTTAATTTTAATGAAGATTATTCTACAATATTTCATAAATAGTTTCAACAAAATCATTTTCTTTTAAAATTTCATTGCATTTAGTGAAAGGAAAATGATTTTGAAGAAGAAAGTATATTTCTATCAAGAATTCATTTCATGTGTTTTATCAAAACCATTTTCCATCAAAGATGACATTATTTCATATGTGTATGTTTCAATTATGATGTCTCTATGATTTACATGGTTTCACTTTTTTTTGATGAAATTATATCCATTTGTTTTATATGTATTATGTTATGATGGAATGATGTTTATGAAACCCATTTTATTCTTTGGGTTAAGATGAATGATTTATGTTTATATTGAGGCACACAAAATAAATATTTCATTATGATATGGGTGGGAACTATATCGCCCTCAAATATATTGGGTAATGATTTATATCTCATGAGATATGCATGACTAGAATGGAAAGTTAATCTGGTTCAGTGATACAGGACTGGAACGAAAAGTGAACTCGATCCACAAAGGGACTTTGTCCACTAAGATGGTATTGGCAGCAATGCCTTGGCTACTATAGAAATCATATCTGGTAATTAATGGTTTTCCACAATTACATGACTTATCCCCATGCTATTTTATCATTATTGATGTTCTTTTATGATATATTCCTTATGTAATTCCAAGATTTATGCCATTTCTCAAGATTTTGATGTTTAGATTTCATGTTCAATTTTTTGCATTCAAATGTTTATGGATTGTTTTATGTTCTCTATGTTTACCCATAATGAGCATTTGACCACACCCTTTATATGTTTTCTTTTCCCTTGGATATAAAGAAAGGTTGTATGTAAGAAAACAAAAGGGGAAGATCTTTAGGGGAGATGTTTAAGATCATTCACCATGATTAGAAGATTATGTTCCGAGCTTCCAAAGACACCAAACTATTAAGGTCCTTGTGTGTTGGTTTTTGTTATGTATTAAGTATTTCGAAAAAGTAATTTAATTTCCATTTATGTCATGCTCTGGGTCTCTACAGTTGGTATCAGAGGAGAGGTTTAGTTAACCTTTGGGAACTAGAATGCGAAAACTATAGTGAGATCCCTAGAGATATTTCTATGGTATGTCTAGGTATGTCCCTATGGTTAAGTATAAGTATAGGGTATAGTCCTAGAATTATAGTAATGATATTAGAAATAAACCTAAGATGTTAGATATTGAAGGTACTCCCCCTTGATATTGATTTTTGAGACTGAAAATATTCTTTTTGGGTTTTAGAAAATGGCTAGAAACAGGAAGATTCACAATAATGGATGATATTATGGAAAAATGGAATTATATTCTTCATGAGAAACCAAATGAAATTGGATCTGGAAGTCCACATGTTGTTATTATGCCTAATCAACAATATCATAAAATGATCAATAATCTCAAATTTGGTAAGTTTCCCGACTCATCTAAAAAGAGAAAGATGGAGTTTCATGATGATCATAGAGGAAAGAAAGTTCAATTTCCCTCATATAAATGATGTGGGAAGAGGCATCAGGAAGAATGTTTCAAAGGAACTGGAAGATGCTTTGGGTGTGTAAAAGAAGGACAAAAATCATTTAATTGTAAAGGAAAAGGTTCAGTTAACACCATAGACAAGTATAATGGTATTGCAAACACATCAACAGTGGTTAAATGTTTTAAATGTAGAATGTAAGGGCATTTTGCAAACCAATGCCCTAAGGGAAAATCTCATGGAGAGAATCAGCATGGTCATATGGGTAGTATTTCTGTGGATGATGATGAATAGACTACAAATTATATATGAGATGAAAGAAATGATGAAGATTAGTCAGTGGTTTAAGAAGCTAGTGGAATGATTGTATGTTTATCAACAATAATGTATGGTACTATGGAATAAAGAGAAATCTATGGATTTTTACACTGTTGTCTTTCCTTGAGTTTTTGAATGTATATGATGCATGATACTGATAACCATGAAAGGTTATTCAAATATTTTTTTAAGGTAGATGATATGTGCATAATGAATGGATAAGGAGATAATGAGATGTTTGATAGTATTAATGAGATCATGGATGATATAAGGACAAAGTGATATCATGGTTTGAGTATATAGAATTTTTGGGATTTTGGTATGTGTAAAGAGTTAACATTTCACTAAATTCATGTTTTCACTAAGGTTCAATGGGTATTCATTTTTCAACAGAATACATGATTAAGGCATTGGAATGTTTGGAATGTGACCAACAAGACATATCTTATGATATATGGGGATAAATAACTGTATTTACATTCTTGTTAGATGGCCTATCTATCAATATTTTTCCTTATACTGTGAGTTTGGGTAAGCTTAATGTTTGGAATAGATTAAGTTAGGCATCATATATTATTGTTTAAGGCTAGAACTTTTTGATATTATTTTTGGAATGTTATAATAATATAGTTTTAGAAAAAGGACAACCCATAGGACTGGCGACAACCCATCGTGTTGGACAAGGATGCGGGAATCGAACCCACATTCGAAGTGCGACAGGACTTTATCACTTACCATTGGCCTACATGAAGTCCCTGGTTAGTAGAAACTAGTTTTATTTTGTTAAGCGCTATGATAGATGAAGTATGAGTCCATTTTTGGAACCATATACGTTTAATCTCTCCATAAGATGGACTTATAACTTTTGCTAACATTATGTTTGAGATAGATGTAATGACCTATCATTCTATCGCATGATCTACTAATACTTCACGGAATACAAATTTAACTTCATTTCTTTAAGAGATGAAGTGGAAATTGTTCAAGGAAAAAACAACAGTATGATTGTACCAAAATCAAGTAAGTATTTATTTTAATTAAAAAATTCTTCAACATTAGGGAAATGATCTTGAAAACCAAAAATTTTGTCCTAGTACCCTCATACCTAATGAATCATATGGTACCATAGATCCTCACAAATTTATGGCTTTATGATTGGTGGCCTTTTCATAGCCATATTCTCTACCACTCTTCATCTAAACATGATGGTTATATTTCTCTTCCATATCCATATTTTCAAGTATATTCTCCTATGTGGAAACCCAGTGATGAGTTACTTTGGGTATCTATTATGTTTCTAATGCTCCTTTTTAAAATAATGATTTAGTATTCCTTTTTACGATGTTGGTTTCTATGAATGAAACTTTCAAGTAGTAAACAATTTATAACCCCGACGAATTTTGAGGGTAAATTCATTTTAATGGGAGTAGAATGTAACACCCCGAGATTTTATGAGATATATTATTTTAAATTTCTTTGATGTCTTCTATTATAAACTACACCAAGATTATCTTGTACTATAGGCAACATCGTATTAGCTTGCAGTATACGCAACACAATTCTTGGCTCATGTTACGCACAATTTCAAGTTCGTTTTGTAGAAATTATTCTACACAACATTAAATATATATTTTTTTAATGTACAACACCAAACAGATCTTTCACTACATGAATCCATGACTTGGATTTCATTACACCCAATCAAGACCTTCTTCGATAGCGTGTGTAGTATGCAATATCGAGTTTCACTAAACAACGATATGTTATTAAAATATTATATAAACTAGCCATTATGAATAGTAATACCCACTTTTTTAAATTTTATAAATTTATCTTTCAAAATGGACTTCATTTTTGGATTCAGAATATCAACATTATCCTAGGGTGAATTTTTTGTATTTTTATGAAACCTTTCAATTTTTGAAAAATAGTGAAAACACAAAGTTATTGGTTAAAACCGACTTTTTATTTAAATAATAATTTATTTTATTTAAATTTATTTTAGGTAAAAATAGATATATATTACTTATATAGGTTCAATTTAATTCATTGGCGTCATTTTATATTAATTTTAGATATATAAAAATTTTATTGAACTTTTCACCGTCTTTTACCCACGTCCTAGGAGCATTTGTAATTGTACATAAAACATAATTTTACCGCTTATGTGAGTTGAATTTCAAAAATCTGAGAGACATGGTTAATATCAAGGAGTAAAATTTTGTTCAATAAGATAAAAGTAATATTTGGTGAATAGTAACTTTTTACTTTTATTTACCACGGTTAAAAGTAAATAGGGTAATTAAGGGTAAAAATGATATTATAATCACCCTAAAACATGTCATAATTTTATTAGATAAGTTTAATTAGACCAAAAACAACCTTAGGAATAAAATATGACCATTTAGGTTCACTTGGATTAGATTAGGACATTTATTATTATTTTATTTAAAGAAGAGTTAAAATAGTTAAAATCAAAGTTTAATAAATAAATTTTTTTTAATCTAGGTTTATACATAAGATAAATTCGACTATAAATATTCATTAGAAAGATAAGAATATTTTATAAATAATGGTATTTTATTTAAAAAATTTAGACATTGAATAATTTATTTATTTAGGAAACATTGATGATGTAGTAATTACCTTATTAATAAAATATTAACATAAAAGATAATATAAATAACCAAATAAATGTAATTTGAGACTTTTTATGAATTAAACTAATTTTATAGGTTAATATGACATTTTAGTATTTATTTAATTAACGTTTTTAGAAATAATCATGCTGTTATGAATTTCACAAAAATCCATTACCAAATAGTGTCAAAATTGACATAAAATAGTTTTTAAAACAAATATTATATTATTAATTGTTATTCTTTTCCTAAAAATATAATTCTCATCCAAATTACTTATATAAGGTTTTATCTATTAATAATTAACCACTTGGGGTTCTTTTATCTTGTTATAGTAAGTCTATTAACCATATAGTGTAAGAAAACAAGAAGACATGGTAAACGTTAAATTATTTAACTTAGAGTTAAATCTAAATGATAAGGTTAAAATAGTAACCTAAACTTCTCTAAAACCTATTTTTTTAGAGTATTTAGACCCAACCCCACTTTATCTTCGAAATAAGTCACTTTGGAGCCATTATAAACCGAATATTACTTTATTATAATATAATATTTTAAGTTTTTTCATAAAGTGCCCCTCTCCTCCCTTATAAAAGGGCACATCCTCCCTCTTCTCTTTACACAATTTTGATCTTTCCTGATCTCCCAAACGCTTCCCATTTCCCTAATCAACTTTCCTAGAAACATTATAGAGGTTCTGGTCTCCTCAAAATACCAACTCTAGTGCCTTAAGAGGAAGCTTAAAAGAGGTGCGTCGAAGAAGAGGTAATCTCTTCTACCGATTCTTTCAAGATTCTTTATTCTTCAACTTCTTCTTATTTATTTTTTTCATTATAAAGTAATAAAATCAGTATCAATAATATTCTTATATGTTATTATAAATATTAAACAACCCCATTTCATCTTCTATCCATCCTACATAAAATGAAATCACCGTCTGTGCGTACGTACGGAATATCATCTCCACGGCGTGGTGAAATCTGTTTTTCCACCACCAACTTACTTGGATGGGTATAATGGTGTAACGAATTACTATATATGGTTATTATAACATCATACTGATTATGAGATATTATATCATCTACTCAAATTAAATCCAATAATTATGGGAATTATATCATCGCTCGTACGTACGTACGGATTACCGTCTCCACGACGCGATGAGATTCATTCTCCATGTTAACCATTAGAGAATGATTATAAAGTATATATAATGAATAATAATGAAGTATATGACATAATGAAGCTACTGGATTTATGTATATATATATATGTGTGTGTGTGTGTGTGTGTGTGTGTGTGTGTGTCATCTACTTACTTCCATTCAAGTCAATTAAGAAAGGAAAATAATGTTCATGCATATGTACGGCCTACCGTATCCATGAACGGTGTATTTCATTTCATTCATCTATTATATATATATATATATATACTGAATATATATGATATATAAACCATGATTTACATTCTTTAATTAAGTAAATCATGATATAAGTAATAATAATATCATGAACAACAAGTCCAAACACGTTCGATAAATAAAACAATTTTACCCAAAACGCTGCTTTAGCAAGGAATTTACTAAAGAACTGGTAATATAAAGTCATAAGCGAACCATATATGATATCATAACAATGAATATGATTCTTTAATATGTAATTGATATTATTTTAATCATTATATAGGAGGTTCGGTTATGTACGAAGCATATCGGACCAAAGGTAAGGGATAACTTTTCCAATCTCGTTTTTATCCGAGATTGTTTATTCCTAAGTATTTACTGGGGTTATTGTTATCATTCATGACCATGTTTTATAAAAATGTTTTCATGTATGTTTAAAATCCTTTTACCCATTTTTTAAATTTATCAAATGTTATGAAAGGAATCTTACTTTTTTTACCACACGAGGAACTTTTTGACTTTTCCGACATAAGTACGAGGAAAATGTTTTTTTAACATATATGGTGTGAATGGATTTTTACAGTTTCATTACGCCTAATTTTAATGAAGCTTATTCTACAATATTTTGTGAATATTTTCAACAAAATCATTTTATTTTAAAATTTCATGAAATTTTGTGAAAAGAAAATGATTTTGAAGAAGAAACGATATATTAATCAGGAATTCATTTCAAGTGTTTTAACAAAACCATTTTCCATCTAAGATGACATTATTTAATATGTGTATATTTCAAGTATAATGTCTCTATGATTTACATGGTTTCACTTTTCTTATGATGAAATGAAATCCATTTGTTTTATATGGATTATGTTATGATTGAATGATGTTTATGAAACCCATTTTATTCTTTGGGTTATGATGAATGATTTATGTTTATGTTGTGGAACACATAAGAATTATTTCATTATGAGAAGGGTGGTACCTATATATCCCTTTATTTCATTGGGTAAATATTTATATCCCATGATAAAGACATGGCTGGAACTGTAGGTTAATCCGGTTTAGTGATACAGGACTGGAACGAGGAGTGAACTCAATTCAGAAAGGGACTTTGTCCACTAAGATGGTTTTGGCAGCAATTACTTGGCTACTATGGAAATCATATCATGTGATTAATGGTTTTCTACAATTACATGTATTATCCCCATTCTATTTTATCATGATTGATGTTCTTTTATGATATATTCCTTAGGTACTTCCATGATTTTTGTCTTTGCTCAAGATTTTTATGTTTAGATTTTATGTTCAAGTTTTTGCATTCAAATATTTATGGATTGTTTTATGTTCTCTATTTTTACCCTTACTGAGCATTTTAGCTCACCATTTATATGATTTCTTTTCCCCAAGATATAAATAAAGATTTTAGGTAAGAAAACAAAAGGGGAAGATCTTTATGGGAGATGTTGAAGATCTTTCACCATGATTAGATGATTATGTTCAGAGTTTCCAAAGGCACTAAACTATTACGGTCCTTATGTGTTGGTATTTGTTATGTATTATGTTTTCCACAAAAGTAATGTAATGTCCATGTACGTCAAGCTTTAGGTCTCTACATATTGGGAATACCCATTGGGCCTTGCTAGACCCAGCCAGATTCAGTTGTGGGTCCAGGCCACCAGGTCTCCCATTGATTCAGTCCGCATTCTCTAGCCTGGACTGACTTGGTCAGACCAGTACTGCCCTAGATGGCCACCCATCGGCCCAATTTTCCATCAGGCCAAGCTTATAATGGCCGCCCGATTCTCATCAAGCCCGAACCACCCAGCTACCCAGTTCGCTCCACCAGCCAGACCCGATGCAAGGTCCGACATTCTGCTCTAGTGCGGCCCACTGGGTAGTCTAGTCTAATCCAACTGGGACACGGAGGGCGCCACATCCCTTCTCTATCGACAGATCTATGTCCCCCTCTATCGCGACATCAAGTCACAACCTCCAATTCCATGCGGATAGCCTGGGGTTGACCAAGTCCTCCACATGCTCTCTGTTGACTACATGCCTCCACTTGGATACACTACACTATGCCGCTTCTTTGTGGCCTACCTTAGAAGTGTCCCTCATCGCCACCCATGGTTTCAATGTTGAAGGTCCTTTCTGCTATCAACCATCAATTCGATGGACTCCACTGTCGGGTGGCCACGGGTTTCGACTATCGGTGTGGTGGTCCAATTTCCATTCCGAAAGCACTATGTTGATCCTCAGGTTTCCCCCTTTATCTCTAGGGAATCCTTACTACCTTTCCATTTATCCGGGGGTTCGATCATGCTCAAAACCTCCAATAAAAACTGGAGGTGATCGTGGGACTGTCAGCGAAGAACAATATGAAAGGGAAAGAGATAGGATCACAAAGAACACTGAATGAACAATTTGGGCCTTGTTCATTTTGGACCGAATCTGTTCTTGTTAGTGGGGTCACGAAGCTTAATTTAATCTCTATGTTTTTTAATCCCCAACAAAAACCTGAAATATTTATTCCCAATACATCATGAAGAAATCATTTGCAGATCAACTAGTTAGTGAGTTGTTCCACATTCTTAATTTATAAGGGAAGAATAGGGGAACATTAATCACCAACATTTAAACACCTACCATGAGAATAAGTTTGATCGGAGGAAGGCTTCGTCACTAGAGGTGATCCATAAATGAAATTCCTCAATCTGTCATAGAGGGAGAGATCTCTTGAATAGGATGGGGGAGTGCTCAAAGTTGTTAGCGATCATCGTTCCCCATTCGTCAATGGTGATCATATATATATTTAGAGTGATTTGTGAGATTCATATCCCACATTCAATTCAGGTTATTCCATTAAATGTGAAAAACACATCGCAACATTTTTTTATGATAAGTCTTCATAGTTACATTGTTTAATTTATGAAAGAGAATTTCAATTACTTTGCATTGTAGTTTCGTTTCACAGTTTCATTTATTGAACGAAACAGTCAGCCTGTCACTGCATTGTAGCGAAACAATTTTGAATAAAATAAACATTTTATGTTTATTTTATTTTTCATTAAAATGTTTGAAAATTAACATTTACCATTGACCCGCATCAGTTGAGGTTATATCATGTTTAAGGAGAACATCTCATTACAAAATCAATGGTGGTCTCATATTTTCAATCCGAGTGACCGTTTGTGATTTATAAGGATTGAAAAATAAAATAGTTTTTTTATTTAAATTATTTAATTTATGATTACATATAAATGGTCACCTTTCACTATCTTCCCGCGTCGACCAATGTTAGGCTTCTCATAGGGAAAAAACCCACTCACAAGTTCAACAGTGGTGTCAGATTTTCATTCTGATTTACTGATCATGAGTTATAATGATTTTAACATAAAATAACATTATTTTATTATTTTATTTTTGGCCAAAAACTAACTTCCATTGTTGGCCCGTTCCGGTCAATGTTAGGCTTTACTAAGGAAATAACTCCCTCGTGAGCTTAATGGGGGTCTTAGATATTTTATCTAAGTCACCGTTCGTCTTTTATCAGTATTTAAAAAATAATATAATTTTATTTAATTATTTTATTTATGGTTGTTCCATCATTGGGTTTTCTCACTAGAAACCCGCACCAACTAATATTAAGTCTCGCCTATTATAAAACAACTTATCAGAATGCAACGGTGCTCTCATATTTCTAATTTGGGAACCCATTTAATAATTATTCCACTTTTTAGAAAACTAATCAGATTCATTATTTAAAACATAACATTTTTTAATGAACAATTCTAGGAACTCTGGGCCTCAGAATCACACGCCTTCTCAGTACTTGGCCTCAAAATAATCCATTTAATTTTCTAATAATTTACATGGAATTCTGATACATTTAATCACTGCCATATTTATGGCTTCACATCATCATAATCCAAAAAATAGGATACCCAAACAAATGGGGGTACTGAGCATGAATCTGAACCTCCTTCTCCCACATGTTCTCTTGGAGATTCCTTCGCCAACAAAAAATATGCACCAGATGAATCTACCATCCACAAAGGATCCTATCTCGTCGATCCTCTATCTCCATCAGGTACTCCGTGAATGTCGCCTCGTCTTCAATCTTCAACACACTGTGGTCGATGACATAAGATGGGTTGTGCATATATCTCCTCATCTAGGATATGTAGAAGATACCATGCACCCTCTCTAACTGTAATGGTAGATCCAAGTGGTATGCCACTTTTCCCACTCTATGAAGTATCTAGAAAGGTCCGTTGGACCTTGGAGATAACTTTTCACCCCAACCATATCTTGGTATCCATTGTCGAGGAGAGACCTATAGGAATACATGGTCCCCCTCCACGAAATCCTAGGGTCTATGTCGCCTATCTCTATAGGACTTATTTTATCTCTGTGCAGTCTTCATTTGCTCTTAGATGACCTGAGCCTTCTTAGTAGTAGCTTGTACCATCTCTGGAACCATGAGTGTTGACTCCCCTAGGTCTATCCAGCAGAACAGTGACCTGCATGGTCGTTCGTATAGTGCCTCAAATGGTTCCAAACCAATAGAGGAGTGGTAAATGTTGTTGTATAAAAACTCCACTAGTGATAGGTGGGCCTCCCAACTGTGACCAGAATCAAGAATGCAAGAATGAAGTATATCATCCAAGGAATTTATAGTCAGCTCCATCTAGCCATCTGTTTTAGGGTGAACAGATGTGATCAAGAGTAGATAAGTCCCAAATTCCTCTACATTGACACCCACACACATACCCCAATTCATCTTGCCACTCACAGTGTCACTATTAAAACTGTGCAACCTCTAAAAACAAAAACATGCGCCCCACTTTTCAAATGTCCATCAGGGGTATTCCATATGGACAATTGAGCACGTGAAGACTCACAGTCAGCATCCCTGAGATGTACCACCCTGACTCACTGTAAAAGTGGAGGTGAAACTACCATTGAATTATGAAAAGATGTCTCCTCTCTATCCAAAAAGGATATCTGAAGTGAGTCCAACTATTCTGAGGCCTCCTTCAGTAGCTGTAAACTCGATCTCCTATTTTGAGCCTTTGCCACCACATTCCCCTTCCTAAGAGTATAGAATATCTTGAAGTCGTAGTCTTAGGGAAACACTAGCCAATGTTGTTGTCTCAGATTCAAATCCTTCTAAGAAATGATACATTTGAGAATCTTGTCGGTGGAGTATATAGTAAACCATTCGCAAATGGAGGTAGTGTCACCACATAATCAATGAAAATACTACCACTACCAACTAAATTTAGGGCGCTCGTCAAAATTTGTCTCAATTGCTGAAAAGCATACATGAACCTTTCCACCCACACAAATGGCCACCCCTTTCAACTGATCGATGAATTCATCGACACTTTGGTATTGGATAATCATTCTCCAAAACAACTTGGTTAAAGGGATGGTAATCCACACATAACCTCAAACATCGGGTCTTACTAAGCCCTTTTTTAGAAAGTCCCCCACCTACATCCTCAGCTCGAGAAGATCTGTGAAGGAGACTTGATGTACTAATACAAATATCGGTGCCATCTCAAGGTGTTGAATGATGCATTAGTCTATCTCCTTGTGGGGAGGAAATCATGGAAAAAACTTCTTGAAAGACTTCCCCATACTCTACCACTATTTTTGGGAACTAAAAACTCAAAACATACACTGTCATGCGGGTATGGCTAGCCATCCCAAGATCGAATGCACCCTCCTATGAATGAGTTTATCCTGTTCTTCCTGGGTTTCCTTTTTCACTACCCAAGGAAAAGCTCATTCCAACACTGCGGACATACCACATCATTTTTCCTAAAATAGTCAAACTTGTCATGAAATGTGGATAACCAGTTCATACCCAAACTAATGTCGTAAGGCCTTGATGCTGCCACCAAGAGGTTGCAACTAAAACTCTTGCCTCAAGATTTAGATCACACTATTGGAATAAGTGTTACTATCAAGTCTCCTCCCATAGGATCACTATACATAAGGGTCAAGTTAAAGATTTAACCAAAAACTCTAGGTCTTAAACAGTATTAGTGATAATAAGGAATGATTAACAACTATTTTTATTAGTACGATATCTAAAAGTAGACACAGACCATACCAAAAATCATTCCTAGAGCCCTTGGGTCATATTCCTTTATCACAAGTAGCTACCCCCTTTCCATGTCCTCCATCTCCCGGATCCTGGTGTGGACCACATTGGGGTGGTGGCTGTAACATGTCGAAATGTATACCACCTCTTGTTACTCTCCTAACTCATCTATCATGTCTAATTACCTACAGAAACATTTTTTCCTATCATAGTCTCTGCCTAGATGGCCCAAACACCATTTCACTTTCATCACAACAGGCTGGAAAATCTCTAGTGAGATGTCCCATGTCATCTTTTGAAAAACATTACCTCTTTCTAGGATGACTGGACTCACCCAATGAGCCTTGAAATTTAGATTCCCTATCATGGTACCACTTCTCGAAATGTCTCGCATGTCCAAGTATCTTATAATGAGTTCATATTCCTATTTTCCCAATGTTGATGTCCACTGGCTGTATCTGCTCAGCCAAAGGAATGTTAACCACAAATGTTTTCTCTAGAAACCTAATATAAGTAGGAATGCACAGAGGAATAGTTCATGCCCAGAAATCCCTAAACACACCTTTCTCAGATACCCAATCCTTGAAGAACTGGACGTATCATATTCATCGAGTTACTAGAAAGGTTAGTATGCCTTGATGAACACTAAGTTACTGACATTTCATCCTGTCGAAGTTGTAGAAGATCTTTGGCATGCGTAGCCCTTAAATTTTTTGGCAAGATCCCCTTCTTTAAGAAAGGTTCTCAAGATCTGACCACAAAAGAGTCACCTCATTACAAGATTGGGAAATATAAACCTCATTATCACCCTACTAAGCCACACAGAATGCTCACTTCTAGGACCACCATCTGAACTAATGGTGTTCTGAATAAACGAAAAACTTGGTCACCCCCTCAATCTAGTCCTTAGAAACATATTAGTTAGGCTCTCCTCAATACACGGGGGGCCTCTTTCATTTAAACTCATGTAATTCACTGACCCTACATGTGTCCTCTACCGGTAGCGCTGGTAGTAACTGCTTACCAATAGGTGGTGGAAATGCAGGGACACTGCCCGAAGGTTCCATCTCGGGCAACGATCCCTGTACCGCAGCCTCATAACTCTTTGACCATCTTTGTTGTCATGCAATGGAATCCTTGTTGGCTATCTTTATTGAGGAATCATGAAAGATATCAAGTTAAATCAAAATTAATAGATTATACCTGGTGATATGACTCAAACTCAGAATGATCGAGAGAAAAGATTCATAGACGTATGCAACCATCATTTTCATGTACCAAGTCAAAAAGTAGAATTCAGGGTCCTAGTGTATGGATACATTGGATATCACACCAAAAATGGACTCCATGTCCTGATAACAAAACTTGAAACACTTATCACTGTTTCCCCATAATAATTTACCGACTCTTAGTTATTTTGGTATAACTGACCGCCCTCTAATACCACTTGTGATGACCTATCCTCCAGGGCCAATTTCATGACTACCCTAAGCCCGCCTTCAATATTCCAGGGGATGGAAACTAGCAATGAGTAGGCATATTCCAAAAAAGGGATGCATTTTATTTTAAACTTATACAGATGCACAAATCTCAAACTAAGGAAAGTAAACACAAAGTAAACAACAAATGTCACTGAGACAACTACTGAGAGTACATTACAAAATGAAAATACAAAGGGGGTATAAAAAAAGCCCAGAACCGCAATTGAATGTACAAATTCTAAATTATTCCAACTCAAAACACTACCATAAGGGTAAGTGAAGGGTAGGTGCCTTTATCCATATAAGTACACCCGTTTGTCCCATCTCACGGAGCACCACCGGGTCCCAAGCCACCAAGGTCTCCAACGAAGTGTTGATCACATTCACAGGACATGACATGTCCCAAAAAAGCCCGTATATAGGTGAGTGACACAATAATCCATAGGGACCCAAAACCACAAAGTGAATACCAAAAATCAATGACCTCTGACATCAAGTATAACTCAAAGTATAGAATATAAGACTATCAGTCATAAATATGAATCATCTTGTACTGTTGAGGGACTCTTCTCTAATGAGTCACAGAGGTTTTCTTGGCTATTGGACCACTGAGGTGCCCTCGACTGAAAGACCACTGAGGTACGCTCTGTTGCTGGACCACTGAAATTCGCTTGGCTGCTAAACCAATGAGGTCCACTCTGCTTCTGGATCACTGAGGTCCACTCGGCAGGTAGACCACTGAGGTCTGCTCAGCCCCTGGACCACTGAGGTCCGCTCTTCCCTAGGACCTCTAAGGTCTATTCTGCAATTGGGCCACATTGGTCAACTTTTCCATAGAACCACTGAGGTCTTGCTCATCATATCCTACATGTAACAAACAATTCATAGGATTCCTGATTGTAGCGCACTTGATTCCAGTCAAATTTACTCCCCAAGTCATCAGTAACATCTCGAATACCACAAAGTATCACTTAGTGTATAATCAATGCATTGTCTCATCTCAAGGGTCCCAATGTCATAGACGGTGTGTAAATTAGACACTGGGTCTGAAAGATATTGGCATTTTAGTAAACAGAGGTCAGTTGCGTTCAAGCGCAGTCCGACTTGGTCAGACCGACTCGACCAACCCAGTATAGGGGGCCTACATGATCTGACTTGGTTGGCCAACACGACCCGACCTGGATGGGTCTTGGATGACCTGGCTCAGTTCAGCTGTGGGTCCAGCATGCCAGGTCGCCCAGCAACCTAGTCCGCATTCTCTGGCACATCCTGTAATGGAAAGCCGGTTCATCTCTAGCCTGGGCCGTCCAGTGGCCCGATTTGCTCCACCGACCTAGCCTGATGTTGGGTCCGGCCCACTGCTCCAGCCCAGCCCGCTGGGCGGGCTTTTATGATCCACCCAGGACACGGGGGGCAACGTATCCTTGCACTTTTGAAATGGATCGACAGAGCTACATCCCCTCTATCCTGAAATAAAACCGTAGCCTTTATCTCCACACAGTTGGCCTGGGGCCGATCGGGTCCAACACACATAGTTCGTTGACCACTTGCTTCCACTTGGTGACGTGGTGCTGCGTCGCATCACCCCTGCTCCACCGTGACCCACCCAAGCCATGACCCTCATCACCACTCGCAGTCGAGCCGCTGTCAACCATTGAGTTGGTGACCTCCAGTACTAGGTAGCCACACAGCACCACCGACGACCCTCCTTCTGCAGGTATCCACTGTCGGTGTGGTGGTATGATTTCTATTCCTAAAGCACTATTGTGATCCTCAGGTCACTGCCTTTATCACTATGGCATCAAGACTGCCTTGTTATCACTTTGGGGGTCTGTCCGCACTCGAAACCTCTCAGAACAACCTGACGTAACCTTGTGGGTCCATCGATAAGGAACAATAGCTGAGGGGGATAGGATCACAAAGAACACCCAATGAAAAATCCAGGCCTTTGTTTTTTTTGGCCCAGATCTCTTCTTGTCAGTGGGGTCATAAAACATAATTTAATCACTATGATTTTTAATCCACAACATCAACCAACAATATTTATTCCAAATCCCACAAGAAGGAATAATCTGTAGATCAACTAGATTTTGAGTGTATCTTAACTCCTTGTTTAGATGGAAGAAACACAGGAACAATAATTACACATATTTAAACCCCTACATAGAGAATAGGTTTAGTAGGTAGAAGGATTCATCACTGGAGACAATATTTATATGAAAGTCCTCAATCTATCGTTGAGGGATAGATATCTAAAAGAAGGGTGGGAGTGCTCAAAGTTGATAGTGATCGTAATTTTTCATTCATCAATGATGATCCTCTAGAGATTCAGATTAATTCGCAAGATTCAGCTCCTATCTCCAATTCATCTTATTCCATTAAATTTTTAAAATGAATCTCATCATTTCTTTTATGCTAAGTTAACATCGTTATACTGTTTCATTTATTGTTACTTTTCATTGCAGCGTCATTAGGTGTTGTCATTTTTGGAATTAAACAATCGGCTCATTGCTATGTTGTAGGAAAAAAATTTCAAATAAAATAAACTTTTTTGTTTATTTTATTTTTCCTTAAAACGCCTGAAAATTAACTTTTACCCTCAACCCATGCTGGTTGAGGTTTGGTCCTTCTTAAGGAGAAAATCACATTATGTACTCAATGATGGTCTCATATATTCAATCTGAGTTACCTTTTTGAAGTTATAAGGATTTGAAAATAAAATAATTTATTTTATTTAAATTACTTTATTTAAGGTAATGTCCCTAAAGTCATCTTTTACAGTTTTCCCTCATCGACCGATGTTAGGTGTCACCTAAATAAATCATTCCCCTAGGAGATCAACAGTGTTCTCAGATTTTCAATCCAAGTTACTGATCATGAGTTATAAGTATTTTAAAATAAAATATCTTTATTTAATTATTTTATTTGCGTCCAAAATCTACATTCAACTTTTGGCCCATGTCATCCAATGATATGATCTGGTTAAGGAAATAATGTCGTCACAAGATTAACGATGGTTTCAGATTTTCAATCTGAGTCACCGTTCGTGAGTAATAAGGATTTGAAAAATAAAATTATATTATTTTTATTATTTTATTTATGGTTATGCCATTTTTTGTTTTTCTCACTGGAGACATGTGCCGAATTAATTTATGTCATGCCTAGTATAAAGGCACTTCTCTGAATGCAATAGGGCCCTCAAATTTATAATCTAGGAACTTGTGTAAAGACCCTGATTTTCCATGTAATTTATTTTTCATTATATGGAATTATTACAAGTCTGTGAAAATTGATGGTCTGTGATTCTGAGGCCCGGTGTTCCTGGAATAAATTCCTGAACTTTTTTTAAGGTACATTCACTTCGACTGTAGAATGTATGGAGAAAAAGTTATATTTTGGGACATTTTAAAAGAAAAATAAATTAAATTTGTTATTTTACTTATTTCTTTATTTTCCTCTAACAGAAAAGCGGTTGTGTTGTACCAGTGATATGTTAAGCCATTAAATTTCTTGACCCTTCAAATCCTAAGTAACGACGTTGCGGAATTTATGGTGGTTTATTTAATATGAACCTTCCTAAATTTCAATGATGTTGTTACTTAGGATTTGAAGGGTCAAGCCATTAAATGGCATGACATGTCGCTGGTCCCACACTACTCCTTGTTTTTTGGAGGTAAATAAAGAAAAAAATAAAATAACATTGTTATTTTATTATTCTTTTAAAAATTCCCAAAATATAACATTTTCTCAAGACTTACTTTGGATGAAGTGAAGCCTCCATTAAGAGAATCCATACACTATGGATTCAACGGTGCCCTCATATTTTTAATCTGTGTACCGGTCCAAATGATAGAAAAAGTCACCCATGCATTTAGAAAATGTACCTTAAAAATGTTTAGAAATTTATTTTGGGTACATCGGGTCTCAGAATCACATTCCTTTTCACAGAATCGTAATAATTCAATATAATTAAAAAAATTACATTGAAAATCGGGGTCTTTACATTCTACCCACCTTTGGGATTTTTTTCCCCAAAGGCCACATCAAAGTCTAAGGAAAAAAATAGGGGTAATGAGCACAAATCTGAGCCTCCCCCTCCCATGTGTTGTCCTAGAGGTTCATATGCAACCAGTGAATGTGTACCAGTGGTATCAATCATCCACAAAGGACCCACTCTTGTGGATCCTCCATCTCCACTAGAACCTCCGTAAAGGTCACCCCATCGTCATTGTCCAGCTCAACCCAGTCAATGACGTGCGATGGATAATGCATGTACCTCCTAAGCTGTGACACATGGAAAATGCCATGCACCCAGTGCATCTATGGGGGAAGAGCCAGGTGATACGATACCTCTCCAACTCTACTGAGAACCTAAAATGGTTTGATGAACTTTAGATATAGGTTGACGCCCCAGCCAAATCTCTGCAAACCTCGTCGAGGTGAGACCCATAGGAAGACATGGTATCCCTCCTAAAGCTCCAAAGGACTCAATATCCTATCAACATAAGATTCTGCCTACTCTATGCAGTCTTCATCGGCTCCTAGATGACCAGAACCTTCTTAGTGGTATCCCATACCATCTCCAAACCCATAAGTGATGACTCCCCTGGGTCTATCTAGCATAGAGTTGGTCTACAAGGTTGAACTTATAATTCCTTGAATGGTGGAATACTGATGTTGGAGTGGTATCTATTGTTGTACATGAACTCCACCAAGGGAAAGTGATCCTCCCAACTGCAGCTAAAATCTAGGATGCAAGCATGAAGAATATCCTCCAATGTTTGAATGGTTCACTCCATCTGACCACTTGTCAGTGGATAAAAGGCGGTGCTCAAATGTAAATGAGTCTTGAACACCTCATGTAATCCCATTCCACAACCAGTATGTAAAACATGCTTCATGGTCGGAGACGATCATTGATGTAACCCCATAAAGTTGTACAATCTCTGGTATGTTGAGGCGTCCCAAGCCCTCTACTGATTCCTGCACTCAAAATGGGTATAAAGTGGTCCAACTTGGTGAGTCATTCAATGATCACAAAAATAGAATCATGTCCCCTAGACATACATGGAAGACTTATCACAAAGTCCCTAGAGATACCATCCCACTTCCACTCCGGATCCTCTAGTGGTTGTGCTAAAACTTCTGGAACCTGATGCTCGGCCTTCACTTGCTGACAAGTGAGCATTCGTGAAACAAACTATGTCACTTCCTTCTTCATCCATGGCCACCAATACCAATGCTGAAGGTCTTAGTACATATTTTCCACACCAGGATGTACCGCCCGAGGGGATGTATGGAACTCCCTCAACACCTCCTCTTGTAGTTCCACTGATACTATGGTGCATCCTCTAAAGAGGATGATATGATCCCCACCATTATAAAATCCATCAAGTGCCTATCCTATAAATATCTGAGCACGTCATGCCTCGTGGTAAATGTCCCCAAGATACGCCTCCCACACACACTAAAGATGAGGGGGAGTTACAGTCATAGACTAGAGGTAAGCTGCCCCATCTCTATCCATAAAGGATATCTGCAACGCAGCTAGCTACTCTTTCTCCTCACTCAACAACTGTAATCTAGACCTCATATTGAGTGCGTAGGCCACTAATTTCCCCTTCCCAAGAGTATAGAGTATCTCAAAGTCATTTTCCTGGAGGAACTCTAGCCATTGTCATTGTCTCAGGTTCATTTCCTTCTCGAAGAAGATATACCTGAGACTATTTTGATCATAGTAGAATGTAAAGAATTCTCCCATCATGTAATGTGACCACATATTCAAGAATAATAACACTTCTTCTAAGTCTAGGTCATGGGTAGAATATTTCTTCTCATACTGTCTTAGCTACCGAGATCCATATGCAATCACTACTCGATCCTACATCAGGACACATCCAATTCCGGCCCCTAATGAATTGTAATAGACTACACACCCAATGCCCTCTTCTAGTGTCCTGAAGATGGGATCACTCTTTAGTATTTTCCTCAGCTCCTAAAAACTCTAGTGGAATCTCTCCATCCACAAGAAGGGCTTTCCATACTTCTTCAATGCTAAAAAGTGTGCCGCAACTCTAGAAAATTCACATATGAACCTCCAGTAGTACCCAGCCAACCCCAGGAAACTTCGTACCTCGGTCACACTCCTGGGTGGCTTCGAAGCTAGCACATCCTCTATCTTTGCTGGATTTACTGCAACTCCAACCTTTGAGATAATGTGTCCTAGAAAGTGAACCTCTAGTATCCAGAACTGGCACTTCAAGAGCTTACCATAAAGCTGGTGCTCTCGGAGTGTATCCAGAACTATCTTTATATGATAGGAATGATCCTCCTCCATCGCTGAGTACACCAAGATGTCATTGATGAAGAACATAACGAATATATTGAGGTATGGATGGAAGATCCTATTCATGAGTCCCATGAATACTACAGGGGTGTTGGTCACATTGAAAGGAATATAATAACTCATAGTGGCCATACCGACATCTGAAGGTCATATACTTCAAATCCTCACCTCGTACTATGAGCTGATTATAGCCATATCTGACGCCTATTTTTGAAAACCATCGATCTCCCATTAGCTAATCAAAAAGTTAATTAATACTCGAAAGTGGATACTTGTTCCTCACAGTCACCTGGATCAGGCACAGATAGTCCACACAGAGTCTCAAACTCCCATCTCCCTTCCTGGCGAACAAAATCGAGGTTGTCCATGGAGGAACACTGGGCCTTATGAACCCCATTCTCTCCAAGTCCTCCAAATATATCCGTAACTCAGGAAGCTCCATGGTATCAATCCAATATGATGGAGTAGATATCTGTGTTGTCCCAGATTACAAGTTGATGTAAAATTCTACCTCTCTATGAGGAGGTAGTCCTGAAACATCATCTGAGAAGACATCAGCATATTGTTCCACCACTACAGGATAGCTCAGACTCTCAACATCAACTGAATGGAGGGTAAGGCTATCCAACTGATGTGTGATCAGCTAAACCCTCCTCTAGGATAGTCTATTATGTGCTGCAAAGGTTCCCTTCTTTCCGATGAAGGAAAACCTGGCCCCATCTGTGCGGAAAAAATGCACTTTTCTCTTAATACAGTCAATCTGAGCTTGTAATATGGATAACAAGTCCATACCCAAGATGATGTTGTAAGGCCTCAATGTCGCTACTAGAAAATCCCAGTCGAAGCTCTTTCCACCTAGAGAAAGATCACACTGCCGGAACTAGTGTGTAATCGTCGAATATTCCCCCTTATGAGTCTCTAGCCATAAGAATTTATCCAACAGCTCCATCGGAATCTCCAAGATCCAAACGAGGGTCATGGAAATAAAAGAGTTACTGGAACCTATGTCTATATGTACTTTATATAGGGTGTAATAGACACATATCATACCTCTGATCATCTCTAGAGCATCATGGTCATAGGCCTCAGCTTCCTGGAGTTGAGTTGTTCCCTGTCCTCCTGCTCACTGTGGTTGAGGTGGACCACCTTGAGGTGGTGGCAGTAGAACCTCAATTTTCCTCCCACTACCTACTGCAAGGACAACTCCTATGTCCCGTATGCTGCCCTACAGTCCCCCTCGCTCGAACCTCTTCGTCTTCCACGACGATCCCTCAAAAACCTACTGGATGTCGGTACAGTATGTTGGGGAGTCACGATCCATCTGACCCTGCATGCCGCAGAAGTATCACTACATAATCCTCAACTATCCTCCTCTATTCTATGAGCCCCTCACCACCAACCATGTATCCTACGGTCTCCCTCCAGAAGGTATGGCCTACTTAGTCCATTGCGTCATCCGTCTACTACCAGCTATAGATAGTTCTAATACATGACGTCTAATGGTGGCTCTTGCTGTCGGTGCCTACTCAGCAAAGAATCTCTCCACCAAAAGCACATACTCTAACACCCCATCTTGCATTGGAATGCTAGGTGATACCATCGATGCTCTTATATCCATTCGAACACCATTCTCAAAGGTCTGGGCCCAGAAGAAAGGGTCTCGTACTATGTTGGTGGAGTAGTGGGAGAGATCGGTGAACCTCATAGAGTATTGGGCCACGGTCATGTTGCCCTGTTGTAAGTGCAACAACTCCTATATATGCACTGGGTGTTGTGTTGTTGGGACGAAATCCACCCTTAAAAAGTCCCTCGAAGTCTGCCCAGGTGAGGGTCACCTCATCGTGTAACTAGAGTATCAGAATCAACCATCTCCCAGCTGCTCCCGGGAATAGGTTAACAACTAGGATCACTATCTGATCAGTTGGTGTCCCAACTAAGCGAAAAAAACTGGCCACAGCCTCTAGCCAGTCCTCAACCACCTGCAGGTCCATCTCACCTCAGAACCTTAGAGCTCTTTGCCGCTGAAACACGTACCACGTGCTCAATCGGCGTACATTATCTTCTGGTGGGGCTAGTGGAAACAGGTGCGCAATGGGTAGTGGTGCTGCTGGTACTCCACCCAAAGGTGCTAACACCTAAAGAGGTCCCTGCACCGAGGCCTCATCGCTCGGTGGTCCATCCTCGTGTACTCTCTCGAGATTCCTAGCTGGAAATATACGTGGAAGCATCCAAAATGAAAACACATGTGCCACAGTCAATAAGTTATACCTGGTGAGATGGCTCAAATAAATCACAAGAAAAACATTTCAAAAACACACGCAATCTTTGTTTTCGTGTACTGAGATGGAAATCTGAATTCAAGGCCCTGGTGTATGGATACGTTGGTTGTCGCAACAACACCGGATTCCCCTAACTGAAAACCACACTAATAATACATAACACTATCGACACTTAGAAAAGATCATAGCCCTAGTTCTTCAGTAGAACCTCCCTCTGATACGAAATTCTCAGGACCCGTCCCCCAGGGCCTGTGTCGTGACTACCCTCAGCCCATCGTTCATAGGCCAGGGGCTAACAACTAGCACCAAAAAGGCATATCCCTTAACGGGAAGGAATTTTTTTAAACCTCTACTAACATAAAAATCAAAGAGCACAACTTGAGGCAACCATGAAGTAAAATGTGATTGTAAAAAGTGTGCTGAAAGTAAAGGGGTTGGGATACAAGCCCAACTAAAATGTAAAGTACAACTGAAAATAGAAAAACAACTCCTAGTTCATCAACCGAGGATCCTACCTAAAGGGTAGATACATATCATGATCATTAGTCCTACGTCATGCCACATCAAATGGTCCACCTCTGAGCACCGTCCAGTCCTGGCTCCCTCAGCCTCAATAAACGGAGTCTTTCATCTGCACAAGACACAACAAGTTGTGGGATAATCCCATGTAGGGGTAACTATAAAAATACTCAGTAGGGACTCTAAGACCCCCGAAGGTCTCCCAGATTTCCACATAGGAAAATCCAAAAAGAAAGACCTCATTCAAAAAGAACAAAGTATTCATCAACCCTACATAGGTATATGCCCATATACATACCTATGTTATTAAGATATACTTGTCTAATACTTGAGGGAAAAATGTCACAAAGGGTAACACCACAAAGGTAACACCACGAAGATAAAAGAACCACACAAGTAACATCACTAAGATAACACCACGAAGGTAATATTACCACACAGGTAACACCACAAAGATATCACCATGAAGGTAAAAGTACCACACATGTATCATCAATAAGGTAAAAGTACCACAAAGGTATCACTGAGAAGGTAAAAGACTCAGCTCACACTAGGTATTAGTGATGTATAGATGTACAGATTATCAATAGTGAAGTTATATCATCACATTCTGTTAAGAGGAATTGCTTCTGACCATAAAGAGTCTGAACCACACATGATCGATAGGTACTAACCCCCCACAATGAACCACACAAGATTCGACATGCCTAGAGTCGATAGGTACTAACCCCCACAATGCCACACATAGGATCTAACCCACACCGGATCAGTATGTACTGACCCACACATGATTGTTGAGTGCTGACCCATACAGGATCTGACTCACATAGGATCGGAATGTACTGACCCACACAATATCGCTGAGCACTGACCCACATAGGATCTCACCCACACGGGATCTCTCCGTACTAACTTCCATATGATCAGTCTCCAACCTCCGCCTCACAAAAATCCACTGGATTCCCGCTCATAGCATGTTTGGTAGAACCACTCCTCAATCCATCGTTCTTACCTCAACCAGCACGAAGTTTCATGAAGAATTATCCCAATGTACCGACATTTTTTAATGGTTTCAACGTGACAGACGTAATGTCAATCGGATTCCCGGTCTATGACTTATATGTGTTTTAGTTATAAGGGTCTGATTGGATTCAGATTTGATCAAACCCATCTGTACACCAACTTTAACCAAATATCAAGTGTAGTATACTAAAAGGACTATCTCTGTACAAGTGTTATAGTGCCATAGATGTTTTTTCAAGGGGATGTTCAGTTCTCAGTTTATGGCCCTTAAATCGAAACTGGTCCTGGTCAGGTAGGGGTCTGGTCCGACCTGACCTGACCCGATTCGTGTCCAGCCCTGCTGGACTGGGCCGCAGTCCTAGCTTCTATGCTTGACCATCATGGTAGAAAATCCATGGCTCTGCTCCACCGGCAGCGCGCGACGGCACACCGCATCACCCCCCCCCCCCTCCCCACGTCTGATCGGTACCCGGCTGCCATGAAATAGTATCATGGCCACCTCCTAGGAAACACGAAGGTGTGCCGCCTCCATCACGGCCAGTCGGTGTCAACTGCCACCATCATCTACCTATGTCGGTCACCAGTGTCGCATTGATGATCTTACATAGAGAACATAAAGATAAAACAATGTAGCAGAGGGTCGAGGTTAGGTTTTTTTGGCCCATGCCCTCCGATTTAGCTTGAAAAAATATGTTGGTTGTAATGTGATTCAACAATCACTTGTAATTATAACAAAAAAAATTCCCAACCTCAAGATCATTTGAGAATGATGCGATTGAGGTCAGGTCGACATTCATCATTCCCAAAATAGGCCACCAATGTCACCTCTCAAACATCATCCTTCAGTTCATGATTTGGTGTCGCTCGTCACAGCCCGATGGAACCGGATCCATCCTCCAAGTGTTGGGCATCGTGGAACATTACTAGAGATTCTTCACTTGGGTAAGTCATGCCAATACCCCCCCCTAATATCCATATAAATAGGAGAGGGGGAGGGTAATTAACTATCGTGGAATTTATGTGGGTTCATTTAATATAAAACATCCTAAATTCCAATGACATTGTTACTTAGTATCTAAACGGTAAATCCATTTAATGGTTTGACACATTACTGGTTCGACACTACTGCTTGAACCAGTGGGTCGAACCCTTGTGGGACGGACTACAACCCCTTGTAGGATGGGCTAGACCGCGGCCCAGCGGGCTGAGCCCGTCTCGGCCCAGCCCAGCTGGGTCTCACCCTGACTAGGTCGGTTTGATTTGAACTGGGTCAGGTCAACCCTGACTGGGTTAGACTAGACATGAACCTAACTAGGCCCAGTTTCACGTAAAGGGACATAACTTGAGATCCATGCATCCGTTTGATGAACCATCTGCAGCCCCGGGACCCTTGGAGCTAGATGGTCCTTTTGGTATATTCCACATGAGATTTGGATAAAGTTGTAGTACGTCCGGGTTGGATTGAATCCAAATCCAATCAGGACCCCGAAACTAAAATGATTATAAGTCACAGATCGGGTGTTCGATAGACACGTCATCTATTGTGTTGGAACGATTACAACATGGGGTCCTTTAGCATAATTCTTCAGGGAACATTGTGGCAGTTTAGGTATGACTGATGGCTTGAGGAGCGGTTCTCCAAAAAGTGCATTGAGTGGGAATTTAGTGGCTGGTAGTGAGGAGGAGGTTGGAGATAGATCATATGAAAGTTTGTACCGAGCGATCCTATCTAGGTTAGATTCTGTGTGGTTCAGCACTCAGTGATCCTATGTGGGTCAGCGCATACCGATCATGTTTGGGTTAGATCCTGTGTAGGTCAGCTCTCAGTGATCCTGTGTGGGTCAGCACATACTGATCCTATGTAGGTCAGATCTTCTGTGGGTCATTGCGGGGGTTAGTACATATCGAATCTAGGCAGGTTGGATCCTATGTGGGTCATTACGCGGGTTAGTACCTATAAATCCTCTATGGGTTAGATTCCTTATGGTCAGCAATAGTCCCTCTTGAATGAATGAGATGATCTAGCTTCATAACTGATCATCTATACTTCTATACTTCACTCATACCTAGTCTTAATTGAGTCTTTTACCTTTGTGGTAATACCTTTGTGGTACTTTTACCTTCAGGGTGATATATATGTGGTAATACCTGGGTGTTACTTTTACCATCGTGGTGATATATCCGTGGTATTACATGTGTGGTACGTGTACTTTCATGGTGTTATGTTCGTGATGTTACCTATGCAGTTCTTTTACCTTCATGGTGTTACATTCATGGTGTTACCCTTTGTGACAGTTTACCCTCATCTTTGAGATGAGTATATCTTGATAACATAGATATTTTTATGGGCGTATACCTAATTAGAGTTGATGAATGATTCGTTCTATGTGATTGAGGTCATGATTTGCGGTTTTTCCTTTGTGGAACTCTGGGAGACATTCGGGGGTCTCGGGGTCCCTACTGAGTATTTTTATACTCACCCCTGCATGGGCTTCGCCTGCACCTTTTTATGTGTTGTGCAGATGACGAATAGTGTTGATTGAGGCTAAGGAACCCAGGAATGGATGGTGCTCATAGGTGGAATATTTGACATGGTGTAATATAGGACTGTTGATCGTGAGTTGTACTTACCCATTAGGTAGGATCCTTGATGGATGACACATGAGCTATTTTTCTCTTTTCAGTTGTACTTTTACTTTAAATTAGCGATTGTATTTCTTCCCCTTTACATTCATCACATATTTTACTATAGAAGTTTACTTCATGGTTGTCTCTTGTTGTGCTATTGGATTTGTAAGTTTGTACATGTTTAATGGAAATACCTTCCTGTTAAGGGATACGCCTGTCTAGTGCTAGTCGGCAACCCCTAGCCTATTGAAGGCGGGATTGGCGTAGTAATGGAATGGACCCTGTGGGACCATTCCTAGCTTCCATGGTGTCAGAGCCGTAGCTTCCTCCACTGGCAGTGCGCAATGGCACACCACATCGTCCCACGGTTAGCCGGTGTCGGCCACCCTGCTCGACCGTCGTGGCTGAAAATCCATAGTTCCTCTCCACCAGTGGCATACGATGACACACCGCATTACCCCCCCCCCCTACGGCCGGTAGGTGCCGGCCGCTCCGATGACCTCCAAGGCCTAGTGACACGGACTCCTCCTAAGGCGCACGACGGTGCACCGCCTCCATCACGGCCGACCGGTGTCGGCCGCTGCCCTCATCTACCGACGCCAGTCATTGGTGTCTCGCCAATCGCCGATGGTGCACTGCCCACTGGTTCTGTGCCAGTTGTCAGTGTCGCGCCAGTTGCTGGTTCCATATGGATGGTCTTTCGCAGAGAACGTAATAGTAAAACAAGGTAGTGGATGGTCCGGGTCATTTATGTTTGTCCAGTGCCATCCGTGTTAGCATGAAAAAATATGATGGGGGAAATAGGATTCAACAATAACTTGTAATTATAAAAAAATCCCTACCTCAATATATTTGGAGAATGACCAGGTTGGATCAAATTTTAATCCAACCGGGCCATCGGAAATAAAATGCTTATAAGTCACAGACCGGGCGTCTGATTGACGCATTGTCCATCATGTTGGAACCCTTACAACATAGTTGTCCTTTGGGATACTACTTCATGGAACTTCATGGTGGTAGAGTTATGACTGATGGCTTGAGGTTCAGTTCTCCCAAATGTGCTATGAGAAGGAATCCAGTGGCTGGAAGTGAGGAGGAAGTTAGAGACAGATCATAAGGAGGTTAGTACCAAGAGATCCTGTGTGGGTCAGATCTTGTGTCGGTCAGTGCTCAGTGACCCTATGTGGGTCAATGCATACCAATCCAGTGTGGTTCTGGTCCTATGTGGGTCATCTCTCAGCAATCCTGTGTGGGTCAGTTCATAACGATCCTGTGTGGGTCAGATCATGGGTGGGTCATTACGGGGTTAGTACCTATCAACTCTGGGAAGGTTGAATCATGTGTGGGTCATTGCAGGGCTTAGTAAAATTCTATCCTATGTGGGTCATTGCGGGGGTTCGTACCTATCGATCATATGTGGGTCAGACTCTGTATGGTCAGTATCAGTTCCTCTTGACAGAATGAGATGATATAGCTTCACAAGTGATCATATGTACTTCTATACTTCACTAATACCTGGTGTGAGCTGAGTTTTTTACCTTAATGGTGATACATGTGTGGTAATTTAACCTTTGTGGTGATATCTTCATGGTGATAACTATGTGGTACTTTTTCCTTCATGGTGACATATTTGTGGTGTTTCCTATGTGTTACATTTACCTTCGTGGTGTTATATTCGTGATGTTACTTGTGTGTTACTTTTACCTTCGTAGTGTAACCATCATGGTGTTACCCTTTTTTACATTATTCCCTCATGTATGAGATGTGTATATCTTGATAATATAGGTATATGAATGGGAATATGCCTAAGCAGAGTTGATTACTACTTCGTGCTTTGTGACTGAGGTCTTGCTTTGTGGTTTTTCCTTTGTGGAACTCTTGGACACCTTTGGGGTTCTCAAGATCCATAGGGAGTATTGCTATACTCACCCCTAAACAAGATTTTCCCACACCATGTTGTGTCTTGTGCAGATGAAGAACAACATTGATCGAGGTTGAGGGAGTCGGGATTGTATGGTGCTCAGAGGTAGACCATTTGATGTGGTGTGACACATGACTGCTGATCATGAGATGTACCTACACTTCAAATAGGATCTTCAGTGGATGGCTCAAGAGCTATTTTTCCCTTTTCAATTGTACTTGTACATTTCATTTGGGCTTTTATTCTGGTCCCTTTACTTTTAGCACATTTTTACTATAGCATTTTACTTCATGGTTTCCTCTTCTTGTGCTCTTGGATTTGTATATTTGTACAGGTTTAAAGGAAATTCCTTCCCATTAAAGGATGTACCTTTCTAGTGCTAGTTGTCATCCCCTAGGCTATGGAAGGTGGGATTGGGGAAATCATGGCGTGGGCCCTGGGGAATTGGTCATCTAAACTTGTTTAATATTTATTCCAGATTTTATGGAAATCCACTCATGCTAACTGTTTAAAAATTAACATTTTTTTACGGACCATTCCGGACACTTTGGGCCTCGAAATCACACATCTTCTTAGCTCTTTGTCTCGAAATAATCCAATAGAATTTTTAAAAAATTTATATAGAATTCTAGGACATTATAGTTTTTAAAGAAAACAGGCTATTTCTATCATCCTTTAGGAATATTAGCCTTCTATATACAAATATTATTAAAATATTTTAAGATTAATTTACCATTACATTGTGATTTTTTGAGTTCATTTTTAACAATATTTTAGTTTCTATTAAAATGTTTCAAAAAATCATCTTATTGTTCATTGAACATGGTATGTTTGACATCCTATAAAAAAAGATTACAGGGTTTTTATTTTAATGTACATCATATGGAAGGATTTTAATACCATAATGAAATGCCATTAATTTCTATATTCTTTTAAAATTTTCCATATATCATTTAAAAGAACATATTTTTTCAAAATATATCATAAATTTTGAGAGTATAAAATATTGATTTCAATATAAAAGTGTATTTTCCTCAAAAAAATATTCAAATAATTCTTTAAATGTAATTTCGTATATGACTAGAAAAAATTATGTCTCTTATGATTTTATGAGGATATGATACAATGTTTCCATTTTATTCTTTCTCTAGATGGTTTATGATTATGATGATGAATTATTAATGAAACAATTTTTCTTTTCCATGGGTTAAGCTATGATGAAATGATAAATGATTTCATGATTTTGAGGAATAGATATAAATAGATTATAATGATGGGATTGGTGGGTGTTTTATATCTCTCTAATGCATTGGTTAATGATTTATATTTTTAAGAGTTTATCTCATATATAAAATACGGTACAAAACATGTTATTGCAATCCCAAAATATGTTACACCTGATGTTATCCCAATCCCAAAAGAGGGTTCATAGGATTTTATCCAAAGTCTAAAGAAGGTACATAATAGGTTATCACAAATATATTTAATCATATATCTATTAGTGGGTGTTATTGATATATTAATTCTATTATTATGATTATTCCACACTTTATTTCACTCTCTTATGATATGTTCAGAATCCAAAGTTATATTTTCATGGCTCGTGATCATTCATTATCTTATGATTCATGTCTTCTACACCAAAGAAAATCCTTATTTAATGATTCTTTTTTATGATCAATTAATTATTAATTAGTATTTATAATGATAATATCATTCTCTCATACCCTTATACTTATTTAATTCTAACTTATGTTCATTCATTGATATCTACCATATTTACCCTTACTATACATCTCAACTCACACTTTGTTATATTTCATTTCCCTAGGATATGTAGAATTTTTTAAAGTATGATATGTCAAATAACATTTCCATTTTTTAATAACCTAATGTGATATGATGTATAACTTTTATGTACCATTTTTTATCCTTATTTTAATAGACACTAAACCTTCATTGTTCTCATATGGATCGTAATGTTTTGTAATTAATACTCATCTAATAAGCTGAAATATATATCTATGAAATGATCAACCTTATGTTGTTGTTATTATATAAGGGTTTAGTTAATTATTGAAACTAATATGATAAAAAATTAGTGAAAACCCTTAGGATAATCCTAGATATAGAAGAACATCCTTTTTATTGTAATATATAGAGGTTTGTTTTCCTAGAAAACACATCCCAATATAGATATTAGAAAGTGAATGTGTTTATAAAACCTATGAACATATGAGTAATATATATAGAAGGGGTAGATTGGTTATTTACCCAATCACCCCCATTGTATGATGAGTGGGCTTAAGACTAATCACTTATCAATACACATTAATGGGATATGCTTTGGTTTATTGACATTTTAATTATAATCCATTATGATTTATTTGAAGAGAAAAAGACCATGGATATCCTAGGTTAAAACAAAGGTTTAATATATAGAAATATTTCATTATTTATAGGTCGTATAAATTATTTTCATGATTATATATTTTCTCACTATGAATATTGTTTCCCATAATATTATTTTTTGGTTTTAGTTAATGGATTAAACTAGAAAAAATATTTTTAATGTTTAATGTGATAGATGATTCCACATTTTCCCTCATGATAAACCAAATGAAATTGGATATGTATTGTAGAAGTGAGTGACTATGTTTAATTAGATATATCACTATATAATCAAAAATGTGAACATAGATGGGTTTTTGAATCAATTTAATAAGAGGAAAATGGATTTCATGGAAAAAATGGATAAATAAGATTAATATTTCTATATGTAATGAATTCTAGAATAAGTAGTTAGAAAGAAGTCTTAAAGGAAATAGAAAATGATTTTTTTGTGGAAAATAAAGGCATAAGTTGAAAATTTACTGAGAGAAATTAAATGTTTAGGTAACATTATATATTGGAATAATGGTTCCCATAAAATATTAACTATGGTTGAATTTTTTGAACATTAAATGTATTAGAAATATGAAAATTAAAGTCCAATAATGAAATGTAAGGAATTGGATTAGACATGATATATGATTAAAGGTTTTATTATTGATAATGAAGACACTATGAATTACATATTCATGTTATGCATAACTTTAATTATATTTATAATATTAAATTTAAAAACATGATTAAATTGATTTTAATGAGTTTTAATAAATTATTATAATTTAATATTTTTGTAATGAAGTATTAAGGGATAAGATAAATACTTCTTTATGTTTTGTAAATGAAGTTGATTAGAAGAAGTGTATTTGAATTTGAATTCAATAATTTTTTATCAATAATATTTTGTTTACTAGAATCTTGAAAGATATTATGATTGTTATAAGATAGTTTTTCATTAAGTATTAAATAATATATTTAATAGTACTGTTAACATTAAAAATATATTTAGTTGTAAAGTGATATTTTTGGAGAACAGATGATTGAGAAAAAAATTAACCCTTAATATGTTCCTAATGTTGGGATAATAATGTTTTATTTGGATAAATATTTGATTTCTATTGATAATTTAAATTGGATTGTATTGGTGATCTTGAAATTAGTTATTAATTTTATGATAGAGTAATTTATTTTATCTTTGATGAATCTTATATCATTTTTGTATTTATTGAATATATTCAATTTTATATGATTTTATTTTCAAAAACCTGATTATTTTAATGTCTAAATAATATATTTTTTTATATAGGTTATATAATGACTGGAATTTTTATAATGTTTTAGGAGGATTTATTATGAAGGTATTAACATGATTGGTGTGTGACATTAATAGTTACATTATATTTTTTGGATATTATAGTTATATTTATTATGAAAATTTTGCATCCTTTATTCTAAATTTTTGGGTATTTAATACTAGTTATTAATTCCTTGAAGAGAATTTGAATTTAACTATTTGTATAAATATATTAGATATCATTTTTTATTATTATTGAAATTCTACAGAATAATATTTCAAATGACTGTTTATTTATATTATAAATATTATCATGTACTAATTTTTTTTAGTAACCAAATATAAAAATAATGAATAAAATTTCATCCTTTTATAGATATTATGATATATTAAAAGTTTATTTTCAAACATTACTCATGAAAAATTCATATTGTTTGTTCAACATTTGAATATGGTAAATTAAGATATAAGAGATAATTGAAACATAAAACCAATGAATGAAATTATATTTATGGATTTTTAGAAATTGTATCATTATACTTTCTCATATTCTATTGCAATTTAATTTCTCAAATTTAGATAAAATTTTCATTAAAATGAAATTTATTCCCATTTCATAATTAATTCTAATGGATTGATAGTTGTTTTCAAGACTCGCTAGTTTATGGTTTTTTGGGAATGAATATTCTCATGATATAATTTTGTTTCACTATCATTAAAATTTTGATATTATATTTCTCTTCTATATCGATAATTTTAATTCCCACTAATGTTCTCCTTTTCCAAGAACATATTTATTTGTTATTTCATGTATCCATTATATTTTTTAGTTCCCCTTTTCAAAGGTTGATTTATCTCCCCTTTCTATGATGTGGATTTTCAATAGAGGCATTTTAAAATATTAAACCATTGATTACAAAGGTAAAAATTTGGGTGATGATATTTATATTGGAGATAAAAATGTAACATTTCATAAATTTAATTTAAAATAATACGATTCTCAATATATTTCTTTACATGCAACACTGAGCTTTAAGAAGACTGCTATATACTATAAAAATGTAATTATTTAAATACGACCACTTAAACATATCTATTAACATGAACTGTATACATATAAAGATTAAAATTATAAGGATTATGTATATATGTGTAAAATGATTAATATTTATGTATCTATTTATAATAAATATGTACTCAATTTTTAGTAAAGTCGTTTTCTATTTCAAAAAAGTATATTCTTATAAAATGGTTTTATTACATTTTATTCTTCTACATTGTAATTAATTATTACAATTTATAAGAAAATATTTTTTATATGAATATAAATTTTCAAATCATCATTTCATTATTATAATTGTTTTAATTTTGTTGATTTCTCTTAAAAATTTTATTTTTCAGTGAATAGTGAAAATAACCATTTATTGAAAAACTACCTGTTATTTTCATCAAATAATGTAATTTAAAAGTAAAATGATTTTTAAAATTTGATAAAAAAATAGCATAAGTATAATATAAAAAGATATAATATATTTAATTACATAGTTATCATTATTATTCTTGATTTTAGTATAATTTTATTTTTAGGCATAAAACATCATTTCCAAAAAAATTGCATGAAATGTATTTTTATCTTAATATATTAAATTAGTACCTATTGATTAATGTGTTTAAATATTTTTATATTTTATTTTTTCAATAAAATATTTTATCATTCATTTTATGGTTTTTTAATTGAAGTAATGGATATAAATTTTATTTTATACTTGAAAATGAATTTTTCTAAAATTGATTTTTCATTGTGTCTTAAATTATTTTATAATACTATATTATTATAAATAAATTAATTTTATTTATTAAAATATATTAAATATTTTTAATCATATTAATTTATAACATGTAATATTTTAAAATTATTTTTTCATAATGAATAATTCAATTATTAAAATTCTTTTACCATATATAGGGTTAAAACAAGTTTGTTGGGGGGTTAAACTATGATATAATTGTATTAATTATATATTAACATATACAATTTTTATTTTTTGTATTTATTTTGGAATTATAGATTAGAATTATTTTCCATTTCCCACTAGATCACGAAGGTGGCCTAATATTATTGATATATTTTACATAATTCTATATGTGTCCATACCCTCACTTATTAAAGATAAACTCTTATTTTCCCTTATTCCTAACATTTTTTCATTATAAATCTACCAAGAACTAATAAAAAATTTTCCAAGATTACTTCCACTAATTGAATAATAAATATTCATCCCCTAAAGGTATTCTAATAAGCCTTATGTTTCAATCCAAAGGAGGTCACTAAATAAAGAGGTATATATATTGACCAAGGATGTTCAATTTTATTTTATCTTCCATATTAAATAAATATGTTTTATCCCTTATACCATTGTTACTCTATTATCATTAATATATTTTAATTTTATTATAATGATTACACAATAATTTCCCACCTCTTCCTCGTGATATTTGAATTAAAAGTATTGTTTATACATATGAGTGGACTACCACCTCCACATAGAGATATGATTCCTTTTTAATTAACCATAATTCATGTAAAATTATTATTATGGATTTATTTTTATATTTTATTTAAGAAATAATTATTATTATTTAATTATACGATCTTATCTAACATCTCAAGGCCTTATCTTACATCATAATTTCTCATCCATTAGAAAACAATAACATCCCTTATACGTACATGTAGACTACCACCTCCATGAAGTGATGTGATTCATTTTTTCTTTTTAAATTTAAATGGATGATAATAAGGATATATTTAATGAATATAAATAATAATAAGTTGATAAGTTTTCTTAAATGTTGAAATGTTATTTACCATTCATTGATTTCATCCACTAAATAGTGTAAAACATCAATCCTGTGTATGTATGGACTATGGTTTATATGAAGTGATGTAACAAATTTTTCATTACCTTATTATATTAATTTTAATAAATGCATATATATTGAATAAATATGATACATATGATATGATTAATATTTTTAAGATGATGAAACCATGATCAACATGAAAGCACCATAACTGCTAAATCGAAACATACATTAAATAGTAATAATCCAATGTTAAAATTTTATAAGAAGATAATATAATATATTTTAAATGTTTAAATGGTTATGGAAAATAATTATAATAAATAAAAAATTAATATACGTGAGGCCAATGCACTAACCAAATAAGTTAAGTATAACTTAAGGGTTTTTTGTCTTAAGATTATTTTGTGGAGACATGTTTGATGTTATGAACTTATTTATGTTTTTAAGGTTTATATTATACACCTTTAAAATGTTATATCATGTATCAATCTTAATACATATAATTTAAAGTAACAATTCAAATCATTTCATCAAATGGTATTTTATTCGAAGGCTACCAATGTAGTAAGGGTTTTTATCTTAAATTTTCTTCTTTGTGATATATGTTATGTTATAAACTGATCTTCCTTATTGAGGTTTATTCACATCCATACTTATATTTTATATCATTAATATCCTTATGATCATACTATTTATTATTCCATTTTGTATTATTTTTTTCATATGTCTTACGAGTACAAATTAATAATATAATTAAGGGTTTTATGTTACAATCTCTCTTTTTACCATGTTTTTTATTCTAACATTTTTTGGATGAAATTATATTATATATTTATATAAAATCATATATTATTTCCTATCATCTATTAGTTACTAGATATTACATTTTTTCTAATCATTTTCATCTTTTTATGTTGTTAAGATACTAAAATAATTTCTTGTATAAAATCCAAATTTATTTCTCTCTTTAGTCAAGAGTAGTTTTCTTACATATTTATAATTAATTTAAAATGTTTTCAAAAATGATTTTTTTCTTTCCCATATATTTTAATAAATTCATTTTAATTAATTTTTTACTTCCAATAATTTGTTTAAACGAAACTTTTTTTATTTTCTTAATATTGTACTCTTGAATTTTTACATAAAATGTGAAAAGAATTATTAGCATAATTTATACCTCATGCATAGAGTTTCCCACCATAATGACATATATTTTCATTAATGTTTTATTTTAAATATGATATTGGAAAATGAAAATTTTATTTTTATCAATAAATGGTCATGTGACCTTTTAAATGTATTATAATTTATTAAAACATTCATTGATGTTTTATATACTTCTATTGGAAAATGATACAATTCTAACATAATTTTTCATTTTATGGATGGTTTATAATTCTTATGATGAATTATTGGTGAAACCTATTTTATTTTCCACTATTTATGTTAATATGAATTGATAAAATTTTCAAGATATTTTGGAATACATATGAATAGATTACGATTTTTTTGATGGGTGCTTTCATTATTTCACTCCTATTAATTGGGTAAATATTACTGTTTTATTAGCTCCTTGGTTACATTAGTGGTTGTCACAATACCAAAAGTGGTTTCACAAGAGGTTGTCCCAATCCTAAAAAATCATACAGGTGAGGTTATTCTGATCCCAAAAGATGGAACATAGAAGGTTATCCCTAACCCAAAAAATGGTATAAATGAGGTTATCCAAAGCCCCAAGCTAGTACCAGGGTGGTTATACCAATACTAACATGTGAGGTTATTATGATTCTCTTATGATTCATTACTTATGTAAATACAATTATTTATTCCATGATTGATGTTTATTATCAATGAACTATTTAATACGACTTTCTAATTTTTAATATCATTATCTTTTTCAAATTTATTATAGTAATCTAACTTATGAATATCTTTTCAAATCAACAATGTTTATCCCTACTAGGAATTTGATATCACCCTTTAATATGTTTCGTTTAACCAGTTTTTGAAAAAAATTCAGTATGATATGTCTATGTAGGGTTCTAGTTGTGATTAACATAATATGAGATGATGTATTAATTTTATATACCACGTGTTTATATATCATACATTCTAAAGAAACTAATATTTTATGGTTCTTTCATGAATTATAATGTTATTTATTAAATATTTATCTAGTAAGATCTAATATTTAAATATATAATTATTCGATTGATAAATATTATATATGTCATACTATCTCTTAATGATGTATATTTATTTCAAATGGTTGGGGAGAAACTAAACATTGAATATATGTCTTCTATTAAGGATTTTATTGATGTATTTCATGATGACATTCTTATTCATCGCTTGAATTATAATTTTTATTTTTCAAAAGATCTCATACTTGGTGCTACACCAATTTCAAGGAATCAATATAGAATTTTCATAATTTAGTTAATGTAAAAAAAGAAAAAAATAAATAATAATATTGGTAAGGGAATCATATTACCTAGTTTTTCATAACATGGTGTACCTTTTTTGTTATAAAGGAATACATGTCAATTTTTCTTTGTTTTGATTATTAAGACTTTTATAATATAACTATCATAAAATGTATCATCTACCCCATATTTATGACTTGTTTGATTAAATGTGTTGAGTTAAATACTTTTACAAGGATTTCTATCATTTTGGATATCATCAATTAAAGGTAAAATTTGTACATATGGAACATATCCTTCATTATGATGTATGGACATTTTTTATAATCATTCAATTTAGACTTACAGATGCCCCACTATCATCAAGGTTCTAATGAATAGACTCTTTATATATTACCATAATGAGTTTTTAGATGTAATTATAGATGAAATTTATATATATTGAAAGGGAATTAAATTTTTATGGAGATCATTTGAATATTATTTTAAAGACCTGATGAAAATTTGTAGTTCCTTGTTAAAATTTTTCACGTTTAAATTCATGTTGAAATTTTTTTATTATTGGGTTATATAATCTCATGCAAGGTTATAGTGGTGGAACCTTAAAAGATAGAAGTTATTGAGAAATGGCCCAGAACGACACTAGTAACCAAGATAAATAGTTTTCTTAGGATATATGGATACTAATGGTTCATTGTGATGTATTTTTATTAGATTTGTTTATCTAATAACCATGTTGAATTAGAAGGGATCCATTTTTTGGGATAAATGAATGTAAAGAAAATTTTAGGGAGCTTAAAATAATTATGTTTTTACGCACATATTCTTTAACTACCCTTTAGTTGAGAAGGGTCTATGATAATCAGTGCTACATAATAAAGGGGACTAGGATGTGTCCTAAATTGAATGATTTGGTGATAGATTATGCATTTTTTCAATTGAAAATTCAAGATCAAAAATATAAAACTCGTGATTTGGAGTTTCCAATAGTAATTATTTCATTGAATATATGGATGCATTAAAATTTTGCTGAATATATATATATATATATATATATATATATATATATTCTTACCATAAAATATTGAGCTATATATTCCCATATAAATGGTTGAATACGTTCTAAAGGATATGGTTGGTATTAAATAGATATTTTTACTTGTCAATACACTACCACTGTAGGAATGAGATGAAAGTGAAAATACTCTAAGTCAAAAAGACCATTCTAGTTTATCCATGATGAGGATAGAATGAGATAATGTTTTTTTTTATTTATAAAATTTAGATATTGAAAACATGTGTAATGGGGGATAGATAAAATCATTCTTATATTAATGATCAACTATCTACCCATGTGAGTATTAGAGAGGAATATAAGGAGGATGTGGAACTACATTAAAAGTTTGGAAATTTTTCATAGTTTAAAAATAATTTTTATTGAATCATAAATTTTAGGGACCAATTATTTATCCCCTAAATACCATAAGTGGAGAAGGATATATTGGATGACCCCTGTATTTCATCTTTATTTATTCATCTCAAAAGTAAGGAAATGTATTTAAATTTGGATATGTATTTTGGGTGTGATAACATGAAAATGGATCTTGGAGAGTATCAGTCAGGATGCTTTGAATTTCATAATTTTAAGGCTAGAAGACATAATCCTAAGGAGATGATACAACCATTACCAATAATACAATGTAAATGGGATAACATCATGATGTATTTCATTATTGGAATCCCAAAAACATCCATGGGGAACAATGTTATTTTGGATATAGTCGATCCATTATAAATTCTTCATATTTAATTGTTATCTTAAATTATTTCACACTTGATTAGTTTTCTAGGATATAAATATATGAAGCTATAAGATGTTATGGAGTACCACTTTCTACTGCATCTAATTGGGGTATGAGGTTTCCTTGAATTTCAATATAAGTATTTAGCTAACATTTAATACAATATAAATATTTAACCCTGCATATCGTCCTTAGAAAATATTTAAATCTTATATAACCATTAAACTAGAGAGAATATATTTAGATCCTTATTGTGGATTTTATAGGTTTTTGGGAACAACCCCATTGTTTGGTAAAATATTCACACAACAAATGATTTCACATTGGTAATGAGAGGTCTCCGTATGAATTAATCTATGGTATTAAGTAATTGATAGAGTTATATAGTATTGTGATGTGTCATTTGTTATGGAGTTCGGTCATAAAAATACATTTGCAATGAGACTCTCTCGCAAGTTATCCAATGATGAGAATATAGTTACAGTTATGTTTTTTATGATGGGTTGTTGTAAATATAAATTATGTGTGATGGTAAGTTCATCTATTGGAAACAATAATTTTTTTTAAATAAAAAATTTTGATAGACCCATCACAAATAATTTTATTTACAATTTATATAAATATCTTTGTAAATTACTTTCTTTTCCAATAAAAATACTAAAATCCTGAAATTAATTTAAAAATAAAATTTTTTCCAAAAAAAATAAAAAAATTAAAATAATAAAAAAACATAACATTAATACATCATTTCAAAACTAATTGGATTATAAACAAAAAATAAAATCATTTCATAAATACATAATTAGAATCAATGGGTATCAAGTGAAGGAGGATGACTCAAAGGATCAGTGGGAGGAAACTCTGTACGAACACCATGCAAAAGTCATATCGTGTACTCCAAACATCTAATCATCTATCTAACACTACTACTATCATTCCGCATCCCTTTATATGTGTGTCCATTGTATCATACCATAACAATATCCCAGCCTATTCTCATAATATATAGTAGAAAGTAATGAATAATCTCCATGATCTCCCATCGAGCTAACTAATGACATTGAAGAAGTACCAGAATAACTGGTAAGTTTCAATCATGAAACAATAATGATGACCCTATGTAACGACCCAAAGTTTCATTAATGGAAATTTCTCTTGATCTAATAAAATGTCTCTTTATGTAAAATGTTTATATAAAATGTCAACTTCTTTGGTTTTATTTTAAGAATTGTGATAGTTGCTTTTATAGACACTGAACAGTGATCACATGAATAGTATAAATATAGGGCTTTAACAAACCCAATTTACTCAGACAAAGGAAGCAATGGCCTCATCCAGTATAATTTCTCCATACAAATCCCATTTTTCGGAGCTCAGAAAAGAGGTGGAATCTTTGGGCTTCGCTCTTGACCAAGCCCAAGTTGAGCTTCATCATGTCAAGCTCGAACAGGACTGTCTACGGGAAAAGTGGAAGTTGATAGAGATTAACACTCGAGCGATGTTATCCGAGCCACCCCAAGAGTCTGTCACCATCGCACACCTTACCCTTCAGTCTTATGAGGTTGTTTTAAGGGGTTATGTCACAAATCTCTAGTACTATGTTTATGTACATTATTATTTGTATATAATAATGAATATACTTTATTGTCATTATTGATACATTGTAAATAGTTTTTAAAGTGAAAATAGTGTTTTAGTTATTATTTAATTAAGAAATCTATTTTAGTAAATTAAGTTATTTTTGAATTAAATAATATTTTAATAAAATTTTATTATTATTACTATTAAATTAATTATATATAAATGATCATATAATTTTATGAATGCAATTGTAATTTTTATTAAGGTTTAAAAGCCATTCTTGTCAAAACCCGTGAATTTTCAATAAATGTCGGTTTGATTTTAAAAGTGAAAATTAACATATTCAGAAAATTATTTAAATAAAATAAATGTTTTTTCTAGAATCAGGACATCGAAATTATCCAACAGTAAATTTTTCATAATTTTATGAGACAGTCAATTTTTTTGGGTAAAAATTAAATAATGTTTAAATATATAATGTGTTTTTGAAAGAATAATGACCCAATAGTGATATAATAATATAATAAAAGCTTTATGATCTGCCAATATATGTTTTAACATTAAAATAATGTTATTTTGGGTTTGTTTGACTTACTTTTCAAAGCATTAATGGACCCTTCAAGACTTATTAAACACCTTGTCTTTTTAAATTATTTTCCATGGGAGTGTGACTCACCTCCACATAAGCAACCATATTATTTTAAGAATTTCGGACGTTGGCCTTATAAAATATTTCTTTCCTCTTCCCTTTTCCAAAATCCATGGGCAAAAATCATGGGATGGTTTGTGGTTTGGATTAATTTAATATAAGGGGTCTCAAACCTAAATAATAAAGAATTCCCTCACCTTTCATATATAAACCCACCCAAGCTCCCACTTCCTCGTCACTAAAAGCCTTTGGAGTTAGTCCAACCTCTTCCCTACTCTCTCTAGAATCCTCCAAAGGTTCCCCAATCTCCCAAGAAGCCTCTCTCAAGCCTCTCTCAATCCTTTGGAAGCACAATTCCAAGTAAGGGTTTTTTCGTCCTTTCTCATTTTTGTCCAATTTTCTTTAAGTTGTTTTGACCATTTAATTTCAATTATGAATGTTGGGATACGGTTTCGTACCTCCCTCATACTTCCCTATTTATGTTTGAATTATGGGAGACCCCTGTCTACCTTATTAAATGCCTCCCATGTACACCCGTTACTATGCCAAAATTCCGAAAGGAACTTCTCTCTCCCCATTTACATTCAAGCAATACTTTCATATCATTAATCTATATTCCATTGATATTGATGGGACATGTATATATATGACCTCCTTACTTTCCATTACATGTAAATATTATGAGGAACCCCTTTCTCTCTCATCAACCATTTTTATGAATTCTTATGTCACGTCGTTACGCTGCCAAAATCACACCGATTTTCTAAGCCAATGCCATTGTGTAGTGAATACCATGCCCATTTACCCATCAAGGGTATTAAAATTTATGCACATTTACTTATTGATTAAAAAATTTCATGTATGATTTCCACATTCCTTTATCATGGAATAAATTATTATGTTTAATTAGTCTATGTTTAGGATCCATGTGGCACACTTATGCAGGAAATGAAATGTTTAAGAAGGGTGTGCCCTTATAGAACTCCAATGCATTGGGTAATGTTTAGTATCATGATACATCATGTGAAACTAGTGTTAACTAATGCTAATTCAAGTGCAACGGGGGTTTACTCGTGCTTCATGTGCAAGGAGAACTTAATAATTCTCTATGTGCAATGATCATTGGCTCGTGCTAATTCCATGTTAAGTGTTGTTGCCACACTTCCATGTTATGATTATCATGCTTTATCATGATTTTATGTTCATGTTTCTCTTGTTATCTATTTATATTCCTAATGTATAACATGTATTGTACTCCTCATGTTATTCCATGTGTATTCCCTTACTGGTCTTTATAGCTCACCCTTTTCTTATGCATGTCCTCAGGTTATCCAATGCAATGCTAAGTATGAGGGATTGTAGTGGTCATGTAATGGAAGTTTTCTATAAAGATGTTTTATTTCATGTTTCATGTTTTTATGTAATGACCCTAAGCCACAAAGACACTAAACCTCTCGATCTTCTCGGTTGTATCAATTGAAGTTTAATGTAATAAATCATGTTTAAGTTTGTAATAAAAGAAAGTTTGTCATAGTTGGTATTAGAGGATAGGTTTAGTTATTTTTGGGATTAGGATTAGAAAACCCCAGTAAAGCCTTAGAGATAAGACTATGTATAATAAAAACATACCTAAGTTTTGGTGAGTACTGAGTATGTTGTTTATCAAACAAATACATCCCTGTCTGGATACAGCAGGTAGAGGCGGCTCTTGCACAGATGTATCCTAGGGTTAAAACCCAAAAACACCACTTTGAGCTAGACTCTAATGGGAACTGGTGCACGACAACGGGCCTTGCTGAAATCTTGGTTGTGGAACTCTCGGGGGGATATGTTTTGATAAATTCACAAGCTTAGTATGTACCCTTATTAAGGGAATTAAATAAAGGCCCTTGAGATTATATGTTAGAAATTAGATCATGGAAATCCTAGATTGAAGCCTATAGACTCATGAGTTAAGGAAATAAAATTTTATTTTTAAGTCACCAACTTTTGTCTTTGGATTACCCTTTATGTGTTACCCCTAAACTTCCTTTTATTCCAACCAAAGACCGGTAATAGGAGGTCTCAGGGCTAACAACCGGTGTGAAGATCATTGTGATGACTGTATTAATGAGATGCTCAATCAGGGAATCGTGAACATTATCACACTTCTCTCTCAGCTAACTCAAGCTTTGAATAGAAAAACAGGTCAAGAGGAACATCCAAACACCCCTAAGAAGGAATAAGTTGCTATCGAGAGCTTCATGAGACAAAGGCCTCCTACTTTTAGTGGATCATCCGATCCCAGGATCGCGGAACAATGGATCAACTCCATTGAAAAGATCTTCTCCATCCTCCAATGTTCTGAACAAGAGAAGGTTCTCATGACGGCTTATCGTGTGGAGGGCAAAGCTGATCAATGGTGGACGTTGATCAAAAATATAAAACCTAAGGAGGAGATCAAGGCATTTGAATGGAAGGATTTCTAGAAGATGTTTTTCGATAAATATTTTCCGCGCACCCTCCCTCTTAAGATGGAAAGGTAATTCCTTTCCCTCAAGCAAAAAAGAAGAAGAATTTGTTGTAGCGTATGAGGAAAACGTCAAAATCCTTGCACGATATGCTTTCGGCTTTGTCGGTACCTCTGATTGCAAGGTTGACCGCTTCTTTTATGGGCCGAAGCCTAGCCTGCAGAAAGCATTAGCGATACATGACTTTGAAATCTATGAGGAAATTGTCTGATGTTCCCTCAAGGTCGAAATGGAGAGGAATAATAGGGGTATCATGGGGACAAGAAGCGTAAGGTGGACTTCAATGCTAGCGGTCCGATGGATAAATCCAACGGTGCTAATAAGACCCAATACCCCACTTACCAAAGGAGCGGAAAGAAGCACCCTGGAAATTGCCTCAAGGGGATGAGGAAATGATTTAGGTGTGGAAGAGAAGGGAACCTAGCTATTAACTATCATCAAGAATGACCCAAGATTGCGTTAGAGGGGAGGAACGCTCCTTTCAAACCTCAACGCATTGTTCATTGTTACAAATGCAATGAACAGGTGAATCTTGCCTATCAGTGCCCTAATCCAATGGTTTTCAAAGGCAACCAACAATCTCCAAGGTAGCAAGGCAGAGATTTTGCCATCACTTCTACCAAAGTGAACCCCGACAATATAGTGATGACAGGTTTTCTAGTTATTCATTCAAGAATAGCAAACATACTTTCTGATTCAGGTTCTATGCATTGTTTTATATCATGAATGTTTAGTAGAACAATCCCAGCACCACCAAAAATCATGGAAGCGAAGATGTCGGTGAGTACGGAAAATGGGGAAATCATTGAATCCAATGAATATAAGTCCTCCCCTGTTATAATCTGTGGATTGAATTTCATATGGAAACTCATCATACTCCCTCTGGTGGAATTTGATTCAATTATTTTCATGGATTGGTTTTCCTTATATAGATCCAACAAAAATTGTCGGGAGAGGGAAATCACACTCCATGTGGAGAATCGACCCCCGATTCTTTACAAGTGTATGGAGGAAGATGAATCTCCTTTAGCTCCATCATCTCAAGCATGGATATTACTGCCCTATGATCATGCGTATCTGGCTCAGATGATTGAGTCCAAGGAAGAAACCATCCTTGAAGAAATTATTATTGTGAGGGAATTCACTGAAGTGTTTCCCGAGGAACAGCATGGTCTTCCTCCTAGAAGAGATGTTGAATTATCAATTGAAAATATACCAGGGGATCTAACAATATCTAAGACTCCATATAGAATGGTCGTAGTTGATATTGAAGAGCTGAAGAAACAACTATAGGAGAATCTGGATAAAGGATTTATATGCCCAAGTGCTTCACCATGGGGGGCACCAGTCCTCTTCGTCAAGAAGAATGATGGGTCAATGCGGCTTTGTATCGATTATCGTGAACTTAACAAAATCATGATAAAAAACAAGTATCCTCTTCCACGGATCGATGACTTGTTCGATCAGCTGCGTGGAGCAAAATACTTCTCCAAGGTTGATTTGCAGTCGGGATATTATCAAGTAAGGGTGAAGAAGGAAGATGTCCCCAAGACTGCTTTTCGTACAAGATACGGGCACTATGAATTCATAGTAATTCCTTTCAGACTCACCAATGCTCCAGAAATCTTCATGGACTTGATGAATAGAGTCTTTAGAGATTAACTAGACAAATTTTTGGTAGTCTTTATAGATGATATTCTAATATAATCCAAAACCAAAAAGGATCATGAGGAGAATTTAAGAACTGTACTGGAGACTTTGTGCAAGGAGAATCTCCATGAAAAGTATAGAAAGTGTGAGTTTTGGTTGAAGGAAGTCTCATTCTTGGGCCATATCATCACAAGAAATGGGATATTTGTATATCCCTCCAAAACAGATGCCATTGAGGGATGGATGAGGCCAACATCGGTAACGGATATCTGTAGCTTCTTGGGGTTAGCTGGATATTATAGATAATTTTTGAGAAATTTCTCAATACTGTCCAACCCTTTTACCAAACTAACTCAAAAGGGGGTAGAATTTTCTTGGAGTGATGAATGCGAAGAAAGCTTCAAGGAGTTGAAAAGGAGGATTATCACTGCACCCGTTCTCACTTTACCCACAAGTGGGGAATTTTTTGTGGTATTTAGTGATGCTTCAAAGAAGGTATTAGGCTGTTTGATGATGAAGAATGATAAAGTGATATCATATGCCTCAATTTAGTTGAAAATCCATGAGCGAAACTATCCAACGCATGATCTGGAGTTGGCGGCGGTGATCTTTTTTTGAAAATCTGGCGGCATTATCTCTATGGGGAGAAATGTGAGATATATACTGACCACAAGAGTCTTAAATATGTAATCACATAGAAAGAGATTAATATGCGCCATAGAATATGGATAGATCTCATCAAGGAGTATGACTGCTCAATACATTACCACCCTGGGAATGCGAACAAGGTGGCAGATGCCCTATATAGAAAGGACCCAGCGATTCTATAAATGATGAGAATTGAGAAGGATCAAATCTTCTTAGACTTGATGAAGATGGAAATGGGAATCATAAAGAAGGGAAAATCATCAATCCTTTCACAAATGATTGCTCAACCATCTCTTTTGGAAAGGTTAAAGGATGATCAAAACGATGATGTGGGAATTCAGGAAAAAGTGGAAGCTATCAAAAAAGGGAAATCCATGGAGTTTAATGTTAATGAAGAAGTAATTCTGCTATTTGGGAAAAGGCTATGTGTTCCATCACGTCCGGAGATGAATAAGGAACTTTTGGATGATGCACATAGTTCAAATTTCTCTATTCACCCAGGGAGCTCAAATATGTATCGAGATCTCCGAGAAAACATTTGGTGGGATAATATGAAAAAGGAGATCGCTGAATATACATCAATGTGCCTAGTGTGCTAGTAGGTGAAGGAATAGAGGTAGAAGTCTAAGGGGATGATACAACCATTGCCCATACCAGAATAGAAATGGTAGAACATCAACATGGACTTTGTCACCGGACTTCCAAGGACATCCAAAGGAAACAATGCAATCTAGGTTGTTGTGGATCATCTTACAATGACTGCACACTTCAATGGTATTCAGGTGGATTTTTCATTGGATCAACTGGAACGAATATATATCAGGTAAGTGGTAAGTCTACATGGAGTACCACTATATATTATTTATGACAGAGATCCATGATTCACCTCTATGTTTTAGAAGAGTCTTCAACATGCTTTGAATACGGAACTGAACTTCAGTACGGCCTATCATCCTTAAAATGATGGCCAATCCGAGCAGACTATCCAAACACTTTAGGACATGTTGAGGGAGTTCTCAATGGACTTTAACAGAGGATGGGATCAAAATCTTCCTCTGGTTGAGTTCTCTTATAATAACAGTTTCCACTCGAGCATGCAAATGGATCCACATGAAGCCCTATATGGGAAAAGGTGCAGAACACCAACATGTTGGGATGAGGTCGGTGAACGTAAGCTTCTTGGACCACAAATGGTCTAGGAAATGGTAGAGAAGGTGAAAAACATTCAGCAACATATCAAGGCAGCCCAGAGTCTACAGAAGAGTTATATAGATAATTGTCGATGAGACCTTGGGTTTAAAGTTGGAGACATGGTTTTTCTACGCATATCTCCGTGGAAGAAGGTCATGAGATTTGGAAAGAAAGGGAATTTAAGTCCAAGGTACATCGATCCCTTCGAGATTCTTGATCGTGTCAAGGCTATGGCCTATCGACTAGAACTTCCAACTACCAAGGCCAAAGTACATGACATCTTTCATGTATCCCTCTTAAGGAAGTACATACCATACCCTTCACATGTACTCTCTTCTAAGGTGGTACAGTTGGAGGATGATCTTTCTTATGAGGAGAAACCAGTGAAGATGTTAGATCATAGAGTAAAAGTTCTATGAAATAAGACAATTACCCTCATCAAGGTGTTGTGGTGAAACCACAAGTTTGAAGAAGCGACTTGGGAATATGAGGAAATGATGAAGATGAGTTGCCCACATCTATATTAGTATGGGAAAAGTAAAATTTCGAGGGCGAAATTTCTTAAGGGGGAATATTGTAACGACCCAAAGTTTCATTAAAGAAAATTCCTCTCGATCTAATTAAATGTCTCTTTATGTAAAATGTTTATATAAAATGTCAACTTCTTTGGTTTTATGTTAAGAATTGTGACCATTTCTTTTATAGCCATTCAATAGTAATCACATGAATAGTATAAATATAGTGCTTTAACAAACCCAATTTACTCAGACAAAGGTAGTGATGGCCTCATATAGTAGAATTGATCCATACGAAGCCAATTTGTCGAAGCTCAAAAAAGAGGTGGCATCTTTGGGCTTCTCTCTTGACCAATCCCAAGTGGAGATTCATTATGTCAAGCTCGAACGGGACCGTCTACGGGAAAAGTGGAAGTTAATAGAAATTACCACTCGAGAGATGTTATCTGAGCCACCCCAAGAGTCTATCACCATCACACACCTCACCCTTAGGTCTTATGCGGCTGTTTTAAGGGGTTATGTAACAAATATCTAGTACTATGTTCATGTACATTATTTTTTGTATATAATAATGAATATACTTTCTTGTCATTATTGATACATAGTAAATAGTTTTTAAAGTGAAAATAGTGTTTTTTGTTATGATTTAATTAAAAATTATATTTTACGAAATTAAGGGATTTTTAATTAAATAATATTTTAATAAAATGTTATTATTATTACTATTAAATAAATTATATATAAATTATCATATAATTTTATGAATGCAAATGTAATTTTTATTAAGGTTTGAAATCCATTCTTGTCAAAACCCATGAATTTTCGATAAATGTCGGTTTTATTTTAAAAGTGAACATTAACATATTTAGAAAATTATTTAGATAAAATAAATGTTATTTCTGGAATCAGGACGTCAAAATTATCCAACGGTGAATTTTTCATCATTTTCTGAGACAGTAAATTTTTTTGGTTAAAAATTAAATACTGTTTAAATATATAATGTGTTTTATGACATCATAATGCCCCAATAGTTATGTAATAAAAAACTACAAGCTTTATGTTCGGCCAATATATGTTTTAACATTAAAATAATGTGATTTTGGGTTTGTTTGACTTACCTTTCAAAGCATTAATGGACCCTTCAAGACTTATTAAACACCTTGTATTTTTAAATTATTTTCCATGGGAGTGTGACACACCTCCACATAAGAAACCATATTATTTTAAGAAGTTCTGACTTTAGACTTATAAAATATTACATTCTTATTCCTTTTTCCAAAAACCATGTGCAAAAATTAAGGTATGGTTTGTGGTTTGGATTAATTTAATATAAGGGGTCCCAAACCTAAATAATAAAGAATTCCCTCACCTTTCCTATATAAACCCACCCAAGATCCTACTTCATCCTCCCTAAATGCATTTGGAGTTCGTCCAACCTCTTCTATAATCTCTCTAGAATCCTCCCAAGGTTCCCCAAGCTCCCAAGAAGCCTCTCTCAAGCCTTTGGAAGCACACTTCCAAGTAAGGTTTTTTTCTTCCTTTCTCATTTTTTCCAATTTTCTTTAAGTTGTTTTTCCCATTTAATTTCAATTATTAATGTTGGGGTATGGATAAGCACCTCCCTCATACTGCACTCTTTATGTTTGAATAATGGGAGTCCCCTTTCTCGATCATTAAATGCCTCCCATATTCACCGGTTACTATGCCGAAATTCCGAAAGGAACTTCTCTCTCCCCATTTACATTCAAGTAATACTTTTGTATCATGAATCTAAATTCCATTGAGATTGATGGGACATGTATATATATGACCTCCTTACTATCCATTACATGTAAATATGAAGAGGAACCCCTTTCTCTCTCATCAACCATTTTTATTAATTCTTATGTCATACTGTTACGCTGCCGAAATTGCACAGATTTTCTAAGCCAATACCCTTGTGTAGTGGATACCATGCCCATTTCTCTATAAAGGGTATTCACCTTTATGAAAATTTACTTATTGATTATAAAGTTTTATCTATTAATTCCACATTCATTTATCATGAAATAAATGATTATGTTTAATGAATCAATGTTTATGATCCATGTGGCACACTTATGCATGAAATGAAATGTTTAAGAAGGGTGCGCCGATATATCGCTCCAATGCATTGGGTAAAGTTTAGTATCATGATAAGTCATGTTCAAGGAGTTTTTAATCATGATAATTAATGTGCAACTAGGGTTTACTCGTGATTCATGTGTAATGAGGATTTACTCATGCTCTATGTGCAATGAGCCTTGGCTCATGCTAATTCCATGTTAAGTGTTCTTGCCACATTTCCATGTTATGATTATCATGATTTATCATGCCTTTATGTTCGTGTTTCTCTTGTTTCATATTGGTATACTTAATGTCTAACATGTATTGTACTTCTCATGTTATTCCATGTGTATTCCCTTACTGGGCTTTATAGCTCACCCTTTTCTTATGCATATCCTCAGGTTATCCCATGCAATGCAAAGTACGAGGGAATGTAGTGGTCATGTAAAGGAAGTTTTCAATAAAGATGTTGTATTTCATGTTTCAAGTTTTTATGTAATGACCCTAAGAACCGGAGACACTAAACCTCTCGATCCTCTTTATTGTATCAACTGATGTTTTATGTAATAAATCATGTTTATGTTTATAATAAAAGCAGGGTTGTCATACCCTTCCTTTCCTAACACTATGCATAGTCTTAAATATAGAGGAATCCAAATTAAAACATGATTCACAAGATGAAACTCCTACACACTCAGATTATATCCCTCATGAATGTGAAACCATAGTCTCATATGTTTCCTTTAAATATAATTAGAAATTATTATATCAATAAAATTAATAATAGTAATGTTATAAAAAATACTAACAACAATTTGGTTTTTTCAACCACTAAAAAACATCATTACACAAGGATCATTGTATATATTCACATAAATAACATAATATGTAACATACAGGTCAGTTGAATCCTATATAATATAAAAACATTAAAATTAAATTATATATACAATAATAAATAATATTATATACCATATTTCTTCAATGTATACCAATTGTATGATTCATGCCCTTATGTGTAACCACCTTCCTCCCTCATTTTTTATTTCTAGATGATGAACTCCACCAAAAAGTATCTATTATCCAATAAGAGAATAATCCATCCCATACTAGAGCTAATATATACTTAGTATGATGGGAGATACCAGACTAGCTGAAAATAGTACTAGAAGAACTATTCATATCTCACTTTTTGAGGTTGTGTAAAAACTGATGAAAACATTCATATATTCAAATCTCCCATGCTTACCCAAAAGGGGAACTTAGGCTATCAGTAATCAGAGACCATAAATTCTATATGAAAATTAAATAAAAAAATTTAGTACTTAAATAAACTTAATATATAATATATTATTTAATAACATACAATCTAGGGACTAACATCTACTGATGATTGGAAATGGGAACAAAATTCCATGACAATCATGGCTCAGAAAGATAATTTCCTAGAATCACACAATCATGCCTGATAAGAAAATGTAAAAAAATGTGAATAAGACAAATAATAAGATTATTAACACAAAAATTAATACTAAAATTTTTAATATAATAAATACGATAAACAGTTGAACATACCACCCTTAATGAGGAGAATAATCAAGATATGTAAATCTCTCTAGAATATGATTTAGAATCATCAATCGATAAAGACCACATACCCTCATAATTGTTTCATTATCTAGAAAATCAGATGAGTCAGGCTCATCAACCACAAGTATGACATCAATGATCTAACAAAATAGATCATCAGGAACATCTAAATCAATTTGAAATAAATAATTAGACCAATAATAAATTTTTAATACATATATCAAATATAAAGAATAAATAAATATCATTAAATAATAATTTTACATATAAATATTTGTTAATAAATATATTAAATATAAAAAACTAATAAATACCAAAATATAATAATTACCTGTAAATAAATAAAACAACATAATAATTTAAGCTATAAATATTTGTGAATTTAAATATAAAATATAAAAAACTAATAAATACCATGTGCAATATAATATTTTTACATGTCAATAATTTGTATTATAGATACCAATAATTAAAAACTAATTATAATTAGAATCATTGAAGGAACAAAATATATCTAGTCAAGCCATCCTAAAAAAACAATCTTACCTTTAAATAATTGTTAATACAAATATTAAATATAAAATTATAATAAATACATGAATATGATACATCATAGGTCATTTTCTTCCTCATCTTCATCATGAAAAATTTCTTAATCATCAACTTCATCATCATCATATATAAGAATTTTTGTTTCATCATCCCTTAATAGATCGTCAATATTATCTACATTGTTATCCCTTAGATGGGGGGATTCATCATCGATATTTACATCTATTTAAGTAAGATATATATTTGGGGATGTTTCTTGAAAAGTTTAACTATGTTTCACTTCCAAATAACAATTTTAATTTTTAATAAATTGATTTTCATTAGATTTCATTTTCCATAACCTCCACTAATAATTTAAATCACACAAAATATTACAGTGTTTTATATAATAAAATTTATGTGTTTGATATACTAACATAAATGGTTTAGTTAGTGTAAGAATATTGTTTTGAGATTCCATTATATTTGTATAAATTGTTTTTTCATATGTTTATCTTATATTATATAAACCAAATAATATAAATAAAATTAGGTATTTTGATTTTTTCAAAAATAATAATAAGATTCATATACCACGAAACATAATTTATTTCATCATAATTTATTATAAAATATAGATAAGGCATCTTCAATTCATAATCTTAAATCCATAATTTATGATAACCACAAAAAGTCTCAATATTATTAAAAACTGAAAATTAATGGATTTTGTGATCTTGAAAATTTTATCATTGCAACGCATCAGGTAATATTTTGAAGGATATTCCTATTTAAAATAATAAGATTATAAATGTAAAATTTCTTCATGCAAGTACACCGCTATAATTTTTTGTTCAACTAATTCTTTATTACATAATTTCTTCTTTAATTTTTTCTTAAATATCTCAAATGGGTACATCCATCGAAATTGTATCATCCCTAGACATTTATATTCATATGAAAAAAAATCAATATTAAATGTTACATTGAGTTACAGAAGCCTGGAAAGAATATTTTCCATAATTTACATAAAATTAAAACAATATCATATTATATATTACTAAATGAATAATAATATTATATTTGCACAAAAATATATTTTAATAAATATGATATTTTGTTCAATATATCCAATAGTGAAGAATTAAATATCTCTATAATGCTAATAAGTTGTTCCATTTCCATTATTACATGGAATTCATGAATTTCTAACTTAGTAATATACCGATTTCTGATGCATTTGCAAAATTAGAATCATAACAATCTAATAACCTCAAATCGTGGATATAATGACGGAGTAATAAATAATATTATTTATAATGAGATTAATCATCTTTTGGACTTATTAAATTGTGTGATTTTTTATCTTCAAATAGTTCAACTATAGGATGTTTGTAAATTTGGGAAAAAATCAAATCATGCCTTTACATTTTCTTTGGTCTTATCAATTGTGTTAAAAATGGTATACAATAAATTATCAAAAAATTCATCTCCATATGAATAACATATAATATGTGATGAAATAGAGAAAACTCATACTAATAATGATGGTCCCAAAAAATAATCATATTTTTCCAATTATGATCATCAAATTTTTTTCCATATATTGTTGGTCCAAAAGTAACATGAGGTTATTAAGAGATGATAGATTTTACCAGATTAATTGTTATATTTGCAGTTGGTTCATCTCTTTTAATTCCACCTTTTATAAAATTATTATGTTCCATCAAAAATGGTGATCGATAGGAATAAATCTTTTATTAATTTTCAACTAACTAGTACTTCTATTGTTACTAATTATAAATTATTTGTTGTCATCCATTTTGTATAGAAATTATTTTAGACCATATTTACTCCTTCCAAATAACAAATGATTTTCTAGAAAGTCATTGATCATCCACATTAATGAAACCATAAATTTAAAATTCTTATCTAATACTATATCAAATTTAGTTACACCATTATTTCATACTAAAATTAAGTCATCAATTAGTGGATTCAAACAAATAAAATTATTCCTCTTCCAATGTATTGGAATTAATAGTACAATATATATATATTTTGTTCCATTATCAACATCCTCATAGGTAAGTTGTAAAAATTAATCAAAATAGTATAAAAAATATATTGGTTCTCGTAAGCACCAAATGGGAAAACCCATTACTAAAAGACCCGATTTTATGTTGTGAGTTTCAAAAGGAAAATAAGGTTGCATCGGATCAATTTCATTCCATGAATCACCCTAAAATAGATGATTTAAACTTTTACTATTGAAAATATATTATTTATTCCTTGTAACCAATGCATTTGTGTTACGAGACATAAATAAACACTGTAAACGTGGTGTAATTTTAAAATTCCTCAACAATTTCATATTAAATTTTTATATTCATTATTATGCCTCTATATACCTCATTTCTCAACATGTTTTAAAATTAGATAATTATTCATAATCACCATAATATACGATTTATTCATTCGGACATTCTTGTATAATATGATAACTAACACAAATATTTATGGGCCAACCTCTTACTTTCATAAAAACATATAGTTAATGTATTTAGTCGAGGGAAAAATAATTTAATAGAAGAAAATAATTGATCGAAAAAACTATTTGAAATTCAAAAATATTATTTAATAGCCATAAATTTTTTAAAATACTCATGCATGGTTATCTTTAATACTTTTTATAAGTCCCCCTCAACAATTTCAAAAAATTATAAAAGTTTGAAGGTTCAGATTCATGATTTGGAATGTAATTTTGAGTTTTTTTCTAAATAGATGGATGAGGATCCTTATTTAATTTATTATAAAATTATAACACCCCAAGGTTTTCTAAAAATTTAAATTCTTGGAAATTTATTTAATGTAGATATTTATAAGTACACTTTAAACATAATTTTAATTTTTATATGATTTGAATTTCTAAAAATGGTCATCTACAATTGTGTTTAGTAAGTTATTTGGATTCTATTGAAACAAATTGTTTTTTTGGTGAATAGTAATATACCCTTATGAATAGTAATATGAATATTATTATGAACCTAATGAATGGTAAAATGTATTATTATTTTATTTTATTAAGGCTTTAAGATAATGACATCTTGATTATTTTTTCAATATAATAAAAAAGAAGTTATAGTTTTTAAATAATTAATTTATGTATAAGTATTATTTTATTTAAAAATTAAATAAAAAATTATTTAGAAAATTATTTTCAAAAAATGGACTACGTTTTTGAATTCTATATGTCAATAAATGGTTAGGGTGAATTTTGGGGAATTTTTCTGAAACGGATGAGTTTTGGGTGAATAGTAAAAAATACAGTTTTTAGTTTTTGTGTGTTAATGACATCATTAATGATGTAATAATTATTCCATAAATATGATCAATGTTTTTACAGTTAAATAAGAGGTGATGTGTCCCAAGATTCTTATACCATGGGCAAATACCATGGTCAAGCCCATGGTTTTGTAAATACCACTCATGAGGTGTCCCTTGAAAATTATTAAAATATTCCCTTACTTTTCATATAAATACCAAACCATTCCTTCATTAACATCATTCCTAATCTCTCGTCAACTAATCTCTGGAATCCTTACCTTCCTAGTAGTCCTCCGAAGGTTTCCTCAAGCCCCCAAGGTCCCAACCTTCTAGTTATAGGGGATACTCTACAAGGTAAGAAAATTCTCAATTTCTTTCTTTTCCCCTTCAAATTCTTTTTTATCTAGTATAACTTTCAATTTTTCCATACCATGTTATTATTTACTTATTATTTTTGATATATTATATATTATGATTCATTTCTGGATGGGTAACCCCTATCCTATCTCTTTCTAATGTTTTCTAAAACCCTGTTGCATAGGCGTTGGGCTGCCGAATTTTTGTACGGGATTTCTCGCTCATTCTTTTTTTTCGACTTCCTTTCTCATTATTTATGCATCTATTCTTTCTGAAGAGTCATTAAATCTCACAAAATAATTAATATTATGTATGTTCTCATGTTCATGAAAAATTAGTTATCATTATTTTTCTCCTCTCCCACTTATTCAAGGAATAAAAACATTGTCTGTGATGTGTCGAATTACCGACATCGTGGATGATGTGATTTAAATTTCCATTAACTCTTTAAAGTATGGTTATGAAACCATTTTTATGATTGAAACATGTTATAATATATTTATTATGTCTCGTCCATGGTTCTGGAATTCTTTTTTTACTCATGGTTTTAATTTATAAGACAAAATGAGGTTGTTATTAGCAAAGAACCACCAAAATGATCTAAACGAACATCATTAATGTTTGAACATATGAATCATCCTCATATAAAACATAAAATTAATAAATGGTATAAATTATGTTACTGGACATATGTAAATACCTTTCCATTATAATTCATAAGTTTCACTTACAATCGACAAGATCATCTATCATGAACCGATCTTGAAAATAATTTAAAAAACTCACCCTAAACAATGCAAGGAACAAAATAATAACAATTAAAGGGTGAAATGAAGATATGAAATGATCATATAATATGTTATAAACATTAAAAAGTTTCTGTAAAATATTAATAACACTCTTTTAACCATTATACATGAGGTTTAAACAAGTTGGAAGTAAGACAAACCCGATATATAGGAATTCTTAACCCGATTTCCATTCTTTTGGTTAACCTTCTACTTTGTTATATATGTTGTATTAAAATTTTTTGTGTGATGTGTTTTTTCTTATATTATATAGAATTATGTGTATTTTCAGTGTATATACATATTCAATCCACTATTAAATCTATCTTCCATTACAATAATTATGTATGGGTTTTTTCTTTTAAAAATCCTCTATTAAAACTTTGTTTTACAAAATTAAAGAGAAATGTTTTTAAGCTATTATTCATGTTTTATGATTATTTTATAGTTCTTGGGAATTTTTTATGATGAAGTTTCGGACCTATATTTCCATCCAATTCTTTGGGTATGTGTAAGTTAGAAATCAGTCGTATGGTTACTCCTAGTGTAACTGCGTTGCTTACACAAATTGTAAGGTAGCCATGAGGGTACAAATTATAAGGTGGACAAGAGGGTTACAAGAATATATAAGTAATTCCCCAAGTTACCTTTATGGTTATACTTTGTACTTATGTATTGTGGAAATCTCATGTTTCAAAAAGTAAGTATATATATATACTAGTGATAAGTATTTCTTTTGAAAATGATTTCATACGACTAATGTGTTCTTCCCTTATTTTTATATCCCTTAATGAGTTTTGGTGCTCATCCCATGTTGTAAATGATTTTCACAAGTTAATGGATGTTTAATACAAATAAGGAAACAATGATAGATTTTTAAGAATTGTCAATGAGTCCTATTTTAAGTTTTAATGTTTTATTATTTGAAAAATAATTGAAATTGTTTTTATGGTATCCAATCTGTAAAAATGTGTAATGATATGAATGTATTATGTCCCAATTCTCTAAATCTCTAAAATTGAAAAGATCCTCAATGTAAAGGAATTTTTTTCGTGGAAAAAATCAAGAATATGTATGTAATAAGGTTGGGTTCTTATAGTTGGTATTAGAGGATGGTTTAGAATACATTTGGGGTTAGGATGATGTTAAAATAATACTGTAAATGATTTTTACTCTATGATTAATTTGAAATTTTATTTATTTTAAATATTACAATGTTGCTTCATAAATGATATTTTTGTTCAAAATGGTTGTCTGTAGAAGAAACATGGAAGCTAAACTAGAGAGGCAGTGACAGAACGACATTCTTCTTGAATCTGCAACCCAGAATGGTAGGGAATGGAACCGAGTAGTTTGTGGTAGTAATGGCTCAGATAACATAAGCAATAAATTGTGGTGGAGTCCATGCAAGAAAAAAACCAGAGGTACCACAATGGAACATGATAATAGTGGAACATTTTATGAGACAACACCGTCCTACTTTTAAGGGATCTTCTGACCCAGTAGCGGTTGAAGGATGGATTAAATCCCTTTGAAAATATATTTGATGTTATGGGATGTTCAGACAATCAAAAGGTAAGTCTTTCCATTTATCATTTTAATGGTGAAGATGATCTGTGGTGGTCCATGGTAAGGAATATTAAGGATAGAGAGGATATCGATGCCTTTGAGTGGGATGAATTTAAAAGTCTTTTCCTTGAAAAATATTTTAATAAGGTGGTGTGGATTAGGATAGAGAAGTAATTTCTTGAATTAAAGAATACAAAGGGGGATTTAGTGTCTTTATATGAAGTTAAATTGACCCGGATAGTGAGGTATTCTCTAAATCTTATTCTGGGTCCGGATAGAAAAATCAACCACTTTTACTCAGGATTGATGCCAAGGTATCAAAGGGCGTTGGCCTCCAATGAATTCAAGAGTTATGAGAAACCATTCCAATGTGCTGATAGGGTAGATATGGAGTTTTCTAATGATCATGTTCATTTTTTTCATCAAAATGAAGAAAATGTATAGGTGGAAAGCGATGGGTAAGAATCAACCAAAGAAATCTGATGGTATGAAAATACAATTCCTAGTTTGTGAAAAGTGTGGCAAGAAACACCCTGGGGAATGTATTAGAAAAATATGGAAGTGTTTTAAATGTGGTAAGATTATACATATGGCATGAGATTGCAATGAAACTGATCTTAAGACTAATCCTGATAAGCAAACCATAAAGTGTTTTAATTGTGGTGAGATGGGTCAATATGAAAATGCCTGCCCAAAGAGAAATATGAATGATGCAAAGAAGATGGAATATAAGCAGAAAGGTGTAGTGACATCCTTTGCGACTATGTAGGCAGGTGTCGGTCTATCCAATGAAGTTGTATCAAGTACATTTTTTCTTCAATCATATTTTTCTAATGTTCTTTTGGATACAGGGTCTACCCATTCCTTCATCTCTGAGAAATTTTCTGGTAAATTGAAAATATCACCTCAACAAATGAGACCAGAACATGTCATTAAAACACCAGGGGGAAATATTATAGAAAAGAATAATTATAATAATCTTTCTATTGTGGTCTGTGGAAATACTTTACCTAAAACCCTTGTTTTTTTACCCTTAGTTGAGTTTGATGTAATTCTAGGAATGGATTGGATTTTTTTTATCATGAAAATATTGACTATATATCCAAAGAAGTTGTTTTTAGAAAGGTTTTACGTTTGTATACAAGAAGGAACCCATACAATTAATATCATATCAAGAAGATGAGAAACTATTGAAATATGGAAATGAAATTTATCTTGATCATATTGTTGAAAACAAGGGAACTATTAGGATTAATGATGTGCCAGTGGTAGATGAATACCATGATGTTTTTTATGATACCTTACCCAGTGTCATACATGATCAGGATGCCAAATTCAGAATTGAATTAGTTCCCGATGTTAATCTAATTTCATAATCCCTATATCATATGGCTCAAATAGAACTTATTGAATTGAAAAATTAGTTGCAGGATTTGCTTGATAAAGGCTTCATTCGTCCTAGCAATTCACCATGGGTAGCTCTTGTTTTGTCTATTAAAAATAAAGATGGTTTCATGAGACTTTTCATTGATTATAGATCATTGAATAACATCATTGTTAAAAATAAGTATCCTTTACCTGATATCGATGACTTATTTGATCAGCATCAGGGATCTCAGTACTTTTCCTAGATCGACTTGAGATCCAGATACCATCAAATGAAGGTGAAAGAGGATGACATCCTGAAAACAACCTTTGGTACTATATATGAGCATTATGAATTTGTTGTTATGCCCTTTGGGTTAACTAATGAACCTACTATATTCATGAATCTTATGAATATAGTATTTCATGAGTTCTTGTATAAGTTTGTGGTTGTATTTATTGATGATATTCTAGTATTTTATAAAAATAAAGAGGATCATGAAAAAATCTAAGGGTTGTCTTACAAACCTTAAAAGATGGAATGATAGTTGATCCTGCCAAAAATAAATTAGTTGATGAATGGCCTAGATCCACAAATTATATAGAGATTCGTAGTTTTCATGGGTTAATAGGTTATTACCGATGGTTTTTTAAGAACTTTGCAGGGTTATATTGCCCGATAACTAATTTGTCATGGAAATGGGTTATATTTGTTTGGACATAAGAATGTGATTTTTGTTTTCAGTAACTGAAGAAGAAATTGGTGAATGATCCAGTTTTTTCCTTACCTTCCTGAAATGGTGAGTTTTTCGTCTAAAATAATTCTTCATTGAAGGGACATGGTTGTGTTTTGATGCAGAATAATCAGGTAATTTCCTAGGCTTCGAGACAACTTAAACCCCTTGAGCTAAATTATCCCACACATGATTTTGAATTGGTAGCTGTGGTTTTTTCTTTGAAAATTTCGAGGCATCATTTATACGGAACCAAATTTAAAATATATATTGACCATAATTTTCTGGTGTATATATTCCCATATAAGGAATTAAACATGATGCAAAGAAGATGGCTAGAATTGATAAGGGATTATGATTGAATGATCAATTACCATCCTGGAAAAGAAAACAAAGTGGAAGATTCCTTGAGTCAGAAACATCATGCATCATTAACTATGTTATGTTTGGAACATGATCCCTTGATTAAAGATTTGATGAATTTTGGATTAGAAGTTGTTGGTTCAGGAAATAACTCTTTTTTGTTTCAGGTTTCAGTGTAGTCTTTGTGGTTAGACATAATTAAACAAGCGCAAAAAAAGACTGTGAGCCACAGAAAAAGGTAGAATTGGTTAAAATGTATAAGTCTCCAGAATTTAGTCTTGATAAAGATTGTGTTTTTAGATTTGGGAAATGGTTGTGTGTGCCTTATGATTCCCAGTTAAAGAAATAATTTTTGTGTGAATCTCATAGTTCTCCATTTTTATTCACCCTCATAGTATTAAAATTTATAGAGACTGTCAGGAGTATTATTGGTGGGATGGAATGAAAAGTGATATTGTTGATTTTACCATGAAATGTTTGACATGTCAACCAGTTAAAGCAGGGTGGCAGTTATTGAAGGGGATGCTTCATCCTTTTCCAGTGCCAGAGTGGAAATGGGAGAATATTTCCATAGACTTTGTGGTGCGACTAACAAAGACTTCTTGAGGTAACAATGCGATTCAGGTTGTTGTTAATTGGCTTACAAAGTCTTCACATTTTCATTATATTCAAGATACAATGTCTTTGGATCAGCTTTCTCAACTGTACAACAAAGAGATTATCAGGTTACATGGATTTCCTCTTTCCATTATATATGACAATGATCCCAGGTTCACTTCAAACTTTTGGAAGGTACTTCAGAAGCCTTTGGACACATAATTAAATTTCAGTACAGCTTTTCTTCCTCAATCAGATGGGCAGTCGGAACGAACGTTTCAGACTTTGGAGGATATTCATTGAGCTTGTTCAATGGACTATCAGGGAAGTTGGAATCAAAATAATTCTTTAGTTGAGTTTTCTTATAAACATAGTTTTCATTATAGTATACAGATGGAACCTTTTGAGGCTTTTTATGCGAAGCAGTGTTGGACTCCAGTGTCTTGGGATGAAGTTGGTTAATGAAAGTTGATGGGGCCAGAATTAGTTGAAGAAGTGGCTGAGAAAGTGAAGATGATCCAGCAGCTCATGAGGACTACTCAGAACAAACAAAAAAGTTATAAAGAAAACATAAGGAAAGACTTATCTTCAGAGGTAGGTAACCATGTTTTCCTTAAAATAAGTCCTTCAAAAAGTGTAATGTGTTTTGGTAAGAATGGGAAGCTATGTCCATGGTTTATCAGTCCTTTTAAAATCCTGAAGAATGTTGGACCAGTTTTCATAATGAGTAGCTCTGCCTCCAAGTTTGTTTGAGGTACAAAGTGTTTTTCATGTTTTGATGTTGAGAAATTATTTTCTAGATTCGTCACATATTTTGAGCCTAGAATTAGTTCAGCTGGAAGAGAACCTATCTTATAAAGAGAAACTAGTTCAGATTCTTGATCAAAGGCAACATGTATTACGGAATACGGTAATTTACCTGGTAAAGGTTTTGTGGAGAAACCATATGGTTGAAGAAGCAACATGGGAGTTTCAAAATGTTATCAGGTAAATGTGCCCTCACTTGTTTGATAAGTAAATAAAATTGCAAGGATGCAATTTCCAAAAGGTGGGGATAATGTATCACCACAAGGTTTTCTAAAAATTGAAATTCTTGGAATTTTGTTTAAAGTAGGTAATTATAAGTATCCTTTAAACATAATTTTACTTCTTTTATGTTTTGAAGTTCAAAAAATGGTCATCTACAACTATGTTCAGTATGTTATTTAGAGTCTATTGGAACCAACTTGTTTTTTGGTGAATTGTAACATATCCTTATGAATAGTAATATGAATAGTAATTTGACCCTAATGAATGGTAAAATGTATTATTATTTTATTTTCTTATGGCTTTAAGATAATGAAATCTTGATTAATTTTTCAATATGATATAAAAGCAGTTGTAATTTTTAAATAATTAATTTTTGAATTAAGTATTATTTTATTTAAAAATTAAATAAAAAAAATTTAGAAAATTATTTTTGAAAAAATAAATTCATTTTTTAATTATACACATCGATAAATGTTTAGGGTGAATTTTGGGAATTTTTCTGAAATGGTTGGTTTTTCGGTGAAGAATAAAAATAATGTTTTTAGTTTTGGTGTGTTAATGACATCATTAATGATGTAATAATGATTTCAAAAATCTGGTGGACTTTTTTATAGTTAAATAATATGTGAGGTGTCCCAAGTGGCTTATACCATGGGCAAATACCATGGTAAAGCCCATGGTTTTTCAAATACCACTCATGAGGTGTCCCTTGGAAATTATTAAAATATTCCCTTACTTTTCCTATAAATACCGACCCATTCCTTCATTAACTTCATTATTAATTCATCCTTAACGAATTTATAGCCTCCTTACCTTCTTATTAGTCGTCCAAAGGTTTCCTCAATCCCCCAAGGTCTCAACCTTCATGTTCTAGGTGTTACTCTACATGGTAAAAAAATTATCAATTTCTTTCGTTTTCCATTCAAGTTCTTTTTTATGTGGTATAACTTTCAAAGTGTCCATACCATGTTCTTATTTCCATATTATTCGTGATATATTCTATATTATGATTCATTTCTAGATGTTTTACCATTGTCTCCTATCTTTTTAATGTTTTCTAATACCCTGTTACATAGCTGTTGGGCAGCTCAGTTTTTGTAAGGAATTTCTCGCTTATTCTTTTATTTTGAGTTCCTTTCTCATTCTTTCTTATTATATGATTACCCAAGAGGAATTAAATCTCCAGAAATCATGTATATTATGGATTTTCTCATGTTCATGTAAATTCGATCATCATTATTTTTCTCCAATCCCACTTATTCAAGGAATAAAAACATTGTCTATGATGTGTCGAATTACCGACATCGTGGACGATGTGATTTAAATTATAATTATCTATTTAATGTATGGTTATGAAACCATTTTTATGATAGAAACAAGTTATAATATATTTATTATGTCTCATCTATGGTTTTGGAATTATTTTTTTTTCTGATGGTTTTAATTTATAAGACAAAATGAGGTTGTTATTATCTAAGAACCACCAAAATGATCTAAACGAACATCATTAATGTTTTAACTTATGAATCATCATAATTAAAAAATCAAATTGATAAATGGTATAAATTATGGTATATAAAATATTTCAATACCTTTCCATTAAAATTATATAGTTTCACTTCCAATCGATAAGAACATCTATCATAAACCGATCATGAAAATCTTTTAAAGAACTCACCCAAAACAATACAAGGAACGAAATACTACCAATTAAAGGGTGAAATAAAGTAACGAAATGATCATATAAGATGTTATAAACATGAAAATGTTTCTTTAAAATATTAATAACACTCTTTTAACCATTATACAAAAGGTTTAAACAAGTTTTAAGTGAGACAAACCTGGGGTAAGGGAATTCTTAACCCGATTTCCATTATTTGGGTTAACCTTATACTTTGTTATTTATGTTGTATTAAAATTGTTTGTGTGATGGGATTGGTTTATATTATGTTTAATTATGTGTATTTTTAGTTTATATACATATTATGTCCACTCTATTAATTCTTTCTTCAATTACATGAATTATGCAAGGGGATTTTCTTTTAAATTTTCTCTATTAAATCTCTATTTTACAAAATTCAAAAGCAATGTTTTTAAGCTATTATTCATGTTGTATGATTATTTTATGGTTCTTGGGAATATTTTATTATGAAGGGTGGGACTTATATTTCCCACCAATGCATTGTGTATGTGTATTTTGGTGGTCATCCATATGGTTACTCCATGTGTAACTGCGATAGTTACACAAATTGTAAGGTAGCCGTGAGGGTTACAAATTATAAGGTATCCAAGAGGGTTACAAGATTATGTAAGTAATTCCACAAGATACCTTTATGGTTATACTAATTTTCTTATGTGTTGTGGAAATATCATGTTTCATAAAGTAAGTATATATATACATGTGATAAGTATGTCTTTTGAAAATGACATCATATGACTAATGTGTTATTCATTTCTTTTTATATCCCGTACTAAGTTTCTGTGCTCATACCAAGTTTTAAATGATTTTCACAGGTTAATGGGTGTGTAAGATAAAGAATTAAGAAATATTAAATGTTGAATAATTGTCATGGAGTCATGTTTTATGTTTTAATGTTTTATAATTTTAAAAAAATGGAAACTATTTTTATGGTATCCACTCTATAACAATGTGTAATGTTATGAATGTATTACGTTCCGATTATCAAATGCTCTAAACATGAAAATATCTCAATGTAAAGGAAGTGTTTTCATGAAAATATTCAAGATTATGTAGGTAATAAGGTCAGATCCATTTAAAAATGATAGATAATGAACCAGAAATAAATTAGTTTCTACTACATTCTCTATATACGAGCTGATTCAAAAATATATATAATCATTCCCAAAACCAAAATACAGCACATGAAGTCTGAAATTGAATCACTGAAGATCACATTTATTATATGGAAGTTATTTATTCCTTCATACAAAACTCTAAATTAGACCATGAGAATAATATTAATGTCTCAACACCATCAATGTAAATATGATTTATAAAAGATATGTTGTGATTTTAGAAATTATTTATCCAATCATGATCATGTAATAGATACTTGTGTTTACATTCATATTCCATGCTTATCTAAAAAAGAACATAAATAAGAATTATTATTATTAAGTGTGACTAATTACAAATTATTATAACATTTTTACAACATAGAATACTCTAAAAAATATTTTTGGAGTGAATCACTATGTTAGTAAAAGATTCCTAATAACCTAGAGGTTTTATAAAGATATATTAAAAAATAAAATAAATTATATAGAACAGGAAATTTTTTCATAAAATAATGGAAAATATATATAGAACAATGTATTATAAAGGAAAATATGTGTATAATGTTGGGTATTGGATGTGAGGTTTTTCATTGGTGTGGTATAACAATTGTGTGTGTCGGGTGTTTTGTAACAATGCAGATGAGGGAAATTAATTTAATATTTTATTATATTATTTTTACCAAACAAATTGAAATTCTTCCCTAACGGTGTATCATATGAGAAATTTAAGACTATAATTATGCCTAGGATTCTGAGTTTACCCATGGTACAACATAACATTTTTGTGCACTGGGTTCTAGGTAACAATGCATTTGAGAGTAATTCATTTAATATTTTTTATACAATTTTTTTACAAAAAATTGTAATAAATCTTTAATAGTGTATCATATGATTGATTTGAGACCATATTTAGGTTTTATATTGGGGTTTACCATAGGCATAACATAAATTTTTTGTGCGTTCGGTGTTTGGTAATATCACATGTGAGGGAAATTCATAATATTTTTAAAATATTTTTTTTTAGAAAAAACTATCTTATCTCTCGAACAACATATTGTATGATAAATATAATTCCACCATTCTATCTAGGATGTTGTCTTTACCCTAGGCATCAAGTATTTTTTAACAACATATGTGAGTGTAATTCATTTTATAATGTTATTAAATTTTTTTAAATGAAATATATCCTAAATGGTGTATCAAATGAGAAATCTAATACCACTATTAAGTATGAGATGCATGTTTTACCCTATGAATGATATATCCTTTGTGCAGATAGAGTGTTCGGTAACATCTCACATGAGCATAACATTTTTAATATTTTATTAATATTATATGTATACTTTACATATTAACATTATATACTAATATAGAAAATTATTTCTAATATTGACTAATTATTTATTAATACGATTTTTTAATTATTACTACATTTTATTAATTATTATGAACTTCTTAAATTCAGTTTTATTTTTTCATTTTTTTACAGGTGATTAAAAATTTATTATTTATTGTTAAATACATTTAAAATATAAAAATAAATATTTAATTATTATGAATAAAATTAATCAAAACATGTTTATTTTTACTATTAATTTTGATCATTTTAACGAATCAACAAAAGATTGTACAGTAACAAAAAATGCTCAAAATATTTTTGAACCTCCATAATTTTTTTAATGTAAAAATTTGTCCTTTATTAACTAGTTATATTAATAGAAATATTTTTTATTATATATTGATTTTTTATTAAAATATTTTTTATAATTTTTATTTATATAATAAATTATACAAAAACATTTTATTCAAACATTATTTAAATTTATTATCTCATCATTTTAATAATAAACTCATTTATTATTTATTTCATTCGTTATGCATATATATATATATAACATGATTTTTTAATCACACAAACACACACATATATATATATATATAATATTTTAATATTTTTTCTAAAAATGATTATGTATATGTATATTAACAAGTTATTTTATTTATATATATTTATACAAAAAATATATTCATATTTTCTATATTAATGAAAACCTATCATAATATAATAATCAAATATCGTTTAACATAACACCATAATCCAAGCATTATATTAATTTATCAATAATAATATCACCATAAGAATGCAATACAAATGTCCTATTAGATATGTTTATATAAATATTTTAAATATCATATATCCGTAAATAGTTTCCATAATAATCATATTTCTGAAAATAACATAAAATAATAAACTTTCATTTACCTTAAATATAAAAAAACAAAGTCTATTAAATGTAAATGTTAAATGATGAGAAAAATAACTCAAATTAACTAAAATAAAATCATATGGACCTGATAGACACCAAAATAAGAAATAAATAAATTTAGTATCCTAAAATACTAAATACATCCTAAATATTATGTAAATATTTTGACCTAGGGTTTGACTAAACTAATTTCATCAATATTTTATGGTAAATGACAAAAATAATGAAAGTGGAAAGAAGAGGAGTACATACCTAGGGTATTAAAACCCCAATCAGAAAGAAATTAGTTCATGGTGGAAGATTTTGAGAGTGGTGAGTAGCATTTTTCCAGATTGTAGTGTGGAGAAAGGGAGGATACAGAGGCAAGGAAAAGAAAGGGTTGTGGGTGCAGTTATAATATTTATCTAATAGCGATGGGTAAATAGTGATAGATTTTATTCCATGTCTAAGGGTATTTATCATTTTTTATGGATTTAGTTATCTATTCCATAAGGTTATTTATCGATTATTTTTTGTGAATAAATCCACTATTCATTGCAAAATTCTTGGATGGGTGACATGGGGAACATGAATAAAAAATATATATTCAACGTGGATGTATTTTCAATCGCATATAAACGTTATTTGTGATGGAAATTAGATTTTTTACATATAACTTATCCCAACTGAATATTTGTGATGGGTTCCTTTTCTGCCACAAATAACACATCGCAATTAACCATTTTATATTCAGTGAGTGAAGAAATACAATGTGATAAGATGGATATGTGGAGAGAAAGATATTGGGAATTAATCAATCTATATAAATAGAAAATAAGGTTAGATCCATTCAAGAACACACGAGGCCTGCACAAATCTGATAGAAATTTTTTGTAGAAAATCATTGGTGACATTGACATTATGAATTTAGTGGAACTGTATTCGTACGAATTTACAAATAGTATATGATTTTGAAAATTTTAAATTAAAAAATTGGAATAATTGATATTCAATCCCCATCAATAATATTGATCATACTATGATGGCTATTAATTTCATGGATGCTCCTCCGAATATCATTTTTGTACATGGTGTATTCCTAAATTGTATCTTAAGGATGTACATATATGATATTTCATATTAAATAAACACATAGGTCAAACCACTATATTAGGATCTCTCTTATGAGAAAAAACTAGTAGAAGTATTTTATTATAAAGATAAACTATTTCTAAACCATACCACTCACCAAGTCAATGTCTTGTAGAGAAACCTTAATTATAAAGAATATGTGTTGGAATTTGGGGATATGATTAGGAAAATATATCCTCAATTATTTGTTTCATAGTGACATAATTTCAACGGGTAATTCTTATAAGGGGTAAATTTTATCACCCTGATATTTTATGATATATTTCTCTTTAAATAAATTTGATTTATTTTATAACTTTCTTTACAACCAGTACTATTTTTAAATGAAGATTGAATTATTATTGAAATACAATTAGTTAATGAAATAATTATAAGTTAACTATTGGATTGGTGGTAATGAACTGGAATAACTAAATTATGAAAAACGATTATTTACACATTGAAAAAAATATTTTATTGGTTAGAAAGGTTATGAAATTAAATAAAATAATTTTAATGTTAAATGGCGATATTTTTTAGAAAAATATATTTACCAATATAATGTATTTCTATGTTAATAAATTAAAATAATTACTAATTATTATATATATTAACGATATTTATTAATTATATGCTCAATAAAATGTTTTAAAATTCATCTAATGGTTTTTTATTCGAATGGAATGAATGTAAACACAGTTTTATGCCTAAATTTATTTTTTCTAAAATAATACTTTGTTAAATTTAACACAATTATTTTAAAATGAAAATTTTCCACTTATATAGATTAATTTTCATATAATTTATTCATTATTTTTAATCCATATTACAAAAAATCTTATCTAGGTGTCTTTCATATTTCCCATAATAACAAATAAAATTTATAAAAATTTATAAACACATTTGAGGTTGAAATGGGTTTATAGGGGGGTTAAAATAAGATATAATGTTGATATTTACTCATAAACATGAATAATTATAATTTTATGAATATATTTTGACCCTATATTCTTTTACCTTCAATTACATTTCAATTTAGAATTATTTTTCTTGAGTAAGACATTAATATATTTTAACCTTTGGAAAACATCCAAGTGTGTCCTCCTCATCCCTTATGGAAGAATAACACCTATGCTCTCTCCTCGTCACTTATAGATCCAATTATCTTAGAAAATACCAAAATCATTCAATTAAAAAAACCCTTTAACACGTCCTATAGTTTTTATGTTAATCAAAATACTATTCTTTATATGATTATGGTACATGCCAACAACGGTTTTTCAATGAATGGGTATAATTATTAACTAATATATTTCAATTTTATTTCTACATACACATGATCTAAACAATTTTTATCCATAATAACATGATTTATTATGTATAATCAATATAATAATAAGTTATTATGATGATTTTACAACCATTTTCCACACCCTTTCCGTCAAATTTAAAAAGAAATTACTACTTGTGCATGCGTTTGGGTTATCGCCTCCTCATGTCGATATTATTAATTTATCATCACAATCATAAATGTTTTTGTTATTATGGTATATTTAAATTAAATATATTATTATAATTATGTAATTATGATTATTAATATATTACATCTTACCTTCCATCTTACATTTGTGTCCGTTGGAAAATGATAGCATCGTGTTAACGGCCACAACCATTACGCGATGTCATTTTTTTTAATTCCACAATATATAGATGGTAATAAAGATTGGTTTAATGAATAAATATTATATTTATGATATATTAATTATTATATATTGGTTAATCAACTTCTACCTTTCATATTTTCTACCCATTAGAAAATGGATACATCAGTCATTCGTATGTACGAACAACCATCTCCACAGAGTGATGTAATTTTTTAAATAAATAATTTATATAAATAATTATAATACATTATATGATTCAAAAATATGAAAAATATTTAATAATTATGGCTTCATTTATTATGAAACCATTAGCAATGAGAAATTACTGGAACCATTAAACTAAAACATACATGGAAAACAGAGTTGCTTTCACGGGAATATTAATTTTATTTAATACTTAAAAAAGGATAATTAGAAATGAAAGTGGAATGAAAATTAATAATTTTTATATTAATATAGGTTTATAATATGATTATAATAAATCTATATTTTTTTAGTGTATATTTTAATCGATATGTTCAAATAATTTAATTGAGGTAACAGAATTATGTTACAATTTAATTTATTTTTGGTTTATCTATATTAAATTTAAATTGAGAAAAATTATATAGATAATATCCATAAAAAATAATCAATTTTCATATCCAATGGTTATTTATAAAACTTTTTTGTATTAGTACACTTATACACTTTTTAGTTCTTTAAAATATTGAGAAAATGTTTTTAATGAAAAGTCAACCTTATTTATAATTTGGTTAATGAACATTTTCTTCTACATCCTTGAACATCACAATTATTTTAAGAATAATTAACTAATACATGAAATTTTTTATGAAAGTAATTTTAATTACCTTTTACATAAATAATTTTTCTTAAAATAACTATTTTTTAGGAAATATATTCTAAACAAGTAATTTTTTACTTCTTTCAAAAGTTTGAAATTAACATTCTATTTCAACACATACAGTATGAATTTATATTCCCAAAACCCAGATAACTAATTTTTAAAAAATTTATTGTCATTTTCTAATATATATATATATTAATATAGTTGAGTTTTTTTCTATATTTAGGGAATTTTTATCAAAATTTTCATCATTTAAAAATGATCTTTTTCATGTTTTCAAATAAATGGTGAAATAATCATTTGAAATGGGTTATTATATATATATTCATACTTTAATGATTATTATGAATAAACGGTGTTATAATCATATAATTACATCAATCATATTTCTCTAGATGGATTATAATGATTTTTATTTAAGTATTATTCTATGAAACTGTTTTCATTTCCTTGGGTTAATTATATTTTGACGAAATCTTTATAAAACCTATTTCTTTTCCATGGGTTGTTATATGATGAAATTATGATATGTTTTTGTAACCTATTCCCATTATATATATTATGATATGGGGTAGTTATGATTGTTTAATTTTCCTGAAGAAAATATAACTTTGGTTTTCGTTATGTAATAGGTGGGCCTGTAATTATATATCCCTTTAATGCATTGAGTAATTATAGATATTTCCTGAGATAATAATGTATATAATGGGGATTGAACCTATTCTTATAAGGGAATGTGTCAAATATGATTGTATTGATAGTGGAACTTGACTAAGAAAATTATGAAATAGATAGTAAACCAAATCCACTATGATAGACATGGATGTGATCCTTGAGTAAGGAAATGATTTATCTATTTATTTGTATATTCCACAGACATATGCATTATAATTATTATATTTTATCATTCCTGATGATAGATAAATGACGATTCCTCAAATTATTACATGCCTATTATTTTATGAAAAACCCATATGCCATGATTTTATGAGTAATGTTTCTTGACCTATTGGGTATGTTTTTCATAATTATTGGTCAAATTATCATACCCTTATGATGATTATATATTTATGTATTATCATTGATTGTTATCTCATATATACACCCTTACTATGCATCTGATATCAGTATTTCTTATGATTCATTTCAATATTTTATGAATAATGGTTTTAAGTAGGGGTTGTTTAAGAAAATTACAATTTGAGAAGATATTTTTGGGAGAAGTTGGGAATATTTCATGAAATAAAATGATTTTACATCTAGTGTCCAAATACACTAAACCTTTATGGTCAACCAGAATGTATTATTATTATATATATTGAATATTCTTATATTATTATGTAATATTTATGTTCTTTATTCTCATTTCACGTCCTAAACACTCTATGAAAATGTATTCCCTTCTATAGGCCTTAACCCCAATTACGAGGAGTATTTATCTAAATGTTTTTTAAAGAAATATCATATTTTGATATATCTATTATGAAATAATAGATGAGTTTCCTATAAATACACAAGTTTCTATGGTTGAACAAACTTAAAAAAATCTTGAGTAATCTATATATTAAGTAAATCCTTAACTATTTCATTTTTATATAATAATTGAAATTATAATTATGAAATTTATATTCAGGGATGGATGTAATGACATGAAATTTCACCATATATTCTCAATAATAAAATATTATTTTAATTTCATGTTCTATATTCCCCACTAAATAAACAATAATCATTGATATATTAAAATAATATTTTATAATTATAATATAGTTTATAAATTTGTGAGTATTAAAGTAATAAATCATAATATTAAATCTATGATGAAATTTGAGAGAAATGGCATTACGTAGAGTAAGTATCCCTTGTGAAACTCATTTCTTGATCGTGGAAAGAATTTAGCTTAAATATGGTTTTCCTTAAACAAAACAAAAGATTAAATGATCAATTATAGTATGAGAAACATTGTATGTTCGAGAAATTTAAACTCCTGGATATTTCCATGAGATGAAAAATGGTAGAATCACAACCCTCAAAAACCGCAGGATCTTACATTATACATGGATCTTATATAGATATCTTGAGGGGAAATGTAACTAGAAATTAAGATTATTTAATCAAGTAATTATTTATGTATTAAGTTATGTATCACATTTATTTTTAAAATTTTTCATTTTCACTTTTAAAGAAAAATTATTTTTATTTACTATTGGATAGATAGCATTAACGCGATCATATTACACATAAAATTTATATTAAAAAAATAAATTTTTTGTGACTTGTTTAATTTAATTATATATATCATGTATTTTTTATTTGAATAATATATACAATAAAATAATAATATTTTGATTAACAATTTATAGAAAATATGAATATTATGTTTTAATACGTCAAAAATATAATTTCCTAAAAAAATTACTCATTATATTTTATGATTTTATATAAAAGCTAAAAAAATCCAGGAAAAGAATTTTAAAAAATAAATAAAATATTTGGATATATAATTTTAATATTATATTATGATGAATTTTTGATATTTTTATAATTTAATAATTTTTTATGTTTTTAAAGAAATTATCATTTTAAAAGAAAATATAAATTTATAATTATTTAAGAAATTACATTAATTTTAAATAAATTTTAATTTATCAAATAAGTTTTTGATAAATAAAACAATATATTTTAAAAATACTCTATTTAATTTAAAAAAAATGTGAATATCATTTAAAGGGCATAAGAAATATTTTCCTCTATTTTTTTGAATTTAATTAATTAGAAAAATTAGAATTTTGTTTTGGAATGATTTTAAGGCTAGATAACTTTTTTAATAATCCAATTTATTTCATGAAATTATAAGACATTAATTATTTTACCAAACACGTATTTTTTTATCATAATATTACACATTTTTCTATAAAAGTGGTCTATATGTTACATGTGCCAATTTTAAAATTCAGTTTTCTTATACATATAAATATTATATGATAATATAGATGTAACACCTCTGTTTTACAAGTCAGTTTTATGTTTTCTCAGCGTTCCAAATTGAAATAAAATACATAAACTTCTAAACAACGAAATATATATAGTAAGCACTTTATTTATACAAAAACCCGAATACGTCCTTGAAAAACAAGAACTAACCCATTAATCCCACTACTATTGATAATAAAATAATTAGAAGACCACCGAGAAATACAACGATGTTGATCGGGTAGTTCTCTTCTTTTGGATCTGATAGAAGCAAAAAAGTCATAGAAAGAAAAATAACATTGAAACATAGAATAACAGGAACATACATAACCATATCCTAAAGCAGTGGTGTGAGCGTCAATGATATTATTTTTTTGTGCCTTTGAAAAACACTTATACATTGATATTTATAGAGTTTTTATCTGACTGTTATAAAAACTATCCGTTATAAATTTTAAATTAAAATTGGGAAATGGAATATGATAACTGTTGTTATAAAATAAATAAATATACACATATAGAAACAATATTTATTTGAATATTGTTATGCAATAAACAATTTTTAAAAATATTTAATAAATTATTCTAAGAGTAAATAATGTTTTAAATATTAAAATACATATATTCTAGAAATTGATGAAAATATTACCATTACATATCTTATTAAGATATTAGTATAAGGATTATATATATATATAACTAAATGAATTTAATTATTAATAAATGATTTATATTAAAGAATTAAAAAAAGGGAGAAAATAATAGAAATCAAGATGTTTTATGGGAGTAGGGTTTCAAGAATCGCACGTGAGAGAGAGAGTCGATGCTCAGGGTGTCTTCGGGTTCATCCAATTTTATTCTGAGTGAATTCATTGAACTCGTGAACGATGACGAGAGGCGAGTGCGACTCGGATAGCCGAGCATGACTAAGAGTCATAGCCGTGTTGTGGGTGATGGTGGTCCAAAGCAATATGGTGAGTAGGAGCATAGGAAAACTGAACTCGTTTCGTCCTTGGGCTAAGGTGTTCAAGGAATCATGGATTGATTACAAACTGGATCCACCATGATTAGGGTTTTGACTTCTTTTAAGGTAGGCCGATCCTATTTCTTTTATTCGAAATCTCTATAATTGATGACTGAATTAGGTTAATAGGGACCTAAGTTCAAAATTTCTTTGTTTTCTCCCTAAAATCGATATACTTCGATTTTGCTATCTGCTTTTGGGATTAACTTATACGAGAAATATTATCTTATTATTGCTTTCAAGTTGGTTTTTCTATTAGTTTTTGTCGTTCTCCATGGTTTTTGTGGCTATAAACCGATGCATCGGGAGGAATATCGAATACACATTAATCATACCTATTGAAATCTTTTGATGTAAATTAATTTCTTTTGTCATATTATTCTATTTTTTACAAAGGAAATATTATTGTTTCATTTAATATCCTTTAGGATTATTTTTTTTAATGTTTCAAATTGACACCTATTAGATAACCATCTACGTTTTTGGATTTTGTGTGTTATACATTTCTATATGAAGTTATCAGTAACATATTAAATTATAAATATCCTTATCATACTATATTAAAAGAGCTGGAATAGTTTTGAGTGTTTTGTTTAATATTTGAATCTAATTCAATCATTATTTTAGCCTGACAAGTTGAAAGAAAATATACTTTGGGCTTAGAATTATAAATAAGTGTCTTCTTTGCCTTTTTCTACATTGTATATCCTATTTTATACTTTTTGTTGTTGTTCTTTGAGAGAAGTGAGTGTTAGAGGTAGTGTTTGAGTCTTTGCAGATGGAAATAAGTTACGCTAACAAGTGAAAGTCTCTACAAATAAATCGTAAGGGTTTATTATTTTTCAAATATAGTATGTGAAATTTCTATTTATATTTTCATAAGATAGATTATATAGATTTCAATCATTTTCATGATTTTGATTTATTTTTATGAAAGGGATTTTATAATACAAAATTATACTTCTTATAATTGCAATTAAAAAAATGATATTTGAATTTTGTTTAAAAATTATTCTTCCTTATGTTAATAAATTCTTATTTGGTAAAGGAAATTATGTGTTTTTGTTATCTGGGTTTCTTGTTGACAAACCTTTTTTTATGATGAACTTATTGTGATGTTCTAATTTATTTTGTAATGGAAATTTATTTTCAAACAAGTGCTTATATATTTAATTCTATAGTTTATTTTCAATTTACATGTATGAAATATTTTTCATACCTCTTGATTTATTTAAATATCATATAAGAACTATTTTAATGGATTAATATATACCAAAATGAATAAAAAAGTATATTTATCCAACTAAGTATAATCAATTTTGGAACAATTATTTTATGAGTGTATATGTATTTAATCCATGATTTAATCTGAGTTTATAATTAATTTTTCTAATGAATACTTTTTCATTTATTGATGTTTTCTCAACCACATATTTAAACTTTGAATAACAAGTGTTGTATTTCCATGTCAATACACATATATATTTATAGAAATATATGTATATGTATATATAGATGGATGAAATGGTGATTTTTTTGGTCAATTTGTCATCATGTTTTAGAAAAAACACATAGCTCATCATAACATTTTGTTAATCTCATTTGCACATATACATGGCCATGTGTTATGCATACATCGACACTCGTTGCATTTATAATAATTTCATGTTTTAATTTAAATTTTTTTAGGCTTTGTCCCAAAATCAATAAAGACATTAATATCATAGAAATTGTTTTAAATTTTTTCCTTTAATTTTTTTATTATGTAGAGAAATTTATTAATTAATATGGTTAAGTTATGAAAATTGAATTTCTCATAAGAACATCAAAGCATATTCATGAAAGAAAGTATAATTATATGTAAGGTCTAGCTGATAAAACTTTTGGTAGTAACCAAACTTTCAAATGATGAAATGGAAATTGTATATATATATGTGTGTATTTTAATGCATTGAAATGTTTAAAGGTAAAAAAACCCCAGTGATAAATACAAGTATATATATATAAATCAAACTATAAACGTTTTTGAAAAATCGCAGTGCTTGTTTGTTGTAAAATAGATGGTCATTGGGTAGTGAACTTATCCTTTGCTAAGTGGGTAGGCCTAAGACCGCCTTCAATGAATTAAGTTTCCTCAAAATAATGTTTTTTTTCATGAATTTTTTTTAATATTTACAAAGAAAAATCACTGGATTAGTTTTAATGTGATTTCAATGTATGACTATCTTCAAAACAAAGATATTTTGTTAAATTATAAATATGATAGTATTTTAACAGTGGTTTCATTTAAGTTATCAAAAATAATTTCAATATTATTTAACAAAAAGTTATTTTGAAAAGGTCATTTTCTTAAATAGTAAATCAATAGTTTGAAAACCCTTTATTGGGAAATTAAATTCTCACTCATTTCTTTAAAAATGATTTTTATAGGTATCTTAGATTATTATTTATAGATTTCAACGCTTTTGGAGATGGCGTCTGTGGAAGCGTAGTGGACAATTGTTTTATTTTATTGTTTCAACTCTGATAAATGTAAGGTTATGTTTTATCTCCCAAAACATAGACTGGTAAATTGTCCTCATTTTGTTAAACAATTGTGTAATTGTTTATTCACTTTTATAAAAAAAATTACTACATAGCACTCTTCAAGCACCGAGTTCAGAAGAGCGGGATTGGACCATTATAATTGGTTTCAGAGGCACGGTCTAGATAAATCTAGGAAATTTAGAACTACTTGATAGATTGAGTATCCTTTCTTATTCAAAAATTATTCTTTGTACTTTTTATATAGAAGGAAGGAGAACTCAAACAAGTCTCTTAGGCCTTCTGGATGAATTAATTGCTATGATCGTGGAAAAATAATGAAAAGAATAATTTGAGCCCTATGAACCCTTGCAGATTTCCTATAAGTGACTATACAATATATCAGGCACGCCTGATATACTTCGTTTTAATCATGGTTCTCGTTTCATCTTTAAAGACATCAGAATGAATCAACGTCGCTTCTATAGATACCAAGGGGCATATTACGAAGATCTTTTTAGGTGCATTACCCTGTTTGAGCAGTCAGAATCAATCGCAGCCTTTTATAGAGCAGGCAAAGAAGGAAATATTCGTTCCACTTATATGTGTTAGCATTTAATCTTTTGCTTCACAGGAAGAATTTATGATGACTTTGAAACTTTTAAAGATGGTGCAATGAGACTTTCCTATAGGAATCAAATTCAAGATGAACTTCTCGAATACTATTTTGATTATCATTCCTTGAGGAATGTCTTCCAATTCCTACATCCATACACCCACTCTTGCACAAGTTGTGTTTGGTTAAATAGGTGGACTATTTCGAAGCCACTTTAAACTTTAATCTCATAAGAAGATTTGGTAACTGTGGAAGACAACTATACAGACCTTGATGACATCATGTGAGACTCGAAATAGATGGTTATTATAAGTGATAAGTGTAAATGAATTGTGAGGGCACAATTCAATTAAGTGGGGGAGAATATAACACCTCAGTTTTACAGGTTAGTTTTATGATTTGTCATAATTCTAAAATGAAATAAAATATATAAACTTATAAACATAGAAATATACATAGTAAGCACTTTATTTATACAAAAACCAAAATACATCATTGACACACAATAACTAACCCATAAATCCCACTATTATCGATAATAAAACAACTGGAAGACAAATGAGAAACAAAACGCTTCCGATCGAGTAGTTCTCATCTTTTTGATCTGATAGAAGCACAAAATTTATAGAAAGAACAATTGCAACGAAACATAGAATAAGTGGAGCATATAAAACCGTCTCCTAAAGCAGTGGCATAAGCATCAATGATATTATTTCTCTGTTCATTTTAATAACCCTTAAACCTTGATATTTATAGTGTTTTTATCTGACTGTTATAAAAACTATACTTTATAAGTTTTAAATTAAAATTGGGAAACGGCTTATGATAATCGTTGTTATAAAATAAATAAATATACACATATAGAAACAATATTTCTTTTAATACTGTTATTCAATAAAAAAATTTAAAAAAATTTAATAAATTATTATAAGAGGAAATAATGTTTTAAATATTAAAATACATATATTATAGAAATTGATTAAAATATTAATATTACATATCTTATTAATATATTAATATAAGGATTATATATATATAACTAAATGAATTTAAATAGTTATAAACAATTTTAATGAAAGAATTAAAAAAAGAGAGTGATAAAATAATAAAAATCAAGATGTTATGCGGGAGTTGGGTTTCAAGAATTGTTCATGAGAGAGAGAGTCTATGCTCAGGGTTCCATCGGGTTCATCCGATGTTCTTCTGAGTGAAGTCGTCGAGATCAGGAACTAGGACGAGAGGCAAGCATGAGTTGGATGGCCGAGTCGACTAAGAGTCATAGCCGTGTCACAGACGATGGTGGTCTGATGTAATATGGTGAGTAGGAGCAGAGGAAAACCAAACCTGGTTCTTCCTTGGGCATAGGTGTTCGAGGAATCTTGGATCGATTAAAAACTAGATCTACTGTAATTAGGGTTTCGAGTTCTTTTAAGGTAGATCGATCCAATTTCTTTTATCTGCAATCAGTATAATTGATGACTAAATTGGGTTAATAGTGACTTATGTTCCTAGTTTATTTGTTTTCTCCCTAAAATCGACATACTCCTATTTTTTGATCTGCTTTTGGGATTAACTTATACGAGAAATATTATCTTGTTGTTGCTTTCCAGTTGTTCTATCTATCAGTTGTGGTTGTTTTCCATGGTTTGTGAGTCTATAAACCGATGAATCGGGAGGAATATTGAATACACATTAATCATACCTGTTGAAGTTTTTTCAATAAAATTAACTTCTTTTGTCATATTCTTCTATATGTTTACAAAGGCAGTATTATTGTTTCATTTAATATCCTTCAGGATTGTATTTTTAATGTTTCTAATTGACACCTATTATATAACCATCAACGTTTTTGGATTTTGTGTTTTATCGATTTATATATGAAGTTATCAGCAACATATTAAATTATAAATATCTCTATCATACTATATTAAAAGAGTCGGAACAGTTTTGAGTGCTTTGTTTAATATTTTCAGCTAATTCAATCATTATTTTATCCTGACAAGTTGAAATAAAATATACTTTGGGTTTAGAATTATAAATAAGTGTCTTCGTTGCCTTTTTCCATACTGCATATCCTATTTTATAATCTGTGTTGTTGCTCTTAGAGAGCAGTGAGTGTTAGAGGTAGTGTTTGAGTCTTTATAGAAGGAAATAAGTTACGCTTATATGTGGAAGTCTCTACAAATAAATCGTAAGGGTTTATTATTTTTCAAATACAGTCTGTGAAATTTCTATTTATATTTTCATAAGGTAGATTATATATATTTCAATCATTTTCATGTTTTTTATTTATGTTTGCGAAAATGATTTTATAATGCAAAATTATACTTCTTATAATTCCAATTAAAAATAAGTTATTTGAATTTTGATTAAAAATTCTTCTTCTTTATGTTGATAAATTCTTATTTGGTAAAAGAAATTATGTGTTTGTGGTTTCTGAGTTTCTTGTTGATAGACCTTTTTTATGAAGAACATATTGTGATGATATAATTTATTTTGTAATGGATATTTATTTTTAAACAATTGTTTATATATGTCATTCTATAGTTTATTTTCATTTTACATATATGAAATATTTTACATACATCTGGATTTATTTCAATATCATATAAGAATTTTTTTTATGGATTATTATATACCAACATCCATAAATAATTATATTTATCCAACTAAGTATAATCAATTTTGGAACAATTAAATTATGAGTGTATATGTATTTAATCCCTGATTTAATCAGATTTTATAATTAATTATTCTAATGAATACTTTTTCATTTATCGACGTTTTCTCAACCATGTATTTAAATTGTGAATAAAAAGTGGTGTATGTTCCATGTCAATACACATACATATTTATATAAATATATGTATATTTATATATAGATGGATGAAATGGTGATTTTTATGGTCAATTTGTCATCATGTTTCGGAAAAAACTCCTAGCACATCATAAAAGCTTATTAATCTCATTTTCACATATACATGGCCATATGTTATGCATACATCGACACTCATTTCATTTATAATAAGTTCATGATTTAATTTAAATTTATTTTCTGGATTTTTCCTAAATCAATAAAGATAGGAATATCATTGAAATTGTTTTAAATGTTTTCATTTGATTTTTTTTATTTTGTAGATAAATTTATTAATTAATATGGTTAAGTTAAGAAAATTGAATTTCTCATATGAGCATCAAAGGTTATTCATGAAAGAAAGAATAATTATATGTAAGTTCTAGCTGATAAAAGTTTTGGTAGTAACCAAACATGAAAATTATGAAATGGAAATTATATATATATGGATGTGTATTGTAATGCATGGACATGTTTAAAGGTAAAAAAAACTCCAGTGAAAAATACTAGTATATATATATATAAAGAAAACTATAAATGTTTTTGAAAAATCCTGGTGCTTGTTTGTTGTAAAATTGAAGTTCATTGGGGAGTAAACCCATCATTCGCTAAGTGGGTAGGCCCAAGACAAACTTCAATGAATTATGTTACCTCAAAATAATGTTTTCTTTTCATGAAGTTTGCTTAATGTTTTCAAAATAAAATCACTGGATTTGTTTTAATGTGAATTCAAAGTACGACTATCTTAAAAACAAAGATATTTTATTGAATCATAAATATGATAGTATTTTAACTGTGTTTTCATTTGAGTTATCAAAAATAATTTCAATGTTATTTAACAAAAAATCATTTTGAAAAGATCATTTTCTTAAAAAGTAAATAAACAGTTTTAAAACCCCTTATTGGGAAATTAAATAATCACCCTTTGTTTTAAAAATGATTTTTACAGTTATCTTAGAAGTTTATTTATAGATGTCATCACTTTTGGAGATAGTGTGCGTGGAAGCATAGTGGACAGTTGTTTTATTTTATTATTTCAACTCTGATAAATATAAGGTTACATCTATTCTCCCAAAACCTAGACCGGTAAATGGTCCTCATTTCGTTAAAGTGTTGTGTAATTGTTTATTCACTTTTATAAAAAAATTACTACACAGCAGTTTTCAAGCACCGAGTTCAGAAGAGAGGGCTTGGGGAATTATAATATATTTCATAAATTGAATTATAAGTATCAAATTATTCAATATTTTTTATTTAATTTTTATGAAATAAAATTAAATTACACAGGAGAAAACTAATTACTGAGGTAAAATAAAAAAATTGTAAATGTAAAAATTCTATGAGTAAGGACCTAGAATTATATTTAGAAAATGTTTTCAAGTGAAATTTTTTGGAATTTTATGCCTTATATAATTATGTGTTCAATTATTTTCCATTTTGGATTTTCCATGATATATGAAACACGTTATGTCTTTGTATTAATTTGAAATATTTTCAAAAATTATTTTTTCAATACTTCTATAGGGGACTCTCACCCCCCCTTTATAAAAACATCATAAATTAGGTTTAAACCTTAATATATAGCCATTTAATATTCCTTAATACCCTATTCATTCTATTTTATCATCTTTTGACATAATATTGGATTAACACCTCTATCATCATAGAGTCTTCCAAAGGAAAGACTATGTTCTCAGCATTAGTACCTTTTTCCCCATACTTTTTTATTATTCATTAATAACATATAGTTATAAATTTATAATTACTTTAAAATCACATTAGTAATTTTTCAATGTTTAATTATATTATTCATAGGTAAATCTACTAACCACCTATTTCATTTTCTATTATGGAACGTGAAACCGTCATTTTTGTAATGTGCAGACTGTCACCACCACATATATTCAATAATAATAATATTTAGAGTTCAAATAAATTTTAAACATGTAATATATTAAATTTTATTAATAATAGAAAATTTATAATCTTCCACATTTCCCTCTTCTTCTCCAAGAAATGAATACATTAATGTGTGTTATACGAATTGTCACCTCCTCAATGAATCGTTCCTATTTTAGAAATAATTTCATTAATTTTCATTATAATCTATTCAAATATGATTCCATACCATTAAATTATCTATATAATATCATTATTCTTCAATATTAGTGAAACTATTCCTAAATAATCCACTTTTGTAATTATAATCATCCATTTGTAATGGTATGTTTCGGTTGGGTCGATCTTACCACCTATATGAACAATTACGTAAAATTATATAATGGATTATGATAAAATAATTTCTAATTATATGTGATACAAATAATAAAATAATTATTTTATATTGATACTATATTAGTAAATTTATCATTAAATTCATTAATTAACATTAAAATAGCTATTATTTAAAAATCTCTAAATAACACGTCATTGATTTTATATTCAATGATCATTACCAAAAAAACCCTTATAATAAAATTAATATGTTAAAAATAATTACATATAGTCAAATATATTACCATTTAAAAGATAATAATTTATATTTTTTGGATAAGAATTAATAAAAATAGTAAAATTAAAAAACTAGTTCAAAACAATCAAAATTACTCAAACGTGATATCGAAAATAAATGAGAAATAACTTATATACATATTTTGAATAATTAAAAATTATGTTTATAAAATTTTATAGATATTGATATGTTTCATAAATAGGTGATTAATATAGTTTTTAATAAAAAAGGGTTAATGAAATTTTGTAGAAGTGAAGAATAAATGTAAGGGTTTCTAATCTCAAATTTTCATCCTTTGAGACATATTTCAATTTATACATATTGATTTTTTGAATAGTTCATACACTACATAATTAAATTATTTTATCATATTAATTTAAATCATAGTGTATTATTATCCTTATCATTTTCTCATTTAGATGGATTTATATTCAAATAATACCAATATTGAACGTCATTTTTATTAATATTCTAGTCATACCATAAAAAATTATTTTATAAGCATATTTTCAAATAAATATTATTCTAAATATAATCCATTTGGTGAATTTTTATTCTTTATAATCCCACAAGTATTTTTCAATTGATATTCCTAGGGTTTTATGTTGAATCCTTCCTTTTTATTGTATAATATTTTCATTACATGGGACAAAACACAATATCATTTATTGTTTAGTTTCATGGAAAGTAAGAACATAATACAAGAAAACATAAAAAATTATTCTAATACACAATAAAGGATTATTAATGGTTTCAACCCATATTAATATTACTACATCTCATAACCTAGGGACATAAATCCAAATAAATTTGTGAGCATGAGCCAAGTAATTGAATAAGAAAGGGAGAAATTTAACATCTAATCATAAGTCATATCTATAAGCACTTGAGGTGTGACAATATAACATGATAAATAGATAATTAAGAATATAAAAATAAAAATAAAATGATTCAAATCATGGAAATTATTCTACAATATTTAAATTATATAATCATATGCATATCATCAAGGTGTATTCAACCAAAATTTCCAAGGTGATTCACCAAGTTATTGTATAACATGTCATATCTAGAGACTAATTTATTTTACCAATGAATTGGTGCTCTATTTAGTTTCACCCTTCAAATATAATAATTTCATATGATCCACATTGATTATAATAAATTAGTTTTTCAATTACCAAAGAAGAATTAAGAATTAGTTTCATATAAAAGTAAAAATTATATAAGTACATAATGGCTTGACCATGAAATTATTATTAACCCACATAAATTGAATGTGGGTTCATATACATAAATAAATGAATTAATAAATTATATTAACATATATTATAATATCCATGGATATAAAAATTTTATGTGAATTCACAATATAAGAATTTCGTATGTAAAAGAGATAAATTCGAGAAGTAAATTCGGCAGCATGAATGGTACGAAAAAATAGATTCAGTAAAGTTAAAAAATGATGTGGAATGAGGGTATAAAATTGGTAAAAGACTATTATTATTTTAATGGTACTATAGAAAATGAAAAAAAAGAAATTATCTTAACAATTAGAAGACATATCAGAAAAATGAACTTGAATGGAAAAGAGAAGTGGAGATTAAACTTACCTAGAAGAGTTGTTCCAAAAACATGAGGTTGGAAACTTGGGGGATTAAGGACACCTTGGGGACTATTGGGGTGGAAAAATGAGCATAAAATATTGGAGGATAAATTTTTAGTGAATTAGAATGGCTAAATGGGTGGGTGTTTATATTAAAAGTGGAAAATTTGTTTAATAATTTCAAAATATTGGTCTTGGAAATCTTGGTCATGGAAAATGAAATCGCATTAGCCTACCCATGGATTTTGTTCATGGTTTTGGAAATTTGAGTTTCATTTGATGATATTTTAAGACATTGGAAACGAAAATAATGTTTTAATAATACTTGTGGCATGGAAAAATAAATTTTCCACAACGTAATGTTTTAACAATCTAATTTTCAATTTTAGAATTGGGAAAGTCGCTTATAGGTTTAAAAATAATTAAAAGCTATTAAAATAAATAATATTAAAAAAATAAAATATTTTAGGTCATTTAATGTGGTTAATTAATTATTAAATCTTAATTATATTAGTATTAAGTCATAAAAAATACAAAAAACCCAAAACATTATTTTAATTATTCACTAAAAAATAAATTATTTTAGAAAATTCTCAAAAATTATTCATAAACTAATTTATGAATTATAATTTCAAACATAATATTTATTTTATCAAAATAATTTTCTAAATACTGTTACTTTACCTTTTCAATATAAAAATCTTTATTTGTTAAAGAATAATAGTTTTTAAGGCACAGTCAATTTTCTAAAACATATAAAACAATTTCCAGGACATAATAAAAAAATTATTTTATATTTAAATAAGAGTGTTTCAAAAGAATATTTTGTTAAAAAATAATATTTATAATACTTTAGTTAATTATAATTTTATATATCATTTCTAAAAAAATTACATGTGTCCAAAAAAATAAAATTTTCATATTCATCTCAATTGAACATATATTTTGTTAAGAAACAATATTCTAAAAAAATAATTTATGGAATAAAGATATTAAAATAAACTAAATTTCACATTATGTATCTAATTCCTAAACATGTAACACCTTATTACACCTACATATGACTTAATATTAGGGTGTGTTATTATGGTTGTTTAATGGGGTGGGTTGGATAAAAATGATTGAGTGGTAATCTCCACAAACTTGAACTTATCCAATATGATATTTGGTTCAAGATACAACTATTGAATCTTGGCTTGGTATTGGTCAATTGGTAACCCACATGACACTACCACCCTCCCATTTTTTGATAAATGGGCTTTATACAACATGAATTCCTGATTTGGGGCCATTATTTCTCCTTTATGCTTCAATTTTCCTTAATCCTTGCTACTTATTAATACTAAATATAATGGTAAAATTATTAAAAAAAGTTTATAATTCCCTATGGTAAAATATACCAGAATTTAATGTTACCAATATTCATATTTTACAAATGGTCATATTACTATTCGAACGGCCACATTTTCCATTATAGCTGATAAATACAACTTCTTTACTTCACTGAATATTCACCACAATTCCTCTTCAGGTTATATTTTCATTTTTTTAATATTTAAATTGAATTGATAATATTTTTTTATTGGAATAGTTTTTTTTGGTGTTATGATTCTTACAGAATGGGGTGATCCAAATTTTTTAGTTTTTGAATTTCTTATATATTTATGTAATTGAAATATTTTTAATTTTAATTGGTTTCATAGCTCATTAATGTAATGATATTTATTAATGAGATAATATTTTGTTGGTTAATCTATATTTTTTACATTTGTTTTATAATATATTATAACACGAATTTTCTCAAGAAAAAATATCATTTAAAAATATTAGGTTGTTAAATTCCTTTCACCTTAAGAAAATTAATTCCTAAAATTTCAAATTATTCCCTTTATAAAAAAAGGTTAGGGTATTTTGTCTGATTATATCCTATGGTTACCATGTTTCTCCTTCATACTTATGGTTCCTCCACAAAAATTTTACAATATGAGTTTTATTGTTCTGTTGAACATTGCATACATGTTCAATGATCACCACCAGAATATCCTCATAATAGAGGTCATGTTTCCTTTATACCACCTCAAGATTCATTACATATAAGGAATCTATTACGTACTTCCTTGGATGGATAAGTGAAATACATCATGAACTTTATCCATATTTGTTTCATGTTCAAGATGATAATTCACTTCATCTACATGATCAAGGATTTCAGAGGGGCCAATGTATCGAGGGATAATAATCCCCTTATTTCGAAACTATATGACTCTCTTCATTGGTGGTATCTAAAAGAAAATTGTTACTCCTAATTAAAAATACATTTTCCTTAGATGGTTTTCTGTATATCTATTCCTTGACTCTAAGAAGATTTTATATGTTGTTAGATGAAATGAACATTTTGTTTCATCACTTGCACAAGTATAAACCCAAGTATCATTATTGAACTAACTTCATTCAAAAAATTATGAGTTCTACATTACTTCCTATATAGAACTTCATATTAAACCTTTTGAATACTTGAGTGGAAGATGTTTTTTTTAAACTAAACTAATGGGATGTGTTGATCTCATCCACGTTTAAATTCTATTGATCATGTTCTCAGTGTTTCCTTGAGTTTCAAAATGATCCTTTCATTTTGGATATCATTTTTGCGATGATAATATGTATTGAATCCCAATCTAGTATTCAGTGACTGTTAAATAACTCTCTAGAATTTATATGTAAACCATGGATCATTATCAGAAATTATTTAATATGGATCCCTATGAAGCCTCACCAATTAATTTATGTATATCCTGGAAATTTGTTCATCAGATAAATCTTCAAAAATATTGATGAAATAGGAATGTCGTCTAGATTTTTATATTATAACCTATATCACATTTTCCCCTTTGGATGTTATTAGGATACCAGTGATGAATTAAATAGTGATATTATCCCACTTTTATATTGGTATGGGTAGTAGTTGTAATAGACCCTTAGAAATTCATCGTTCTACCTTCACTAGTTGAAATACCAAGCAACATGGAGTGTATTTAGAGATCTCCCATTTCATATTATCCCATATGAAATGATCACAAAGGTCCCTATATATTTTAATGATTCTAGGATGTCTATATAATTTCGATCTATGAGTTCCATACATCGTATCTTTTATTGTCTCTAATATATATATGGGAAACAAATTATTGTATTAAATTTTATTATATCTTAACGGTCAATATTGATATCCAGAAACATCTCATTCTTCATAGTCTTTATCTTATTTTGTATCAATGGATATTCTCTTTTAGATCTCTTGGTCTTCTCTTTAAATGATGAATGATAAATCATTTTGGATAGGATTTATGATTTTAATTCCCTTATGACACACATTTTTAAACATACTTGGTCCTTTATCAACTGATCTCCTTTAATCCTCACCATTTCTAGCACAATTGGTTCTTTCTTACTTAATGTGTCTGTGACTTTGTTTTCTATTCCAGTTTTATAATGAATTGAATAGTCATTTTCATTAAGAACCTCCATTGATCTATTTTGTCTCATGTTTAATTCAATTTTTTGTAAATTAAACTTCAAACTATGGTGGTTGGTGTATATATCACATTTATCCCAATAAATATAGTGCCTCCATATATTCATAAAAAATTATTATATCTTACTCTAGGTCAAATATAGGATAATTATACTCATGATGATTTAACTGTAAATATGAATTAGCGATCACCATGTAATTTAGCATGAGGACACATCCAAGACCATTCAAATATCCATCAATATAAATAAAAAATACTTCACTGGCATATGGTAGAGTTAACAAAGGTTTAGTGACCAATATCTTCTTCAGTTTTGGGAAAATTCATCACACTCCTCTATCAAGATGACCATAACTCCTTTTCATGTTAACTATGTTATTAGATTCTAAATTTGTGATTTTTTTCACAATACTCCTATAATATCATGCAAAAATATGGAAAATTAAAATCTTGGTTATTATTGTAGGATGTGGAAACTCCTCTACAACTTTTTTCTTCATAGGATCAACAATGATTCCAAAATTGGGTACAATGTTCTCGAAGAATGAAACTTATTGTAACCATAATTCAAATTTTATGAATTTTCGAAATAGATTATCCTTTTACATAGTTTTAAATATTACCTTTATATGATCCTCATGATCTTCATGAATTTTTGAATATATCAAAACATCATCAATAAAACCTTCCAAAAATTTATCAAGGTAATCCTTAAACCCTCTAACCATCTAATCCATAAATATAGCAGGATAATTAGTAAATATGAAGGGTATAATGAAAAACTCATAATTCCCATATCTTGATTGGAAGGAAGTATTTGGAATATCTTCTCTCTTCACCCTAAATTAATGATACACAAAATAGAGGACATTGATGGATAATAATTGATCCCCACAAATCTCGTCAAATAAATCATTAATCCTTGGGAGAGGGTAGTTTTTATTCATTATGATCATGTTATGTTATCTATAATAAATGGATAAATACATTGATCCATTCTTCTTCTCTACAAATTGAATAGGTTCTCCCAATGGAGACCCACTTGGTTGGATAAATCCCTTCTACAAAATTTTAGGAAGTCGTTTTCTTGATTCATATAACTTCGCATTTTCTATTTTATGTGGGGTCTTCAATAAGGGATTGGATCCAGGAATGAGTTCAATGGATAAATCTACCTCTCATTTTAGGGGAAGTCCATGTAACTCTTCAGAAAATATTTTAATGTATTCCAGAATAATGGGGACTTTTTTATCCTTTTAATTTTATTCCCTTCTCCCTAGTCAATTATTAACACCCTAAAGATGTATATTGGAGGTTATTTTAAGAATATTTCTGGTAGGGATGTCTCACCTTTGAAAGAAAATTGGATTATTCATTAAAGACTACTAAAATTTCCTTGTTTCTTTAGTTGACCATAAAATTAAAATTTGGGAGATATTAAATCCCGTGTATAGTGTCGAATTCCATGATGGTAATGACTACCAGATTTATGATGAGATTATACTCATCAAAGTTAATGCTGGAGTTTCAATACATTATTGATTATAGGATAATCCCTCCATGATTCTTGATTAATTACTCTAATTCTAGTATATTAAAGATTGATTCTATATTACAAAAAAACATGGATGAAATAAAGGAATTGTAGAACCAAAATCAAAGTTCTTTATATATTTGAGAACACAACCTGTGAACCTGTAATCACATCAATTGGAAACTGTACTTTAAAAGCGGTGATTAAAAATTCCTGAACATTCTCTCTTGGCCATTGATGAGTTTAATGGTGGTTTTCCTCCATTAACATTTTATTTGGATGCTGATTATAAATGTTCTCAATCATTCAACACATGAATCATTGAACTTTAGTATGGCCCAACACCATCTTCCCTTTGTCTTTAGTGTCGTGAAGTTGAGGCTTCACCTCACCAATATAGTTATGAGCATATGAAAATATCTTCTAAAAAATGTAAAACATTACATTCTCAATAAATTAGTTCCCTGAATGCTTCTACCCATATTTGTTACACTTGTGAAGTTTCAATTTCTTTCCTCCTCTTCCATGATCTAAATTATTCACTACGTTTGGATATAATTATCTCTTTTTTTCATTCGACCTATGTGACCAATTCATTCCCTCTAAACCCCATTTCAATCATAAAATCTCTTTGAACTATATACTCATTGATTTTATAGTCTCAATTTTATATATTCCCCAAAAATAGGGTCTCTATCATAAAAATAATCTATCAAACTTATTGTTATAATCCGAAACAATGTTAGAGGTGAATAATATAACATCCCAACCCAAGTACCACATATCGATACCCAAATTTGGTTTTCCACATGACCTCAGGCATGCCTCCTTATAAGCAAGAGGCCACCAACTAGCATCGAGGGTCTAATATTGTTCATGGGGACACTATACCCTCTTTATCAAATCAGCATAACATCAAAAATAAACAATTGAACAAATGATATATTTAATAACAGGACAAACCAATCTCACAAGATGAATAAAATATGAATAATATATGAAAACCATAATAGTAGATGTGTCATGCCAAGTGTGTTCCATGTGTCACCTCAGAACCAAAAATAAAGACTCACTGACACTCCCAATTGGGTCCCGATACCATGATTGGTTCCCTCATCCATGCCCCATCCTAAAAAATACATCTAACATAGGGCTATTTCTATTATCTTGCCCTACAACCTTGAAATCTATTCGGGTACTGATCAGGCTACTCAAGTTGGGTGTGTGTAAAACTCAGCATGCCACCTCCAAAAAAATCTAAAACATATCATATAAATAATAATGTATGAATTTTTATTATGAATATATATCAATTCATAAAGTCAAAAATTAATCACATTTGATTATTCTTTAATTAACCACATAAACCCATGGGTTCCCAAGGACTCGCAAACCATCTATAACTGCTTCGGCCCATACTAGAGTCTGAACTATCCCTAAGGTATATCCCATATCACAATACCCTAGTTATCATTTATCATGTAAATTCTATTAAAATCATGGCCTTTTGTAACTATAATCCAATTCTAATATCATGGGTGTAGGAAGTCATTTATAACACACTATGTCTATTTGGAGCATATTTCTCTATACCACACCTCATTATCACATGGGTATTTAGTTCCTCAGTACCTATCCCAAGCTCAATATCATATATGGGAATTTGGAGCCCCTTTATATGTTCCACAGTTGTTATCACATATGGGTACTTAGAGCTTTAGTCCCTATCCCACACCTCAATGTCACCTATGGGTAATTAGATCCCCATATCCCTATCCCACACTCATTTACACATATATAAAAAATATCATAGTATCTCAATATCAGGAAAACACAATTTTATACACATCATGGTTTTACATCATTATCCTTTTTATTAACATCTTCATTAAATTGTATCATTTAACATTATCATAACAAATCACGACTCTTAACTTTTATCTCATGGAATAATATAAACAACTCATCATTAAACCAATTATCTTCAATTATTCACATAATCCATTTACCCTTAAAACATAATCCAAACAATCCCTTATTCTTATTGTCAATTAATTTCATATCTCTACAATTAACTAATTACACAACCCCATTATCCCACCAATTATACAATCATAACATTCAACTAATTATTTAAAAACTTAATTAATCCTATTAAACCAATTCAATTTCCTGAATTTTACCCAATTAATTATCACATGAACATTAAATTAAATAAAAAATAACTGATGTAATTGAACAAATACACAAACCTAGTAATTGACCTATTTCATAACCTTGTTAATCCATCAATTCCATAATCCATTAATTATAAATTAAAAAATAACAATTTAATTAAAGTATCAATTACTAAAGATTCACTAGAAATTATACAATTATATACACATAATATTAATCAAGAATTTGGGAATTGAATAATAGACCACTTACCTTGAGGTCATTGATGGATGCTCAGCAATAGAAATCCTCAATTGAATAAGATCAACTAAGATCACTAAAAAAATCCTAGATATAAATCCATTACCTATAGAGGTTAAAATCCATTAATAAAATGGGATAAGGATATGAGGGAGATGGGAAACTAGTTGGGATGATAATCTCTTACTGAAAAAGGTGCAGATCATCAATTTGGGATTTGATTCATCAAGAATGGAAGTTTGAATGCCTTGTAATACATATGGGAACCTCAAAAAATGAGATAAACAATTTTTGGGAAATCTATGGTGTCTTGGTATATAAAAATAGGGTTTAAGGTTTTTTTTAATTAATTTTCAAGGGTTTATGTTTTTGCGTGCATGGTTTCCAGTATATGGTGCACAGTTTTCCCTAAACATGAGCCTAAAGGTGTGCCTCCACCCAGGGGCACACAATTACTACATGGAGGGTGCATAGATTAACAAATCATTTCCCACCAATATGAATTCCCTTTGTTGGGGTATTCATGTTTTTTTGGCTAGGGCACATAGTTTGGAAAAAACTATGCGCCAAACGTGAATTGCCCCTCTTCTTCCAAAAATATTCCAATTTCCCCATAAAACTCCCCAATGTAAAACCCAAAAAACATACACTCAAAAAGGTAAAATTTTACCTATAAATGAGCCTAAGACATATCTAGAATAGTATGGGATATTAATACCTCCCCACTATATACCAGCTCCTCCTTGAGTTATACTCCCAAGCATAACTAAGATTTTGTGGTAAAAAATTGGGGCCATTGAGCCCGCATATCAGCTTCTCTCTCCCTAGATTCCTCCAGAACTCTTCCATGTTACAAAAATATAAAAACTATGAACATTTTATTTCCCATTAATAAATTCTAACTACGATAAAAAACACATATCAAATGCTACTCAAAGGACACTTTGGTCTCAGGGTCAATATTACCCACATTGATCGCATTAAAAGGGTCAGGGTGATCCCACTCAAGATATGAAACATGAAAAAAATCATGCATAGAACTATACCTTTTAAAATATCTGATCAGTACATCACAGGCTTGGTTCTCTTCACAACCTCAAACTATTTAATAAACATTAGTGCCAACTTGTCCTACCTCTGAATCCTATGGTGGCCCAGTCTAGGAGACACCCAAATAAACACACAATCAACTTCTTTAAACTCTAGGGTTAGTCAATGTATAATAACTTATGACTTCTCCCAACTCTAATACATATTCATATGATAATGAATCATATTAATCTTTCCTGACACCTCCTACATTATAATCTACACCAACAAATATGACTCAACTACCTTCATCCATCATAGAGGTGATCTGCATGTCTTACTATAAAGAGCCTCATATCAATCCATCATTATAGTTCACTGATAACTATTGTTATAGGAGAACTCCACAAGTGATAGGTGATTATCCCATGACCCTCAAAAGTCTAGAACACACATTCATAACATATCCTCAAGAACTCATATAGTATGTTCAAACATCCCATTTGTTTTTTGGTGAAATTTCATACTTGATAAAACCTATCCACCATTTGACTTATACAGGCCCTTCTAGAATCATGATGTAAAACATGAGTCATGGTCCAAACAAATACTCTATGGTACCCTTTATAGAATTATTATCTCCTAAACAAATAAATCTCGTAAATTACCCACTGATAAAGTATCTCATTTATAAAATAAATACGTTACTTTCCCTAGTGAGTCCGCAACCACGCAAAAAGCATCATTCATCTGAGGAATCCTTGGGAGACCCACCATAATGTCTAGAGTAACTTAACCCCTATTATATTATGAAAATTTATAATTTATATAGTAAACCACCCAGATGTTGATGCTTAACCTTCACCAACTGTTAGGTGTAACATCATGTCATTAACCCCACTATCTCCTTTTTCATGACCATATTCCAATACTACTGTCATAGGAAACGGTACATTTGGGTTAATCCTTGATGCCCAACGAACATTGAGGCATGAAATTCATGCATCAACACCTCCTCGTACTCATGTATACAATAACCTAATTCCTGACATAGATGATATCATGCTCATCTATAGTCCAATCAAAAGCTGAATCTCCACCTTTAAGTATTTTCCTCTACTGAAAAGATTATGTATCCTCATAATGCATTTATTTGATCTAGATAAAATGTGTAGACTCCACTAAAATTGATAAGGGAGTCATCTTCTCTATTCCCTCTTAAGCCACAACATGCATTTTAGAGAGAAAGGTCGTCATCTTCCGCTCAATAGTAGACTCCAAAACATCTTGAGTTTGAGTTTTATAACTTAGAGTTTCAACAACACTATTTACATTCCTGATAAAATATTCTAACACAAAATATAATGACATCATATACTCAACCCACCTCAACTGTCAAAGATTCAAATATCATTGGGAAAGGATAAAATTTAAAATATTCTGATCATTACGCACATTAACCTTTTCTCCCAATGTATAATGTCACTAACACTTCAAAACATAAACCACATCTACTATTTAGAGGTCCTGAGTAGGGTAGTTCCATTAATGTGGCCTCAAATTCTATAATCTATATTCTACGACTCGATTTCCATGCATAAAACCCGCTCTTAGCCCGATCCCAAAATATCACAATACATAATATAATCCTCATCCAGCTCGGGTAGGATCAATATTGGTGTTATTTTTAAACACAGCTTCAACTCCTAGAAATCACTCTCATATGGTCCAGACCATTCAAAATTCAATCCATTCTTGGTAAATCCTGGAAGTTGTGCTTCTAATTAAGATTATTTTTGGATGAAACTCCCATAATATCATACTAATCCTTGAAAAATATTTATATTAAATACATTATTGGAATTCTACCAAGAAACAACTTCCTACACCTTATCTAGGTCTACTAACATGCCTTCCTCAGAGATAATGGGACCTAAGAATTTTGCATGATCTATCCAGAATTCACACTTAGATAGCTTGACATATATATGATTCTCTCTAAGTGTCCTCATAATGATGTCAATATGTTTGGTGTAATCATCATAATCTTTAGAGTAAACCATGATTTCATCAACAAAAATAAAACAAATTGATCCAGGTATATGTGGAATATTTGGTTCATCAAGGCTTTAAATATTATCGGTGTGTTTTTCATTCTGAATGGCATCACGAATAAAAAAGTTAGGCCATACATGCTTCTAAAAGTAGTTCGAGGTTTGTCAGAAGGTCAGAATCTCAATTGATGATACCTCAATATCATTTAAACCTTAGAGAAAACATAAGATCCTCGGAGTAGGACAAATAAATCATCAATACATAAAAGTTGATACAATTTCTTCACAGTCATATGGTTCAACTTATAGTAAAAAAACCATAAGAGAAATGTTCCATTATCCTTATTGGAAAATAATATGTGAGAACCCCATGGTGATGTACTGGATCAGAAAAACATATTATCCATAAACAATTCTAGTTGAGTCTTGATCACCTCAAGCTCTGTTGGTGTCGTTCTATATGGTGGAATAGAAATTGATTCAACTCGAGGCATGAGTTCAATTGTAAATTCTACAACATCATCAGATCAATTTTTATTGAAGGATTAATAGAACAAACAAGAAAGAAAACCAAGGCCTAAGAAGGCTTGAAGTAGTGTAAGATGAGGGAATCACCTCAGATTTAAGACACACCCTTGAGTATAATGAAAGAAATGTTAGGAGAACAAATGACTTCAAGGACTTTTTTAGCTTGGGAGGTTAGATGATGCACTACTTTATTTCCTTCTCACCAGGTGTGAGTGACCTTAATGCCATTATTGAGAAGATCTCTACATTTATTGATAATATAAGTGATCAACCAAGGAGTATGTCCTTTACCTTGTAAGGAGTTGTGGATGATCATCGAATCTATCTCCACTTGGGAGAAAGTAATATTCTTCTGAAATCTCAAGTTGATCCCAGACAACAACGCATTTTCCTCCTCCTGGATGTTATTTTCATTTCCATAGTGGTCCTTAAAGGATAGAACAACTATCGTCCTCTGATCCCAAATTACCCCTACTCTATGAGAATTACCCCCTTTGCATGAACCATTCGTATTCATCTTGAAGCCATTATCTGGGGGGATCCACTACACCCAATGGACCTGTAACCCTAGGAAAGGGGAATGGTCCAATTTGGATGAAACAAGAGTGACCTTAGAGACAGTGCATCTTTCTATTTTGTGAATAAGGTCACCAAATCCACTATAAAGATTTGATTCCTTGTGATGATGGAATGCCCTGAAAGGAGAAGCCCCTCATATCTATCCCAATTCTTATCTTTTCATAAGCACCAGCACCCTATATTTAGAATAATGGAATGATATATTCTTTATGTACCCATGTTTTCCATCCCCTAAAACCATCTTTCTAAGAATGGTTTATCTCAAAGATATTATGAAGAGTATGCAATAAACTCTTGGAAAAAACTACATAATTCTCATACCCATTACCCGTCAATGAATAGGTGATTCAGTTCCTCCTCTCTTTTATTTATACAACAATTAAAACAGGACACAATACTGATACCCATCTTTTTGATACTATCATCACAACGAATTTCATGGTTTATGATCTAGCAGATAAGAAAGCAGTATTTGGGAGGGATTTTTTTGCACCACACCAATTCTCTATATCCATCGCTTTGAGTCTGAGGAGTATATATCCTTCGATATTCCTTTTCATTAAAATCCCCATGGAGGAAGGAGAAAATACACATCTATCAGGCTCTGAGTTAGTGATAATAAAATTAAAATTCACTTTCTTCTTCTCATCCAAGGACATTGATATGAGGTCAGGGTAAAGGCTCACTTTCTTGAAGGATATGGTAGGGTCAGGGTATCCTAGATACTCTATCACTTCACCATCCCAGTTATGGAACCATATTTGGATGTTCCCCTCAACTATTATCCTTTGCAGATGCTGTTGAAGGGTCAGGATGATGGAGCTGATCGATGACCAAAGAGGAGATCCATTCATAGTCTGGTTTCCTAACATATCTCCCAATTTACATGACATGGTATTACTCCATGAGGTATATCCTTCAATCATTTCTCATGATAATTTTTCATGCATGTATTGTATGTTGGAATCAAATCTCTTCACATTGATACCTCCCTCGTGGATGGGCTTGGCCATTCTTACCCACGAGAACCAATTCATTTTTCCCTCCAAAGCAGCATACCAAATGAAACCATCCATTATTCTATCAATTGATTTGATAACCACTATTGGAACATATTTGGATTCCATTTCATGTAATAGAATTGGTGACAGTACACAATTAACTAGAGAAATTTGACCCCTGAAAGAAAGAAGGTAATTCTTCCAGTTTAGGAAACAGCTCATGATCTTGCTCACCACATGATCAAAGTCCCTAATGTGCATTATTCCTGGTGAGATAGAAGTTCCCATGTATTCCAGAAGAATCTAGACTCATTGTATACCTAGAATGTTTTTTAGATACACTTCTCTCATGGCCTTCCACTTGTTTTAGAGGTAAAACTTGATTTTGTTCTGATTAATGGCTTGACCACTCCATTAGCAGTATTTGTCAAGAATTATGATGATTCCTTAAATTGATCTCCTACCTGAATTCTTGAATATGATGGAGTCATCAGAAAAAATAAGATTTGGAATCAGCGGGAGGCTTTGTTTCCTTCAATAGGGGTGGATGTGTCTATTCAATATTCCATTATTAATCCTTCTACATAGAGTATCCTAAACAAAGAAAAATAAACTTGGGGAAATTAGATCTCCTTGGAACACCCCCTTGTAGCCATGATAAACCCATAGGATCTCCCCATGAAAGAATGTGATAGATAGTGAGAGCTGAAGCATCTAAAAATAATATCCCATTCTCAAGCAGAGAACCCCATGTGAATCAGCACTCTGTTTATGAAACCCCATTCCATCTTGTCATACGCATTTCTCATGTCGAGAATGATGATAATATTTGACCTATGAGACATGGTAGAGATATCCATGATCATATCATGAGTTAGATCCCTCATGCCTTGGATTGATCATCCTTTTTGGAAACTATGTTGCTCAAGGGAAATATACTGGGGGAAAATTCATACAACCTCTGGTTGATGATACAATCCAAGATCATGTTTGGAATGTTACATAGGCTTACCGGTCGGTAATGAGATATAGAGGAGGGATATTTAATATTCAAAAGGAGTACCATGTATGTTTCACATGCCACCTAAGGGAGTCCAGCTCTCTGAAAGAAATCTTGAATCGCACCTGTGATATCACCTTTTACAGTTTCCCATGATCCCCTATAGAAAGATCCTAGGAATTTTTCTGGATGGGGAGCGCTCTCAGGGTTGACCTTCATCATGGATTCAAAAATTTCTTCCTACCCTAGTCTACGTTCAATGGATACATTGATCTAAGAAATTACAATATCTGAGGGCTCCCCCAAAAAAATCTGCATCCCATGTCAGGTAGCCTTCAAGAATTTAAGTGTTAGGCCTGGCCAGCAGGTCTCTAAAAATGGTATGTTTCATCTCTCTCAGGTGTCAACCCTAATAAGTCCTAATGAATGTTTTCCTAGGACCTACCCACTATGGGTGTAAATACATCATTCATTACACCTCCATCATCTAGTAACAGGTTTAAAACCTGGGCTATAATCTTCCACTATTTTGGATGAATTTTCACTACCCATATTGTTATGATATCCCACTCCCCATGATGAATGTAAATATCACCCTCAAGAGACACAAAAGTCACTCTCCATAAAAAACAATAAATTTTGTATAATTATGATACTAAAAAGTCCATACTCATAAATAGTTCAAATCCTTACATATTCATAATGTAATGATCCCAAAAAAAATACTCCATAACCTCAAGAGAACACCCCTTGAATAAACAGATGTCCCTCAACTATACTCCTAATGGTGTATCAATCATCATAACCCCGCTCACATGATCCACTTCTAGACTCAAACCATTCAAAAGTTGTATAGATATAAAATAATTAGAGGCCCCAACATCAATTAACACATTTTCTAGTGTAGAAGCCACAATAATAGCATATATAACATTCAATGGTCCAACCTTGTTATCCACTATTATAGAATAAACTACATGAAACTGTCTTGAACATATTCTCTATAATTCAGTCTAAGTCCCCTAAGTTGCACGAATCTACTAATATCGATCCACTTTCGCAGAAGCACCTCATCCACTGCCTCAACTTCCACAAGAAATAGAACTACAAATGCCAGACTAATATGGGGTAGAAGAACCACACCCCATAATTTGGTTATATAAAGCTGCCCCATCACTACTCATGTCTCATGGGACCCTGTAAAAACACTCTAAACGTCCCATATTCTCATATGATCGAAACCCTACTATTGGATGGGGACTATATCTGTGAAAGTGTCCAAGCCTATCACACAAGTGGAAATTAAATCAAGCAATATCCTGAGTAACTGATCTTTCCCCATGGCCACACGTCTTCCCACTGCTTTGGTCAACAATATCATTGTGATTCTTCATACTTTCGAAATATGTACCTCATAATTATACAGTAGAAACAACCTATCCTCCACTAGAAACCATCTTAGGTTCCCCTAAGATATTAGATCTTATTCTACCACCTCATCAAACTTATTTAATCGAAATATGTTAACCTGTGAAATAATATCACAGATAATCCTATCCTAAAAATTCCTTATCATAGCTATCTCATCCCCTTCCAACACTGGATGAAAGCACTGAAAGTCCGAAAAGCGACAATAATTTTCCTTCAGAGACATACTCTCTTAGTTCAACCACATGAACCCAACTTCCCTCTCATGTTTCAATGACTCTAGGTGGATGTTCTCTAGAATCTTCTCCAATATTTCTTTCTATAATGTATTATCTTCCAACCTAGTCTGAGCTTAAACAGCAAAACAATGATTTTTTACCCTCATAACATATAAGAAACCAACTTGACCATCTTTTCTGCAGTATTATCTAAATGGTCAAGTATCTTCTTGATAGACTCAATCCATAACTCTACTACCTTGGGTCCACCCTCTCCTGTGAAATTTTAAAGGTGTTTTAACTGAAACTCCCATTTCAAGTCATATATACTCATAATGATATGCTCTGTGTCTCTCTCCCTAAAATACATTAAGTGAGAAATTTCCTCATAGATCTTCTCTTAGACTCCTTAAATCAACAGTATCATTGCCATAGGTTCTACTACTAGAGGATCATTTGTATCCATATCCTCTTATCATCCAATCAAAAAAAATTATGAAAGAATATCTCAAAAATTTCAAATAGACTTATTAGGATACATTTCACAACATTAACAAAAATATGAGGATTCACATTAATCCATAAAAAGTCATCCCCCCTTTTCCTCCATAAGTTCAAACTAATGCACTATCACTACCCTTAACCATCCTAAATCTATTTCATGGTTAACAAATGGTAAACTCATTCTCATTATTTGTGTTCTTAATTAGACACCCAATTATTCACTTTTTGCATAATTTTACCACTCACGAGTTCACAATAAGAACCTTTCTCATTATAAGATAACACAAGTAAAAAAATAACATTTATAAAAATAATTAATCTTAAAAACTTCTTTTTTCATCTGCCTAAAAATGATGTGTGTCAAAATAATTAATGAGTTCCTCGAAATTTTAATGGATAACTAACTCTCCTTCGATACTGATACATGAGTCAAATATCATAAAATCTCAAAAAAAAATAACATCACACCAAGAAGTGCATCACTCCAGGTGAAATAACATCAAACTATAATAACACTCATCAATAACAACAATCCCACACCAGGTACATGGGTTTTCTCCAATACATGGGTTAACTGCTCCCATGAATGAGCTTGTTTACAAGTATAGAATATTATTAGTCTCTTACATAACTTTCTTTAATAGTAAATAACAAAATAAAATAAAGAACCTTTGTTACAAATTTTTAAAATCCCGCCCTCAATGTCACAGACATGTTCCCTGTGCTGGTTGGACAAATGACCTCTGGCACACCTCCTCTTACACAAGAGGTTTCCTACTAGCATCGAGGGTCTAATAGAGATCATGGGGAGACTTACTCTATTTATTAAAGTAGCATAAAAACAAAAATAAATAAATAATAACCCAAATGATATAACCAATAACAAAAAAAACTATATAAAATGATGAATAAAAAAGAACACAAAATTAAATTCATAATAGTAGATGTGTCATGGCAAGTACATGTTATGTGTCACATGAAAACCCAAAATAATTACACAATGGAACTCCCAACTAGGTCTTGACATCATGAATGGTTCCCTCATCCATGCTCCATATCAAATCCTCTATCTAATATAGGGATATATCCAATATCTTATCATGTAACCATGAAATCTATTCAGGTACTGATCAGTAAAATTGAGTAGGGTGTGAAAAAAATACAGAACTCCACCAAAAATGGAATCTAAAACAATATACATTCAATAACAAAAAATATAGTTCTATAATTAATAAATCACAATACATAAACTAAATATTTATTTCATTTTTTTATTCTTTAGTTAACAACAAAACCCCCCATGTTCTCGAGGACACCCAAACCATCAACACCTTATTGGGCTCGTTGCAGACTCTGAACTACACCCAAGGGATATCACATATCACAGAACCCTAGTAATCATTTGTCATGTCAATTATATTCACATAATTACCATTTGGAACCATATTCCAAGTAAAATCTCATGGTCATAGAACATCAGGAATAACACCCTATTATTATTTGGAGCCTCAGTCCCTATCCCACACCACATTGTCACATGGATATTTGGAGCCTCAGTCCCTGCCCCATAGTGTCTATCACATATGGTTGTTTGGTGCCTCAGTCCCTGTCCCACACTCATTGTCACAGATATGTATTTGAATCCACACCCCTTTTCCCACAACTCAATGCCACTTGTAGGTATTTGGATCCTGAGTCCCTATCCCACACTCATTTACACATATATCTCTAGCATACCAATATCAAAATATCACATAAATAGAATTTCATCCACCTCAATTTTATTCATTATTAACCTTCTTATCAATTTTCACATTAATGTGTACCATTTCACTTTATCACAACAAATCATAACTCTTTAATTTAATCATATGGAATAAAATAAACAACTCATCATTAAACCAATTATCAAAATTTAATCACATATGCCATTAAACCTTCAAATATACACTAAAATTCCCCTTATTCCCATTGTTAATCAATTCCACATCTCAATAATTAATCATATACACAACCCCATTATCCCATCAATTCCATAATAATAGTAATCCATTATTTAATTAACTATTAATTTAATTCCATTCAACCAATTCTAATTGTAAAAACTAAACCCAAGTCATTGTCACATGGAAACTAAATTAAATCAATAATCTCTAATGAAAATTAACAATTACTAAATTCAATTAATTGACCGATTTCATAGCCACATTAATCAATCAATTACAAAATCCATTAATTAATTTACCAAAATTAATAAATTCAATTCAAGAATCAATTTATAAACCTTGAATAGAAATTCTAAATTTACATACACATAATAGTAATCAAGAATTTTTGAATTGAATAATATACCACCTACCACAAGATCATTAATGGATGCTCACCAATGGAAATCCCCAATTGAAGAGGACCAACCAAGATCACAGTGAAGAATGAGATTTATATCCAAAAACAAGATCCACGTTGCAATGGATTACATAAATAAAAAATTATATCATGATCTATTAAACAAGGGGTAAAAATCCCATAAAAATATGGGAGGTGGATGGGAGTGAGAGGGGAAATTAATTGGGATGAGAATATCATACAAGGATTGGGGAAGATCTTCAATCTGGTCTTCGATTTTTGAAGAACAGAGGTTGGGATGCCATGGAATCCATATGAGAACATAAAAAAATTGAGAGAAATCAATTTAAGTCAAGATAGGGTGTTTACAAATATAATATTTTGGTTCAAGAATTTATTAAGGAATTATTGGATTTTTTAATTACAACACACATTGTTTCCTATACGGGGCATGCATTTTTACCTAACTATGTTCCTAACCATGTGCCTCTACCCAAGGGGACACAAAATTACTACAATGAATGGGAAATATTTGGAAAACTATGTTCTAGTTGTGTAAATCAAATCTATTTGGGTTCAGATGGTTTGTTGGACTGGGCACATAGTTTGGGAAAATCATGGGCTAACCATTCACTACCCCTCGTATTCCAAAACTTCTCCAATTTCACCTTAAAAATGACCAATATAAAACAAAACAAAGATGAAATAAAAATGCTAAAATAGTACTTATAAAAATCCTGATATATATCCAGAAATATTTAGGATATTACATATTAATAAAGTCTAATAATATTAATTCCATATCTTCCCACTGATTCATTTTCCTTATTCTTCTGCTCTAGGAATTCCTTATCCATTTTTTCACATCAAATGAATTATATTTTTGTAGAAAAATATTCACCTAAACTATTCCCACAAAAAAACAAAAAATAGTCATATTTTATTTAATTTATAAATCAGTTTCATCCTTTGGTCAACTTCTCTTTCTAAGTGGTATACTTCTAGGTCAACATTCACTATCTCTGAAAAATAGTGTGTATAAAAGATCATTTCTATAGAGTTAATTTAATATTCATAAATCCATGGGTTGACAGAATTTCTAAATTAAGGTGGTCATTGATTCATGAAAAAATAAATGAGATGTTATTCCATTTGAAGTGAATCTAGTTTCTCAACATGATTCATGTTATTAATCATAACTCGCCATAGTTTATTCATCATTTCCATGAATTTTCCCATTCCAGAATCCATCATTTTAGGAAGCACATTAGGGCATCATCTATTTCACTGATCATTTACATGGATCCAATTATTTACTATCATTAATATAATATAATAAAACCATATAGAGAAATGTGTCACTTTTATGAATCTTATAATTTTAAATGGAGTTTAATTCGTAGAACATCATTCTTAAATATTCTAATGTTAGAAAAAAAATACATTTTGTATATATCATTCACAATGGTTCATAAAATCTTATTATTAATGAAACATATTCTCTAAGAGTGTCATGTCATGTGTGAAACATGTCTCATTATCATTCACCATTTGTAATTTGAGTCTAGCTCAATACATTGTTTTTGGGTGTTATCCCTAGGTCCATCTATACTAGATCCACATCCACATTTAGTATCCAAATGGGGATGTAATTTCATGGAGACCACTTAATTAATTGTCACCAAAATACCATGAAGTTTTCCAGAATTTATATTTTTCCCTAGAAATCTCACTAATGTTTTAAATACATAATTTACACAAATAACTAAACCAAGCTCTGATACCAACTAAAACATCCTTCATTTTTATCAAATAAACATTTCATTACATGGGATAAAACACATGATATTTTAATGTTTATTTTCTTATAAACTAGGAACACAATATAGGAAAACATAAAATATTTTTATAATTCACATAAAAATATTCTTCATGGTTTCACCCAATAGTACTTTTAATATATATCCTAACCTCAGTACATACATCAAAGTAAAGTGTTGAGCATATTCCCTATAAGTTAATAAGAAAGGGAGACATTTAGAATCTAATCGGGATGCATATCAATAAGAACATGAAACAGGAAAATATAATATGATCAAGAGAACATGAATGTTATCATAATGATAATAAAATGTGTCCTAGAAAGTAAATGTGGTTGTAATATTTAAATGATTCATTCATAATCATGTCACCACGGTTTTTCACCATGGTGTTATAAATAAAAATTACTATGGTTATTCACCAAGGTATTATAAAACATTTCATATTAGGGACTAAATAATTTACCCAATGAATTTATGCGCTATTAGGGTACACCATTCTTATTTATTAATTTTAATTGTCGTACATTTAACATAATAAATATTTTTTTCAATATCCTACGGAGAATAAATTATGGGTTTTATATATAATCATTCTATATGTAAGTGCTTAAAGCCATTACCATGATATTAGTTTTTACCACCAGAAATGGAATTTAGGTTTCATTTATGTAAATACCTGAATGAATATATAATATTAACATCTATGATTATATCCAGGGATTAATAATTTGTTTGGGTATTTACAATATACTAATTTCTTAGGTAAAAGAAAGAAATTCTAGAAGTAAATTTGGCAGCACGCAGGGTCTGAATCATAGATTGAGGATAGGGGAAAATGAGAGGGAAAAGAGGATCTCATTGATAAAAGACAATTTTTTTGTAATAGTAATATAGAAAGTGATATAGAAAGAAATTTGTTTTAAAATTAGAAGACATAACACACAAAAAGTGAAAATTTATGGAAAAGAGAAGTGGGTATTTCCCTTACCTTGAAGGGTCATTCCTAAAACATGAGGATGGAAGATTGGTAGACTAAGGACACCTTTGTGGTTCATGAGGAGGATAATTTATCATAAAATCATGGAGTATGAATTTTTATGGAGGGGAATGGTGAAATGGGTGGGTATTTAAAGAAAAAGTGGTTCAATTGTTTATTAATTTCAAAATATAGGTCTTGGAAATCTTGGTTATAGAAAATGGAAAACAATTATCTTACCCATGATTTTTTCTCATTTTTTTTGGAAATGTGAGTCACATTTTATGATATTTAAATACATCAGTACCAAAAAACATTTTTGAGTAAATATTTTTTCATGGAAAAGTAAATTCATTACAAAGTAATTTTTTGTAAATAAATTTAATATTTTATAAATTGGAAGGAAAAATATTGGTTTGGAAACTGATTAAAAGGCATTAAAATAATTAATAATACTAAAATAAAAAAAATTAATTCTTTAAATGTGGTTAATTAATTATTACTTAATTATGTATAAATATGATGTCATAAAACATACTAAAAACACAAAGTATTATTTTTAATATTCACTAAAAAATAAATTATTTTAAAAAATTCTCTAAAATTCACTGTAACCTAATTTTAACATGAGGATTTTAAAAATAATATTTAATTTATCAAAATTAATCTCTTAAAATGGTAATTTTCATTTCAAAATATAAAATTCGTTATTTTTTTTAAATAGTAGTTTTTAAGCCACAAGTATATTTGTAGCACCTATAAAAAATTTCATAGGACAATATAAATTTTTTTATTCATTAATATTTAAATAAGCATGTTTAAAAATAATATTTCATTAAAAAAATTATTCAAAATACCTTATATTATTTTTAAAGTGTATATCTTTTCTAAAAAAAATTAAATTAGGTTGTACTTGTGTCTAAAAAATCAATTTTTCAAATTTGCATTAATTAAACATATATTTTATCAAGAAAATATATTCTTAAAATGGAAGTTATGGAATAACTATTTTTTTATAAAAATGAAATTAAAATTCAACTTACTAAATCTAGGAAAAGTAACACCATATTACATATGTGTAGGTCTTAGGGTAAGGTGTATGATGGTGGTTGTTTAGTGGGTTGGATCATCTAGAATTTATTGATTCATAATCTCCACTAACGTGAAATTCCCCCATATGAAATTTCATTCATGAGTCATTCGTTGAATCTTCTATTTGGATTGGTCAAGGGAAAACCCTAGTGACGCTACCTTCCACCCATGTTCTAATAAATGGGGTCCAAACAACATGAATCTTTAGGTTGAGGGCATTTTTTATCCTTTTGGTATCAATTTTTTTCATTAGTACTTAAATACCATAATTATAATTGTAAAATTATTATAATATGGAATAATTCCCAATGGTAAAATTGACCAAAAGTTATATTGACCAATGATCATATTTTACTAATGGTCACATTACTATTCTAATGGTCACATTTCCCTTTATACCCTATAAATACCAATTTGTTCTTTCACTAATTATTCACTACAATTCCTCTTGATTATATATTTTATTTTCATAATTTTTTGAATGGATTAATTATATTTTGTTTTTTACGATCAAATCTCGAGTGTCATCCAACCCGACACTTGGCTCGACATGTGGCATACCCCAAAGGGCGTTGCAAATCCCTATGGTTAGGAAACAAGTTCCTAGGTATCAAAAATACACTTTTCGGAATAGTTTCACCCAAGATAAACGATCATAAATAATTATCAATAATAATCCATCACAACAATATCAATATACGTAACAAAAAGAGATATAAAAAGTCACATTAAACATTTTAAAACTTTTACCTAAAACAAAATACCAAATTCAAGGGAAAAAATAAAACACATCTGAAAAAACCCTAGGAAAAAAGAGGTCCATCACCCTCAATGCAATTCCATAACCACCTTTAAGAGAAGAACACTAGCAACCAGATCTAGCATCACACCATGGAACATCTTTCCTTTTCCTTGTTCAGTCATAAAAAAGTCTATATATAGGCAATAGTGTATATATTGTGTGATACAAAGCCTAGTAGGATTCCACTCAAAATAATGAGTCTATTCCAAAACATTAGAAGGAAAATACCCATGCATGTTTTTGAAAATAATTTGGAATTAAAATAACTAAAACATATTTATAGAATTAAATTTCAAAGAAGAAATCTTTTCAATTAAAAATAGAGTAAAGTCTACCTTATATTGACAGTAAGCACCACATAATAGGAGATAACCATGTCATGGAAAATACCTATAGGTACTAGAATAAGTGGGACCCTAGGAACCTCATCACTAGAGAAGAATGCATCTAAAGTTATAGTGGTTTTCCAATCATCATCATCATGTTTTGTTAGTCTTGTAGCATAAATATTGGTAGAATAAACTGGGACTTTGGCCCTACCAATCCAACTGGTGTACCAGTCTTAATCCTTCCACCATGATACTTAAGATTATATTTGTGATCAATTTCCATTTCACATGTCACATATACCACCACTTTCATATACACACATCAGGAATCTTGAACACACATGATAAACCACAACTTCTCATAGAAAAAACCTTTTCCAAATCAACACACACAAAAATTACATTTTAAAACATACTTAGTAACACTTACACAAATTTTAAAACACATTTAAGAATCTCAACAAGTAATCACACATGAAACACAACCAATATCTTTTAAAACCCCATCTTCTAATCCATAAGAACCTTAAAAACTTTTGAAAACACATTTCTAACATCATGTATAATCCATAGAACACATTAAAAATTAAATGAAAGCATACCAATATTATCTAATAAATATAATTCATGTAATAACTTACCTCAAGCTTGAAAATATCATGAATTTGAAATAAAATCACAATCAGACCTCAAAAGATCTCTATAAAGGAAAGATCAAACCGTAAACATCAAGATTTTATCTAGTAACTCAAGATTGATCCCATATTAGGTAAATCTACCCACTAGAGAAGAATGACTCAAATATGGATGAAGAATAACCCCAGAATAAGGAATAAATAAAAAGAAGAGAAACTTACATGATGATACTTGAAGATTCATGGCCAAAAATACCCAAAAAATTGATTTTCAAGGGGGATAAGAGGGAGAAGAGAAGTTTCCTAGGGCTATGTATACTTTATTAATTGAATTAGGGGTATTTTGGGGTTAATATTTGGGGAGTGTATAAAGTTATTTCACCATTTTTAATGACATGGATAGGCCCCATGGTTAACTCATACAGTTTTATAAACTCTGAGATAATGGTATGGTCTCTTCTATCTTAGAAGATGTTGGCCGCATAGTTTCTTGTGGGAGGGAACATGCTCGTGTAGCATTCCAGGAGGCATGGATAATTCCACTCTCCCAGGAACATTGTTTCCCCTAGGTGGCATATGGTTTCCCCTAACTATGCGCCAATTGTGAACCACCTATTGGATGGTCAAAAACTCTATTATTCTCAAAACAAATCACAAAAAACCCAAGGAAAAAATAAAATACCATAAATAAAAAAATTAATACCTCAAAATAAAATAGCAGACGTGTCAATTCTCCCCACCTTGAAAAATTTCCACCATCAGAAAGTCATTCCATAGTCTAATTAGAGAATAAAAATGGATACTACTCCTAAACCCAAGACATTCACTCAAAATTATGGTTTTCATCATTATAAAGCTAAAAAATAACCATGAGAATCAGTATGGACTTTCCATGAAGTAAATTCTCTTGAGAATCTGCAATCCTCACTAGCTGCTCAAACACAGAAAAATCCAGCTCAAACTCCAACTCTTCCCAATTCAACTTAGTGGATGGATCTGAATTATTCCTCTTAAGCTGTGAGATAAGGATTGAATTGACATCAATTGAGAAGGAAAATATAACTAGTATTCTACCTTTGAAACATTCTCAATATTATCAAAATTTATTACATGCCTCATCATTAGCTTCCCTTGCTTACCAAGCCAACGGTGACCCAAGAAAGGTTCCACTTTCAAAAACACCCAGTCACCGAAAATGAATTCCATGGGTTTCCACTTCTAATCGGAATAGTACTTATGGAGACTCTATTACATCAACAAACATTTCCTAATAAACATGACTTTTCTAGACATTTCCAACATAATTCTCAGTCCCAATAGTGAGGTCTCAACAACCTCATCCCAACACAAAGGGGCCGACACTACTGAATATAAAGAACTTAAAAGTGTTCCATTTGAATTGAGGATTGGTAACTATTTTTATATGAAAACTCAACCAACCCCATATAGATATCATAGAATCCTCTGAATTCTAACACACATACCTAGAGAATTTCTCCAAGATCTGATTCTCCTATTCTATCTGACCATCCATTTGAAGATGGTATATTGCATGTTACTTGGCCTATAACCCCAAAGCCTTATAAAGGCCTTCCAACATATATGAGGTAAAATTTATGTACCTAAATGAAATAATAGTGTACAAAACACCATAAAACAACACTATCTCATTAACATAGAATCATCCCAACTCATCCACATTGGCAGAATCCCAGATCATAATGAAATTAGTTAAATTGGTCATATGGTCAATTACTAACAATATGGTATTCCTCCCCCAGGGGTTCTGTAGTAAGAGAATGATAAAATCCCTAGTGACATTGAACCAGTTTTGGGTATGAATGTGTAATGGTTGAATAAATCCATAGGATCTATGGTGATCTACATTGAGCTGATGACAAGTATAACACATGGATTTAAAGTCAGCAATATCCCATCTTATACATGGACACCAGAACTAATGACACACATCATAGAACATCATTATAGAACTAGGATGAATGAACCACTAAGACTGGTGTCTATCTTGCATCACCACCTTCTGAAAATATAACAGCTCCAAGAAGTTATCCATAAAACATAAAAATCCCTCTAGAGAGAATGGCCAAACATAAAGTACCACCCCATCATTTTAGAACTTCATATAACTCTAACACAACTCATCATTTTTATTCTACTATCAAATCATATCTATAAGAGAAGGTTTTAGTGGAACACTATCCAATCACACACCCACACTATGCTCCTTGGCATTTAGATGCATCTGGAAAAAAAGACCCAAAAGTCCACTCATCACTGGACTCTTTCAATGCTTATACTAGCACATTTACTCTCAAAGCATCATCTATTACATTACCTTTACCCAGGGTGTGGACGATATCAAAATCAAAACCATGAAGGTACTCAACCCATTGACGCTGCCTCAAATTTACATCTGTTTAGTGGAATATTTATACCAGACTATTATGATCATAATAGACCAAAAAATTCTTCTTAAAAATAAAATGGTTCCATGTCTTCAAGGAATGAATCGCTATAGCTTACTCCAGGTCATTGGCTGGGTAATTGTTTTCATGTGTCCAGAGTTTAAGAGATCCATATGCCACCACATTTTCTCCCAACATTAGAAAACACTCAATACCCACACTTGAGGAATCACAATTGAAAATATATCCATTTATAGATTCTGGAAAAATTAGAAAAGTGGTTTTGATCAATTTCAACTTAAGATCCTCAAAGGATTCATGAAATTCCTGGATCCACTCAAAATTCAAACCTTTACAGGATACAACCATCATGGATGAAGAAATCCAATTGAATCCCAAAAAACCCACATGTAATACCCTTCTAGGCATAAAAATATCCATATTTAAAAAATTATTCTACTGTTACCATGGAATCAATTCACTGATCTTCATGGGGACCCCTAAAACACATCTCTCTTGGATCACATGACCATTAAACATCACCTACCTAATCCAAAAGTTTCACATGGAAAGATTCTCAAAGAGGATATGGTCTCAAATCGTTCCCAACATGATCCTCACATGTTTATCATGATTCTCCTTGGTCACAGAATAGAATAGAATATTATCCAAAAATACCACAATCATGGAATCAAGATATAGATGGAAAACTCGATGCCGAATCTCCATAAATACCACTAGAAATTCATCAACCAAAAATACAAGACCAGAAACTCAAAATTTACATACCTACATCATAAGGCTATTTTTGTAATACCTACCTCTCCATATCTGACTTTATTATTCAAAAAACACAAGTTGATCTTGGGAACCCACCTATTCCCCTAAATATGATCAAAATTGTATTCAATAGGAGGAAAATGGTATTTTTTTCTCAATCATCATCTTATCTAGATAATGGTAATTTATACATAACTGGATAGATAATTTGGAATTTTTAGAAAATAGGAATGGAGTGGCCCAAGGTGAGGTGCTTGGGAGAATGAATACTATGAATCCCAAATCATACAGTTTTACCTTTAATTCCATCAACTCGGTGGGGGCATACTTTGTGAGGTAAGGGATATCATATGTGTTCTCGGTACCAAATCAATGGTGAACTCCATAACCCACTATAGTGGAAACCCTCATAAGTCATCTAGAAACACACATGGGAACTCATCCACCATATGGGGGAATCCATTATCAATACCACTACCACTATACTCTAACATGAGTTATGTGATATGAAAAGAAAGACTACCCAACTCTAGAAGTGGAGGTCTATCACATCATGACCAAGGATCCCATTCACCTTGGAAAACCTAGGTATTTCAATCAGGTTCCTCAAAAATCACTCGTCATTGTAAAAATTGATGTGTGCCTAAAGATGCACCATCCAATACATACTAAGGATCATGTCAAAGAGGTCAATCTCCAAAATTATGAAATCCCATTACAACACAACCCCTAACACAGTGAGTGCAAAAGATAGACACCTTAAACCTTGCTCATTCTTCTTACCAAGCGGCATCACACACTCTGTCATATATGGAATATGATTAGTTGATAATTTTAACACATCTACGAGATGCGTAGAAATAAAAGAAACAAATGAACCGACATCAAATAAGGAAAATACTAAAGAAGATGCAATAAGAATGGTTCCTATAAACTATCATAGGTCCAAGATTAGATTCCACTGGTGCCTGATATAAATCCTAGAGATTCCTTATCTCTGGATGAACCTTATACTAGACACTAACCTGTGGTTCTTCCATAAAATTACTCAGCCCCGATGAATATCCATCCCTACCACTACTACTACCAAATGAGAACCATCCCTCAAGATTGGTTCTGACTAAGTTGGCATTTCCCGAAATCTTGCTGAAGATGCACAACCCTAGTATAGACATGTGGATCTATAAAACTGCTACAAGTTTCCCATATGTGAACACCTATGTAAAGGCCTTAGTGAAGCTGAACATGCAGAACGCATATGCCAAGCCTTCCCACACTGATGGCACACAACTGACCCCACATCTGAATCCATAAATTAATATAGTTAGTAATCATGGCATGAACTACCACATCCCTTCTTCTCATACTTTTCATGCATCCTATTCTTCTCAAATGCACTGCTACTTCCCTAACCCAATGCCAAAAATACTCCAGAAAAAAATGAATTTCCACTACGATCAATATCTTTCATCAAATAATGATCAGCCACCTCAACATAATTCTTCAATTTATACAGAAATACTTGAGTTCAGATATTTGATCATATCCCCATTTCAAAGTCTAATCCTTTACATGCTCATGGGTAACCACATCAGTTGAGAACATAACCACCTCAGTGAAACTTTTGGAACACACTAATTCCCTAGTGAAGATCAAAAAACTATAGTGTCTTGGTGAAGGATATGGTATATAAGAAATAATACACATTCATGATGACCTTAAATTCCTTCCAACCCATTTTCTCATGCTTCCAATATTGAACCAAAAATTCCCAGCACCTTCAATTGGTACATTCCAATATAATCTCAACAAACTTTACTTTGACCACCTCAGGAGTGTCACAAAACCCAAACAACCTCTCAATTTTCACAATCAAATTTGTAGCTTCCTAGGGGTTTGTGCTACCCTATAAGGAAGGGGTATTTATCTTGAGAAAATCTTATTATTTTTCCTTCCTAGGACCTAGTTCTTCTTTCCCAAAAAGATCGTGTCTAAATCATTCTCCATGACCTAGAGACTAGATATCCCAAACCATGGATTCCTCTAGTGTCTAATCAACTTATAGGGGGGAATCTCTCTAACCTCTTCCTATAGTTTCACGTGATGTCTTTAAGGTGGTATCTTACTAAATCAAGCAACAACCACAATAAAAAACCATTAATAAATCATTATAAAAAATCAACAATAACAAAAAATTCCAAACACTTATTTAAATCAAAATAAAATGATATCTATCACAATAACAAGAAAACCCTCTTCACCCTCACCCAGTATCCATACACAGTCATCCACCTATAGGTCTCGCCTAGATAATATGGAATCCAAAATTACAAAATCCCATAGTGACTTAATATTTATCATGATTTGTGTTGGATTGACACGTCAGTAGCCACAATAATCTCAATCCCTGACAATTCTAGATTCAATCTATCTAGAATATCTCAAATATCATGACCCAATGAAAATAAAAGAACATATTTTGATATTATTTCGTCGTGAACCCATTTGGGTTTCCAGCCAACCCGGCACTCGACTCAGACTATGGAAAGGATCCAAGGGATTTCCTAATTCTCATGGTTTGGAAACTGTTTATTGGGAATCAAAAATACACTTTTGGAATGATTTCACACAAGATAAACAACCATAAATAATTCTCAATAATAAAACTTCACACCAAGATCAATATCCATTACCCAAAGAGATAAAAAAAATCTAGTTGAATATTTTAAAACTTTTTTCAAAAACAATAATACCAAAATTGAGGGAAACTAATTATGCAACAACCCAAAAACGTCCATGAAACAAGAGTTCCATCACCCTCAATACACTTCCACAACCACGTCTAAGAGAACAAGGCTAGAAACTGGATCCACCATCACCACCAAAGAAAATATTTTATTTACATGGGTCAATCATAACAAAGTCTACATACAATAATGGGTGTATGTATGTTGTGAGAAAAATCCCAATAGGATACCACCCAAAAGAGAGATTCCATTTCATAACATTATAAGATAAATCACCATGCATGTTTTAGAAAATAATATGGAAATAATTTAAATAAAACATTTTCTAGGAAAAACATTTCATAGAAGAAATATTTACAATTTAAAATTGATTAAAGTCCACTGTATTCTAATAGTAATCACCAAATCACAAGAGAGAACCACATCATTGGAAATCCATATAGGTACTAGCACTAATAGAACCCTAGGAACCTCATATCTCAGTGAATGATGGTATTGAAACCATAACATCATATTCCTTCATGCACAAGTCACTAGAGAAGAATCAATTCATAGTTTTAATGGTTTCCAATCATAATCATCATAGTTTTGTTAGTGTTTTATCATCAATAATGCTATATAAAATTGGACCTTCATCCACTCTGATCCAAATTGCATACTAGTCCATGTCTATCTACATAGATACTTAGGATTCCCCTTGTTCTCAATTTCAATTTTCCATGTCACATTGATCAACACATTCATATAAACACTTCAAGAATCATGAATATAGTTGATAAACCACCAATTTTCATAGTAATACCCATATTCAAATCCATATTCACACCAAATACAATTTAAAAAGTACTTTGCACCACTTAAACAAGTCATAAAAGACATTTAAGAATAAAAAAAAGAAGTACACATGAAACAAAAACAATATCATTTATAAAATCATATTTCAATCAATGAGCACAATAAAACATTTTTAAGACACATTTCTCACCTCACACATAATCCATTGAACACATTCAAGAAGTAAAGAAATCATTACAACGTCATCGAATAGGGAAAAAGCATGGAATCACCTTTCTTAATCATGGAAACTTCCATATTCTAGTGGAAATCACAATTGATCCTAAAATTAATACTATAATGGAATGATCTAACCATAAATATAAATATTTTACCCAAAAACTCATTATTGAACTTTCATTATGTCAACCAACCAATTGGAAATAAAATAACTAAAAGAGGGGGGGAGAAGAACCCCAGAATAAGGAATAAATCATAAGAAGATAGACTTAGTTGATAATTCTTGAAGATCCAGGGAAAAATCAACCAAAATATTAAAGTTCAAGGGGATAATGAGGTAAAGGAGTAGGATCTCAAGGATGAAAATATTCTATGGATTGAATTAGGGGTGGTTTTGGGTTAAAATAGAAGAAGAATGGAAAGGTAATTCACACGTTTTAATGACATGGATAGGTCATATGGTTTGCCCGCATAGTTTACCAAACTATGTGTAAACCATGTTGTCTCCATTTTCCCATATAAAACGTGCCGCAAGGTTTCCTATGGGAGGGCACACACCCATGCAGTAAGTTGTGTGGCATGGAAAGTGCCATTATCCTAGGCGCATGATTTTCCCAGGGCTGGTGCATTGTTTCTTATACATGTGTGCCAGCCATTCACCACCTATTGTAGGGTCAAAAAATCAATTTTATCCAAAAACACTAATAAAAAACAAGGGACAAAATATAAAAAAATTATACAAAGGAATACCTCAAAAAAATCACGGATGTGACAATGTTTTATTTCTATATTTTTTATTTTTTTAATTTCTTTCTATAATTTGGAAAAGAATATATTTTTTGAGATATCACTCTCATTACGTGGAGAATTAATTTAGATTCATATGTATAACATTGTATTTCATGTTCTTCTGGTATCCTATCAATCAAGAGTCAATGTAGTTTGGTAAAGCTTTTTTCACTCAATTTACTTTTTAGATTTAAAATTATATAACATCAATGTAGCAGACAATACTATATATTTAGTACAACCTATATATAATAGTCTCTTATAAAATCTATTTTACTTTTCAAACAACTTTTTAAAATCATGAATTTTATCTTCCTTTTCCATTTTGATTTCTTCAATGAGATCTATATGATAATTAACACTGGTATTCATATCTAATAATCCATAAATCGTAGTATAATCCTTATCAGTATGAACGTTTGGTTTTTTTCAATGTTTTGTCTAACATTTATATCTCGGATATATTATATGAAAAATAAAATATTATTCCAACTATTCTAGACTAATTTTTCATGAATTAAAATTACATAAACATAGAGAAAGGATTTTAGAAGTGTTGTATGCATGCTTTATTGCAAACATTAATAACTCGTTAACTCCATCTTCATAATCATTTATCAAATGACTAGAATTCATACATTTTTTATGTATATACATCCTATTGGTTTCATAAAATATTCATTTTTATAATAATCAAATAAATAAAGACATATAAGACATTCATTATCAAAGGTGAAAGATACATATAATTATAATAAGGGAAACCCATCATTTGATTGTTTTAAAGAATTTAATTATTCATTGAAACAAATGGGTAATTAAATTTAAGAAAATAGTTACTCCAATACGGTAGGTGTTATCCTATGAATTTATCCAATGGTGAAAGTTATTGAAAAATATCATCCTCATTATCTTTATATCCTAAATAGTTACTATTTCATTTTCTTGATTGGGACTCATCCTCTAACTCTTCTGAACATGCACCTATATTTCTTTAAATACTCTCAATAGTAGTCATCCATGGGATGAAAACTGCTCAGAGTAGATCAAGAAACATAAAAGATATGGGGGATGATTCTAAATCAAAAAAATTGAAATAAAAACTATTCAGGAGATGAATCTGATGAGGATGACATTTGTACTCCATTATATTCTCTAAAAGGGGAAATGCCTCCCAATTTTTAATATTACAGCATTGGCATGAGTTATTAACTCATTCCCTATTAAAGGGGATATTTGGGGGGGGAATAAATGTTATTTTTTGTGATTCAGGGGGTCTCGATGGGGACATGTTATGATATATGAATAATTAGGGCCGATATGAATTCTATATTTATAACATAAATTACACTTTTAATACATTAAATACTCTAACTAAGACTATTATTACCTCTACTAAAATGATACATCGAGTATTTCTTAAATCCCATAAACAAATGAAAATATAATATAAGAAACTATGGTGTTATAAGAAACTCAAATATGATAAAAAAGAATAATAAACTCTCATTACATCAACTCGAAGATATAATAATGTATTCGTAAAACATTTTTAATAAATAAATCTTTATTTCATATACATGGATGTTAATCAGATATTTCTAGGGGTGGAACCAATACATGTATACCTAAAATGATGAATACATAAAATTATTTTCTAAAAATTATTCCAACATATATAGAATTTTATAACCTCTATTACGTATTTTTTGGTTATAACAACCAAAGAAATTATTAAATTTATTATTAATGGTACTTCAAAAATCGTTAATCTCTATAGCTTCTCTTAATAAAGATTTTCACCGTAATAACTGATATTTTATTGAATAAAGATACTTCTAGACTCTGTAAATATTATAGGTTTCTTGAATATGCCTATGTGTAACCATACTCATGAAGAATAATATATAACAATAAAATGAAACATTTGTATGAGAAATAAATAAATCAATACAACCACTTTAAAAATGTAATAAATCGGTCACATTATAATTGATCAATATTAAATTTGGAGTAAATTAAAAATAATATACATGTAAAAGTAGTAAATAAATCATTTGTAATAATAGGAAATTCTAAATCATCCAGTTTGGTGACTCTAGACATAGATGGGTTGGAACAACTTATAAGCATGACGATGAGTTCCTATATTTATAACCTACAAGAGACACAAAAGTATCCTAAATTTTTGGAATCCCATATGGAATTTGATATTATCGAGGAACCATACAATATAATCGATACTTAATTTTAACTATCTATCATCACTCACTATGATGAATATGATCCCTACTATGACAGTAATGGGAGGTATGATTACCCTTTTAGAAAACATATCAATCAAAAATTCACATAACACAAACATGTCTATTCAAACATCCTTCACACACCAATAAAAATGATCAGTATATTCAAAAGAAAAAACATTATATCATCAATACAAATATAGAACGTTTTCATAGATGGTGATAAATTTTTATAAGACTCATTTCATGGTACTAACATGGCCATAACACAAGATACTGCTACAAATTTTCTATAAAAAACTTCTTTTTTCAATATTATAAAAAATATAAAAATTTATCAAGAAATTATCTTTAAAAAGATCCAAACTTTTTTCAAATTCATAATTTTAAAACACACACATTAATAATCTCTATTTCAATACATTTTTTAATCCAATAAAAAATTAACTTCTTCTTTTTTGAATGAATCCTATCTATATTTCATATGACTAAATAATTACATATATATATGAAATAATATGTTTATATATATATATATATATATATATTTGAATATATATATATATATATGGATGTTCATATAGGATATTAATAAAAAAACAGAGATATAAAATTCAAGACACTTAACCCAAAATAAAAATATTGATGCAATACCACTACAGCTTAAAACAAAAAAACCCCCCAAAAAAATTCACCTCAACTTCAAGAAATCATTTCATGAAATCCATTTTGTTTTATTAAATAAATAATATTGGGTGAATTTGAATAAACACTTTGTGTTCATTATTTCTATGTAAAGAGTTTCAAAACAATTATCTTAATATGATACAAGGATGAAATCAGAGTGAGTAATTCTTAATGCACTATAAGGAATCAAGAAAATACCTTGAAGGGATAATAAAAATCCAAAAATATAGAATCTCCCAATTAAAAATTCAATATAGAAGTTTAATCCTTGATGGATAATAAATAGAAAGAGATAATGAAAAAAAAATTAAAATAGATATCACCAAAAAAGAAATTAACGAGTTAGGAGGAGGAAAAAATAACATACCTTAGATTGAATCTTTGAATCGTCTAATATAAATTATATATATCTAGAAACATAGAATTAATTTTATCCAAGGATTAGTTCGACCCTTGAATCATTCGATCTTTGTATTTAAGTTTTGTAATTGTTTGATACTTGATTTGAACTGGGATTCAATGAAGAGGAGTGTTGATAGTAGGTAGTATCTATGTAATGCTTTAGATCACCCTACTGGTTCATGGCTGGTTAGGGTGCTTTAAATTGATCAAGAAACATTAATCAATAGTACCAAACATTCACTATTAAGATCCATTTTATCTTCACTAAATCAATATCTATTGATAAATTATATCTTTATCACTTCTTTTTTAATGCTGATAAAGATTCCTTTTAAAAGAGCTTATTACATAAGTGATAATAATTTATTTATAATTATAATTATACATGGTAAGCCAATGTTCATGACTTTTTCATTAATTTACCCATGATTAAACTTTGTTAGCAATTTCAGAATATTTATTTGGATTCCAGCATAGAAATTCTCTATATCATTTAGACATGTTAGAATAAAAAGATCCATGATAGTGTTCCTTTATCTTTGTTGTCTAAATTTGGTAATGTTTTTATGGTTGTAAAAAATGAAAATTCCATTCAAATATGATTTTATGATAACTATATCAATGATTTTACTATGATAAATATTTTTGGTATTATAGATAATTACAATGAACCAATGGGAACCTTGGAAATCACATGGATTCCCCCAACACCAGGTAGTATCAAATGTAATACTAAAGGAGCTTCAAGAGGTAATCTTAGTCCTTATCGGTATGGTACTATTTTCTAAAATTATATTGGTGTTACAATGGGCTACCTTTGTGGTTGGTGTGGGATCTCCACTTCTTGGGAGGATGAACTGCAAGGGATCATCAACATATTCGATATGGAAAAGCAACGTGGTTGGTTTAACTTATGGATTGAATGTGAATCTACCACCATTGTGAAAGAAATATGGAATGGTAATATTCATATTTCTTGGAATCTCACTACTCAATGGACCTACTACTTGGATTCTATATCATCCATGAATTATATCATCACTCAGGCCTACCATGATGAAAATCACTTAGTGGATGAGATTTCCAATAAAGGGATCTGTACTTTTGAGCTAACATTATTCAATGATGTCCTTGAGGATCTTTTTTCTTTCTTGAAAATAGACTTCTATAAAAAAATCCTTTTATCATTTTCTGTAATATTTTTTATTTTTAAGAAAGGAGACTTGTCCTTTTGGACAAGATCTCAATTCCCTCTTAAATTATAATTATAAATAAAAAAATTGTAAATATATATATATATATATATATTATTTATAAATATAAATATAGTATATATATTCATTATCTAAATTTATTTATTATAATTTTATCATTATTTAAATATATAATTTTTTAATTAATATTATATAAATACTTTATGAAATATAATATTTATATATTTATATCAATATATATATTTAAATAATTATATATATTTTTGTATATTTAATAAATATATATAAAAACAAATATAGTAAATATATTCATTACTTAAATAAATTTATTATAATATTAAAATTATTTAAATATATATAATTATTAATTTACAATTATATAAATAATATTTATTTATTCATACTTATAAATATATAAATGTATAAATATAGTAAAAATAATATTATAAATATATTTATTTATAAATATTTATTTACCAATATATTTTTAACAATATAAATTAATATTTAATCTTAAGTGTAAGTATGTTAAAAATGACTGAAATAGAATAATTAAAAATGAGTAAACATTAACAATATTAAAAAAATTGATAATTTTTACTAATTAAATATTAAAATTTTAAAAAATATGTATATATATTAAATAAATATTAAAAATAGTTAATAAATACATATATAAATAAATAGTATAAAAATATTAAATTTGAAAAAAAAATTAAAAATTAAAAAATCAAATATATAAAAAATGAATGAATACTTAACTAAAATAAAATTAATAAAATTAATAAAATTAACTGATTAAATACATGATATATTAAATGTACCATGTTATAATTAAATTCTACAATGAATACTAAAATTTGAATAAATTATTTAAATATTAGGTGTGTGTGTTTTTATGTAAGATTTCATTGATTACGTAAATATTTTTCTGTGTGTTGTATATAAAAATAAATTAATTACATATGGTAGTGAAGCGAATATAAGACACATTTGATAAATATGTTAAATTAAAAAATAAAATGACATTCAATTATGTCCATTACTCGATGCAATTTGTCAATATTTTTAATTCATAGTAATTTTTAATTATAAACCATTAATCACTAGTATATGACTAATTTAACGAAAACCATAAATATTTTTTATTATATAAATCATATATTTATATACATTTTCATATATATAAACTTGTCATATATTCTATTTATTAATATTATCTATAATTATTTAATTAATCAAATGTTTAATAGTTTTATCAATTTACATATTTTTAATTTCTCTTTGTTTAATTATTTAAGTGTACATATATTTATACATTTAATATATATTATATATTATTATTTATAATTTATATATAGTATATTAATTTTATTAATTTTTATCAATAATTATTTAATTGATAACTATTTTTTTAATTTTTTCATAAACATATTTATATTTTTTTATTAATTCATTATTTCATTTTATTTGGGACCTTTATCAATGTTAAAAAATGATGATAAAGGATTACTTTATCAGTGGTAAAAAATAAAGGACTGATAAATAGTACCATTTATCAGTGCTATTGAAAAGCATTAATAAAGGTTACCATTTACCCGTGCTAAAAATGATGCTGAAAGGTACCCATTATTAGTGCTGTTTGATATCATTGATAAAAGCCAATGATATTAAAAGTATATTTTATAGTAGTTTTCCTAACTTCTGAATAGGTAGAAGTTAAACATCAAGGAGTGGTATGAATGTTATAGTCTATGCCCACATGCATATGTAAATGGGAACAAATTTTCATTAAATTTATCACAATTCTACCACATAAACATAAAATTCATGATTCTATTTTAGAAATTTTTGACTGACCAATTATGTTGTCACACGTTATCATAATTCAAGAATCTAATATGTTTGAATAATTATCAAAAAATTATATTAGAGAAGTGTTTAAATTATATAATATCCATATTTCTATTAAGTTTTACTGAGACTATGGATTCACATCATTGTTTTTTTATCTAACCATCAAGCCTTTAAGATATTATTGACCATTATTAAAGATTATAATCTTCAAATGAACGACTCTTCAGAACAAAATATCTCGAAAATGAAATTCATGCTCAATGCTTGTTTGATTGATTTAGTTGGATCATGGGAAGATCATTTATCTTTTTTATATTTTTTATATTGTTTTATCTATAAATACATGATATATATGGATCTCTTATAGGAATTTTTTGGTCACCCATTATAACATAAACTTGATTGGGTAGAGTCAAGTAAACAACACTAATTGAAAAAAAAATTGTTCAAAATATGATGTAGAAAGTAAATATTATTAGTGAAATATGGATTCAGAATAGAGATATTATAAATAATATGTCGATCATAACAAAAAAATATTATATTTTGATGAAGGTGACCATATATTTTATAAATTTTCCCTGATACATGGTCACTACTATATGGGAATGTAACTGAAATTAGCTCCTTAGTTCATCAAACAGTTTGAGATTCTCAAATGTATTTGGGTTTTTTTCATATCATTTATCCTTAACAAAAATATTTAATGTTATTCATAATGTTTTCTATGTATCAGTAATAAATAATTACCAATATAATTCTAGCCATGTTATTAGTTGGGACCCTATTACTCTTGAACCAAAAGCTATATTTATACATTCTCAGAGTTGTATTCTTAATAATCCCAAACCAAAAATATAGTGAAAATGAATCTATTTTTTATGGTAATTATAGAATCGTGGTAAAATTTAACTAGAAACATGGTAATTGAGGTCTTTTTGTTAGATAATTGGTCGGAACACTTCATGGAAAATTATTTCATCTATCTTATTAAGGATGAAAATACCAATGGTGGGTAGAAAATAACACCTTTGGTTTGAGTTACCTTTCCCTTTTATTGTATATATTTATGTTACTTAATTATTTGGAGGAGTTCAAGGAGTTCTTGGTCTGTTTTGGGAGTTTTGGAATCATTCTAAAGGGTGTATGGTTTGAGAACTGTTAGGTGAAACCATGAATATTTCCCAAAGTAACTATTTGAGTGGTTTTGAATAACTCTAGGAATTAGAATGATTAGATCATGGCTAGGGAAATCCATGAGATAACAATGATAATTTTTAATTTATTAGAAATTATAATTTTTTATATTTGGTTCCTAGTTTACCAAACCATATAGACTAACCATGTGACCATATTTTCTTCTAGTATCACCCACATGTAAGGCACAAACATTTCTAGATTTTTCATCCTAATCATGTGGTGTGAATTATAAAATCCAAAAAAATAGACCAGAAACTTCCCCAAAACCCCTCATTCTTCCCCGCCATGAAAATAATCTCTCAAACCTCAAGAGTACTTTAGGAAATTTTGGTGATTCCATTACATCTAAAGTTCATTATAAATTAGTTATAAATTATGGGGTCTTGTGAATCAAAATTTAAGACTCCTCTTTCTTTTTTATTTTATATATTCTATTCCTATTTGGAAAGGAACACCTGATCAGAGATTATATGCCTAGATCAATGGGATTAGAAATATGTTTGACAATTTTTCATGCGGGTTTTTAATGGGATTACCATAATTGCATAGATATTTGATCTTTTTACAACAAATAATTGTATAAATACCATTTTAGGTATGTGGATTCTCCATCATTTAAATTTATCATAGAACACAATGTATAAGTTTTTCATTAGTTAAATTATTCTCTTTTGACTTAAAAAATCTCATTAAAATCCTATTATATTTTTATCTTATGGGGTTTTATTTTAACCTTTTGTTTTGGGTTATTCCCACAACATTATTGATAAAGTTATTTATTGTAATTTCAACTCGACAAGCCTTATCGGTGTTAGTATATATATGGTTGGTGTAAATTTATATGAATATGGGAAGTGAAATGTGAGATAAAAATATTTGTGGTTCTAATTATGTGTCACGCTAAATTATACTTCCATATAACGACTTGGGACTGGATGGATGAAATTACACTCAGTAGTTTGACTATTAAGAGGGGCTTCTGATATAGGATATACATTGGGTTTGGGCATTTCAAGAGTGTGTGGGTTCAATATAGTAGTGTACATTGGTGAGAATAAGTACACTAATTTATTTAAATCTATGTTGATTATGTTTTACCATAACCTTTTATTATTTTATGTTGTAAATATGAGATTACCTATTCTTTTTTTAATATTATTTTTAGGGAATATAGGGGTTTTATTACTTATTCATCATACTCACCCCTGACATATAAACCTTGGTGCATTTTCAGACACTGATTATCATTATATAAGTAGAAGGTCATTCCATACGTCACTAGTTGAGCATTATGATACTACAGTCACAGTTGATGGGAGTCTATGCCTCAAGTTTGACTTAAAATGGAGTCTTCATGGTTTCACCTAAAATTATTTATGTTTTTCATGTTATGGGATTGTTGTTTTTGGTTTTTTATTATCTCATTGTGTTAATATAATTTTCATCTTGTTATTCTATTGGATTTTTTTCTAGTTTTATATTGTGAATTATTAAATGTCTGTTCACAATTTTAGTATTTTATATGATTCCTTGAATATGGTAAAAAATCTCCCCCGTTATTTTTTAAGCCATTGAAATATATTTCCATCATTACTGTCTAGGGGATGTCACCTAAGTTCAGTGACATCTTGGTCAAGGTGTATAAAATTGGTTAGGGATAGGATATAACCAAACATGAACAACAAAATTCTGTAGTTCTAGGAAATAACCTTGGTTTAGTAGATATGGGAATAAATATTTTTTTGAATCATTTAGCATAATTGTTATCATGGAGAAAGAAACGACTATTGATGTCTATTTTATTGACTAATTCCTACTATAACAACATTAAAAAATATAATTTATGAGTCAAACATACATAAAAAGCTATATAGAATAATCATTATGGTATTATGTATCCATTATTACACCATTATCAAAGGAATTTATTTGGTAAAATTTTATGAGATTGTGGATGAAGGTATTTTTCTAGGAATATAATCCATGTGTAATGAGTTATTAGTGTTAAAAGAAGATTTTATTAAAGATCATTGATTTCATTGATTTAACTATGTTGAAAAATGAAGAAAAATAATAAGCATCCCTATAAATTTTTGACAAAATTGATAATATTTTGGAGATATTTTTTGATATCATTTGATAATTTTTGGATGCATAAGATGATTTTCAAAATGTCTATTATGATTTTGAAACATCTTGTAATCATGAAATCCTCTTCGAATGAAATAATATTTTACTAAGAATTTTAAAGCACTTGGAATCTAAGAACAGTCATATAGACAACTGTAACTTTTTCAATCTCTGAGAAGTTTCATGATTACCCATCATTGAATTATGGTATTTATTGTTGAATCGAAAAGTGATTAATAATAAAAAAATGATGATTTGATCACTATGGTGGAAGTCGATTTGAATAAAAATGTGAAAATTGGAACTTTTTAATTGGGGTCACTTTCTAAAAATATATATTTTATTAAGAAAAGTTTGGTTTTAAGAATATAATGATTTAGAAAAGCATTGATCAAATATATCCAAGTTTTTATAAGATATATTCAAATTTTTGGAATTTATTATAAAGATATATGTCCTCAAGTTCGATGTTTTTATACTATAATGGTCTTTAGTGAGATATGGTCTAAGCTAAATTACTAAGTATTATAAAAGGAAGTGATGTAAGAATTTATAAATGGTTGCCATGGTGAGAATTTATAAATTAATCAACTAGATTATTTCATCCTTGATAAATATGATTCATTATTTTTAATGTCGAATAAGTCCTTGATCAGAATAAAAAAGGTTCATCAATTATGTTATTTAAAGTTACAGTACAACCTATAGATCATAATATGGGGAAGATTTATGGAATTAAACTATGTAGATTTGAAATGAGATACCACCTATCCCATTCTAGAATATAGATATCCTCTATAGTATGGGTGATCAGATTGGTGGTTTCTAACATATTGATGATCATAATGTGTAATTGATTCAGAAGAGATTTTCATGAATTTGGATCATGAGATTTTATTCTCATCCCCTAACTAAATGTATAATCCTCATGTTTTATGTGGATTATGGATTATAGAGATGAATTATGTATGAAATGAGGGATAATTTCATCTCTTTTTAGGGTTTTCAGGGCCACTGGACCCCTAACTATCAATTTTGTAGGCGATGATTCCATTGGGCTATGAAAGTGGATACTTCATCCCCTAATACTCAAATACTCTATGTGTATGGCCATCACATGGGCATTCTCTATTTGTTCCACAATATGATTATTTCCTTTAGATAATCCTTTCTCATTCCATTGATCACATTTTCACTTTCCAATTATCCCTTTATATTGGTCCCCTTGATTTTTCACCAATGATTTTGTGGATTATAGGAGAAAACTTCCCATGGTGATAGAGGATTCCTTATCCATGGATTTTGTTGTTATAGTTGTTGTCTCACTTGAAAATATAGTTTTCATTTATCTAAACCATTTTTTTCTATAGTGCTAATAGTTCTCCATCAATGATGGTAAATTCCATCTTCTACTCTTTTATTACATGAATCAAGAGATATAAAGAGTTTGATTCACCCCCACACACATTATTAATTTCCAAAGGGTGATATGGTTTTGGAAGGGAATCATGTTTTTTTTCTATCTAGTGGATAAATTTAATTAATTTCAACTCCATTAAGATGTTTCTCCTTTGGTTTTTCTTGGAAACCCTACCCCTCAATAGAATAATCATAAAAAAATGAAAATATGTGGGAGTTAATCTACCTAGTAATCAAAGCAGATATAATTTAAAAAAAAATACCTAATGTGTTTATAATGACTTATACATGATCTACAAATATGTTATTATCATTCAGTGAATTTTATTATGAGTTTCACTAAGAGGTTGATGCGTCAAATTTTGATCCTTTTAATAACAACATGTAGTATCTTATTTTTGTTTTCTTTGGACTGCCACCACAATAAAAATGATGTTTTTAACATATTCCCACTTTTCCTCAATTTTTCTTTTATTTAAAAATATAATTTTTCTTATATAAAATAATTATACCAAAATATATGACACAATGTGCCTTGTTTTGATTTTGTGTGTTGAGGATAGTAATTATCTCATTAATAAACATAATACTTTTGATGATTTTTAAGAAAAAATGATGATACACATCAAAATGTCTATGATTGGAAGTATGACATTACTTTTGGGTTTTTATGTGATGAAAATGGATAGTTTAATCATTCTCTCATGTAATAAATACGATTTTATTAATATTAAAATTTTTCAAGGAATAATCAAAAGATGTCTTTATACAAATAACACCTTAGAAAATGTTTTCCATTGATGAAGAGAAATTGATTTTTTGCCAATTAGTTTTTGGGAGGCTTATAGGAGGCGTAATTAAAATAAGTTTATATGTACCAAACAACATATATTTTTAATTTCTTATATTTGAAGTCAATATATCCCTAATGAATCATATTTTTAAATGATTAAATTAATATTTTGATACATCATAGAGAATATAAATTTTACATTAATATAATACAAGATAACATAATTTCAACTAAATAGATATCCCTATTAAAATATGGTAGGAGATTATGGTGATAAAAAGTGCACATGTAGAGGATAATTCCTTACTAGATGATGGTGCATTGATTTTCTCTCCAGGATGAATAAATATTATAACCCTAATAAAAACAAACCATAATGTATTTTTATATTTCATTACAGGACACAAATGATTGGGAAGGATAAAACTACCAAATGACACTTCAACATGGAGAATGGTAAATGTGAGGATAAATAATATTTCTGTGTTATAAACAAGGATGATATTTTCCATATCATGGTAATTTTAGTTGAAAATATTCATTCTAGCACTTGAAAATGATGTTGGGAGTGTATTCTTTCCCAATTAACCAGCACATATTCTTCTTTAGTTTCCCACATTCATTTTTCTAATTTTTTAGATAAAGTGGGAGAATATAAATGAGGTTATTTTTGAAAATAGAGATATAATATAGAATAATTTGATGGATATGGGAGTTGAAAAGATGATAAGATAAGTTTCCATTGATTAGGGAGACATGAAGATCTAATGTCTCTATACAGATAAGATAACATGGGATTATTTTAATGTTTCCAAAAATTAAGAAGTGGAACAATGAAGTAGAATTTGAGTTTATGAGGATATTAAAGATAGCATGATGATATTGGTATGTTGATGACTACATTATATTAGATTATCTCATCATTATATTAATTTTTAGAGGTTGAATTTGTGTTGATCGAAATTAAGACAATATGAGTGTAGTATTGGCCCTACATTGTAAGTTGAAGAGCCATCACATACACCATCCTATGAAATGGTTTCATGTTAAGGTAACCTTCACATTTTGAAGACAATTTTTTGTAACAGTGGGTGCCCTAGACCAAACTAAATAGTAATTTTATATTATCATTTCATTTATACAGTGATATATGCATAATGTACACTTACTATTTTTGTGTTAATATTTCGTCATCCATAATTTAATTGTAATTTTGATTGAGTAATTGTCATATTAATGGGTTATAAAAGATCCCATGATATAATTGGAACCTTAAGATACTATGGCATTAATCTAATATATATGTTTTATGGTTTTGATGCATTATACATACATGAAATAGTTAAATTATGAGTATTAGGTATTGCAGGATCATATGAATTGAGACTTATTTTCATGAAGTTTTCACTTGGTGATCTCTAGTAGTTGTGGTCATGATAAAATACCCACCAATCGGAACACTATATGTTTTAGTATTCATTGGTTGTTTCAATCTATGAACAAATATATTGGTCTTCTGACTTGAGATCATTATCAATGTGTGGGATTTGATCACGTACATTGATGCAAGGAAAAACCATATAAGGAAATTGTAGTGAGGTATCCTGTGTTGGGTGCGTCATTTCAAGAATATCTCAAAGGACTTCTTTTTTATTTTTTTTATAACCACTTTTCCCTGGGATGAGGGGGAACCCTTACAAGGCCCATAGGCTTTGAGATTACATGACTCGTAGGACTTAGAAGAAATATCCAGACTATAACTACATGGAACTACTCCTCTCTACCAACTGCATCATGATATCAGCTCTCCACCTTCACATGGATGTTCAACTAGGCTTCCCATGCATGCACAACCTGGTCCTGATGAAAAATGTCATACCCTCTAATTCTTCCAAATCCGTTAGCTTTTTCTCTCATGAATACACCTTCTTTGAATCATCATCTGGAGTCTGCTTCTTGTAGAGTCTTCCTGGTCTATTAAGCACAATTTCAGGTGGCTCGAAAGCCTTGAGGTGGCCTGAAGGCCTTCAAGCGGCTTGAAGGCCTTGAAGGATCTAAGGACCAAATCAGTGGCCCGAAAACCCGAATTGATGAATAGTTGAATCTTCTATAGTACCGAATAGTACTTGTTACAGTACCGCTGCAGTTCTGTTACTATACCCAGAAATATGTCTCCACCCGATTTTGAACATGGGTCTCTTGGATGCACTAGTCAGGTCATCACCAACTGGGATGAGGCTCTTGTGCATGTTGGGTGCATCATTGGTTTTCTTTCATTGGTTGAATGATCAATATATTATTTTTCTCTTTTGAGTTAAACAATTAACCTATATCGAGTATGGTTAATTAGGATGGTAGTATATTTCTTAGTATTTGTCCATGGGAGTTGAGGGTAAATCCATATTGTTATATCACCAACTAATAAAGCCTAAATGGACAACGACACAAGTGTGTGTCCTTATTTATGAGATTTTGAAAGACTAAGTGGCTATATCACACAGTGTGTGTTCATAGGTTAGTTGTCATTGTTATGACTACTCCATTTAATTTTAGGGGTCTTGATGGGTTGTTAGACTTTTCTCTTAGTCTATGAATAATATTCAATTATAATTAGATAAGGGAATAGAGGGTCACCAAAAACAGTTTATTCACAGACCAGTTGATTTAATAGAATAGTTATATATGAAATGGAGGGTCCCACCATGGGGTTTAGAAGTTGTCCAATTTTATCGATCACTGTTAAAAAAATAAATTCATTATTAACCATATAATAGATAATTGGGTTGAATTTATTTATAAAAATTATTTACAAGTGTTTAAGTAAATATATAAAATAATATTATTCGAATAAATTAATTAGAGGGTATTAAATCTGTCCCGATGCTGCGTTCCCAACTCGAATGACCCAGAATCGCCACGACCCCATCCATAGCCCACTCCAATTTCCATAATCCAGCATGCCGCCTCCCAGAGCTGGCAGTGCCTCCCTCTATAGAACCCAAGCATGGACCTCCTTCATCAAGAAGCTAAGGCCGCGAGTCTCACCGTCCACGATAGGGATTTATCCGAACGTCGCCACCCTCAGCCGAAGGCTCCACCACAGCTAGTCGCCTTCACTCCTAGACGGGAGCTCCTCATGCCGTTGCAATGGAAGCTGAACGCGGCTGCTGTCACCGCTTCTAGGTCGATCCAACACCATCCGTGAAGAGGTTTCCCCTACTCTTGGACTGTCGCACCTCCCGCCCGATCTTGCATGGCTCCACCGGCCCCAAAGGTCACCATTACCGTCGAATCTGGAGAGCCGAGCTGCTACGTCATGAAAGAACCTTTTCAGCACTTCCCACTTGGTGCGCTTCGAAGTCCGGTAATGTACCCTGACCACTGAAGAGCATCTCCGGTCAGAACCAATGGTCGCCGACTGCCCTGAACCTCAGTTCGGACCTTTCCTCTCTTTCTACTTGCGTTTGGGCCATCCGCGATGCACCCGTGCAGAGGTGACCTTATGCGGGCATTTTCGGAGAAGGGGTTTTTTTTTGTTTTTTGGGTTTAGGGTAAGTATAATTAGAAAATTGGGTTGGTGGCTAGCACCACTTCAAGTAGCGCTTTGCCACCCTTTTTTTGGATTTTTTTCTTTTTTTTTTGTTTTCTCGTTTATTTTGGTTTTTTTTCTTGTTTTTTGTTTTCTTCTTTTTTTTCTTTTCTAGTATTGTTTTCTTTTTTTTTGTTTTTCACCCCTCCCTTTTATTTTTTTTGTTTTGTATTTTTTTCACCTCATCCCTTTATAATAAATAATTTCAAAATAAATAAATAAAATTTACTGAAAAACTTATAAATATTTATTTAAAAAAGTTAAATTAATTATTATTATATATAAAAATATATTTATAATTATAAAATTATAAAATTATATTTATATAGTTATAAAACTTATTTAATTATTTAACAAAATAATGAAATAAACCTTATATATAATTATTTATAAAAATTTATAAATTTATATATAATGTTGTAAATAAAATATATTTATTAAATTAAAAATATGTGGTTTATTTATATTTATATAGTTATATTATATAAAATATAATGGTTTTTTTCGATTAGTGTGTTTTATTTATATATTTACATATAATTATTATAAATATTATAATTATAAATAGTTATATATATGTGTGTGTATAAATATAATTATGTATATATATAATTAAAAATAAATATTTATAAATATAAATCTATATATATATATATATATTAATAAAAAATATATTTGTAATTATATAATTGTAAACTAATATTTATAAATAAATAGTTATAATTATATAAATATGAATATGAATATATTTATAAATATATAAATATGAAAATATTGTTACATATATATTTAAAATTTATTTATAAATATATTTAATATTCAGATTTAAATATATATATATATATATGTAAAATTATATTTAGAATTATATATTTATAATTATATATTTATACTTATATATATAATTTTAAATCTATAATTACTATTCTATGTTTACATAGTTATAAGTAATTATTTATAAAAAAAATTCAAATATTGATAAACATATAGTCTTTCAATACCACCTATAAAATATAATCTATAAGACCAATATTAATGAAACTTAAAACATGGATTGAAAATATACTAAATAGATGAAAATAAAAAAAAATTATGTAAAAAATGTCGATAAAAATTATTGTATAGGCTTTCAAAACCACCTAGTTGAAACTTAAAAATGTTTCAACTATGTGACTTTGAACGCCTATAAAATATAATCTATATGACCAATATGAATGAAACTTAAAACATGGATTAAAAATATACTTAATAAATGAAAATAATAAAATTACGTAAAAAATGTCGATAGAAAATATTTTATAGGCTTTCAAAACCACCTAGTTGTAACTTAAAAATGTTTCAAGTATGTGACTTTGAACGCCTATAAAATATAATCTATATGACTAATATGAATGAAACTTAAAACATGGATTAAAAATATACTTAATAGATGAAAATAAAAAAATTACATAAAACATATCGATAAAAAATATTTTATATTCTTTCAAAACCAAATACTTGAATCTTAAAAATGTTTCAAGTATGTGACTTTGAAATTCTATAAAATATTATTATTTAATATAGAATAATTAATTAGTTAGTAATAAAATTATTATTTATTATTCGTCATTATTATTATTAAATTTTAATGGTTAATTATTAATTAATTAATTAAAAATTAGTAATTTACATTTATAAATTTATTTATTATTATAAAATGATAAATTTAATGTTTTTAAGTATATAAGTAGTCATGTAAAATATTTTTTGTTTACTATATGTATGTTTTTCATTTCATTTTTCATGAAATTATCAGATTTTTAGTGGGTGTGACAAATTTTGTTTATATTGTACTTGTACATTATAATTTAATAGTTAATTTAAATCAGTTTGTATTTATTATATTTTTGATTTTTTTGTTATTTGACATAAACAACAATTACTTATCATAGTGAATAAGTTTTTTAATATATACAACATTACATCCAAAAACATAAACGACGATATCCCCCGGTACCACAACGCGGCGTATGAATCTCACGTCCTCTCCGCGTTCAACGTACGTGTCGCTCTAGTGTCTTCTCTGCAGGTTCCTACTCTTCCGGGGCTTCTGGTGCCTCCCCATGGTGCTGTGTAGAGGACTGACCAAAACCATGTGAGGAGGATGCCCCAAAATCATATGGGGTGCCATATGGCTCTGAAACTCCTATAAATGTTAGAAATGAGGTACTGAAGAAGGCCTCGTCGGGAGGAGAGGGGGCCTCCATAAGCTGTGTCACTACACCCAGATCGAAGTCCATAATAGTCTACGGAGACACCATATGTGGTATATAATTGTCTCCCTGCTGTGCAAAATCATCAGTCGGCTGGGTCGGATCATCTCTCTATGGTGCGACAACATCTGCAGGAGCTGCTCTCGGATGTCGATCTCGTCGCCTCTGCCCCTCCGGATGTGCTCGTCTCTGTCGTCTAGCTGGAGGCGGTGGTGGCGGTGCATCCTCCTCAGCATGCATAGCAGGGACATCATCATCCTCAGGTGCTTCTGCCTGAAGATATGGATCATGATATATCTGTGGCTCCTCATAAAAAAAACTGTCACGTATCAACCGGAGATGATCCAATAGAGCCACCACATCCTGATGAACTACCTCCCGCAGAATATATGCATGCTCTTGAGGCTGTGTGGAATGTGCAAGCTGGCCAAAAGCATCTGCCTAAAAATTAAATAACAATCAAATTAATATCATAAATATAAATGAGTTAAACAAAATTAATAAATCTTAGTAAACATACCAATTATTGAATGTCAATCCCCTGACGTGTAAGGTGCATGATGGTGTGACGTCGATACCAGTGTGCATAATCCCCTTAATCAGATAAATGAGAGTGTGATGTGGTATATCCATGTGGAATGATACTGGATCGGGCACACATGTCCCAAAGCTGGATATAAGATGCATGATGTCACTGGCAGTATGTCGTCTGTCTACCTATAAGCACAATCGAATGTAACTCGGTAGACTATCGTGGTGCCAAAGGGGATATTCTATATAAAACCGAACCGGCGCATGACCCGGTCTGGCTGGTGCCACTCAATGATGTGGAAGTGAATGCGTGGCACCACTGCATCACGATCTCCAGCCATAGCTGTGCAGTATAGTGGAAGTGATGCGTAGACATAACCTGTATAAGGAGTCCATGAAACCTGAAATGTAAACTCAAAAAATAATTCGTATAGTAGCATGACAATTTTACTATGATTATATTGAAATAACATAAAATAGTGATATCAAAAAAAAAATTCCTACAAAAAAAGTACTGTTTAACTTAAATCAGCTAGCACTATAGCGTCGAATATCTATCTGAAGCTGTGCACACAATGTCTCGGAGTATGTGAAAACTTCTGAGACTGACTCCACCTGGTGAAAAAAGAGTAATCTATGGTAAGTTTATAAAAACAACAACAAAATTACTGAATAATCAAAAGTAATGACGTAGACATACCATCGTCCTCGAGGACAGTCCTGAAGTAGCTCAGGCGCAAGTGGTGCGACAACTCAAGGAGCGATGCGTGGAAAATGCTCTGAGGCCCACATCTGTACTAACACCATGCAACCTAAAATCAGATGTGAATCGGCCTGACAACTAGTTCAGATAGATCTGTACAGATGTGCTAATACAGCGGACCGCCAACTGTATGTAGCCGTCTGATCCAGATCCTCAAGTAATGGGATGTACATCATGTGAACCAAAGCGGTGGAGTAGTCAATGCACTTCATGCCTCCGAGAAGCCACAAAATGTATGCACGTGTGTGCTGAAGAAGCGTTTCCTCGTCTGCATCATCTGGAATGACGTCGAAATGATGATCAAGCCACTTCATGCGCAAACACAAACCCTGGAGGACACCCCGTGTGCCGATGACGTCAATGCCTAGCAGCCTCTGTATGACTGAAGCCCAATCGCCAGTACTGGCACCCGTAACTGCATCTCCATAGATAGTTAACCCCAGCATGTAGGCAACGTCCTCTAATGTAATAGTCATCTCCCCCTCTGGGAGATGAAATGTGTGTGTCTCTGGCCGCCATCTCTCAACCAACGCAGCTATCAAATGATGGGTGATGGTCTTGAAGTCACACATAGCGACTCCGTAAAAGCCTGCACGTCTAAGGTATGGACAAATAGCTGCCTGCGGTGCCTCATGATGGAAACAATGCGCTCTCCGAACATGAAAATGTCTAACAGGTCGTCGCGCCAACACATCGTGGGACACGTGCGTCTACTGGCCAGATAAAAGTGGTTGCTCCATCTGAATGTGCAAACATTAAAACATTAATTTCATGTAAGATATGACGTTTATCATGTAAAATATGAAATTTATCATTTAATATTGAAAGACACATAAACACATTGGGTTAGTTGTTGTCTCCCGTGTTGGGGTGAAGACATTCAGAGTTTCCTCATTTTTGTTTTGTGGTTATTGTAAGTTCATCTTTCATTATAAAAAACTGATGATATTTTCATTTAATAGTTCAACTAGTTTTGTTTTCTTATACAGGTACATTCCTTTTTTTTGAGTTGGTGTTGTCGGTTTAAAGCTACTCATGTAATGTTGACCATTTGACAAAAAATATCACGTGAAATCGTGGTACATTTTCCAAAAGTTACCCTATATAAAAGTAAGACAAATATGATTAAAAATGAAGATAATGATAAAAATGATTACATGTACAAAGTTTTAAAGTAACTGATAGAGTACATGATTCATTTTAACCATTTGATGATTTCCCTATGCGTCTAGGGAAATGTGTCTTCGTATGACCTTCCTGGAGGCATATGTTGCACCGCTGTCCAGCTGGATGTTCACTAGGCCAATCCATCTCATTCCGAATATGAGTCGACTTTGGTCTCCCTTTAGGTCGAAGTCTATTGTTGTTCGGTAGAAGCGTGGGTGCGCCATCAGGAAGCCGAAAATTCTGATATTTCCCGATTGGCATCCACGAAGTGCTGTAGCAGGAGTTGATGCTCTCTAGTCGATAAACTGAATGAACGAACTGCTCCCAAGATACGTGTACGTAAGCACATGAATCAATCACATGGTTGCAGGGATATCTCAGTGCCTGAAAGTTGCCACAATCACAGTAATGCTTCTCCGATAAAACAACTAGAAAACAACCATTACTACCTTCCACAACATCATCGGGCTCAGAGACCTCAAATCATTGCTCTAGACGATTAAATGCAGTTACACGGTAAGTTGTGGCCTCCTGAAGAACTGCATCTAGCTCGCGTTTGAAATGGTTTCCATAGCGCATCCCTCTGTTCAAGCCCTCTTCAGCCTGTTTTCCTCATTCCAGAAAGTACTTTACACTACGATAGAAGGTCTCTTGTACCAACCTTGAAATTTAGAATTATGACATTATACAAGTATTATATTATAATAGAAACTCTTCTGAGTAACATATATTCAAATATTCGTATTTACCTGTGATAGGTAGTTTTCGAACTCCCTTGAAAACTCCATTTATACATTCTACGATGTTTGTCGTCATATGGCCATATCTCCTCCCATCATCATATGCCAACGACCATTTCTGATTTGGAATTTGCATCATGTAATCATAGACTTTCGGATTCACTCTGTGAATATCTTGAAGACGCTCCTCCGTCTTTTGTTTTTGAGGCTCATATGCTATCATACAAGTAGTCATCTGAACAGTTATGAAAATAACTATGACAAAAACATTTTAAACATAAAAAGGATATCCATACCAATTTTTAGGATTTCCTTTTTCATCGACTCATTCTTGAACTTCTTTCGCAAATTGATGGCAATGTGTCGAATACAGTATCAATGATGGGCATAGGGTGGTCTTAATGAAAGACCCTCAGACTGTATCGCCTCCTTGATTGCATGGTGGTGATCAGAAATAAGACAAATACCTTGTGCATCCGTAACAAACTCTTGGAGACATTCCAGAAACCATCTCCGTGATGAGAAGTTCTCTTTATCCACAATTGAAAATGCTATAGGCAGAGGGGCTCGATTTCCATCTTGTATAGTGGAAATCAATATATTTTGTGTATAGTTTCCATATAGAAATGTTCCATCAATCTGTATGAACTTCATGCAATGTCTAAAACCCGCCACACATGGTAAAAATGTCCAAAATAATCTATCAAACACAACCATTGAGCGGTCATGTTGGTTTTGTTGGTTAACATATTCAACAGTATGTAACAGATAGACTATTTGATTATTGCGACGTAGAAGCTTCATCAGTTGTGGTAAAATTCGATAAGATTCATCCCAATCACCATACACATTGAAAATAGCCTTTTTTTCGTGCTACACATGCCTTCCAGTAAGAGATTTGATACCCAAAAATCTGTTTGACTCGCTCAATGACCAAAGCCACAGGGACGTCTTGACATGCTCTAATCATTTCAATAATAATAGTTGAAACAAACTCAACATATAATGAAGAGTGTTCCTATTCCAAGATTCAGTTCATACAAGTGTGTGGAGTAAATCTAGTGATGCACCAGCTGTGAAAAGTGTTATCAATAATATCTCACAGACGCATTTGACAGTTCGATTCATATTTGTCACAACGGATCAAATAGTAAGATCTCTTTGACTCTTCTACAACATATGAGTAATGTATTTCAATGTGATATTGTTTTATCACATTTTTCATTGATTCTTTGCTCTCAAACTCTCTGCCAATATATAGAACACCATTATCTGACACTCGATTTGTTCAACCAATGATTCCTGGAAATTATGAACTGGGAGTAATAACTGGATAATCAAATTCTGGAAAGCGATTCATGCCTTCAGTCGACCGTGATGCCAATAGTGGAGGATGGTTCAATGGTCGGTTGAACCTCACATGAGTTGGTATAGACTGATCTTCCACATGCTTCTCTTCTTCTTCAACTTCCTCTTCATCTTCTTCTTCGAAATTGTCATCATCCTCAAATTCATCAACCAATGCATCTAAAGTATGTGGAAGACTATCCATTGAAACTCTGGCCGATGGAAATGATGGAACAACTACCGATGCTGATGGAACTTCTTGATGTGAATGAGCATATGACATAGTCTCATGAATTTGATATGGGTCAACTTCCTAGGTCGATGGAACCTCCATTGTAGCTATAGTGACATACAACTCCATCAATTGATTCTCAGGTATATACTTAACCAATGAAAGTATATATTCCCAATCATCATCATCATTTACCGGATAGGGCACATGCCAAAACCTATCTATTAATTGAAGATGTATGAATGTGATGGACTCTATCACTTGATTCCTCGCCAGTTTTAACTTCCGATGAATTTTCATTTGCACAGCTTCCAAAGTAGTACATCCTCCAAGCATCACAACAGCTTCTGGATGTATATTATAACTACATCCTTGTTTTGTCTCAATTATTTGACCGTTGCAATAAATATAGGCGGCGAACATCTTTTATATCTAAAAGAAACCATTGTTATTAATTAAATCTGATTAAAGAATCAATTTATGTATGCTTGCTTCTGGTAATTTAGGTTGGAATCCTAATCCCTCCACCAAATCAATATGTTCAAACCATATTGATGTGTAACTATTTACACAACCCACAAGTTTGTGTTACTTACCCAAAAATAGAAGTCAAACATATTTATACATATTCACAGGAATTATATGCATGAGGTACACGAATATGTCATGTAAAAGCATAGAGTTATATGAAATTGAAAATATCCACATGAGTAAGCCTGGAGCGACAGATAGCCAACCCCATTCACTTTCCTAGACAAGGAAAGCCTCCAAGAATGTAGGTGGCCTGACCCAAAGCCCCTCTACCCGGGGATACTTTACTCAAGAGAGAAATTATTTCATGACAACTCTAACACTTAATATGCAAAAAATATATTGAACTACTAAATTCAAGTTCATAACTTCAATTACAAACTGAGGTCAAGGTAGATTGGAAACTAAATTCATTATCATACCTAGAATGTAATGCAAAGGTATACTCCAGAAGCAATTTACTACAACTTTGCTAATTAATATAACTACTCTGCTGATTAATATAACTCCTTCGCTGAGTAATATAACTCCTTCGCTGATTAATATAACTACTTCGCTAATTAATATAACTACTTCGCTAATTAATATAACTACTTCGCTAATAACCTCATAATAATTATTTAATAACCTAATAATAATTAATTAATAACCTATTTACAATTAATTAATAACCTAATTACAATTAATTAATAACCTAATCACAATTAATTAAGAACCTAATTACAATTAATTAATAACCTAATTACAATTAATTAACAACCTAATTACAATTAATTAACAACCTAATTACAATTAATTAACAACCTAATAACAATTAATTAATAACCTCATAATAATTAATTAATAACCTAATTATAATTAGTTAATTACTTAATTATAATTAATTAATTACCTGATTATAATTATTTAATTACATAATATTTATTAATTAATAAATTATTAATTATTAATTAATAACCTAATTATAATTAATTAATTAGCTAATTATGATTAATTATTTACCTAATTATGATTGATTAATTACGTAATTTTGATTAATTAATTATCTAATTATGATTAATTAATTACCTAATTATGATTAATTAATAACCTAATTATAATTAATTAATAACCTAATTATAATTAATTAGTAACCTAATTATAATTTATTAATTAGCTAATTATAATTAATTAATTAGCTAATTATGATTTATTATTTACCTAATTATGATTGATTAATTACCTAATTATGATTAATTAATTACCTAATTATGATTAATTAATTACATAATTATGATTAATTAATTAACTAATTATGCTTATTGAATAACCTAATTATGATTATTTAATAAACTAATTATGATTAATTCATTACCTAATTATGATTAATTGATTACCTAATTATGATTCTTTAATAGCCTAATTATGAATCTTTAATAACCTAATTATGATTAATTAATAACCTAATAAGAATTAATTAATAACCTAATTACAATTAATTAATAACCTAATTACAATTAATTAATAACCTAATTACAATTAATTAATTACCTAATTAAAATTAATTAATAACCTCATAATAATTAATTAATTACCTAATTATGATTATTTAATAACCTAATTATGATTAATTAATAACCTAATCATGATTAATTAGTAACCTAATTATGTTTAATTAATTACCTAATTAGAATTAATTAATTACCTAATTTGGATTAATTATTAATATAATTATAAATATTTATTAACCTAATTAGAATTAACTATTAACCTAATTTTAATTAATTAATTACCTAATTAGAATTAATTAGTTACCTAATTAGAATTAATTAGTTACCTAATTATAATTAATTATTTACCTAATTATAATTAATTAGTTACCTAATTATAATTACTTAATTAATTAAATAACTACAATCAATTCATTACCTAATTATATTTAAAAAAACTATACTATTTATATACTACAAATATTATAAACTAATTCTATAAATTAAACAACTAAATTATTAAATCAAAATATTAAATTAATTTAAAGAAAGATTTACCTAAAATTTGTGGAGACGTAGCTACGCAGGAAGAGCGACCAGAGAGGCAAGGCAGAGCAACCGGAGAGGCAAGGTGTAGAGCAGAGATTTTTAGAGAGATAAATTTGAGAGAGAGAGGAGGGGAAGTGAGGGGAAGATGAGAAATGGGGTGGGCGAGGGGCCTATTTATAGGTGGTGGGTATCTTTTGGCGCCACTTCAAGTGGCGCTGAATATACAGGCAGTAAGGGGGCAGCGCCACTTGAAGTGGCACTGAAGGCTTCCTCCGCCGAAATGGCCGAGCGCCAAATCAAGTGGCGCTCGGCCTCATATTTCTTTGAGCACCACCTCTTGTGGTGCTCAATAACCCCATTTCCCTATATCATTCAACCATTAACCCAATAAAATAAAAAAACCCGTATCACCAAAATACCTTATGCACAAGCAATGGGTTTATGGTGGGTTGACCTGACCCAGCCCTACCCGAAGTTATAGTCATCTGCGGGAAAATTTGTGGAGAGGGGTATTTTTTTTTATTTTAATGGGTGTAGGGTGAAAATAATTAGAGATATGGGTCAATTGAGCGCCACATGAAGTGGCGCTCAAAGGGTGAGGAGGTCGAGTGCCACTTGAAGTGGCGCTCTGACATTTCCGGAAAAAATCTCTTCAGCTCCAAGTGGTGCTGAAGCCATATCCAACCAACGAGCAGTGCCACTTCAATTGGTGTTGCTCCTTTAATCCATCTCCATTCGGTGCGAATTGAAGTGGCGTCGAAACCTTCCCCTACCTATAAAATAAGGTCGGCTCGTCCTCCCTATTTCCCATCTCCTCACTTCCCTCACTTCCCCCCTCTTCTCTCTCTCTCTCTCTCTCAAAGTTCTCCAGTTTTTTCTACGCTTTGCCTCTCCGGTTGCTCTATCTGCGTAGCTACGTCTCCACAAATTTGAGGTAAATATTTCATTAAATTTATTTAATATTTTGATTTAATAATTTAGTTGTTTAATTTATAGAATTAATTTATAAAATTTGTATTATATAAATAGTATAGTTTTTTTAAATGTAATTAGGTAAAGAAATGATTATAGTTAGTTAACTAATTACGTAATTTTAATTAGGTAATTAATTAATTATAATTAGGTAACTATTTAATTCTAATTAGGTAACTATTCAATTCAAATTAGTTTAATAGTTAATTCTAACCAGGTTAATAATTAATTCTAATCAGGTTAATAACTAATTCTAATTAGGTAATTAATTAATTCTAATTAGATAATTAATTAATTCTAATTAGGTAATTAAGTAAATAATTAATTCTAATTAGGTTATTAATTAAAGATAATTAGGTGATTAATTAATTATAATTAGGTTATTAATTAATTATAATTAGGTTAATAATTAATTCTAATTAGGTAAATAATTAATTCTAATTAGGTAATTAATTAATTATAATTAGGTAATTAAATAATTATAATTAGTTTAATAATTAATTATAATTAGGTTAATAATTAATTATAATTAGGTTAATAAATAATTATAATTTTGTTAATAAATAATTATAATTAGGTTAATAATTAATTATAATTAGGTTAATAAATAATTATAATTTTGTTAATAAATAATTATAATTAGGTAATTAATTAATTATAATTAGGTAATTAATGAATTCTAATTAGGTAATTAATTAATTCTAATTAGGTAATTAATTAATTCTAATTAGATAATTATTTAATTCTAATTAGTTAATTAATTTGTTCTAATTAGGTAATTAATTAGTTTTAATTAAGTAATTAATTAGTTCTAGTTAGGAAATTAATTAGTTCTAATTAGGAAATTAATTAGTTCTAATTAGGTAATTAATTACTTCTAATTAGGTAATTAATTAATTCTAATTAGGTAATTAATTAATTCAAATTAGGTAATTAATTATTCTTAATTAGGTAATAAATTAATTCTAATTAGGTATTTAATTATAATTAGGTTAATAATTAATTCTAATTAGGTAATTAATTAATTTTGATTATGTAATTAATTAATTTTGATTAGGTAATTAATTAATTTTGATGAGGTAATTAATTAATTATAATCAGTTCATTAATTAATTATAATCAAGTCATTAATTAATTATAATCAAGTCATTAGTTAATTCTAATCAGGTTATTAAGTAATTCTAATTAGGTTAATAATTAATACTAATTTGGTAATTAATTTATTCTAATTAGGTAATTAATTAATTCTAATTAGGTAATTAATTAATTCTAATTAGGTGATTAATTAATTCTGATTAGGTAATAAATTAATTCTGATTAATTAATTATTAATTATAAATATCTTAATAATTATTTCTAATTAGTTTAATAATTAACTCTAATTAGGTAATTAATTAATTCCAATTATGTAATTAATTTATTCTAATTTGGTAAGTAATTAATTATAATTAGGTAATTAATTAATTATAATTAGGTAATTAATTAAATATAATTTTGTAATTAATTAATTATAATTAGGTAATTATTTAATTATAATCAGGAAATTAATTAATTGTAATTATATAATTAAATAAATATAATTAGGTTATTAATTAATTATAATTAGGTTATTAATTAGTTATTAATAGTTTATTAATTAATTTTAATTAGGTTATTAATTAATTTTTGATTAGGTTTTTAATTAATTATTATTATCTAATTAATTAATTCTTATTAGGTTATTAATTAATTCTAGTTAGGATATTAATTAATTCTAATTAGGTTATTAATTAATTCTAATTAGCTAAATAATTTATTCTAATTAGGTTAATAATTAATTCTAATTAGGTTAATAATTAATTCTAATTAGGTTAATAATTAATTCTAATTAGGTAATTGATTAATTCTAATTAGGTAATTAATTAATTATAATTAGGCAATTAATTAATTATAATTAGTTATATTAATCAGCGAAGTAGTTATATTAATCAGCGAAGTAGTTATATTAATCAGCGAATTAGTTATATTAATCAACGAAGTAGTTATATTAATCAGCGAAGTAGTTATATTAATCAGTGAAGTAGTAATATTAATTAGCAAAGTAGTTATATTAATTAGCGAAGTAGTTGTAAATTGCTTCAAGAATATACCATTGCATTACATTCTAGGTTTGATAATGAATTTATTTTGCAATCTACCATAACCTCGGTTTGTAATTGAAGTTATGAACTTGAATTTAGTAGTTGAATACATATTTTTCATATTAAGTGTTAGAGTTATCATGAAATGATTACTCTCTAGAGTAAAGTATCCCCGGGTAGAGGGGCTTTGGGTCGGACGATCTACCTTCTTGGAGGCTTGCCTTGTCTAGGAAAGTGAACGGGGTTGGCTATCTGTCGCTCCGGGCTTACTCATGTGGAGATTTCAATTTCATATAACTCTATTCATTTACATGACGTGTTCGTGTACCTTATGCATATAATGCATGTGGATATGTATAAATATTTTTGACTTCTATTTTTGGGTATGTAACACAAACTTGTGGGCTGTGTAAATAGCTACACATCAATATGGTTTGAACATATTAATTTAGTGGAGGGATTAGGATTCCAACCTAAATTACTAGAAGAATGAATACATAAATTGATTCTTTAATCTGATTTAATTAATAACAATGGGTTCTTTTAGATAAATAAGATGATCTCCACCTTTATTTATTAAAACGGTCAAATAATTGAGACAGAACAAGAATGTAGTTGTAGTATACATCCAAAAGCTGTTGTGATGTTTGGAGGATGTACTACATTGGAAGGTGTGCAAAGGAAAATTCATCGGAAGTTAAAACTGGTGAGGAATCATGTGATAGAGTCCATCACATTCAGACATCTCCAATTTATAGATAGGTTTTGGCATGTGCCCTATCTGGTAAATGATGATGATGATTGGGAATATAAACTTTCATTGGTTAAGTATATACCTGAGAATCAAATGATGGAGTTGTATGTCACTATAGCTACAATGGAGGTTCCATCATCCTTGGAAGTTGACCCATATCAAATTCATGAGACTATGTCATGTGATCCTTCACATCAAGAAGTTCCATCATCATTGGTAGTTGTTCCATCATTTCCATTGGCCACAGTTTCAATGGATAGTCCTCCACATACTTTAGATGCATTGGTCGATGAATTTGAGGATGATGACAATTTCAAAGAAGAAGATGAAGAGGAAGTTTAAGATGAAGAAGAACATACAGAAGATCAGTCATTTCCAACTCATGCGAGGTTCAACCGACCATTGAACCATCCTCCACTATTGGCTTCATGGTCGACTAAAGGCATGGATCGCTTTCCAGAATTTGACTATTCAGTTATTACTCTTTGTTCAGAATTTCTAGGATTCATTGGTGGCACAAATCGAGTTCCAGATATCGGGGTTCTGTATATTGGCATAGAGTTTGATAGGAAAGAAGAAATGAAAAATGTGATGAAACAATAACACATAGAAATACATTACTCATATGTTGTATAAGAGTCAAAGAGGTCTTACTATTTGATCCTTTGTGACAAATTTGAATCGAACTGTCAAATGTGTCTGTGAGCTATTATTGATAACACTTTTCACAGCTGGTGCATCACTAGATTTACTCCACACACCTATGTGAACCCAATATTGTCGCATGAATGCTCTTCATTAGATGTTGAGTTTGTTTCAACTATTATTGTTGAAATGATTAGAGAATGTCAAGATGTTCCTGTGGTTCTGGTCATTGAGCAAATCAAACAACTTTTTGGGCATCAAATATCTTATTGGAAGGCATGTGAAGAACGAAAAAAGGCTAATGTGAAAGTGTATGGTGATTGGGATGACTATTATCGAGTTTTACCACAACTGTTGGAGGTTTTACGCCACAATAATCAAATATTTTATCGGTTACATACTGTTGAATATGTTAACTAACATAACCAACTTGACCGCTCAATGGTTGTGTTTGATAGATTATTTTAGACATTTTTACCATGTGTAGCAGCTTTTAGACATTGTAAGCAGTTCATATAGATTGATGGAACATTTCTGTATGGAAAGTATACAGGAACATTATTGATTTCCACCACACAAGATGGAAATCGAGACCCTCTACCAATAGAATTTGAAATTGTGGAGAAAGATAACTTCTCATCATGGAGCTGGTTTCTGGCATGTCTCCGAGAGTTTGTTACAGATGCAGAAGGGATTTGACTTCTTTCTGATCACCACCGTTCAATCAAGGAAGCGATATAGTCTTAGGGTCTTTCGTGGAGACCATCCTATGCCCATAATCGATACTGTATTCGAAACATTGCCAGCAATTTGCGAATGAAGTTTAAGAATGAGTCGATGAAGAAAAAAATCATAAAAATTGGTATGAACATCCTTTTCTGTTTTAAATTTTTTGTCATTGTTATTTTCATAACTGTTCAGATGACTACTTGTATGATAGCATATGAGCCTCAACATCAAAGGATGGAGGAGTGTCTTTAAGATATTCACAGAGTGAATCTGGAAGGGTATGATTACATGATGCAAATTCCAAAGAAGAAATGGTCATTGGCATATGATGATGGGATGAGATATGGTCATATGATGAACAACATTTTAGAATGTATAAATAGAGTTTTCAAGGGAGTTATAAAACTACCTATCACAGTTAAATAGAAATATTTGAATATATGTTACTCAGAAGAGCTACTATTATAATATTATATTTGTATAATGTCATAAATCTAAATTTCAAGGTTGCTACAAGAGACCTTCTATCGTAGTGTAAAGTACTTTCTGGAACGAGGAAAGCAGGCTGAAGAGGGCTTGAACAGAGGGATGCGCTATGGACACCATTTCAAACGTGAGCTAGATACATTTCTTCTGGAGGCTGCAACTTACCGTGTAACTGCATTTAATTGTCCAGATCAACGATTTGAGGTCGCTGAGCTCAGTGATACTGTGGCATGTAGAAATGGTCATGTGTGAGTTGTTTTACTGGAGAACAGTTATTGTGAATGTGGAACATTTCAGGCACTGAGAAATCCCTGCGACCATGTGATTGCAGCATGTTCTTACATACACGTATCTCAGAAGCAGTTCGTTGATCCAGCTTATAGACTCGAGAGCATCAACTCCTGATACAATACTTCATGGCTACCAATTAGGGAATATCATAATTTTCAGCTGCATGATGGCGCACCCATGCTTCTACTGAAGAATAGTAGACTTAGACCTAAAGGGAGGCCAATGTTGACTCGTTTTCAGAATGAGATGGATTGTCCTAGTGAATATCCAGCTGGATGACAGTGCAGCATATGCCGCCCGGAATGTCATACGAAGACACATTTCCCAAGACACATATGACCATCATCTAATGGTTAAAATAAATCATGTACTCTATCAGTTACTATAAAACTTTTTTACATGTGTTCATTTTTATCATTATCACCATTTTTAATCATATTTGTCTTACTTGTATATAGGGTAACTTTTGGAAAATGTACCACAATTTCAATTGAAATTATTTATCGAACTGTCAACATTACATGAGTAGAAACATCAACAGAAATAACCATAATACATAATTTAAATGCACTTGCACACGACGCATAAATGTTTTCTCATGCAGGTACATTCTTTTTTTGAGTTGGTGTTGTCTTTTTAAAGCTACTCATGCAGTGATAATAATTTATTGGTTCACATTCAAAAAAAAACAAAACCATTTGAACTATTAAATGAAAATATCATCATTATTTTATAATGAAAGAAGAACATACAATGACCACAAAACAAAAACGAGGAAACTCTGAACGTCTTCACCCCAACACAGGAGACAACAACTGACCCAATGTGTTTATGCTAATTTCAATAATTAAATGATAAATTTCATATCTTTCATGATAAATTTCATATCTTACATGAAATTATTTTTTTACTGCATTCACATTCAGATGGATCAGCAACTTTTATCTGGCCAGGAGACGCACGTGTCGCATGATGTGTTGGTGAGATGACCTGTTTGACATCTTCATGTTCAGAGAGCACATCGTTTCCATCATGACACACCACCGACAGGTAAGTTTCCATACCTTAGTCATGCGGGGTTTTATGGAGTCGCTATGCGTGACTTCAAAACCATTGACCATCATTTGATAGCTGCGTTGGTTGAGATATGGCGGCCAGATACACACACATTTCATCTCTGAGAGGGGGAGATGATTATTATATTAGAGGACATCACCTATATGCTAGGGTTACCTATCCATGGACATGCAGTTACAGGTTCCAGTATTGGCGATTGGGTTGTATTCATACAGAGGCTGCTAGGCATTGACGTCATCGGTGCACAGGGTGTCCTCCAGGGTTTGCGCTTGCGCATGAGGTGGCTCGATCAACATTTCAACGTCATTACTGATGATGCAGACGAGGAGACGTTTCATCAGCACACACGTGCATACATTTTGCGGCTCCTCAGAGGCATGTTGTGTGTCGACTACTCCACTTCTTTGGTACACATGATGTACCTCCCATTACTTGAGGATCTGGATTAGAAGACTACATATAGTTGGGGGTCTGTTGTATTAGCACATATGTACATATCTCTCTTCACCACTTGTCAGGAAGATTCACATCAGATTGTAGGTTGCATGGTGTTAGTACAGATGTAGTCCTGGGAGCATTTTCCACGAATCGCTCCTCGAGTTGTCGCACCGCTTGCACCAGATCCACTTTTGGACTGTCCTCGGGGACGATAGTATGTCTACTTCATTAATTTCTGTTATTTAGTAATTTTGTTATTGTTTATTTATAAAATTACGATATATTACTCCTATTTCACCAGGTGGAGTCAGTCTCAGAAGTTGTCACATACTCCGAGACATAGGGTGCACAACTTCCGACAAATATTTGACACCATAGTGCCAGCTGATGTAAGTTAAACAATACTTTTTTATAGGAAAATTTGTTTTGTTATCACTATTTTAAGTTATTTCAATATAATCTCAGTAAAATTATCATGCTACTATATGGCTTATTTTTTGTGTTTACATTTCAGGTTTCATGGACTCCTAAAATAGGTTATGTCTACGCATCACTTCCACTATACTGTACAGCTATGGTCGGAGATCGTGCTGTAGTGGTGCCACTTATTCACTTCCTCATCATTGAGTGGAACCATCCAGACCAGGTCATGAGCCAGTTCGGTTTTATACAACATATCCCCCTGTCACCACGACAGTCTACCGAGTTACATTCGATTGTGCTTATAGGTGGACAGACGACATACTGACGGCAGCATCATGCATCTTATATCAAGCTTTGGGATAGGCGTGCCCGATTCAGTATTTTTCCACATGGATATACCACAATACACTGTCAGTTATCTGATTAGGGGGATTATGCACACTGTTATCAACATCACACCAACATGCACCTTACACGTCAGGAGATTAACATTCAGCAGTTGGTATGTTTACTAAGATTTATTATTTTTGTTTAACTCATTTTTGATATTAATTTGATTGTTATTTCATTTACAGGAAGATGCAATTGGCTAGCTTGCACATTCCACACAGCCTTAGTAGCATGCATATATTCTACAGGATGTAGTTCATTGGGATGTGGTGGCCCTATTCGATCATCTCCGGTTGATACATGACAATTTTTTTGATGAGGAGCCACAGATATATATTGATCCATATCTTTATGTTGAAACACCAGAGGATGACGATGTCCCAGCTAGGATTGCTGAGGAGGATCCACTACCCCCACCCCCGCCAGGTGGACAACAAGGACGAGCACATCTAGAGGGGCAGAGGCGGCGACATCGACATCCGAGAGCGGATCCTACAGATGTCGTTGCACCATAGAGAGACGATCCGGCCCCACCGACTGATGATTTTGCACAGTAGGGAGACGCTTATATACCACATATGGCATCTTCGCAGACTATTATGGACATCGATCTGGGTGCGGTCACACAGCTTATGGCGGCCCCCTCTCCTTTCGACGAGGCCTTCTTCAGTACCCCATTTCTACCATTTAAAGGAGCTTCAGAGCCATATGGCACCCCATATGATTTTGGGGCGTCCTCCTCATATGGTTTTGGTCAGTCCTCTACACAGCACCATGGGGAGGCACCAGAAGTACCGGAAGAGGAGGAACACGTAGAGAGGACACTAGAGCGATACGGACGTCAGACGTGGAGAGGACATGAGATTTACACGCTGCATTGTGGTACCAGGGGGCATCATCATTGATGTTTTTGGATGTCATGTTGTATATATTAAAAAATTTATTTACTATGATATGTAATTGTTTTTTAAGACAAATTACAAGAAAATAAAAAAATATATTAAATAAAAACTGATTTAAATTAACTATTAAATTATAAAGTACAAGTACAATATAAAAAAATTTGTCACACAAACTAAACAACTGATAATTTCGTGAAAAATGAAAACAAAAACATACATATAGTATAAAATATTTTAAATGACTACTTAAATTTTTAAAAACATTACATTTATAATTATATAATAATAAATATTTTTATAAATTTAAATTACTAATTAGTAATTAATTAATTAATAAATATAAATTAATAATTAATAATTATAATTGTGAATAATAATTGATAATTATATTTCTATCTAATTAATTATTGTATTTTAAATAATAATATTTTATAGGCTTTCAGTGTCATATACTTGAAACATTTTTAAGTTTCAATTATGTGGTTTTGAAAGACTATAAAATATTTTTTATCGACATTTTTTAAGTAATTTTAAATTTTTCATCTGTTTAGTATATGTATAATCAATGTTTTAAGTTTCATTCATATTGGTCATATTGATTATATTTTATAGGCTTTCAAAGTCACATACTTGAAACATTTTTAAGTTACATCTAGGTGGGTTTGAAAGAGTATAAAATATTTTCTATCAACATTTTTTACGTAATTTTTTTATTTTCATATATTTAATATATTTTTTATCCATGTTTTAAGTTACATTCGTACTAGACATATAGATTATATTTTATAGGCGTTCAAAGTCACATACTTGAAACATTTTTATGTTTCAACTAGGTGGTTTTGAAAGCTGATGAAATATTTGTTTTTGATTTTTTTTTATTTTCATCTATTTAATATATTTTTAATCCATGTTTTAAGTTTCATTCATATTGGTCATATAGATTATATTTTATAGGCTCTCAAAGTCACATACTTGAAACATTTTTATGTTTCAAGTAGGCGGTATTGAAAGACTATAAAATATTTTTTATCGACATTGTTTACGTAATTTTTTTAATTTCATCTATTTAGTATATGTTTAATCAATGTTTTAAGTTTTATTTATATTGGTTATATAGTTTAAATTTTATAGTCATTTATAATACTGTTGTTATTACCAATTTATTATATGTTTAACAAATATTTCAAATTTATTTATAAATAATTACTTATAACTATGTAAACATAGATTAGTAATTATGGATTTAAAATTATATATATATGAAAAAATATATAATTATAAATATATAATTATAATTATAATTACAATATAATTATAAATATAATTATATATATATATATATTTATTTATATATGAATATTAAATATATTTATAAATAAATTTTAAATATATTTGTAAAAATATTTTCATAATTATATATTTTTAAATATATTCATATTTATATAATTATAAATATTTATTAATTAAGATTAGTTTATAATTATATAATTACAAATATATTTTTTTATTTAAAAAATATATATAAAGAGATTTATATTTATAAATATTTATTTTTAATTATATATATACATAATTATATTTATACACACACATACATATAACTATTTATAATTATAATATTTATAATATTTATATGTAAATATATAAATAAAACACACAAATCGGAAAAAACTCTTATATTTTATATAATATAACTATATAAACATAAATAAACCATATACTTTTAATTGAATACATATTTTTTATTTACAAAATTATATATAAATTTATTCATTTATATATATAATTATATATAAGGTTTATTTCATTATTTTATTATATAATTAAATAAGATTTATAACTATATAAATATAAATTTATAATTATATAATTATAAATATATTTATAAATATAATTATAAATAATTTAACATTTTTAAATAAATATTTAAAGTTTATTTTTAAAATTTAAATAATTTATTTTTTAATTATTTGTTAAAAAATGTATGGGGTGCAAAAAAGAAACAAAAAAACAATAAAAGGGAGTGGTAAAATACAAAAAAAAAAGAAAAAAACCAGAAAACAAAAAAAAACAAAAAAACAAGAAAAAAGGGGTGGAAAAGAGCAACTTAAAGTGGTGCTAGGCACCCGAAATGTTGAGCGCCACATGAAGTGGTGCTCAACTAACCCATATCTCTTATTATTTTCACCCTAAACCCATTAAAACCCCCCTCTCCCTAAATTAGTCATCATCTGTGAGGTGGGCCGACCATGCACTTGCCCTGCATAGTAATTCATTTCTAGGTCTCATAAATTGTTTAAATAATCAAAATTAATTAAGTTAAATAATTTAATTTTTGTATAAAATTAAACTAATTAAAATAATTTTTTAAAAACAATCTAATATTAATATGCCAAATAATTGATTTAATTTTGTCATCAAATCAAATTAATTAATTAATTTAGAACAAAGAGATTTAAATTATTTGAATTTATATAATTTATTTAATTTAATCAATTCCCTTAGGCATAATTTATGAAAATTTAATTTTACTCATTCCTTTAGCTTTATCTATTGACTAGTCATGAGAAATTGACCAACTTGTATATTTCTGATTTATTTTATATTATTATTTAATTTTGTGTGATGATTGAAATTAGATAATACGATATGTGCATTATCATTTTTTCTAATTTAATATGTATATAGTTCTGTGTGCCTAGATAAAATTTTATTATAATCATTTTGTACTCATGATAACCCCACCCCTTTGTGGGAGTATTTTTTGTACCATGATGAAATTTTGTAAGACATGGACAACACCAAGTCACAGAAAAATCTAGATGAGCAATGGAATCATTGGTTGACAATGAGTGTTTTCATGAGTCAAGCTATGACTCAAGTATGATACCCCTAGGTCATGGTTGATCTGTTAGGTTTAAATGAATCAACCAATATTTGATTCTCAAGACCACACATGTATTTATTTTATTTCTGCACTTGCATATTATTTTATGCATTTTTCTAATAGTGAGAAAACACATAACAAAATAAACAATGAAATATGCATAAAAGATAAGTGAATGTTTTTATACTAATGATAAGTTGTGATTGGGACAACATAGATTGAACACAATTCATAGAAATATTTTACATTCATTGAGAAAAATATTAAAACCCTCAATGGAATATTAAGTCGAAAAATTTCTTCCATCATTTCAATTTAAAAAAAACTCTGGTGTTTGGGGTGATAGTCAACCAATGTTGATGGTGCCTCTTACTATCAAGGAATACTTATGTGAGTGATGAGTTGACATAAATAAATTTTGTCGTAATGAAGTATCCAAATCTATATTGCTAAAAATTTATTGGAAAGGGGTGATTAAATCATGATTATGATTTTATAATTTCTCACTTCACTTAATAGATTAATGAACCACGAGTTAATGTGGTTGGCTAGTCAAAATTATTCCTTTATCTCTCTAATTAGTGCTATAGACAAAGCATGTATACTATGAGGGGATGTTTGGGGATCCTTTCCGCAAGAATAATCAAGTGAAAATGTAATATGGTTCTAGTATAAAGGGCTCCTAGTATTCGAAAAAATAGTTGTAGATATTTACTGACCAATAATGTATAAATTGGTAATCAAGATAAATGTAAAATATTATAGATGTTAATTTTTTTATAAAATGGAACATAATACAACAAGAAATAATATGATATTTAATGTGAAATGTCAATTTTCTAGGCAGAAAGAGTTTCCAAAGAGCAGTACAGGAAATTGAACGCAATACTACAATATCAGAAATTCAAGGTATCAGTGTGCCCAAAATATATTTGTCCACCTAAGGAAGTGAGGCTGTAGAGATGCTTAATGGAGACTCAGTTATATAAATCATATATTGGTTATGTCATCATGCTATCATATACATCTAATGTGATTTGTGGATAAAAATATCATGACATCGATGATTTTACATGTCGTTTCATATGTGAGAAGAATCTGAGGAAAATATCAAGTAAGATATGAATAAGGAGATGATTACACTAGACATTGTAAATTGAAAGATAGGTCACAGTCATTCAATAGATCCCTTTCTCATATAATTTTCACACATTTAATAAAAAATCATTTATGATTTAAAAACATAAAGGACTGAGTAATCACTTCATTACCTTTTTGGAAATGTTTTCCACATAGATAAGAATATTAAAGAAAGATTAATCGTTATTTATTATAGAAAACAAGTTAAAAGACAAGGTGATAAGTCCAATGTAAATGGAGACAGCAAAGGAACCTTGACTAATTCCTTTTAAAAAGGAGGTATTAAACAAGATATTATTTTCTTTTCATATCATGAAATAAATCTAAGGAATAAAAATGCAATGAACTAAAATAAATAAGCTAGTAGTTACTTCTTCTTTAGGTATATTCATTAGATTTAAGTCTTGTTTCTAGCATACTTATTGGGTATTACATACAAAATTTCAATAACATGTTTCTATAGAAATAAAATAACCAATTAAGTAATAGAGACATCACAAGAAGTAAGTTGTATTCTCCATGTGTCTAAGAAATGGCAGTTCTTAATTTAGAGGTGATAAGTACAAAACATCTACTTTCTAATTGAATGATTATAGTAGAAATTTTATTGTGTATAACAAAAAACAATTATCACAAGTGTCCTTTTGAAATGTAGAGAAATTATTCCAGTTAGAAATGAATGTATTTTTTGGTGTATCATACTCAACAAAAGGTTAAGTGATAGATAAATCAAATGTAATACCTTATGAATATAAAACATAAGACTTATATACCCAGTTGTGAACAGATAATTATTTTTCAAGGAAAACAACAATTGGATATCCAGGATATACATTTGGTATTATATATATATATACCTAATTATTTTTTATAATGAAACCTTATGAAATAGAGGTACACCACAAAGATTTCAGAATTAGTTAATCTAGAGAGTGAACTATTCCAAGGATAATCTATTGGTAAGTATACTTCATATAATTCCTTTAAGTGTTTTATGAATCATGATGTGAAGTATGAAATATGTATGGTATTAAGATATAAGATTTTTGTGCTGGAGTAACAAATAATATATCATGACCAGAAATTCATCAATCAATATAATGTATCTTGGATTAATTCCTAAATGAAAATTACCTTATACATATAAAATATATAATTCTAATAAGGATGATCGATTATGAGTGTTACATGTTATAATTGATCCTTGAAATTTAGCATGGAATGTTTCTTAAACATTCATTTCCTTATACACATTAGAGTCATCATGTATGTTAATGGAGTATCAATTTTGATACAAATATTGTTGTAGAAACATCCATTATATTTCAAGAAATGATTCATAAATAATGGTGTTATCCCATAACCATATGCCAACTATAAAGAAAAATGGATATCATGCTAGTCATATTATAATGGAAATCTATTGTTATAAAAACAAGTGATTAGTTACAAAGGGTTTGTTAGCACACAAAACAAACATGGATCAACAAAAATATAATGTGCATATATTGTAATCATCCTTAATGATTTTTAGGATATTATTGAAATCCCTATTATGGAAATGATATATTCTAGTCATAGAATATTTTTATACAAGGCTGCATATCGCTATTTGAAATAGTGGGAGCAATATTGACTTGAGCTTAGTCAATGGTGTAGATGCATATGTTGTAGTCATAGGAACACTTTCCATAGGATCTCATGGAAGAATAATGCTCATGAGACACATACTATGTATAAAGGATAAAATCATGTCGATGGATCTTTATTCAATGTGTCCAGTGATAAATTCTTCATTAATAAAAAAAATGCTACAAGTAAGAAGTATATGACAATTAGATAAGATTCAAAAGACCAATTAAAATTGAAAAATTGATTTCATGAATCTATATATTGGGGGATTGTTATTTTGAATACTGTGGTGTGTATCCATGTGACATTATACATGTATAGTAGAAGTGTGGTAACAATACAACTTGATTGGTAATACTAAGTTTTTATTTCTAAATCCATTAAAATTTTAATTATCATGGCCAATTTCTATGATTGTTTATTAATCAATCGATGCCAAAACCACCTATCTTGGAAGGTTCCTTAAAAACTAAACCATAAAGGTGTAGTGATTCTATAGAATGGAAATATGGTGTGAAAGTTACTCAAATCCATTTCACTATTAAAGTAAGAAACATGATCAGATAATATTAATTTGGAATGAATATTTTCCATGTCTCTAGCAGAGGATACTGGGAGCCCCATAGTTTTCTAACTAAAATATGTTCAGTAACATATCGAAAAACAGGTACTTATCTTATAAGTACTTAATACAATAATGAAAGTAATTCTACATTGATTGAATTAAAGATGAAAACTATGTTATAGTGATAGAGATCAACTGAGGTAGATCTAATGGTTGCTTAGACCTATTCAGTCATACGTATATTGATAATGTATTGAAAAACACAAGTTTGAACAATTATATTGTATGAACCTGATTCTTATTCTTGAGGTACGAGTTTCTTCTATTCCTTTTTCTTAAATTGTTTTTGAGAAAATAAGTAAAATGGGGGAAAATCCCAAATTTGGTGGGTACACGACGTGTACTTTTCCACACGCCGTGTACTTTGGCCGTGTGGGATGAGTATATAGGGCGTGTAGTCCTGTTAGTGATGAAGGGTGTAAAAACTGACTACATGCCATGTACTTAGTATTTAAACGCTGTGTAATCAGTCAGTAAGTGAACTGTAAGGTGGTGGAGGCAGCCGCCAGTGGAGCAAACGTACACGCCGTGTAATCAGGAATACACGCCGTGTACTCAAGTCGACAGATGAACAGTGCCACTGTGGAAAAAAGCCACCAGGGGAATAGTTTAAAAAATGAAATGTACATGCCCTATACTTGAGAGTACACGTCGTGTAGTATGTTTTTTTTCTCTTAAAACAAGCATTAGACTCATCATTTTGTAGAGGATATAGTGGGTTAATTTGGAGCGCGGGAGAGATGGCTGGACGTTAGAAGATCTCCCGATCATGCACCGGGAATCTGATTCCGCCTTCGTCAATCATGTTAGGACCGTACAGGTAAGCCCTCCCCTCTCCTTGAGCTGTTCTTACCAAATATTCCTCTATCAGAAGTTATTTTCATTTGAACGGGAATTATTTTATCCCAGATCTACATCATTCTTGGATGATTCTGAAGGTTTTATTCACGTATACCGATTAGGGACGATCGAGGTAGGTGGTATGGTGTTCATTCCAACTTTTGGGATGATTTTTGTGTACCGGTGTGTTACAAACCCATGTTAGGGTTTCATATGGCTGAGGCCTTTGATGATAAGATATCTAGAGTTGTAAAGATAATCTAGTGGTAAATTAAAATTGCTATTTGGGATCACCGCTTGGATCCAAGGGCACCCCAGGGGTGTGTTCCTCTGTTTAGCCGTTAGGCCTGGATACCTGAGGGTATACCGTGATTACTGCCTTTTAAATTTTTATTGAGGGGAAATTTGGAATAAAATTTCTTTTATGCATTGGGTTCAGCCCGGTTACTTGCGCCCGAGGGCAGTGTTTTACTTTAGCTTGAGGGCATGGTTCTGATTAGCCCGAGGGTGTGGTTATATTATCTTGAGGGTGTGGTCATATTATCCTGAGGGAAAGGTGATATTTAGCCTAAGGGCATGGTGATATCTAGCCTGAGGGCATGACTATATTACCATGAGGGCGATGGTTATATTTATCCTGAGGGAAGGGTTTTGATTAGCCTGAGGGAAAGGTTCTGATAAGATCAGAATTAAATTATGTTGTATTGTTAAAATAATATTAAAATTTCAATGTAACTGGTGGTGATAATTACTTTGAGTACTTACTTATTTTCTGCATTTTTTTATTGTACACTGTTGTTTCACATTTTCACTGACAGTTGGGCACGGGATTTTGGTGGTTACCAACTGGGATTTATTTCTCACAACCTATTTGGGTCATTTATTCGGCCCAAACTGACTATATTGTTGCAGGTGTCGATAGGGGAAGGGGTATCTATACGGGTACATGATTACTATAGAGGAGTAGGAGAGCATGAGACCGATCTTAGGCTTACGATGCTACGAAGTTCCTGTTGCACTGTTCTGTTTTGTTTTGTTGTACTTATACTTTGAGGTGTATTGTATAGTATTGCAGTGTATCCTATTTTGGAAGCTTTCATAGAAATAGTGACACACTACATCATTATATATAACTGTTGGTTATCTTTTACTGAAGTTGTTCATTTATAGTTCATATTGTTTACTGCTTCCACTATTGTATGTTGTATATCTTTTCCACTGTGCTACACTTTGACAAATGAGGGCATAGTTTCCCCACTATCAGACCTGGGCCCTCGCTGCTAGTCGGCAGCCTCTGGCATTTGGGGAAATGCACTTGAGGTCATGTTACCAACTGAGTTCAGGGCACCCGTGGTGTGGGTTCCAGATCTGAGACGTTACAAAGTGTTATCAGAGGGGTTCTTTTCTTTGAATTACTATTTGGAGCCTTAGTCAAGGATATGACGGACAGGGTAGTTGGTAATAAGTTGTGTCCGGGAGTAGCTAACCCATGTATAGTGAAAATCCATTCTACCTCATTTATTGCAATTTTCTGATTTTTGTAAATTTGACAGTTGATTTGATTTTCACCATTGGGTGACGCACTGGTGATTGTGCAGTTTTTATGTTATGCATGGGTTATATTTAGTTGTGTCCCGATGAGATGAGGGTATTCCATCTCATGCATCATTTAGGAACATGCTAGAAATCACATGTCATGAATTCTCTCCTTGCCATGTAGGTTCATTAGAAATTGCTTGTTTTTGTGATAGTGGATGTGCTAGAGGAGCATGCTGTTGTGAAAGCTTCTTTGATAAATACCTACTTTTTAATAGGGTATTGTTTTGTGAGTTTGTTGATAAAATGAACGCCAAACTTTGGTTTTTGGGGAGTATGGGACCTCAATGACCAGAATTTGGTGGATCATTGACGTGTTTACTTTGTTATAACATGTATAAGATGCCATGATTTGATTTTTGGGGAGTATGGGCCCTCGCGAATCAGAATTTGGCACTTAGGTGTTTTTTTCAACGTTTTTCTAGGTTTTGGATTTGTTTCCGAGGGTTACTATCTGGAAAACCCAGGATACACGTCGTGCAGTTCCTGGAAACATGCCGTGTTTTCTTCTTTTCGGGAAGAAATGAAATTTTTTTAAGTATATTCCGTGTACCCTCAGTACACGCCATGTAGTCACTTCCCGTGTCATAGAGTGTGGGCAGGGACACAGGGTAGGGAATGGCTTGGGGGAACATGCCGTGTACCTATTGTACACGCCGTGTAGTGTTGACCCAGTGTCTGCCCGTGTAACTAACAACACGGATGGAATAAACCTTAATACATACATGCCGTGTCTAGTTTATACACACAGTGTAGTTTGACCCATGTACCTAGCTGTGTCACGAACAACACGGGTCAGTGTTACCCCACATCGAACACTCCATTTCTGCCTGGAACACGCCGTGTAGTGTCATCCGTGTATCCAGCCATGTAGCAAACAACACGGGTCGATATTGGGATTCTTTGAACACTCAATGTATTTTTGATAAACACTGTGTAGTGTGACCTGGGTACACAGGCCGTGTCATGAACAACACGGGCCGGTGAAAGCTTGTTGAGAACATGTCGTGTTTCCATGGGACACATTGTGTAGTACTGTTTTAGGAGAGTCGTCTGCCTTAGCCATGTAGAAGGACTCAAGAAGGGAAGGAGGATTCATGTACACTCCATGTATTCATAAGACACGCCGTGTATTTGGAGTGTTACATGGCCAGTTTAAACTAGAGTACACGCTCATGTGGGTGGCTTGTGATAACACGACGTGTAGTATTTATACATGACATGTAGTCAAGTTTGTTAAATCATGAATGCTTTCCTTCTCATGTTCCCTTTTTGATCTCCTCATTTTTAGTCTGGGATAATTTTGATCTAAGGTGTGCTTTGACCTTGTAGAGTCATGCCGCCGAGACGACCAAAGGTTGTTCGCCAGGAGAGCGGCAACGATTATACTCATGAGATGGTGGGCCATGGGATACCATCAGATCCTCCAGCAGTGCCGGATGCAGTGCCAACCATTATACCAGACATAGGCGCGGAGGCTCAGTTCCGTGAAGGCTTCATGCGGTACATGAAAACCTTCCAGGTAGCACCGTAGGCTGCCACATCTATGGCAGTGCTAACGTGTATCTTCCAGCAGTAGCATCTACCTATGTTTTCAGGGGATGGCGGACCGCAGGTTGTGGAGTCATGGCTAGATTCGATGTAGATGATATTCAAGCATCTGGAGACGCCTCGTGGGAGGAGGTTCAAGATCGCTACATACATGCTGTGTGATTCCACCAAGAGTTGGTGGGATGATACCACTTAGTCTGAGCATCACCGTGACATGGCATGGGAATATTTTCAGGTAGTCTTCTATAAATTTTTCTTTCTAGATATATCGAGGGAAGATCGAGCTCGAGAGTTCTTAAATCTACAGTAGCGCACTATATCAGTGATGGATTATTCTGCTCGCTTCATTGAGCTTTAGCATTTTCACCTGTTCTAGTGGGTGATGAGGCGTTGAGGGCTAGACGCTTTGAGGATGGTCTTCGATATAACATCTGAGTGTTGGAAAACGTTTTTAGGTTTCTGATCATGCATTCTATTGTGAACTAGGAACTGATTATAGAGCGGAACCTATGGGAAGCAAGTGGTGTGGGATAGGGCAGTTCAACACCAATTTCTGGTACTATTTCTACCGGTAAGAGGAAGAGACAGATGGATTTCTCTCATGGTGGAAGTACTAGCTAAAAGAATTCTATAGGTGGACTGGTTGTTTTCTACCAGTGTGGTATAGAGGGGCACAAGAAACCTCAGTGTCCCCGAGACCCAGTGGAGTGCCGAGCTTGTGGAAAGATGGGTCATCTATAGCACTTTTGTAGGGTGTTTCTTCTAGTGGCTAGTGAGAGGGGTTCTGTGAAGACTCTGTGTGCAGGTGTAGGATCAGCAGCTTCTTACCAGCTGGGAAATTGAAATACGTCAGGGCATGCAGACCAAGATGGTGGTCATGGACATGGTAGCCAGACACCAGGATCTCAGAGGCAGCAGGGCGGGTCAGCTCAGGGAAGCTAGGTTGTGTCGCAGGGCCGCAACACTGGGCAAGCATATGCAGTGCAACAGACCCAACAAGAGCAGGATCCCCCTTCTACTGTCACATGTACTATTCTAGTAGATTTTGTGTAATATTTAGTACTTTTTGATATGGGTGCTAAATATAGCATTATATCTATGCCCGTTGTGGAGATCCTTGGGCTCTGTGTTTATTCTTCCTCTGATGTTATGATGCTAGACACTCCATTGGGAACTAGAACGGCTGGTGTGCATTAGTGCAGAGATTTCCCCCTAGAGGTTGGTGGGTTTAACTTTCTATGGGACCTCTATGTCTTGGAGATAACGAGCTATGATGTCATTCTCTGTATGTACTGGTTGGTACATTTTTGAGCCTTTGTATATTGCTACCATCGCAGGCTGAGTTTCATGTCACCAGATGGTGGAGAGTTCCTATACAAGGGAAAATAGGATGTTCAGGAGAGTCAATCTAGACCCGAGCATCGTGGGAGTGCTGGAGTCATAGCCCAGATTGCAAGTTTATATCTGGATGATCAGGCGACTTGTCTAAAAGATTTCCCTCCATTAGATGATCGTTTCAGGGATGTCTTCTCAGACAACATTTCATGTCTTCCTCTGGAGTGAGAGGTGGATTTATCTATTGAGCTTGTACCAAGAGTGGCACAGTCAAAGGGTTTCATCTAACCCAGTACTTCCATTTGTGGTTCACCGGTCCTTTTTGTGAATAAGGCAGACAGTACCCTCAGACTCTTTGTGGATTATCAGAAGCTGAACCAGCTGACGGTTAAGAACCGATATCCCTTACCGGGGATTGATGTTCTTTTTGATCAACTTCGGGGAGCACGAGTGTTCTAGAAGATTGAATTGTGATCTGGATATCATCAGTTATGCGTTAGACCGTCGAACATACCGCTTAAAGCATTTGGGAGTAGATATGGTCTATATGAGTACTTGGTTATGTCGTTCGGACTCACGGATGCGCTAACAGTTTGCATGGCTTTGATGAATCGTGTGTTCCACTCCTATCTATATTCTTTTGCGGTAGTCTTCATGGATGACATCTTGGTGTACTCTAACACTCAACATGACCATTCCACCCACCTTGAGATCATTTTGAGTACACTGAGAGAGCATCAGTTATATTCTAAGCTCTCAAAGTGCCACTTCTAGATGGACCGGATTCACTTCTTGGGTCATATTATCTTAGAGGAAGGACTTGTAGTAAACCCAGAGAAGGATAGATCAGTGGTTTACTTGGAACAGCCTAAGAACATGTTTGATATATGGAGTTTCTTAGGTCTTTCTGGTTACTACAACTATTTTATACAGGACTTCTCCCGCTTAGCAGCGTCGTTGATAGGTTTTACTAAGGAGGGTGTGAAGTTCATTTGGCCAGAAGATTACGAGACATCCTTTCAGGAGCTGATGGGAAGGTTGACATCAGCACCAGTCCTGATACTTCTAGATCAAGGTTAGAGCTATATAGTTTATTTTGATACATCAGGCATTGGTCTGGGAGAAGTGTTGATGCGGGGAGATCGAGATATTGCGTACGAGTCTCGGTAGTTGAGGCCACATGAGAGGAATTACCCGACACATGATCTCAGGTTGGCTGCAGTTGTTCATGCGCTACACTATTGTATACATTATCTTCTGGGAGATCATTTTTTCATTTTCACCTACCAAAAAAGTCTCAAGTACATATTTACTCAGTGTGACTTGAATTTGAGACAACGAAGGTGGGTCGAATACCTTCAGTCCTTCGACTATGAGCTTGCCTATACAGCTGGTAAGGGTAACGCAGTTGCTGATGCATTGAGCAGGAAGACTCAGATACAGGCAGTTCATGAGGCCAGTGGTGAGTGGAGGCTTATAGATTTGTTCTCTGAGATGCATTTGAAGGTTCCCGATAGTCAGGGGTGAGCCTATCTTTCTTCCTTAGCTATGAATTCTACCCTCCTGGATAGAGTGAGGATGAGACAACTATTTGATTCATAAGGCCTAGTTCTCCATGAGTGGGTGGCAAGTGGGGACCCTCCTTCTTGATGGAAGATAGGCAGTGATGAGGTACTGTGTGTCCATGGATGAGTGTGTGTTCTAGTGGATATATGTGAGGAGCTGATACAGGAGTTTCATGATTCAGCTTGGGAAGTGCATCCCAAAGTTACCAAAATGTACCGTGACTTGAGACATTAGTATTGGTAGCCGGGTATAAAAGGATAAGTAGCTGGTTTTGTTATGATATGTTCACCTGTCAGCAGCTGAAGGCGGAGCATCAGAGGCCAGCCAGACTGTTATAGTAGTTACCCATTTCGGAATGGAAATGGGGTGATGTCATGATGGAGTTCATGACTGGGTTGCTAAGGTCACCTCGAGGCAGTGATGCAGTGTGGGTTGTTGTGGATAGAATTACAAATGTAGCTCATCTTTTGCTGATAACAGAGACCTTCGGTGTTAATGATCTTAGGAAGTTTTATATCCGAGAGGTAGTACATCTTCATGGGGTCCCACATTTTATCATTTCAGATTGGGACGCCTGCTTTACATCTCATTTATGGAAATGTTTTCAGAGGGCACTAGGTACACAGGTGCTTCTGAGCACAACATACCACCCTCAGACAGATGGCCAGTCAGAGTGTACGATACAGGTGCTTGATGAAATGCTACGTGCATGCGTCCTAAACTTTGGGGGATCTTGGGAGAAGTATATACCCCTAGGCGAGTTTGACAATTACAATAGTTTTCAAGCATCTATTGATATGACACCTTAATAGTCTTTATATGTTAGGATATTCCAATCACCTTTGTTCTAGATGGAGGCAGGTGAGGTAGCTTTACTGGTGCCACGTCTCGTGTAGGAAACTTCTGAGCAGGTCTAGCTGATTCAGAAGCAGATGGCTACTGCAAAGCCTCATTAGAAATCTTATTTTGATCGCCGTAGATGACCCTTGGAGTGCGCGGTTGGGGATCAGGTGTTTTTATGTGTTTCGCTGAGGTTGGGACACATGCAGATCTGGAGACAGGGTAAACTTTCACCGTTGTACGTTGGGCCATTTGAGATTTTGGAGAGAGTTGGGTCGTTTGCCTATCAGTTGCAGTTACCATAGAGGTACCAGGCCATGCATTATTTCTTCCATGTTTCTTAGCTACACCATTATCAATCAGACTAGTCTCACGTTTTTCATCCTTAGGAGGTTGAGCTTCAGGTCGATGCATCATTTGAGCTGATTCGTATTTTTGATAGAATCCCAAAGGTTCTCTGAGGCCGGTCAGTTCCTATTGTATGGGTTCTATGGAAACATGTACGAGTGCAGGATGAAACTTGGGAGTAGGAGAACGAAATATGTGCTCATTTCCAGAGTTGTTCACATCTCTTTCTTCGCCACCCTTAGAAATGCAATTCGGGGACGAATTACTTTAAGGTGAGATTTTGTAAGAACCAGGTTCTTATTCTTGAGGTACGAGTTTCTTCTTTTCCTTTTTCATTATGTTTTTTATAAAATAAGGAAAATGGGGGAAAATATCAAATTTGGTGGGTACAGACTGTGTACTTTTCCACACGCCGTGTACTTTGGAAGTGTGGGATGATTACACAGGGCGTGTAGGCTTGTCGGTGATGAAGGGTGTAAAAATAGACTACATGCCATGTACTTAGTATTTACATTCCGTGTAACATGTCGTCAGGTGAACAGTAAGGCGGTGGAGGTAGCCGCTAGCAGAGCGACCGTACACGCCCTGTAATTAGGAATACAAGTCGTGTACTCATGTCAACAGATGAATAGTGATGCGGTGGAAAGAAGCCTTCAGGGGAACAGTTTGAAAAATGAAAAGTACACGCCATATTATAGAGATTCCATGCTGTGTATTTTGTTTTTTTCATTTAAAATGGGATGTAGCCACCTCATTTGGAAGACGAGGCAGTGGGTTCATTTGTAGTGCGGGAGAGACTGTCGAACCGTGGAAGATCTCTAGATCGTGCACCGAGAATCCGATTCCACCTCTGTCAATCACGTTGGGGCCGCACAGGTTAGCCCTCCCCTCTCCTTGGGATGTTCTTACCAATTATTACTCTATGGAATGTTATTTTCATTTTAATGGGAATTATTTTATCCTAGATCTACTTCATTTTTGTACGATTCTGAAGGTGTCACTCATGTATACTGATTAGGGACGATTGAGGTAGGTGGTCTGGTGTTCATTCCAACTGTTGGGTTGATTTTTTTGTACTGTTGTGCTACGAACCCATGTTAGGGGTATCGTATGGCTGAGGCCTTTTTTGATAATATATCTAGAGTTGTATTGATAATAAAGTGGTAAATTAAAACTTCTATTTAAGATCACTGCTTGGAACCAGGGACACCCCAGGGGTGCGTTCCTCTATTCAGTAATTTGACTTGGATAGCCAAGGGTATACCGTGATTATTTCCTTTTAAAGTTTTCTAGAGAGGAAATTTGGTATAAAATTGCTTGTTATGCATTGGGCTCGGCCTAGTTACTTGCGCCTGAGGGCATTGTTTTACTTTATCCTGAGGGCATGGTTTTGATTAGCCTGAGGGAATGGTTATATTAGCCTGAGGACATGGTCATATTAGCCTGAGGGAAATGTGATATTTAGCCTGAGGGCATGGTGATATTTAGCCCGAGGGCATGACTATATTAGCATGAGGGCATGGTTACATTTAGCCTGAGGGCAGGGTTCTGATTATCCTAAGGGCATGGTTCTGATTAACTCAGAATTAAATTATATTAAATTGTTAAAAGAATATTAAAATGTCAATGTAACTGGTGGTGATATTTACTTTGAGTACATACTAGTTCACTATATTTTATTATAGTACACTGTTGTTGCACATTTTCACTGATAGTTGGGCATGGGCCTTTGGTGGTTGCCTATTGAGATTTTTTTCTCACACCCTGTTTGGGTCATTTCTTTGGCCCAAACAGACTATAGTATTGTAGGTGTTGATAGGGGTAAGGGTCCCTATACAGGTACATGATTACTGCAGAGGACTAGGAAAGCATATGACTGAGATTAGGGTTGCGATGTTGTTGAGTTCCTGTTGCACTATTCAGTTTTGTTTTGTTGTACTTGTACTTTGAGTTGTATTGTATTGTGTTGCAGTGTATCCTATTTTGGATGCTTTTATTGAAATAGTGACTCACTGCATCATTATATATAACTGTTGGTTATCTTTTACTACATTTGTTCATTTCTAGTTCATTTTGTTTACTGCTTCTACTGTTGTATATTGTATATATTTTCCACTGCGCTATACTTTGACAAATGAGGGCATAGTTTCACCACTATTAGACCTGGGCTCTTGCTGCTAGTCGGCAGCCTCTGGCATTTGGGGAAATGCTCTTGAGGTAATGTGACCAACCGGGTTCGGGGCACCCATGGTGTGGGTTCCGGATAAGGGACATTATATAGATAGTGAATTATAACCAAATTCACATGGCATAAATCTCTCCAAGAATAAATAAATTGGAATTCGAGGAGATTAATGTAGTGAGTTGAATTCCATATGGTTCAGTGATGGATCAATCACATATTCAATAATTTTTATAAAGAATGATATTTCTAACATCAACATTAGGATATGAAAATATGATTATATCTAGTAGAACTACAATGGATGAAATCAGAACTATCCGATTGTACTTGAGAATGTAGAAAAGATATATACCTGGTATGTGGAAAAGAATGGATAATAGTTTTGATATGAACCAAAATAGTTTTACTTAGATCAATGTGATCTAATATCAAATTTAGGCTAATGTAATGTATGAAATAATCTCATACAAGATAGTGGAAGTCATACCTAGAAATACCGAGTATATTGTAGCACCTAAGGAAGCTAAAAGAGTAGTATAAAATACACAATGATTTTCCCCATTTCATAGAAATGATCCTAGTAAGTATAAATATTCTATTATGAAAATTATATTACTAGTAATAGCCAAGATATTAAGTATTTTCAATAGAAATAATGGAGATATACTCAATATTACATATCTTGGTATGTTTTACTCAAGGAGGTGAGGTCACACATTTTAGAATAGACAAACAATGGTGACGTAGAAGACCTAGCAACTAAATCCATTTATCAGCAGAAACATGATCTTAATAATTTGAGAGAAAACATGTATAGTTAGAAATTTGGATCCAGTGTAAGTAATAGTTTTGAAATAGTTGGTAACCAAGACCAAACTAAACATAAACTTTGGATTACAATTTCATGTATATAGTGAGATATGCATAATGTATGATTACTATTATAGGGTAGACATTTATGAATCCACTGTTAAATGGTAATGTCTAGAGATTAATTTTCATATCAAATGGTTATAGAAGATCCTCGAATATAATGAGATCCTCAAGATACTATGAAATTAATCTTTAATATTTGTATAGTGTAGATACATCATACTGATTGGACATAGTTTATGTATCACAATAAGGTGATGGGGGGTATAATCTTTGAGTCTTATTCTAATGGAGTTCACACTTAATGATCTATAGTAGTTGATAACATGAGGGCATACCCACTAAGAATAACACCACGTGTTTCAAGTGTCATTAGTTATTCATCTCTATGTACCTGTTTATTTTGCTTCTGAAATGAGAACATTATCAATGTGTTGCATTTTATTTCATAATTTGATCCAATACCAAAACCATGATAATTATATCATGGAAATGTATCTTTGTTGGGTTCATCATTAGTGGTGTGGAATTAGTTGAATGATCCAAATATAATTTTTCACTTTTGAGTTAAGGAAGTAATATATCACACGCCTGGTGATTAAGATGGTAGTACCTTCATAATTCCATTTCCAAGGAAGTCAAGGGAAAAATTTTCTTGTTAGATCAACATATAATAAAGTTACAATGGATTATGAAGCAAGTGTAAATCCTAGTTTAGGAGATATTGAAGGATATAGATATTATATGACACAGTGCATGTTTACACATTGGTTTTCATTGCTATTATTATTCCTTATCTCTTTATAGGACTTTATGGGTTTCTAGACTCTTCTTCTGGTCATTGAATACTATTAACTACTAGTGTGATAATGGATTAGAGGGCTACACACAATATTGTATTCAAGAATCTTCCTTATTCAGGTGATTAGGTATATTGGATTGGGTGGGCCCCACCACAGGGTCCAAGAATTATCTGTTTTTATAGATCACTAATAAAAAATTAAAATCGCAATTACTTAAGTAACAAATAATTAGGTTGAATTTATTTAAAAAAATTATTTTTAAGTGTTTATGTAAATAGAAGATGTAATATTATTCAAATGAATATTATTTTAATATTCCAGGTTCATTTAATATTAGAAAGAATTATGATTCATGTTATATGACTTGAATTTATCATTCCTTATATTTAATATATATCATAGGTATGTGATAAAATGTAAAAAAAATTATGACATTGATTACTTCAACAATATTATTTATTTATTTCTTATTTAGTGGGAGTTTTATTTTTGTGGGTCAGGGAACCCATTCAGGTATTTAGACACTCCCACTATATAACCAATATAGAGTCCCATTTCCATTATGTTATTCAAAAAGATGAAATGAGATCATATCTCTCCTCTGACCATCAAGATAGGGATCCTTTCTCCATGAACTGGTCCAAATGTGCCTTCAACCGATCAAAGGCATGTGATAGAGGTGATCCTCACGACACTAAAAGATTCATTTGTGATCCACACTAGCAGCTAAAATTCAACCAATGGTGAGTGTATGGATCATTGTACCATGTGTGGAAAATCTGTAGGTTTTAATCATTAGATCCTTCAATTAATTATCGATGAATACTATCTTTAGTGTAGGTTTCTCTGATTCAGAAAAGGTATATGTTTAGTTTTATTTTCCTTACAAACTAAAATTCACATGAGGTCCTCAAACTTTATCAAGGCTCATATCACTAAAGAAAATAGGTTACATTGTCCCAATAATGAAAAAAAATTAAATCCCTGGCATACCGGCTTCAACTATGTTACCTAGTTCCCTGAATATTGTGGTATATTTCATCAGGAAATTTAATCATGTGTCATGAAATTGTTATATTATTTTATTTATTTACAAAATTCTCATGGATGATTAAGAGTATTACTCATGTTGAGTGGATCTACAAAGAATCAATTACTGATATATTTTATGTTAATTATAGTAGAAAACACATCATTAAACCATTATGAGGATGATTTATGTTATATATCATACTCGGATGATGATAACTAACATTTTAATATTGTTGGTTACAATATGAAGGAGATTTGGAAATTAAGAAAACGATTCTTATATATAAGAGTCACGAAGTATCGTAGAAGTTTTTTCCCTGAGTCACAGGCCAATGGAATTTCATATATCTCATTTTTTTGACAATATAGACATTATTTGATTGTGATATAATACGTTTGAAGAAAAAAAGGAATTAGGATGCAGCTAATCTTATTACACCATTGTGATGTACCTTTTTATTTTTCATATAGAAGATCATACCAGGAAGAAAAACCAAAGAAAAATAAATACTAGAGTATATTGGAATACATGTAGTCCATGACAAAAATCATTGTCTTGTGTAATAAACTACCCATGGAAATCATATCATTCATGACATGAAGATCTTCCATGTTACGTTAATTTTGGAAAATAATATTTAATATTTTAAGAAACTAGAAAACACCATGTTGAATTTCACAAGATGATATGAAATTTTATGGATTTTCATTATATATCATTCAAATCTGAGCATCATAACATGAGTCCATATTTCACGAAACAATATATTTCTAGAATATTTTTAGTGGGTTACCCGACTGAAATATAAATTCTAGGGATTATGAAAATAAATAAAGGACTCATTGAGATAATTGACCACCGATGCTATGAAGATTTTGAATATAATTGAAGATAAGACCAAGGGTGTATATGTTATCAAAATCTCATAAGAACATGATTTTATTGGTAGTGAATAATTATTTACTAATTGGTAAATTATTTTCATTTTTTTAATTAAATTTTGGGGTTATTGACATGCTTATTTTTAGGATCTCATTCATAATAAAAATAGTGGTAGTTAGATCTAAACAATTTGAAACTGATTATTGAAAAATTCATAGAAATATTTAGTTATCACTGTATTATTTCATGTATAATGTGTTTCTCTCTTGTTTTATCTTTCATTATAAAATTATCACCATTGAGATTTATATGGACTATCTAGGGATGGGATTTTTTTATGTATTGGTATTTTTTATTTATCAATAATTCACCTCTATCACAGAGTCAAATTAGTGGTGTACACTCTTCTAGGACAATCAAAATTAATTGTTAATCATAAGATGGATCTATTTTGAAATACTTTAACCAGTGTCTTTAATATGCAAAGGGTTGTTCATAAATTCTAAGGAGTTCATGGGTCTAGTTCCATGATGATGGTATAGAAAGTATGTGATATAGTACTTTTCTAGAATATGAATACTAATGGTTGTAGGGAGTACAAAAAAAACTTTTTAAATTTAAAATGTTATAATTAAGGAATATAAATGTAAAAAATTTAATTTCTCGATATTTCCAAAAAAATATCTTATAATACCAAAAGGGGTGAAACAAATATCACAGAGATCACACATCTAGTATTAATGTTTTTGAAATCAATTCATAAATTTTGAATATTATATAAATATAATTGTTCATTATAAAATTATTATATTTATAAATATTCATTGCATCTCGCTATCAAAGTAAAAAATATCCACATATGCAACACACACCCAAAAGCAATATAAAAATTATTCGATCTCAATTATAGGTCACCTTGAGGGTCAAATGATACCATAACCCTAAAATAGAGTCACAAAAAAGAAAATAAATTGATCCTCTCTCTAAACCACATGCATCAAGTTACGAAAAAACCAATTTTGGAGAGTGACACTCTCACTATTATTTTGATACCCACTGTGCTTGTCTCACCATGCGACCATTTACTCTAGGATTGAAACCAAGGTAACCATACACATATATTAGCACTATGAGCCAAAGACCCTCTCTGGGATCCAAAAAAAACATGAGAGGACCCTACTCACAATGTGACCAAAACCCAAGAACCATCCTTAGGGTCCAACATGCACTCTGTATGGTCATGACCCACAAGAGATTCCATACCCGCATTACCAAAAATCACTTTGTGACCCAAGGGAAACAACTCTACCAAGGGTTCCTTAAGAACATCTATTTGGCTATATCATAACCATCAAGGCCTCACAACCCAAACCAAGGTCTCAAACTAGGGATATGTCACTACCCCAAACCACCCATATAAAGGTTAGATCAACAATACTATGAATACCCACAATAAACACTTTAGTTAATGATTCATAGGATTAAAATAACAGATATAAAATAACATAGACTATCAGCCTTAAACTACCGACACTATATACAATATTACAATGGTATTAATCACACATAGAGCACTACACTCTATTATCCCTATAGAAGTTCATGGACAACATAGAGTAAATAAAATTACTTAATCATAATCCTTTCATCAAACACCATTTTTTAAACCATTTCCTTTTTTACAATACTAATCTCTTCTCTTAGGCACATTCCTCAATTCACAAATTAACTCAATTATCAATTTAATACATGTATACCTTTCATTAAAAAAAATTCTTTATTCATTATCAGCATTTATTCAATTTTTACCCATTTTCGTAATCCTTATTAGACCCAATTTTTTTTTTCAAATTTCAAGAAATTAAAATTCATTCCATCATTCATGTCTCACACACCCATATTGTGTGTGCCTTTCATGATGCATTCCAAATATATCCTTATGTTCCTAAAAAGATTCAAGAACGAAAAAACTCATGCTATTCTAGCCATGAGAAAAATATCATAAATCAGTCACATCCAACAACATGTGTAATGCCCAATGGTGAAATATCATTCAGGTGTCACAAAAAAAAACAAAAATTCCCATACTGGGTGACTTGGGGTTTCCTCGTACATGGGTTAGCTACTCCTAAACACGAGATCATTACTAAGGACAAACACATCATAATCTCATATATACCTTCCCATATAACAACACCCTAGAAAAGAAGCTCTTTTGATACTGAATTATAATGTACCTGAACCAGAATCCACTAAACGATGCCCCGAGTTGGGTAACCATGTGACCTCAAGCACGCCTCCCCATATTCTATAGGTTACTAACTACCAAAAAGGGTCTAGAAAAGTCACGTGGGGTTACTATACTCTCTTTATCTAAGTATGAGACATCAAATAAAAAATCAAAATAGTGAAAACAAAATTTAACAAACAATAAACATGGATAAACTAACATATTCCAAAACTAGGTGAAAACCACAATAAAAAAATATACATGGTAAGTCATGATAACAGTGCCCATATGTTCTAGAAAATAAACCCCGAAAATAAATAAAATAATGGATATCCCAAATCATTCTTGACATAAAGTATGGAACCTCATACATGCATGTCCTAATCCGAACTCAACTTTCTAACATAGATACCTTTACCTTATCCTAACCCACAACCATTAAATCTACTCAGGATCCCAACAACATCCAGATCAAGGTGTGAATACAACTTATTACGCCACCATGAATAGTGTCTATAAAATATCTTGTCTAAATAGAGAATGTAAGAAACTATGAGTATATGACAAGTATACAAGTACAACATGGTTCCATTAGTTAACAATAATTACTTTAAACCCTTACTTCCATTTTTACCATCTACATCATTCATGCCATCTTCGTTACTTTATCCATTTTCATCACGTGTTCCACGGGTTAGGCAATCACAACACAATTCTTAATGCATTAAGTGAAATCCCTATCTCACTAGGTATGAACATTTCAAAATCAATAAATCTCACTTACCATGTTTCTTTATTCTAGGAAATTTAATTGAATGCAATTATTATGGGCATAGAGCATCAGTCCGACTCCCTAACTCGTGCATTCCTAGGTGGGGATACAACATCATCCCAAATCGACCCGTGGGAGGAGCCTCATTCCTTTGTCCCACCACCAAGCCTTGTGAAGAATATTATTTATCCATCCACCAAAAACATACCATATCACAACCCAACACAACCGATAAAAATAAAAATCACATTCGATAACCATAAACATGGAAATTAATGTTATGTCATAACCCATTAGCACAATTCCCATTTATATTAAAAAATGTTTATTCCAATTCCCATTCTCATGCCTTAACCTATTAATTATATTAAACAATTCCCATAAATAATCCAATATTCACCAATTACCATACATTATCCCATCTATCAATTAACAAGCATTTTCCCACTTATGCATTTCAAGTACACTTTTAATATCACATATCACAACCACTTTATTACATTCAACCCATTAGTTGTGCCCCATGATTCCCATGTATTGACCCATTAAACTCATTCATCAATTCACTTATGAACCCTATTTTAATTTTCTCAATTCACAAGCTATTTCCAATTTAACATGGTCATCATTTCACATATACTATTCCTTTTTGACATTTCAACATCATTCATAAACTATTTGACACAAATTTCAATTAACCTAATTAACCCTCTTAAATCCATTACAAACAACCCCATATGCCATTATCAAAACCAAGTAACAAATATTAATATTACATTTTCAACTCAACTAGACACATTAACATGTTCAATATTGGCTCTAGGTAATCTCATGTCAACTCTACAGTTAGCATTACCAATTTTAGGTTCAAAAATGTTAGCACACCCCATGGATAGCCCTAAATCATTATAATCACCCTAAATGCATCCCATAAAGATCATGAAGGGTCTAAATAATTACTTATCCAAAAACTTTACTGAATATTACTCAAGTTAACAAAATCACCACTATACGGAAACAAGGTCTCAACACAAATGGATAAATGTATAACAAAACTATGAGATATAACTTGTGTACCATTTATCTAGAATATGATAAAAAACCCTCTTAATCAAGGTCTTAGATCCAAATTCAATCACAATTTGGAGACCCAAACTAAATTACCCTAAAAAATAGGCTATTAGGGATTTAGAAGAATATAGGAGAAAATACAAACACTAATCCGAAAAAGTGAAGAAAAAGTAGCATTAAACTTACCTGGGGATTCAATACAGAACCAATGGTGCATCAAATGACCAAGAATCAAAGGAGAACCACCCTTGGGAAGGTTTAGGGATTATGTTACATCTCTAGTGTTTGATGGAGGAGTAAGTGGTGGATAATTGAGTAATTATTTAAAATCTAGAGGTGTCAATTTTGTAATTCTTCCAACTTTTATAGGGGTGAACGATTTGGACGCACAGTTTTCCAAACCATGCACAATCCATGCGCAAGACACTGGCTAATGGAATTTTTGTCCAATGGTTACGTGGAAAGACCCTCATGGTTTGAAAATTGTGCATCAACCATGTGATATCCCACTATCTAAAATTGAACTTCTCGGCCCCTCACATCGCATTGTTTACTTAATCGTGCGCTAGCTGTGCACCAACCATACACCATGCATAGGTTGGCCGGGTTGTCCCTTATTTCATGTCTCAAACCCAAAATCACCCCAAGGCCCCTAAAATCCATATAAAATATTAACATACCAAAAAAATATTTAAACAAAAAATTTAAACAAGGGAATACCTCCTTTAATTTTAGGATCTTACAAGATTGATTCTGATGTTGGTGTCCTAATCATCCCACTTTAGAATGTAATCTATGATTTCTTGTAATTTCATCTTGAGTTTTATAGGACTTTTATTTTTTCCTCTTATATCAAGTGTCTATACCTTTTATTTATGATTTCATGAGTTTTTGAAAAAGTGGAATAGTTTAATTTGATAATATTTTTTATGGAAAATATTTTGAAGGATTATAATCTTGTTTTTGGAAATTGATATTCCTAGTGGTCACATAATGTCTTTCATTTAGATGGTTATAAAAATTATTTCAAAAAGAAATTTATAGTTAAGGTTTTAAATATTTTGGGTACATTCGAACGTTTGAAAGAATGTATTAAAATCATTTATTTCATAATGTTAAATTTTTAATAAATGTTTTTTATTAGCACCCTTGGATACATTGAAAGTATCAGTTTACCCCATGTAGTGTGAAAGGGCCAATTGGAACATTAAATGATTCATTTGAAAATAGAAATCCCAAAAGACATACCCCATTGTGTATAATAGAAATTATTTTTTATTCCAATGAATGAAATGAGAAGTACCTTTTGATGGTGAATAATTGGATAGAATTCATATTCATGATAAAATGGTACATTACTATTTGGTATTTAGAGCTTTGAGAGAGATTTATGATTTTTTAGGGAGATATGATTATTTGATCTGACTTAATGTATGATATAACCTTTAAAATTATCGCATCTATTTGAATTTAAAATTGAGACTCGGGTTTATAGATGGGTAGTCTAGGTATATAGGTCCACTAGTTTAGTATTATGGACTAGGTAATGGCCTTCAGTGTGACTTATGCCAGCCTAAGGAATTTACCCAATGGGTAGGGTAGGATAGGGTATGACCGAGTGTTTTGGATAAGGTTGATTTATGTATTGTCTAAATACTATCATGTGAAATATGATTCATTGATCACCATGTTGACTCTATTCTTGAAATATTCCCTTTTCCATCATTGGTTCCCATGATGAAATTTGATAAATAGTTTCCAATTTATGAAATTTTTTAAAATCATAAATCGATGTTCTAATTTATTTGAGTCATGTTTAAGAATATATAAAACTAAAATTTATAGATTTTTTGGTATAAGGAATATAAATTGATCTTTTTGTTTCTAAAAGGCTTGATTTTTTGAAAATAGGTTTATTTTAAAAAAGACTAATGATTTTTTTATTGAATAAATAATTGAAAAACCAATTTTTATGCTTATTTTCAAACATGGATTATTTGAATTCTCTTATTATGTTTTATTAATTGGACTAGAAAGTGAGGAATGACTATTATTTTAGATAATGACTATATACTCTAGGTTTGGAACATTATACAATATAATGGTTATTTATATATCCTTCTGTCTGTAATTTTATGAAGGTTCATTTTGTGTTGCCTCATTTTCACATAGATATATTTGTGGTTTGGTATCTTCTTCTCATTGTAAGTTGTATTAGTAATCATTATTTTCCCATGTCCATTGTTTTATCATTGTTATCTTTCTATTTGATATATCATTTTATCTTATGTTGACATTACTTTCCACTATTTTTATAGATTTATTTGTTGTTCTATGTTCAATATTATTCCCACCTTGTTCTAATTGATTCCTAGGGGATTTTCGCCAAAACATGGGGATTGGGAACACCATTCAGTCCAGTGGTTGATCAATTCTAGTGTCGGTTTGGATGTTATCATTGGTCAGTTCTTTACAAATGGTATCAAGGAGAATTGTTTTCATGATGCTCTGGGATGTATGATACTATAAAAGTAGGACTATCAGAATTTATGATTTTATTCATAGGATGGTTCTCGATCACCACCAACATGAGATGATAATTGGTTTACTAGGGTTTTCCATAATGAATATATCTCATGTTGGAGGCCATCCCTCAAACAAGTTTGAGAATTTTGGTATTTTTGGGGTGTCTATTTTGAGATAGTAAATGTACTGGAGTGGGGTTATTGGGTGAAATTATAGGGCCCACCCCTACATTACAAGTTTTATCAAACTATGCATAGAACTTGCATCCATCTCTAGTTAACTCTTAGTGGACTTTGTTTATTTTTTTCATGGTCTACTGAACCATTTGTAAAATTCATGCATAAATGATATTTTTATTTGTTTTTTATGTTCTTATAGTTTTATTGTTGGGTTTTCCCTACCATTTCTTTTTTTGGTTTAATTTTTTAAATTATTCTTGGATAATTTTTTGTTATCTTGGTTTGTTGAAATGAATGTTGAAAATAAATTCTTTGGGTTGTTTTTAAATGATTTGGAAATTTTTTATTTTTTATTATATTTTAAATTGAAAATGGTTTTTTGACCTCAGTGTTCCAATAATATTTTTAATTTGAAATGATGGATTATTTTTTAAAAAATATACGTGCTTCTTATGGAAAGGATTATAATTTAATCTAGTGTTAATATAGAGGAATTGAAATTTTTTAAAGTGTTATGTGTCAAATTTTTTAACAAGTATCAATGTCAAGGACATGGGTTTATTTTAAAACTTTCTAACGGTGTGATAATATAAGATTAAATAAATAAGACTTATTTGTAATTGGATTTTTTAATACTCTCTTTGGTTAAAGAGGTGAATTTACATCATAATGAAATCAAGGATTAGATTTATTTTTTTGGATTTTTAATATGTATTGTATTTTTTTAATTTCATAGAATGGTGGGTTAAGACCATTTATTATTTAGTTTGTTGACATGTGGGACTTGGCAGGTGATTTTTATTTGGATAGGTTTGTTTTCCTTGATTTTATATTTCTCCTCAATTAATATTTAATGGAATCATTTGTTGATAATGTTTATCTTGGGAAGGTGGTTCATTCATCTCCAGACTCAGGACCCTATATTTTACCTCTCATACCCCAATGAGTGTATTTGGATTGGGGTTTAAAAACCATATACCCTCCTCACATTTTTGGACAATAGTAATATTAGGAATCAGTGATGTGGAGAATGTTTATTGAGTATATCTTCACCAAAACTGAGATTCTATAATCTATCAAGGTTATGTTTGGTATTTTATGCTAATGAGTTTGGATTAGAAGTGGTGTAAGTATGATACATGACCTAAGACACAGAAGGACTATTCTTGTGTCGCTTTAATGGAATATATCACTCAAAATTCCATTCAATATTTTGTGAGGGTATATAAAGCTAGGTAATTTTAGGGTCTCTAGAAAGGATATAATATTTTTTGAGTACGATCATTATTTGATTGAGTTGGTGTCATATCATCTTAATATGGCCCAGTATGGTTTAATAATACGGTGGTATATTTGAAATATTATTCATCTAGACCAATCAAATGATTTGTTTCCCTTAATAATTGATACTTACGATACATTTATAATTTTTTATTACAAGGTTTTAGTATAATTGAAAATAACAATAGAGGCATTGAGATTTTAAACATTCTTGGATGTGATAGTATAAGATCTAGTAAGGGAAAAATGAAGTGTTTCACATCAGACCGTCCCATGTAGTGGGATTAATTGTACATTCTATTTATTTTTAATAAATTCTTTTGAAAAGAAGAACTCGATTTGATACCAATGTTGAATAGAGATGTATAAAAAGTAGGATTGTATGAATCCCCATGAAGCATGTAGAACTTGTGTACAACTGGGTTATTTTTGTATGTTCTCCCAGGGTTTATATTCACCTAGAATAATTCAATGATCATAAATTCATATGGAAAATTTGGTTTCATAATTAATTATAGATAATAGGGAACTAGAAATAGGCCTCAAAGTGAAGCATTATCATGTATTTAAGGAGATTTTAGTGTAAGTTGATGTGGTTTTTACTTGTGTTAATCCTAATGTTTTATTGGAGACTGATTGAGTTTTCCTTGGTGTAATCATTTTTCACTTCTGCTCATTGTGACATTAGGATTATTCCTTCATGTTTCCATAGTTTATCAATGGTAATGTGTTTTATTTTTATTATATCATTATCAAATTATATCATGGTGATGCAATAATCTGATTTTACAAATTTTCATTTTATATTTCTCTTATTTGGATTTTTTATTTTTTGACGATTTTTTGGGATGTTTGATTAAGAGGAAATTAAATACAATAGGGTGATCACTAATATTGAATTTCTCATGTTGGAAGGCTATCATATGTCTTCCTTGAAAATTATATCTTCTTGATCTGGAAAACATAGAATAAAAATTTATGGATTTATCCACCTTTAACATTATTCACATGTCCATATCCAAATATGTATGTCCATTTTTATAATATTAGTGTGAGTTAGTATTTGTTATTTCTTAATATAGTTGGATATGATTTATATTTGTTTATAATATATCATGTTAATTTTATTATTCTCTATTGGATGTTGATTGTTTGGGAAGAGTAGGTTCCTTGATGATTGTTTTTCTTACCTTTTCTCATATTGACATGATACGTGAATTGGATTAATGGTTATATTGCTTAATAGAAATTAGATATATTGGGTATGTGTTGGGGGAAGTAATAGGTAGTGTGGGTGATGATTTGAGGTTTCTATTATAATTATTGGAAGTTTGTATTCCATGAATTCTGTCTTAGGTTACTCTCACATGACTGAATACTAGAATTTGTAATTCTTGATGAGATGTTTTTTTTCTTGATTCATTTTTTCTATATTTTATTACTTCATTAGATTTTGGAGGGTATTTATCAAGGTAATAGTTTTTTGTACTTTTATTCCATCCTAATGTTTGAGGTTTTCATGTGTGGTTCTTTTGATTTTGTTTTACAGTTTGTGGGTTCAACCCCTATGGGTGAGTTTTTAATGAATATAGTCTGTTTATTGAAGATATGATTCTTGGATTATAATATTTTTAGTGTTTTTCATCATCACATAAACCAGTTCACCAGTTTTCATTGTAAGTATTATTTTTTATAGTTAACTCTTAAAAATTTCATATGCAGATCTTGATCTCATCATTTGGTTTTTTTGAATTCATTCTCATTGTTATCTATATATGTTGGGTATTTGTATTATCATAATTTTTTGGGTTTTATGATGTTGGTAGGGTTGTATTTTATCTATATTCATGATCTACTAATGTCTTTAAATCTTTGTGGGGGTAACATGGCCTAATTGTGGAGAGAATTGTATAATCCTAATTCTAGACACCCCCTTTTACTATTGATTTCCCCAACTTGTTGATTATTTTATTTTATTTTTTTTGTTTGTGGGAAAGAGGATTTGGGGGTCTGTCTTGGGAATTTTTATGAAAATGGAAATTGGGTTTTAGATGTATTAATTATAGTATTTCAACCAGCTTTATATGGAGGTCCGCCAGCTTGATGATGAGAAGGTAAGTATAAGTACCTAGATTTAAATGTTATATAATCTCTAGTTAATTCAAAAATTTACATTCATTCACATTGAGGATATTTTCAGGTTTAGATTTTTAGCGAATTATGCAATATAAATTTCATAACAAGTCAAATAATACAAAGTAGACAAGACTAATCTTTATCAATTTTTTGTAATCTAAATAATTTTTAAATAAAACATGAATTCCTTTCCTTGATAAAAATATTCATAACATTCATCTTGACTTATTAATTTCTCTTACCCATCCTTATACCCTATGGAATACATTTAAAAAACTTATGATGGGCACAAAAAGCTCAGTAAGGGACATAAAATAAGGAATGAAACCATTAGTCCATGAATATTTTAAACACATGATTTTCTTTTCACACAATCAAACTTTTCCCAACAAAACATAAAATATCTATTTTACCTCATGAAATAATAAGATTCATATAAAACACCATATCAATCATAAATCATAAATGTAACTTGTGGAATTTATATATTTCTTACATTGCAGATTTCACGGCTATGTAGGGATTAACCATCATAGTTACTTTTGGAATACCTATCATAATATATTCTCTAAATATCTTAGGAACATAATATAGTTTAACTCCATATCCTTACCCATTTCATTAGATAGTTATAAAGATCTTATCTTACCTCATTTTATCATGGAATCACTCGTATACAAAAATAATTCCCAATAATCATTACACAATAATAACTCATAAAACAATATTAAAGGAAAAATAACATTTCCACTTTAAAATCACATTTCATCTTTACAAGACACATAATCATGAATGAAGACAAATTATTTTAATGTAAAATTGTAAAATTTTAAATTAAACATCAATACATTATAGCTACATGAAAGAAATAAATTCCATTAATGGAATATATGATAAAAAAACATTCCAAGTTATTGAAATAATAAATCCATTTTTAAAACACAGTTAAAACATTTAGAAATTTGATTTTTGAATCAAATTATCACATAAAAATTGAATTTTTTTAAAAGAATTAACATTATTAAACATTCATGACCAGATAAATACATTCATAATAAACCATTTTAAAAACATGGACATAATATATAAATATTTATAAGAACAAATCATAAAAACATTTAAATTAGGTTTTTAGTTAAAAAGTCCCTTACCTAAAGTCCGAATCATCTCTTACATTCTTTATATTCTTGAATAATAAAATTATTTTAATTCCTAATTTTTGGAGAACATTTTCAATTTTATTATTCCTTTAATATTATTAATTAACATGCTATAATAATTATATAATTATTTGATCTCAAGTCAGATGGTTTAACGATATTCGGTATATGAGTCCAAAATGAACATGGTATGATGTCAATGGTCCAGGTGGTCATAAGTCCATAATCTCCATAATAAAATTATTGACATAATTATCAATTTTATACATTAATTATACATTTAAATCTACCAATTAAATATGGTTATGAAAAATTAACAACATTACAATCATGGTGACGATAGGTCATACGTACGCATGACTAACATTTTCCATTTTTCATTGATCATTACGGAAAGAAGGAAAATATTATTTTATAATTAAAAAATGATCATAAAATACTTAATTATATATTAATAATTTAAAGAATCTTATATATATCATACAAGTGATGTATTGAATAAAAAACAAATCACATTGCTCCGTGGAGGTGATGGTTCACACAAACGCATGAACAATATTATCAATTTTTTTTATATTGTAATGTAAGACAATAGTTGATATATAATTATCTTATAATGATTAATATGTCATTAATATAACATGTGAACATTAATTCCATCACAATAACCTATCATGAGAGACGGTTATGGAAAACATATTATATTAGTTTGTGGAGGTGATAGTTCACACCTACGTAGGATGATTAATTCCTTTCCCATTTGATGGAAGTGGAGATATATTTTGGTGACTATATTAACATAATAACATCTCAGTATATTGAAAACATTATAGTGGTTATATCATCATGGTTAAAGAATATTTGAAGGTAGTGTAAGAAAAAATAAAATAGAAACACTAAAATAAAACATTACCATTCCTTTAGATGATCACATGTATTAACACCTTAACTCCTCTAAGGAGGGTGATATTATTAAAATAAGGCCTCAATAATGTGGGAAGGTATTCTTGGAATATGTTTGGGTGGATATTTTCCAATTCAAATGATTTTTATGTGTGATTAATAGATTGGAATGGGTGCCTTTTATAAGAGAGGGGAGAGGAACCCTTGGAAACCCTTAAAATATTAAGTTAATATAAATTGATTTTAACTCTAAAAGACCCAAAATAATGTTTTTTATAATATATGATGATTATGGGTCCAAATATAATGATCCAATAATTTTTATACATGTATTTTGTTTAATAATATATTTTTGTTTTTACCCCTTTTCACTCTTACCATTTTATCATATAATTTACACTCGAGGGTTATAATAATTACCTGAACATGCCAAACAACCAATGAATGAGTCATTAATGAAAATATTAAACTTACCTAAACTAGTTTTCTGAATATTAATTTTTTATAAATTTTATATCATTTAATTAAATATTTTATATTTTAATATAAAAACTATGTCATTTTTAAAAATATTCATAACATGATTTTTCGAAAAAATCATAATTACATGATTCCATAAATCTAAAAAATTTAAATTAACATTTCAAAGTAATCCATAAAATTCATGGATGGAATAAAATATTCCAAATATATTTTTATTTTAATATTATTAATATCATTTATTTGATTCTTCCTTTAATAAATCTATTACCGCATCATCATTGTGTCACAATTAAATTTAATTATTTATTTCCTAAAAATTATAAATAAATTACCATGATGTATGTAATATTTTTATATTTCTATGTACTATTTATATTCAAATATATCAATTATATAACCCCATATTAATTTTTTTATCTTATTAAAAATATTAGTATGGTATCTTTAACATATCTTTAAATAATATTTAATAAATGTCATTTTCTTACCCCAGTGGATTAAAAAGGTTATAAATTCATCATAAGATTGATTTTGGTCAAAATTCACGAATAAAATTAAATTAGGTAAAGTGTTAGGGTAATTTTATAATATTATAATATAATTTTTACTTTTAATTACTCGATTTACCCTTAACCTTGGTAAAAAAATTCAAAAGTTACTATTTAGAAAACAAATATTATGATCCTCTTAGACCAAATTAATCATACTGATTACAACCATGTATGTAATTTTTTGAAACATCAATTCACAAATGTGGTTAAATTAGGTTTAATAGTAATCCTGTAGATGTGGCGAGAATACTGGTAAAATAGACATTCAAAAATTCCAATATGTTTTTATATTTAATTACAAAAATCATTACTCAAATTACCTACATTGTATTGAATGATAAAAACTTTATTCAACCACACATTAAAAAAAATTAAACGAATAACCTAACAACATTAATTAATTAAATGAAAATGTAGTTTTTGAATTAAAAAGCAGTGTTTTTCACTACTCATTAAAATATGAAAATTTCCAGAAAAATACCTAAAACACAACCAAAGTGAATTTTGATGTCCTGATTCCGAATAAGAAATTTATTTTGTCAAATATAACTTATAAAAGTGTTAAAAACTAAATTCAAAATAGGCATGTCTTCAAAAGGTGGTAAAAATATCTTTTTAGAAAAATAACAATTTTATGACAAAAAATGAATTTGATCTTATATCATGTATATAAAACATATAATATGTCCTTTAAACATAATATTGAATTTATTTTTAGTTAATATAATCAAAAAATAGTGATTTCATTATTTTATAAACACATTTATTCACACTATAATAGTAATTCATTAAAAAATATTCTTTATATTAAATTGGTTCGTATTTTCATTTCTAATTAATTTTCAAAAAAAAGAATCATCATTATATAAACATGTTTAAACCTTATTTTCAAAAATCAATTATGATTTTTTATTCCCTCCATTATAATAGCTTGATGATAACTACCACTTAACAAAATAATATTACAATATATTATTATTTTTCGGTATAACTCAATCTTGTGTGAAATATAAGATTTCAGAGAAACCCATTATTGCATATCATGTACTCTATCAGGAATAATGTCCCTATAATATAACATTACTATGTAATTCATTAATATAAATTAATATGAAAAAGTAATATTATATAATTTCATGGGATGTTACATCCATCCACCCTTTTGGAAATTTCATCCTCGCAAATTTAAATTTGGGTTTGGTAACTTATGTTCCACTTTTGAAAATTAATTCATTGAAACCCCGCATTGGAACAAGAGTTAATAAAACTTAAACTTTAAAAGAAATAAAGGGAAGTATGAAGGTTACCTGAGATAACATATTCTAGGATTCCAAGTAAGAAAACTTGGAAAAGGAAGAGGAAACTAAATCTCATAGACTAATAAATAGTAATTGAGAACTTGATCCTAGGAAAGTTAACAATAAAAATACCCTAAATATGTGATGGGTCAAAAGTCATTTGATAAAATTAAGAGGATGAATTTTTTTTTCTACTTTATAGTCCTTTTCATAGGTTTGAGGAATTATTTTACTACATATACTAATAATATAAGGAAATATACTTACTTGGAACTATTCACCCGATTTGGGCCTTCAGGCCACCAGTTTGGGCCTACGGGTCTCCAGGGCATTCGGGTCCTCAAAGGCCTTTGGGACACAAGGCCTTCAGGTCACGTAGACCATGGAGTAGCCCAGTTCACCCAGAACAGGCCCCAGAAGAGGATCAGAGCAACAGGAGTAGCATCCAACAGATGCAGAGCAAACTGGATTGGAAGAATGAGAGGGTATGGTAGCCGCCATTGGGACCACACACCATGCAGCTTTGTACGGGGAAATGCTAGCTGATCAGCAATGCAAGGTGGGGAGCTAGGTGATCAATGATGTCGAAATATGGGGAGGGGTGGTTCAAGTGGGCTGGGCCTACAGGTCATGTATTGGGCATGGTATGCCTCTGGGCCATTGGGTCATGTATTGCGAGTTTGACGGGCCTTATGCCTTGGGCCTATGGTCCATGTACGAGTTCCCCTTCAACCCTTACAATGGGGATTATCCATAATAAAAAAATAAGGACTTCAGGTCATTCAGACCTTTATCTCCAAATAACATCAATCACTCTTAATGTCTCATACCAAAAATGTAATTTCAAAAATCCCATACTCTACAAGATAGGTTAATCATTTCAACAAATAACCCTAGTTTCCATATGTCCCCAATAAAAGCCATAGATTATTACAAAATATAAGTAAACCATTACTCCTTAAATAAAATACTACAATATTCTATTTACCTCCACCATATAAGATTCCCAAAATAGTGAACATCTCGCAAAATAATATTTACCACTTAATCAACAAATCATATTCCAATACTATGTATATCCATTTAATTGAACATATGTTCCCAAAATCAACTTATTCTTATTCCATAAATTCATTTTACTAAAAAGAAAAAGTCATACTAACCTAATATTTCACGTAATTCATTGGTAGTCAATATACCTACATCACCCTTCAGTTGTGGGTTAAATTTGTGCATCCTTGTCTAATGTGATAGGGATTCACCCATCTTGTGGGATGCCAATTTTCTTAAATTATATCAATCTTATAAGGCTCCCAAAATATGATAATGTCCTAAAAAATAAATATAAATTTTTTTAACCTCAATGGTTATCTCATACCTTTAATTTTTCAACCCAAATGTATTAACCCTTAATTACCTCAAAAACAAAAGATTATATTAAGGTTATCTATGACATTATAATTATTTCACCAAAAGATAATTCTTAATCAAATAACATTTTCACATAAAAACAATATGGTTACATATTATACAACTAAAAAGGTCTTTAAAAGTACCCCATCATCAAAATGGTATTAATAATTTTAAACATTTCCATGTCCTTAAGTATACAATAACAATTAAATCCTTGAAATGTAAACATCTTAATATTTCAACATTATTCATAATCCATTACCTATGAATTTCCACGTTATCAATTAATACCTAATTCCTCAAAATCTATGATATGGATTATATCCTCATGATTCATAAATATAAATCTGATAATGTTTCATAATTTATGGATAATAAGAAAATTTATACCTTGAATCCCGATTTTTGGATCTTCTTGATGTTACTTTCCTCTTTCAGCATGTTGTCCTACTTTAAAAAACATAAAAATTCATAACACTTTTGTTATATCAACTTTTTAACTAGTTAGATGAGTTGTGAATATGAAATCATATGAAAATGATAACATAACCCATAAAATTGTTTTCGAAAAGAGTAGGTGTTGGATAACTCAAAAAATTTCTTTTAGGTGATTTGAAAACTCAAGAAGGTGTTAAACTCATTCGAACAATATTTTGTGATAATAGTGATGATAAAATAATAATTGAGGGATAAAGAGGATGTGAAATATCTATTTCAGTCCATCTTCACAAATTATCCTTAATCTCTTGAAAACAATCATCACTTGAACATGAAATGAATTTTTAAAAGAATAATATCTTATTGGGTAAAGATAATTTTTTTTATAATACTATAATCCATCAACCTCCCCATATCTTAGTTTTTTTGGTTTTTATCCAATCAAACTAATTCACCATAATCCCACAAAATTTTCAATATGATAATAACCCTCTATGTTATATGGGATCATTAACCTACACCAATATAACATCTTAACCTCTTAAGTTATCTAAACCTTTCCCCTGATACCAACTATAAGGCCCCAAACATAAATGTTACACAATATTGAGTTACGTCAAGAATTTAAATTCATTCACAATGAGGATATATTCAGGAATATAATTTTAGATAATTTGGCCATAAAAATTTCTTAAAAACTCAAATATTACAAAGTAGACAAGTCTTCTCACTATCCATTTTTTCGTAATCTAAAACATTAAAAAATAAAACATGGATTATTTTTCTTGATAAAAATCATAATAAAAATTATATTGACTACTTAAATTCTATTAACCATCCTTATACCCAATGTAAAACATTTCAAAAACATGACATGAGAAAAAAAATCTCAGTAAGGGATATATAATAAGAAATTAAACCGTTTGTCCATGAATAATTTAAACTCTTGAAAACGTTTTCACAAAATCACACTTTTCACCCCTAAAACATAAATTTTTATCTTACCTAATGAAATAATAATATTTCTCTAAAACTCTATAGTAATCATAAATCATAAAGGTAACTTGTGTCATCCATATCATTCTTACGTTGTATATTTAAAATTTACACAGGGATAAACCTTCATGGGTAGGATTGGAATACCTAACACAGTGTATTCTCTAAATCTATTAGTAGAAACCCTATCGTTTAATGCTTTATCATTACCCAATAAATTTTAGAGATGTCACTAGCTCACCCACCATTAATTTATCAATTAACCACCCATATATATTAACAATGCCCAAGAACCTTAACATAATCATAGCATATAAAACAAGCCCAAAGGAAAAAATAACACTTCCACTTGGAAATAACATTTCATCATTACGTGACATGAACTCAAAAATAAAAACACATTATTTTAAAATAAAATGTTAATCTTTTAAATTAAACATCAATACATAAAGTGTTGATCTAAGAGATTAAAATATTAAAATGGGTATTACAGTTAAAATTACATAACATCCCTAATGTTTTCCTTCATTCATTGACGCCCCCAGTAACTCGGTGGATACTATCAACCATACAATGGCTATATTTGTATATCCCAATTTATCAATCATTTTTATTTTGATTATAAATTTTATCTTTTATGGTTTTTTCTTATGAAAAATCATTCAATCCAATTCTTATATATTCTCGATTGTTTTTCACTAGCCCATGGGGACCGAGAATGACCTTCATGCCTATTCTAGATTGATTCATTTTATGGTTTTGATGGTATCCTTTGGATATTGGTTACATCCATTATGATTGAAAAAATTATTTCCAAATTCCAAGGAATGATATCTTGAGAAGATTGGTTAATAGAATAAGTATATATGATTCTTGAATATATATATTTAGAGAATTAAATTATATTACATAGTGATAATTCTATGAGGTTGTATTTATTGAAATATTAACATCATCCTATATTGGTTACTTTATTTGTTTCAAGAGTTTGATATTGGTAATTTGTTCAGCCTATCTAATTCCATTGAGGAAAAGTCCTAGAGGGTCACACACATATTTTATCATTTGATCTTCATCAAAATCAGTTTTAATTTAAATTATTAAATATATATTAATACCATAAAAAGGTAATATTGTTTATTTAAGAATTTGTTTTTGATCACAATTATTTGAAGCTAATTTGAGTTGATTAATTAAATAAAATTTATTCAAATGTCTTTTGAATATAATTCTAATTTAGATTTAGTTTTCTTTTCTAGTTAATAGAAAATAGTTATATTAAATAAATATTTATTATGTTACATATATATTAGAATAAATATATTGTAGAAAGAATATTAATAAAATGGTTATTTATTTAATGATTTGAGTTTATTATTATAGGTATTGTGGATGTTGATGTGAAAATATCATTTAAATAAATAATTATTATTTTAATGAATAATATTTTTTATATGTGATACTTTCACGAATCAATGAAATAATAATAATAATGTTATTCTTATTCTTATTTTACATGTTGTTCTCTATGGATTAATAAAATAATAAGGGGAATATGTTAAATTATTTATTCTATAACTTAACTCCATATACTCCTATTTATATCATTTCCTATAATTATTGGAAAGTTATGTTGTTTTTTCCAACGAATATCCTATATTGAATTCTCTCTAAAGGTAGAAATTATATGGGTTTTATCTCAAGAATGTGAGAATTAATTGAAACCATTCCATCATTTAATGATCAAGAAAACAAGAAAGATAATTCTTCAAAGATTAATAATTATATTGGGATCAAGAAAAATAATGCATGATAATCAGAACATCCATGCAAGCACTAGACATTAATCAAAATCAATTGGAGAATATGGAAGATGTGTGGTTCACTACCAAAATGATTTAATTTTTGATCCACTTGGTGGAATTAAATTAAAACATGAATGGGGTAAGATTGATAAATATCTATATCAATAAGGGTTTTCAAAACCCATGGACAATATTATTATGACAATAATTATTAATTAAACATTAAAATTATTCTTATCAAGGTTCATGGATTATATATTATCTCTTCTTAAAATACATGTATTAGATATGTAATTTTATAATTATGATCTATTATATTATTAAATTAATCCCATAAAAACCAGGTTAGGAAAAATGCTAACATCAAATTATTTATTTTGTGAATCATTAAAATTGTATCATAGTGTTCACCGTTAAATTTATAATTATTTTCCAATTTTTGATATATTTAAACATTTCATGTTACATTTTTTTTATAATCATTATTTAGTCCAAAATTGTATATATCACTCCCAATAGCCTTAATATGACCAAATAAATATTAATAAAAAATGATGAATATCTTTGGAACCCATTTGGAGGTCCTAAATATTTTGAATTGATAATAGGGGGCTATGTGGAATGTAATATAAATATAAATTTTTGGTACCCATATTCACTATATTTGGATACAATAGTAAAACTTCATTGGACTGTGTTAAAGAATGAATGAAATTCTGGCATGCCTTAGTTTTAGTTGATCCACCTGGAACATTTTTCTTAGGACTACAATTCATGTATCTAGTGTAAATGAATTTTATTTTAATAATGATCAAAAGAAATTTTTTTAAATATAATTCATATATTTAATACAAATTACCTAATAAATTAATTATGTGAAATAATGTCTTGAATAAATTACATTGAATGTAAGTAGTTTATATGATATATAACCCATAAATTTATACACCAATTATATGTAAAATCCATTAATGCATCTCATGAAAGTCATAAGAAATGACTTTACAATTTTTATTCTACTATAAATTTTGGGTACTGCATAACTATTTTTTTAAGTACAATCAATTACTAATTGTACATTTTGAAATTAATATATTTTCAAGTAAAAATATTTTTACTGTTACAACTAATAAAATGTTGTTCATGTGTTAAAAATTTACTATACAAAACATGTGATAGGGCTAAACTAATATTAAATAATTAATTATTTTTTATATAAATTTTAATCAAGATTCCTTATTAGGACTTCATTAAATTCTATGTACTTCATGTAAATTAAAATGGGTACACCCCACATAAATTATCATATTTCAATTTTTCAAAAAATTATTTCACACACGATGTTTTTACATTTATCTTCTTGTTTTATGCATGCCTTGTTAGTTTATAATAAATGATAATAACTATTCTAGACACCAGGTTGTGCATATTGGAACTGTCCATATTCTTTGTGTGTATTTGACTGATAAAGAGATAGAACAGACCATTTATGTGATCGACTTCTACATAAATTATTTTTACAGTATGGTTTTTTATATGAAATTATATTTTATTATGTTAAATATGATTTCATGTGAGTCATACCTCCTAGAATTAATATGATAGACCTTTATTTCCATGGTTTATTTTAGGTATCACATAATCTAGGATCCCCCTCTAGTGTGTTAGTAAGTAAATTTAAAGGATATAGATCCTAGGAGAAGAGGCAGTTCAGATCCCATGTCAAGTTAAAACTAACCTGGATGATACATTGTTTGATTGTGTAATGTTGAAACTCAGTCCAAGATTGAATCAATGACATTCACCCTAGGATAGAATATTGTTTTATCTTTTTTAATAAAAAATCATTATAAATCCCATGATCGAGTCACATTATTTATTTTTCATTATAAAATTTCGTGGTTATAAATTTTATGTGATGAATGTTTATATGATGTTAAATGTGTTCAAGAAAAACAAAATAATATAACAATGTTTTTAATAAAATTAAATATATGATTATTATACATAAAATTTGTAATCATTCAAATGGTTAATTAATTTTTAAAAATCGATATAATATTAAAAAGACATGTAAATGGTAATATAAGGATATTTATGTAAAAATCAACAAAAACCCTCAAATAACTATTATTTAAAAAGGATTAACTTATAATATCTAGAATAGAACTATATAACTAACATTTGGTCCAACCATTTTTTATTAAACATACTTTTTTAGGGTGTTATAATGATTGATTTGGGTAAAATTTACCATATTAACACCAAGAGTAGTATCACATGCTATAGTTCATGTTACACAAAGTCCTTTGTCATGAAAATATGTGATAGTATTTTTGGTATACGGGTTCCACATAATAGAACAACATTTTTGGATCTTATAGTTGGAAAGACCACTAACCTAAATAATTTCATGTAATTGAGAAAACTTTTATCATGATTTACAGATTATAAAAATGAATCCTCACCACTATAAATTCCATCAGACAAGGTATTACATAGTGATGGTTATAAGGATTAGATAAAATATTTTTATGACTAATATGAAAATTAAATTACTACTTCTCATATTATTTTTATTATAATAAGGTAAAACAGTTGTTTTTATATTACAGCAGAAAAATTTATAATTGAATCAACCTCGATAGTCAAATGATCTATACTAGGGAAATATAACCTCATGAATGGATGTAACTTCATGGATTTGTTAAGGATATTGAATGTTATACTACTTAAGGAATTGAAGATTTTTGTTCTTGATTCCCACGATCTTTATCTTCCTTATAAGGTGGTCAATGAGGAAGTGATATTTTTCAACATGAAAAAATAAAGATGCACTATATATATTGTATGATTTCATCATTCATGCCTATTGAACATTAGATTTCACATGAAATCATAGGTTTGTTTATTATTCAGACACACATCCTTTATCATTATGAATATTGGTAAATAAAATATAGGTATTTGATTTCTAAGGTATTTTTCCATGAAAATATGGAGAGGGTTTTGTAACTAGGTATCATGTAGTCAAGATGATTGAATATAATTAGAATCAATATATTTTAGGGTTTAAAGTCCATGTGATATTTAATAAATATCTCATAAATTTATTAATCTTCCAGTTAATCCATAGATATTTTGTAAATTTTAACATCACCAACATTGAGAAGCCACTCCAAGATATCCATATTATAAATCTCAAAATATTTAATAACATGAGGTGAGAAAAATATATTATACTTACAGTGAACAATAGTAAGGGAAAAATTAAGAGATACCAGACTCACCCAATGTTTAAATCATTATCCCCATTCACATCCAAGTCAAGGAAGATCACCAGGGAATAAATATAGAAAGATATTTTTAGTTTTACACATGGGAAAAATGAACCCTAGAAGAATAAATTCACCATAGTATAAAACCAATGGGAATCCTCTAGTGTGTCCTATATGATGTCAAATATCTATATTTATTGATAACTGGTGTTAGTTACATCATTTTTTCTCACAAAAATTTCTAATTAAAATAGAAAATATGAATCAAAAGTGTTTCATGACGTGGGGTGCATCTATATGCTACTAACCAAACAAGACTTGTTTTAGTAGCTTTTAAATACTATCACATTAAATGTTAAAATGGATTGATAATGTTCTTAATAAATAGTTATTAGGTTCTAACAGATAATAGAAACATTATATCTATATCTAGTCTTGATATCGATGATTTTATTTTGAAATATAGGGAAGAAAGATGATATTTATTCAAAGATGGCATATATTATTATATTGAACATCTAAATTACTATATATTTTTATTGGAATATTAAAATAATGTATTTTAATTCAATAATTACACTTTTCCACATTACTATATCACACGTAACTATGTTTTCATAAAATATATAAAATAAAAAAATGTAACCTTGAAAAAATTATATCAACATGGGTATATAAATTATTTAGATCTAAAACTTCTTGTTATATTCCATGCATGGTTAAAAGAAAAAATTATAGAATATTTATAGAGTATAAATCATAAAAGGACCATAAATCATCCATAATTTGTTCAGTAATTTGTATGTAGGCCATTTCATGTTGAATACATGGGGGGATGCTCATACTTTATAACATTTATTGATGAATTTAGTAGATATGGATATATCAACTTAATGTGGTATAATTAATAATTTAATAATAATGTTAAGAAATATAAGGATGATTTTAGTATCATCTTGGTAAAAAGAAAATTGGAACTCATTTCAAACTATGGTGTAGAATATATTAAAAATATTTCAATGATTATATATGGGATTAGAGTGTTCTATATAAACTCACTCATCCATATACCCCAAAATTTAGAGGTTTATGTGAATGGGAAAACCACACCTCATTGGACATTGTGAGATCAATGATGAGTCATGTAAGTTTTCTATTATCCTTTTTGGGATACACATTGTATTAAGTAACTATAACTATACCTGAATACATTTTACAAAAACATTATAATTTTAATTTTACATATCATAAGTAATGCCACAATTCCAGAACCCAATTGTTTAGTGTCTGTATAGACTAGATATATAAGAATATTATTATATGTTATTGAATCAACTTTTGTAATAAAACATATTTATGTAATAATTAATTTAAGACATAATCATACATATAATTTTCTTGGAAAATGGGAAATAGAAAATGAGTGACCATAAAAGCTCAGTAAGAGAAGATATATCAAGGAGACTTAATATGTAAGATCATATTAATGTGAGAATACATGACTAGAGGAAGGAAATTCAATGAAATTATCTTTAGAATAATAATAGATAATCCTAATAAATAATATAACATCATTGATCATTTCAAGAGATCAATGGATTATAAATAGACCAAAATAGAACCATAAAACAATTACTATGGTTTAAAATATGGTTAAAATATTTAAAACCATTGAAAAATTTCATATGAATGTTTAATGACATTGAAATTTAGAATATTCAATAGTATAATAAATAATTACATTTTGAACACAACTATCTGTAATGAGGAATGCACATGATGTTGTGAAAAAACCCAACCATACGCATGAATAATAACAATATCTCATGAAATCATAAATAGTACCAATGCATTGGAAGGCTATATAGGATCCAAACGTCTAATAGTTATATTCCACACTTATTTTAAATATAAAATATATATAATATCCCAACATGAAAAACCCATGGAATGAAAATGGTGTTAGAATGATATCTCTATGAATGACATCAAGAGTATATTAGTCAATAAAATCTCAATCTCCCAAAATATGTCTATCAAAATTTAATTTACCATATGGTTATTTTAATTACCCATAAAAATGTATATTTTGATGAAGGTAGGGCTAAAATATTTTACTTTTCAAAAAAGGGATTTCTTAAAAAAATTACATTGGAAATAAAGACTAAGTAAAGATCCACTTTCCAATATGATTATTAAAAAGGTGAGAAAAATACCTTTGAAAAAAATATATCCAAAGAGACTCCGAAAATTAGACCATGAGAAGAAATAAAGGTAATGATAAGAATTGTCAAATAGAAGATACAAAATTGATGAATGTGAAAGGAAAATAATTTTTACTCTTTTTTTATTTCTAAGAGAAATAATTCACATCGAGTAAAAATTTATGAACCCATATTTTGGAATGGGATGAATAGATTTATGATTTATAAAAAATATATAAATCATTATAGAATAAAATTAAATTGGAAATAATTTTTTGATAGAAATAACACCAAATTTAAGGAAAACAAACCATTAAAAAGGATATGTATCATTTGTAACTACACTATTCTTAGTTTCTAAATAATAAAATACATAAAATAAAATTACATCATTTTGAAAATTTAAATTACATATAAAATATGGAAAAAATAAAATATTAAAAATTTATAGGGTGGAAGAAGATAAACATTGAATAATGGAGATAAATAATAATAATTCTGACTCAATGAAGGGGATTTCAGTAAACAAAAAACCTTAGAACTTTTGTATTAATTTAAATCAAATATTATGAATTAATGTTCAGGAAAAGACTAGTATAATTCAATAATGGAAAAAAATTAATGTTAATAAAAGACCTTTTTTTATAAGTAAACCATATAAATGAGCTATTAGTCACATAATGAAAATATTTCTCAATAAAGGGAAATTGAGATGAAAACCCATATAACATTCAAATTAATAGAAATAAATGATAATTAATGGAATGTAATTCCATGATATTTTTGTATATATTTTTCTTTAATTAAATATTCAATTGAAAAACTTTTTGGGCACACAACACTAAACTAAAACAAACCTCCATACATTTTTCTCATATAAAATATTATAATATAAGATAAACATTAATAAATTAGTATAATTAAAAATTAAACTAAAAATTAAATAATTATTTATTATATTTAATTTATAACTATATTATGTTTACATAAAATTCAATGAAATATTTTAATATCAATGGATTAGTAAAAATAAAATTGTATAATGTAAATAATTGATTCTAATTGTATCCAATAATGATTATTTTCACGACTCCATCCATCCAATGATACCCCTCTATGGCTAGAAATGAATAAAGGGAGTTAATGAACCCTAATTCTTACCTCTTATAGGCCCTGGGTTGGTGACTAGAACCAAGGGTGTACAGATCTCCCAACATTGAAGGCATTACCCTTTATAATAAAAAAGATCGGGAGATAGATTAAATCATCCACAAACAACTTAAAGATATAATATAAAAGAGAAACCAAAACCATCACACATGCATGTATAAAATAAAAATGATATAAATAAAATAAATTATCCAAAGTAAATTCCCAAAATTTAATGCAAAAGTTGCGACCTCGCCAATATCAAGGATCTGAGCTAGTAAGGTCCAGCATTGTCCACGAAATCCACCTAAAAACCTAAAAATAATTTTATATATGTATGGTGAGAGATAATTTTACATAATAAGAAAACCAAAATCTCTTGTGCACATGTGAAAGAAGAAAACTAATACACATTTGAGAAAATAAAATAACCAAACAGATCCTAAACAAGTATACTAACCATCCCAACGTCACCATGGAATGATCACCAAATAATGAAAGTTAAGTAATATAATATCAAGTCAATCACATCGATGATAGAAAAAATGGCATCACTTTTTCTCTGATTATCCATGATTTCCCCAATGGTAAATGTCCTAAAACTACCACCTATTCTGAATATATCACATCAGATCCCACCCACACACAACTCGGTCTCACAACACATCCTACCCGCACAAACCTCAGCCTCATAACACATCTCATCAGAACATACCTGAGCCTCACGAAAGATCATGACCGTACACACCTAGGCCTCCCAATAGATCAAATTTTTCCTGAAACAGCCTATGAATTCAAATCACAAATCATCTCGAAGAACTAGGGACATCACATCACAACTCATACCGAAGAGACCTGGGACATCACATCACAACTCATACCGAAGAGACCTGGGACATCATATCACAACTCATCCCAAAGACACCTGGGACGTCACATAACAACTCATACCAAAGACACCAGGGATACCACATATTAACTCATCCCAAAGACTCATGGGATACCACATATCAATAACCATCTTATTCACTAAGATACTTCCATCTATCCCAACTTTTGAAATACCTACGTCGACGGGAAGTGGGAGTAGGGAAGATTGGGGGGGGGGAACCATCCATCCTCCCACTAGGATTTTGGGATAGACACCCCTCGCATGATGATGCGGGTGTTTGGAAAAAGGTTATCAACCAGAATGGGGTGCGTATAGAAGTCACAAGGAAATTTAATGTATATATATATATATAGTATCAAACACTCAATCCCAGCCTGTGTTTACAAACAAACTAACTAACTCACAACACTGTTACTCTTTTTACCGCCTCTAAATGAAACTATAAGTATCCACAATAGTAATTTCAACAGGTTAAGAACCTTGTTAAACTAATAAAGATTCATATTTATTCCATGTTTACCACCCATTAATTTCATTATTTGCATCAACAACCTTTAATCAGACAACTTGTCCTTAGATTATTTCTTTAACCATTTCCATTCGATTAACCAAACCAAACCATGCATTTGAAAATGTTATTAAACATTTATTAATTTATATGTTCCGTCACTACTTAAGAATCTAGAACAAAAAAACCATGTCACATCAACAACAATTTAGGTATATACTTTGTGTATTTTATCGCATTTAACTTTATTTCAGGGGAATTTCTACACAATAAAATCCTAGGGAAACCAATTTTATTGGCCATGTATACATGGCTAGCCAGTTTCTATATTTGGTCAATAACAAACAACTAAAATAAAAAAAAGATCATATAATAAATATCTAGTGAAATAAAATTCACCAATGACCACAATTTTTAGCGGGGCATCATGTCTGTATAATCCACAATACCCCAACAAAAATAAATCTATAACAACAAGAAGATCAAACCCATTACCCCTTTAATTTTCAATTATCAAATTATTGATCAATGATTAATATATCAGAACTATGATACATAGATAAAAAAATACAACCCCTCCCATATGTTGCAGAAAGAAGGATAAATGAAGATAATCCAAACACATGGAATCTTTCCAACGTACAATGCATCGCATGGAAAAGAAAAATCCTCAGGAACTAAAATGTCACCATGAAAACAACAAATAAAACTATAACACACCAAGGATTCATCAAAATTAAAATTTAATTCACCCACAAACTAAAAAAAACCACCACATCAGATAACCCTGAAGATAATAGAAGAAAACCTACCAAGAAGGGGGAAGAAATCACCACAGATCAACCATGTATCATTGACGAACAACCAATGGGGTCAAAAGATCAAAGAAGGATAAAGAAAGGATCAAATAACACCTTAGGTATCCCAAGGTCCAACAAAAATGAGAGGAATAATGAAATAGAGGCCGGATAGATGAGGGTTTGGCTGAAAAATATTTTCAATTTTACACCGGATCAGGGTATTACACGATGTGTAAGACACTTTCACATCATGTAATCCTCGGGGTCCAATTTCCTCTAGAAAAAAAATCACGTCTTGATTTTATAATTTAATTAGCCCTGAAAACCCTAGCGTCGAGAAGAAACAAATGTTCACATCACGTAGTCTAGTTACATGATGTGCAATTCCTATAGCAGTTCTAATGCACCTCCAACACCCACCAAAACTCATGGATCCTCACTTAAACAACAATAACAACTAAAATTTAAAATGTAACAGAATAGAAGGGCACATACCGTTACATAAAATAACTATCAAATTATTTTCTTCCTCAATAAGCCAAAACCATTCTCAGAAGAAAAGGGGTTTGAACAACCACCCAATGATATACCTCTCAAGGACCTCTTTATACTTAAAAACTACCACTGGATAAAAACGCCAACCCAAATGAAAAAAAACACACCACAAAACCACAAGATAACTCCTCTTACACAGCTACATTCCCACACAACCTCTACAAAGCCACCTCAACCCCCACATTGCCCAAACCAAAAACCACTACAACCAACAAACCACACTTTTCCAAACATTATAATCTTGGAATTCTATCCACCATGACAAGATATTATCCACTATTAGTGGCACCTACATTCCCTCATGGGTTTAATTGCATCCCAGCTAATGCACCTTGATTAGGAATCTAGTCCTCCCTTTTTCATATGTCATGAATTTATCACACATCTCTCCACACACATCATAAACCAAGGAAAATAGATTATCTCAAAAAACAAGGTTCAAACAGTACATTACAAAGAAAAACAGATAAATGAAAAACATAAAATAACTTCGGGTGATAGGAACACATCTGCGTCTCTCGCTCCTAATTACTATCCTCCTCGACACCATGCCTCCACAACACATGAACCAAAGGAATGGTTCATACACATAGTACCTTCTCTTGATTATCATGGATTTATACTGGTCACTGCATAAACATCACTTCATCCTCGATATGAAACTCCTACAAGTAAATGACATGGTATTAATCGTGAGGATATCAAAGAAACTAAGATATGTGAAAGAAATCGTGGAACCTCTCCCGTAATGGTGGAAACGAAAACTAATACACTACCTCAAAAACTTACCCCAACACTTCAAAAGGTCCAACAAACCTAGTAGGAATCTTACCCCCTCTTCCATACCTCCACTTCCCACATCGAGGGAAACATTAAAGAACATGTATTCCCCAACCTTGAACTCCAAGGTCCCCCTCCTATGATCCGCATAAGACTTCTTTGGGTGGTCTGCTTCTTCCATCCCCTCGTGAATGAGATGAACCTTCTCTGTCATCCTCTACACTACATTAGGACCATGAATGTTTGTCTTCTCAACCTCTATCCATCACAATGGTGAATGGAATCATCTTCTATACAAAACTTTAAATGGAGCCATGACAATGGAAGAGTGATAGATATTATTATAAGAATACTCCACCAAGGGTTGGTTTTGTACCCAAGATCCACCAAATTATAGGATGCATGCCTGTAATGTATCCTCCAATGTATGGATAGTCCTCTCTATATGTCCATCTGTATGTGGGTGGAAAGAAGTGTTGAGGAATAACTGAGTTCTAAAATTATGATATAACCCCTTCATAATCATGAGGAAAACTGTGAATCTTGATCTATGACAATAGACATCAGAACTCCATGAAAATGCACCACCAAATCTACATAACTCTTAGCTAAAGTATCTACTACTCCCCACTCCTTTATCATAAATTAGTGTGCTGATTTCTTCAACCAATTCCTAACCACTATGATCGAATCACAACCTCCCTAGGCTCTGGGTAATCCTATGAAGAAATCCAATAAGATGTCATCCCATTTCCATTAAGGAACATCCAAGGTCTGTAAAAAACCTTCAAGAACATGATGCTAGGATTTTAATTGTGGGAAAACCAATCACTTTTCCACAAACTATCTCACTCCCTGTTTCATCCCAAGCCACCAAAACTGCATCCTCGAGTCATGGTAAAAATTAAAAACACCTCAGTGCACTACAAAACGTGACCAATGAAACTCAATAAGGACTCCATTGTGCATTTCTACCAAAACAAATAACCTTTCATAAAATAACATCCAGTCCTAACCATCCTCTGAATATCCCTCTGATGTATCACGATGGACAACATGATCGCGTATCTGCTCTACATCTAAGTCTCCCCACTAAGAATAATCCATATTCTATATCAATAGAGACTACACCATCATCAGAAACAATAATCCTTTTCCACCATACACATTTTTATCTATGTGTAGGGCTTATAGATCCTCTTTCACTCTCAAAGTATCTGTAAATTCCAAAAAACCATCCTTCTATGACTTTCTGCTAAAATAATTTTCCACGATATTCCCCTTTCACGAGGTGTAGGAGATCTCAAAATCACAATCCTAAAGAAACTCCACCCACATAAACTATAAAATTTTCAAATCACATAGGGAAAAGATATACCTTGAACTATTAGGATTTATGAATACCATAATAAGCTTATGAATGAGGTAATGTTTCCATAACTTCAACACAAATACAACCATTTCTTGCTCCAAGTTAAGGGTGGAAAAGTGACACTAATGGGGATGTAAAATCCTATAACCATAAGATATCACTTAATACTGCTTCATTAGAATGAATCCCAAGACCAGATCAGAGGCATCAAAAAATCCTCAAACAAGACACCATCCTGAGGTAGCTAAAGCACTGGATCACTGAGTAACTTCCCCTTCTGGAAACCGAACAATACCCGTCACTTCTCACTTCACACAAAAGATTGGTCTTTCCAATTCAAATATGTCAAATGGGGATGAAACATGAGATAAATTAGGTACAAACCTTTGATAATAGCCTATAAGACCATGGAAAATATGAAAATCTTCCACAGTCTTGGGTTCATACCAAGAAACAACTACCTCAACCTTTGATGGGTCTACTACCAAACCCTACCAAGACACCACATGCCTGAGAAAATTCACCTCCCGTGTCTATAACATACACTTGTATAAATTTATATAAATTTTTTTTGTTGATGAACATGCATGAATGTTATGAGATTGTCATCATGATATTCCCATGACTTCAAGTAGATTAAGATATCATCAATTAATATGAAGAATAACTGATCTAGAAACTCATGAAAAATGGAGTCCATAAGACCAATGAACATGGTTGATGTATTTGTAAGAATGTGCGACATGACTAAAAAATAAAAGTGTCCATACCTACATCTGAAGGAACTCTTTGTAATATCAATCTCCTTCCCCATAAACTTGTGATATACAGATCAAATATCGATCTTAGAAAACCAATTCACCAATATTATTTGGTTTAAATAATCATCAATCCTCAGAAGATGGTCACCGTTTTTTATTGTCACCTGATTCAACCTCTGGCAGTATATGAACAACCTCATAACACCATTTTAATTATTTAAAATGAATAATAGAGCACCCCATGGTGACACACTTGGCTTGATAAAACCCTTTAGTAAAAGATAATATATATAGATCCTCAACTACCCTAACTTAGAGGGTTCCATATGATAAGGAGACATCGAAATAGGAGAAACAATGGGATAAATGTATGTCCCGAACACAACATCGCGTCAAAGGGGTAGCATCACAACCAACTTTGGAAAAAAAATCCATGAACACTCTAATTACCCTAGGAACCTCTACCACCTCATCATCCAATGATTCCATTGATAACTCATCTAACAAGAAAATTTGGGGCTCCACTTGTTGAATACCCACCTGAAAACCCTGCTCACGCACACAAACCAAATGTTGGCCATCCACATTCAAAACCAAAACTCCATTCTGGGAGATGTCGATAATATCAAATATGTAATACATCTAGTTGATACCAAGGATGATATATTATGGCTATATCTATTGTAAGAAAATATCCCAATAGGACTGATGTGGTCCCCTCATCAGTCTACAACCCTAGAACACATCAAACAAGCTAGTCTAGACTCTGAATAGTGTAGTCAATACCAGGGGAACATGAACCCTCTAAATATCTAGTCCTAAAGAATGGATTAGAGAGGTTTAAACAAAGGGGTGTGAAGCTATTGGATCAAACAAGGCACAAACAAGGGTACTAAACAAACTGATCTTACCTCTGACAATCTGTGGACCCTTTGGAACTACTACCTCCGATGCATGAAACTGACCATGCCTGGATCCTCTACCTCTCTGTTGGAGAGCACCTCCAAAATAATTCTCAAGTATCAATCCCTAAACACGAGTAACATTATGAGGTCTGCAACTACATACAATATCTCCCCTCGTAATAGAAAAATCCAAATTCACCTACTATTGAAATGGTTACACTAAAAAATACTATGGAGGTTGGAATCGAACCTGTTCACCTCAACTAAAATGGTATCAAGGAAAAAATGGGAATTGGATCAAGTGATGACCATGAACCCTACAAGAAAAACACACTGGCATAATTCTCCTAGGATAAAAATGGAAACCACTGGCACCAAAAGGACAGAGAGGAATCTATTGAGGTTGGCTATGTACCATTCAAAACCTTGAAGTTCATTGAACCTAAGATGAACCATGGAAAAATCTTCCCCTCAATGAAATCATCTGGCTCCCCTCTCATGGTGAACCTCCTTGCGAGTTAATCTTCTTGACCAAATATACCATCTTCAGAAACTCCATATATTTCAGTAATGTAAAAGGAGTAATTGCATACAGGATAGAAGGATGGTGTATCTCCTCAAGATGTCTCTCACGAGACTCCACATATAGAAATAGGTCTAGGAAAAAATACAAATGATCCATGAACATGATTCTTGTATCCTTCACTGACATAATCACTGGATAAATGGAAAGTACCTCTTACCTTGTTACTTTTTTCATGGACAATGAAATAAAATATTCCAAGAACTCCTTCTAGAAGTCAACCAAAAAACATTTTCCTCTTTCCAATCTCCTAGATAAAATGTCCACCACTAAAACGCAGATCCCCACATCTTAATAACATCCAAAGACACCCAGTACTTCATCAGGGCCCAAATTAAACTGAATGAGATCTCAAGCACCTCCAGCTAGCACTTTGGCCCTAAATCTAAAACACTTCACTCATACATCCCCACATCCTGATGCTAGAAAACATGCAACGTCCTCTACCATTGATCATCCTCCAAAACCGGATCTAACCTACGATAATCAACTGAATCACATTATTGAACCACAACTACCTTAGCCACATGAAAATGATGACCAGAAGCCATAGCTGAAAGGAAAATAAAGATTTCCTAAGCCCAAGTAGTATAGAATTTTATTAAGGTTAATTTTAAATCATTTCATTCATTTTATCCATTTTTACCATCCCAAAATAACCCAATTCGAAAAATAACACAAGTCATTATGATATATGTACCTCTCCTAGGTATCCACCCTACAAGCAGATTCATATCACTTGGTCAGTCAACAAACTCAGAGTTCGTGCACTAGATCATGGGGGCCCCTAAAATCCCATCTCCTAGCCAGTCTCGCTGGCCTATGTCATGCACCAAGGTCAACTAGAACAGTCACAATAATACCCCATTAAAACCTCATTATGCCTAACTCTAACCTATATCCTATATCTCAAGAATCTCCTATGATACCAATCTATCAAGGCACCGTCCTCCAATGATATCCCTCCTGGATTGGAAATGAGGAAAGGGATATAATGACCACGGAGTCCCACCTATAGTAGGCCATGCGTTGGAGACTAGAAAAAATGGTTTACTAATATCACAATATGGGAGGAAATACTATTTCTAAGAAAAAATATCGGGAGATAGAATGAATCATCCAAAAAAACTCCAAGACATTATATAAAAGTGAAACACAAACCATCCCACATACATTTATAAAATAAAACTGATATAGATACAATAAAGTCTCTAAATTAAATACCCAAAAAGTAAATCTAAAATAGTGACCCAGAAACTATCATAGATCCGAGATAGTAAGGTCTACCCTGTCCTGTGAAATACTCTTGAAAAATAGAAAACAATTTTATGTATGTAAGCCGATCATAAATGTATACTCAGTAGAAAAACCAAATTCTCCAGTTAACATGTGAATGAATCATATTAATGCGCCTATGAAATAAATGAAGAACCAAAAATCACCTAAAAATGTATAATAACCATCCTAAACTCAGAAAGGAACACTCACCAAATAATGTAATACATGTAATATTTAATAAAGTAAAGCATATAGATGATTGGGTACCCCACACCAATTCACACTAATTATCTACTCTCACCCCAATGGAGAATGTCTTGATTCTCCCACATATTCTAAAGATATCGAATCACATGCTTCCCACATACACCTAGGCCTCACAACAGATCAAATATCATCCCAAAAACACCTGGGACAACACATCACAACTCATCTGAAAGACACCTAGGACACCACATCACATCTCATCCATAAGAAACTTGGGACATCACATCACAACACAGCCCATAGAAAAATGGGATAACACATATCTACCCATCCTAAAGAAACCTGGGATACCATATGTCAACTACCATATAAGGCACTGATATACTTTCATCCATCACATATTGTGCAATAAATACCTCGCCTAGTAGAGGGAGTAGGGAAGAGCGAGTGTCCAGCCATCCATCATCCCATTGGGATGTTGGAAAAGAACCCCCCCCCCCCCCCCGCATGTTGATGTGGGTGTTCAACACATGGGGCTCAACATGGGTGGGGTTCATATAGAAGTTACAAGGAATATATATATATATATAGTATCAAACACTCAAGCCCAGCCTATGGGTTTACAAACAAACCAACCAAATCACAACACTATCACTTTTTCTGCCACCTCTAAATGCAATTAATATTATCCACAATAGAAATATAAGAGGGTGAAGAGACCTGATAAACTAATACAACTTCACATTTTCTCCATGTTTAACACCCATTCCTTTCATTATTTATCATCAACCACATTTAATCACACAACCCATCATTATATTTTTTTTAACCACTTCCATTCTATTAACCAAACCAAACCATGCAATTTCAAATGTTATTAAACAATTAATCCTTTATTTTTTCCATCACTACTCTTGTATATAACACGACACAACCACATCACATCAAGAACCATTTATGAATTTATAATGGGGATTTTATCACATTACACTTTATTTTATGGGTGTTATCATACAATCAAATGCTAGGGAAACCAATTTTATTAGCCAAGTATACGTAGTTAGCCAATTTCCATTATTGGGTGATGCCAAAAAATTAAAATCAAACCAGAAATAATAATAGACATATACAACTAAAATAAATACACAAACATCCGTAATTTTCCGAGGGTCATCAATATAGTATAATCCATAATATCATAGTAACATTAATATTGTAAAAACATGCAGATAAAACCCTTTTACCCATTTCAATTTGAAGTTTCCAATTATTTATCTTTGATTAATCTGACATAACCCTAATCCATATATAAAAAAATCAAACACCTCCCACATGATGAAAAAATAAGGAGAAACAACAATAATCCTACCTCAATGAATATTTCCATCCAATGACACACTGGCAGACAAAGAAGATTGCATGCGAACCACAATCACAACACGAAAACTATGGATAAATCTATACTGCACCAACGATTAATCAAAGAGAAAACTGAATGTAACCCAAAACTGAAAAAACCGCTATAGTGGTTCCATGGTTGGAGAATAGAAGAAAAAAAACTAGGAAGTGGGGAGAACTCTGATCAACCACAGATCGCCGATGTACAACCACCAAGGTCAATAAGTCGATGAGGGATGAGGAAAGGCTCGAAGAATACCCAAGGTCACCTAGGTTTCACCCAAAATGAGAGGATGAAGGAAACCCAACTGAACGAATGAGAATTCCACTGAAAAATAAAATTAAATATTCACCAGATTAGGGTATTACATGATGTGTAATACCCTTTCATAGCGTGTAATCCCTAGGGTTTAGTTTTCTCAAAAAATATTTCACCTCTTCATTTTATTATTTAATTAAAATTGAAAAACCTTTCTTCATAAACCGTCCATGGAAAAGTTGTTAAATGAACTTTCACACTATGTAATCTAGCTACATCACATGTAATTCCTGCATCACTCTTGTTGAACCTCCAAATCCCACAAAAAACTCCAAGAACCTCCCCTAAACACCTCAAACAACCAAAACATTCAATGTAAAATACCAGGAGGGCATATATTATTACATAACATACCTCTCAAATGATTCTCACCTCTGAGGATCCAAAAACAATCCCAGAATGAAAGGGTTCTGAACAAACAACTCGTGAGATACCTCTTATGGCCCTCATCATACTTCAAAAACTACCCCCAGCTAAACATGCCAACCCAAACAGCCAAAAAACACACCACACAACCAAAATCCTCCTCCTCTACACAACTACACTACCATACACCAACTGAAAATACACCACAAACCCCTTGAATCCCAAACCAAAAAAACCACTACAACCAAAAACCGCACTATCCTAAACACACGAATCAGAGAATTCCATCCTCCATGACATGATATTATCTGCTCTCGGTGGAACTGACTCACCGGCATGAGTTTAATCACATCGCAGTTAATGCATCTAGATTAGGTATCAGATCCTACCTTTTTTTGTATGTTTTTACTTTATCACACATCACACCAAACACATAATAAACCAAGTACAATAGATCATCTCATAAAACAAGGTTAAAAAGAAAATTATAAATCAAAACATAGCAATGAATGTCATGACCCCCTCCCCAAAAAGTGTACCCCTCCTGGGCCGGCAATGTGAGAAGGGAGATAATGACCCCCCGAGTCCCACCTCCAGTAGGCCTTGGGTAGGTGACTAGCACCAAGGGTATAGTAAACACACAAATGAGAGGAATTACCCTCTAAGAGAACACATGCAGAAGAGAGAGACAAGATAGACACCAACCAAATCCAACTCTAAACTAAAATATAAAGGAAACCCCAGTGCACATATGTAATGTTATAAAAAAGTACTACAACTAGAAGGGGAAAACTGCAAGTACCCAAAAGAATGTAAAAATAGCAGCAACCACAATCTTGAACAGCTCTTGCAACCACAAGATAGTTGAAACCATCTTGATCTCAAACCTACTCCAAGTGACCTAAAAAATAGTTTATATATACATAGTGTGAGTATAACAATATACTCAGTAGGATCCTCCCTAAAGCCTCTCTTTGAGAAGTAAAGAAAGCACGCTAAAGCATAGTGAACAACAAGTTAAACTAACTCATCACCTAAACAGGTATACTAAGTTCCCAACCTCAAGATGGCTACTCTCACCAAGTAACGCATATAAGAATATATCATATAGTAAATAATATCAGCGGTACCCCACTACTACTTCCCCACTGGTTTGCCGATTTACCCCAATATCACACGTCCTGAGCATCTCTCTCCAAAAAGGGTTGCCCGTAGACACCTGGACGAAGCACCATAACTTAAAACCCATGCAAAAAAACCACCACATCCACACAAGAAATTAACCAGGTAGTTTCTAGGATCCACCACAGCTCGCATAATATGTATCATACGTTTGGTATTATACCTCAATCCATTACAGCCCATACACCAAGTAAGGATCCTCAAGACAACACAACCTATACATGTTACACCTATAGTACTCCATAGGATACTATATCCAGAATATATGTGTGTGAATAACCACAAGCCATTACATCCCTCTACACACATATATGGGGAAAAGTAACTGTTGTGCCTACCAGCACAAACAACTACCAAGAGAAGAGAGCAGGGACAAAGGGGGTCGTCAGCCATTCATCCTCCCACTGGAATGTTGGGGAAAACACCCCTCGAGGGCTCAGAATCCTAGAGGTGTTAGTTTCCATTTCTGAAAGGGTGTAGTAGCGTATAGAAACACAAAAATTATTGGCTTAACTATATCTCACAACCACACTATGGGCATAACTTAGTCTTAGACTCAATTGCAGCTATCATCTCTCGAACTATGGATGCTACTTATAAGACAAGGTATCCTATAAGCACACTACCATTTAAAGATATTTAATACATTATTTCATTCCCTTTTTATCAGTTTCAATTTACATTAATTAATTCTTCAAACATTAATTAACCAGTACAAATTCCACATTAAAGTTAACTAGCATCACACCCAAAGTACATTTTCCCTTTAAAATAACAACCCCACCATTATGTTCTAGCAACTCCAACCCCAAGGGTTAACATCATTTATTCAATTATTCATTACATTCCCATAGTCCTAGGAATTATAGAAAAACATTATATTCTACTAAACACAAGGGGGATCAACACGGTGAGTATATGTACTACCCGTCGAGTCTTTGCCACCTATAGCAAGAACGTAGATCCATCCTTCCTTGAGAAGCTAAACATGGAAATCACATGGCATACCCCACATGTCTTCACCTCTTTCAGAAGAAGGGTACGCAAGACCATCTGCCTTGAGCAGTGGGGAAAAGTAAAATAGATAATCAACCAATAAGAAACAACATGCATCCATCAATCACATCCATCCTGTTCCATTATCCCTGGTGTCCTCCCCGACACCCACATGCATAAACCAATGAATCTCACCACTCTAGGCATCATCTTTTTCCACAAAAAAAAGTCCTCCATGCCCCCACATATCACAACAGCCATCCAGGCTCACATCACAACACAAGCATCAGGAAAATAACATTTTAATATTAGGGCTCTTAGCGCTTTAAAAAACAATAGGGTAACTCAGAACCCTACAAGGAGTTATCATTTATCGATAAACAGGTTCCTTAATTCATATTATATTAACCGATTATTATTCTTAGGTTCCAAATTTGGGAAACCTAATCAGTAAGCTATCACAAATAATTAAAAAAGCTTACTGCACCATTTTGATTATTATCAAATTATAACAAGAAGAACTAGATTCATTTACATGCCTCTTTATCTTTATCCAACCCAATATCAATTAATTTCGTCTTTATGTTCTTTACAAATTTACATCAAAAATGAAATCTAAACACAGAAAGCATTGATATCACACTATCTATCAAAACAAGAGGCAATAACATATGACTGATATCCATTTTTTTATTCGGTTCAAATATTTATTAGGTCAATTACATTGTGATACAGTGGGATAAAACATGCTTACAATACAGTTGCACATAAAATAAGAGAAAATCAATGAATCCCCTACTTCAAATAGTTATTGACATTCTTTATCCGATCACAATCCACACAACAGGTCACGATCCTCCTCTCGCGACAACTGCATCCACCCGAGGATTCCACCATACGACCGCACCAACCAAAACCCAAAAAAACTCCATTTGAAGCATGGAGATTACATGATATAATATGGAAATGACTAATGAGAGAAGATTAACCCCAAAATAACAATGATAAAACATACCTTATATTGAAGATTGATAGATACAGCTTGGTTTCATCAAAACAGAACAGAACCAGCCCGATGAGGAAAGTTTGATTGTAAAAATCCTATGAGAAGGAATGGGATGATCAAGAGTCTCACTCCCGAGAACAAAGAGATATGATTAAGGTTAAAGATATTCTGTCCCTTTAAGAAGATTTAACGGAGCAATGGTTTAAGATACGCTTAATTTCCCATTAAAAGTGGATCGCATTAAACCACATGGTTTGACCATGTTAAAACATCTTGTGCCATAGGAAGAATTAATATAGGATTAATGGCGTTTGAACCGGCCTTAGAGTACTTAAAATGAAGCTCTAAATTCATTTTACATCAAAGGAAACGTCAAAGGGGAGAAACCATGGGAAGCTGGAAATGCTATTCACAAACCGGAAATTTGGAAAATGAAAAACACTGTTCATGAACCACACTGTTGAAAACTCACCATTCTGGAAGCACTGTTCATGAGCCTAATTGTTGACACCTCACCATTGGAACCTCACTATTCTGGAAACAGTGTTCATGAACCTCACCATTGAAACCTCACCGTTGGAACCTCACCGTTCTAGAAACACTGTTCATAAACTTCACCGTTGGATCCTCATCGTTCTGGAAACATTGTTCATGAACCTCACCATTGAATCCTCACTATTGGAACCTCACCTTTACGAAAACACTATTCATGAACCTCACCGTTGGAACCTCACCATTTGAGAAACACTATTCATGGACCTCACTATTGAAACCTCATCGTTCTGGAAACACTATTCACATAAGGTTACCGATGCACTGTTCTCAACTGTCTACCGTTGGAACTTTTCACTCAGGGTAACTGATGTTACTATTCAGAGAAAGAGAAAATTTGAAAAGTGTTAGGGATAAGTCACCTTGACCTCCCGGAACACATCAAACACCATATTTTCACTAAGGAATGGGCCTGAGAGGTTAGGGCCATTACATCAGATACCTCTCAAAACATTCTCATCCCAAATAATTCAAAACCCACCTAAAGTGAAAATGAAACAGGGTATGAACTACCACCCATAGAGGTAATTCTCAAAAGAGAGCAATCCATAAAAGCAACAAAAAGAAGCCATCTTATAAACATGAAAGGTTTATAACCACAAAGGCTACATCGATACATGAACAGAGTTAAACATCAAACAAATCTGGGAACTGAGCACGTATCTGTGACTCACGTTCCCAGGTACTCTCCTCCATGCCATCGCATCGCCATAAGACACGAACCAAGGGTATAGAACGCCTGCGAAACCCCTTCTACTTGCGGTCTTGGATCTCCACATGTCGCTCCTCAAAGGTTGTATCATCATTAACATCGATCTATCCCTAATCAATGATGTGAGATTCATTCTGAAGATAACGACAGAGTTTTGATACATGTAAAACATCATGTTTCCGACTCATCTGCGGGGGAAGTGCTACTTGATACGCCACAGCTCCAACATGAGCTAACACCTCGAAAGGCCAAACAAAGTGGGGAGAAAGCTTACTCCCATGACCAAACCTTCGCTGCCCATGATGGGGAGTCACCTTATGAAACACATGATCCACAACATTAAACTATAAGGGTCTCCAACTTTGATAAACAAATGATTTTTGATGATCTTGTGCTATCTTCATCTTCTCATGAATCAGCTGAACCATCTATATTGTATTCTGTAGTAGTTCTGGTTTGAGAATTGCTGACTCTTTGACCCAGTCCATCACAAAAAATAATGGTAAGTTCGACAATACAAGGCTTCAAATGGCACCATACCGATGGTGGAGTGAAATATATTATTGTAAGTGAAATCCACTAAGGTTAAGTGCCTCATCCATGAACCACCAAAATCTAGTACACAAGAGCGTAACATGTCTTCAACAGTCTAGATGGTTCGCATTGTCTGACCATCCGTTTGAGGATGAAAAGCAGTGCTAAGGCATAGTTGAGAACTGAAAGCATGTTGGAGACCTCTCCACACCCTAGAGGTAAAATGAGGATCTCGATCAGAAATGATCATCCAAGGGAATCCATGAAGTCTCACTACCTCCTCTAGATACTGCATTGACAATACATCCACTGAGCTCGACTCATTTATTGCTATAAAGTGGCAAGATTTTGTTAAGTGATCCAATACCACCCAAATAACATCATGTCCTTCTAGAGCTCGAGGTAAAATAGTAAAAAAGTCTATTGAGATGTCCTCCCACTTCCACTGAGTAATCTCTAATGGCTGGAGAAGACCACCAAGAACACGTTGTTCGACCTTCACCTTATGGGAGACCAAACATCAAGACACAAACTCCATAACTGAATTCTTCATCCCAGGCCACTAGAACTGGCTCCTCAAGGCTCAGTACATCTTTTCCACATCAGGATGCACCGCTTAAGGAGAACTATTAATATCTATGAGAACCATATCGAACATTGTCAATGGAACAAAAATTCTTTCGTGATACAACACTCGGTGTTGTTCATCCTCAGACCACCCATCTGGGGCCTCGCCATTAACAACTCAGTCTCTCCAAACCTCCACCTCTAGATCCCCCAACTGAGACTCTTCCACCTTCTGCACCAAAGATGATTGCACCATCATCTGAAAAAGACAACCTCTACCCTCAACATCTCCCATATCATGATGTAATGCTGACAGTTCTTCCATTACTCTCTATGAATCACCAGATTCATGCAAAACATCACTTTGTGACTTTCAACACAGCTCATCATCTACAACGTTCCTCTTTCCAGGTGTATATGATATCTCAATGTTATATTCCTGTAATAACTCCATCCACCGACGCTTTTGTAAGTTCAATTCATGCAAGGAGAAAACAGACCATAAACTCTTATGATCAGTGAAAACCAAAAAACGCACACCAATAAGGTAATGTATCCACAACTTCACAGCAAACACCATCGATTCCAACTAAATATCGTGAGTGGTATACTTACATTCATGGTGATGTTACTTTCGAGACCCATAAGAAACATCTGATATTTTATGCATCAGAACACAACCCAACCGCAGATGATAAGCATCACAGAAAACATCAAACTGAAATCCCTCCACATGAAGACAAAGAACTAGAGCACTTACTAACTTCTCCTTTAGATACTTGAAATCTTCCTATCATTGATCAATCCATATGAATTCCAAATCCTTCCTGGTCAATGCTATCATAGTAGTCAAAACTTGTGATAAATTTTCTACGAACCTCCAGTAGTATCCTGCAAGACCAAGGAAACTTTTCACCTCTGACACTGTCTTGGGGGCTTCCCAAGACACAACTACTTCTATATTCGATAGATCCACATATAATTTCTTCTAGGACACAACATGCCCCATGAAACAGACTTCTCGAACCCAAAACTCACACTTCGGAAACTTCCCAAACAAATGATGTTTACGAAGAACTCCCAATACAGCATGTAGATGCTCTGCATGCTCCTCTTCAGACATGGTGTGGACAAGGATGTAGTCGATAAAAACTACCATGAACTTGTCCAAGAACTCACGGATCACAACATTCATCAATCCCATGAACACAACTGGAGTATTCATCATGCCGAATGACATTACAATGAAATCATAATGCTCATGACGACAATGGAAAGTAGTATTCGAGATATCCTCATCCTTCACACGAATATGATGAAATCTTGACCGCAAGTCGATATTTGAGAACCAACTTGCACCCTTCAGTTGATCAATAAATCATAAATCCATGGATGAGGACAATGATTCTTTATCGTCACTTTGTTTAAGCGACGATAATCGACACACAACCACAAACTGTCGCCAGCCTTCTTCACGAACAAAACTGGTGCACCCCACGGTGACACACTTGGTCGAACAAAATTGCACTGTAACAGACCATCAAGCTGTATAAGTATCTCTCATAACTTATAAGGGGTCATCCTATATGGATACATAGAGATATGAGATGCTCCTCGTTGTAGCCCAATCCCAAACTCGATCTCTCGTCGACTGGGTAATGCCACAATCTCTTCAGAAAAAAAATCAGGGTAATCTTCTAAGACCCTAGAAAATTCCAACTGTTGAACCTATGATGAACTCAACATCATCTCAGCCATCATGGATGATAAGCATGGAAATTTCCTATGACCCATCCGAGGATCTCAATCGCCAACAAACATCACCAACTCTCCAACCGCATCGAAGAAAACAACATGATTCCTGAAACAATCCACAGTAGCTTGCACCAAATACAGCCAATCAATGAAGAGGATGACATCATATGGTTTTATTCGTAAAAATAGGAAATCTCCCCAAGAGCGGTGCTGCCCCAACACTAGCTCACAATTTTGACATACTTCAAAGAAGTTATCTCGACCTCCAACTATCGTAGTCAACAACAAGGGAACTGGAAGCCTCTCTACCTCAAGTCCCAAAGCATGGACAACGGTAGGTGATATGATGGAGTGTGTTTCTATTGAATCAAACAAGGAATACACCAAGGTAGAAAACAAGAAAAGGGGACCTCGAACGATATCTAGCTCGCCTGGAGATGGAAGCATTAGAGCATGAATCTAACCACGACATCCACCAGGACCTCTATTACCTTAATGATGACCACCAACATGGATGCGCTCTGCTCTCTGAGGATGAGGAGAATCACGAGGCTATCCTCTCCCTACCCTATCTACCCTTTGTAGATCTATAGCTGGTGCAACCTACTGTTGTTGCCTCGGCTGGAACTGCTACAACAGAGGAACATGGAGTGGAGCCCCTAGTGCATGATGACTACATTGAATGTTTGGGCACTCCCACTGCTGATGACCTCGACCACCACAAGAAAAACAAGCACTTGATCCCTTGGCATAGGCCTGAGAGTTGCAGCCTCTAGAGAAACAAGATGTGAATGGATGGGACCTACCCTTAGCTGAACGGACACTCTTCTCCCCTGAAAAATGAGAACCCCATACCACAACTCTGCTTCGTGAGGAATCATGACGATTCCCCTCTCATGATGATCTGGTCCTGGACAAAGTCCTCTCGACAACCTCTACCCTCGCCAGCACCTCAAGATATGTCTTCAACATAAATGGAGTGACATAGAACTAGATCTCTAGGCACAAAGCCTCCTCAAAATGTCTCACCCTAGCCTCCTCATATGGCAACAGGTCCGAAGCATATCGTAAAAGGTTCCTAAAATGGATTCCAATGTCTCGCATACTAGAGATCCCATGTCGAAGGGTAAGAAGCTCCTGGCGACTGGATGCCTTTGCATTAGAAGAAAGAAACTAGAATCTAAACTTGTCTCGAAAATCCTCCCAGGACAATGATGACTCCTCACGATCCCTAAGGAATAAGAACCAGCATTGCCTCACTACTCCACGCAGCATCGTCACAATCGTGGACACCCAGTGCTCCTTCCAAGCGTGGATCGAAATGAAGTCAATCTTGAACTCCTCTAACAAGTCATTCATGAATACATCTGAAACAGAGCCCTAGTACTTATTAGACTCTAGCACTGAAACTCTCAGAGTGTCTTCCTCTAAGTGTCATCATCGTCAACCAATACCCGGTGACGATCTGTTGGAACAGCCTTCTCAGCATCTTCTATGCGATCCTGATGAGGACGTCGACCTAGAGCCATTCCTATAAAATAAAAAATAGTTAGGGATCTTAAACCTAGAATATGGAAGACTCAACATTAATTTATTAATTGTTTTCTTTTATTTATTTTAGATAAACCTATCCCAAGGTCTAACCGTTCAAACATATTCACAAAGAAGAATGATGCATGATCCTTTCCGAGGTATCTACCTTGAAACTAGTATCACCTCGTTTAGTAGGAATTGTAAACATAAATTTACATACATCAGATTATAGGGGTCCCTAAATGCCTATGTCTTAGTCATTCTCTAGTGTTTACATCACTTGCTAAACATGAATGACACTATTTCCCTACCAACCGATGCAACCTCACATGTGCCTAACTCCAAACTTCGTCCTATCCCTCAACCATACCTCTGATACCACTCTTTCATGACCACTTCCCTACAAAGTGTACCCCTCCTGGGCTGGAAATGTGAGAGGGGAGATAATAACCCCCCCGATTGCCACCTCTAGCAGGCCCCGGGTTGGCGACTAGCACCAGGGGTATAGTAAACACACAAATGGGAGGCATTCCCCACTAATAGAACACATGCAGAAGAGAGAGACAAGATAGAAAAAAACAAACTCCAACTCAGAACTGAAATATAAAGGAAACCCAAGTGCACATATGTAATGTCATTCAAAAGTACTACAACTAGAAGGGGAAAGCTGCAAGTACCCAAAAGAAAGTAAAAATAGCAGCAACCACAAGCTCGAACTGCTTCTGTAACCACAAGCTCGTACAAACCATCTTGATCACCAACCTGCTCCATGTGACCTGAAAAAAATTGAAATGTATATAGGGTGACTATAACAGTATACTCAGAAGTATCCTCCCCAAAGCCTCTCATGCAAAAGTAAAGAATGAAATTTAAAGAACAATAAACAATAAGTGAAACTAACTTGTCACTTAAACATGTATACTAAGTTCCCAACCAAACCATGGCTACTCTCACCAAGTAACACATACAAGAATATATCATATAATAAAGAATATCAAGGGTACCCCACTACTACTTCCCAACTGGTTTTCCTCTTTTCCCCAATGTCGCACGTCCTGAGAATCTCTCTCCAAAAAAGGATTGCCCGCAGACACCTGGGCGAAGCACCACAACATGCACCTCGTGCAACAAAACCACCATGCCTACACAGAAAAGTAACTAGGTAGTTTTTGGGAGCCACCACAGCTCATATAACATGTATCATACATTAGGTATTATACCTCAAGCCATTACAGCCCATACACTGAGTAAGAATCATCAAGCCATCACAACCTATACACGTTACACCTATACTATCCCATAGGATACTATATCCAGAATATATGTGTGTGAATAACCACTATCCATTATAGTCATCTACACACAAATATATGAAAAAAAACTCTATTACTACAAACACAAGTAACTACCAACATAAGAGAGCAGGGCCAAAGGGGGTAGTCAGCCTTTCATCCTCCCACCAGAATGTTGGGTAAAACACCCCCATAGGGCTCAGAATCCCTGGGGTGTTAGTTTACCTTACTAATAGGGTGGAGTAGCGTATAAAAACACAAAATGTCCAAGATATACTATATCTCGCAGCCACACTATGGTCATAACCTAGTCTTAGACTCAACTACAGCTAATGTCTCTAGAACTCTGGCTGCTACTTCTAAGACGAGTTATCCTATAAGCACACAACCATTTAAAGAGATTTAATACATTATTTCATTCCCTTTTTATTAGTTTCACTTTACGTTAATTAATTAATTAAACATTAATTAACCAGTACCAACTCCACATTAATGTTCATTAGCATCACACCCAAATTACACCGTCCCTTTAAAATTACAACCTCATCATTATATTCCAACAACTCCAACCCTAAGGGTTAACATCATTTTTTAAATTATTCGTTACAGAATTACTTTCCCATATTCCCAGGAATTCTAGAAAAACATTCTATTCTACAAAACAGAAGGGGGCTCAACATGGTGAGTAGATGTACTACCCGTCGAGTCTTTTCATCTTATATCAATAGCGTAGTCCCATTCTCCCTTGAGAAGATAAACACGGAAAGCACGTGGCATACCCCATGTGTCTTCACCTCTTTCAGAAGAAGTTTAATCTAGAATAGATGCCTTGAGAAGTGGGGAAAAGTAAAGTAGATAATCAACCAATAAGAAACTTCAAGGATCCCACAGTCACATCTATCCCATTCCACCATCCCTAGTTTCCTCCCCGATACCCACATGCATAAACTGATGCATCTCGCCACTCTAGAAATCATCTGCTTCCACCACTAAAATGCCTCCATGCCCCCACATATCACAATATACATCCAGTCTCACATCACAACATAAGAAGCAGGAAAACAATATTTTAAATGTTGGGACTTGTCCCTTTAACAAACAATAGGGTAACTCAGAACACTACAAGGAGTTATATTTTATCGATCAACTAGTTATATAATCCATATTATATTAACCAATTATTATTATTAGGTTCCAAATTCGGTAAACCTAATCAGTAAGCCATCACAAAAAATTAATCATTTTTACTACACCATTTTGATTAACATCAATTTACAAAATGAAAAACCAGATTTATTTACACGGCTATTTATATTTAGATAAACCATTATCAATTAATTTCATCATTACGTTCTTTACCAATTTTCATCAAGAACTAAATGCTAAACACCACAGGCATTGATATCACACTATCTTGAAAAATAAAAGGCAATAACATATGACCAATATCAATTAGTTTATCCAGTTAAAATATTTATTAGGTCAATTCCATTATCATCCAGTGGGATAAACATGATAACAATACAGTTTCCCATTAAAGTAGAGAGAAGAAACGAATCCACTACCTCAAACATTTTTTGGTGTTATTTATACGAGCACAATCCACACAATGGGTCACGATCCTCCTCTCACAACAACTGCATCCACCCAAGGATGCCATGGTACGACCGCACCAATCGAATCTTAAGAAAACTCTATTAGAAGCATGGAGATTACATGATATAATATGAAAATGAGAAAAAATAGAAGATGAACCCCAAAATAATGATGATAAAACATACCTTATATCAAAGATTGATCGATACAGCTTGGTTGCATCAAAACAGAGTGGAACCAATCCCAGGATAAAATTTTGACTGTGCAACTCCCATGAGAAGGAATGGGATGTTCGAGCGTACCACACAAAAGAACAAGGATAAAGAATTAGGGAGGAAGATATCCTATCCCTTTAGAAGATTTAATGGAGCGATGGTTTAAGATACATTTAATTTCCCATTAAAAGTGGATCGCATTAAACCATGCATTTTGAACAAGTAAAAACATCCTAATCCATAGGAATAATTAATATAGGATTTATGGCCTTTGAATCGGCCTTAGAGTCCATAAAACGAGGCTTTAAATGCATTTTACATCAAAGGAAACGTAAAAGGGGATATACTGTAGGAAGCTGGATACACTATTCATGAACTCAAAATTTGGCTAAGGAAAAATAGTATTCATTAACCCCACTGTTGAAACCTCACCGTTAAAACCTCACCGTTATGAAAACACTGTTCATGAACCTCACCGTTGAAACCTCACCATTAGAACCTCACTGTTCTGGAAAAACTGTTCAAGAAACTCACCATTGAAACCTCAATGTTGGAACCTCACCATTCTGGAAACGCTGTTCATGAAACTCACCATTGAAACCTCATCGTTGGAACCTCACCATTCTGGAAACACTATTCATGAACCTCACCATTGGAACCTCACTATTCCAGAAACACTGTTCACAGAAGGTTACCGATGCACTGTTCTCAACTATCTACCATTGGAACTGTTCACCGAGGGTCACCAATGATACTGTTCATAGAAAGGGAAAATTGGAAAAGTGTTGGGGATAAGTCACCTTGACCTCCCGGAACACCTCAAACACCATATTTTCAAAAAGGAATGGGTCAGAGAGGTCTGAGCCATTACAATGAAAAACATAAAATATCCCTAGGTTCTAGGCACACATCTATGTATCTTGCATCTTAGTACTCTCTTTCTGGATACCATGAATCCACAACACATAAACCAAAGGAATGGTTCATCAACACAGCGACTTATTTTGATGATCATGAATCTCCATTGGTCGCTCCACAAATGTCACGTCATCCTCGATATCCAAAATTCTATTGTCAATGACATGAGAGTCCTTGTGAAGATATCAATGAAGATGAGGTACATGAAATATTTCATGGATCCCCTCCAACCATGGAGGAAATTACAACTTATACAACACATCGACAACTCACCCCAACACCTCAAAGGGTCTAAAAAGCCTATGATAAAGCTTACTCCCTCCACCAAATCTCTACATACCATGTGGAGGGGAAACCTTCAAGAACACATGGTCCCAAACATAGAACTCTGAGGACCTCATCCTACGATCATAAAAAAACTTATGGTGGACTTTTGATGCTTTGATACTCTCATGAACGAGCTTAACCTTCTCTATCATTCTATAAACCACATCGAGAATAAGAACGGTTGTCTTCCCAACCTTTGTCTAGCACAACTGTGAAGGAAAAAATCTTCCATATGAAGCATCAAACAGATCCATGATAATGGAAGAGTGATAGCTATTATTATAAGAAAACACTACCCAGGGTATTTTTCATACAAAAGATCCACCAAAGTCCAAGATGCACTCTCTCAAGATATCCTTTATTTTATTGACAATATTCTTTGTCTTCCTATATGTTTGGCGGTGGAAAGTAGTGGTGAGGCGTAACAGAGTTCACAAAGCATGGTGTAATCCCTTCATGACTTGTGAGGTAAAATGTGCATCTAGATCCAACATAATGGAACTTAGAACTCCAAGAAACCAAACCACCTCATCCTTGTACCTATTAGGTAAATAATCTACTATGCCCAACTCGTTGATCTCAATGAAGTGAGATGATTTCATTAACCAATCCATGACCACCCAGATGGAATCACAATGTCCCTAATCTTTTTGTAACCCTATGACAAAATCCATCGATATGTCATCCAATTTCTATTCAGGAACATCAAAGGGCTGTAACAAATAACCAGGAACATGATGAGAAGCTGTTACCAACTAGAAGAACCTAGCACTTTGCCACAAATTATACCACTACCCATTTATTCTTTGGCTGCCATGAAACATCCTCAATCTATAGTACATCTTGTAAACTCTTGGGTGTACTGCATAAGGTGATCTATGAAATTTATGTAGGACTCCATTGAGCACTACTATATGAACAAAAAACCTTAAATGAAAAAACATCTATTTTAGACCATCCTTTGACCACCCTCTATAGAATCACCATGGAAAACATGATCACACACCCCATCTTCCTATGATTCTATACATTCTGACTCTACCACCTTCTCAATTAGAGAATACTATACCATCTTCTAAAAAAGTATCCTTTACCACCATCCACCCTTGAATCTAAGTGCAGGGCTACCAAATCCTCCATCTCTCTCCAAGAATTCACCGATTCCTAAAAATCCTCCTTCTTTGACTTTTTTCTAAAATTATCCACCATGAAATTCCTCTTTCCTATGGTGTAAGAGATCAAAAAATCACAATCCTAAAAAAACTCCATCAACCTCCACTATCACAAGATCAAATCATACTGGGAAATGATATAACTCAAACTCTTAAGATATATGAAGACCACAAAGCACTCCCCAATGAGGTAATGCCACCACAACCTGAGAGCAAACACAACCACTGCTATCTTTAGATCATGGGTGGAATAGTTACGTTAATGGGGATATAAATTACTAGACCCATAATATATCATTTCCTACTACTCCATCAGTACACATCATAATCCTAGATGTGAGGCATTACAAAACACCTCAAAAAACCCACCCTCCTTTGGCAGCTGAAGCAATAGATCATCAACTAACTTCCCCTTCATGTAATCAAACACAACCTAGAATTTATCACTTTATACAAATTTTTGGTCTTTCTTTGTCAAAGATGTCAATGGGGATTCAAATTGAGAGAAACTAGGTATATACCTCTGATAATAGCCTATGAGACCTATGAAACTATGAAAATATTTCACATTCTTCGATGCTACCTAATAAGAAAATCATTCATCCTTTGATGGGTCTAATACCACACCCTACAGAGAAACCACATGACCATGGAAATGCATCTATATTTTACAAATCTTACACTTGGAAAAATTTCTATAAATCTGGTTGTGTCAAAGAACATGCATGAAAATTATGATATTCCTAGAATTATCCTCCTCTAACTTCGAGTAGAATAAGATATAATTAATGAATAAGATGATGAAATGATATAGTAATTCATGAAACATGGAGTTCATAATCCCCATGAACATGGATGTTGTGTTTGTAACACCTAAGGGCATGACTATAAACTCGAAGTGCTCATTCCTTCATTTGAATGATGTCTTCGGGATATCTCTATCATTCACCATCAACAGGTGATATCCAGAATACATATAGATCTTATAAAACCAACTCACCACTTTCAACAGGTAAAAAATATCTTTTATCCTTGAAAAAGAGTAAAAGTTTTCTATTTTTACCTGATTCAACCTCCAGTAGTCTATGAACAACCCCATGCCATCTTCCTCCTTCTTTACAAACAACACTAGAGCACCCCACAATGACACACTAGGCTAGATAAAACAATTATTCAATAGATCATATAACTGGATCCTCAACTCCTAAAACTGAGAGGGTTCCATCTGATATGGAGCCATCGAATTTGGATAATCATCAGGCTGCATGTATATCCCAAACTCAACATCACATGGAGGGGGTAACATCAAAACCTCCTTGGAAAAAACATCCAGAAATTTCCCAAAAACCCTTGGAACCTATACCATCTCATCATCCACTGATTCCACTATAAAATCATCTAATAGGGAAACAAGGAGCTCCACACACCGACTACCCACCAGATAACCCCACTCGCCAACAAAAACAACATGTTGACCATTCACATTAGAAAACATGGATCCTATTTACAAGTAGTCGATAACATCACGTATGGAATGAAAGAATCAATGTCAAGGATGGAATTTTATAGCTATATATGTGTCAAATAAATACCCCCATAGGAATGATGTGGTCCTATCCTCAGTCTGCACCCCGGTACACATCAAACAAGCTAGTTTGGACTCCAATTAGGGTAGTCAACACCAGGGGAATGAAACGACTATATATTTTTAGTCCTAGATCTTGGGCTAGAGAGGGTCTGATAAAGGAGTGTGAAGATATTGAATCAAAAGAGGATAAATTAGAGTTATAAACAAACTAATCGTACCTCTGATGATCAATGACCCCTCTAAAACTGCTTCCTCCACTACGTGCAACTAACCACACCTAGCTCATCTACCTATATACTATTGACCATATATATAGACAAATTAGTTCTTAGTTCCAAAATACAAGGAATATACTAAGGTATTCTTCTACCTACTCTATCTCCCCTTAGTGGAACAAAATCTTGATTCCCTTGCTGCTGAAACAATCTCACTGGAAACTGTTGCTGAGGTTGGCATTGAACCTGTCCACCACCAACAAACTGAGTGCGGGGAACTACTGGGGATTGGATATAGTGATAACTAAAAACCCCACAACCAAAATGAACTGGGACAAAGCTCACAGTAAATGCACGGAAACCACTAGATCTAGAAGGCTGAAAAGAAAGTTGTTGAGGACGACTCCCTACTGACAGAAACCAAAATGGTCCTAGCACCAGAGACCTACCACTGAAGACTCTTCCCCTCAAATAAATTTTCTATATCCACTCTCACTATAAACCTCCTCATGAGTGAATCCGTTCAACCACATCTACCTCCTTATGAACCTCTAAATATGTTCACATTGTAAAAGGATTAACTACATACTAGAACGAATGATGGAGTGCCTCCACAAGACATCTCGCATGAGACTCCTCATTTGGAAAATGGTATGGATAAAATGAAGAAGGTCCTTAAACCTGATTCCTACCTCTTATACATACATACTCTCTTGTAGAAGTGAATGAAACTCCTTCCTCTTTACTACCTTCATGGTTAATGAAAGAAACTCTTCCCAGAACTCCTTCTGGAAGTCAACCCACCAAACATTTTCCTCTTTTCGCTCTCCTAGATACAACTTACACCTCTTATGAGTAGTTACCCACATACAAATGAATCTCAAAGGGACACAGTACTTTTTAGGGGATCAGATTAAACTAAAAGAAATCTTGAGCTCCTCTATCCATCTCTCTTTCTCTACATCTAAAACAATACCCACGTACTTTCCTAAAACCTATCACTGAAAAGTGAACAACATCCTCTTACATTTATCATCCTGCTCAACCGGATCAACCATACGATGATCAACTAAATAAGCCTGATGAAACTAAACTTCTAAGGACACATGTAGATGACAACTAGAAGCCATATCTGAAATGAAAAACATAGATTTTCCTAATCCTGAGTAGTAAAGAATTTTATTAAGATCTGTTTTACATCATTTCATTAATTTTATTTTTTCTAACCTTACAAAAGCAATACAATTCAAACAAAAACACAATTCATTATGAATTATTTTGTTTCCTAAGCCTCTACCCTCAATGAAGGTTCATCTAACATGGCTATTCAATATGCTCAGAGTCTATGAACTAGATCACGAGGAGCCCTAAAATCTCATGTCCTAGTTGGTGTCTTTGGCCTATGTCATGCACCAAGGTCCACTGGATATATCTCCACACAACCCTATGGAATAATCATTATGCCTAACTCTAAACTCTATACTCACTCCCAACCATTAACCCTGATACCACTCTGTCATGACCCCATACCTCTAAAGATACCCCTCCCGTTCTAGAAAAAAATAAAGGGAGCTAATGACCCCTGAGTTTTTCCACTAGTAGGCCATGTGTTGTATACTAGCACCAAAAGTGTATAGATATCACAATATGGAAGGAATTACATTTTATAAGAAACACGATCGAATAACAGAATGAATCATTCAAAAATAACTCCAACAAATAATATAAAATAGAAACCCAAACCATCCCTGATGCATGTATAAAATAAAACTGATACAAAAAACAAAAATGTATCCATATTTAATACCCAAAAAGTAAATAGAAAGTAGATACCTAACAATTGTAAAGGTTCTGATCTAGTAAGGTATAGCACAGTCCGTTAAATCATCCTGAAAACCTAAAAATAATTTTATGTATGTAGGGCGAGAATACAATTATAATCAGTAGGAAAAACAAAGTATCGAATGCACATGTGAAAGAATATTACTAATGCTCTTGTGATAAAACAGCAGAACCAAACATCACCTAAATAGTTATACTAACAATAAAAACCTCACTAGGGAACACTCACCAAATAATGTGAACCATGTAATATAATATAACGTAAATCACATAAATGATAGGGTACCACACACTACTTTCCCACTGATTCTACACTATCACCCAATGGAAAATTGCTCAGAGCTCCCACCTCTTTTGAATATATCACATCACATCCCACCCGCAGACACCTAGTCCTCACAACACATACTATAATCACACACCCTATCCTCAAAACAACATCTTGCCTACACACAACTAGACCTCAAAAAATATCACATGTCGTCCCAATAACACCTGGGTCATCACATGACAAATCATCCCAGAGACACTTGGGACATCACATCAAAACTCATCCCGAAGAAACCTGGAAAATCACATCACAACTCATATTGAAGACAACTAGGATACCGTATCTCCATTAATCCAGAATACACATGGGATACCACATCTCAACCAGCATATAATGAACTAATAGAATTATGGCCATCACATCCTGTGAAATACCTACCCTTCCTGCAAGTAGGGGGAGGGAATAATGGGTTGTCAGTCATCCATCCTCACACCAGGATGTTGGTAAAGACGCCAAATGTGACAGAGCGGGTGTTAGACACATGGTGCACAACATGGGTGGGGTCCATATAGTATTCCCAAAGAATGTACACAGACACACACACACACATATAGTATCAAACAATCAAGCCCAACCAATGGGTTTACAAACAAACAAACAAACAAACAACACCATCACATTTTCTTCCGCCACTAAATGAAATTATTATTATCCAAAATAATTATTTAATAAGGTGAAGAGTCCTGGTAAACTAATATGAATTCACATTTCATCAATTTTTAGCACCCATTAATTTCATTATTTATAATCAAACACCTTTAATCACACAACCCATCTGTATATTATTTCTTTAACCATTTACATTTGATTAACCAAACCAACCCATTCCATTTCAATGTTTATTAAAAAATTATTCATTTATTTCTTCCATCACTACCTGAGAATCTAGAAAAACAAAACCAAATCACATCAAGAACAACTTACATATTTATAAATGGATATTATATTATTTCAATTTATTTTAGGGGCTTTATCACACTATCAAATCATAGGGAAACAAATTTTATTAGAAATGTTTACTTGGTTTTCCAATTTCCATTTTAGGGTTATACCAAAAATTTACAATCAAAACAAAAATAACAACCAAAATATTTGGTGTTGATAAAGAAACCAACAACCTCAATTTTCAGTGGGCCATCAAGACCGTATAATCCACTATTTCAAAAATAACAATATATCTATAAAAAAAGAAGATAAAACCCCTTTACCCATTTCAATTAAAATTAACTAATTTTTTTATCTTTAATTAATCTAGAAAAATAATGATCCAAAGGTAGAAAGATCAAATATCTCCTGCATGATCCACAAATAAGAAGAAACTAAGTGAATCAAACCTTAAGGAAGATTTAAAACATGTTGTGAACCATAGGGATAAGAAGAGTTACCACGAACCACAAATGCACCATGAAAACTATGGATAAAACAATACCACACAAAGGATTCATCAAAATGAATCATGAACGCACCCACAAACCAATGAAACACCACCATTGTGGATCCCCCAGATGAGAAAGGAAGAAAACCAACCCAGATGGGGGAAGAAATCTCCAGAGATCAAAAATGGTTCACCGACGAATAACCCCTAGGGTCAATAGATCATATAGGGATGAATAAAGTCTAAAAGATCACCAGGGGCAGCTAGGGTTTTCCCAAAACTAGAGGACAAAGGAAACTGCAACCAAATGAATAATCGTTCAACCGAAAACAATTTTTAAATCTTCACCAGAGCGAGTTATTACATGACTTGTGATACCCTTTATGTCATGTAATCCATGGGTTTTGGTTTCATCTAAAAAATGGGTTGCCTCTTCATTTTATTATTTAGTTATCCCCGAAAAACCTCATGCCAAGAACCCACCCAAGAAAAGTTGTGAAATGAACTTTCACATCATGTAATCTAGTGACACGATGTTTAATTCCTGTATTAGTTCTACTTAATCTCTAACTCCCATAAAAAACTCTTAGAACCTCTCCCGAACACCTATAACAACCAAAACATACTATGTAATAGACCAAGAGGGCACAAACCACTATAATTATTTTATAAATCTTTTTATAAAAATCTATTTCTTAAAAAGTGATATGCATTTTTAATTAAACATGACTAATCAATGATTTTAATGATATGAATTAATAATATTTATAATAAAATATGTGAACAGGCAAACTATAGTTATTATTAGGTTTATAATAAAAATTAATAAATTTTATTCTTAAAAATGTATTTATATAAAAAATATTCTCATGCTCTCTTACTTTTTCAAAATATATTTTGATAAAATCTAGAAAAAATATATTTTTTATATGAATAATATAACTATAAATAATTTATTTTTTTATTGATTTTAAATAAGAAACTTATACAATTACTATATAAGAAGGTTATTTTCTTATAAAAATCATCATATTATACACTTCCATTTAAAGGATATCTTCCTAAATTTTATAATTATAATTTGAAAAATTGAAATATATTTTGTATTTTTCATATGAATTTATCTTATGAATAATTTACAGTAATTTTATAGTAAATTTATTTTTAAGTGACTAGCATAGAATAACGGTTTTACAAATACCATTACATTGATGACATTATTAACCTATAAGTATGAATTGAAAATGATCAATCCTCTTACATGAAAAAAATATTTATTTTATTAGTAAAATTATACATTCAAAAATATCATACTTAATTAATATACTTATATTTGACATTTTTAAATTTTTGTTATATTTTTTCTAAAATTGTTTTAATGGGTTATGCATTAAATATTTTAAAATATATTTTTCTCAATTTTGGAAATATAATATTTTAAAAGGGTTTCATATGTGGAATTATGAGACCCAAATTATATTAAAGATATATTTTATTATATCTAAAAATATGTTAAGTGTGGTTAAATTAAGAGATATGGTAGTAAGAGTAAATTATATCAAAAGATAAAACTATTGAGAAAACTCCTAAAAACCATAAATCCTAAATTACAAATTTTTAGAGAATTATGTTACCTACCAAAACTCAACCCATATACATTTTCCTCCTTTGGAGACACTTCCCTTGACTAGTGTACCTATTATTACCAAAATTCCACTTCCCTCACTTAGAAAATGAATATTTCATGAGCACACATCTCCTCAATGAAATGGATAATTATATTATTCAAAATCCAATAAAAACATGAAAATAAATTCAATAAATATCCTTGAGTTTATGGACTCAAAAAATGAAAACCACTCATTGTATTAATCCATGATGAAAAGGATTTATTCTATGAATTATGGTAAACATTACTAAATCACTCTTTTCAAATTAATATTCCCATAAGTATTATTATTCTATGAAAAATAATATCATACCATATGAAAACTGTAAAATTGTAATTTTTAATATATTTAAATGTTATTATGTGGATGGATAATCATTATACACTTTCCCATATTATCCTATCACAAATAATAACATCGTAATTACGTATATGTGGGAAAGAACCTCTATAAACAATGTGTTTTATTTATCATCCCCATCATAAATTTTGAACAATACATTTGAATTTAAAAAATAAATTTAATATATATAATATGATTATGATTATGAAATTATAAATCATTTTATTACATTTTCTAAGTATATGTAAAATGATAATGTTTCCTATGTGTATGTGCGAACTACCATATTCAAAGAATGAATTATTTCATTATTCAAAATTGAATTAAAAAAATGGTTGTAAAAAATATTTTATACATATATTTGATATGAATGGACTATATATATCATGAATATTATTCTTAATACATGACACAAAAATTGAATATCATAAAAATATAATCTGTTGATATTAGTAGGTTACCTGAAACATGTTCATCCTGGATCTTGTTCTCTTAAACCATTCCCCTAGATACCATAAAATGCCATTGAGGATGTATAAACAATTAAAACATAATTATTAAAATATATTTTCTAATTTATAAATGAAATTTTTTTTATTAATAAATATAATTTAGTATTTCCATTTGGAAACATGAGTGAACAATCGTAAGTACAAAATATGATAATGAAAATAAGTTATAACCAACAATTAAATATCTAATAAACATTTCTACAAAAGGATATAAAATATTATAATTATTTATAATATTTAAAAATGAGTTTTTATGATATTTATTTTTATTAAACATGAGGATAAATAACATTCATTGCCAATGAGAATCAAGGTATGAGATTTCTCATCACAATTGTCATTCATTATGACTGATTCCATATCAAAAAATTTTTTTTATTTTTTTAGCTTATATAATACACATGGATATACTTTTATAAAACATTTAATGATTTCAAAATGTATTACTAATCGATCATAAGTACTATCTTCCATGCTGTTTTGTTCAAGGGTTATATAATCCACAAGGGTCTCTGTCTAATATAATTTCCGAATTTTTTTTCTTATAATTGAATATATATCTATAGAAAAATTGTGTGAAATATTTATCTAATTTACCAAAAATATTCCTATATTTTAGTTTCTCTATATATTATATATATCCTCTATGATTTTTTTGGTGGTAAATAATTTAACGAATTCAATTATTTAAATTTAAACTGTCCACTCCACTTCTTCTTAGAAGATAAATTTCGTCATCTTTGTCCATATTCAATATATTAATTTACATATATACTTATCTATACTTATATTATTTGTTGTTATTATTTTATAATTTTTTTTAATTTCTTTAAAGAAAATTAAAATATATCATTTAAAATTACCCACATAGGTAATTTTTTAAAAAATGTGAATTGATCATCTTTACAATAATTTCCAATGGAACAAAATATGTTATAATAATTATTTATTATGCAGATTCCTTTTCATATTTTGAATATTTTTTAAAATTATTTTCAATTATATTTTTTTTAAAATAGAAGAAATTGTTTTTATATCTTTTAAAATAAAAATATTGATTATGTAAATAATTTTTTAATTTTAAAATGGATTTTAATGGATTTTTTATAGAAATATTTCATCAGGGTTTTATGTCTTTACAATTTCAGTTATTGAATGATTTTTTTAGGTGTATTCTAATTTTTTTTGAAGGATAGTTTTTTAGTATTATTTATCTAGTGTAATATATTTTATTTAGATAAATAAAATTTTAAATAGATTTCATGAATTTAATGAGGGGACATTTCTTCTTGTTTTTCAATGTAATTTATCAAATAATCATAAAATTGCGTATAAAATTAATTTTAAAATCAATTTGAATTATTTATTTCATAAATGGTAAATTTTTCTATGATACCATCAACTGTCATTATTTGGATGTATTATGATGATAATTTTTTTAGAAATCATTCAAAAAACACATTTCTCTCCCATGTATTAAAATAAAATAATGAAATTATTAATTTTTTATTTTTTTTTTTGCATTCAAATTAATTGATTAATTTTTTTGAAGGGTTAAATACATAAATTCCCAAAAATTCATTGGTAATATTTGTATCTATTGATCTAAAAGGGAAACAGGGTTAGTTAGCCCATGCTTGTAAATGTAAATGAGGTGATTTCCAAATCATATGAATGTACACATGTGGTTATCCTGAGCCTAACGAGGCACACAAGTGGTAATCCCAATTTTATAAAGAAACATAATTGGTTCGACCAAGCCTAATAAATTAAACAAGTCATTATCCTATTTTCAATAGGGTACATGGTTGGTTAGCCGAATCCAGAAATGGTATACGTGTGGTTAACCCAAAAAAAATATTGTACATGGGTGGTTATCACTATAATAAAGTGATACATAAGTTGTTGTCCCAAGAATAATAATTTACACAACCAGTTATCCCAATATTAATAAGGTACTTGGGTGGTTAGATAAATCTTATTCATAGACATAAGCTATTATTGGATGCCTAATAAGCTAAATTTGTGGTCAACCCAAGCATGTGAAGGTAAATCAGTGGTTAGCCCAATCATACTATGTGATGATAGTCTTGGTGGGTAAATATGACGTATTATTTATATTCATATATTTATCCATCAATCTTATGTCATATTATTATTCCCAAATTATACTATAATCGTTAAATATTGTGTAATTTCCTTGAATCACTATGTAATATTGTCTAATATATTGATTCTTTAGTCCAAGACTCGTGATTTGTGATTTTTATATTTTATTATGATGACATTAAAATTATTTCTTGATAAAGGAAATGATTTTTATTCTTATATTTATTCCATTATCATTTTTTATACAATGTAATTTATCATATGGTTTTTCTTCTCAGATCTACATTCCTTGATTTTTTATTGATTATAAATGTTTACCTATGTATGATTTTTTTAATACGGTGTTCATAAACCATGAATTTGATATCATACCCATAAGATTATCTTATTATCACTTATGATCATAATTATTAATCTATTAGTTTTACCACTATAAAGTATTTGATATCACAATATCTTTTATGTTTCCTTCTCCCATATTTATGAATATTAGTAGAACCAATATGATGTAAAAAAGAATATCTAGTACACTTTGATTATTAAAAATTGATCAGAATATGTTTTTTCTATAACAAATCCTTATGTACAGAAAACGTAAATTTATAATGGACATGAGATTAATTTTGAGAATTTAATTTTATATTATTAAAACAATGTGAAACATGTTCATGTTTATCTTGGATCATTTCATTTTGTAATAATTAAAATGATTAAAGATTGTTTTTTTATCCCTTGATCTAATATTTTGGTTCTTGGGTGACTCATATTGTATCCAATTAGGTTTTTGTTTTGTTTTAGGATTTTATTAGTTATTTTTTCGATTATTATTCGAAAACCTAAGTAACAACCCTAGGGATTAGTATAATAATAACATAAAAACATAATGTTTTGGTTAGTTAAAGAATTCATCATTTATTAGAAATGAAATCCCTATCTTGACATAATCATGTGGATTCATTATTTTGACCAAATATACTTAGTGGTAATAACCATAAAAAATATAATTGTGTATTAACTCATTCTTCACTCGAAGAATGAAAATTGGGTCCAATATATGACTTATTTTGACACTACTTAGGGATATGAATTTTTTGATTCACATTATATTTTTCAATCATTATAATGGATTAAAATGGAATTTGAATAATTAATACAAAACTAGTGAGGTTAGACAACACAACTGGAACATGAACAAACATATAAAAAACTGAATCCTAGAGATTCCCAATGTATTCAGATTATTTGTGAGTTAGTTCTTATATTTTTAAAGTTCCCTTTAGAATTTTTTTTATATTTAATTATTCTTACACCTAAAAAATCTTATATTTAATTAATGTATTGAGATAAGGGAAATGAAGTTAATATGGGAAAATATGGGAAAGGAATTTATTTTATGATTGAGAAACCAAATAGAATGGAATTTAACATTGAAAATTTGGTATTTATTCTCACCCAACAATAATGACTTATGATTTCAATCCAAACCTTAAAAAATTATAAGGCTTACAAAAAGAGACAATGATGTTGATTTGCTGAATATTAGATCAGAATATAAATGGAATAAATAAGATTTAACTTTTTACGTATCAATAATGTGGTAATAATATCCCAAGGTAATATCATAATGGAACAAGAAAATATTTCATGTATGTATTGATTATCCATTTAGATATCAATTACCTTAGATAGGTAAACATGTTTCCAAATATTTTGGGGGTAAAAAAGGTCTTAACTACTGAATCAACCATACTTATGTTATTCAAATGAATGGATTTTGGTAATAAATCAAAGGGGTTCCCCAAACCCAATGATATTGAGAATAATTTGAAGTTACAACCTCCAATACTAGGGGAACAAGGAAGAGACTATATAAGGACTATTGAAAAGGTGTATTCGGATAATTAAGACACACAGATCCTTTAATCTAGAGCTATTTATATCCTATCAGATTAGGACTCTAGGAACAGTAATCTATCTTGGATCATTAAAAGGAACATGAAACCATTTCCCCATTTATTTTATTATTAAATAATTCTTCAAGATGTACGATTATTATATTTCCAAATAAGGATGATTGTAATGTGTTCATATAAATCTTATTAATCATTCTACTAAATGAATTTCTTGTGGCACTAAGAATTGACTATCTTTCTCTAGACTATTTTGATAACAACTTCCAGAGTAAGGAAGTCATATTTCATTTATTTAATCAATATATGGTCATATATCTTAATGGGAATTATTATGAAAAATCCAGTAAACGAAATTATTTTGTATGAGTAATGATACCCATTCACGAGGGATATTTATTTCAAATGGGTATAAAATAATTTAATATTATAGTTCAACATATTCTGAGGAAAATTATTTTTTTCTATGTTTAGAACGATGATATATCATTTGAAATTTTAAATTGAGTTTTTTCCATCCTTTACAAATCATTACCTATATTCAATAATACTATTTAATTACAATTTCCAGGATGAAATTTTTTTTAGGAGATAGAATGTAACACCCCAAGATTTTAGTATATTTTTTCCCTTAATTAAATAATATGTATAATAACATATTTCACATGGAGAATCAAACTAAAAAACATTGATAAATTTTATTAAGATAAAATATTTCAATAGAAGGTAAATAATTATACATTAGAATATTATAATAATTATATAATAAAATAAATTATTTAATTGAAGTATTTTATTTCATAAAATACAACATATTTTTAACATTTAAATAATTATTTAAAAATAAATTTATTTTCTTGTTAAATATGTATAATATTAATATACATTTTTAATAGTATTTTTTTTAAAATTGTTTACTATTAATGAAATATATTCCAAAGCACTAGTTATTAAATGTTGGGTTTCTTAAATAATTTCTATTAAAGATTGATCTTATTGATTTGGATTAATAATATTAATATGAAAATAAATTAGCTACCATGTTATAGTTATGACTAGGTGATAAATATTAATAAATTCATTCTATGTATAATATTTATTTTTCAAAAAATAATATTTCATTCTAATATGATTTTATAAAAATATATTATTGTTAAAAAGAATAAAATAATTTTTTTACATAAATAAGTGAACAACCATTAATTTAATTTTTAATTGATAAGAAATGAGAAAAAAGTAAAATTTATATTATAAAAATAAATTATTCTTATAATAATGATCTACATCATATTTTAAAATTATAATTTAAAAGAAAATTCCAATATTTTCTAAAATTTATTTTAAAAAATGCAGTTCAAATTTGTATTCTCTATTTCATCTTTATCTTAATATAAATGTTTTATATTTTTCTAAACCTTTTTTTTATCTGAATAGAGTAAAATATAATTTTTATTAATATAGTGAAATTTATTAAATCATTAGGATATGTGGAAAAATTAAAATTATTGAAAACATTTTAATGGTAAAATATTTATATTAAATGTAAAATTATTCATTCAAAAGTATTATGTTAAGTTTCAAAACCTATATTTTAAATTATATAACTTAATATATATTTTTTATGAAACTATTTTTATGCGTCAAAAATTTGTTATTCAAAAATAAAATTTTATCACTTTTAAAAATTTAATATTAAAAATGGTATTAATAAATTAAAATATAAGGCCAAAACTATTTAATAAGTGTAATTTTATTTTTAGTTATAAAATTATGTTTCTGAGTTAAAAAAATAGTTACCATGGTAAAGGTAAATTATGGTGAATGTTATAGCTTACGAGAAAAGGGATTAAAATTCCATAAAAAATATACAATGTTTTCTAAATTGTTTTTGTGAAAAATAATCAACCCTTATATATTATTTCCCACTTTTAGAATAACTTTACTTTAATATTGCACTAGTTATTATGAAAAATCAACTCCCCTCTATTATAAATAGAGAATTTAAGTAGCCCAATTATCCTCAAACTACCAAACATTTAGTTCAACTGAACACTTCCAATGTGCCTCCCCAATAATCCAATACATTTTCTAAATTTTTACCCTCTCAAAAGGCCACCCATAAAGGTCTTAATGAATGTTTCAGAAGAGTTGTTACACGGAATAAGGTAAACATCCCTGAATCACTCATTTTAAAATATTTTAAATTATATATTGTTATTCTAATAAAAATTATATTAAAGCATCATAAAATGAAAACATTAAAATCATTATTATCAATAAATTTTATTATTTAGATATAAAAACCATTATCTACCTTACTCCCTTCTCCTAATAAATTGAAAACGTCTTCCATGATTACTTGCATACTACTTCCTTTAAGAGTGATGTGTTTTATTTTACCTAACCTATATAAATGGATATTTAGTAAAGTATATTTAATAAATAAATATAATATTTATAATATGATTATGAGTTTGAATATAAATACAATTTTATACATTCTTCCTGATCTATTGAAAATGAAAATGCCATTTGTGTGTATGTGCAGACAACCTTTTCCATGGAAAACATCTTTCATTTTTATTAATATCCTTAAATATATGGTTATAAAAGATATTTGATAAATATATATCATTTCAATGAGTGTTAGTTTTCATGAATATGTTTTGGAATGTGTATTACAAAATTGTGAATCATTAAAAAGTTTTTTTGTTTATATCGATAGATTACCCAAAACAAGCACATCATATATCTTGTTCTCTAGAAAAATTCCCTTATTTCCCATTAAATTATCTGGAGTATTTTTATATTATATAATTTAAATGATTTAAATATATTTTATTTTTCTATAATTATTTACTTACTATCAAATAATGGGGTTCAAAGTCTCTATTAGGAAAAATGTGTGAAACAATTAGAATTACCACAACCAATAATGAAAATATGAAATTAACAACTAATGAATATGTAGTAAAGAATGATTATATAACCATTATAACGGATTACAAAATTCAATAATATTAGGAAATAATTTATTAATATAGTTATTTATATCATATAGTATGATAAATCCCTTATATGGAAGGTGAGAAATTAAATAAAGGGTTTCTCGTCTCATTGTCTTTCATTGAGACTTATTACATATACACTACATATTTAAATTTATATATATATTAAATGAAATAAATATATCTAATAATCATGTATTTTATGTTCGTAAAATAGATTACATATATATAATTTTTACAATCTTCCAACGGATTTTTGTTAAAGGGTATCCAAATCTATAATGTTTTCAATATAACCAAAATTTATTCTCCAGATTAATATGAATGAATTTAAATATAGTGATATATTTTTTAAATTTTTTCCCTAGTACCACAATAATTTTCTTATACTACGTTAATTATTGAAAATATTAATTACATATCTTAATTTAATTTACCTCATGTGATGCTTTTATGTGAAACCAACCTCACCTTTTATTTTCAGATGTGAATTTCCCTCTTCTATGTCCAAATTCATTGGATGATTATATTACATTTATTGTCTAATATTCAATAATATATTAAGTTAATTTTAATTTTTCTTTACATTCTTTGAAAAAATTTTGAAGAAACATTTTCATGATTAACACATGGTGGGTTCTATCATAAGTGTGAAAAGTACATCACGTTAATATTTTTTATGTTAATACATTATTTTTCGGCCACTATTATATATGGGGAATCTTTTCCATGTATTAAAATTATTTTGAAATTTTTTTTAGTTCATAATTATTTTCATAAGACAATATAATATTTGATATTGTTCATAAGTAAAAGGATGATGTTAAAAATAAATTCTTCATTTTTAAATGGATATTAATATCTTGTGTTTCTATGTATGAAATGTTTAGTGACATTATGGATTTAATTTTTTTTAAAAATATTTCTGTTATTTTGTTCTAATTATTTTTAAAGGGTAATTTTTCAAAATTATACATCAATCATAATGTATTTAATTATAATGATTTCAATTTTATGTGTATTTGATGAATGAAAAAATGAGGGTATTTATTCATGTTTTTCAAAGTGATTTATCTAATTTTATTAAAAGGGGTTTTCATCTATGTCAATATTCATTGAATTTTTTTTATTCATGATATATTGTATTTAGATACCAACCACCTTCCAAATCTAGATGTATTTTGATGATAATTTATTTTAGAACATTTAATGAAATATATTTCATTGACATGTTTTAATTAAGATATGATGAAATGATTAATGTTGTATATTCTTTTCAAATACATATTTATAAATTATTATTTTTTGATGGTATGACACTATAAAATCCCTCTAACACATTGGGAAAGAATATATCTCATGAAATTAAATTGGTATATAGGTGGTTATCCCAAGAATAAGTATGTTCGTCTGTTGTTATCTTGGTCCAATGAAGGAACATGAGTGGTTATCCTAAGACTAATAATTTACACAGGTTGTTATCCTATACCTAAAAAGGTAAACAAGTGGTTATCCCCTGAAATGATACATGAGTTCTAGCCCAAGCCTAAAATGGTACCCCGAGTGTTTATATCAATCCTATAATGGTATCAGGGAGGTTAGCTCAAGAAAAAGACTCTCAACATATGGTAACCCTTTCATAAAAAGGTACATTTTTTATTTTCCCAAGTGAACAAAGTGACATGGGTTTGTTTTCAAATCAAACAATTTTAGTAATGTCTTAGTGGTAACCCTTGACCTTTGATCTATATTATTATGTTTATAAAGAATTAATATTTAAAATTACTATTTCTATGATATAATCTCATAGATAAATATTAATTTACAATCAACACTCATATATCTCAATTTTTTATATTTTAATGATATTTTATTTCAGGATTCTTTATTCAAGATTTATTTATATATATAGGAGAGTCTGTTATGTATGTATTGATAAAGGAAATGAGATTTATTGTTTATGACTACGTCATAAAATTATGTCATGTCATGCAGTGTTACTCTTTTATGTTGAATCATCATGTATGTTATGCTCAGATCCTTATTCATGGATATACTATTGAGAGAAAACCAAGGAGGGTGGTTCCATTTCACTCATATGTACTTTCCGTTATTGGAATTATATTACTCCCTCATATATTTTTTGAGTCACACCTCAATGATGATTCCCCCTTGTCCTATTTATCCAACCATCCCATGTTTTATTTTCCTTCTTTATTTCCATGAAACCCTTCTTCCGAGTAGTTCTTGTTGTAGTTTTTAGATTCTATAGGTATTTCTTCTTTCAGGTGAAAAATATTCTGGGATGTATTCCTCTTATATTTCACCCTTTCGCACAACATATTACACCATTATTAGTTATGAATTATGGTGCGTAGGACTACTCTAGTTGTGTTATTTATAGCTCATAGTATAAAAACCCTCAATATGCTTAGTCCTAACTTCATCCCGTTAGTTTTTTTCATGGCCTTTAGAGAGGTCTTGGACCCTTCACATTAAATACTTATCTTCCATAATAGTATAACCTGATAGAAAAAATATTGGTTGGGTATATTGGTATTTAGTCTTGTTTAGGATCGTGATAGGGGGTAGTGGCAACACGACATTATTTATGGGGAAATTTTCTTTATTTAGATGCTTTCAATCATTTGATTCAGTTTTTGGTGTTTTATCTCTGTGGTTATTCTTGGGTGTTGATACATGTAATTGAGATCATAATACTGAATTTTTATATTGATGATTTATTATTGTTTTTGGTTCATTCATCTAATAGGGGAGTTACTGGTTTTTTTTTTGAAATTTAGTGGCTTATTCACCTGAAATTCCAAGTGGCTCTTCTTAATGGTATTTGGTTTGATATATTTGGTTCATCTTCCTCTACATATACTTATATATGTTTTTGTTCGATAGGGGTTCATGATGTTTTCATGTTTTTAGAGAAATTCAATGATATCAACGATAACAATATTTTGGTTTCACTATGATTCGAGTGGAGAGAAGTCATTTGAGATGAAAACAGTGAACTATGGATAGTTTGGGAGATATATAATGTTGTCATATAGTGGCCTCAGCCAGTGCATGTGGGGAAAGGCTCAATGTGGTCTTGTCCTCCCTTATTTTCCGATGTGTTTTCACTTTTTGGTTTGAATTTGAATTAGTGGGTTTTTAGTGTTATGGTTCCCACCAATCATTGAAACTATTTTATAAAAATATATAAAAATAAAATTTTTATTAATCCATACTATATTATTTATTATATTTTTTTATTTTGGTAAAATTTTATAATATTATATTCATGGAAATTTAAATTTATCTCATACCCACATGTTTATCTTAAACATAGTTATGATCATAATTTTTTGTCACTTATGTTTATAATTAGGGAACATCCAATCAAACCTTATTCATAGGTTTCTATTTCATTAGTTTTTGAAAATGAGTATATACTATGAGATATATAGAAGGGGATATATAATTTTTTTCTTATGGATAAATGATAATAATACTTTTTTATTTTACAAATCTCAAAAGAAACTCATCCTTCATTTCTCAAGGTTTTGATATGTAATGATTAAATTATTATAACAATTTCAGTAATATGCATGTTTATCAGGGATCACTTTATTTAATTAAATACCTATGATAAGAGATTGAGTTTTAAACACATGATCTAGGACTATAGGTATGATTTGTCTCAGGTAGTTTAAATAGAATACTTGTAAAAAAACATAAATAAAATTTAATAATAAAAAAATATATATTGGGTTATATATAAACCATATAAAAGAAGATTAATTGTCAAACGTAAAAACATGCTTCAATGAAGGTAAATTGAGATGAAAACCATTACCATAAATACCCACATGGTTATGCATTCTATAAACTCTTTTATATCAACCATAACCTTCTTAATTTCTTATTTCATAATAGTATTTATGTATTTTATCTTTTATACTTGCCATTTATTATTATATAGTGTAGAAACTTTAGTTACTTATAGTTTTCTCTCTTTGGATGTTAGTAATTTTATTTTATTCATATATATTTTTTAATAAAGATGTTAGTTATCATTTATTGATACTATTTTCATCACTACAAGATTACTCAATACAGTATAATAATTATATTTCAATTATTTTTGTAGTCTCATTTTCACTTTATGGAAAGAATGGATATTGTTTCTGTAAACAAAATTCATAATAAACTCGAACCTTGTAATTTATTGAAAACTTTGAGTTACATTATATAGATAAATCAATTTTTCTATTAGCCTTCCTAAAACATATTCGCAATGTAATTTTCCATTTAATATCTTATATTTTTAGTAATTATATTTATATAGTAATCCTTGATAAAAATTAAAACGTTCGGTCTACTGGGTTGTCAAACAAAATCAAATAAAAACATGAGATAATATAGGGTTCAGTATGAATATCGAAGTAAATATTTTACAACAATATAATTATTACAGAATATAGTGCTATTATTTATGATTAATTAAATAGATTTATCTTATTAGAGGATTTGTGGATGCAAATATATATATTAAAATTATAGAGATTATACACTACTCGTGTTGAGGGCCTGATTCATCCATTACCGATCTACTTTAAAATAGAGGACCTGTGACTTATTCCTGAACCCACAGACCACCAAACATGTAAGAGGGATCTGGGATAAGAATAATGAAAAATGATTTTGGAGTAAATCAATAGATATGTGTTGGTTGGAGTGGGTGGATCTGATCTCCTTTTATTGGGGAAAATGATAGACATTTCCATCAAAATAGAAGTTAGGTAAGGGTTTGGGATGGATTCACAAAGAAATGAGGTGATATATATAATGAAATATTTTTGAGACTGGTAGGTGTGATGTGTATGCCAAAAAGGTATTCTAGAATTTCAAATTCTCGTTTTAGTTTAATAAAATTCTATCATCAGTAGATTATCTTGTATTACCATTTCTTAACTTGTTTAACTATTTTGCATGATATATTTATTTATAAAAATATAATTAAATCCTCCATTCCTAATTTTTCCTTTATGATTCTAAAATCATTTTCCATTTATTTTTGTTAAACATCCCTATATATCTAAGAAATAATATTTATTTTAAAAAATACAATATATTGAAAAAACAATTATGGTAGAGAAATGAATTTTAAAAATATTAATTTTAAAAATATAATAAAAAATAAATTACTAATTAAATGTGTTATAATATTTTTTTTATTCAATGAAAAATCACATTACACCCATCAATTAGTATAGTTAAATACATTATATTTAGATAAAGATATCATATCTCTTATAAAAGATTATTTAAAAAATTATTTAACCATTTCCAGACTAACTAACTTTTAACTAAATAAATTATTTACATTCCTATATAAAAAAATATATTTTACCTCTTTTGAACATGATTACTAAAAAAATGGAATCCCTTTTATTATATTAATTTAATAAAAAACATAAAAATTATTATTAACATAAGAAATACAATGCAGGTTAATTTATTTTTAGTATATATATATTTTTAACCGTGAAATAAATTTGTTATTAATACTTTCCCAGTAATAAATATTTAATATTTAAAAATTTATTTTATATATTATCTATAAATTTCATTTAAATTTGTCATTAATATTGAAAATTTTATTTCAAAATAAAAAAGCATTAAAAATAAAAAAAATCATTGAATTTAATCTAAAATTAATATAAAGTGATATTATATTTAATTAATAATCAATTAATGAATGTTTATTAAATTTATTATATACCTAAAAATATATATTATTATATTCTATACTGTAAATATATGAAATCAAGAAATCAAACAATGGTTTACAAATTTTTTTTAATGTTTTCCATGAATAATTAAATTATTATTATTTATTATTCTTCAATTAATCCTTATTTGTTATTAAATCATTTTAATAAAAATTAATATTATTTTATTAATTAATTTTTTAAATAATTATTTATAATAAATATATTTTACAACATAATTCAATTTATGAAAATAAATTCCTTATAATAAATTTTATTCTCACAAATAGATTAGTATAATTTAATTATATTACAAAATAAATTATTTTATCGGAAAAATAACACTTATAATGAAATATTCTTATTTTATCCTCAAATAATTTTTGTTTAGATCAAATATATATATATAAACCAAAATAATAACTTGTTTACTATCATTATAAGCAACCCTAATATAACAATGTTTTAAAAATTATATAGTGGAACTATATCTCTATTACCTTAAATAAAGAAATTCTACCATAACAAACAAATTCACACTCCTCATTCCTTAATTTTTCATTAAATACTTTTCATAATTATTTCACTTTTCTTGATGTTTTTATTCATTGCAGGTTCAGTTCAACTAATGGTTACTCACATGGGTGATGATGATACAAAGGATCTCATAGGTTTAAATATTTTATTCATTTCTATTTAATTTACCAAATTATATTATTCACTTTTAGTGGATTTAAAGTTACACGGTTTGAAATACAAGGTCTCATTTAATGTTTTTAATGTTATACGATGAATGCATAAAGTATTTTTAGTTTCATTCATATATTATAAGAATAATTGAATAATAATTTTTATGAATTGATAGGGAAAAAATAAATTTTAATTATAGACATATAAATTAATGATTGAAATGGGTCCTTGTATTGGGTGTTACATTCTCCTCCCCATAAAAAAATGCATCCTCATTCTTTATAAATTACTAAATGATAAAAAAAGATATCAATAACTATATGATATACATGACTCAAATATAGAACCAACCTCACTATCATAGGTTAGAATATAAAACTCATCAATTACATCATAATAATGACATCAATATATTTTGTTTCTTTCCAACCATTTATGAAAAATACCCTTCATGATTGGATATTAAAACCCATATTAATGATGTTGTTTCCAAAGGGTGTTCATAATCATCCTTGTACTCATAATTGATAATAGGATGATATGAGATATAAAAGATTATTTAAATTTCTAGATAATTTATTTGAGATATATGTGAGGAGAGTAAATCCATGCATATTATCATACCGAATTTTACCAAGGGAAGGAAAAGTAGGTACATTAAAATTGTATTTCCAGAAATCTCGATTATGATAGAGTATAATATCATAGAGAAATCATTACACCACAAGGATTTTTCAGCTATAATTCTATATATATATATATATATTTATGTTGTGAGTTATCATTAATTGGAAACATTAAGTACATAATAGAATACAAGGAACCATATTAAAATAAGATAATAACATATTTAATATAGAGAATAAATGTACCATTGAAAACATCAACATCATAGTCCTCCTCAATAATATTTATTACATTTTATTTTCCATGTTACCATTTATTTTGTGGTTGTTAACGTATATTATTCTCTTTAACCCTTGAATTGAGGTATTTTTTACAAAATTTACAAAATCCATATATTTTAAAGAATATATTTTTAGTGGTATCTGAGGAAAAATGCTATTTCCATCCACCGAGTAAACCAAACACTTCATTTTCCCCTAATATTTTGTTTCTCTAATCTTTAAATTTTAAACCTAAAACAAATTATTATTCTATCAAAACATTTCCTTAGTTGACTCTTTATAACGTCCTAGTTCCAGAAGCCACCCAGAGGCACCCCATACCCGATTGGTCACATGGCCTCAAGTGCATTTCCCCGAATGCCAGAGGCTGCCGATTGGTCACATCAGCGCTATCCGTCATCTGTAACCAACATAACGTAGTGCGGGCATAGCCCATGCAGGGGTGAGTATAAGCTACTCAGTAGGGACCCTGAGTCCCCCGAAGGTCTCCCAGTATCCACAAAGGATAATCAACAAAGGAATGATACAATCACGGAGTAACATCTAACACGGCTTAGGTATATGCCCATACATATACCTAAGTCATTAATTCCAACACGCTCCAACCTCCGAGCCCAAGTACAACCCAGTCCACACAGGAAAGCAAACGTATTCCACACAGGAAAGCAAAACCTAATCAACACAGGAAAGAAAAACGTATTCCACACAGGATAACACAACACAATTCACAAAGGAAAGCGAAACATGATTCAGCTCACATTGGTATACTTCTTCGAAAGATGATAGAGATGATCACTGATCCATCTAAGTCATCGGACCCACAAAGGATCGATAGGTACTAACCCCCACAATGACCCATAAAGGATCGATAGGAAACTAACCCCCGCAATGACCCACACAGGATCGGACCCACACATGATCTGTAGGCGCTGGCTCACACAGAACCGCTGAGCACTGACCCACATAGGATCGGACCCACACAAGATCAGTAAAACTGATCCATATAGGATCGCTGAGTGTTGTAGTCTTCGTCGTCGAATCCACTGAGGATCTCTGTACAGTCGTCGTCATCACACTAGCAGTCGCAGCCAGCTCTAGGGTTCCCGCACACAACAAGCTCATTCTGGAGGGTCTTCTCCACGAGCCGAGAGGCTGATACATCAACTGTCACATAGTCTAGTGTTTATGTATCCAAAAGTTCCGTATCATCAACATAAACTCAACGTCATAGACGGCGCATCAATCGGACACCTGGTCTGAGAGTTATTGGTTTTTTCGTCCCAGGGGCCCGGTTGGTCTTTAAGGAAAAACCAACCCGACCGTACTCCACCTGCATCCAAACCTCGGGCGGAGTAAGCCAAAAGATCCGTCTCACTTAGAAGAATTCAACAAAGTCGACGGCATGTCAATTGGACGTCTGAAACTCATGATATGATCGTTTCCGCTCAGAGGGCCCCGTTGGTTTCTTGTAAGAACCAACCCAGCCTAACTCAAAGTATTCAGAAACCTTGAGTGTGATATACCGAAACAATCGTCTCGATCCAAGGATCACATCGCAATTGACGGTGTGTCAATCGGAGACCCGTAGCACAAGTTATGGGCATCCGACCGAAAAAGGTTCGATATTAAGGGCTTCAGGCCTGGTCCGACCTGGCCCGATACCCCTGGGGTCGACCCGAACCGGGTCGACCCGAGCCGGGTCCCGGTCTGGCCCGCTTGGGCGCGGACTGGCGCTCGGCCAACCGGCTGAGCCGTTTGGCAAGGGGGTGGCGCCTTCCCCCCTGGTGTAACCGCAGCCCCCCATTAAAATGGGAGCCATTTTGTGCTGGCCGGCTGGGGGAATTAATTCCACCGGTTTCACTTTTGTCCGGCCGGCCCGCACCGGCCGGCCGGTTCTGCCAACGAGGACCAGTGATGGCCGGTCCTTCCTCCTTCGCCGACACAGGTGGTCCGGAACCGGCCGCTGGTCACCGTGCTTCGCCGCGGCCCAGAACCGGCCGCGGCCCGGTTCGTCCGGCACAGTGCGACAGCACCGCGCCCCACTGCAGCGGCCCCGCTCCGGGCGCGGTGTCTTTGGTTTTCTCCAACGCGGCGCGATGGCGCCGCGACTTGGTTCAACTTCACGGCGTGGCATGACGACATCGTGTCCTTGTTCGTTTTCATGGTGCGGCACGACGGCGCCGCACATTCCTTGTCACACGATCACACGCGGTGCGACGACACTGCGTCATACTCGTTTCAAACCACAAAGAAACAACACACGGATAAGGGAGTAGGGTCGGCCGTGTTTGTGCGGTCCATCCCCCTCTCATTAATCAATATCATTTAGTCATATAACCACGAATAATGACAGACTAGAAATCACAAACGAAAATAATTAAATAATTTAAACCCCTACCTTGAGCGTAGCTAAAACGGGGGTTCTCCGTGGAAAACGACGTCGCGAGGTGAATCTCCGTATGTTGACGGTGAACGTCCAAGGAGGAAGTGGCGTCTCCTTTTCATTGACACAGGAAGAATATCAAAAGAGGGTGCGTTGTCGATCCTCAGAAAAAGGGGTCACACACCGGCAGCGGATAGGAGAAGAGACGGCACATCAATCTATTTTAAGGTGATGGCGTTCTTTGTCGAAGTCTTGGTCTTCTTCGTCGTGTCTTGGTGTTCTTCGTGATGAAGATGAAGAGCTCTCTCCTCGATTCCCCACACACAACATCCAACCAAAATAAAATAAGCCTCACCCTTATTTTATTAACTTAAGCCACACATCAAAAATTCAAAACATAAATTAAATAATTGAATTGGGTGTTGGCAATCTTAATGAGAGTAAAGGTAAAGTCATCCAATTAATGGGAAGTTGAAAAGTTATAAGAGTTACACAACATAAGTGGGGGGTTAAGAGGAGTTAGGGAGTTAAGGGATTTGAAAAGGTGGGGGCTCGTGTGGGCCCCACCTCACCTTTAATCCACTCAAGAAAAACTAACAAAAAGTGGGTCCCACCCTAACTCCTACACTTAGGTTCTAACTCATGGAGAGGGAAATAAAATTCTTAACGAAAATTTTATTTCACTAACACTTAATCCACAAAATTAAACAATTCATAACGAGCAAATGAAACTCTAGAAAAGGCGTTCCTAAGTAATTATCGGTGCTACGGTTCCATCGGTGCCCTCAGAATTCGATTCCGAGCATCGGTTCAAAAGTTAGAAATTCACGCTCGTTCGTTCACTGAACGTACCCGAGCTAAACTTTGGATAGAAATTCTGGGCACACCGGGCCTCAGAATCAAGTGCCGTCTGAAACTGTGTTCTTGTAAAATCCCAAAGAAAATTAAGAAAATATTTCCCTTGAATTTTACGGGTCTTTACATTACTCCCACCTCAGGGATTTATGTCCCCTTAAAGATACATCATAAGCTAGGGAAACAAATGTGGGTACTGAGCACGCATCTGAGCCTCCCGCTCCCAAGTGCTCTCCTGGAGGTTCCCATGCTGCCATCTGCTGTGCACTAGAGGAATCGACCATCCACGTAGGACCCGCTCATGTAGATCCTCGATCTCCACCGGGACCTCCTCAAAAGTCTCCCCATCATCAATTTCAAGTTCCCCATGGTCAATGATATGCGTCGGGTCGTGAACGTATCTCTTCAGCTAAGATACGTGGAAGACGTCGTGCACCCGGTGCAACTGAGGTGGTAGAGGCAGGCGATAAGCCACCTCGCCAATCCTGGTGAGGACATAGAAGGGTCCGATGAAGTGTGGAGAAAACTTTCCGCCTCGACCAAATATCTGTAATCCACGTCGAGGTGAGACATGCAAGAAGACGTGGTCGCCATCCTCGAACTCTAGTGGCCTCCGCCTCCTGTCAGCATAAGACTTCTGCCGGCTCTGAGCTATCCTCATCTGCTCCTGGATGACCCGGACCTTCTCTGTCATGGCCTGGACCATCTCCGGTACCACAAGTGATGACTCCCCAGGGTCTGTCCAGCACAAAGGAGATCTGCATGTTCGGTCGTACAACGCCTCGTATAGTGCCATCCCGATGGTGGAGTGGTAGCTATTGTTGTACGCGAACTCCACCAAGGGTCGGTGGTCCTCCCAACTGCGACCAAAGTCGAGGACACATGTGCGGAGCATGTCCTCGAGAGTCTAAATGGTCCTCTCCGTCTGACCATCCGTCTAAGGGTGAAAGGCGGTGCTCAGACGTAGCTGCGTCCCGAACGCCTCCTGCAACCCCTTCCAAAGCAGGAAAGTAAAGTGAGCATCTCAATCGGAGACGATAGATGATGGCACACCATGTAGCCATACAATCACCTGAATGTAGAGACGTCCCAATATATCCACTGAGGCCTGCTCTCTAATGGGTAGAAAGTGCGCTGACTTGGTGAGTCGGTCGACAATCACCCAGATGGAGTCGTGACCTCTGGAAGTGCGTGGAAGTACAGTCACGAAGTCCATAGATATACCGTCCCACTTCCAATCTGGGACCTCCAAGGGCTGTACCAAGCCTTCTGGTACCTGATGCTCAGCCTTCACCTGCTGGCAGGTGAGGCATCGAGAAACTAACTCTGCCACATCCTTCTTCATGCCCGTCTACCAGTGCTGTCGTCTGAGATCATGGTACATCTTTGCCACTCCAGGATGTACCGCCAAAGGGGAAGTATGAAACTCTGTCATCACCTCCTCCCGTAAAGCAACGAGTACCAAGGTACGTCCTCTGAAAAGGAAGTTGTTCTCTACTCCAAAGGAAAAACCATAAGATGCATGTCCAGAGGATATCTATGCACACCGCGTCTCACAGTCAGCGTCCCCATGATGTGCCTCTCTAACCTGCTGTAGTAGTGGAGGAGTGTATGTGAGAGACTGAAGGAAAGATACTCTATCTCTATCCATGATGGATATCTGCAAGGCGACCAGCTACTCTTTCACCTCCTCAAGTAGCTGAATGCCCGTCCTCCTGATGAGAGCATCGGCTACCATGTTCCCCTTCCCAGGAGTATAGACTATCTCAAAGTCATAGTCCTGGAGGAACTCGAGCCATCGCCACTGTCTCAAGTTCAGGTACTTCTGAGAAAAGATTTACCTAAGACTCTGATGGTCAGAAAAGACTGTAAAGCGCTCGCCCATCAGATAATGTCTCCATTTCTTCAGAGCGAAGACCACTACTGCTAACTCCAGGTCATGGGTAGCGTAGTTCTGCTCATGCGGCCTCAAATGACGTGATCCATAGGCGATCACGGCCCGCTCTTGAATCAGTACACATCCATGTATGGTCCCTGATGCATCGTAGTAGACTACGTACCCAACTCCCTCCTCAGGCAACCTCAAGATAGGTGCGCTAGTCAATCTATGTCTCTGCTCCTGGAAGCTCTCCTGACATCTGTCTGACCATACAAAGGGTTTCCCCTTCTTCGTAAAAGCTGAGATTGGTGCCGCAACTCTGGAGAAGTCTGGCACAAATCTCTAGTAGTATCCAGCTAGTCCAAAGAAACTCCGCACCACCGTCACGCTCCTGGGTAGCTCCCAAGCTAGCACTACCTCGATCTTCGCAGGATCCACCACAACTCCGGCCTCAGAGATGACATTTCCCAAGAAGTGGACCTCACATATCCAGAACCGACACTTTGAGAGCTTTCCATAAATCTGATGCTCTTGGAGTGTGTCTAGAACAACCCGAAAGTGGTAGGCGTGCTCCTCCTCAGTTGCCGAGTAAATAAAAATGTCGTCGATGAATACCATGACAAATTGATTGAGATATGGCTGAAAGATCTTGTTCATGAGGGCCATGAACACTACTGGAGCATTGGTTACGCTGAATGGCATAACCAAGAACTCATAGTTTCCATACCGACATCTGAAGGCCATCTTCTGCACGTCCTCGTCTCGAACTCGGAGCTGATGATAGCCTGACCTGAGGTCTATCTTTGAGAACAACCGTGCTCCCTTGAGATGATCAAAGAGGACATCAATCATCGTTAGCGGATACTTTTTCCTCACTATCACCTGGTTCAGGCAACGATAGTCGACACAAAGTCGCAAGCTCCCGTCCTCCATCTTGGCAAACAAAATCAGGGAATCCTAGGGTGAAACACTGGGTCAGATGAACCCCTTGCCCTGCAAGTCCTCCAGTTGTACCCGCAGCTCTCGAAGCTCGGTGGGGGCCATCCAATATGCTGGGGTCGATATCGGGGTTTTCCCGAGGTATAGGTCAATATAAAAGTCTACCTCTCTGTGAGGAGGTATCCCTAGAACGTTGTCAGTAAAGACGTCCGCATACTGATCCACCACTGCAGGAAAACTAGGACTCTGCACGTAAACTGATCCTAGGATGAGGCTAGCCAACTGATGAGTGATGGGTTGTCCTCTCCTCTACGGAAGTCCATCCTGTGCTGTGAAGGCTCCCTTCTCGCCGGTGAAGGTGAACATTCTCTCGTCTGTGTGTACACATTGCACCTTGTGCCAAATACAGTCAATCTGTGCATGGACTGTAGACAACCAATCCATGCCCAAGATGACGTTGTTAGGCCTCGACGCCGCTACAAGAAGATCCCAGCCGAAGCTCTCGCCTCCTAGAGTAAGCTCACACTGCCAGAAAAGGTTCGTAATTTTCAAGTCTTCTCTCGTAGGAGTCTCTATCCATAAAGATCGAGCCAACGGCTCGGTCGGAATATCCGAGCTCTGAACAAGGGAAGCGGCTATGAAAGAGTGACTCGTTCCTGTGTCTATAAGAACTGCAGCAAGGGTAAAATAGACACAGATAGTACCTTGAATCATCTCGGGCACGCCGTGGTCGTAGGCCTCTCCTGCCTGGAGCTGTGCTTGTCTCTGCCCGCCAGCTCCCTGTGGCCGGGGTGGACCTCCTGGTGGTGGTGGTGGTAAAGCCTCAAAGCGTCGCCCACCACCTGCTGCTCGGCCAACTCCTCTTCCTCCTTCTCCTTCTCCCTACAGACTGCCATGGTCGACCCTCTGCCTCTGCCTCGGTGGTCCCTCAACCGTCTGCTGCTCCTCGGAACGGCGGGTCGGGCAATCACGAGCCATGTGGCCTTGCCTGCCGCATGAGTAGTGATGCCTGCCTCTCGAAAGACTGGCTCCGCGTTGTGTGTCACGCACTGCTGAGCCAGTGTCCTGAGGTCGTCTGACTGAGGGTCTGGTCTACCTAGACCCAAGAGTCATCCATCGACTACCTGCTGCAGAAGACTCTGCTACGTGCCGCCCTGCGGTGGGTCTCGGCGCTGGTGTAGACTCAGCTAGAAAGCTCTCGATCAAAAGGGCTCACTCCAGTATTCATGTATGATTCGTAATGCTGAGGGAGATCAGCGATGCCCTGATCTCGTGTCTCAATCCCTGCTCAAAGGTCCAGGCCTGGAAGAATGGTTCCTGTACCATGTCTGTAGAGTAGCGCGAGAGATCGGTAAATCTCGCTGAGTAATGGGAGACAGTCATGCTACCTTGCCGTAGCTGTAGAAGCTCCTGGATGCACACCGCACGAAGGGTGGCTGGGACGAACTCCGATCGGAAGAGGCTCTCAATGTCCATCCAGAGAAGAGATGCCTCATCGTGCACCTGGAGCATCATGCTCCACCATCGGACCGCTGCTGCATGTAGTAGGCTCACTGTGAGGATCACCATGAGGTCTGCTGGTGTCCTCACTGAACGAAAAACTCGTACCACTGCCTCCAGCCAGTCCTCGGCTTCCTGGGGGTCCGTCTCCCCGTGGAACCTAGGCGGTCGCTGGCATTGGAACTCATGCAGTGCACTAAGGCGACGTGCATCGTCAGCGGCTGGGGCTGGAAGCATCGGTGGCTCGGCGGGTAGAGCTATCACCGGTGCCACTGCTGACAAAGATCCCTACACCGATGCCTCATCGCTCGGTGGGCTGTCGTCACGCTTGACTTTCAGAACCCTAGCTGGCTGTCATCGTGGGGTCATCCTGAAAAGGAAACAAGTGTGCCATGGTCAGAACAGTATACCTGGTGATCTAATACAAAGTAATCACAAAGAAAACTTGAAACACACATGCAATCAATGTTTTCGTGCATTAAGTCAAAAATCAGAATTCAGGGTCCTGGTGTACGGATACGTCGGCCGCCACACCAACACTGGATTCCCTGTACTGATAACCACACCCAATACGCTAAACACTATTTATTCACATAGAAAAAGATCAGAGTCCCAAGTTCTGCGGTATAACCGAACTCCTCTGATACCAATTTTTCATGACCCGTCCTCGGGGCCCGTACCGTGACTACCCCAAGCCCGCCTTCCATAGACCAGGGGCTGGCGACTAGAACCAAGGTGTAAATTCCTGATAAAAAGGGAAGGCATTGCCTTTGTAAAGTAAACAAACACCAGAGAGCAAGCAAGCAGAAGAAGCAATCACTAAGTAAAAGCTGGTACAACAGTAAGTGCGAAAAGTAAGCGGTCCAGAATACAAACCCAAACTGAAATTAAAGTACAACTCGAAATGGAAAACAACATCTGAAAAGTAAAGCCACAACATCGAGCCGTCCTTTGAAAGACCCACCTGAAGGGTGGGTACAGATAGCCTCCACTGCTCCTCGGGTCCAGCCGACCGCTCCGAGTACGTCCCACCTAGTGGTCTACCTCCAGGTACCGCCCTGCTCCGCAAGCCTCAACCACGATCAGTGTTGTCCGTCGTCTGCAACCAACACAACGTAGTGGGGGCATAGCCCACGCAGGGGTGAGTATAAGCTACTCAGTAGGGACCCCGAGACCCCCGAAGGTCTCCCAGTATCCACAAAGGATAATCCACAAAAGAAAATATACAATCATGAAGTAACATCCGACATGGATTAGGTATATTCCCATACATATACCTAAGTCATCAATTCCAACACGCTCCAACCTCCGAGTCCAAGTACAAACCAGTCCACACAGGAAAGAAAACTTAATCCACACAGGAAAGCAAAAAGTAATCCACACAGGAAAGAAAAACGTAATCCACACAGGATAGCACAACACAATCCACACAGGAAAGCAAAACATGATTCAGCTCACAGAGGTATACTTATTCGAAAGATGATAGAGATGATCACTGATCCATCTAAGTCGTCTGACCCACAAGGGATCGATAGGTACTAACCCCCGCAATGACCCACAAAGGATTGATAGGAAAGTAACCCCCGCAATGACCCACACAGGATCGGACCCACACAGGATCTGTAGGCGCTGGCTCACACAGAACCGCTGAGCACTGACCCACACAGGATCGAACCCACACAGGATCGGTAGCAATGATCCATGTAGGATCGCTGAGTGTTGTAGTTTTCACCGTCGAATCCACTGAGGATCTCTGTACAGTCGTCGTCGTCACAGTAGCAGTCGCAGCCAGCTCTAGGGTTCCCGCACACAACAAGCTCATTCGGGAGGGTCCGCTCCACTAGCCGAGAGGTTGATACATCAACTGACATATAGTCCAGAGATGATGTATCCAAAAGTTCCGTATCGTCAACAGGAACTCAACGTCGCAGACTGCGCGTCAATCGGACGCCCGGTCTGAGAGTTATTGGCTTTTTCGTCCCAAGGGCCCGGTTGGTTTTTAAGGAAAAACCAACCCGACCGTACTCCACCTGTGTCCAAACCTCGGGCGGAGTAATCCAAAAGATCCGTCTCACTTAGAGTAATTCAACAAAGTCGACAGCACATCAATCGGACATCCGACGCTCAAGATATGAGTGTTTCCGCTCCGAGGGCCCGGTTGGTTTCGTGTAAGAACCAACCCTACCTTACTCAAAGTATTCCTAAACCTTTAGTGCGATATAAAGAAACGACTGTCTCGATCCATGGATCGCATCGCAATTGACGGTGCATCGATCGAAGACCCGTAGCACATGTTATGGGCGTCCGACCGAAAAAGTTTCGGTATTAAGGGGTTCGGGCCCGGTCCAACCCGGCCCGATACCCCCGGGGTCGACCCAAACCGGGTCCAGGTCCCGGCCCGTTTGGGCGTGGCCTGGCCCGACCGGCGTGGCCCGGCCCGGCCTAGGCACAGCGCGCCCAGCTCGCTGGCCAGGCGCTCGGCCAACCGGCCGCGCTGTTTGGCAGGGGGGGGGGGGCGCCTGCCCCCTGGTGTAATCATGGACCCCCATTAAAATGCGGACCATTTTGTGCTGGCCGGCCGGGGGAATTAATTCCCCAGATTTCCCTTTTGTCCAGCCGGCCCACACCGGCCGGCCGGTTCTGCCAACAAGGACCGGCGACGACCGGTCCTTCCTCCTTCACCGACAACGGCGGCCCGGAACCGGCCGCCGGTCACCCTGCTCCACCGCGGCCCGGAACCGGCTGTGGCCTAGTTCATCCGGCACGGTGCGCCGGCACCGCGCCCCTCCACCGTGGCCCCGCTCCGGCCGCGGTGTCTTTTGTTTTCTCCGATGCGGCGCGATAGCGCCCCGACTTGGTTCAACTTCAAGGCGCGGCGCGACGACGTCGTGTCCTTGTTCGTTTCCATGGCGCGACGCGACGACGCCGCACATTCCTTGTCGTACGATCACACGCGGTGTGACGGCACCACGTCATACTCGTTTCAAACCACAAAGAAACAACACACGGATAAGGGAGGAGGGTCAGCCGTGTTTGTGCGGTCCGACCCCCTCTCGTTAATCGATAGCATTTTGTCGTATAACCACGAAGAATGACAAACTAGAAATCACGAACGAAAATTATTAAATAATTTAAACCCCAACCTTGAGCGTAGCTAGAACGAGGGTTCACCGCGGAAAACGACGTCATGAGGTGAAGCTCCGTATGTTGACGGTGAACATCCGAGGAGGAAGTGTCATCTCCTTTTATTTGACACGGGAAGAAGATCGAAAGAGGGTGTGTCGTCGATCCTCAGAAAAAGGGGTCACACACCGGCTACGGAGATGAGAAGAGAAGACACGTCGATCTCTTCTAAGGTGACGACGTTCTTCGTCGAAGTCTTGGTGTTCTTCGTCATGTCTTGGTGTTATTCGTGATGAAGATGATGATATCTCTCCTCAATTTCCCACACACAACATCCAACCAAAATAAAATAAGGCTCACCCTTATTTTATTAACTTAATCCACAAATTAAAAATTCAAAACTTAAATTAAATAATTGAATTGGGTGTTGGCAAACTTAATGAGAGAAGAGGTAATGTCATCCAATTAATGGGAAGTATAAAATTTATAAGAGTTACACAACTTAAGTTGGCGGTTAAGAGGAGTTAGGGAGTTAAGGGATTTGAAAAGGTGGGGGCTCATGTGGTCCCCACGTCACCTTTAATCCACTCAAGAAAAACTAACAAACAGTGGGTCCCACCCTAACTCCTACACTTAGGTTCTAACTCATGGAAAGGGAAATAAAATTCTTAACGAAAATTTTATTTCACTAACACTTAATCAACAAAATTAAACAATTCATAACGAGAAAACACAACTCTAGAAAAGGCGTTCCTAATAAATTACCGGTGCTACGGTTCCATTGGTGCCCTCAGAATTCGATTTCGAGCACCAGTTCAAAAGTTATAAATTCACGCTCGTTCGTTCACTGAACGTACCCGAGCTAAGCTTCGGATAGAAATTATGGGCACACCGGGCCTCAGAATCAAGTGCCGTCTGAAACTGCGTTCATGTAAAATCACAAAGAAAATTATGAAAAAATTTCCCTTGAATTTTACGGATCTTTAAAATCATGGACTCTCTGAAAAAGCTCCTTCAGTCAAATCCCCTTATATCCCCAAGTGGTTCTAGGCACTCTGAGGATGCTCACTCAGTGAAACCCCCCTTATTGCCTAAAGTAATCAAAGACTCTCTGAGGAAGCTCTCCCGATCAATTCCCCTTATAGTCTACTACACCAGGTTCTCACTGCCCTGTGTAGGTCAACGAGAATAGTAGTGTAATAAGGATAAAGTAAACCTATAGAATTACTTGGCTAAACAGTCTATAACATATCAACCTTGTCAGAATACAAACTCTCCATCCTACAACAATAGGAATGAAATTCAGGCAAAGAAGTTAATGGAAAAACAGGACCAATGGGTCTTAAATAGAACATACAAGTGGAAAACATCTAAAGCATATAAATCACCCCAATTCACATCCAAATTACCCCTACACGAGCATACAAGAATGGTAGGCAAACAACAGGGGTAAAATGGTAAACATGCAATACCCCGTTCAAGGATATTGGTGGAATTTGCACATAATACTCAAAGAATACAAACAAAAAGGCCCAAACTACCTACTTTGGTGTTAAAAGGTCAATATACTTCACCCTCGAAGCTTGAATCTCCTTGGAACGTCATAGATCTAAGAAAACATTCAAAACGTTCAACCCATGTTAACTTGGAAAAGACGAGGAATTGGAAAACAAGGCTCAAGAAGAAGAGATAACTCACCGATGCGATTACAACACAATCAACGATGTTCAAATCAGAGGTCAGATGGAGGCTCGTGGGCATGGAGAGAAGTCGTGGTTGTATGGGTTCTCTCAGACAAAGATGGCCTAGAAGAAGGTTTTTCTGTCCTTCAGACGCGACCCCAGTGCGTTTAATAAAGAAAAACATAATAAACAGAGTGTACTTATGGAGTACATGGTGTGCACTTGATGTTTCCTTACTCCGTATAAGGCAGCCTCTAAGTCACTCCCACACGTCCATGTGTGCGGCTACTACACGGCCAACACACGGCCTGCTGTGGCAAGAAAGTATGTTGTGTGTACTCATAAAGTATAGGGCGTGTAGTTAGAAAATTTCCATAAATTACTCTTTTCTCCAAAAAATGACTAGAAATGAAAAAAATACATGAAATAAAGGTCCATGTTATTAAAAACGTCCCCCCTTAAATAAATTCATCCTTGAATTTCCCTAGTGCAGTGTAGAAGAAGAACCCTCAAACAGTTGCAGCCACAGTGCTTGTACATGGGCCTCCCACTCCGATGTCTTGTCTTGTACTCGTCTGTGCTGCCATAGCACTCGTACCAGAGGAACAGACCAGCCACGGAGAACCTTTATACTGGGATCCAAAATCCGGATAGGATGCTCCTCAAATGATGCATCCACTTCAGGATCAACCTCATCATGTTGAAAGACATGAGAGGGGTCTCAAAAGTAACGTCAGAGCTTAGAAACGTGGAAGACATCTTGCATAGCTTGGTACCTCTAAGGTAACTGCAACCAATAGGAAACCAGTCCAACTTTATCCAACACCTCATGAAGTTTGACATACCTCAGTGAAAGCTTCCCCTGTCTCCTAATCCTCTTGTGTCCCAACCTCGGTGTGACACACATGAAAACTTAATCCCCGACCTCGAACTCCAGAGGTCATCTCTGCTGATCAACATATGAATTATGACGAGACTATGCAGTATCCATCCTCTTCCGAATCAACTCTATCTTCTCTGTGGTCTCTTAAACAAGATGAGGTCCTAGAAAAGTTGCCTCTCCTATGTCCAGCCAACATAAAGGTGATCAACATGGCCTATCATAAAAAACCTCAAAAGGTGCCATCTGAATAGTTTCATGAAAACTATTATTGTAGGAAAACTCCACGAGAGGTATATGCTTCTCCCAAGAACCTCCAAAATTCAGAATGAAATCTCGGTGCATATCCTTAAGCACCTGAATCGTATGCTCAGACTAGCCATCTATCTGGGGATGGTAAGCTGTACTCAAAAGTACCTATATACACAAAGCCTTTTGAAGTCCCTTCTAGAACCGAGAAGTAAAATGTGCATCCCTGTATGAAACAATGGAGTGTGGAACTCGATGAAGACGTACAATCTATCAGATGTACAACCGTCCCAGCTCATCAACAATGAATGTCTCCTTGTTTGGAAAGAAGTGATCAACCTTCATGAGTCTATCAATAACAACCCAATCTGCATCATTCCCTCAAGGAAACCTCGGAAAACAGGTCACGATGTCCATAGTGACATCATTCCACTTCCACTCAGGAATGGGGAACTATTGTAAAAGCCCTCCTGGTCACTGATGCTCCACCTTCACCTACTGACAAGTAGAACACCTCACGGCCAAACCAACAATTTCCCTCTTCATACCTGGACACCAATACTAACGGTGTAGATCACAATACATCTTGGTGTTTCCAGGATGAACTTACCAAATCGAGGAATTAAAATCCCGCATCAGCTCCTCACGTATGTCTGCTGGAACCCATACGTTTCCCTGGAAACGCAAGATCTCATACTCACTTATGTTCCATCCAGGAATAGGGTCCTCTCCTGACACGCTTTCCCTTAGGACTAGGCCTTCAGAATCTGATAGCTACCTCATTCGAACTCGATTCAGAAGAGTAGAGGTAACAACTACAAAAGATATAAAGGTCTGCCCATGTATATTGTGAACCTAGAAATGAATCTCCTAGAACAACTCTATAAGCTTCCACTCACTACTGGCCTCCATAACTGCATGTATCTAAGTCCTCCTACAAAACGCATCAGTAACAACGTTGCATTTCACATGCTTATAGGCAAGCTCAATGTCAATGGACTGTAGGTACTCAACCCACCTTCACTTCCTCAAATTCATATCACACTAAGTGAAGATGTACTTGAGAAATTTGTGGTCGGTGAAAACCACAAAGTGCTCTCCCAAAAGATAATGTCTCCAGAAACGTAAGGCATGAAAAATAGCTACCAACTCCAGATCGTGAATCGGGTAATTCCTCTCATGTGGCCTCAACTATTGAGACCCGTACGCAACGACTCCATCGCCCTTCATAAGCACACCTCCCAACATGATACCTGATGAATCACAGTAAACAGCATAGATCTTTCCCGGATCTGGAAAGGATAGTATTGGTGCTGAAGTCAACCTCCCTTTCAACACATGAAAGGCTGACTCACAAGAATATGACCACATGAACTTCTCACCTTTCATATTCAGACCTGTCAGTGGTGCTGCTAAACGTGAAAAGTCCTTTATGAAACGTCTGTTGTATCCAAACGGCCCTAGAAAACTCTGTACCTCAAAGATGATATTCAGATGATCCCAGGAAACTATAACTCTCACTTTCTCTTAGTCTACTGATACTCCTACATCTGAGATAACATGACCCAAGAAGTGAATCTGATCTATCCAAAAGATGCACTTTGAGAACATAGCATATAAGTGATTCTCCCTCAGTGTACTCAAAATAATATCAAGATGGGTAGCGTGGTCATTTCTAGTGTGAGTTTACAACAAGATAACGTCCACGAAAACCACCCCGAAGGAATCCAAGTAAGGGTGGAACACTCGGTTCATCAGTTCCATGAAAACTGCAGGTGCGTTCGTGAGACCGAACGACATAACCAAATACTCGTATAGACCATACCTACTTTGGAAGGCTATAAGAGGTATATCTGATGGTTTAATGCAAAACTAAAGATAACAGAATCTCAAATAATTTTTCGAGAACACCTGGGCTCCTTGAAGATGATCAAAGAGATCATCAATCCTCAGCAAGGGATTCTGGTTCTTGACCATCAACTGGTTCAACATCCAATAGTCCACACAAAGCCTGAGGGTGTCATTTTCCTTCTTCGTAAACAGGACAGGTGAACCCCATGGATAAGTACGGGGTCAGATGAAACCCTTTGCCTGAAACTCCTCCAACTGCTTCTTGAGCTCCTGCAAATCTGGTGTAGCCATCCTATAAAGAGTAATGGACACCAGTGCCACTCCTGGCACAATCTCTATCAAGAAGTCAACCTAATACTCCAAAGGAAAATCTAGAAAGTCATATGGAAAGAAATATCTGAAATGATCCACCACTGGAGGAATGTCTAAATGTGAAGTTCCCTAGTCATCCAGATAAAGACTAGAAATTTGGGATGTAACTCCTCCCAACCCATGATTCTTTGGACCCACTCTACTCGCCTGGACATCCCATTCTCCCCTATGAAGGAAGGATCCACCCTTTAGTGATATTAAACTCAACCTGCGGTGATAATATTTGATGTCTACCTGGAATGGAACTAACCAGTACATCCTGAAAATGAAATCATAGCCTGTCATCTCTAGGACATAGAGGTCCCATAAGAAGTGACATCCACCAACCTGTAGAGGGAACTGTCTGCACTAACATACACTAGCCATTCTAGTCCCCAACGGTGTGTCTAGTGTCAAGATATCGTTAGAAGAAAATATATGAAGACCAAGGCTCTCCACAATGGAAACATAGATAATGCTTTGGGAATCCCATGTTTCAAAAAGAGCGGAAGCTAAAACTAAGGCTACTATGATCGTACCTCGAACGGTAGAAGATCTGGGATCCTGCTCCTGCTGGGTCTGCTCTACTACAAAAGTCTGGCCTGTACCGTGGCCCTATGACCCTGCCTGACCACTCTGAGCTGATCCACCAAGATGTCACTGAAAATCGGGCGAATGGATTCCATGACAACATCCTCCACCTTGGCCCAAACGGCCGGAAGAACTCTAGTTACCAGACTGGTGAGAAATTGGTGGTGCTACTCCCGAATGAGGAGTCATAGAAGAAACCCTATCACCAGCTGCTGGTGAGAAGAACTGAAAAAAGCACTGAAGGTGACCCATCTTTCCATAAGATCAGCACTCTACTGGATCACTCTGGCAACGTGGCCTAGTATGTCAACTTCTCCCACACTGGTAGCATACCACATGGCTACCAGAATATGCATCTCACCTGCTCTGATCTCCTCATGTGGCCTACCTTAGGTGCTTCCTGCTATCAGCTGGCGGGACACTAACTCTGGATGCAGAACCACCGTGGCTCGCAGCTCCAGAATCCTTCTGATTGCAGTCTGTGATTAGATCCTGGTTGACGATAGAAGATATCAAAGTCATCCTGAAGATGCTCACCTACAACCGGATGTTGTGCCTCAGACCGTCCTCAAACATCCATGAAAGGAACAACTCATCACCTCCTGGAATAGGCGTGAAATGCTGCGGGTCCGTGAAGTGAGAGGAATACTCCATGACAGAAATAGTACCCTTCTCTAGACTCGTGAACTCCCGGGGTCGATCATCCCTCAAGGTCTCCAGATAGAAGTAATCATAGAAGATGCTCCAAAACTAATCCTAAGACATATTCTGCTGGCGGCCCGCCTATGAGACCACATCCCAACATCTCTTGGAAGAGTCTCGGTGCCCGTAAGTAGCATGCATCACCCTCCTTTCTGGAGGTATCTCCAGATGCTCGAAAATCGTCAGCGTGGCCTCTAGCCATGACTCAACTGCCTGAGGTCCTCCTTCCCCTAAGAAAGTGGGAGGATGTTTCTGTAAGAAGACCCACATCAAGTTAGCCATCGACGGGGTAGGAGGTGATGCTACCTAAACGGTCTGTATCATCCTCAAAATCCCTCCATGAACTATGCATCAGCACCTATGTTAGGTACAACGTCTAGTGCCAAGGCTGGCACAACGGGAGGATCTCAAGGTGGTCCCTGATCGGCAATGTCCGGTGTATGATCACCGTCTAGAAACTGGTGCACAACCGAAGGTTGTCTTGGTGGCATGACTCTGCAAGTTCAAGCACACACCTTAGATTAATATTAGAAAGGACTGAAAATAAGTAGTGTAAGAAGGGAATATGATAAAGAAAGCATTCATGTTTTACAAAATATGACTACATGGCGTGTACATTTACTACACGACGTGTTCCCTGAAGTCATTAACATGGGTGTGTACTCTTTCCCAGTCTATTCGTGTAACACCCCAAAAACACAGTGTGTTGTCTCCACACATGGCATGTACTTGAGTCCCTATTCCCTGCCCGAGTCCTTATACACGGTTAAGACACATGACTCTATCCTAAGGCAAGAGTACATGGCATATACAATTCCCACACGGTGTGTATTGGAAAAGCTTCACCTGGACCGTGATGTTAGTGACACGGTCTGGCACACGACTCACACTACATGGCATGTTCCAGACGAACACAACATGTATGAAAAATGATAACACCATCCCGTGTTGTTCGTGACACGGCCGGGAACCACGGTCAAACTACATGGCATATTCAAGGCAGACACGATGTGTACGCGAAAGGGTAACACCTACCCATGTTGTTTGTGAAACAGCTGGGTACCTAGGTCGGACTACACGTCATGTTTAGATGGCACATGGTGTGTTGTAGACACGACTCGGCCAACCTGTGTTGTTAGTGACATGGGTGGGCATGGGGTTGACACTAAACGCCGTGTTCGATGGGTATACGGTGGGTTCCCACTAGATTTCCCCATCCATTGTCCCTGCCCACATGGCCTATGACATGGTTTAGAGATACAAAGCATGTACATATAGTACATGGAATGTACTTACGAAAAATGGTTTCTTCCTGAACATAAGAACACACAGCGTGTTCTTAACATTACACAACGTGTATTTTGGGGGTTTTCGGACAATAAGCCTTAGAAACTACTACGGACCCCAGAAAACACTGAAACAAGAAAATATAGTACCAAATTCCAATCTATGAGGGCCTATACTCCCTGTGAATAAAATTTTGGCATCTTATACATATTATAACATGGAAAATAATGGAATGATCCACCAAATTCCAGTCCATGAGGGCCCATAACACCTCAAGAACCAAAGTTTGGGTTTCATTCCACCAAATCTCTACACAAACAATACCCAATCAAACAACAAGTATTTCAATCAAGGAAACTATCACAAAATCATGTATATTTTACACATCATCTATCACAATAACATGAAATCACTAATGCATCCTAGATGGCATGAAAAAAATACAAGACATGTGATTCTAGCAGGTTCCTATATGATGCATGAGATGGAATACCCTCATCTCATCGGGTTACAATAGAAATAGTACCTCAATAACATCAACAATAACATCAAAAATCAAGTGAGTCACTAAAGGTGAAATCAAATCAACTGCAAAAATTGAAAAACCTGAAAAACTGTAATTTAAACGAGGTAGATTGGCTTTTCCCTATACACGGGTTAGCTACTCCCGGGTACAACTTAACACCAAGTACAAATTCTTTCCTATCCCTGGCTATAGGCTCCAAACATTAATTAAAGAGAAAATAAATCCTCTGATACCACTTTGTAAGGTCTTGGTCCCAGAAGCCACCCAGAGGCACCCCGTACCCGGTTGGACACATGGCCTCAAGAACATTTTCCTGAATTCCAGAGGCTGCCGACTAGCAGCAAGGGCCTTGGGTGTAATGGTGGGGAAACTATGCCCTCATTGGTAGAGTACCCAACAAAAGTAAACAAAAAATACAATAGGGGATGCAGTAAATATACAATAACAGTAAACATCAGAATACTAGATTAATAAAGAACTAGAGAACATATATATATATATATCTATGAAATGATGCCTAATACATAGGTCTAGGAAAGTAACCAAAAAAGTCACAATGTTGGAAATACAAACAGTGCTAAAACAAAGTAAAAAAAAGAAAGATAAAAATCTCCTTGGCATCGCAAGCTATAGTTTAGCCCCATGCTCCCTAGCTCGACAACAAGTCATGTACATGAAGTAGAAGGGCGCTTTCCCTTGCCTATACCTGCAACAATATATTCTTTTTTGGCCCAAAAGCTTGACCCAAACTGAGTGTGAGACTAAATCTTAGTAGGCAACCACCCGAAGATCTATGACTAACAGTCAGTGAATATATGGCAGGTAATAGTACAGAAAATAGTAAACAACAAATAGGAAAGTACTTAGCAGAAAAAAATCCACAGTTTAATATCAAGCAATAGTGAAACAAACAGCTAAACCTCAAATAGGTAACCCTATGGGAAGTACTCACAACCATCCCCTCTGAACCTACCTAAGAAGTATAGAGAACTCTCTAGGTAGTACACACTGCCTAAGCCATCTGATTCTGTCTGAGGATTTTAATTAGACTCTTGGAGGAAGCACTCACAGTTTATCCCCTAATAGCCAAAGATAAAGCAAGACTCTCTGAGGATGCCCACACAGTCCATTCCCCTCATAGTCTAGATAAAACAAGACTCTCTGAGGAAGCTCACACAGTCTATTCCCCGTACAGTCTAGGATAGTAAAGGAATCTCTGAGGAATCTAGCACATCAATTCCCCTTATAGCCCCAAGGTCTAAATCTCTCTAAGGAAGCTCACTCGGTCAATTCCTCTTATAGCCCAGGCCGTTCAACTCAAACAAGGACTCTCTGAGGAAGATCACACGGTCAATCCCCTTATAGTCTAAAGCAATCATGGACTCTATAAAGAAGCTCACTCGGTCAATTACCCTTATAGACCCAAGTGTTTCAAGTCTCTATATGGATACTCACTTGTTCAATCCCCCCTTATAACCTAAAGTAATCAAAGACTCTCAGAGGAAGCTCACTCGGTCAATTCCCCTTATAGTCTACAACACCAAGTTCTCACGGCCCTATGTAGGTCACGAGCATAACAGTGTAATAAGGCCAAAGTAAAACTACAACATTACTTGGCTAAATAGTCTACAACATATCAAGCCTGTCAGAATACAAACTCTCCATCCTACAACAATAGGCATGGAAATCAGGTAGAGTAGACAAAGGCTAAACAAAACCAAACAGTCATAAATAGAACATATAAGGGAAAAACATCCAAGGCATATAAATCATCCCAATTCACATCCAAATTACCTCTACATGAGCATAAAAGCATGAAATGAAAACAACATGGGAAAAATGGTAAACACACAATACCCCGCTCAAGGGTATTGGTGAAATTTGCACATAATACTCAAAGACTACGAATGGAAATGCACAATGCACCTACCTCGGGGTTAGGAGATCAATATACTTGAACCTATGATCTTGAATCTCCTTGGAAAATCATAGATCTAAGAAAACATATAAAAACATCAACCCACAATAACTTAGAAAAGAAGAGGAATTGGAAAACAGGGCCCAAGGAGAAGAGATAACTCACCGATGCGATTCCAACACAATAAATAGTGTTCAAATCAGAGGTCGAATGGTGGCTTGGGGGCTCGGAGAGAAGTCACAACTGTATGGGTTCTCTCAGATGAAGATTTCCTAGAAGAAAGTTGTTCTGTACGTCAGACGCGACCACGGTGCATTTAATGAATGTACTTCTGGAGTACAAAACATGTACTTGCTAATTCTGTAGTCCACATTAGGTGGTATCCAAGTCACCCCCACACGCCCGTGTGTGCAGAAAATACACAGCCAACACACGGCCTATTATGACAAGAAATTACATATCGTGTACTCATAAAGTACACGACGTGTACTCCTAAAGTACACAACGTGTATTTAGAAAATTTCCAGAAATTCCTCTTTTCTCCAAAAACAACCAGAAAGGAAAAACATACCAAAAAATAATGTTCGGGTTCTTACACTCTTCCCACATTCTAGATATTTATGAAGTTGAGTCATCTTTCCTCTGTGGTCCTTTTCCCTGAACATCCATGAAAATATTTTTTTCTTATTTGGTGTTCTTGACAGTTCATCAATGTACATTTTTTAAATCATTAATTAAGATAACATGTTAAGAGTAACTGAATGATTTTTCACTTTATTAGCTATCCCATTTGGTTTATTACAAGGACAATCATAGTATTTTCCATTGTATCCATTATTATCATAGTTCATGCTATTTGAAACCATTTACATGAATTATAGGAATATTAATGTTGAGAATAAATAATTCAATAAGTTTATAAAATGGAAAACTATTTTCATAAAAGGCATAAATAAAAAATGAGATATATACCCTAACTCAATAATTTTATACATTTCAATCTAAATTAATCACAGTCATTTTTTTATTTGGTAATATAACTATACCATAGAAATGTAGTCAAATATTTAATAATGGTTTATAATGAGTATGTAAAATGAAAATTATGTATATAATGTGATGATAAATATAGCTTTAAAGATATTCCAACTTACTGTACACTAATTTATGATCACATTAATACCAAATGGACCATTTTCATGGATTATTACCCCATGGAACATTTTTCCTAGATCTTACATCCTCATGATTATATATAAACCAAGATGAAATTTCATTGAAATCATAGACTCTATATTTTAAAAACAATTAGGGATTTTTCTTACCTATAGGGTTATACTTATGGTTTTACTAAATATTTCTCACACTACTAAAAAAATAGCTAAAAACTACATTGATTCCAATTCAAGTTAGTAGAACTAAAAATGAATATATTTTACATCATTTTCATAATATTAAAATTAAATATCATAACTAATATAAACATCCTATAAATAATTTTTTTCTGTCTTAAAATACCATCTATATATAAATCTTATTAAACATTATTTCCTCAAAATCTCCCATTAGTATCCCTATATAAAAACATTGTATTCATATAGTCACGCTAAAATTTTTGTTTGAAATTGGAATAAAAAATTGTGAGAAAAACACATAGTAAATGAAAATTTTCAAAGAATTTATAGTAGGTTATATCATTATATATTAATAAAAGATTAGTACATTATAAAAAATGATTAAAAGGACAATCCTAATTAAAAATAGAATATCATCAACTCAACCATGATAATTATGATTATAAAAGTTTTATAAAGTAAGAATTAGAGTATTATTATTAATTGAAATCATACAGAAATATTTACTACCAAATAATAATGAGATAAAAATTTCTCAAAATATAAATATTATATAATAGGAATAAACAAAAGATATCCTAAAATAATGAGTATTTTTTTCTACAGTGATGTCCATGAATAATGTTTTCAACAAACCCAATCATACCCTGGTATAAAATTATTATACCATGAGATATGACACATTTTTAACTCATTAAAGGGATATATATTTCCTCACCTATCCCAAAATAAGAAAATATTTTTATGTTTCACATGAAATCAATCTTACATATATTTATAAGAATAAAATATAACGAGTATGAGATTAAAATGGAATCATATAAAATATCATAAATAGTATATCTATCAATATAAAAGTTCATTATATCAAAATAAGTAAATAATAAGATAATTTAGTGATTGATGATAAACATTATGCATAATATATATAACATTAGGGTAAATAGAGAACAAAATGAAACAAAATCATAAAAATATTTTATGAAAACATTTTTTCATTATCGTAAAATGATTCTATTTGGAGTAACATTAGAAATTAATTTTTGATATGGTTTGAATAAGTATTTTGGGAATTGTTTTTCTAAATAATCATAAATAATTAGGTTTTGATAATAAATAATGTTAAATTTATATGTGTGGGATGATTGATAAATAATTTATGTACTTAAAAGGAAATTCCTATTATTCTTGACATATATTTTTAGAGAAATAACCCACATTGATGAAAATGTTTTAAAATTTTATTTTTAAAATATTAAAATAGAATCATAATGAGTAAAAAATATTATTAATATATATCATTAAAAAATGTAGTAATTTTTTTGGATAAAATTAATATACACAAGGAGAGAAAATATCTATTTGAAAGGATGATATTTACTCATAACATTGTAATTATTTTGTAAAAAGAATAAAATCCATAAAATAAGTATAATTAAATTTTAAAATATAAATTAAATATAATTTAAGGGTAAAATATAGTATTAAAAAATAATACTGGGGAAGAAACCAAAAAATTAAGTATGAATTTCAAGTATTAATGTTATATCTCAGCGTAATGGAGTTGACTTGTAAAAACACTTTCATATTTTATGTTAAAGTAAATTAATTACTATGATGGAAATTTCCAAAATGAAATTATAAAAAATTTAATTAAAAATACATGATTATAAGGAAATACATTAGATATTATGTATAACATAGAAATTCTTAATTGGTGTGTTACATGAAAACATTCCTCAAAGAAGAGAAATTGAGATGATAATCTTTCCAACATTGGTATTAATGAAAATAAAAGAGTATGATGGAAGGGTCATTGAAAAAAATGAATAAAAAATTAGTGAAACCATAATAATGTGGATATATTCCATATATAATTAATTATATGATAAAAATAATTTTTTGCATGTAACATGCAAGTAAGGTTCAATGAAAATAAATTAAGATGATAACCCTTAGCATGGATCCCTAGTAGAAATAAAAAAATATAACCTCATTTATAAATGTAATAAAAAATTAATAAATTATTTCAATATGTTATTCCTATATTTTACCATGTATACTCTTCATTTATAATTAATTTCAACCCAAAAATTAGTTATTTATTATTTACTTTCATTATCAAGATGTTAGGATTTTTTTATTCCATAGATCTTTTGTAATTGAGATATTGTTTCACATTTATTGATACCAAGTACATGATTCCAAGATTATTAAAGATATTAGAATAAATTTGTTTCAATTATTTTTTTATCCCCATTTTAACTTAATGGGAAGCATGGGTATGTATGGTGAAATTTGTTTTTTTTTTGATAAACATGTATAATGTAATTTGGTGATAACTATGACTTACGATATATATATCATTATATATTTTTTAAACCATTATAAAAGCATATTAAAACTTATTATATAAAATAATATAATTTATAACTAGTAATTATGTTTCAATATTCATCTATAATAGAAAATTATAATGTCATTAATGTTGGGGGGTTAAATCGACCCAAACAATACATGTTAAATTCTATGGTTGAGTATGGTTATTAATTTTATCATTTTATTAAAATATTATTATTAAATAATAATTATGATATTATTTATCATTTATTAATTTGATTAATATTATTTTAGGATTGGTGGATGAAAAATATATTGAATAAATGGTTTGGTAGTAATTTGAAGTCACATTAATGTCTTGATAATTCCCTTGGTATGCCTCTTGGAAATTGAAAAATTTAGACACCATAACATGATAGAGGGATAAAAAATATATAACAGAGATCTAGGATATGAATATTATGCTATAATTAAATAGTAATAATGAGGATCATAATGGTTTTATTGGGAGGAAATGATATTCTTTTATAGGTGAAAATGATGCACATTTCCTTCGAAAATTATGTTAAGTAAAGGGTAGGGATGAAATAACATGTGAGTTTGGGGAGATAGGTACATAATTGTTGGTGAGAAATGTGGAAATTACGTCTAAACCAAAAATGGATTTATGAAATATCTATGTTTCATGGTTATTTAAAAGATTAATTCATGGAATATTACCCCCTTTTAAACTTTGTTAACTTGAGCAATTATTTTGAATTGTAATTAATTTTTTACTAAAAATTTCTGATGGACATTGGTATCAAATTTTATTTTCATGATTCAAACTATGGACTAATTTTAATATAATTAAACTTTTAAATATAATAAATTTATATATTAAATAATAATTGGGAATATATAAAAAATTTATTTTTTTTTTAAAATAAGTTTTTAATAATAATAAAAAATCTATTTATGATTTCATAAAATTAATAATTAAATGGATATTAATATATGTTTTTATATATAGCTAAAAAAATTAATTTCATATTTTTAAATATATAAATTTAGTTTATTTTGTTAAGAATTATATAACTGGTGTAAAATTAATTTTTTGAAAATAACCTTTTATCCTTTACCTCGTTAACTATATTTTACTTCAATAAGTTAATTTTTTTTCAAAACAAACAGTAGTCATATTTCCATAGTTTAAAATGAAAATTCATTATATGATATAAATATCAATATATTATATTTATGACTTTAAAAAAAACATTTAACATCAATATAAAAGGCATAATGCGGGAAAATGTTTTTTAGTAAAAATGTTTTTTAATAAAAATGTGTTTGTAACAACAAAATGGATTTTTTATTTTACTTTATTAGTAATTAATATTGCCTAAATATTATTTATTGTATATTTTATTAATATATTTCATTAAATTCATTTATTAATAGTTTTATTTTTAATTTCAAATAAAAAACTAATTAGACACAAAAAAATTAATTTTCAAAAATAATAAATTTAACACAAATACAAAATTCATAATAATACTTTCCTTATAATAAATGTTATTTTCAAATATACATTTGCATTATTTAATTATATTTTAAAATTTTATTTAACTGATAACAAATTATTTATAATGAAAATATATTTTTTGTTTCTTCTAAATAAAATACATTCATGCCAAATATATTCTAGTAATTCTAAACCCGAAACATCTATAAATGTAATATACCTAAAAACTATATAAACAATTAATAATAGATATAAAACAACATTATTATCCCATTACCTCCTATAATTTCTCAATATTATAAAATCTCAAATAAAATATATTATTTCATAAATCTTCTCAAATATTTTTTTATAATGGAATCAATGTTTTTGTGTTTTTTCATTGTATATTTTGTTCTACTAATAGTGATTCATAAATATAAAGATGATCTAGGGGATCTATGAAATTTAATTTTAATATTATTTTCTATTTATTATCAAATTTTAATAATGAAAATTAAAATGATTTAATCATCTATGGTATGTAATATTACAAGGTATTATGTACCTTTATTTTTATATTTTACTATAATCTAATAAATTATTGTATGTTTGATTTATAACATCTATAAAAAATTTGCTAATAAATTTTTATTCATTTAAAAGAATAAAAAAACCTAAATTATAATTAATGACATAAAATATATGTATTCAAAATTGGTAAAAATTGTATAGTTTTTACTTCCCAACACCAAAAATATGTTGCGTGTTGGAAATTTAAATTACTACTCACCAATGAAAATAGATAGCATTAACCATAATATAAATAATTCACAGGTTATAATATCAACCTAACTCCCTTACGTGAAACTATGATGGTAATCCATTGTTTTATAATATAAAATTCATAATATTGAGTTTCTTTCTAACCATTTGAGTGAAATTCCACTGATGATTGCAAATTAATACACATATTAAAGGAATTATTTCAAAACAGAGTTCATAATAATCATTAAGTAGATATATTATAGTGGGTTTATTTGGGATGTTATATATAGAAAAGCATAGGCCTATTCCTTTATTTTTTTGAGTTTTAAGGATTTCAAAAGTAAGTACTATGTACTTGTAATCTTGAGGTCCATTCAATCATGGAATAGCTTATCGTGTTGAAAAATTTGACACTTCTATCTTATGTTTATCTTTTTGTTAAGGTTGATATATTTTTTCATAGGTTTTATTATTTTCAAAATATTTACCCTAAATTCTATTAAAATTTCATTATTTACATAGAAAAGTAATATGGGATTTCATTATCAATGTAAATAAAAAGAATTATTATGGAAGGCTAATCTAGTTTTCGAGTAAGGGTGAGTGAGGATATAAAATTTTGAGTTGGTTTCATGTAGTTGGGGAAACATTTTGGTGTAAAATGGCTTGGTATTCCATTTTTCCAAGAGTTATTCCTTGATGGATCCCTTTATTGAATTGGGGATCTAGAAACCTCTAATGAGCCCTTTTTTTGTGATTTTTGATGACACCACCTACCTAAAACAAAAACATTTGAAACAAAAAGTCTACAAGAAAGCTACATTATAGAGTAGAGATATGGATGAGTGCATAAGTAAGGATGGAAATAGAGGGATGTAGATCAACAAACTGAAGAAAATGGCTTGTTAGGTCAAAATTTATATTGATTATTCCAAAATCCACTGTGAAAACCATGGTGGAAGGAAAAATTAATTAATAATTTTTTAAATACACGAGATCTCTGACAATTATAACACATGTAAATAGTATATCCTTTTAATAAGGGGGAACAATATTGTAAAGGGAGATTGCTTTTTCATTATTGAGGCTAGTAGGGATTCCTCTATAAATATATTTTCAGAACATCAATGGTTTTATTTTCAATATCTTCAATCGAACAGTGATAAAATCATCACCCACTAATAATTTTATTTCATCATATTTTGAGGATTCTAAATCCTTTGATAATCCTATTCAATTATCTTAATTTTAGTATTTTCATATTTTACCTTCAAATTCAATTTTTTTTACACATTCTTCACACACACATGGGTGGTAGTCTTCCAAATCTTCTAATTGAGGTTATGAATTCAGGGATCTCTATTTTTCTTTTGAAAGTCATTCGAATATCCATTTTTTGGTTCCTTATTTAATTGGTATGAAATAACATGAAAAGTTAAATGAATGAGAATATCGGAAAATGAATAAGATGAGATACATATATATTTATTCTAATTTCCAGTATTATTTACTATAAGATTATTTATTCAATTTATCTTTTAAGGAAAATAATGATTAATTACATTTTGATATAATTATAAAATTTATATATTATATAATTGGATGAATGGTGTTATACACCTGAAAAATTTCGTAATAATTTATCATTATCTTAAATTTTAGATGGTTTTACATGTTTAATAAATATAATTAGTAACTCATTGTTTGTAAAAAATTATTTCCATTGAAAACAAAATCTTGATGTTGTGTTTAGATAATTAAAACAAATTAAATATTTGAATAATAAAAATGGGGGAAAATAAGTAATGGTTTTTTATTAATCTAGAATTGAATATTTGTAACTTCATATATAGATTTTAGTTTATATTTATTTCTGTTTTTAATATTTTTGAGAGCCCATAAATGATGTGAAATTATTGTAATGAATTATTGTTCAATTATGAGCTAGAATAATTTCTTAAAACTAATTAATAACTGATCATGGTTATAAAATGGGTTTATTTAATAATATGAACATAAAATATGTTTAAAATTTCACATATAATTATATTAATCAAAATATAATTTTTTCTTATTGATGTGCGATAATGGATATGTTTAATGGTGTAATTGTAGGGTTAATATTTTGGTGACAGTGATGTGGAAAGTTATTAAATACAGGGGATCATTGTGGGTGCATGTTGGCATTATGTCTCAGCTATGAAATTAAACTAATAAATCTAAAATGTAATTCCCTATGTTTATTTATTATTTTCTTTTAATTAAATACAATGTTTAATTAATTGTTCTACAAGGACACTAAACCAAGAAAAATCATGAACTATGTTATTAATATTAATATAATAATTTAAATCAAGATATATAATTAGAGGGTATAAATAAAATAAACACATTTTCAAATCATTGTATAAATAAATATAAAGGGGAATTTAAAATATAAATTCATTGAAAACATTCAATTATTTTATCTAAACAACTAATATGATAATTTCATACATAAAGATGTAAAATCTGAAAATTTACATTTTTTGGCACTACGAGTTTTAATTTAAAGAGACTGGATATATTATTTTTTAATTATTATAACAAATATTTTATATTAATGATATACTAATAATATTTCAATTAGTAATTGATAAAAAATTGGAATAATAATAGATAATAATAAAAATAAACTTTCAAATAAAAATTATTCTTTCATTCTATATTATAAATATATTTATATGTTATTTCACAGCATTATAACATTAATTTGGTAAAATAAAAAATATTTTTGGATTCAGTATACAAGTATCATTATAGTGTTATTTTCTAGTATATTTTTCAAATAGTTAAATTTTATGCGAATAGTGTCAAAAATTTCAATACTATTACTCTTTTTACACTATCATTCCAAAAATAATAAATAAAATTTTGTATAATATTTTTATTAATCAATGATATATTTTATAAATAAAATTAAACATTTATAAATCCTATGTTTTAATTTTAAAACCCATATTTTACTTCATAAACTTATGATACTATATTTATTATTTTTTTATCTTTATTATTTCAAAATTAATTTTTATGGATTTTTAAAATTTAATGTATTGAAATGATCAGGAAAATTGAAATTAGAATATCTAAATTTTAAAATATGGGTAATTTTTTTATTAATTAAAAATAAGTTAGGAAGTTCTAAAAAATAATTACCATGGTAAAAGATAAATTTTGTATATTGTCAAAATTAAGGTTAAATGGACTAAAATCAATAAAAATAAGTCTCAAAATGATGGTATTGGTGGAGGATCAACCAAAACAATCCCCTATTCATTATTTACCACTTTAGAAACACCTTCATCGAATAATGTTTTTCCTTTTTGGTTGTTACAATTGTTTCACACCCCTCCCATATTAAAGGATACTTCCACAAACTATTTTACGGAAACTAGAAAATTATAATTATTATTGATAATATTCCACTTTTAATTTACCTATATATATTTCCTAGTTTTTGGAGTAACTTGATCTAGTGAAAATCCCTAAAACCATCATGTTTATGGGTAACACCAGGGGAAGTTTCAAACTCTCTACATGAGTACTAATAACTTGTTAAATTGATCTATTCTCTATTCTTCCCTAAAAGATTTATTTACATCATAAAATAATTAAATTAGTATTATTATACTTAAATGATAATCTATTAAAGTTGTTCCTATAATATACCCTTACCCATTCTCTTAGAAAAATGAGAACTATATTCATGTGTCGGTGGGAAATACTACCTACATAAAGAAATATATTTAGGTTTTATAACTATCTTAAAGGGATGGTTATAAAAGGTTTATTCATGAATATATATGATATTTATAAAATTTTTATCATTAATAAAAGATAACTTCCATTATACCTTTCTTATATTCCATGTTAAATTAAAATGGTGTCCTCGTGTATGTGTTGACTACCACCTCCATGGAATGGGATTTTTTTTATAAGAACCCTTAAAAGAATGTTATAACATTTTAACTTGTGAATCAATTTTATATTATTATATAAAAACTATTTTTTCTATATGTTTTATATTAGTACTTAATTTTTAATTTAGATAACTCATTTGGTTCTTTAACAAATTACCAATACTGGATTGTCATTGATTTCATCCACACAAATCATAACAATAACACTGTGGGATAAATCTAAGATAGTATAAATTATTATGAAACATATTTTTTATCTTAATAAATAATAATGGAATTATGAACATTTTATCATACAATTAGTACTGGTATTAAGACTATGATATGTGTTGGAAATAATGAAAATTTCCAATATCTCATAAAAAAATTAAACAATAAGGAAAAAATTAATAATAAGTGATTGATATTGCAAAGTATAAATGGAAATATATATAAATTGATTTATTAAAAAGGTTACTAATATTTTTACTTCCATGATTAAGGTTATTAAATCACTTTCACCGATGTTTAAGGTAATGTTTATTATTTTTTCTTCACTTTCATGCTTCTCTTGAGTAAAAAAGTTTTTTTTTAAATTTTGTTTTATGATATTATTTTCATTTTTTTAATGATTATATGATAATACCATTAAAACATATTATATCATGAATTATATTTTTGTGTTTATACCTTTATAAATTTTGATAATGTTAGGAATAATTCTCATCATCATCAATTCATCTATTTTTCATACTTGTTTATATTTTCAATTATAATCATCATTATGACCAATATTTTGAAACAAATTATGTATTCTTTCATGTGAACATAATATTTATACTTATCCAATTTTAATATAGTATTTTATTATTCCTTTTTGGTATTGGTTTTTCTAAAAATGTATTTAAAAATAATAAAATATATTTCCTTTCATTATTTTTTATCTTATCTTACAATTCAAATTTGAAATGGATAACCATTAAGTATTTTCAAGGATCTATTTTTAAAATATTATTTTTTAAATTAAATTTTTTTTCTTTTGTATTCTTTCACCTTTTCAAAAATGAGTTATGAAATGGACCTATAACTTCATCTATTTTTGATAATGTTAAATATATTTTTGGAAATCTATTTCTAAACTTTTTTCATGCGAAGACATTCATTTACTGTTAAGAAATCTCTTCTCAATAAATATTCCTATCAATCTTTTGTAATATTTTCCTAATAATAAAAATTATTACTGATTTTAAAAAATAAATAGGAGTACCACCATAAATATTTCATGTGATTTATCCATTGATCTTTGAAAGGTAATTTTCATCTTTGTCAATATCCATAAGGTTATTTAGGTTACACTTTGGATATATTTATGAAACCAGCCATCTTATTTCTCTACATGGAATATTTAATGGTATATGAATGGTTTTTATGAAAATCATCTCTTTTACACTTGTTAATTATGTTATTTTTTAACATGAATGTTATAATGATATAATAGAAAACATATGTATCAATGATTGTTATTATATTGGTTGGGGTATAATTTATCCATCTAACGAAATATTGATGGTTTTATATCCCATAAGATAATAATTTTCATTATGTATATAATGAATATAAATATTTTTACCTGATTTCTCATGGATATGATTATTTTATAATTTTTAGCAAGATTTAGTATGAACATAATGCAATTATTTGTGTTTATAAGATTAATCATGGAAACCATATAGTAAAATATGTTCACAATATTAAGGGTGTAAATGATGTGGTTAGATATGTTTATGAAATTTAGGATGGAAGCAATGATTTTAGATATATTTTAAAGGTTGAACATGTATATTTTGTGGTCAACTACGTTCATAATATTGAGAGTGGATGTGATTTTGTTGGTTATTTACAAAAGATTTCGTGTACACATGATATAGATAGCTATGTTAACAAGACAATGTGTGGAAACTATATGGTTAGTTTTGTTTACAATATTGAGATTGGACATTATGAGGATAAATATATTCACATGATTGATCGTTGTCATGATGTGGTTAGCTATGGTCACATGATTTATTATGGACATAATGTGGTTTGGTTTGATCATATTATCTATCATGGGATTGATGTGGAAAAACCATGGTAATAATTTTATCTTTTCCTATGTGTATTCTCATACCACATTTCATTGTTATATTCTTATGTTTTGATCAATGTATTATTAATATTTTATAATAATTACACAATCATATTCCCCTGTATATATATAATGATTAGATATTACTTATCCTCATATGATTACTTATAGATATATATTGTTTTTGAATGTTATTTTTTGATTATAAATTTTACCTCAACTAATTTTTTCTCATATTGTTATGAACTAACCTATTATTAACATGTTTATTAGGTTTTAATTTTTTTAGAATTTCATATAACCGTTTTCTTATGTTTCCTTTCCCTTTTTTTGAGGATGACTATAATTATGAAAATGTGTATAATGTGATCTAGTATGGTGATATTATGAAGTGATGTTTTAATTTATTTATATTATGTTTCTTATGTAGATAGTACTCAAAGATTCAATACAATTACTATTATTTTGAATGTGTAAGATTATTATGAGATATAATATAAATGTGAAATATATGAATGGTTCACATGGATCATATCACTTTTTATCTTATTTAGATTGTAAAAAAATTTGAATGATACCTAGGAGTGTGGCCCTGAGGTTACTCATTTGGTATCAAAGTAAGGATTAGTTATTTTTTTGAAATATTTTTTTATTTATTGCAATTACGATGATAAAAACTTAATGAGATACCTATGGATAAGTATAATTATAGGATAAAATACCATTGATTTTATAAATTTTCGAGATTATGGTTTCAATGTATTGATTCCCAATCTAGATAAAAACATGTGGATGTATTATCTATATTATATTCACCTAGGGATAATAAACTAAAATAGAATGTTGGGTTTAAACTCAATCTTCAACTAGTGCAAGACAAACAGGCCTAACACACCTAAATTCACACTCCTGATGGATATGATTTAGTTTATTTTAATTTTCATTAATAACCATTTTGAAGGATTTAAATTTAATTTTAGGATCTAATATATAATTAGTTAGTTTGGATAACCAAATAAAATATATCCATCTAAAACCAAAGTAAAATTTAAGGAGTTAGAGGTTAACCCAAAATAACATAGATTAATATAATGTATCATAAGACCGAATGAAGGTGACATTACTAAAGACATATTAGGATTTATTTTCATTTTAATTTGATTATTTTGTATGATTTAATTACATATTATCCAAAAAATTGATTTTAGTATTTTGTTATGAATATGATCATGAAAATGAAGCTGTTAAATCTATGTATACAAAAACCCATATAACCAAGGAATCATATTTTAAAAAATTGATAGAAAGAAAAATTATTATACATAAAAATTATGAGGGAACACATGAGACCCATAACATCTAGTATTATGAGTTTTATATATCTGTAAATTTATATATTGAGTATCGTATGGATCCATTTACATCATTCATTGGTGAATTATAAATAAAATTATGAGTAAAAAATTAATATTAAATTTTTTAAAAGGTTACAGCATAAGATTACAATATGTATTTTTTTATTATATAACTCTATGTTAAATAACTTCTATCACATATAATATTGAACACAATGAAACCACGACACAATTAATTATAAGATATATAACCATTATAATATAGTAATTTAATTGGTGGTAATAAATATAAGTAACCTTATATTGAAATATATTTTTAAAGAATAATAATTTTTTATTTTTTATAATAATTTATTGATTAAAAAAATTAAGTTTATATATATAATTAATAATATTATATTCTCATTAAAATGTGTTTTATAAAAAATAGACCTTTAGTCACGCTGTATTTTTTTAACAAACTATATATATTTATAGTTTATAATGTAATATTGATAAAATATATTTTCAATCAAAATAATATATATGATCTAATTGAATTTTTAATTAATAGATTATAATATAAAGATAAGTTAATATTTAAAAAGGTATTTCCCTATAAAATGGAATTGTCATTATATTTTTGTTTTAATTTAAACTAAGAATTACTAAAATTTAGAAGTGTAATTATATTAAATAGACCCTTTTTCAAATTTAGAATATAAATTTTATCATAGGTTTTATTTTTGGGGTATTTTTTAAATTGATAAATTTCAGGTGAATTGTGAAAAATACGGTTTTGAATAATCCTTAAATTCTTTAGACATTATCAATATAAAAAAAATCATATATTTTAAAAAAATTAAATATTTTATAATGTACTTTATCAATAAAAGTTATAAATTTCAAAATATTAGTTACAATTTTCAAATCAATTGACAGAATTTTAAAACTTAAGATATATTTTTTCTAATGTTTTTTAAAGAGTAATAATATATTATTTTAAAAGTATTTTTTATCAATTTTACATATTTAATTTTATTAAAAGGTTTTTATATTTAGAACAATAACATTTAATTAATAAAATAATGGTAAATTAATTATAATATTAACAATATACATCACAAGGATTAAATATTGATTTAACGTGAAATATGTTAATTTTTTTAAATAGTTAAAAGGTGGAAATGAATAAAAATAGTCAACCCCTATCTTAAAATGAGTGATTAAGTGGAGTTTCTACCCAAAATATCCCGCTATGAATTTTAACTCTTTTGGAGCCATATTTATTAAATAGTGAATGAACATTTTAGTTATTACAAAATTATAGCGACCTATACTTGTCATACATAAATATTACATGATTTTAGATAAATATTCAATATATTTCACAAAAAATAATTCTTAAGGACTATAAGGGATTAGTGTATTTAGAAACATGGATATGTAAAAAAATTGGTACAAAAAATATCATTATCATTTTCCATTTTATTCCACACAAATTGATCACTTATTAGACTCATCATACATAAAACCATTCTTCGTAACTAAGGTAGGGGAAACATAAGAAATCGTGAGATTAGATTATCAGTAAGGGTAGACATAATAGATGTCAATAAATGATAAAAAGTTTGTATAATATAAGAATAAGTGTATAATAACCTGAGAGAAACATGGGAAAATCATAACCATCTATTCATATATTGTAATAATGAATCATTGGATAATGTTTAATCAATATAAACACTAAAGACATAAGAGTATGGAATCATCAATTAATAAAGATCCATAAAAACATATGATAAGAATATGATATAAATTATCTACTTTCACATAATTATATAAAATAAAATCCTTAGTCAAGGGTTACTTACATGAATATAATATTGGATTTGGTTCACTCTCAATTCCATTATTTTCTTATTCAAGGTTCTCCCAAAAGATTATTTATTAGAAAATACCCCTTACTAAATTATGTTCACTCCCAATTAAATTCCTTATTGTTTCAAAAAATATCTATCATTAACCTATTAATTGGATTGAAATATAATTCTTATCCCACCCATAATGTAACGAAAGACATACTTATGTGTTCTACAATATCATAAAACATTTATAATATCATAAAATCATAACCCATGGAAAGGATTTATGTTTCATAAAAATTTTCATAATCATAATCCTAAACCATCTAGAGAAATAATAATGATGGTAACATTAGATTATAAACCCAGTAAATCATTATAAACATCAAAGGATGTATTTATAGATAACAATACCTTTAAGATATATGTCAAACATTTTTTTGAAGAAAATACCCTTTTTAATGAAAATCACTTATTGAGAATCTAAAAATTTCAAATAAAATATGGAAATAAATTCCTTATTGATAAAAAGGAAACATATAACATTATATTTAATGAATAAATTATTAAATATGGCAGGGGAATCTGATCATATTGTGTTTGTTAAAACAAAAATTCCGTCTACATTTTCTGGTAAAAATTCAATTGTGCCATGTTTGTGAAATGATATGTGGATTCCTATTCATCCCTGTTAGGTAAATTAATATAGTAATATATGAAACTAAATAATATTTATATAATGGAAGAAATATTCTTGAAATCATTTAGAAGAAAAATAGGGGAACCAAATACAATAATTCTGATCAAAGGGAGAAATAAGGCCAGATTTCCATAAAAAATTATTTCAGTCTCATTAGTGCGTAAAGATAGAAAAAATAAATAAAAACATGAAATCACTAAAAAATTAAAATTAGAGAATAAAATACATAGTATTTGCGTGATGTAGATCATACAATTTTGTAATCATAAAATTTAAACATAAATTATCAGAGTAAAAATGATGTTTTAACATAAAACCATTAAGGATTTTCTAAAATTTGAACAAATATTCACAAGATGATTTAAAATCATATGGATCTATAAATCCCAAGAATTAAGTCATGGAGTATAATAAATAATTTCATGGGAATTATATAGACCATAGATATAACAATTTTCTTCAAAACATTAAAAAATTTATCAATAAGGAAAAATTGATATGAGAATAACTTTTACCACAAGTTAGTCTCACTTCCTAAGTGTTCTAACCACCTCTTCTTTGAGAGACCTCCTTTGGATTACTCCTAGATCCTTGAATGATTGATATTAAGAGAATAAAATAAGATATATGATGAATATAATTATTCTAAGAGGTTTTTACTTTATTTATTTTCCATGATAAGTGCATCAAATGGCGTTAATAAGGACGGATAAGAGTTGAATTTTTATATGTGACGGGATGGACACACATTGAATTTATTATTGTATTTTAATTATATAAGGTCTCATTATTGGGAATGTTTCTCCATATATTCAGGTATTAAAATTTATTATAATATAAGGTTTATATATCTTTAAATAATAATAAATTTATAGATTTGGGTGTTAATACAACCATTTTCTCTAGGTTTAAACTCTTGTAATCTCATTTTATCCTTAACAACAGTAACAATATTTTTTAGTTTTTACTATGAATTATGAGAAAAATTATATTGGCCCGATTAATTTATATTAATTATTATGGTTGTAAAAATAAAATCTATTTATCTATATAAAATTTCTATAAGTAATAGAATTTAATTTTCAGTAAGCATGAAAACTAGAATAGAAACCCTTTTTTAAAAATTATTTTTAAGGGAAATCCTTAATTCAAAGAAGTTATTTTACTTATAAAAACCATAAAATGAAAATGAAAATATTATATTTAATATAAAATCTATAAATTTCATAGATAACATTATTAATTAGATATTAAATTAATTTATTAATTGTTTTAAGAAATATGAAGATTTCACATATTTTATTATAATCAAGAAAAAAAGGGAGTCTAAAAGAGTATGGGAAACAAGAAACGCCCCAAAGAAAAAATGATATATACCTATATTTTACTTTAATATTCTAGTTATATTTCATTATTCTTCTCGAATTTCAAACCATTTATCCCTTCTATAACCACTCCCTCGACCCCTCAATCTCTCCTATTTTAAGGAAGAGCTTAATGCCTTTTAAGAAGTGTCTCAACATCAGTGCTGTCATAATTAGAACTTTCCTCTTATTACTCTTTGCATTTGTGAGGAGAAGAATCTTCTGTCTTGGGTTTCATCATCCTCTCTAATTAATGAATAATTATATTTTATCAGATCAAATAAAAAATATAAAGGGGTATTTACATGAAAATAAATTATGATTTTTGTAAAAAACATATTATTTTTCACTATTCATTATAAAATAAGTCATCATAGAAATATCCCAAAAATTAACCATAATATAATATTGACATTGTGATTTCAAAAATTAATTTTTCATATTCAAATAAAATTTATAAAAATAATTTTAATTGACTATTATATTCTAAATAAAAAATGAGATAAAAAACATTTTTTAAGAACACATATTTCTCAAGTGTAAAATGATTTTACTTAAAATATGGTACTAATTTATTATAAATTAATATATAAATTTTAATTAATTAATGTAATTATAAATATTTCTCTAAAAGTTTCTATTTATATTCATATTTTATAGTTTAATTACAGGGTTATAACTATAACATCCTACAGTCTAGAACCCCAGAGATAATCGTTATATTACATGACAGTTACATAATCTGATAAATCCTGAAAGAGTAAATAGTTTAGTTATCTTGGAATAATTGATATAAAAATACATTTAATTTCAAAACATATAATATGATATGAAAATATTTCAAGATATATTATTATACCTTTAATCATATCTAGGAATGTTATACATATTCCTCTTTAGAGTAGGTTTTTAGTGCATTTGACAGGCACTCAATCGGGCTTTAAACTGAAATCTAATAGCGCATGTGGATAGGGCCTTAAAAGGGGACGTGGAGTGCTTTGTGAAGTGTCTAGTTCATTTATCATGGATTTAGGTGGTTTATTTTTGAATGAGGACTCTTTGATGGAAGTGGAAAGGGCCTTGCTTACTGGGATAGAACTTTAAAATTCAATGAACATCCTTTCACTATGGTGGAGACTGACTCCAGTTTCATCTGAATATCCCTTAAGGGAGTCTCCCCGACCTCTAGCACATTTCATAATCATCCACAATTGCATGCCAATTTTCCTAGACAACACTAAGACTCTTTATACATGGCATGAGGGAAATTGGATGGCAGAATTCCTAACTTCCAGAGCCTACCATTATCCTCCACTTATTGTGTATATTTCAACCAATTCCCTCCCCTCGGGTGGTATGGAGGTGGCTCTAGGTTATTCCACTAGCCTTCAATTTTTCAGACCCCCATGATCCCCCAATCCCTAATATTCCCCCACCACCTCTAAAAAACAATGGTTTCTATACAAGGTAACATATAATTGAATATTACATAAAATAATCATGAAATAAGTGATATGGTGAGAATATTTGAACAACATGAAAAAATAATCAACTAAAACAGAGTTTATTCTATATCATTGATAATAAATGAAAACATGGATAACAATAACCATTGATAGAATATTGATTGAATGCATAATGTCAGACATCATAAGCTTTATTCTAAGGCTATGTTCTAAGACACATTAATTATAGTCGAGACCACATTCATAAAATATATTTTTATTAGAATATGAATGAACCAAAGCCCAACATGTTTTATCTCATGAGACATATCGATGCATCGAGGGGCTATACAATGTTGGGCCCCACTCATAAGTTGTTAATGTCTAGTGCATAAACCATAACAATAATCAAGTACTTTCCTATCATTTCCTAAGGAATATATAACTGAAGAAAAACGTGGAAACATTTATAATGAGATACATGTATATAAAATGCATCCCCATTTAATATAATAATGTTTATTTCTTATAGAACACCAATTAATAAACTTGGATGTTATGGGTTATCATTAATGAAATATAAATTAACCTTATCAAAGAATTTTAGAGGAAAGGGTACAAAAAATTTGATATGTTATCCTTGTAATATAGAATTTTTCTCAATATATTACATTAGTACAATAATAATTAAATGATAGGAAAAATCATTCATCATGGTCCATTAGGAGCATGTGAATATTCTAAATCGTATCCACTGGGAGTGTCTTACTGGGCGTGTAGTCCTAAGCTCACCCATGTTTTATTTGGGTGATGATTGAGTCAATTATCAACTAACCACTTTCTATGAGATTACCCCTAAGTTAATAAATACCATAGCCACTTCCAATTTCTTGTATAAAGATAGTGATGTATTTTCCGGGAAATTAAACACAATTTTACCTTAGTAAAAAAATAAGATGGTTTTTTTACCATGGAAGATGTGACTCTTAAATAAAACGAATGTGAGAGAGGGATAAAAATATATACATTAAAATATCATACTTTTCAAGGATAACATGTCAAAATTCATCAATGTATATTTATGAACAACACGAAATCAAAGAGGTAGTGATTAAAAAATGAGACCAAAGAATGAAAATTGAGATGGAAAACCCTAATTATGTCTTTAGTATATATTAAATAAAAAACCCTTATAAGAGGTGGGACTAATAATGATAAAAAAATAACTTTTATAAAATAATTTCATGATAAAAAATCTCAAGTAGGAAGTATATACATTACATAAATGAAATGAGTTGCATATTATAAAAAATATCATTATGAAAGGATTTTGAGAATGAAAACTATTACCTATTATCATGAATTACATGAGTGTTATTTAACATAATTTATAAAAATAAAAAATATCTTAATAACTTAATTATGAACTATACTCATATTTATTTCATTTATAATCTCCATAAATTTTAATTCTCTTTGTGAATTCTTCGAATTTTACACTTTAATGTTAATAATTTTGATTGTTTGATCAAGTTCCAGAATAGCATGTTCATATTATTTATTAATAAAAGTTTAATTATTAATATGTAATTAAATTATCTAGTATGGAATATTTATAAAAAAATATTATGTTTCAAATCCCTTTCATGAATGTTTGACACAATATCCTTGATTATGAAGTTGATAATAAGCATGTTTTGGTGTTTTTTGATGAACAAAGGGTCTTTCCTTAGTTAAAGATTTAAATATTGATATTATATCTCTAAAAATAACAATAAATATATATATATTTACACATTTATATAATATTATACTAGTAATAATGTTATCATACTCATCCATGTTATAAATTCAAAATACTGTTCACATGGGTGGTTAAACAGACCCAAACATAAACATACACTATTATAATGAATGAAAATGTGGTGTTTTCTTGTTATGTCATTATAACAGGTAAATAATGATATCATTTAGTTTTTATTAGTATGATAAATAATAATTATTATTTTTTTTTTAAATAAATAATGGATATAAAAACGTTTTTTAATTTAATTAAAAGATTCTCCTCTTAGTACAAAAATTTTAAATGACTAAACTATTACTGATTGTTAATTTGTCATATCATTAATAGGTCATTAAATTTGTCACATAATAAAATTAATGATACCATTAATATCTTATAAATACATAAATATAATCCTTATATTAATACATAGTGAATAAAGAAAACAAATTTTTTTATGGAAGTAGTAGTCAGCTTAACACACGAAAAACGAGTTTTTAATGGATGAGTAATATGAATAAGAAAATTAAAATACCATTTATATAACATATTTATTTATATTACTGATAATAATATCTTTATATTTTTTTATATAATAAATTTTATATATTATAATTATAAGGGAAACAATGTTGTTAATAATACTCATGTCAGGGAATTATGTTCTCCTGGAATGTCTCATTGAATTTGAAGGGATTTGTATAACAATGAGAAAATGAGGGATTTTTTGAATTATATAGGGTTATATAGTGGGTAAATTGTCCTTATTTAGAGTATAAATTCTAATATGAGGCGTGTTATGATGTGGTGATTATTTTATTCTTTTATAATTGAATGATATGGTCATTTTTGAAATACCTTTACGTTTTCAATAATTCCATGACACTATTCATGGGTAAATAGATCAACAATGGAAAAAAGAGTAGGGGAATCATTTTTTGGTCCATAAAAATATCAAAAAATAAATTAAAGTAACTGTTTAAAATCTTTTATGAAATTTACACTAGGTTAAACTTAGTTTACCCCTTTTACTTTTTCCTAGGAAAAAAATTTAAAATCACTGTAATTAATTTTAATGAAAAATATTAATATTTTACACTTTACCTAATTAGATAATATTATTTCATTATTTAAAATAAATCTATAAAATAAAAGTTATAAAGGTTTTAAAATATAATTTTAAAATTAATACACTTAATCACTTAATACAAATTTTTAGAGAAACTACATTTTTAAGATTTAAATTTATATATAATGAAAAAATATTTTTCGTGAATAATTTTCATGACATGTGCTACTTTATTTGATAAAAATAAATTTTATGATGCTTTTAGTTCATTAAAAACAATTAATATATCTTGATAATACATGATTCAATGAAAGTAATGAAAAGTTATTTTTACCATAATATATCATTTTAATTAAATATAAAACTTTTTTTCTATAGGTTTTCTATGTTTAAATAATATTGTTAATTTATAATTCTATTCACTAAATTCATATTTTATCACCTAATGGGATTTATAGATGTTTAAGTTATTATCAATAAACTTTCATGTCATAAAAAATCCATGTTTTGTGAAAAAGTACTTTTCCACTAAGAAACTACCATTTTAAAAAATGATCAAAAATTGATACTAAGATTATTTTGATAAGATAAATTCAAAATTATAAAATAGTATTATAATTTAGATTTTTTAAAAAAAAAATAAATAAAATTTTCAACAAATTATCTTTAAATATAAAATTTTTTCAATGTTTTTTGATATGGTATTTGCATGCTATACTAAAATCTCAGGAGTTACATTCTCCCTAATGTAAATAATTTTATCATCAAAATTGGGGTATATATAAACTATTGAAAAAATGTGTATATTACATCCCTATAAATTCATCAATATCAAAGGCACCCCGCTTGATTTTTGATGTCTCCAAAGGACTTTCAATAAATTGGTTGTCTGATTCCATGATAATTTCACCTTCATGACTTTAATTTAGAAAGGCCCCTCATTATAAGAAAATTAAATCCCTAACTCAATTCCCTCAAACATGAGCACAAGAATTGGATAAATCTACCATTTCATCTATAATGGAACATGGAATAAATCATATAATTGAAAAAAAATATTGATGTCATAACAAATCAGTAAGTCATAGCCTCAATTATTTTTAATATTTCAAATAGACCAATGTGCCTTGGGTATAACATGATGTATCATCTTGTTACTTTTTCTAGGTATTCCTTGACAAATTTTTCCAATTTTTTGGTATTGTTTAAGTTTTCTTTGGGTAAAGAGTTTATTTTTTAGTGGTTTTTTGGGCTGTGTTCAGTTGGTGCATAATTTTCCCAGACCATGTGCCCACTTAGTGCAAACCATGAAATCCTAGACAGTGAGGGTTTGCAAAGATGAAACATGGGTTGTAAAACAATGTTCCTACCTATGAAAAACTATACACCATTGAACAGTTATTTTAGGAAGTCTCACAGTTTGGTTTCATGGTTTTTCTAACCATGACACCTTCTCTATGAAACCGTGCACAAGAGATTAATTTATTCCTAATTTTTATTTTGAATTATCAACTCCCCTATGGACTGACCCCTAGTGGAACCCCATTTGATCGTAATAAATTTACTTAGATTAAGTGTCTCTCAAGAATTGGTTTTTAATCCTTAAAACCATTCTCTAGATGGATCAAACCGTTGTCGATCTCGTTTAATCTCTCTCAATAAGTGAATATTCTCTTGTGATTTTTCCTTAAGTATCTCATTATATCCTCAAAAAAGGTTTTTATATAATTATTTTTTGGATCTAAACAATTTTCAATGGGGTATTTATTATAGGTTCTATTTCTTGATCACTGACACCTTTATTAATCATTGGATGACACCATTATGGGTATTGATTTTCAATTCCATGATTAAAGGTAGTCAGTTCTGTTTGAGATTTTTCATATAAATGAAACCTTAATTTTCATGATTTATTTATAATGGTTTTCAATTGATTTATGAAAATGGAATTTCATATTATTTGGAATTTTAATTTGGGACATATTTTAAAATCCATGTAATTTATGAAATGATTTGAGAATTGATTTAAAAAATGATTAATTTGAAATGATAGAAATCTATGACTGGGTTTCTATTAAAAAAGCATGAAATGATGAGAAATCCATTTTTTAGTTTTAAAACCAAATTGAAATATTTAAAATGAAAATTAGGCAATTTAATTGTAAATGATGATTTATTTTATATAAAATTATTTTCCCATTATTGATTGATTAATTGAGCACATGCGAGCCTAGGAAGTTATTGGGTTATTTGGGAAAAGCACACCAGGATGATGATCCCACAACAATGGATTGATGATGAAAACTAAAAAATACATATTTTTTCCAATAATTCTCTGATAGGATGTTTATGAGTCTTATTCATCCTGATCCTAAGGTATGTTTGCACACATACATACAGTGATCACAAATATGAGAAGTGCGAGTATCATATAGCCAGAAACTATCTTACGACATGGAATATTACCATGGTACATGATGTAATTATTTTAATATTATATTCCATTGATTATAGATCTATTTTACTAATGAAATTGAGGTATATAAACTTTTTTATATAAAATTATAATTTAACACATGTTTGAAATGTGTTTCATCCTTTGAAATGAATCATGTTTTGATTAAAATATTCAAATGATATAATTTTCAATACACTATTGTATTTTAATTGAAAGTATGATTTTGTTTATTGTTATAGAATATGTTATTGAACTCTTGGTGAGACCCTACAAGTATTTATAGCTCACACCCTAACATCTCCTTCAAGTGTTTGGATATTTTCTTATGCTAGGCCCGTGAAGAGGTAAAGTGCCACTTAGTGGTAGTGGATGTTCTTGATCCTATACCATGGGTTATTTCCATTAGGTTAGAATTTTTTCATTCTTCTAATTACTTTGATGATACGATTCTTTGGGTTTTGTTATAATTGTTTGGTTTCAGGTACATTATAACATTTTAGTATTGACCATAATGAATTATAAGCTATGCCTTCCGAAGTTTTTTGGAACATTATTTCCTTCCTTTATCTTATTTGATTCCAATTGCTAGTTTTAAACCTATGAGGATCGGTAAAACCCATTGTGTTATGTCAGATGTAGATCATGTATCAAGTTATCATGGTATATAGGATGGTTTGTGACAAAGTGGTATCAATGGTACAGGTTAAGAATATTTCCATGATGCCAATATGTAGTTTGGAATATGTTACTAGGACATGGGAGAGAGTTACTAGGGAGTTCCTAGATAGCTCTCATCATAACGATCCTCATGTCACCATGGCTGGTTTGGGGAAAGGAACATTGTGAAATAATTTAATATAATTATTATTTTTCATTGATTTTTATTTGGATAGGTTGAAATCCAAATCATGATATCTTATCTGATGGTATTAATTTTCTTATTAATCCAATTTCAGTCGTTACTCTTGGTAATATTTTGATGTATTTAGAGTTGTTTGTTGATTTTGTGTAGCATCATGACTACAAGTAGATTTGTGAATAGGGCCTAGGTGAAAGATTTTGGTGAACCACAATGAGAAAATAGTCCCTTGGACAAGAACCATGTTGCGATTATTATGTGTAATGGCCATTCTTGGGTATAGACACAAAAACCCATTATTATTTCGGATCTAATTGTGGAACCATAGTTGGATGAATATCAGAAAATTTATCAGGAGATACTTTTATATAATCCACCAGTATTTTGAGTCTAAAATAATACTCAAGAGGCTAGGATTGGATGGAAAAAATTGAGTTTCTATATGATTTATTAGAAGTCACTAATTTGATTAAGGTGAAATGTTTCACCATTATGACAGAGGTACCTATAAATAGATGGTGATATTAAATAATAATGAAAAAAATAATTATATTTTAGAGTATAAGGAATTAAGGGTAGTTTTCAATGATCATTTCAATCCTGAGTCTATTGTGATGGATAGGGATTAATGTTTTTCAAACTCATATAGGTTGACTGGATCATAATAGAGTACGAAAATATCATTTTTGAAAATGTTCAATTTTTAGAAAAGATTGCATCAAATGAGAATATGAAGGCTTGATGGATAAAGACGGATCTTTGACCTGATATTTGTTCTCAGGTTTTAATGTTGAATATTTCTTCTTATTTTGATGTGATGAATTGAGCATTAATGGTTGATCTTAACCTGGATGGTGGGTCAATATTGATAGGAGTTCATTATTTTCCTAGTGGATGTTCTATGAGTTATTTGAAATGAAATAAGATGTGAGATGATTCTCAATATATATCTTGATAGTAGGGTTCCTATATACCTCTATAATTTCATAGAAGTGGCCCTTTGACTTGATTTCAGTGTGGCAAGCCCATGCATTAGGAAAGGGTTTTCACTTAGGAAACTATGATCATGAGATCATATTCATGCTCTAGTCCCCTACATAAATTATTTCATATCCTTATTTACCCATGTAGTGTCATGGGTTCATCATCACCTATAGTTATTTCTGTTCAATCATATTCTTTCCAAACAAATGGGTTCTAGACACAACTTTCTGGAAGAAGATCCATCGTGCAGTGGAATAGTATATAGGGGCAGCTGATATAGGTTCAATGACCATGAGAGGTACCATCATGATAGATTAATTTTTATTCACTACTTAATTAGATAAAGGTACATTTAAAATGTTTATTCCATCTTGTATTGTGAACCTTCTAAATATTAATATGAACATTTTGTCTTATTTGATGGATATTACTATACCAATCAGGATGAAGAGAGAGTAGGGTCTTCGTTGTCCTGCTTGTGTCTTATTGTTATTATAAATTGATATTAGTTATTAATTTTTGGTTCTCAATATGAAACCTACTGATATTATAATTTACATGGATTGCATCATTTCTAATAAGGCTTTAATTGATGTTTATCTTTGATAGGTATCATTTACTGCACCTGATGGGATGTGTTGTATCTTTCAGGGAGAATGAGACGTGTGGTTGAGTAAAAACTATATTTATTATTTAGAGTTTTGGAAATTAATATTAGTGTTCACTTTTTATCTATATTATGATCATTTGAGCGATGAACTCCCTCTAGTTTTCATAGTGTATCACACTTTTTTCCTTCTTATTTTTCTGATTTTCCATCAGTAAGAGATGTAGAGTTTTCTATTGATTTATGTATAGGTACTCAAATCCTATCTGTTTCTTCTTACCACATAGAACCAATTGAAATTAAAGAGTTGAAGACCCTATAAGATGATATTTTAGAAAAATAAATTTTACGCTCGAGTATGTCACCTAGGTTGGATCTTATTCTCTTTTCTAAGAAAGTTGATGGAACTCTTCACCTTTTTTGATTTCTGGACACTAATATGATTTTTGGTAAAGAACACAGTGTTTTCCTTAGATTGAGGGTATTTTTGAATGATGCTAGGGTAAAAATTTTTCTCAGAGATTTATCTTCAATTTAGTTTTCCCTAGTGTAGAATAAATGAATTTTACATTTAGAAACCCACTTTCTAGAGAAGGGTTTTCCATTAATAGTATATTATAATGAAATTTGGTCTAGACAATTTATTTTTAGTATTTATGGATTTGATTATTATGATCTTCCATGACTATCCAAATACATTCATGGTGGTCTCTTTCGATGACATCCTAGTTTTCTCTCAGTTAGAGGAGGATCATGTGGGTCATATAGGGGACGTTTTTGAATTATTGAGAAATCAATGACTTAATGACAAGATCTAAAAATGTGATATTTGGATTTAGGAAGTGAATTTCATGGAACCTGTGGTCTAGGAACATGGAATATTAGTTGAATCTTTGAAAGTAAAGGCTTATATTACTTGGGAAAACAATGTAATATTTTAAATATTTCTAGATTCTTGGGTTCTGAAGGGTATTATCTCCAGTTTATAAATTATTTTTCAATGTTTTATTCTCAAATGAACACTCACACATAAAACGGGGTAATTATTTCTTGCGCTAATAAATGTTAGAGTTCAATTGTTGACTAAAACTTATTTTTACTTCTTCACTAGTGTCAAATATTTTAGAGGTTGAGAAATGATATATGGTCTATTATTACACACCATGTTTTCATTAGGGTTATGTTCTTATGAATTATGATCAATTGGTAGCATACTGCTGTTAGAATATTATCCCACCTGAGAAAAACAGCCCAACCCCTAATATCAACACACAAATATGATACATGAACATAATAGTTGGTAGAATTACCTTTTTGGAGAAAGACTTACCATGTATTTTTACAAAAAGATATTCAAGTATATCTTATCTAAAAAAATATTTGATTCTTCGTCAGAGGTGTTGGATGGAGTAAATAAACTCATTTTATTTCAAAATTTTTTATCTCCCAGGAAAAGAAAACATCATTACGAATGCATTGAGCAAGAATCCTCTAATCCTATACATGAATGAATCATTAAAAGTGTGGAACATAATGGATCTCTCTTTATATATTCATCTAGAGGTCTAAGAGGAGGAGTCCAAGGTTATCTTGGAATGTTTTTATATGACCTCTTATATTCCTAATATTATTCTTTAGATCCATTTGCATAATGGATAATTTAATTTCATTTGGTACTCTCTTTATGGTGGTGATACTTTTTTTAGTGTTCATTTTCCTTGGAGGGTATTCTAGGCTTTTGGAATCTATTAGTTGTGCTATTATACATGTGAAAAGTTTTGATGGGGGATTTCGATAACTTCTAGTGGATGGTTCACCTAGGTACCAAAAATATTTTCTATGACATGTGGTGACTATTATGGTGGTTAGGTATTAGATGGAACATTATTTATTTTTGTTCTCATTATCATATAGTCCAATGGGTTAGAAACTAAAAACCAAAGAACTTTTGGTTTATTTCAGCCACATCCAGTGGTAACATGGAAGTGGGATGAAATTTATATGCACATTGTGGTTAGGTTTCCACATACCCTTAGAAAGAAGAATTTGATATGGGTTTTGATAGTGCGATTAACCTAATCATCTCACTTTATACACATTTGTGATACCAGACTATTTTTGGAGTTAGTAGGTATCTATGTGAATGAGACTTTTCATTTTAACAAAGTCACATTTACTATATTATATGATATATATCCTTGATTTACTTCTTGTTTTTGGTGAGGCATTTAAGAGGACACAAGTTCTTAGGTTTTTTGGAGTATGGAATACAATCCATATATGGATGTACTGACATAGAGGGCTATACATATTCATGATTAAAATATTTTTACCTATGTACTTGACTTTGGTTAAGCTTGGGAAAACCATTCTTTATTGGTTGAGTTGTCATATTAAAATACTTAACATTCAATGATCAGGATCACTCATTTTTAGGTCTTTTATAGTAGGCCTTGAAAATCTCAATTATGTTGGATGGATATAAGAGAAACATCCTTAGATTTACAAATTTTGGTTGAATAGATGGTGAAACAATTCCCTTGATTCTTAAAAAAATGTTGATAGTGCAGTGCTATTACAAATCTTATGTTGATATTTGTTGTAGACCACTGATGTTTTTGTTGGCGGCAATGTGTTTTTTATATTTTTACCACTTTTAGGACATTTTTGGATTTTGGGAAAGGTAATATTTCTCTTCATTGTGTGGGAATGTTTTATGTTTTTGAGGAGGTGGGAAAAGTAGATTACCATTTAAAAATATCACCACAGTTGAAATTGATAGATAATGTGTTCTATGTGTCACATGTTTGTAGATATCACTCTTACTCATCTCATGTTCTAATCTGTGAGGATCATAATATTTATCCAAATTTATCTGTTATTGAGAATCCTATTAGGATTGTTTATTTTGAGCCTAATGTACTTCATGGGAGGATTATACATTTGGAATTTTTTTTATAGAACCATGGTTATTATTTTCATGATATGTTGGATCTTGAGGCACTAATGAGATAAACGTAACCTCATCTATTTAGTATCAAATCTTCTTGAGAATATTTCTGGGGATATAGAGTTCTTTTTATGGGGATTTTGAATCATCATGTTAGTTTTTCAGGTATTAATTGACCCTTGTTTGATTCATTTTTTGTTCTTCTTTAATGGTTCATAGAGTTAAATTCAAAAAAATTGGAGGTTTTTTAAGTTGTGTATGGTTGGAACATATTTTTCCCAAACCATGCACCCACCCTATGAAAATAATGAATCATAATAAACTAATGGGTTTTAGAGTTATTTAATGGTTTGAAAAACCATGATCCCTCATATGAGAAGTTGTTCACCTTGGACTGTGAGTCAAGGGGGTACACAGTTGTGGAACACTATTTCTCTAACCATGCAAACCTATCTAGGAAACTGTGTGCATGAGATTAATTTATTCTAAATTTTAATTACAAATTATTAGACCCCATGGTTTAACCCCTAGTCAACTGTCATTCAACCAAACTCAAATTTAATGTATTATGAGCCTCTCGGGAATCATTTTTGGATCCTCAAAACCCTTCTATTGTTGGATTGAATCGGGGTTGATCCTATTCAATCTTCTCCAAGTAAGTTAATATTCCCTCATGATTTTTTATATGTTCTCTCATTATATCCTCCTGATAGGGTATTTCATCATCGTGTTTTTTATAGGTCTAAAATCTATTTCATGTGATCTTGATTCAAGGTTTGATGACATGGACTTCGATTCCCTCATTCTTAATTAGTGGATCTTATTGTGGGTGTTGATTTTTTGTTATGTGATTAAATTTAGGTGGTTCAGTTTAATATTTTATATAAAACTGAATCCTCAATTTTCTGTATTTATTTGGAATGAATCTCAATTTATTTATGAAACGCCTGATTGATATGCTGTGGAATTGGAATTTCTGTCATATTTTGAAATTTTTTGAATCAATTAAATGATTTGGGATTTGACTGAAAAAATAGCTTAATTTGAGATGATTTAAACCTGTTATTTGTTTTCTATTGAAAAGGCATGAAATTAAGAAAAATACAAGTTTTGTTTTTGAAATTGAAAATTGGGAAATTTAATTTTAATTGATGAAAAATTTGAAATGATATTATTTTCCAATTATTGATTGGTTGATTGATCACATGTAAAACTAGGTAGTTAGTGGGGTTTTTGGTTCAAGTAGATAATTATGATGATTCCTTAGTAATGTATTGATGATGAAAAATTTGAAAAAACCAATCTGGACATATATGATCCCTGATGGGATGTTGATGAGTCCAACTCAGTATGTGCCCAAGGGAAATGTGATCACATACATGTTGTGATCACTAATATGATAAGTGTAGAGATCCAATAGCTAGAATCTATAATACTATAGTGAATATGACTGTGGTTCTTGTTGTTATTTTTTGATATTATATTTCATTGATTAGAGATCCTTTTTCATCATATCATATTATCTAAATAATCTATTTTATATAAAATTTATATCAAAGCTGTGTTTGAAATGCTTTCCATCCTTTGAAAAAGGGCATATATTGTTTTATATAAAAATGATATATTATATAGTTCCATGATTTATTTAAATTGAAATAATGATTTGGTTTATTAATATGGAACCTATTAATGAACAATTCATGAGACCCTACTAGGATCTATACCTCACACTCTACCCTTTCCTTCATCCATTTTTAGATCTTCCATTATCATTATGAGCAAAGGAAATTTTACACTTGGAGGTGGAGGATATAATTGATCATTTAGACTACCGGTCATTGTTATCATGTTGGGATGTTTTTCATTCTATTGACTACAATGATTATTTAACAGTTTTTTATAACTATTTTTGGTACTTTATCCCTTTTGAGTGTTGAACATACTAAATAGTAACCTTTATCTTCCACAATTTTTTGTAAAATTCATTACTAATTTTTTCTTTTATGATTTTAGGATCTATTATCTTACCCATGGGGATTAGGAACACCCTTTGGGACATGTGAGTTCTAGATTTTGTATCAGGGTACCGGGGTATCTGGGATGGTTTATAACACTTACCGTTTTTACCAAATCTTAAAACCCACAGACATGGTGAAACCGTCAAGAATACATGATCCTCAAAATTAAATTTCATGTATTTTCTTCATTTACCAATATAGATATTTTTCCCATAATTTAATAGGATCTTGAATATTTCATACTTTAATTGTAGTCTCCTCCATTAGATCTAGGCTATGTATCATTCTTTTTCCAACTTCTACCCAACAGGTTTATTTATGAAACCTCCTCTCATTCAATGATTCATATAGTGTCTCTATAATGCTTCAGTGGAAGATATAATTCTATGAAAACTCCAAAAAATTCTGGTATTGATTCCACATACATTGTATGTAAGGAGATCACGATTTTAAAATTTATTCCAAATTTAGACAGTCATTTCATACTTCCCATCAATCTTGGGATGATAAAAAGTGATTAAACATATCTTAGTGTTGAGAAACCCTGAAATACTCTTCCAAATATTCAATGTTAATAGGGGGACTTGGTCAGATATAGTTGATTGATTTTCCCTATGTATAATTATAATATCATTGATATAAATTTGAGAATGATTCTCAAGGGGTATATATTCTCTTATTTTTATAAAATGAGTAGAAGAAGTAAGATGATCAATAATGGAACATATATAATATTTATTTCATCGAGCCATTTAAATTCCAGAGATAATTTATATTGTAACATTTTCCAACATCCATATATATATTGGTAGAGTTTTCATGAATCCCTTTTCATTTTTTCATTCAAAATTTACCTACATTCATACTAAAAATAAAGAAACATAATCCTTAGTTTCCTACTTCATTAAATCCCACCAAAAATGTCCTCTTTATTACCTATAAATGTTATTTCTACCATGGTCTATAGAGAAATTTAAGATATGTGAATCATCTATAATTTACCTCTTTTATTCTAGTATGGATGTTACACATATAATATTACCATGCATCATATCTTCTTTGATGGAGATTCTATATCAAAACGGAGATGATCTCTATCATTATTCTCATGGAGAGCCTCTTGACTTTTGCAATCTTGTGGTGGCTCCTCCTACAAAGAGAAGCTTTGAAGATGAAATTGTTGGTCACTATGATCTCTTTGCAGCTTGCAGTAGAGGGTATCCTCTGTTACCGAGTCATGTGATCCGAAAAACAAAGGATTTGGATGATGAAGATATCCATGAAGATGGGGAAGCTTCAATGGAGGTGATTACGGCAGGGGATGGTTCCCCGAATTGGGTGGAGATCATGGAGTGTTCGGCTATGATCCTGGGTTACGGGGCCTCCTGGTGTTACGGGGGAACAGTCTGGTATAACAGGCCAGCTTTTTCCTCTACTGGCCATTTTTTTGGATGCAGGTTTGTAGTCAAGTGACGACTTTCGGTGATAGTTGCATCACATCGACATTGCAGTGATGGACTGGGGGTTTATGCATGGACAGATGCAGATGAGCCCATCTTGATGCAGGGATCCGGCGGCGATCTCGGGCATCCTGAGATCTGGGATCCCGGTGGTGGGATCTTGCTCATGGGTGAGTTTTAGGTGGTTCTTACTGGTCTGATGGAGGTCAAAGGTGAGGATGAGATCACAGCTCATGTGACATCAGAGATATGGGTCTCTCTTAGGTGGATGAGGGCCTCTCCATGGGGATATGGCCGAGACAACCGTGAATATTGGGCCGGAACTTCGTCGGGAGGGCGGTGTGGTCTACCACTGACAGTGACGTGCAGGTGTAGGTAGGGATGCCGATGAAGGTTTGGATGCCGACGATGAACAGGATGGATATCCAGTTTTCTATGCGTGGATAGCGCCATTGATTTGAGGACTCGGGATGCGGGTTTCTCAGTGGTGACAGGATGTGACAAGGATGACTTGAAGGCGGTTTTTTGGACAGGTTTTTCAAGGCTCGTCGACATCGACATAGGCTATATCTCGGGTGTGATGTATTTTGGGATACTTTGTTGTGAAGTCTCCAGTTAGCTGGCGTGGTCCCGTTGTGGTTGGGTGGATTTTATTTTTCTCATTTTTATGGGCTTATGCGCATAATTTTGGGGTCCTCTTAACTCTGTTGTTAGGGATTTCACTGTGATAATCTTTTTAGTGGTTCTTGTGTTTCATTTTGTGTTTGGTGGTGATTTTTATGCCACATGTATTTGTCGCCGTTTGTCTGCAATTTAGTTTTATTAATAAATTTTTAGGACCGAGCGTGCTCAGATCCTAAGCCTTCTTAGTATTACCATACATCAAAAATCAAACTCCATAGATGATTTTCATCAACATCCCATCACTCACTACATTAATATTCCTTCACAATTTCTCATTTTCTTGCTAGGACTTATCTGGAATTTCTATTAAGGATAGTTTAAATATTTCATAGAAAAGAAATAATGGACTCCTTTTCTAAAAATAACCACATCTAACATTATTGGATCTCTATATATTTGATTTTTATTAATCATTATAATTCTTAAAACTCCATAATCCCTCCTACTCAATGAATTTTCCACCTTGTTCTCTGTCTCATCCCAGTAGTGTATCAAGAAAACAAAGTCCTTGAGTAGTTCCATTCAACTTATATTCCCTCCAACCGATCTCTTTCAAGAATAAAATATACATCAATCTCTCATTGATTGTATATATATAATATATTTTACCATAGAGGTAGTGTCTTCATATTTTCATAGAAATTATTATGTCTACCAGTCCAAGTTGAGAAGTTGGATCATTATTATCATGGATTTTCAACTACCACTCTTATAAATTATGCATTTAAGTACACTAGAATATTCCTTTATAAGTGCTACAAAAGTTCTAACCACCATGAAATGTATAAAAGTATAAGGTTTTTATCAGTTCTAAAAAATCAATGATAAAGAACTCTTTTATCATATCATTTAGAATCACTGATAAAAGATACCATTTATCAGCACATTTATTTAGTGAATATAATGGGAAATACTACAATGTGATGTTTAAACACACTACAACACCAAAAATATGTTATACTACTGTCTGTTGTAACAACACTCTGTGTCATAATAAATTAGAAAAATCTAATACAAATAATTTTTTTAATGAAATAAAATTTAAAATAGAAATATAAGAAAAAACTATTATAGGGAAAAATAATGCTCCTATATAAAAAAATCTACCATTGGTTTAGAAATATAAAAAACCTTTATAAGAAAAAATTATTATGTTATTATTAATAAAAATTAATAAATTAAATATAAATTGTTAGTTTTAATCTACAATTGGAGTCATATCAGGAACATTGTGCATCAGATTGTGATGTAGTTGATTTATGTATGTTACATTCTCTTTATTGTTCATCTTCAAGATTTATCTCTATGAAAATTTACTAAATAATTATAAGATAAAAATGATAAGGTAATTAATTAAATAATAAAATATAATATTATGAGAAAACAATATAGGCTCATTATCTTGTTTCTAGTGATGTGATGCACATTTTAAACTAAAATGACACATATATATTGAAAAGATGCACATGGAGAAATAATGGTCACACCAAGAACCAAATTGAGGTGAGTCTGATTCCTAGATGTCTCAAATGACATATGGATCATTTTTAGAATGTATCAAAACAATTAAAAAATATGTTTTCAGTTTTTAGAAAGGATCCTATGGTTTTTTTACACATAAAAAATTTATTATGAATCATTTTCCAAAATTATTAAGACAGTTTGAGTGAATTTTCTCAATTTGTATTGAGTGTCACTTTTTTGCAGGAAAATGTCAATCTTAAACTAACAACATACACTTTCAGTCATACTGTGCATATCATGTGTCATATTATGGTGTGGATGATTCTTACATGTGAAAAATGAATTATGGATCATTTTCCAACTTTTCAAAAACAATATTAATGTGTTTTATTAGTTTTAAGTATGTGAGTAGTCTTTTTATTAACATTAATGTCAATTTTGAATAAAAAGACGCACTTAGAGATATACTAGTCACATCATGTGTAATATTGAGTTGTAGATGATTCTGAAAAGTCCAAAATGGCTTATGGATAATTTTTCTAAAGTATAAAAACAATCTGAAATTTTTACCTTGGTTTTGAGCATGCCACATGTTTTTTCTAAAATTTTATTTTAAACTAGATACACACACTTTTAGTCATATAGGTCATATCGTGTGTGAGTTTTATGTGATACTAATTACTAAACACTAAAAATAAATTATGAATAATTGGTCTAAATTATGAATATAATAGAATCAATATTTCTCAATTTTATATGAGTATCCCTTTTTTGAATTAAAATTATAATTTTAAAGTGATAAGAGACAGTTTGAGTCATACCGGGACCATCATGCATCAAATTGAGGTAACGATTATTCATACTAATCAAATATGACTTTATGATCCTTTTAATAAAGTAACAAAACAATAAAAATTTGTTTTCAATTTTTTGAGTGTGCTAGTGGTCTTTTTTAAGAATTTAATGTCGTTTTTTAATAAAAATATACACTTCGAGCCATATCGATCACACCATATATCAGATTGAGGTGTGGATGATTAATAAAAACCCAAAATGAGATGTGGATGATTTCCCTAATGTATCAAAACAATATGAATATTTTCCTTGGTATTAATCATACCACTTTTTTTTTACTAAAAAGTCATTTTAAACTGGAAACATGCACTTTGAGTTATACAGGTCACATCGTGTGTGGGTTTGATTTGAGACTAATTCAGACATATCACAAATGAATTATGAATAAATTTAATAAATCATCAATATAATATGAGTGAATTTTCTATATCTTTAGTGATTTAAAATATTTTGGATTAAAATGTTATTTTTAAAATGATAACAGGCAATTTGAGTCATACTGGTCACATCGTGTATCAGATTAAGGTCTGTCAAATTCCAACAAATAAAAAATTAATTATAGATATTTTTATAAAGGTAAAAAAATAATATGAATGCGTTTTCTTGATTTTGAGTAAGTCATTTTTGTTTTTTACTAAAATTTATTTCAATTTTGAATAAAAATATTCACTTGGAGTCATACCGGTCACATCGTGCATCAGATTGAGGTAAGGCTAATTCTTATGTGTCAAAAATGACCTATTGATATTTTTTATAAGAAATAAACATAATATGAATGTGTTTCATCAGTTTTTGAGTATGACACTTGTGTTTTTTACTAAAATGTCATTTTAATTTTGAAACCTGAACTTTGAGTCATGTCGGTTGTATCATGTGTGCGTTTTACGTGACACCGATTCCTACACATCAAAATGGAATTACAAGTTTTTTACTAAATTATCAAGACAATATGAGCACGATTTCTTATTTTTTAGTGATTCATTCATTTTTGAATTTAAATGGTAATTTTAAACTAAAAAGGGATATTTTTAGTCATAATGAGCACATTATTTATCATATTGGGGTGAGGCTGATTCATATGTATCAAAAATGAGTTATGGATTATTTTCCTAAAGTAAATAAATAATATGAATGAATTTTATTGGTTTTGAGTATGTATGATGACTATTATAATAAAATTAATGTCATTTTTAAAAAATTCAAATTATTTTTCAGGGTGATGATAAATTCTAACATAACATTATAAATATTTTTTCATCAAAATGGGAATATCCCTATTCTCATATATTTTCTATTTATAATTATGTGGAGTTTTTTATTAATGAGCTTTTGAACAAGGTTCATTTTATATAAAGAATGTGTATAGTCATAATGAATGTTACTTTTATAGATTTTATAAGAATTTTTGAAATTATATCACGCATCTAATAGATGATCCTATAACCCAAATAATTATACCACCCACCAGAGTGAAACCACTGTAATGTTATATCCTAAAAATTCATGATTTGTTCAATGAAATTTTGTATTTATCTATTTTTTAGAGTTTTTGGATGAATTTACAAGTTTATTTTTCAAAGGTATGTTCTTTTGGTTAATTAGTTCTTCACAATTTAATTTTAAGTACATTTTTTATATTCATGTATTTCATCATAAGTTGTTTCATTGTCATTTAACGACATGTTTCTTTTAGAGACATCTCTCATCGATGACCACGATCCCTCAATGATAGTTTTCCTCTAATCTTTCTCTCATACACATTCTACCTTCAGTGGTTTATTAAAGACATATTTATTTGAACATTTAGGTTTGATTATATTTTTTTATGATTGGATTGGTGTTGTTTGACTCTCAAGTGAATATTGTCCACAATACTAAGACCCTTTATTTATAGTGTAGAGAAGTCATGGGAATGAAATTGCATCTATTTTTGTTGTTTTTGTTATTTAGTTTGATCTTGGAGAGGGATTTCTCTCAAAATGCTATAATATTTTATATCACATTGAATGTGCTAATATAAATTGTTGCCTATGATAATAAATTTTAAAAAATAAGAAGTTTTTTTATTTCTAAAACACACCTCCACATAAATTCATGCATAAAATCACTTTAACAATAGGTGGAATATTTTTTTCAATAAGCCACTTGAAACACTTGCACAATGTATCTTACTTTAAGTTAAAATTTTCTTTCCCAGTTTTCAACAATTTTTCACAAACACAATCTTGGTATGATCCTTATTTGACTCCATTTTTGAAAAATTTTATTATTTCCAAGATAGTGTTTCATCTCCTACTCTACCTTGGACTCTACCTATACATCCTCCTCCACCTCGGTCTCCGAATCCGACTTCACCTATGTCTATTCCTCTACCTACTCCTCTTCCGACAACATTTCCTAAAAATTTTATTATTTGAAGGTTAGTGATTCTAGAAAAATTGATTTCCTCTATTATACTTCTATTTGAGAAATAGATCAAAAAATAATATAAATGTATTCTAACAGTAATGTTTCAAATCCCAAATATATTTCAATGTACATAACTCATACTAGATCACAAATATAAGACGTAATCCCCTAAATTTGTTATTATCAAACATTATGACAATATGTACACTACCCACTCATCTCTAAACAAATTTATTACTTCATTTGAGTGTGATGGTTTTTGACAATATTGATAGTACTAAGAAAATATATAAGAAAAAATTATTAAGAAATATATTTAATAAAATTTTAATTACCTTTAGAATTTAAATTTTGGAGGGTTTTGGTATTTTCATACTTTATGATCTTCTAGATAAATTTTCAAACACAATATCCAAAATCAATATAATTATCTTACATCAGACACTGCAGAAACATTAACCAAAATAATTAAGTTGTTTTTAAATGTTTTTATAGTTAAATATTTATATATATAGTCTAATTTGTTTCCATTGGTACTAATCCACATGAATTATCTCATGAGACACCGACTTTATGCAGTGATTTAGCCTATATTTTGAAACTTCCATATTATAAAACAATTCTTGATAAAACCCAAACAGAACAATATAATTCAATGTTTTTCTATAAAATATTTATTAAAGTGTTTTAAAAATTAAAAATACATATCATTTGTGGTTGGTTGGTTTGATATCCATGAATTGGATCCAAAAAAAATAATTATTTTTGGTATCTAGATTATCTATGATAAGAATCCAGTGCTGGTTAAAAAAACAAAAACAAATATTTAATGAAACACATAAAAATATTGTATATTTTATTAGAGAATTGAGTTTTAGTTCAGAATTTTAGGCATAAAAAAGTTTCTATTATATGATGTTTTTTTATCAAACCCTTCTAGCATCTCATCTCATTTATTCATAATTTATTTTTTTAAAGTATGTTTTTCTATAGAAATGATACAATGATTAAAGAACCCAAGTCACGATTCCCATGATTTTCCCTTTATCTACTAGTTATATAAATACATTTAGAAAATATGAATAGTTATTAACTTTAATAAACATATTAGCTCACTATTTTGATATATGTATAATTAAAATGTAACTTATATATGTATTCATAACAAAGATTCCCAACCATTCAAACTTGAGAATCTCATTTAAAGTCACAAGAGAAATTTTGTCTTTCATGTAAGATCCGTATATTACTTTTTCTTATGGAATGTAAGATATATTTTAATATTTAAAAATGGTCTATGAATGAATTTTTAATGATAATAAATGTTTCTCTTGAACCATAGGATATAATGTACTCTCAGAATGTCATTATAATTTCTTGGTTGATTCACTAGATTGTCATGATCCATCCTTCCATTTCCCCAAAGCTTTATGCATATGTTATACAATACCTCAATTCCGAACATTTATCATCAACCATCACATGTTTTTCAAATTATTTTTTTAATTTCATACCTCATGTCACTTAATAAGATTAGATGGCCATGCTATGGAATCTCCAATAGCATCATAGACCATTGTAATATATGGATCATTATGTGGAATAGGAAACTCAATTGTCATCTCTAGAGCTACCTCAATACCCTCTCTCATGTGATATTTCAAAAGTTCTATGTAGTCTAGCTTGTCTCCCAAGATATTATACATTGTACCCATCAAAATAAGTTGGAGAATGGGTGTTGATAGATACAAATCCCATACCACTATACCCAGCAAAAGACCAGTAATATAAAGTTATCAGAAGTTGTTTCTTTCATGTTTATGAGAAAGAGAAATGAAAAAACTTATTACCCTGAGTAGGGTATATTGTTGGAGAAAATTACGATACTTACAGCTTGTGGGATCATTTGGTTCATGTGCAGATCTTTTTTCCACTACCAGTTCTCTTTGATCCTTTCTCATACATTGGCTTTCCAAACCATACTGAAAAATAATATCTTGTAGTGATTTTATTTGTGTCTACAATAATCTCTCCATATTATATGTATCATTATGTGGTTTTATATTCCCGAAATATGTTTTATGAGAGACTCCAAAACCTAATTCTTTAACATGACCATATTGTTCTGGTCACTTTAGGTCTACTAAAAGTATCTTTTCATTTGGTATGGTCGCTACTAGTTCTTCTTTAGAAAACATGTAAAAGAACATGAACATAAATAGTTATTTTTATGTAATACTTTTATAATTCATACATAATTATAATTATTTCATTCTTAAACTTATTTCAAATAGTATTTTTTTGTCTTCATCAACTAGTTTTCACTCCTTATTTACATGACCCCCTTCCATAGCACATGAAGTGGGATGGAAGTGGTTTGTATTTTGATTCATTAATCTATATATAAATAAGGTATCATATTTTATTTAAAATAATATAATTAAACATATATTTTTTATTTAAAATACATATCAATTAGTTATATAATTAAGCGTACCTCATCCTTACTTTGGGATATGGGAACATTGGTTTAGGTGCACATTCATTATTTTAAGGATTCTATTATTGTTTCAGAAATTAACAATTTTGAATCAATTAGGATAAAATAAGTAATTTCAAAAAATATATTATTGATTAAATGAACCTAAATTGATTTATCATAGATAATATTGATGAAATAAGTCAATGTTTCCTTCTTTAGAATGTGTACATAACTAATTGGTTGGTGGGTATTTACTTTCCCCTAAACATACATAAGATATAACTTTATAATAATAGTTTGAAAGCCTATATGGTCTCTTCTAGAGGCCATTAAGGAAAATTTCATTTGGATTTATTCTAAAATAAATTAACTATGTAAGGAATAATGAAAATTAAATCAATTATTCATTGTATAATTTTTTGAAAAAATAGATAAAGATTATCGTAACATTACTGTTATATATTTCTAAATGATTTTCATCATTACAAGTTAGACGTGGATCCATGAATCAATATTAATCAACACCTTAATCATTGTTGTGAACCCAAGATAAGTAATGAACATTGAATTTTTGGGATCAATTGGTTGGTCATATTTATTATAACCAACCTCAAATTTTATACCCCGACTTCTTTCCCTAATAATTCGATTTAACACTTTTATGATGTTTCGTTGTTTTTTCAACAACATGTTGTTAATCCCTTAATAATTCTATATTTTCATCATCAACAGTCTATTCTTCCTTGGGATTGGTAACATCATCATGGTTAGAATACATTTTCTGCATGAGTAGTCAAGCATTTAATTTATCTTGAATACAAACAACATAAATATGGAGAAATAATTTGAGAAGGTCAACATGAAAGATAAATTACAAACTATATGAAATTTTTAACTTCATATTAATACTCTTTTTAAAAATGCTTCGCATGTCATAAATTTTAAAAAAATTAGAAGTTGAATATAAGAAAAGAATTACCTCTTATATGGTAAGTGTTATCCAAGAAATTCATCTAAAGGTGAGAGTCATATAATTTTTTATCATCATCATCTTTATCTCTCAAACAATTATTATTTCATTTTTTTTCTTGATGCCCATCCTCCAACTCTTTTGTACATCCACCTATGTTTATGGACCTAATATAATAAAAATTCACCCCATATTGGGTACTGGTGACCATTTTTGATGAATACTAATCAATGTAGTTCAATGAATATAGAACATATGGGGTATGAGTATCAAGCGATAAAATTCAATAATAACTGCTAGGGAGGAGAAGTTGGTGAGGATGAAAGTAGTCTCCTTGATTTTTTTTAATTTACATATCGAAATTTAATATTTCAAATCTCATCTAAGAATTCTAAAAATTCCCAGACACTAATATGAGAACATCAACTCATCCCCACTGTGCTGTACTGAATCTAAACTATGTTACTAGTCCTTTTCCCTCAACTATATCTCAAATATAAGATCAATGTATCCACTAGGGTTCATGTGTAGGGTGTGAGTATAAAAATAAAAAAGTAAATACTAACAGGGCCCCTAAAATATAAAATTTATATATTTGAGTATATGTTGGATGAACTAACACTAAAAATACACTTGTAATACATGTCATTATATAATAACTAGGACACCATCATAATAAAATATACTTACTTCATTTCATACCAGTGAATTATACGAATCATTCCAAAAGATTATAACATGGTTGTTCCATGAAATTAAAATCATTAAACTAATAAGAAGATTATATTTTAATCACAGGAGGATAAATAATTGTTTATCTTCCTCTAGAAGAAACCTCACCATATGTACCATGAGATTCGATGTCAGACCCATAACATCTAAGATTTCCCCTTATGGATAACCATAACTTGTACTTATTGCATCGAAATAATAAAATGGGCATGCCATATTTATTTTTATTAGGTATTTAATTTGAAATAGGGGAAGTCATAACATAATTGATTCCCTTAGGAAATAACCATACAATGAGTGCCATAATACATTAGTTAAACCTAAATTATAAAAAAACATTAAAGATAGACAAAAAAAGAAAAATGTCACAAAACCCTTACCTTATCCCTTGATGAATAATTAACATGTATATAATAAATCAAATTCTAATATACCATACCTATCCCTCACATAAATCTTGTCACTTCTTTATTATGAAGTTTTTATCCTAGGTATACTGTAAATGAACACATATATAAAAATAACCTAAACTAAATTTGAATTATTTGTTTTTTAAAAGGTAGAGACTTGGTCAAATAAAAAAGGATTTTTTTTAAGAAAACAGATAGAAATTACAAGAATCTAAAAGTGTGAATCATTTTATAATCTTTTTTATTTTTGGGAGTCACCTCTATGGGGAGGCAGTCCAACCAGGTGATGTCATGGTTTACCCCATTATTTGCAAGCCCATTCACAACCATGTTTGCTTTCTAAAATGCATGTGTAATGATGTGATTACTCTATAAGAGGGAGTGGATTCTATTTATCCATGAATTATTAAGCATCCATTCAATATGAACCACTCTATTCTGTAAGACTTTCCCAATGGTGGTTTAATCACATTAAATACAAAGGTTGTTCCACCCATTACACGTAGAAAATGTTATTGTATGAATGAAACCTAAAATTACTTCTTCCAAAGAGGAAAAAATGTCGCAACATCCATAGAAGAATCCAATTAGTTTTCCATAGTGGTCTCTATACAACACTCCACATCCTGACGGACCCAAGATTCCTTTAGAGGTTCCATCAACATTGAATTTGATCAAACCATAGAGAGGAAATTTCTAGAAGACTTAAAAAGTACATTGTGGTTGATTGTAATTCTCAATCACTCCATGGATATATAATATATATAATTCTGAGATAGATTTGTTGCAGTTACCTAGTTGAATTGAGGTAGCTTCATGTATGGTAGAAAGAATCCATGAATTACCTTCCCAAATACTGAATGAGAAATTACGATGTAAATAAGTATTTCTAGCATACCAAATCACATAATGAAGCTCAACAACTGCGACCATAAAGTGATATCTGATCTGATGTGAGGTGTCATTTGTAAAACAATGTTGATGTTGAGAGCTTACATAATCCAAGATCATCCATCTGAAATAAAAAAGATCAAGAACATATATCCAAAGAGAAGAGGTAGTAGCATATGAATGAAAAAATGGGTAGTGTCTTCCCTATGATGATTGCATTGACTACATTTAGAGCATAGTTAGATCCCAAAATAATGGAGGCAAGTGTTATTGGGGACTTTTTTGTTTTCAATTCTCCAGATGATTTTTAGTCTTGATGGTTTGATCTAGGGCTTATAAATTTTTTTAACCAAGAAAAACTATTATCAATATTTTTTAAAAAATAGTTATAATTGATTTTCAAGTCAAGTAAACCATTGTGAAAAGGTACCCAAATGAGAAAATAATTCTTGTTAGTGAATAGATAATTTTCAAACACACTATAAACATTATCAATAATTTCATTTCTAGGATAATTAAAAGACATCTTTAATAGAGATATTAGTGCACACATGATGATGATTTGGATTCACTATAGAAATCATACGGGTACCCGACAAGTTATCTAACAAAGAGTTCATTGTAGATTCATTGTTCACCATACATCTAGAATCTGATATAATATTGGAAAAAGTATTTTTCATGGAGGACCAGATTGAAAAATACATATTCCTCAAATTACATTTCTTCGATTTTCAAGGAATATTACCTTAAGGAAAATTAATGGAATAAAATCTGTAGGAATAAAGTTATAGGAATGTATATCTTGTATCTAATCATTAAAAAATTTAATATTTTTAATTCCAAAACCACACTTAGTTAAATGTTTACAATAAGAGGACCAAGTAGCAGTTACAAGTTTCCTAATTAGAGTGCTCCCACTCCAATAAAAATTCTTTATGTATGTATTAATTTTCTTAAGGAGGACCATAGGATATTTGTATACCATTGTGGATTAGACAATTTTAGATTCAATTATATATTTGACAAAACAAGTTATACATGCCATAGAGAGGGATTTTACTTTCTAAGAGGATAGATGATTTTTAATATGATCTACTATCTTAAAAAAGTATCTAGTTCTTGGTCTTCCCCAAAAATGGGAACACCAAGATGGGTGAAGGGAAAATTACCTTCCATAAGGCCTAAATCATTAATAATATTGATTTTTATATTGTTTGGGAAAATATTTCCAAATAAAATAAAGGATTTATCCGAGGTAATGGATTGACCAAGAAATATCTTCATAATATGAAAGAGCAGTCTTGAGGTTTTGGATATTTCTTTTACCTCCATGAAATAAAATAGTGATTTAATCCAAGTAAAGGAGGTGCATGGGCATGGTAAAATTTGTCAAATCATAAATAGAAAAAGTTTCTTATGATTCACTAGATTAATGATAAATATACTTAAATAGTCGTTAATAATAGAAAAAAGAATGACAGAGAGGGGATCACCTTGTATTACACCTTTTGTGTAGTTAAAGTATACACTTGGAGAGCCATTGATCAGAATGGAAACTCGATATGATTTAAAAATAGTTTTTATTCTGTTAATGAAGATATTATTGAATCCAGATGATTAAAGGACTTTAAAGATAAAGCTCCAATCAATGGTATCAAAATCCTTTCAAATTTCATGTTTAATTCCAATATTGCTTCATCTGTTAGGTTTTTTAAAAATATTGGTGCATTCAAAGGCAAGGTAGAAGAAATCATCAATGGTTCTACATTTAATAAAACCAAATGGATTCCATGAGACAATTTTATTTAAAATTGAATAAATTTGATTGGAAAGAAGCTTGGTAATGAATTTATATAGGTTGTTGATAAGCGCAATAGGCCTAGAGAGATAAATATCAGTGGCATTCTCAAATTTAGGAATTAACATAAGGAATTGTGCATTGATACCATGATGAATAGTACCATTGATAAATAAAATTTTAACAACATTATAAGAATTACATTAAACGACATCCCAGTAGTGTTGAAACATTTTGTTATTGAAACCATCGGGTCTAGGGCATAGTCATTGTTAATTCTAAAGACTATTTATTTGATTTAATGGTCAAAAGGAATACATTCCATGAAATAATTATACTCATCAATAACCATAATGGGAATAACATCAAGAAGAATGTCTTTATTGAATTAATCTTTATTAAAAAATATATCAAAATAAGAGACCACATGATTGAAAATTAAATCCTATATGTCAATAATGTCATCTCCATCTTTAAGAAATGATATTGGTCTTCTTAATTGTTTAATTATTTAAAAGGAGTTATAAAACATAGTCTTATTGTCTCTATATTTAATCAATTTATCTCTAAAAGTTATTATTTGGATGTTATCTTTAATCTAGATTAGAGCATTTAGACTAGTTGTGAGGTTGCATTACTATTGAGAATCAGAGTTAAATTAGGAAATAATGTTTTCCATGTTTATTTGGTTGAGACTAACTTCTAAAGTAGAAAATTAACTGTTAATTTTCCACTAACCCAACTTTAATTTATCAATTCATTTTTGCTAAAAATACCACAATCATAAATATAATATAATATTACTAAACAAAATTAATTTTATAATATTTCTCACAAGTTTAAGTTAAAACCTTTAAAAATCATTGCATGAGGTATATCATCATCTAATTATTCAATAATATATTCAGCATGTGAAATTATATTCAGATTTATATTCAATTAGTGTATAAACAGCAACAAAAAACATCTAATGAAAGAAATTATACAGAAACCACCATAAAATTATATCATTTTATGATCTAGGAACAAACATGATTTATTCATTTTACTACATCACCTATGTGACACTAATCATCCAATATTAATTATGCAAAAGTATTCACCAATAATTCTTTAGAAATTTATAAAGAAGATTTTTCTCAACTGATATACATATATTTATAACTATTCCTTTTGTCTTAAATTTATTTTCATCATCGAGTTCTTTCCATACTATAGAAACAATATTCAAGCAATGAAAATCCACAATATCTAAATGTTAACCAGAAATAATATAACAGAAATATCAAGAAAATAACTATCAATTACTAAAACGATTGGAGAGATGTTCGAAGTGTTCTCATGTAAAGAAATAATGAGTTTACAGAGTATGGGTGGTGTTGTGTAGGTATAGGTAAGTGATAGAAAAATATAGAGGGATAGATGAGATGTAGGGTTTATCATGCTTAAAAAGACTGCAAAAATGTATTCTGTGAAACCCAAAAAAAATGAGAGAGAAAAAGGAGAAAATAACATACCTTGGATTATATCCTTGATTCATCCAAGAGAATGTAGAAGAGTAACATTGGCTGCAGGGGAGTTCAGAGAGATCTTGATAATCATGACTGAATGAGTTGTAGTTAGGGGTCTTTTAAATATATTAAGGGCACTTTTATCAGTGCATTCAAAATAGTGCTGATAAAGAGCCATTTATTAGTACTAAATGGATACATGATGATAAACAACATCTATATCAGTATTTTTTAGTACTAATTAAGTGAAACATTTCCACCATAAAAACTATATCATTGATAAAAGATTTAAAATTAGAATTATAAATAAAAAATTTAAAATTATTAAATTTAAAATATATATTTTTTTATTACATTTTTAGAAATATTTAAATATAGTTTTATTTATTTATAACTACATTAAAAAATGTTTATAATAATTATAATTATAATTATAATTATAATTATATAATTTTATAAATATAGTAAATATACATTTATAAATATAAATATAATTATTTATCTATAATTATTTAATTATAAATAAAAATATATTTATATCATTATATATATATATGTTTAATAAATATATATAAATATAAATGTAGTAAATATATTCATTGGTTAAACATATTCCATCTTTAAATATATTTAATATAAATTTATAAATATTAATATATTTATATAAATATATATACAAATTTAATAAACATATATCAATATAAATATAGTCATTATTTAAATATATTGAATAAACCTATATAAATATAAATATTTTCATTATGTAAATATATTTATTATAATTTTATAATTATATAAATATATAATTATTTAATTATTAATATATGAATAATACTAAATATATATATATATATATTTATATAATTATATATATATCCCATAGAGAGCAGTTTCGTGGTTGCTTCCCCTATGGGTTTGAGTGAGGTCTTGAGTTTGGGTCTTGTTGAGTACATCACTACATTGTATGTTGTATGCTTTTCTTTGTAATGTATCCCCTTTCCATAAGTAAATTTTACGTTTAACCTCAACTTATATAAATATTAAATATAAATATAGTATATTCATTATTTAAATATATTAATTATAATTTTATAATTATTTAAATATATTTAATTAATTATTTATAATTATACAAATACATTTTTTAAAAAAATATTTATTAATATATAATTAATATAAATTTATAAATATATAAATATAGTAAATATACATTTATTAATATATTTATATATAAACATTTTTTTAACAAATATATTTTTTGCACTATTAATGAATATATAATCTTAAATACATGAATTTTAAAAAATGAGTGAAAAATAATAATTGAATGTGTCATGTTATAATGAAATTCTAAAATATACTAAAATTTGAATAAACTACATAAATATTATATGTGTGTTTTTGTATACAATTTTATTAATTTCATAAATATTTATGTGTGTATTTGTATATAAAAATACATTAATTACATATATTTATGTGAAATCAACAGAAAACACATTTGATATATGTTAAATTGAAAAAAATCATAGAACATTAAAAATAAATAAGACATTAATATATTTTTAATTGTTACATTTTATTAGTTTTTTATATATTTATATTAAATATATATAATTTTATAATTATTATAATTAATATATATATATATATTATTTATTTATTTTTATTAATAATTGTTTCATTTATAATTTTTTTTAAAATTTAAATTTATTTATTTTTTAATTTTTTTTTAATAATTAAAATTTATTTATTTGTAATTTTTATGTTTATTTTTTACAATTTGTTCATTTTATATATATATATTTAATATATACTATTTATTAATATTTATAATATAGAAATATGTATATTAAATTTATTCATTTTTATCACTAATTATTTAAAAAATAAAATGCTTATTATTTTTCTTAATTTACTCTTTTTGAATTTTATTTTTTTATTTAATTTTATTCATTTTACATATCTAAATATGTAAAATATACTATTTATTAATTTTTAAAATTTATATATATGTATATTCAATTTATTCAATTTTATCAATATTTTTTTAATTTGTCATTTTTTTAATATTTAAAAAAAAATTATTTGTTTAATTAACTCATTTTATTATAGACCTTTATCAGTGCTAAAATTAAAAAATTGATAATGGGTACCCTTTATCATCACTAAAAACAAATCACTAATAATTTTTACCTTTTATCAGCACTATATAAAACCACTGCTAAAAGGATGCCATTTATCATCACTAAAAAACAACGTTGATAAAATGTTCCCTTTATTAGTGCTCTTATAGGAGATCATTTTTAGCACTTTTTTTCTAGTACTAATAAAACACAGTGCTCTTAAAGGTCTGTTTTATAGTAGTACATGTTAAATATTTTATAATATTGATCATGTTACATAATAATTTATATATATCATGAAATATGAAATGTGTTGTCTAAAACATTTATTTTATATCTACTAAATTTTTATGTTTAACATACATCACTAAGGAATCCTTTGTTTACAATGTTTTATCTCAGCATGAAATCCAACTATATTAAATTACTAATACTCACAGTTTATAGTAAATTATTTATTATATTATTATATATTTATTAAATAAATTATATAAAATCATATAGAGAATAAAATATGGAAAAAAAGAATTATAGTAGGAAATTTGATATATAAAAACATGATGTTTAATAAATTATTTCTCTCCATTTCAAGTTATCTGATCTTACACACACTAAATTAGACAGCAATAAAAAAATAATGTAAACCAATAATCATATAACTAATAAAACTTATATGTATATTGAAATTTGATAAAATAAGACATATTTCTATGGATTTTTTTAAAAGTATTCTTACTTTGCATGGGGGAAACTGTATTTCACTTAATAGAATGTATAAGGAAATAAATTAAAATTTACCTTGTTATTTTTCTAATTTAAGACTTCATCAAGGATAATGTTTCAAACCTGTTTTATAAAACAAAATATAGAGAGGAAATAAATTTATTTATTATTATATCATTTATTATATAATGTTACAACATTAATGATTAGATCTTCTAATATATGATAGAACTAGATATTAAATAAACTGTATTTGGGGATAATTTTAGTTTTTTCAATTAGAAATAATTTCATTTTGGTATGTTTTAAATGATTAATCAGATATTTTAATTGTTGATGTCAGAGAGGAAAAGACATTAAATGAATTTTTCAATGTTTATTAAATTTAAATTATTTTGAGGTTACTATAATTATTCACCATTGAAATTAATAATTAGTACTAGGAAGATGTTAAAAGTAAAAGGGGAAGTCCCCGATATTGAGAAATGGAAAATTGCTACCCTAACACTAGGTTTCTAATAAAACAATGGGGTGATGGTTGATTTGATACAAAAAATAGGTATTCATATGTTTTTTAAATTAATCTATATTTTTCATCTTTTCCTACATAATTTGAATCCAATTATTGGGATTTTTTACATCTAGTCAAATGAGAAGAGAGGCACGATGATACTCATTTCTGTTACGTTCTGGGGCCCGCAACAGAAGCTAGTGGGCCGGGGATTTTTAAATTTTCATCGGCGGATAAACTATACTTTTTGATGCCGATGATCTGAGACCCAAAGAAGTCTGAGGATCTTACGTAAATTTTTAAGAGGAAAATAAAAATTAAAAAGTACTTATTTCAAATTCAAATCCGCAATCGAATCCATCTAGTCGATAGAGATCATCGCTTCAAGTATCCTAAGAAGGATCCCTCTAGATCGTCCACACATGGTCCAAAAATCTGGTGGAACTTCATTCGTCGAATTCTAGGTGCTAGCACGGTGATCCGATGATTCTTTCGACGTCGTGATGACCACCGCATTGAGATTCCTTCATTTCTAAAGAGATATCTTGATCCAAACATCTTGGATTGAGAGCTTCTATTTCTATAGTGTGTAAGGAGATAGAGGCTCTCAAATTTCATTCCAAGAATGAATGAATAGTTATTTTCACACTAAGGAAGAGAGACACCCCTCTTATTTATAGTGGAATTCTAAAATACCCGGTTGGGTTCCCCATCCCCCGTTTATTTCAACGTCATCTAAATAAATAATTTTGACGAGATAAAATAAAACAATATTAATTATTATTTTATCACATACTTGTAATATATATAAAATATATTACGTGATAAAACCGAGTCATTTAAATCAACTTGTTGTCCCACTTAATATTAAAAGAATCTTGAATATTAAAATAAAATTCGTTCGATTAATATTTTCTCATGTTTATTGAACTCATAAATACATTAAATAAATTCAATCCAAAATATTCATAACATGAATATTAATGAATTTGTTTAATTCTTTGGGTGATCGGTAACTTGGACAATGCTTGAACCATATGGCGGGGCCCACCGTGTCAATATACATATTCAACTAAATAGGGTGGATTCATAAATATGCCTTTGTGTGTGACCCTCTAGGCCCTTATCTCAATAGTAGTGAATAAAATCCACAGACCAAGAGTGAAGTCTAGAAACCCATCATGGCCCCTAAAGAGATAAGGATAGTCATAGAAATGACTACCATTCTATGAACACTGACCATGTACTATAATCTCTTTGTCATTAAATATCACAAAAAGTAGGATTCACTCTTGTGTCATTATCCTTATCTTGCTTTATTATTTTTTGATCTTATCGGATGAATTTACCTTTGTACTACTTTCTCCAAAGACTTATGAAGGCAACACCATCTTTATTAACCAGACCTGAGATATACAACTTCTTAAACATGGAAGTGACAAATCCTTTCTTGACAAATCAACCAATGTCATATCACCAACGACAAAAAAAACAACAACTTCGCCACGATTTCAATACCATGGTTTTCACCTTGTATTAAATTACGTAATCAAATGATACACATTTGTAATAATCTCAAGTCAGGATACCAATACACATGTCTGTAGATAGGAACGACCAATGACACATAAAACATGTGGTGTTCCTATTGGCTGGTCTATCCTCATGATCTCACTACTAAAGATCACCAAGTGCGAACTTCATGAGAAGATGACTCAATGCTTATGAGCCCCCAGCACCTGGTAGTCAAACATCTTCTATGTCCAATCAGTAAGATGTATCCAGACTATAGAACATATATTTATGATTAATGTCAAAGTATCTTGAGGTTCTCATTATAGCCTGGTATCTACTACAACCTATCAATATGGAAATTAATCTTTGGAAATTACCATTATAATAGTGTATGTAGAAAACTATACACTATAATGGTAATATTACATCATGCATAACTAACTGTACACATGATATGGTAATAAAAAGTACTTTACAGTTGGGTCTAGGGCACCCACGATTTCAACACTCCCACTTGCACTAGAGGTAACATTCTTACCAAACATGTTATCAACTCAAATCATAAATGTCATTCTTTTTCTGAGTAATGTCTTTAACTACTAGGCCTTCCACATTTTTTCCATGTGGCATATCTGCTATATGCGACCTCATTTTCTTTAGTAAAACTTTTCAAGGTAAGGTATCCCTGAGTATATCACTTTTGTCCAATGTCATAACATGAAAACTTGGCTGTTAATAATATCAAAGTTTACATTATGATAATACATTTCTCACTAGGTGCGAATCCATGATCTGGAACAAATCGTTGCAATTGATTACTGTTTCTTAGGTTCCTTAGAAACTGCAATGTACTCGGTATTTGTAGGTATGGCTACCACTAGATTTTATGAGCCTGACTCGTTCATCGCCTTTACCTAACTGTGATACTAGATCATATTGATCTATGGATTACTAGTTCATATACCACAATAACTAGTATATCTTTATCTCCATATATTAGGAATATATCATTTGTACTCTCTGAAGTACAAGATGATAGCTCTGGCTTCATCACTTGCAGTGCTCCTAGTAACAATTTAAATCTTCCAACAATAAATCATATTCTTGAAATATCAATTATTTTACATTACATGGAATATGTGATGGATCCATCACTGAAGCATATGGTATCAATTCATAACATTAATCTCTTCCCATGTTCCGAACTTGTCAACCTGGAGAGATTAAGCCATGTGACATTATCCATAATTCTAAACTTGATTTGTTCCAACTTGTATTTTAAATACAATGTCACTATATGTATGTCTGACTAGGACCAAGAAACATATAGATCTACATTAGTAGATCTTTTCCCCTAGAAATCAGGTTTCTACTTTAAGTCAATCATTGGATAATTTCTTTTAAACTGGTCTTAGCTAACTGTAAGACCAATATATGTTTCCATATGTTGTCGAACATATTTCATTTGGAAAACATTGGAACTCCAACTAACCTTTGGAAGACACAAGGAAAAGATTCATTTATAATGAATTCTCTATGATCTTGTTGCTTACTTTAATCAGGAATTGGATATCAGTAACTTGCAACCCTTATTGGCAACGTATGATGCCATCATATCTTTCTGGTTGTGTTGTATAGACACCTTCCATGAAAGATGATATTGACATCCAATGACCAATAGAATGATCTTAGAAGTTGGCTATGACATGTAAAATTCTAATGGATTTAGGCATAAGGAATTAGTATAACCAATCGAGCCTTATTTCTACCATGCTTGACCAATCCATGTATCTTATCATTTGAACACTCACCACATTATTCAATTTATAAGACCCTTTTCAAATTGATACATGGAATCCATTATTGAATTTTAATTTATCATATCAATCTTAGATAATTAGAATATATTGCTTTATTGTGGGATTTATTATTCACAATGAATAATTTATCACCGGCCGCGATTATTATAAAACCATCACCATGGTTTCATTATTCCTACGCAATATGTGTCTCTGAAACATGCCTATTCTACATGTACTTATGGAACTTGTTTCTATGTCAACCATTTGATCATTTCAAGCATTGAATAATTCTAAGTCAATTTAGCTCCAACTATATCTAATAGAGATGGGTACCCTTATATAGAATTGTAGCCTAATACTTGACTACATATTTTCTATCTTAGGGATTTAGGTAATATCCTAAGAAACTGTTAGGATAATTACCATAGATGCACAACCTGTATAACATGATTCATGTTTATTTAAATCCTATAAAAATATTTTCATCTAAACATATCCTATGCTCTGATGGATTCTACAACATACTATGACTTTTATGATATCCATTTATCATTTTAGTTGGCATTGAGGTTATGGGTTTACATCATTATTTTCAAAGCACATCATAAAATATAACGGAAGTTAATATAGGCTTTAACATTGATATAACTTACATCATGACATTGATGTATAAAATGTGCATATAGAAATTACTCCATGCTACATTTTGTTAATAAATGTTAATATGTAAGACTTCACCATTGATCATCCTTAGGAACATCAATACGGTGATGTAGATAATGTAACTTTTATTTAGGAATTACTCCACGCAACATTAACCTGATCGATGATTGTTTGGTCAAGATATTTTTCTGAATTCTGATCCAAAGCAACTCATATATTCTTACCAAACAAATAATTCAATGTTCCTTAATAAGTTAAAGGAATTTTATGAAGTATCTTTTCCTCTTTCTTTCTTTGGAATAGTTGATACTCTCTTGTTGAACTAATCCTCAGAAGATTTATGGCATACCTTTATTACTAATGTTTTATTTGTCTAAACTAAGGATGTTAATAATACTAAAGTTGTTTAGCTATGCAAAGCCTAAATACCATACTGGGTATATTCTTGACTTCTACTTTTAGTTTTACTTGACAAAGAACTATATTTCGAGAACTGGGTGCGTCTTACATTTTATATTCATCATGTATTTCCATTAATTCAAGTAGAAGTGAACTATTTGTTGCGTATGTTACCAAAAACAACATTCATTCCAAAACATGGAATAACGTCTCTACAACTTGTTTAATTTGAATCAATCGCTTGGCCATTTGAAGTTAGGTGTTTCTCACCACTATCTTAAGAATCACCCATTCTCTGCTACTTGGAGAAGACACCTTACTCCTTGTAATGTTTGTCTACGTAGATGGTTACTATATTTCAATACATATATGTAAAAATCATATTGTATTTTAATACCCAAGAATTATGTGAGAGAACAATACATTTCTTAGATGAATATTAACTGAACGAGAAGCAGGTAATTGCTTCTGGGATTTCTGTTTTTAAACATCCATGAATTTATATGTGATACAAATAACCTCCTGTCAAATAAACAACCATTTTTCTTTGAAGGACATGATAAAGGTGCCTTTGACATAAATTTCCATATGCCTCTTCACATTTTCATTCAATTTAATCGCCATAAGAAAAAAATATGATGTTATATCTTATATTCTTATTACATGGATAATATTACCTTAAAGGTAATGAAGCTCTCACTCTATACCATTCGTTTTTTCCCTTAAACGAAACTAGTGTAATTTGGTGTAAAAGTAATATGAATGGGATGACATTAAAGATTGTGAACTGCCTTTTACTTTACACAAACCAAGTGCGACCATCACATTCAAATCTTGCTTCACTTTCTCCTTGGAAACTTCTTGAAGATGCGACTCCATGTAACATCATCCATGTTATAATGTAGTGACCACATCTAAAATCAGACTTTAATGATAGCATTATGTCAGAACCATCACATGTTAAATTCATGACTCTCCTATAAGCACTTTTACACCCTCGCTTCCTTAGGTGGCTTAACTGGTTGGGACATAGGCACCATTAATTTCAGATATAGTAGTAATGTGCTTGAGCGCTTATACTAATATTTGGAAATTCGTTCTCTGTTTATAAATTAACTTTTTCTATAAATATCATAGTTTTATTTTGGTATTTCTTCCCATTATCTGCAAAAAAAATATAGTAGATTGTACATTTAATATTGACTACAAAATGTGACATTACTGGTTATTTAATCAATCAATGTCTCCCACTAATTTTTCATATTCTAGGAACCCTATGTACTAGAATAGGAATACACCTGATTATTCTAGTGGTAGGGATCTGAAAATCTCCCTCATAGTCTACAAGATATGGATGAACCACTACTTGGAGGGTCCAAGGTATGATTTTGGTAGGCCAACCACATTAACTGTTAGTTCCTATATCTGTTGAGTGATGTCCCAGCTTCAAAAATCATTTACGGATTTACTCAATGCTTTCCTATAAAATTACAACAAGCTAGATATGGCTATTTTTTTGCTGCAATTTTAGTTTAGTCAACAGACCACATGAATAAGAACTCCCCGGTAGTAAGAGGCACCCTCAGCTAAGGCATGACTGGCACCTCGAACACCTGGTTTTGTTCAAACTTGAATGAGCGAAGGATGTTTGTGAATTTTTTTACTTGGGGATATTATTGTTTCTCTCTCTCGAAAAATGTGATCCATTTCTATTAAAGTTGTTCAACTATGTTGTTGCGCTCACAACTGAACATTAATTGAAAAACATATGCCGCTTCTCTATGCATTTAATTATCTATTATTTTATGTATTTTTGCGCTTCTCTACAATGAATAAAATAATAGATAAATGAATATAGGTAATCTACTAACCGACTGGTCTTGAGCATCTAAATGACCTAAGGGAATCGTACCTGAGTCGATGCTAGACTCGAAATACAGATAGCCCCGTTCTTGTATATTTGCTTCTCTGAAGTATCACCTCATCTTGGTGAGGTCCATGCCACGTCTAGGAGTACCTACTCATCTTGGTGTAATCTATGTGTTGTCTTGCACTATCATGCACCGCCTCATCTTGGTGAGGTACACCTCGTTCACCACCTTTATCCAGAATACAACAATACTCGTGAACATGCGAGGGGGACTAGTGGGATAAATGTACATCAGGTAAAAATTGGTTGCACATTCCCTTATACAATTTTAACCAAAAAAGAAAGATGATGCACATAACATCTATTTAATTAATTAAAATCATCAAACATATTTAAATAATTATTTAAATAAAAGGCTACATATGTGGGTCAATGCTTAAGAGCAGAGTTCAGGTAAAATGAAGTGCGGTAAAATTAAAATGCATTATTTAACTATGAGGGTTATTAATTAAATTAAATGAATTAAATAATTCAAATAATTTAATTAATTAACGGTCTGCTAATTAATTTAAATTTAATACCCAAAATAAAATAATTTAACTTAATTCAATATAATAATCAAATTGAATTATTTTTTCATTTGGGTATTTAAATAATCAACCAAAATTAATTTAAATTAATTTAATTTAAAAACAAAAATTAAATTAATTAAATTAATTAATATTGATTAATTTAAATTGGTCGGCCCTGAAAGGTCACTACAGGGGTTGTGCGGGATGGGCGAAACCCGCGTAGGGCCCTAGTAGGCCGTGCAAGGGCCCATCTAGGGCCAAAAATATCCATCCAAGCTCTTTCCGAGTTGGGCTAGTTTGCTCGGACCACTTCGGGGACATACTTACCCCATGGAAATAAATTCAGACAAAATGTTCCTCCTCCGCGATGACTGATGGATCTCAGGAAGGGAGTCGGTGTGTCGAGAGGAGGTCTGGGCTGCCATGCAGTGGTGATGTGGCCGGTTTAAGTGGTGGAGGTCCGAATCCCGTGGTAAGGGATCACGACAATATGGGCGTAGTGAGACCGGGTGGTCCGCCAAGCTGGGCGGCAGTGCAGAAAGGGGAAACCGATATCTAGGGGGGCTACTGGGACGAGGCAGACTAGACGCTGGGTTAGGGAGATGAACCAACGGGGTGGCGCACTCCTGCAAGCTGTGCGACGGAGGTGATGGGATCTGGGCTGGGCAGTGGACCAGGAGGATGGGCGGCAACTGGGGGGCAAGCCAGCAATGCTATGTGTGCTCACCGGCTGGTTCTGGGAAGTGCCAGAAGGTAGGCAGCTCCTCCCTGGAGGCATACCGAGGAAGTTTCATGGTGGATTGAACTTGGGGTGGCTGGTGCTACGGCTCAGCTTTCGAGGGAGGCGACTATGAAGGGGACTCCACTCATGAGGTAGGCAGTGGCTCGGGGCAGTGGCTCGGGGTAGTGGCCCACAAAGGGTGTGCTGGCTGCATAGGTATTGGCTATATAGAGGCTGAGGGCGCATGCCGAGGATTGGGAGAAGTCCAGAGGTGCCTTGGCTGGGATGCAGGAGGCGGGTTCACGGGGCGTGCCTTACTGGAGGAGCACCGAGGGGTCCACTTAGACCCCCTGTTTTCCTTTTTTTCCTTTTGTTAATCCACCGCCCAACCCCCAAAATTTTTACCTATTTTTTTTTAAGAAGACTTTTTTTGAATTCTTTTCCACCCCTCCCCTACCTTTTAATTTTATAAGAGTCAAGGTCTCCCCTTTTTAATTAAAATACAAAGGCTAACATTAGACATTATAATAAATGATAATATAATTATTATATTGAAATAATAATTTATTATTACTAAATTATTATAATAATAATATAATTATTATTTTAATAATAAAATTATTGTGAAATTTAATATTATTTATAGAAATATGATTTCCAAAATTAATTTTATTTCTAATGATATAATTGAATTTTAATTAGTTCAACAAGATGAAATATAAAAAGAACAAGAGATCAAACCACAAATTTGATCCAATCTGAAAATTTAAACTGACCATAACATGGTGATTTGACATTGGATCACCATGCAGTTTGAAATTTTCAGACCGTCTTTGAACCCTATACTTAATTACAGTGAAAATTTAATTCTATAGGATAAAAACATTTATGCAATCCCTCTGATACCACTGTTAGGTTCTGGGGTATGCTGCAGAAGCTGGTGAGCTGGGGATTTTAAAATTTTCATCGGCGGGTCGACGATACTTGTCAACGCCAATGATCTGAGACACATAGAAGACTGAGGATATCACGTAAATTTTTAAGAGCACGAAACTAAAATGAAAAAGTACCTGTTTCAAATCGGAATCCTTGGCTGACTGGAACTAGTCTATGGTGATCATTTCTTGATGTATCCAATGTAGGATCCCTCTAGATCATCCACACACGCTTGAAAAATCCACTGGAACATCATTCGTCAAATTTTAGGTGCCAGCATTGTGATCCGATGATGCTTTCGATGTCATAATGACCACCAAATTGAGATGCCTTCGATGCTGAAGAGATGTCTTGATCTGAACATCTTATATTAAGAGATTATCTCTCTAGAGAGCAGGAGGAGAGAGAGTCTCTCAACTTCCATTCCATGAAATAATGAATATTTATTTTCACACCACGGGAGAGAGCCTCCTCACTTATTTATAGTGTAATTCCAAAATACCTGGTTGGGTTCCCCAACCCCCGTTTATTTCAACTTCCACTAAATAAATAATTTTGACGAACTAACTCGCGCCAATATTATTTATTATTTTATCACATACTTTTAATATATATAAAATATATTACGTGATAAAACCGAGTCATTTAACTCGACTCGTTGTCCCTCATAATAATAAACGAACCATCAATATTAAAATAATATTTGTTCGATTAATATTTTCTCGTATTTACTGAACTTGTAATACATTAGATTAATTCAATCCCAAATATTCATAACATGAATATTAATGAATTTATTTAATTCATTTGGTGATTGGTAACTTGGAAAATGCTTGGACCCCATAGCAGGGACCACCATGTCCATATACCTATTCAATTGAATATGGAAGATTCTTGAATATGCGATTGTGTGTGACCCACTAGGCACATATCTCAATAGAAGTGAATAAAATCCACAGACCATGAGCAGATTATAGCAACCCATCATGGCCTTTAAAGAGATAAGGATAGTCATAGCAATGACTACCATCCTATGAACACAAACTGTGTACTATAATCACTTTTTTATTAAATACATCATAAATAAGGACACAATCTTTTTTCATCATCTTTATCTTTCTTTATTATTTGTTGATCTTATCAGATGGATTTAACTTTGGATTTATTTGGATAAAGACTTATGAAGGAAGCACCATCTTGATAAACCAGGCCTGAGATATACAACTACCTAAACTTGGAAGCGAAAAATCCTTTCTGATTATTTAACTAATGTCATATCACAAACGACGCACCAAACACAAGATAATTCGCCACGATTTCAATACCATGGTTTTCGCCTTGTATTAAATTACATAATAAAATGATACACATTGGTAATGGTCTCATGTCAGGAGACCAATACAAATTTCCATAGATAAGAACGACCAATGACACATAAAACATGTGGTGTTCTTATTGGCAGGTCTGTCCTCATGATCTCACTACTAGAGATTACCAAGTGATAACTTCACGGGAAGATGCCTCAATGCTTATGAGAACCCAACACCGGATTGTAAAACATATTATGTGTCCAGTTAGTAAGATGTATCTTTACTATTGAACATATATTTATGATTAATGTCATATTATCTTGAGGTTATCATTATAGCCTGGGATTTGCTACAACCTCTTAATACGACAATTAATATTTGGACATTACCACTATAATAGTGGACAAAGAAAAGTATACACTATAATGGTTAGATTACATCATGTATAACTAACTATGAACATGATATGGTAACTAAAAGTACTGTATAGTTGGGTCTAGGGAACCCACTATTTCAACAATTTCCCTTACATCAATCCCACTATCAATAACCAATCCATATCGGCAAACGCTTATACAATTATTAGTCATGGTGGTATCCACTCATTTATCCCCCCTTTATTCTCTAACTATAGAATTCTGGATGTAGTTTTTTATGAGGATTATGACATATGACGTTAAATTATCTAAAATCAATTGATTTTCCATGTGAGGTGGCAAGGGGTGTAAATTACATGATGGACACTTGTTTAATTCCTTGGTTTCACTAGAGTTATGTTGTTTTCATAAATTATCCTTTGTATTTATAGATTTTGGATTATGGTTATGTATGAATTGAAATTCGAAATTGGGTATTATTTTTTAATAGATGTCTAGTTGAATTTCTGGTGTATAACATACTCTATTTATTGAGTCTTTTTCCATGCAATGTCACCCACACAGTTTTTCTTGATCATGTAAAATTTAATGTGTTTAACTAACATGGTATATTAAAAAAAATTATAAATTATTATGTAACCTCTTAAAATATTTTGGGGCTCATGGATAATGATTATGTTTAATTATTTTTTAGCCAAGAATATAAAGAGTCTCTTAAGGGGATTCCATCTTGCTAGATGTAGGTGATCGCTAATACTACTTCCTTTTATTGGGTTTTTATTATAGTATAATATTTAAGAACTTATTATAAGGTTTTATTCAATTGAAATTAATCCCTACCAAATAATTTAATTATAGGAGAATGATATTGACCTTGATGAGATGTGGTGGTAATTCCAAACATTCTTGAAATGGTCTAAAATTTTTATGCAAACATATCATTGAGTGTGATTGGGTTTTATAGATTGAGCCACATTGATGATTTTTTAATGTAATTCCCTAGAATGATAAAGGGTTAAAATAATAAATGATATGACTCATGTCAACAATGTAAGCCTTCATTTTTGGGAGCCTACAAGATTAGAAGTCAACTATAAAGCATTCTTTTTATGGTGTAGTGAACAGGATGGGTGGCCTTCTGGAATGTTTCATATGGTGTGTGTGAGTGAGGACAAAGCACACAAGAAAAAGCATTTGTTGGCCTGGGGGGATTGTCATTAGTCAGATGACATCTTCGGGCACCCGGGTGGGCCCTAAGGTGGGGACAACATTTCTACAGGGAAACTGGTTGTACCAGGTGGGCCAGGACTCGATTTCAATGATAATACGGGGTGTCTTTACTATCAGAAAGGTCCAATTTTTACATTTGGTATTTGAGGTGGTGTTACCCAACCATAAGTGTGGTACATTGTCTGGGATGAGATGTAGGGCCCTCAATGTGGACATTGTAAATAAGGGGAATGTAACAACCCATAATGATAAAAGTTTAAATGGAAAAATTATATGATTAATGTCAATAAGGTGAAACTTCCTTTTTGTGATCCTACCTAATTAGAAATCCACAGTTAAACATGATTGTCCTGGTGTTGTAATCATGATAGGTAACCTTTTGGGAAGATTCATAAGGAGTGTGTGAGTGTGGAAAATCACATGGAATAAAACATGTGTTAGACTATGATGATTTTCATTAGTTAGATGACTAGTTCGGGTATGTGGGTGGGCCCTAGGGTGGGGACGACATTTCATTGGCGAAATTGGTGGAACCTAGTGGGCTAGGAGCTGAATACCATGTTAAGGTGAGGTGTTTGTGATGTCAGTAGGGCCCAACTATTACATTGACTATGGGAAATGATACAATAGACATGTTGTGGCCTTGTTTAAGACAATGATAAACCAATTTGAGGGTGTTGGGTTATGAGAGGGACTAGAAAAAAATCTCGATGTGAGGAGAGACCGGTGGGATTAAATAAGAAATCTGACATAAACCAATGGCTATCCATGGTGATAACAAGCATTTCACTACCATGGGATATAATTCATGTTGTTTTTAAATAGGGAATAATATGTATCATTAGGTAAATACATAGTGCATTTTAGATAAAGGTAATATATAAGAGGTATATTTGGTAAGATGATATATGTAGTGTGATGTTATATGGGTAAGAGTTTGATCAAGTTAAGGTGTTTCAAATAATATTATTCTAATGTAATGATGGTATTATTTTTTATGTGATGGTTTAATGACCCAAGATTGGAAAATTAAACAATTCCTATTGTTTAGTTACTATGATGATGGGTAAATGATACCACTAAATAACATTTGGGGCTACAACCATTAAATGATACCCACTACCTTCTCATCAGGGATATGATAGTACTTATATAGTATTTTATATCAACCAGTGATAAATTATTTTTATTTCTATAATTTTACATGATTCCAAACATAGTTATTCTATATATTTATATGGGCTAGATGATAATCTTACCATGTATTTTTCATTTTAATTATTTTACATGCTTAGATAGATGAGTATGGTAAGTGGTACATACTATCCCCTGATATTGATGAAGTATTATAGGTTGAATGTAATCAATGTGTTTGGGATGGTATAAAAATTATCATTAAGAAGTAAAATCAATAAACAAATCCTTATAACCATACAGTCTTTCTTTATGAATTCAGATGATAAATATGAATTTAGACATTTATGTATTACCAATTTTTTGTTAACCTGGATTATCCCCACATGTTACTTTCAAAATCAATATGAAACAGATGAAAGAATCACACCTCTTTGAGGATCTAGAAATTACATGAATTTCCAAATTCTCAATAAGAACTTAACCCAATCCATATTTTTCTAGGACCTTGTGATTAAATACTTAACATAAAAATATGGATGGTTATGTTTCGGTTTGAGAGGTTATAATAAATTAGATGCACCTCCCTATAATATTTACCATTTATTTCTATTAAAAATATTATATCATCCTCATATAAAAAAATTTCCATCTTATATTTATTTTGAATATATATAATATCATCTAAAAATTTTAACTTGTGATTTTTTTTCAACAAAAAAATTATATTTTAAAACATACATGATTATATGACATATTAATGCTCCAAAAAATATTTATTAAATCGTGAAAAAAACATGATAGAAATTGGAATTTCAAATTAACTAAATAAACATGTTAGCATAAAATAGGAATTTCCATTTATGATCCAACATTGTATAGTTTCCAACAATATATCCTTGTGAACATAATCAAAGAATATGGAATTGTATAAACCAACGCATCACAATTTTACTTTTTGTATACATTTTAAAAATTATTTCACTATTAATAATAACATATATTAGTACAAATATTTCTCCCCATTACACATTAAATGAAATAACTCATGGAACCATATCAAAATTTAATTAAAAAATTTCACACATTTTGGTAGATCTATAATTAATTTTCACTTTATTTCACATTATATGTAATAGAATGCGATAATCCATCCAAAACATCGTCCAAATATCCTCCAAAACCCATTTCATGTATCTCTTAATGTTTTATAAACAAGATTTTTATTCACAAATCCAAAAATAGTGTCCTCATTGGCCATTCTATCTTTAAAAACAATTATAAATTCCCCAATCCATAATTTTATGTGATTTTCGGTCACTAGGAAGGTATCAATTTTATATATGTTTTAATAAGATCTTATATTATCTCTCTCAATCAGATTTATCTAAAATCTTATGTCCACTAGTGATATCATATACAAGTATGAATTCTCATTTAATCCCACTGTATATGAAATGGAGTAACTATGAGATATAATGGTTTTAAATATTATATATCATACTAAAAAAATCTTGATTCTTTATGTATAGAACTACAATGTTGATGAACAAATCACCTATCATTCATACATACTGATGGTAATGTCACATACCCCTCATCCATATAGACTAGAACATCACATGTACCATTTCTATGTATGACCTAAGAATACCTTTGGTTACCTCGATTTTAGTTATATATGTTAAACATTAAATACATAAGGACAAATCCCTTTTCTATTTAAGCCTTATGTGATTATATGATCAATGAAATACCATTCCAACCACTATTTACCTCAGTTTTATTGATCATGTATGAGGGGTGTGAAAGTACTAAGGTTCTATTGGAAGGTATCATTCCAACCATGTGTAGAGGGATTGAATATGAACTAGGAACCCCTATCACAGTAAATACATAAATTTTTACAGTACATGAAGTATAAATGGTGAATCATTGAGGAAAAAATATTCCTTTTGTGTGAAACAGGAAATTTCATATTTCTATTTGAAATGAAACCCACTTTAACCATAAAATTTTGAGACAACATACAATACTCATAGATAAATCTCAATTATGGATAACTCAATGTCATACATTGAAGGAAAATCTATTATAACACTTCATGTAAACATGGAACCATAATTAATAAATGATATATCATAGAATACCATTTTATTAATATCATAATTAATTTACTAATACATAATTTTATAAATATTGAACACACAATATATAAGATCTTGTCTAATCATATCCATTAGATAGACCATTGGAGATGTCTTCTGTACACTAATATTTTAGAGTTTATTAAATTTATTAAATATCACTAAAATTATTAACACATTTTATTTTCAAAATCTAAAAAAACCATCCCACTAAACACTTATTATGATAAATATTTTTGATTAATGTTATTCAGAATAATAGTGGGACTTAATAAACTGAATTTTAAGTGTCAAATTCTTAAATATGATATTCAATAATTTTTATGTCACTATATATAGTGCTATAATATCAATAAAATTCATTATTTTCTTAAAATACTTCTGATGATAATCATCATCCTCTTGAAACATTTATTTTCAAACACTTTTTTTTAAAAAAATATTGTAACTAATATGACTCTTTAAATAAATTTTTAAAAATTATATGAATTAAATTAGAATATAATGTGGAATTTTTTTAATTGAAGTGAATAGCTATAAATAATTATATTTTTATTTACCAACACACCCTAACCTATTTCAGGGTATTAAGTGATATTCGAATTTAATTTTACCAGTTTATCATTTTATTTTTTATACATTTAACTTCTCTAAGTCAAAACATGCTTCAAAAAACATCTTAAAAACTATATTCTATCAATAATATAATGTAATAAAACAAAAAAGATTTTATATTAGGAAATAAAACATATTTAATTTTTTATGAGTATTTAAATAATAATCTATTTTATTCATATCATATATGTTATTATTTTTGTATAGAAAAATATTTGAAAAATGTTACTTAATTCATTAAAATATTCTAAGAATGTAAGTTAAAATCATGGTTTCTAATATTATATAAAATTGCACAGATAACATTATTAATAATTATGTTCTTTTCTCAATATTTTTTAAAATCTGATAATTCATAAACTCTGTGTATCGATAATAATATCTCTAATTCTTCATAAGAACTCCTTTTCAAAAAAAATTCTTTTCATATATCTATGTCTTCATGAAAATTTAAATACATTACCTATTTTAATACATGAATTTTATATTCAATTTTATGATCTAGTAATACTTTTCTTTTTAATTGGAATATAGATAATAATCTTCATCATCCCTAACCAAGATATGGATATACTATATATTTAAAATAGTTATAAATTTTACATTTGAGGTCATATAACCTTATAAATTAATGAATTGATTTCATAACTATAACACCCAAAGTTAATATTTTTTTTAGTTCAATAAAAACATTTGTGATTCTATACAATTACTTTTAATGGAAACTCAACCTCGCTTTTTTGGAAAAAAAATTAGGTTTCAATGAAGAATTATAAAAATTGGTCAATAAAATATGTTTTACAATGAAAAAACATTCACTAATATGAAATTTACACACAACACAAGATTCTATAAATCCAATGTATTAAATATATATCCTCAACACTTTAACATGTTTAAGAAAAGAAAATCAGGAATTCATGTTTATTTTTAGAAATATTAGTAGATTATTTTGAGAATATATTATATTGAAATATCATTCTATCAAGGATAAATTATGTAACACTATATTATTTTAAAATTTATTTTCATTGAATAATATTTTCTATTTCTTGTGGTAGACACAATACCATGATTAAAATTAACTAAGATATGAATATAAAAATATTATTATTCAAATATAACCACTATAACCTAGCCATTAGTTTAGCATGTATAAGTAGGAACAAAAAAATTATGATATATATATATATATGTATGTATATATATACTTTTTCTATAATAAAATTAATAATACTTCATAAATTTACCATCAATTGGTTATAAATGAAGTTAAAATCTTTCACAGGTAAAAGAGGTATATTTTCATACAACTATTTTTATGTTTATAATGTATCATTTTCTTAATAATTAATTTATTTAATATTGATACTAAAAAAATAGATAATATATAAAATTTAATGAATTAAAAATCATTTAATTATGGTTATTAAGAAAGGAATGAGATTAAAGAAGTTTTCTACTTAAAAAGTTATTTTTATATAATTTTGGGTATATATGTTATAATTAAATTATAAAAATATTAGAAATTATTTTTGAAAAAATTAACAAATTTTCTGGAAATTTATAGTATTAATAGTTGGATTATGAATTTTTTGGATTTTTCTAAAATTATTTATTTTTTAGTGAATAGTAAAAAATGCTTCTTTTTTTGAAAACTGTTATTTATATTCATCAAATAAACAAATTTTAATGTCAAACACGTTTTTTTTAACTTGGTTGTAAAGTAATGCATTATACTTTTGAATCGATATAATCTTATTAATTTTGTATAAATTAGAATTGTACACAATTTGGTATAAGATAAATTTTATTCTTGAAAATGCATTTTCATTGAAACTATTTTCAATTTCATTTTTTTCTCACATTTTAAAATCTATTTCTTTGACTTATATAATATAAATTTAAAAAAATGATTTAATATTTATAATTATGCGGTTCAAATTTTTTAAATATGTTAATTTTTCTTTTTTCACAATGATTATGAAGAAGGATAAATGGGTATCACCATAGTAATGGGTAAAATAGCTTATTTAAGGTTCAAAATAAGAGAAAAGGTTTCAAAATCAACCCAAAAGGTTCTAATTTTTCATTTTATTTGATTAATTTTATAATAAACTTCTTTAATTCTAAAATATGTATTTTTTTTCCTTTTTTATGACCATAATATTATGTTCTATTAAGAAAAATTATAAAATATCACCTTATATCTTTTAATATCTATAATATCTTATCATAGGATTAACAATAATATATTAATAGTTATAAATTATTATTTTTAATATGAATAAATTAATTTTATATAATAATCTATAATTATTATTTAGATATTATATAATTTCCGTCATATTTTATGAATTGTCGACGTAGTGCTTGTGAAACGAGTAGATAAATTAATGAAATAAATTTAAAAACATTATTAGTAATATACTTTGGATAAATTATTTTTTCCAAATAAGTTTCTAGATACCTATAATGTATAATTTCATTTTAATGAGTTTATATTCATATTAAATTATTATATTCATGACACTTATGTAATGATATAGGAATAGTTCTGAAAATGCCATTAAATGGTATATAATTTTTAAAAAATATTTTTAAATCATTATAAATTTATAAAAAATACTATCATGACTAAAATAAATGGAATATTTTAAAATTACCAACCTACATGGCCTGTGGTGTATACCAAATGAGGTTTCTCAAAGAAGATGTAAAACTTTAAACTAAATGATTTAGTGTTTATTTTTTTATTCCACCTCCTTTTAATCGTCTACAACAATTATGGTATGATAAAATCAGTTACATTTAATTACTAAAATTTTATTTCATTTATGGAATAATTATTTTTTTATCTCCCTTTCATCCTACGGGAAATGAATATATCACTCATGCATGTGTGTGGACTACCACCACTGTGGAACAATGTATTTTTTCCTCACTAAATCTTATAAATGGTTATAATGATAAATTTTATAAATATTCATGATATTCAAGAAATAATTTTTATTACATAAATATAATATATTATTTACCATCATACCATTGCATCCTTTGTAAAATGATTATGCTAATCCAACGTACGTGTAAACCACCACCACCATGAATGGATGTGATTATTTTTTTCATGTCCTCATTTCATGGAATATTATAAACTGTTATTTAATTTATAAAAATTATTAATATGTTATGAATAATATTTTGAATATGTTATATCAATTAATTCATTGATAATGGATAAACTACTAGTGTATTTTTTAGATTATGAGTTGATCTTCCTGAAAATGTTTGAAATATACATAACTGATTTAGTTAATAAAATAGTTTTGATAATAAATAAAATTAAATGAGTAATGATTGTGGAATTAAAATAAAAAATTTATTAAGAAGGTAAAATTTTATAATTCTAGATTTATATAACTTATGAGTTATATAGGACTTAAGGTGAGATATTTTTACTTAATTTTTTAAAGTCATATTTACGATTCATTCTCCACCATGTTTAGATTTTTCAAAAAATTTCATAAATTTTCAAATGTATATATAAAAATATATTAAAGAACATTTTAATATACATTTGACTTTATTGGTAATGGTTTAAAATGATTTTTTAAATTCTAAAAAGTAAATTAAATTCCTATTGATTTTGTGACTATTTTTATGTTTTTTAAAGTAATGTATTATTTTCCACTATTTGTTTTGAAAAATATGAATTATATTTTGTAATATATTGACAATTTTGGCATAAATTTCATTGAAATAAATTTTTATTAAAAGGATTGTTTCAAATATACCAAAAATTGTGATAAATTTTTATATAAATAACCTTTTATAAAAATTAATTTTTTTTCTATAAACAATATAATTTTTGGAAAAAATTAATTTAAAATACTAAACTTATAAAAATATAATATTAACAATATTTATATTATTGTATAATAATAAACCAAAATTTGTTATCATTAAACATATAGTGACATATAACATGTGGTCATTTCAAAATTTATGCATAACCATTATTTTTTCAATTTAGAAATCAAAAGGAAGATTATTAAAATATGTATATAAAGTTAATTAATATCATTCTAATGAAAATTAGAATTTATAGTGAAAAAATATTTATTGTGTAATAAAAAATATTGATAATAAAATTTCAATTTTATGTACGTATGTATGATAGAATTGTTATTGATATATAACATTTAATAAGAACATAAAAAATAATCATAACTAAAATTCTAAGATAGAAATAAATATATTTTTGAAATAATTTTTTTTAACTTTTACATATATGAGTAAAATAAATATGGAGAAATTATATTATTATTTTAGAAATATATTAATAATATATATATAATATTTGAATTATAATATTCTCTAATTTATAAGAATAAATATATAAAAATTAATATTTAAAATATCGTTTTTATAAAATATGATTTCTAGATAATGGTAATAAGATGATTGGTTATTATGTAATGGTGATTTGAATTATATGTGAGGGTAGCATTAAAGTTTTAAAGGTTTCATAAGGATATATACTCAATTCTATGAGCTACATAAATTTTGATAATCATATGTGTAAGGTAAAACCCCTACTTTCTTCTTCATATATGGGTAATGAAAGCTTGGGTAACCCAATAGTTTTATGCACTGTGTAAAGGTACCCCTAACTGTGTAATGGTAGCACTATAAAAAGTTTTTCACCCACTATCAGGGTACACCAGAGTTGAGTAATAGTACAATGAGTTTTTTAATGATATATAGTACCACACATAAACATAAGACAAGAAACAAATGGGTTATATAAGGGTGGATCATGCTTTTCTATGGCTACATATGCGTAGAAATAAACTTATTTAAGGGTAAATTTTTCATTCTAACCCTATTTAATTGTTATCCATAATCATGTAAGGGTAACATGAATTTTAACATGTATATGTAAGGGTATAAAACATATCATGTAAGGGCACATTAGATCTATATAAAGGTCAGGGGACCTCTATGTAAGGATAATGTAGATAAACAATGCCCACATAATGATAAAACAGATGCTACATAAAGGTAATCCATTCATTTTAAATGTTGTGTAAGTGTGTAATACTACTTATATAAGGGTTAAACATACTTATAATGGTAACTTAAAGGTAAAATTAAATCCATATATTATTAAGAGAACATTAAGATATAAACCTGCTACATTATCATCTTCTTCTTCTCATGAATCCTAAAGATAAAATAAAATAATATAGATTTCATTATCATTTTGGTTTATATGTTGATGTTTTTACATTAAATATTAATATTAATGATACATGAAACAAATATAAACTTCAGAATTTATAAAACAATGTATTAATTCTCAAGTTTAACTTTAATCCAACAAGAAATCTACCACCATAAAAGATTTATTTTTATAAGCTTATGGATTATTAAATTGTTAGAGTTAGGAGGTTGAGATCTCATCCGGATCTGGAGTTTGGATTAATGTTTCTATATATATTCAAGCATTATTTTATCCAGAATATGTATATGTGGTTATTTTATGGATGTTTCATATTGTGATGCATTGGAAAATAATGATAGTAATTCTATATTTATTTTAAATACACATCATTGTAAAATATTTTTTATCAAGTAGATGTGGCTACTAGATCTTTCTTATAAGTAATAATTTTATATGAATATCTGGAGAGTGTGGGATATTCAATGATAAAATACCTCTAGGTTATAGACCATATTATGTTCTATATAGATTATCTAACTATGTCTTTATAGTTATGAGTGGAAGATTAGATGAGAGAAATAAGAAAATTTTATTCATGGAACGCCTATCATTGAAGAAGTAAATTTTCATATAAAAATTCCTAGGGATCCAAAAAAAATCCATATGAATAAATTAATATTATAATCTAAACAAAAGGTAAAGGAAAAATATTTTTTACTTATTATTTAAATATTTCATGTATGTTTTATATTTTCAAAATAAAATACAGTTTTTATTTGAAAAATTTTCTCTTACAAAACTGTTTTCAATTATTTAATTATTTTTAACTCTATTATATATATAATGGGTACTTTTTTCAATTAATTAATTTTTAAAATTCTTAAAATCCATCTATAAATAAAATTATCTATTCAAGATTTATATTAAATGAGATACTAATTTATCATTCTATGGGTAATAATTATCTTTTAATTCCTCGGATTCTATTCATGATTATATGTACTATATGAATATACACTATATTTCTCATTGACATTACATATATGTTATGAAAATTATTTTGTTATGTGAAACTTTTTAGAATCACTTATAAGTTTTTATTATGAATTTTGGATTATATCTAAACCTTATGAAATAATAAATCTTATTTTATGGAATTATTTTTTTGTTTAATGTATATGTAATTATTTTACGCTTTGAAAATAAATTACTTAGATATGATGTGTTTCAATGGTTCTTTTAATAGATTTATAATGAGAAATTTATTATTTAAAAAAAGTTTTATTTAAAATTTGGAACTTGGGATTTGATTATGATGATGAGGAATGGGGATTGAACCCATAATCTTAAGGGAACATAGTCCTAAAAATTATGTTTTCCCTTAAATATTCCTTCTAATGAAAAAGGTTTATTAAATTTTTCCTAGTATCACTATATTCAACCATAATATATTATTTTCAAATGTAATTTTATAATGTTTTAAATGGATAAATTTATATTTTCTAAAAGGATAATATATTATGAATGTAAATGGGTTTTTAAAAAATCATTTTAAATGTTTTAGAAGTATCTATTCATATGTATTTTGAAAACCACAAATTCTTTTTTATAGAATATTATATGATTTGTCATTTTTTTATTTATCTATAAATATTTAATATATATTGGAAATTTTTTTGAGATAATATTTATAGTAAAATAAAATATAAAGGAAATAACATAATGTTTTAAAACACCATACTATGTAATTTTGTGTCCACACTATTTATTAAAATTATACTAATCGATATAGTGATGAGTATATGATCATTGGTCAATGGTCTCGATTAAGAGTCTATATCAAGTGAAGTTGTATTATAGTTTTTATAATGTTGGGTGAAATATGATATATACTTTGTTTTCATAATCCTATGAAACTTAAAACCTATAACATATTGGTTTTTGTAAGTCACCCAATATCACATTTTGATGTTGTAATTTTTTTATGGTTTATATTGAGTCAAATTTAGTGGTATCTTTCTAGAAATGTAATTTTTATATTTTTATCACATAATCTGGGAGTGTAGCCTCAGGGATAAATGATTTGGGTTTATAGGAAGTTTTATAAAACTTTAGAGATCCTTAAGATATTAGTAAAGGTTATTTTTTATTATTAAAATTTTAGAGATTAGTATTGGAGTGATTGTTATTATTTTTTGTTAAGGACAAATATAGTGATCCATGATGTCAAATTTAAGGGAGAAATGTATGGTAATATATCCATTAGGACGAGTATAAGAATTTGTGAATGGTATATTTGAGTAATAATTATTTTTTATTTTATTGACATCAATTTTGATGATAATAATATCCATTATGTTTTTTATGATCTTTTATTCTTAGGTTATGGTTGTTAATTAATAAATTAGACATATATTTGGATAATTGAAATTGAGAGTATTCTACTCTATTAATGGGATATAATGTAATACCCTAGTAATTTTAGAATAAATTTCTTTCAATTTTTTTATTAAATCACTTGTTTAATAATTAATAGAAACTATGATAAATATTAATAGGAATATTATCTTAAAAAATTAATATCTTTATATAAACAACATTAATTTTGGAAGAAGTTAATTTAATATATATAAGTTATAAAAATTAAAAATTATCTATATTTATGTTATTTTCCAGGAAGTAACTTGAACATATTTTTTTAAAACATAAATTCAAAATTAATGTGATCATATTTCAAAAATTATACTTAACCATTATTAGTTATGTTTTGAAATAAAAATGATGATTACTAACATATGGATATAAATTTAATTAATAACCTAGAATAAATATAAGCCTTGATAGTTAAATAATAATTATTGATGAATTAAAATCCTATTGATAATAAAATATTAATGATGTGTGTGTATATTAAAAATTTAATAGTATTATAATATATACTATGAAAAAAGACTTTATCATAAATAAACATTTTAGAATATAAAAATAAATATGTATTTCAACTCATAATATTTAATTTGTATACACACACATATATATATAAAAATTATAGAATCATTATATTAGTATGGAAAAAATATATTAATTATTAAAATGGAATATAAGAATTAAAATATTTTATCCTCAATAATATCGAATATACAAAACATAATATTTAGAAAATTATTTTTTATAAAAAATTAATTAAATATAAATGTAAAAAAAGGTTGGATATTGTGTAATTTTCATTTGAATTCCATGTAAGTGATGTGATATAGTTATAATGGTTTTGAATGGGTATGTACTGAACTTTATTCACTATGTAATGTTTTGTTCTAACTTGCATAAGGGAAAACACCCACTTCTTTCATATCATAAGGGTAATTCTATCTTATGAAAAGTTAACTTAATTGTTCTATGCACTATGTTAAGGTATCCATATCTTCTTAATGGTATAACTATAATTACATAAGGGTAATGACATGCTCTTTAAGGGTTCAACCAAGTTTCATATGGGAACCTGTGTATTCTGTATGGGTACAAAACATGTCACATATTGGTTATTCAATATATAAATAGGTTATGTATGGGTAGTACACACATTACTAAGGAAACATATGTGTAGTTATAAAATTACCTAACGGTTATCAATTTGATACATACCCTACAAAAGGGTCTTCAAAACTAACTAACGGGTGGCCCATACTTTGACGTGAAAAAATGAAGCTATAAAAAACTCATGTAATGTTTTATGAGTATCACAATTTTATATACATATATATTACATTCAAAAGTAATTTTTTGATGTTTTAAAATAAAAAATATGTATCTATTTCAAAGGATGTTATATTTTTAAAGTAAAAGGTTTATCCAAATAGTATATCTTTTATTTGGATTGTATATATTACTACGTATTTTGAAAACACTATACTATATTTTAGGTAAAATTATATATTTTATCAAATGTATTATTGGACTCAAAATATTCTATATAAAATGAATGGTTTTTTGATGAATATTTATAGAATTTAAAAAGTAAAATTATTACACATCATGTTTTAAAATTGTTTATAGATAAATTTTATCTTCTCACCACATTTTAAAATTATTTTCACTAACATAGTAATGAGTATAAGATCAAAGGTGAATGGTCTTGATTAAGAGTGTTGTTTGAATAAAACTAGATAATACATCATATAAGTTTTTATAAAATGTGATATGTATTATGGATTTCTAATCCTCCAAAACCCCATCCCAAAAATATATTTGGTTATATAAGTGATCAACTATTTACTTTTTATGTTGTAATTTTTAGATGGTTTAAATTGGTTCACATTTAATGGTGTTATGTTATAAATGTAATTTTTATGTTATTAACACCAAAATAGGGAGTGAAGATCTAGGGATATCCAAACTTTTCTAATGGTTTAAAATTATTTATTAGAGGACTATATGATTAAAAATTTAAATCATATAAATATTTTCTTCATGATATGATACTTTATAATTTTAAATGATGATTGGTGAGTCTGGTAGAACTCTAAAATTTATTTGGTAATTAATAGCATTCAAATAAGAAAAATGATGAAGATAATCGTATATGTTTCTGCTACCAAAACAAATAGTATTAATTTATTATAATAGAATATAAACTTGGGTAAAAATAGGATATGAATATGATTCCCCAAGATAATATATTATCCTCGAAAAATGACTTCTTTTGGAAATATTTTAATTTCATGACACAAGTAATGTTTATGAATTTTTAAAGCTGAAATAGTTAATTTTAAAAGATTTTGTTTCATGATTTTTAATGTTCATCATGATTAATTAATGGTTTTATTATTCTTTATATTTGTTTTAGGAGTTTTATTTGCAAAATGGTTGATTTTATCACATGGAAAGGTTTTATTTATGTGCTAAAAAGTTTATTATGAAAATGGTATACATTTTTAAGGGTTATAATGTTTTACACAAGGATAATTGTTTTACAATATTTTTATATCTCTTACTATGATTTAAATGGTCCTAATATGTTTTAAAAGGGATTTCATGGGGAATTAGTTTGATAAGGAACTATTCGGATGCTTTTGTAGGAATAAATGAAATTGGACTTCCACAGTAAAGTCTGTCATAAATGAAACATTATTGTGAACATAAGAGTTATATTTTTATGCAAAATTATGGATAATTTGTGTCAATGATCCCAATATAATTAAATAGTATTCTAAATTATCTAAAATTATAAGAATAAACAATGATGAAAATTTAATAAAGTGAAACCCCCTCTAAAATAAATGTAATCATGTGTTGATTCTGATAAATTGTGTTGTAGTTAGTATGAGAGCTTGGTTTGAGCTTAGATTTTAGGTAATGATGTTATTTTATGATAGGAAATTAGTGTTTAATAACATGATTAAATATACCTTAGTGTGTATCCACTTTAAAATATAGTTTTTTTGTGATTTTATTTGATATAACAACAGTAACTATTTTGGTTTTAAAAAATGGATGGAACTGTATAAGCCAATGTTAAAATGGATGTGAGGGACAATGTGGTGGTTATATAAATATCTATCCAAAAGAGACCATAGCCAAAGTGAAAACACTAGTGGTTATGCTAGCCAGCTATATCAGTATATGATTGAAAATATAAACTTAGTTTATCTTCCTGAAACTTGTAATATTAGATTAATAATGTTTCAAGGATGTTCAAGTGATAAAGACAATGATAGAAAATGTATTTAATTTTATATATTTGAGGAATGTAGGAAGAAGTACCTTATGAAATTGTTCAAAATAAAAAATAGATATTTTTAAAATGTTAGGAGTATGGGCATTATTATAATTGATGTCCTAGGTGAAAATCTTGAGAACAGGGTCAATAAGACTATACAGATAATGGTTTATCAATATCTAATAACGTTAAATATAAAGTTAAAAAAATGAGAATGTCATATAAAATGTATGAAATATATTATGTTTTAGGATTTATGAATCTTATAATATGTTTATTTTTTTGATTGTAGGATGAAAATATTATTTAATAATATGAAAATTCCTTGTTAAATAATTATGAAGAATGTTAAATGGTAATATTTTCTATAGATAGGGTTTAAACATTTATGTACTGTTGGAACTTTAATTAAGGTTTTGATAAATGTACTTATGATCATAAGTTTAAAGTTTATAATAATATTTAGTTTAATATGAAAAAAATTCATTTATTGAGTATTAATTTATGTTTTCTCAATATATACCCATTAATATTTAGTTTATTTTTAATGGAATTGTTATTTTGGAAAGAATAATTTTATTTTTTTTGGACATAAGTCAAAAGTTATTGATAACATTGGTGGTAAAAATTTTATTTAATGTTATTGTAATTATGGTTTATTGGAATAAAATGGTTATTACATTATAAAAAATATATATGATTACGGTAAATGGAAGATTTCTTTAGCTAATTTGAGAGTTGATTTGATTAATAAAGGGAGAATTATCTTTTAGAATCATATATTATATAATTGTAGATTTTCAGTGATTCATGAAATTTAAGTAAAATGATATCTTCATTTATATATTAAATAATAATGGAATATACATTTCTAGCATGATAATTTAGTAGTGATTGATGTTATTTTGATATAAAATCATGTTTATTTTGAATAATATGTGATAAAAAATTTCTTATTTTTCTTAATTGAACATTGTCAGGCATATTTTGAATATTTTTAAGGTTTTTTTATCTTTTTTATTATTTATGATTAAATTTTATTATTATTTTGGAGGCCTTGGGGATTGATGTTTTATTTATTCGAATTAAGGATTATTTATATTAGATATTATCTTCACTTTTATAACTAAATTTGGTTTTGGAACATCTCGAAATAAATAATGAAAAACTTTTTATCATTTTGTTGATCTTATGATCCCATAAAGGTTACTCATAGAGCATCAAGAATGAAAATTTCATCTTGAATTTTTATTACTTGGAGTATGATATTATATATTATTGAAAATTGATTAAATAAGAAACAATTGATGATATATATTTTTGTATTGGAATGATTTTTTTTAAAATTTTATCATATTATCTATCTTGATATTAAAATAATCCCTCAACTCTATGAATAATATCTTTATATAGATGTATTTTTTTAATACTGTTATATCCAATGAATTGATGTTCTAATTAATCCGTTATTGATTTATTGTTTTTTGGTTAGTATAATTCTTGTGATCTAATTATATATCACTATCTATTAGTCAATGGATTTCATTTTTCTCCACCATGTCTATATATTTCATTCAATCCAAACTTTTCCATTTATGGGAACATAATTATATGTTGTTCTATGTGGCCTTCATATTGTTCTTTTCTTCTTATAAGAATATGTTTTATAACCCTTTTTTATGTAGGTTTTCAATAAATTTATATTTAAATATTTAAAATGGTTTTCATTATTTTTTTAATGTTTTATATAAAAACCTAATATTTCAAAAGAACAGTATGTTCGATAGCATATACGACAAGAAACACCGAGCCAAAATGAACCACAAAATATTATTATTTAAATATGGTCATTATAACATAGCCATAGAATTTGTGGGTATTAATTTTTGTAACCTAATTATGTTATATATAAATAGTACATACTCTATAAAAATGAATTAATTAAATCATAATAATTCAATACTCAATTTTAAGTAAATTTATTTTATGCTTCAAAAATAATTTTTCCTCAAAAATGGTTTTTGTTATGTTTGATAGAATATATTAAAATTAACTTAAATAAATTATATATATATTATTATATAAAAATAATAGTAGTTTTTAAATATTCATATCAAATCTCTCTTGTTGTGAAATCTTCAAATTTTTCTAAATATATTATTTTCAAGTAAATAGTGAACAATAAATATTTTTGTTCAAAATGGTATTTTTTATTCAATAATTTTAAAAGATAAATTTTGTATTGAATTGATTTAATTATAAAATTATATATATTGTTTTTATAATAATATAATTATTTTCATTGGAATCTATTTTAGGGTTGACTTTGGTATAAGAACATTTTTATACTTAAAAATGATTTTTTGTGAAAAACACTTTTTGATTTTGGAATTTCATTATAATTTTAAATAATTTAGTGTCAATTATATAATCTGAATCTTTAAAAATGGATTAAATACATGGAATCAAGAGTTTAATTTTTTTTTAATATGGACCCTTTTATTTTAGTTCATTATTATTAGTAACTATGCTAAATAATTGTGACCATTATGTGGGTAAATCATGTAAGATCCCATTATTATCATGTGGTGTGTTATTGTTTATGTTTTAGTTTAAATTGCATTAATCTATTAAATAAAATGTTTTTTGAGTGTATGTGGAGGCTCAGGGTTGTCCTGGGGGTTTATGAGATAAAATAAGGGGAAAATTGGTCGTCCAATACATGTTTCATGGTTGTAACATGGTTAGTAGTGACAGTGCACCTTAACCATGCTTTCTTAGAGCGTGAGGTTCATTGTTGGTGAAAACATACAAAGGGGAGGTGAAACCATGTAGGCATGGAAAGATCCATCCCAATCAAACTGTATGTTCCCCTCAATAGGTTCTATATCAAAGGCCCCTCTTAGACAGAGGGTGGCACACCGTGGTCACATAGTTTAGCCAACAGTGTGGTTAAACTATAAACCTTATTAAAAGTGGACAAATTTACCTTTTTTACTTTGGTTTTGATATTTATTACCTTATGTTCCTACAAATTCTACTTATTGTAGCCAAGGGTGATGAACCCTTCCCCCCAATCATTCCAGGGATCAATATACCTCATTTTTATGATTTTTGGAGCATTGTGTGTGGAAAATGATGATTTGGGTGATTCTAACACTCCCCTTTCTTTATTTATCTAGATTAGTGCTCATATAGCCATTCTTCATCTTCTTAAGACCTAAAACTATCTTTTATATCAAATTATCATGATGTTTGGTTTATGTGTATTTGGTTTTAAATGGTAACTTCATATTTTTCATTTCATGTCCTCTGTAAGAATTGATAAATTGGTTGGATAAAAGATGGATTAAAGCCCTCAAGATCCACGTTGGTTGTGTTGAGGTGGATTATAGTCGAAAATAGATCACCCTTGGGGTGTTCTACCTTTTTCTATATGTAATTGGTCTATCAAATATAAAATTGAAGGTTTTATGTACTGGAACCAAAGATAATTATGTTTAGCATGTAAACATGGGTTAGTTAAGGGAAAAAATGAGAATTAGTTTTCTTTTTTTAAAATGGATTGTGAAATGAAATTGATTTTAATTGTGTTTAGTTGATAACTTGTCATAAGGGGGTGTTTTAAATAAGGTAAATGTGTTTAATGAGTAATTTTTATCAATGGTAAATGTGTTAAATGGTGTATGGCATGTAAATTAAAATCATGTTAAGGGGTTAAAGCCAGGAAATGGTACATGTGTTGAATGAACTGGGGTTGGTAAACGGTAAATGGGCTCAATGATCTTTGGTTTTAAATGGTATATGAGTTAACTGGTTAATAAATAATGTAAACATAGCTTAGTGTTATGTTTTGGGTATTAGACATGAGGATCTACGACCATGGGATACGTTAGACTGAGCCTCTAAGACCCACCACTAAATGAATGTGTTGGGGAGTTAGACTGGGGCTCTATTCCCCAAATGGATGCATGGAATATGAGTACCAAGATTGAGGATCCATGGAAAGTGTACATATTATTTTTTGTTATGCTTTCCCAAGTGATGTAAGATAATTGATTCTTTCACATTTTTCATAATTATACGACTGGAATAAGATGATGTGGATTTGAGGAAAATGACTAACCCATGCAACTAATGATGAATTTGGCTTAAGTGAACCCTGCTAATTAATGGCACTCAGTCTATCCCCTATTTATCGAATTATACATGATGTAACTATAAGAACTATCTATTTAGACTACATATTTAGTAGACACTATTGGGGTTGGACTAATAATTTGTACTCACACCCCGATCGGCCAGCCATTGGGTACCCGAGAAGACATCATCATTGGAGGTCTAGATCCTGGAAAAGGCCCTATGTTAGATCACTTACATGGGTGTCCATTGTAAATGTATGAGGGATATAGACATGGAGTCAAGACTTGTTTTTTGGATCCTTTAAATTTTCTTTATATTGGATTTTCCTTAAAATTTTCTTTATATGACAAGACATCTTATTATTACTATTAGATGTGGGATTGTACCCAGTTTTGGGAAATAGATCAAGATGTATGTTTATTATTTACTTTTTTACTTTATTACATATTTTATCTATTGTGTATTACTCTGATAAATAGGGTATAGTATCCTCACATGTTCTGTTAGAACCTCGCTGTAAGTTGGAATCAAATGGAATTTGGGGAGGCATGCCCAAGGTTATATATTGAACTAGATTAGGGCACCTGATTATTAGCACCTAGGCCAGGACATTACAAAGTGGTATCATAAGATTTTTTATTTCCTTTTTTATTACTACCTCAAAATGGTATAAGGGATACTAGGATTTTTTAAGTCTTGGAAATGAGCATGTGCATGGGAGTAGCTAACATATGTTTGGAGGAAAACCCAAGTACCCTTGGTGGGATTGATGTTCACAATGCTAACTATTACTGTTGGATGATATTTTACGTTAGATGCCGCACTTTTTATGTGATGTAAATATTTTATAGTATTTTTGTTGTGCATTGAATGGTAAGAGGATATCCATGGATGAATCATTTTAGGCACCAGGGGATATATGTGATATGCATAATGGTAGGAACCCACAGTAAGGACGTGTGGGATTAGAGGGATAAATTTATTTCCTTTTCCTATAAAATTTGAAAGAAATGGTGTCTAATAAAGATTATGAAAATGAAAAAAATGAAAATAATGGAATATAATTCTTAAATAATAGTTCCAAATAAAGAGTCATTAATTTTTTGAAATTTTTTTATGATAAGTTGTAATTATTGAATGGTTATAAACCTAAAAAATTTATGTTGTGCTGGTAAAATGGTAAAAAGGGTGTATAATGAAGGACATGTGACTATATAAGTTGGTTTACCCAATTTAGACTGTGACCCATGGTAGGGATAAATGAGGGTAGTTATGAAGATGTGAACATATATATTGGGGTTTTTTATGAAGAATGCGTTGTTTATGGATATTAGAGAGACTTATTTTGTACAAAATATGGAAACCTTATGTTATGTGTTTTAAGATGTGTGTTTGGAATTGTAGATAAATTTTACCATGAAAATGTGTTCCAGTTTGGAGACATGAGGATATCGTCAAGAATGATCCACCAATAACAGAGCAACAAACCCTAGTGGTCCAGGGTAATAGATGGGAGGAGCAGTTCTATTATAAATTCACTTATTTTATGGATATGATAGAACATTAACAAGGGTGGGTCATGATAAGTATGTTTGACTTGAATATGGATTTTTTTATTTTCAACATCCTCCAAAAATTGTGGAAGAGGGTGGTACTAAGGAATCCATGTTTGGGATAGAGTCTATCCATAATATTCTGGATCACTTGGAGAGTCCTCCTGAGAAGAGAGTCATGTGGGTGGATTATATATTACAGGGACCAGAAAATAATTGGTTGAATAGTTTGGTGTAGACTCAGCAGGCCAATGGTATGATGTGGAAATATTTGAAGAAAAGGTTTCTAGAAAATTTCTATCCAAATTCCTTGATATAGGAGAATATTTCAGAGTTTATGAGATTGACCGAGGGGACTATATCGGTCACCGATTATGTTGGATGCCTCATTGACTTTCCATGATTGTTCCTAGCATTGCAAGTGGGGGAGGTAGCCATGGTGAGACTTTTTTAGGAAATTTAAATAAGATAGATCAAGTCCTTAGTGAATATCATCCATTTAAATAGGATTAAAGAGGTGATGGATTAGTCCCTTCTTTAAAAAGGAATCTGGAAGGAGGATTCAAGTGGTGGGAATGTTTTTCCAGTTGATTGATCTAGTGGTAAGGCTTTTTATGGTTGGAAGTTACATTTTTTGAGTTTTTACAAGGAAAGTGATAGATAGAGTATCCATGGATGTGTTTTGAACTCTTAGAGTGGTGATCAAGTGTTATATATATATATAAGGTCAGGACACATGAGAGGTTAGTGTCTCTATCCACCAGTTGAGTGTCAAGCACGTAGAAGGATGGAGAATGTGCATATGTTCTATAATAACCCACAATATATGGGATTTTTTTGGAAGATCAACATCCACAAAAATTTAGTCTTGGGGTCTGTTACCACATACGTGGAAGGTAGTTGGAGTTCCACTATTTGTACCGATTTAGGTTGTAGACCTACTAATCTAGGACAAGGAAGTTTTTATTTGTAGGGTAGTGCAACACTAAGAACTCATACCAGATCCTAGGGTAGTGGGATAGATTATCTCAATATGGTTCATCCAATACCAGGAGGTGATGAGGCATGACCATTGAAAATTCAAGGTATGATTTTAATAGCTTCAAATATTTATAGTGCTTTATTTAAGACGGGTTAATCATACTCTTTTAAATATACTTAGTTTGTAAATGTTTTGGGACTAGTAGTGGAACATATGTGTGGGGTTATATCAATTGATCTTCCATTAGGGGTATAAGTAGAAAATATCTGGCAATTTAAAGAGTGTACCCTTGAAGTTTTCAGGTACCGTTTTCTATGAGACTTGTTTTTTCTTGAGATGTATAGTTTTGATCTAATATTGGGTATGGATTGGTTGGTGCTATACCAAACACATATTTATTGTTACTTAAAAAGGGTATCATTCATATCCATTGAGGGTGAAACTTATTTTCACTGAGGTGAAAGGGGTATCTTGGTAACCCATGCAGGGTTAGTTCATCAGTAGTAGGGTGATCGTCAAGCCCAAGTGGCATGTATTATACTTGATAATGGGAGATTAGAGAAAAATGTCTTCTCTAATATGGTGGATTAGTTCGATAATGTAATTTTGTAGGACTTCTTAGGGGTTATTCCTAAGAGAGTGGATGATTTCATGATTGATTTTCTTGCTAGAGGAGATCCTATTTATATTATCCCATATAGAATGTCCCTAAAATAACTCCATGCAATTAAAACATAGTTTGAGGAATTAGAGAATAAATGGGTTATTCATCTCTGTATTCCTCCTTGGGGATCTCTAAATTTTTATGCTAAGATGTTTGATGTAACATCATAGTCATATGTCAATTATCAGATATTGAATCTGATAATGGTTAAGATCTGATACCCTCTTCCACAAATTGATGATATTTTCTACCAACAGAGAGGGAATTTTGTGTTATCTAAAATTTATTTGAGATAAGGTAATCATCAGCTGAGGGTAAGACCTTCTAATATACCATGGATAACTTTCAGGAGCACGTATGTTTTATATGAGTTTTTTGTGATGTCATTAAGGCTAACCGACATACCAATAGTGTCTATGGCCATAATAAACTAAATATATCAAATATAAATGGATTAGTTTGTAGTCATCTTTTTTCATGAAATCTTGGTGTAATCCAAGAATCATGATGATCATTCCATACGTCTAGAAATCATCCTGAGTACACAAAGATAGTATATTCTATATTCCAATATATCTTTGTTTCATTTCTAGATTGATAGGCAATATTTCATGGGTCACATCATCTTTGATGAAGATGTTTCTATGGACCCATTAAAAGATCAAAGAGTTTTATTAATGATTTTGATATTCAATGCTTTATTGGTTTGTCATTATATTATTGAAGGTTCATTATATAATTTTAACATCTAGAAACACCATTTTCAGGTGCGACGAAGAAAAGAATCGTGTTTTAATGGTCTAGGGAATGTGAGGGTTCTTTATATAAGTTTAAGAATATTTTGACTATTACAATGATCCTAATACTACCTTAGCTAGGTAAAGAGTATACCTTGTTTTGTGATGCATCTATTATTAGTCTTGGGGTAGTGTTGATGATGAGTGATTTAGTTGTGGAAATGGGTCATGGATGTTGAGTCCTAATGAATGAAATATCCCTACATATTATATTTCATTGGTCGTGGTGGTTTGTGATTTAACTTTTTAGTGGCATTACTTGTTGGGGGAAATTTTTAATGTGTATATCAATCATAAAATTCTTATTTACATAATCTCCTAGTGATATTTTTGTATTTAGAAGTGAAGATGGATTGAGTACAATTAGTCTTTTGATTTTGAGCTGTTCTACATGCCAGGAAAGGGAAATAGTGGGGCTGAAAATATGAGTCAAAAGACTCAAACTCATGTGGTTTAGGAATCTTGTTTTGAGTGGAAGATGATGGAATCTTTTTCTGAGATCCATCTAGAGGTCTAGTATGTGAATGGGAGGAAGAACCTTGCATCATTAGTAGTTGAGTCAAAGATTATGAGTTGGACCAAGGAATTGAAATATGAGGATCCAGAATGCTTGTCCTTGAGAAAAATCCTTGAATATGGGGAATCACCTTTAGATTGGATTATTGATGATAATGTTACTATTTATGTTCATTTCTATGTAGTCCTACTTACTAATATATAGCAAGAGTTAATTATTGAGTTTCATGCCTCAAAGAGGGTATTTCACCCAATTTTGATGAAGATGTACTGTAACCTAGATATATAGTAATGGTGGGTAGGGATTGACAAGTAGGTTTTAGGGTTCATGATGTGGTGTTACATATTTCAGCTGGTGAAGGATGATCATCAATGACTGAGTGATTTTTTATATCCTTTTACCATTCTGGAATAAAACAGGTATATTGTGACGATGAATTTTGTGGTGGGTCTTCTGAGAAAACCTCAAAATATTGGTGTCATTTGTGTAGTTGTGTATTAGTTCAATAAGATGGAAAATTTATTCCAGATTCAAGAGACGTTCATCATTGATTAGTTGGGTGATTTATATGTTTGGGAGATATTATAGTTTCACAATGTTCCACAATCTATAGTTTTTTATCATGATCCCCACTTTACTTCATGATTCTAACTGGTGTTACAGAAGGAACTCAGTACCCATTTTTTAGTATAGATTTCCACCTGTAAGAATAAATGAAGTTTGATCATATTATCCAGGTGATAGAGGATATGTTGAGGGAATGTGTCCAAGACAATGGTGGATTTGAGTGAAGAACTTTGCCCTTATTGAGTTTTCCATCAGCAATAGTTTCCAGGAAATAATTTTGAAGGAACATTATGAGGAACTCTATGGTATGCCATGCAGATCTATGTTATCTTGGATGGAGACTGGGGATCCATAGTTATTGGGACTAAAAATCACAAATGATACATCAAATTAGGTTATGTTTTATTCGGATATGTATGGATTTCACTTAGATTAAGAAGGTGGCATATGTTGATCGACGCCCTCGGACTCTTGAGTTTATGGTGTGTGATCATGTGTTCCTTAGGGTGTTTCCATATTTCGTTCCTCATCAGATTTAAAAATAGGTTTCGTTGGAACCCATGTATGTGGGGTCATTTGACATTATGGAGAGGATCATATCAGTCACGTACCGATTGGATCTCTCACAATGGTATAGTGGCATCAAATGTTTTTTTATGTTTCAAATATTAGGATGTATCATCCTAACCCTTCCCATGTGATATATGATGATGATGTTGAGATTTAGGTTGATATATCATTCATGGAGCATCTGGTTTGTATTATGAATCATAGTGAAAAATACTTATGAGGTAATACTATGTTGTTAGTACAAGTGTTGTTGTACCATGGTAACGTTCATGATAAAACCTGGGATAGGGGGGATAGATATGGGGTCCCAATGGATTATTATTTTTACCTTTGTGACTCAAGGATCCTGGGGAGTATAGCTTTGGGATGAATCTTTAGAGTTCTGGGAGGTTGTAGGATCCCAAACACTAAATGATGTATGTTCTTATTTATATTTTTATTTCAATCCATTTAATTTGGTAAATGAAATTTTTTCCAACTATATGAGGAGGCTTGTAGGTTCCCCTAGGGTTGGGACATGAAATAAAGGAAAAGTTTCCATTCATTTCATGTTTCATTATTATCGTACGGTTAGTAGTAATAGTGTTCCTTAACCATGCTTTCTAAGAGGAGGAGGTTTGTAGTTAGAGAAACTACGTAAGTGGGAGTTTAAACCTTGTGGTCTTGGAAATAGCCATCCATCACGGTTACCATGTGATTTGTTAAACCATGCTATCTCCCTAGGAGGTTGTGTGACCTGTCCCCCTCTTGGATAGAAGGTGGCACACAATTAGTGCGCGGTTCGGCCAACAATTCAGTCAAACCGTGCGCCCCCTTAAGAGTGTTCAAATTAACATGATTATATGGAACTTTCTTATTATAAATAGTATTTACTCAAAAAAAATTGATAAATTGGTTGGATAAATGAGGGATTGTAACCCTCATGATTTATGTGGGAAGCATTGAGGTGGATTAGATGAATAAAGAGCCCACCCATTGGGTGTTCCTCTTTCGTGATCATTGTATTGGGCTATTAGATATGAAGTTGATGGTTTTATGTGAAAGAGCCTATGATAGTTATGTTTATCATGTTAACATAAGTTATTTAAGGGAAATTAATGGTAATTATTTTTAGTTTGTTAATATGGATTGCGAAATGAAATTGATTTTAATTTTTTCTAGTTGGGTACAAGGAATAAGGGGGTGTTTGATATATGGTAAATGTTCTAAATGAGTAGTGCTTGTCAATTGTAAATGTGTTATATGGGATAACCAATGTAAATGATTTTTTTTTAGTTTTTTAATCCATGTAGATGGTATATATATTGAATAAAATATGGTTGGTAAATGGTAGTTATGTTCAATGATCTATGGTGGTAAATGATATATATGTTAAGTGGTTAAAGAAAAATGAGAACACAGATTTGGCGTATGTCCTGGGTATTATACTTGAGGTTATACACTCATTGTTTTGTTTAGATTGAGTATATAAACCCCAACCATAAATTTATGGGTTAAAGAGTCAAACTGAGGGTTTATTCCCATAACAGATGCATGGGACATGCATACATGGAATGAGGCATGAAGGTACGTGTATGTATTGTTTTATGTGATGTTTTCCATAGTGGTGTAGGGAACTTGATTCTTTCCCCTTATGAATAGTTTTATGAACATCATAGGCCGGAGTGGATTTGACATAAATGAATAACCCATGGAACTAATGACAAAAGTTGATAAATTGAACCTTGTTAATTTAATGGCTCCTAGTTTGTCCAATATTTTTCTCTCTATTAATTAATAATCTTCATAGACTATCTTTTTAGACTAAATATTTTATAAAAATGTTGGTGGTAGTCTATTGAGTTTTACTCAAACCATGCTTGGTCCGCCAATGGGCACCCAAGTAGTCATCATGTTGTAGATCAGGACAAGGAAAAAAGATCTATACATGATGGTTGACTTGGGTTTGGGATGTCCATGGATGAGTGATCCATAGATGGATTCAAGTCCCATTTTGGGGATTATTCTATTATTCATTAAAGAATGGTTTTTGTCACACGTTGAATTGTATGACATGATATAGAATATTTTATATTGGATGTGGGCTTGTACTCAGTTTTGGGGAATGGATCATGATGCATGTTTTTTTAAATATTTACGTTATTTTTTATTTTATCATCTATGTAATACTTAGATAAAGAGATTATAGTCTACCCACATGTTCTTTTAGACCTTCACTGCTATTCATAAGCCTCTAGAATATCAGGAGGCGCGCCTGAGGTCATTTGGAAGACCAGTTTGGGGAACCCGATTAGCGGCACCCAAGTCGGGACATTACAAATAAGGTAATTAAGGATACATTGTTTTTCTTCGGGACAATAAATTTATCCTAAAACCAATATTAATTTCATTTTATAGACATATATTTTCCATAATCATCCAATATTCAAATATATTATCTGTTTGTTCCCTTTTTCTATGAATTGTACCTTTATATTACTTTATTTAAATAAATTTCTAAAAAAAACATTCTCTTTGGTTCATTTTCATTGAATATTTCAAATAATGATAAACAAATGATATAGTCAGATATGAATATTTATATTAAATTTAAATTTTTTTCCTATAATGATTATTTATTTATAATTTTTACTAATGAAATATTTATATTAAATGCTTACAAAACACCAACAAAGTATTTATTCAATTAGAAAAATACATGATTTTAAAATTTTTAAATGATCAATAATTATAATGAATTAATTTTTCCAACAAATTTTATAATCTATATGAAATTTTATGTTAATTTTAATGTATTATATTTTAAATCCCCATTTTTTATGCATTTAATGTCCTATTAAATGAATAGTGTCAAAGATGACATTAATAATATTTTATAATAAAAAATGTCTTATTAAATGATTTAAAATTAAAAGAAACTTATATTTGTCAAAATAAATTGTATGTGGTTGAAAAAAAAATTCACGATCAATTTATGAGTCATTTTGAATTTTACAAAAACATTCATAACCCTTATTTTATAGAAAACATTTACATTGAGGTAATTCTCAAAAGGGTTAATAGGGAGTTAAAACAAAATAATAAGGGTGAAAATATCATCTAAACCTACCCAAATTGTATTAAATTAATTTATGTTGACCTATGAAAATCCAATACTATAAATATATTACTTTATTTCAATTTTAATATTAAAATTAATTTAATATTTTAAGAAATTCCCAAAGAACCTCTCACCTCTCTTATAAAAGGGAACCCACACTCCTATTCTCTCTCAAATTGAAGAGTAATTTGGTTCAGCCAATATATAACCAAATAAATACCTAACATACCATACCACACCATATAGGTTTCATTTTTTTAATGATGCCAATATTTTAGGGCCTAAGTTGTAAAGAAAGGGATGATGTTCAAAGAAGAGGTATAGTTCTTCACCATGGTTTTTTTTGTTGTTTCTTAATATAACACCCTAAAATATTCTCCAACCATAACAAGATAAAAAATAAGTATCTTAAATATACTAAGATTTAATTATATTTTTAAAATAACCTATATCTATATCCTTTTCCATCAAATGGGAAATGAAACTGTCATTTGTGTGTATATTAGAGTACTAACTCCCAAACCGATGTGATTCATTTCCTATAAATGCCACACAAAAATGGTTATAATGATTGATTTATTTTATATTTAGGATAATCATGTCATATTTGTAATTATTGAAATATAATATATGATATAATTTCTTACCCTTCCATCAATAGAAGAATGATGACATCGTTATTGCGTACCTATGAATTACCACATCCACGAAGTCGTGTGATTTATTTTTCATCACTACATCACACAGATATAATATATAAGTATATTTAAACATATAATTTGATATTCATTATATAATAATAATTAAATAAATATTAAATAAATATTACCTTAATTCCATCATTATCACTGAAAAGTAGAAACATTACTCATGTGTATTTACGACCTACCATCTCCTTGATTGTAACATATATCATTTTAAAATAAACCATATTTCGTAGATGTTTTTAAAAGTATAAATAATTTATAAAAATGATATTTATTTCATCATTATTATTCTATATATGATAAAATAATGACCACATTGACCGTAATCAACCTACCAAAGTTATTTTTTGATATATGAGAAAAATATTGTTAGAAAATTCAATGTAAACTTAATTGATTATGTAATTGTATATTACATAATAATAAATAAAATAAAATAAATAATAAAAATAAAAAGGTTCCTAGTTAAGTAAATAATTAAATAATTTTTATTGTTTGGGAATATAAATAAGGTATATGATAGGTCGGACACGTGGTAACTGATTTTGTCCCAATTTTATTTCATTGAGTCGTGGTTTTTTATTATGCACCTATTTAATTTTTATGGGGTATATAATACAAATTTTACATTTTATATCATTAATTAATCATTCTTTATGTTTTTTTATGTTTTTATTATTTCAACTCATGGTGTTTTATGTGAATGTAACCCAGTAGTAAGAGGTTTTATTACTCAATTTCAATTTATTGGGTTATACATTCACTTAATTGACTGTGTTATACACTAATTTTGAGTGAAATGACCTCTAATTCTATTTTGTATTATTTGCAAAAATTTGTTTTAGATTTAAAATTTTCACACACAATCACTTAATTGATCAATTTTCACTTCATTGATACGATCTTTGTAATGGTTTATTTTACAATCTAATCATTATTAGAGATTGTTTATGCATGAGTCTCTTTTGGGGGAATTGTTTTATATTTATATCTTAAACCCAATATATTAACTAATACTATTGTAAGTTATTTAAATTAAATGGTTTCATTTTATTTTTATTTATTTATAAAAGAATATATCAAAATAATGTTTTAAGAAATACTTACATTGTTTTTATACTAGATTGGGAATCATTTCATTATATATCGAAATTTTAATTAAAAATTTTTAAATAATATTTTTACTTCTACCCAATTATTTATTAAATAAACATTCCAATGTTTTAATTAAATTAAATTGTTTAAATGAAATATATATATTTTTTGTTTTTAGAACTAGTTACATTTTCAATTTTCTTACAAAATTGTGGAATAAATATTTTCTAAAACAGATATGGCTTGAATGTAAATATTTTTAATGATTCATTAATTTTTTTTCAAAATAAATATTTTTCTAAATATTTTTAGAAATTTTTCGTTTTTAAATGGTATTTTTAATATGAAAATGGTATTTTCATCAGAAATATTTTTAATGACCTCCTTATGGTATATCAATTCATCATCAATAACAACCCTTTATTTAAATTATTATATACTAGGATCAGTTTCCATGATACCATTATTATTACTTCTCTAGATAGTTTATGATCAGTTTGATAAGGGAATGTTTTGATATTCCATATTCTAGTTCATCCATTACATATTGTAATTTTTATGGTATATTGATTAAGATATATTCTTTTTACATATGATGAATTCATTGGACATAGTAAGATATAAGAGGGGACCACTATAACCCCTTGATACATAGGTAAGTATTTTGATACAAACTATTTTCTGTTTTTAGTGGAAGCCTTACCAAATTATATTTGTTGTCAAGGCATAAGGCCAGGATTATAATTTTTTTATATTCATCATTATGCACTCCATCATTATAAAATCAGTTATTGATATCAATGAGATTATTTGATAAGTTAAGATATCAATGTATAAATTTTATATTCATTTGATTATTTATATAGAATTATTTAATCTTTATTTATTCTGACCATATTCTAATTTTTTTAATGCCCTAAGATTTTGTGAATATCTTTTTTTTCAAATATATTTGATCCCTTCTAAATATTGTGTGAAACAAAACATTGACATTGGATTTTGTTACACATAACACAATATTTAGCTTATGTTACAAAAAACACTATGTTTTTCATACATTACAAACAATACTAAATGTATTTTGTGCTACATGGAACACCGAGTTTTAACAAAATGTTCCATATAATTAAATTATCATTGTTTAATTTGATAGTTATAACCTAAACATTGGAATGGCTGGTATGAAGAGGATTAAAGAAATTATGATAATATTTTTTACACATATATTTATAAATATTTTATTTTTTGACTACTTAATTATAAATGAAAATAATATCTATTTGAAAATAAAGGAAATATTTTACTAAAAACAATTTTCATAAAAACAAATGTGTTCTACCTCAATAAAATAAATAAAATACTTTTGGTGAATGATTTTAACGAAATTTATATAGTATATATAATCAATCTGTTATTTTACATTCATGTTATATGTTTTCTAGATAGGAGATAAAAAGTAATCCAATTTTTTACTTAAAAACTATATTTTTCTAAAAATTAGTTTTCTTTCCTTTTTATAATGCACTTATTTTAAAACTAAATTTTGAAATTTTTTGAAAATTAATTTGATAAAAAGATAATTATTATTTATTTAATTATTTCAAAAGTATATTAGGGTGAATCAATTTGTCTTTTCTGAAATGTTTCATTTTTAATGAATAATGAAAAATATTGAATTTTTATTAAAAACTACTATTTAGTTTAATTTATTTATAAAGTTAAATTTTATTTAACATTTATTTTAAAGTATAGTTAGTTCAATTACACACATATTAATCCAATTTAGTTCATTTTAACCAATTTAATTATGTAAATTAAAAAAATATATATTTTATTCATTTTGTCACTAAAAACCCACTTTCTCGACACATCGGAAGGATTAAATTTAAATTAAAATTTTCCACTTTTCTATTTTGGTTTTTTAAAAATGGATTACATATTTTTAATAATTATAGTTTATAATTTATTATAATTTAAACAAATATTTTTATCAAAATTAATATTCAGTGAAGTAAAAATTAATTTCCATAATTAATGTAAAAATATGTTTATCGGGGGTTAAACTAAAAAGATATGGGTAAAAAAGCCTATAAAATTTTATAAAAACTATTTTATGGAAATTTATTGACCATTAAACCTCTATAGTTCAGTAATGGTCTATTTTGGACTCTTTTTACATATGAAAAATTGGGGATTACTTAATTATTTTCAAAAATACAAACTATTTCCTCTCCCCCACATATAAAAGGCCTCCCAAGTCCTCTCATCATCACACATTAAAACCTCTTTTTTGAGAAAATATCTACCCAAATAACATTACAACATCGATTAATTAATCAAATAATCTTTATTTTTGGAATAAATCCATTATATGAATAATTTTATTTCAAACACAACGATAATACATGAGGAAGATGTAATGTTAATCAATGAGAATTTTTTTTAATATCTTCCTCCACCCATTCAAGTCTTATTATAACATAATAATATAACGACATAAGTTTTTTAAATATAATTATATGTTTTTATTTTATGCTCATTACTAAAAAACTTGTCCATTTCAATAAATTTGGTTATGAAATCGTCGTTTGTATGTGCGAAGGACAACAACCTCGCAAAACGAAGTCATTCATTTTTTCCTTTACCACCTATAGAAAATTGTCATAATGATGTGTTTATTATTTAATTTATATACCACACATCCCTTCATGATTTCTATTTTTTGGGAATACATTAACATCCCTTTTCTGTACGGTGGACTACCGCCTCGTGAAGGAATGTGATTCGTTCACTCTTTTCATTGAATTTATTATGGATTGTTTTAATGAAAATTGGTCTTATATATGAAATATAAATTACTATTTAATAATAATATTTCATTTATTTTTCATTCCTTATAACTACCAAAATATGAAAATAAATAGTGCTTGAAAAATAAAGTGGTTATTAACTAGAATGTAACATTAATATGGAATTGTTAATAAACGAGTAATAAATGGTCCTAAAAAATCATATAAGAATGGTATATATGAATAAAATTTCTTCAATATATGGATATTAAACATATATCTACTATACAAGATATATAAATGAGAATAATAGAAGTCAAGACTTAAGGTAAGTGATTTCCATTTCACTATTATTTTTTATGAGAAAAAATCAATATTTTACCCATGTTTCTATTATGTGGTGTATATACTACCCATTAATTTATATAATTTTTTTTCTCCTAATAATTATTGTGTTTTACATATCCTTTTTATGATCTCTCTTTTAGGGGGTTTATAGTTTAAAAGTTATCCAATCAGTAAGGTATTTTTCGCTCAATATTTCTTCTTTGAGACACATGTATTGTTATGAACCTATATTATTTATGAGGTGTGTATAAAGATAATTTTAAATTTAATTTCATGAAATTTATTTTTCTCAAGATATTTTATGGTCCAATTTATGTTATTTTTTTCATGGTTTTTCTGAATTAGGTTTACCAAAGTTGAAAATATTTTATGTTACAATCTCATCATTTATAGGTATTATTTATGATTAAGTCTCTAATATTGATATCTCATGGTCTCACCATCATGAATTTTCATGAAATTTATTCTCATATTTTTATTCTAATATAATACACGTTTTCTATTTATTTTCACCTCTTTATGTAACCAGGAGTTAAAAGCACAATGTTTTATTAAAAAAATTGTCTTTCATGTCAAAAACCATTTTCCTTCCAAAATAAAGTCTTCTAAAAATATTTTCAACAAATATTTTTAAAATTTATCATAATTATTTATTATAATAAACTTTAACACATGTTATAATATTTAAAAAATGTTAAATGAATCATTATGTCATTTTCTAAAATAATACTCATTTGGCTTTTACCAAAAATGTGAATAGATTATTTTCTTTTTACAAGCACGAAATGAATAGTATCTCCCACTATCATGGCTAATAAATGACCTAAATCCTCCCTTATATGTTTTAATTTTATATTCAAATAAAATGTTTTACCTAATATCTATGATATTTTTAGATATTAAATATATGATTTTAAAAGAAAGTTATTTTAAATTTTTTATGATTTTAAATTTGTTTTTTAAAAGTGTAATGTATCTTTTCCTAAAAAAGTTGAATTAATTTTAAATTTTCTATTATAATTTTTCAAGGTTATTATCAAATAACATGATTATAATAACAAATAAATTTTAAAAAGTTTATTTCAAATTAGAATGTTTTTTTCTTCATGAAATGTTATAAATGATCAATCAAAATTATTTTATTTATAATATGACCAACATTGGTGTTAAATATGCCTTAATGGTGATATTATCCACATAAACCATTAATATTATTTTCCTGAATTGATTATGTTTTGATGAAATGATTTTTATAAAACTCGTTTCACTTCAAAGGGTTATACCATGAGGAAATAATTATGAAATATGCTTCTTTTAATAGATTATTATATGATGTAATGATTATAAAACATGTGTATTATCCAAAGGTTATGATCTATAAAATATTATCATACCTATAGAATTTCATGAGTTATGATATGTTGAGTTATTATTATCTAATGGAACACATAAATACAGTTTTCATTATATTATGGGTTGGAAAAATATCTCCCCCCAATTCATTGGGTAAATATTTATTTATCATGATAAATATAGGACTAGAAAAGGGGGTGTACCTAGTTCAGTATAATAGGACTAGAACATTTATTGAACCTCGTTCAGTAAGAAAATAAAAGAATGGGGAGTGAACCTGATTCAGAAAAGTACTTTTTCCACTATGATGGTCTTAGAATTGATCCTTGACTAATATTGAAATTATTTTTTATGATCATGTGCATGCCAAAAATTCTATGTCTTATTCCAATGTTATGATCAAGCATATCAAGTTCATTGTTTACCTTACGATCCATGTATTATGAACTTTCAATCTCTAAGCCATGAAATCTATTTATAATTTATGATAGGTTGGGTATGAACATCATAATTTATGTTCATTATCTAATGCCCATATGATTATCATATGATTTAACATGATCATAGATTTGTATCTCTTATTTTTACCCATACTAAGCCTCTGAGATCACCCATTCTAATGTTCCCTTTCCCTTAGTTTTGATAAAATTTTTTAATTTGGGTATGTATATGAAGAGAAATAAATGTGATGTTCTTTATAGAAAGCATTTAAGATCTTAAACCAGATTAGAATATTGTGTTCCATGTTTCTAATGGATCTAAAATATTATGGTCCTTAGGCGTGTGTTTGTGAAATGTAATGAATATTCATCTAAAATGATGTAATATCAATCTATGACAATCTCGCGTCACTATAATGTGTACTTAATTAAGTGATTAAATTATTTTGTTTTCAATTATTTACCTTTAGATATTTATTATTACTTATTTTCAACAAATTGATTCTACTATACATATCCCTTAGTATGCATATGAGCTAACACATAATTTGTTTCCCTTTATCCAGTATATGAATAGGGAATATTTGAATGGGTTCAGAGATGAAAATTTATTACTATTACTATGTTTTTATATTTTAATTCTAATGTAATGTGATATTCAAATTTGTATCTAGTTTACCAAAGCAAGTAAACTATTTGGTTTTTTTGGATTTGAATTCTTTTATCTTATTTCAATGTAATAATGTAACCACTAGCTCAAAGATACTTGAGTTTTAGTCTTTACAATTGGTATGAGTGTCATTTTACCCGAATACTTGGGAACTATGATTAGAAAAAATAAATAAATTATGGAATCTAAACTTATGGATGACATTAAGGGTAAGTATAACTATAGGATAATATACTGAATTTTATATACAGAGATATTATGTGGTTTTTATATTGATATGTCAATGTATGGACACTACAAGTGGATATGAAATTGGTGAAAATAAATCTTGGGGTAATAATATGATTATATTTGGTCAAGTATATATCTTTAATTATTCTAATGTACGATTATTTTCTCTCACGAATAATAGGTTTAACACTCTCAGGGATATGAATGGGTTATTTCACATTTTATCTACGAAACATTATTATTAATTTAAGAATAAGCGCCTATGAAAACCCAGGATATTCCATAGTGATATGGGATAAATAAAAAATGTATTTTCATGAAATGTCTAAAGACGAACATTTGTTTAAAATAATATATATGGATTTTAAAGATTAAAGTGATGTATTTTAAAGTGATTAATTATATTTTATTATAAATTTAATTCATTTGAGGGGTATGTTAACCTTAGGTTTCACATGAAGGATTATTTTAGAAAAATACTATTATATTTTCATTGATGCAAGATAGATAATATGAGATAATCTATGAGTTTAAAACATTATAGAATGTTGATGATGTTAACCTTAATTTTGAGGATGTTCATCATATATTTTTGGAACAATATAGGAATAATATCAACATAGTTTTCTTTAAATAACAATATATAGGTAAACCAATAACCCATTGTATTCAGTAAGGTCATGGGGCTTGAACCTATAATTGAAGGGAAATAAGGTTTTAGTTCCAACCAGTGGACTACGTGATATCATGGTTAGCATGAAATGATTTTTAAATAAGTAATTATATATATAAAGATTATGTTCATATTGTTAAAAAATTCTCTTATAGAAAATCATCGGATTCAAAAGTGATTTTGTTATTATGGGTTTATAGTTATTTCGGAATAATATCATTATAATTTTGTGGAAGCATTATATTATGTGATATTATATGATTCATAATGGTTGTATTATATTTTGGAATAAAATATTTTGTGTATTTACAGTGATTCATGTTATTTATATAAATTATTTGCATGACATGGAGAGTATATGAATATGGAATATATATTTTGCATATATGACTTTCTGAATAACAAATATTGATTGGAGATAATTAATACATTTATCTTAGAAGAATGTGTGATAAAATAATTCTAATCATTAGGTTTAAATATTATTCATTAAAATTTTGATTATTGTTTAAGGAAATTATTTAAATAATTTATTAGTTTGAAAAATGCGTATTATTGTTGAATTTTAGAGATTAATGTCTTATTTCATTAGGGGAAGTTTTATTAATTTTGATAATTAGCTTACCCTGTGATATTCATTTTGGAATTTGTAAAGTTTTAAATATTTGAGGAATATATTTTCAACTATATGTGGAATAAGTGATCCCTAATAAGTTGACTTTATTGCATTGAGAATAATAAATTTCATTAGAAATACTCATATTTTAGAGAAAAGGATGAGCTTGTGGTAGAAATTATTTAATTAATGACATTTTATATTTCTTTACGTTCGTACTCTAAATGGTAATGAGATTAAGAAACTCTAGGAAAAGGATCATGAAATGAAAATATTATTCTATAAGCTTCAATTTTGATGAATCGATGGACTTTTTCACACCACACAGATTTATGGTTTTCTAGACATTAAGTTTCTACTGACCAAGTTATCTATCACTTTATATTATTCCTTGGGAATTTATTTTCAATCCATATACCTTTTTTACTTACCACAAATGTTCTCTTATTTGGAAACCAAATTCTGTGTCATTCCAAATGTGCTTCATATTTTCCATTCCCTTTTTTCAAGAGAGAGTATTATTAATGCTCTTTTAGATTTTGGGACTTATAAAAAAATATTTTCAAATGTAAAACCCTTGATTACTAATAAGAAGTTCAATTTTTGAGGAAAAAATTATTAAAGGGGGAGAATGTAATGCCCTAAAATTTTAAAAGAAGAGTATCTTTGATAGTGTATATGACACATAATCTTAAGAAAAGTGAACCAAAAAAATATTATTATGTAAATATTACCATTATAAGATATCTATTTAATTAGTGGGTATGTATATTATTAACAAAATTATGAAATATATATATATATATCACTAGCCCTATAAATATTTTTTTATTAACCCTTTGAAAATAAGTACCTAATTTTTAGAAAATTTATTTTATAATTTATAAATACCTATTCAAAGAAAATAATTTTTGTTTCTTTTTATGAGAAAATATTAAAATTTATATATTTTTTTATTTAAATTTTATTTAAAATAATAAGATCAATTTTTAAATCATCATTTAATAGTTATGTTATAGTAAAGTTTTTTATTAATTTTTTTTGAAAAGAATAATTTTCAAGTGAAAATTTAAAGTTACGAATTTTATTGAAGACTGTATTTCTTTTCAAGAATTTAAAAAGTTACGTTATGTTTTAAAATTATTTAAATCTGAAATTAGATATATTATATTTTAAATTATCTAATTAATCTAATTTAAATAAATTTATTTATTGAATTTGTATAAAAACATTTTTCTACTAAAAATTCATTTTTCTGAAAAAAATTTCATGTTTCATTTTTTGTTTTTATTTTTATTTCACTTACTTCTATGTTTAGAATTTGAATCTTAAAAAATTGATTCCATATTTGGAATTTTGTTTTCAAAAATTTTAAAAATGAACTTTTATTTTTTATTATTATGAATAGTAACCATTTTAAATAATTGTCACCAAGGTTACGGTAAATCAAGAAATTATGATGGAAAATAATAAGATAAGGACTTGAAATTGAACCTAACACTTGAATAAAGTTAATTTTATAGACCTATTTCATCCATGATATACCAATATTTTGATCTATGATCTTTTATCCAAATTTCTAGTATTCTAACCTTTATATTATTTTTTTAAAGAAAATCCAAAAATCCAACTCTCATTATTTTATTACCTTTTAATTTTGAAATTAGGATAAATAAAGAATATTATAGTTTATAAATAATTATTTTAAATGTAACAATTTTTTATAATTTTAAATTATTTCTAATTTTTTCTACTAATATAATTCTATTAAATTCCTATGCAATATCAATAGAGTATTTATTCAATTAATATAAAAATAAAATAAATTATATTAAAAATATTAAAAGCATTATAATTTTAATGAATTAATTAGTCCAAAAAAATTTCTATATATATTAGACTTTTTAGGTCTATTTGAAATGATTATATTTGAATTAATAAAATTTCTTGATTTATTTGAAGTCATAATAAATCAATAGTGTCAAAATTGACAATAAAAATATTACATAAAAAATAATATTTTATTAATTGACTTAAAATTCAAAAAATATATATTTAGAAAAATGAAGTGGATATGGTTTAAATCATCAAACATGGTATGTTTATGAGACTTTTCTTTAATCTATGGTAACATTATTTACTCTTAAATGGTAGAAAATGTTTATATAATGGTAATTTCTAAAAGTGTTAACAGGGATCAAAACAAATAAATAATAGTGAAAATGTCATCTAAACTTGTAAAAATTTTATTTTATGCAAGTATTTAGACCCATAATCATACTATAATAGATATATTTTTTTCTGATCCATTTTTTAGTGAAATATAAATTTTATTAACATAATAATTCCTGAAATTCCAAAAGTGCTCTTCTCATCTCTTATGATAGAAAACCCCCTCTCTTCAAGTATCCTCACTTCAGGAGCCTTTTTTTCTGAAATACATTATGATATCTATTCATAACAACAATTTCAATATTACATAGGTCTTAGTTTTAGAATAATATTGATCTTATATGGATTAATTTATAAAGAAAATGAGGTTGTCCAAAGAATTGGTATAGTTATTAACCGATCATTTTCATTTTCATTCTTATTTAGCCTCCTTCAAATCTTGTCCAACCATGTTGAGATGATAAATTAATTATAATAAATATATATTTATTTTATTATGTTGATAACATAAGTTATACACAATTTCACTTCCATCAAATGGGAATCAAAATGTTTATTCTTGTGTACAACGAACTACCGCCTCACAAAATGATGTGATTCATTTTTCATCACTGCATCTCATGGATTTTTATAATGTGTTATTTATTATATATTATGATACTTGTAAAGTAGTTGTAGTCATGAAAAGAAAATATATGATATAATTTATTATCCTTACATCCATTTAAGTATGATAGCGCCATTCATTGATACTTGTGGATTACCACCTCTACAAAGCGATATGGTTAAGTTTACATCACCTATTCAAATGGATGTTATATATAAGTATATTAAAATAATTAATGTTACATTTATGATCAATTTATAATCGTATAATGATAAAATAATACTTACCTTCTTTCCTTCAAAATCATTTAAAAATAGAAATTCTACTCATGCTTATGTAAGGCCCACTATATCTATGGGTGTAACATAGTTCATTTTTCATATCTATAATTCATGGTATGTTTTAAAAGAATAATTTATTTATATAAATTATAATTGTATCATTATTATTATTCTTTATATGGTAGAATAATAACCACATGGACAATAGTCATCATACTGAATTCATTTTTGACATATGACCTGAATATCATCAAAAAGTCAAACGTGAACATAATTTATTAATTATTTGAATAATAAATTGTACTAAAAATAAAATTAATAATAAACATGAAATTTTTTATTAATAAAGTAAATGATTAGCATAGTATTTTTACTCATGAAGATTAGGAGCATATATAATGGGTAATACTTGATTCAAGGTATTTTGTCTCAGTTTCCTTTCATTAAAGAATATTATATTATTACGATCCTAGTTTCTATATATGGTTTATATAATACCACATTAACATGTTATATGATGGACACTTCATACATCATGGTATTTTAATTTATAATTATTTCAACCAAGTGGGTTTGAAATGAAAATATCTAAGAGGTAAGGGGTTTCTTATATCAATTTCCATTCATTGGATTATACTTCTACATCATTGACATTGTTATGCAATGATTATGTGAGAAATTTCCTATAATTTCAACATCCCAAGTACTTATAATTGTTTTTCATTATGGAATTAAATATTTATATTAATTATAAAAATATAATAAAATTAGTGGTATTTATTAAAAGTATGGAGTTTATAGTAATAGATTAGTTACCTCACCAATGAGTGTGTAAAAAAAATTCTATCATTTATGTGAAAATATGATATATTAATTTCATTGAATAATAAAATAAATGCTTTCAGAATAATAAATTAAGTGTTGGTTCTATTGTGACACAAATTTTTTTATTTTTAAATTTATATTTAATTTAATTATTTATAAGAAAATTTATCTTCATAAAATAGATTCAAGAATTAATTTTTTGTTCTCTTATGATTACATGAAAATTTTATAACACCTTACTTAACTTTTAAAAGATTTATAAAATTAGTTATATTTTTGAACTTGGTATTTTTAGAATAAATAGTGATTTTAATTAAAAAATTATATTTCTCATATTTAGAAAAATATTTTCATAAAATGGATTAAATTTATATTTCTACACATTAAATACTGGTTTGAGTGAATTTGTTTTATTTTTCTAAAATAGATAAATTGTTCATGAATAGTGAAATTTGGAAATTTATGGTATTCAAAAAATTCATTAATTATTTAGTCAAATATGATGTATGGATAATGTTAGTCCAAAATATCAAAATATAATTTATTATTATAATATATTTATATATAATTCTAAAACTATTAAAATTCTTGATCCAAAATAATAAACTAATGAATAAAATATTCAAAAATGACCCCTCTCCTCTACTATAAATACCACCCCTCACTACTTACTCACCTAAAACCTCAAACTGTTGTAGATTTTTAACTTATTCCTAATTCCATTACCAAGTATCTTATCCATGTCCAAGACCTATTTCTGTCACCAAAATTCCAAAATCAAGTGCCTTAAGAATGTTCTTAAGGAGAAGAATTCAAGAGGTAAAATCATCTTTCATTTTAATTTATTCTAATTTTATTTTATTTTATTTTCTTATTCTCTCATTACATACCCTCATACAAGTGACATGCTAACTACAATATCTCACATATACCATAATATTGTTTTGTTAATGTAATATCCATCATAAAACATATCCTCCTCTTCTCTTATTCTAAAAAATGAAAACATTGTCTATGATTTGTTGATTTTCAGTTATTGTGGATGATGTGTTTTAATTTTCCTTTAACAACTTCAAGGATGGTTATAAAAACATAATTATTGTTAAATAGTATTTTATTATACATATATTATGTTATATAATGTTCTAGATCAATTATATAAACATGATAATAAATAAAATGATATAAGTTTGTGGTGGTTGTAAAAATCCCAAAATTAAGTAAATAATTTTCATCAATGTTTTATCTAATGATTCATAATAATATAAGAAAAATATTGAAATATGGTATCATTTAATGTAATGTAAACATATTAATACAATTTCTCTCCACTTTTTGGGTTTTTCTTCCATTCGAAAATAAATTCCATAATGAACCAACCTTGGAAACAGTAAAAAAACGCACCCGAAATAATCAAAATTAAAAAATATTATTAATAAATGGATGGAAACGTGCTATAATATAGTAATATAAGGTAGTAAAAACATTAGTATTTTAATTTAATAAATTAATCAAACCATTTAAACAATTATAAAGGATATTTTAACACGTTTGAAGTAAGAATAACCTAGGTTATAGGACTTTTCTTTAAATATCCTCATTAATTTTTTTTGAAATATTCAAAAATGAATATTTTTATTATGTATGTATTATTGTTTTACTATAATGATATGGTTTATGAGAATTATTTATGATTAATGGTGGGAAAAATATCTCCATCTATTTCATTGGGTATTTTTATGTGGTATGTTGACCGTAATGATTATTCCAAGTGTAATAATGACGGTTACACCATAAGGTATCCATGAGTGTTTCATAATAAGGTATCCATGGGGTTACATGGTAAGATATTCGAAAGGGTTATAAATTATATGTTATCTAGGAGGAATAATATCTTAAATAATTAATTCCGCAAATTACCTTAATGGTTTATTTATGTTTTATTTGTTTTATGGAAATCTCATGTTTTCAAAAAGTTTGTGTATGATTCATTAATGGTGCGAAGCATATCTTAAGGAAAATTATTTCATATGCTTATAATTTTTCAGGGTCAGATGGCTTCATTCCTTATTTTTATGCCCATTTCTGAGATTATTATGCTCATCCTAGGTTTAAAATGTTTTTTCACTGGGTTTAACAATGGGTAAGAGAAAAGAAGAAACCAAGTTGAATATTGTGATGATTTTAGATGAAATGAAATCATGTTTTATTAAAAAAATTGTATATTTGAAGAAATGGATAAATTTTTAGTAGTATTAACTTTTAATCATTTTGGTTTTTCATGTATGTTTTAAAACATAATTCTCTAAAACACTCCACCGAAAAGATCATTGATAATGTAATAAGTGTATTCTAGTTGAATTAACATCATTATGTATTGTATAAGGTCAGGTCCTTATAGTTGGAATAAAAGAATGGTTTGGATAACTTTATAGGATTGGATGATATTAAAAAAATACCCACATATTATTTTTATCTTATGTTTATGTCGAAATGAAATAGAATTTAAATATTATCGTGTTTCTTCTTATAAAATATGTCTGTTTAAAATGGTTTTCCGCCTAAGAAAAAAGGAAGAAGAATTCGGAAGGCAATGAGAGGATGATATCTTTCTGAATTTTCAAACGGTAATGGTGTGAATTTGAATAGAGATGTTTGGGAATGTAATAGACTAGTTTAAATAGGCTATAAATATCAGTTGAATCCATTATAGGGAACAACCAAAGATATAAAAAAGAACCTGACAATAGTAGAACATTTCATGATGAAACACCCTCTTGCATTCAATGGATATCCTATCCCAGTGGTGGATAATGGGTGGATTAAATCCCTTGAAAGGATATTTGATGTCATGGTGTGCCAAGATAGTCAAAAGTTTAGTCTTTAAATTTATCATTTTAATGGTGAAGCAAACCAGTGGTGGACAAAAGTTAATAATACTAGGGATAGAGAGGAGATTTAAACTGTTTAATGGGATGAATTTATGATTCTTTTCCTTGATAAATATTTTACTATGGTGCTTTGTAATAGGACGGAAATAAAATTATTTGAATTGAAAAAAGGAGGAAGGTTCGGTGATCGTGTATGAAGAAAACTTCACCTGATTTTCAAGGTATTCTTCAAATCATATTCATGATCTTTATTGTAAAAAATCATATTTACATAGGATTAAATTTGATATATAAAAGGGAGTTAGCTTCTATTGAATTCAAAAGTAATGAGAAACATGTTCATTTTGTTTATAGGGTAGAAATGGAGTTTTCTGGTAATCATGTGTAATTCTAAAACAAGTGTAAGAAAAGTTCCAGATGGAATGAAATGGGTAACAATCAATCAAATAAATTTTATGGTATGAAAGTCCATTTTCCAGTTTGTGGGAAGTGTGGAAAAAATCACCTTGGGGAATGCATTAATAAATCTAGTGAACGTTTTTTATATATAATTTTGGTCATGTAGCCTGATATTGCAACAAAAAAGATCATAGTTTTGGTATAATTAATTTTGATATGAATACATAAAGTGTTTCAAATGTGGTGAGATGGGGAATTATGAAAATTCCTATAACACCCCAAGCTTATATGGTATGCTTCTCCTTAAATAATATAATAGCGTGTGTTGTACGCAACTTCGAGTTCTAACACACACCCAAACCAATCAAACTAGCCGTTATAAATAGTAATAACCACTTTTTTAAATTTTAAACATTTCATCTCTCAAAATTGAATTCATTTTTGGATTTGTAATATCGAAATCAGCCTAGGGTAAAATTTTGGTATCTTTCTGAAAACTTTCAATTTTTGATGAATAGTGAAAAACACTGAGTTATAGTTTAAAACCGAATTTTTATTTAAATAATTATTTATTTTATTTAAATTTAATTAAGCTCAAAATAGATACATAATACCTATTTAAGTTCAATGTAATCCATTGGAGTTAATTTAGAATAATTTTAGATATATAAAAATTTTATTGAACTTTCACCATCTTTTACCCACCTCCTTGCAGAATTTTCAAATTCACATAAAACTTAATTTTACGACTTCTGTGAGTGGAATTTCAAAAATCCGAGACACACGGTTAATATCAAGGAGTAAAATGTGGTTCAATAAGATGAAAATAATATTTGGTGAATAGTAACTTTTTACTTTTGTTTAGCACGGTTAAAAGTAAATAGGGAAATTAAGGGTAAAAATGATATTAATATTACTCTAACACATGTACTGATTCTACTGGACAAGTTTATCTCGACCAAAAGAAACCTTAGGAATAAAATATTATCATTTAGGTCCACTTGAATTAGATTAGGACATTTATTATTATTTAATTCAAAGAGGAGTTAAAAGAGTTAAAATCAATGTTTAAAAACTAATACATTTTTAATATAGGGGTATATATAAGATAAATTAGATTATAAATATGAATTAGAAATCTAAAACGATTTCCTACATAATGGTATTTTATTTATAATTTTTAGACATTAAATAATTAAATTTATTTATGACACAATTGTGATATAGTAATTCCCAAATTAATGAAATATTAAGATAATTGATATTATAAATGCCTAAATAAATGTAATTTGAAACTTTTTATGAATTAAATTAATTTTATAGGTTAATATGACAAATTAATATTGGTTATATTAATTGTTTTCGAAGTAATAATTCTTTTATAAATTTATCATAAACAAAATACCCAATAGTGTCAAAATTGACATAAAAGAGTTTTTAAAACAAATATTTTATTATTAATGGATATTCTATTCCTAAAATTATATGGTTTGGCCAAAGGAATTATATAATGGTAGGTGTATTATTAATGGACCACTTGGGGGTCTCTTGTATGTATATAATAAGTTTATTAACAATATAATATAAAAATACAAAGTGACATGGTAAGTGTAAAACTAATTAACTATGAGTTAAAACTAAAAGATAAGGTTAATATAATCACCCAAAACAGTCTAAAATCTATTGGTTGAAAGGATTTATACCCCTCCCCACCATAGACTTTGAATAATTCTCTTTGGAGCCAGAAAAAACCGAATATTAATTTATTATAAAATAATACTTTAAGTTTTTCCTAAAGAGCCCCTCCTCCCCCCTTATAAAAGGACACCACTTATAACCAATTTTTCACACCTTCAAAGCCTTTTATATTGGCCAAAACCAGCCAAAATATTAACTCAAATTCCTTCACTTCATCCTATAGGCCTTATTTTGATCATAAAGCCAACCTAATGATCCATTTTAATCAAATCAAAAGGAAGGTCCTGAAGAATAGGTTATATTTTCACCACCCCCTTTCAAGTTCCTTTCTTCTTCAACTTCTTATTTCTTTGTTATTTCCATTCTAAAATAATAACTCCAGTATCTTCTATATACTATGATGTTATTATAAATATGTTAAAATCCTATTAAGTATTCTACCCATCCTTTGAATTACATGTCACCATACATGCGTACGTATGGATTACCATCTCCAGGTCATGGTGTGATTGTTATTCAATACATTATTATTTGGATGGGTATGATAATGATGTGTAATTAATGAAAATAATAAATATAACATGATAATTATTGTATATATATGATATAACATCCAATTATATATTATTTTAATATCAAAAAAATGATATTGTCGCTCGTGCGTACGTATGGACTAGTGTCTCCACGAACGCGATGAGATTCATTCCACATTGTATCCATTCAAGACTAAATTTAATTTGAGGATTAAAAATAATGTTTAAAGACATAATATAATTCTGGACAAGAATAAGATACAACCTATCCATAATAAACATGGCTTATGAAACAAAACATATAAAATAAAACGAGTAAGTTAACACCCGAAATGACGATAATACTAAGATATTATTAACAAAGTAATATTAAAAGATCATATATGATATCATATTAATGTATATGATTCCTGTATAATTTAATAACAATTATTTCACCATTATACAGGAGGTTAACCTACCCTCAACCAAGGAAAATTACAAGGTAAGGGTTTATTTCACAGTCTCTTCATTATCTGAGGTTGTTTATACGTAATTATCTACGGGGACCTCTTTATCATCCACATACATGTTTCTTAAAAATGTATTTCAAATAATTATTACTAATTTATATACTATGATTTAATGTCATTTATACCCTCACTGACTTCTTATAAGATGCTTATAAAGGAATCTTTCTGTCATTTTTCAAACAAGTTCATTTTTAACCTTTTCAACAGAATTGAGGTAAGAATGTATTTTTTAACTTATACGGGGGGTGCAGCTATTTTCCACCAATATAAAATCATTGAAGATTCATTTAAAAGATTATAAGAATATTTTCAAATTAATTGTTTTAATTATGTGGCTTTTAAATGATTTCAAAAATGAGATATTTCTCTCAAATATTTTTTTTCATCTATGTCAACATCCTTTGGTGGATTTAAAGATTATTTGAAGTTGATTTATTATGATACAAAACTTCCATATTGTATTGAAGGTTTTGTGATATGTTTTACTGTGGATGTGTTATTTCTATACCATTCATGATTTATGGAGAATGTATTGACTTTTTGTATGCTTGTTTTAATATGAATGTTTATGTTATGTTTAGAAATATTCATATAAGAAATGCATTGGACTTAATAGGTGACGGGTGGAGCCCGCTATAGCTCCTCGATGCATCAGTAGGTCTCATTAGACAAACTAGTGTCTTGGCATAAGGCCATGATAATATCATATTTGTAGTCTTGGCATAAGGCCTTGAATATGTGGTTATGATAGTCTGGCATTATGTATTCCATGATTATAAAAGTGGTTATTGATATTTCTTGTGATTATTTAACTAGTAGAATATCCATGTGAATAAGTAAATGGAATTATTTCATTTTATTTTTTCTATATTATTCTAAGGTTCAGGTTTAAAAGGTTTTTGTTTTAGTTATACATTTCCTTAAATTTTTATGCCTATTTATGAAAGTTTCTACTATATGGTTATCCTTACTGGGCATTTGATCTCACCCCTTTCTATGTTTTATTTTTCCCAGGATGTGAAGAAGTATTTTATGAATGACATACAGGGATAATATGAGGGGTTATAAGTGTGGACTATAGAGACTATGTTGTTGTAGTTTTCATTTTATGATGTAATGTAAACTTTATGAATATATCTAGTGATTCCCAGGCTACTAAACAAATCGGTATTTCGAGACATGATCTTTTGTGATCATGCCAATGTTATGTAATAATGCACCAACTATGGGTAACTAGGTTTGGGGCATTACAGTTGGTATCATAGGAAGTTTAGTACAAACCTTGGAAGCTAGATTTAGATAGACTCTGATTAGAGCACATAGACCTAAGATGTACTTTGAGGATTAGTGTAGAATAACTTCCTAGAATTTTTGTATTGTAGAGATTTTGTGAGTTTTCTGAGTAATACAACCATGTCTGGACATGAGCAGTTAGAGGCGGCTCTGGCACAGATGTACCTAGGGGTAAAACTCGAAAACACCACTTTGAGCTAGACTCGAACGGGAACTGGTGCACGATAATGGTCCTTGCTGCACTATTGGTTTCAACACTCTCGGGGGATATGCTTAGGATAATTCTCATTTTATTTACAAACCATTATAAAGGGTTTATGATTATAGAATTCCTAAAAGAAAACATTTTTTTATGATTATGGATTATATCCATAAGTAGTTCAATTTATGTTAAGTGTTTTACAAGTATGGAATTATGTATTTTGATTCATAAACTGATCAAGTTTATTCAATTGTTTAGAAATGGTGCCTAGTGGAAGAAATGGAAATCGTATCAATGCACACACTCCATATAGGGATTTCCCTCCTACTCAAGATAATTATGGTGGAGCTGGTGATGAAACTGGTGCTGATTATCTAATCACCATACTGGGATAACTCACTCAGGTTATGAATAATAACCTTACCCAAATGGAGAACCCTGATTCACAGCGTGGAGGATCAATGTTAGATCACTCCATGAGGAAACAACCACCAACATTCAATGAGAGTACAAATCCCTCAATATCTGAGCAATGGATAAATTCTTTAGAGAAAATATTCCATGCCTTGGGGAATAGTGAAAGGGAAAAAGTTATCATGGCAGTTTACCGCCTCACTAGAGATGCTGATCTATGGTGGTCATTGATTCAAAACACGAAGGAAGATGATGAAGTAGAAAATATGGAATGGATGGAGTTCAAGGATATTTTCATGGAAAAATACTTTCCTCGTGACCATCGAGCAGATATGGAAAGGCAATTTCTGAGTCTGAGACAAAAGGAGGATGAGTATGTCGCAAAGTATGAGGATAACATTACAAGGTTAGCAAGGTATGCTGGAGATTATATACGTAACCCATGAAGTAATATGGATCATTTATTTGACTAGTTAAAACCATATCTTAGTCGAGCATTAGTCTCACAATCCTTCTCGTCGTATGAAGACATTGTCTCATGTGCTATCAAGACAGAAAAAGAATTTTCTAAGTCTTTTGACTTTAAATCAAAGCAAGATAAGAAGAGGTCTTCTTATCAATCTGGAAATGGAAATTAGGGGAAGACGGGATAATTCGAATATCCATCCTTTAGTAAATGTGGGAAGAAACACCCCGATACTTTCTTAAAAGAAATGGGTTTCTGTTACAAGTGAGGTGAAAAAGGCCACCATACTTGTGATTGCAAGGGGAAGAAGGAAGCTACCGATGTTCAATGCTACAATTGCAGAGAGATGGGACATTATGATAATGAATGCCCTAAGAGTCAGGGAAACTTACCTTAGAAAAGGCCAAGGGATCAAGGAAAATCTTATGTTATCACAACTACTGAGGTAGAAGCTCTGAAAGACGTGGTGGTGGATAATTTAATGGTTTCCTCAAGCTTAGAAAATGCATTATTTGATTCCGGATCATCACATTGTTTCATATATTCCCAGTTTTCTAAGAAAATTAGATATTGCCAATTTGATTTAACAAGGGAGTTGATAGTAAAAACTCCTAAGGGAAGTATCATTGCTACAAAGTTCTGTGAATCAGTTCCCATTAGAGCAGATAAATGTTCTTTATCTTCTGATCTCATCGTCATACCCATGATTGAATTTTATATAATCCTCAATATGGATTGGCTTTTGGACTATGATGTGAAAATTTATTTCAATAAGAAGGAGGTTATGATTTTTGATGATGATGATATGAAACACCTTATCTTTTGAGAAGAATAATAACCACCTAATTATTATCTAGATCCACCCCCATTAGCTCAACTAAATTCAATTATAGGGGAGAAAGAGAATTAAATTACTATGGGTGAGAAAAGGAATGTTCAAATATAGGATGTAAATATTGTGAGAGAATATATTGATGTGTTTCCATAATATTTACCTGGACATCCTCCAAAATGAGAAATTGAGTTTTCCATTGATTTAATTCATGGTTAAAGGCCTATATCGAAGACCCCTTATATAATGGCCAATGTGGAATTAGTATAACTATAGAAACAACTAGGGGAATTGAGTAATAAGGGATTTATTTTCCCTAGTGTTTCTCCATGGGGAGCCCCTGTCCTTTTTTTATGAAGAATGATGTATCTATGAGGTTATGTATTGACTACCGGGAAATCAATGCTATAACAATAAAGAACAAGTATTCCCTACCTGGCTTTGTTGATTTATTTGAAAAACTACATGGAGCTCAATACTTTTCAAATATTTACCTTCGATCTGGATACCATCAGTTTTGTGTGAAGAAGGAAGACATTCCAAATACAATATTTCAAACCAGGTACAGGCATTATAAGTTTATAGTAATTCCTTTTGGATTGACTAAAGCACCCTCTATATTCATGGATCTAATGAATAGAGTTTTCAAGGAATATTTTGATGACTTTGTAGTGGTATTTATTGATGATATCTTGGTATACTCCAAAAGATACAAAGATCATGAAAATCACTTGCACATTATATTGAAGACTCTGAGAAGACATGAATTATATAGGAAGTTTAGCAAGTGTGAATTCTGGCTTCAAGAGATTTCTTTTCCTGGACATATTGTCTCTAAGTATGGAATCTCTATTGATCCTTCTAAGACATGAGCAATCCAAAAATGGCCAGCACCGATGAGTATAATAGAGGTACACAATTTTATTGGTTTATCTGGTTATTATCGACAATTCGTCCAGAATTTTTCCCGATTGGCTAACCCATTAAAAAAGGTCACACGCAAAGGGATTAAATTTTTTTTTAAAAAAGAGTGTGAAGAATTTTTTTAAGAATTTAAGAGAAGATTAGTCAATGCTCCTACATTGACTCTACCATTGGGGAATGACGAGTTTGTTATTTATAGTGATGCATTGAAGAAATGACTTGGTTGTGTCCTTATGCAGAATGATAGGGTTATTGCCTATGCATCACGAAAACTGAAAATTTACACACAAAACAATCTTACTCATGATCATGAGTTAGCAGCTGTAATCTTTTCTTTGAAGATTTTCAGAAACTACCTCTATCGTGAAAAATGTGATATATATACCGATCACAAGAGTTTGAAGTACATTTTTTCACAAAAAGAACTCAATATGAGGAAAAGGCGATGGCTTTAACTAATCAAGGATTATGATAGCACAATACACTACCACCCGGGGAAGGAAAATAAGGTAGAAGATGCTTTGAGTATAAAGGATCATGGAGTTTTGAACAAGATGAGAGTAGAAAGGGATCCTATTTTCATGGATCTAGTAAATATGGATATGGTAATCACCATGGATGGGGAAACATCAATATTTTTTCAAATGGTTGCCAAACCATATTTACTAGAATAGATAAAGAGTTCTCAGGCCAATGATGAAGAGTTCAAAAATAATATTAAATCTTTGAATGATGGGAGATTGAGTGACTTTGTGTATGAAGATGGAATTTTGAAATTTTGGAGGAGACTTTGTGTTCCCGATATACCAGATCTAAAAAGGGAATTGTTGGACGATGCTCATAGTTCCAATTTCTCTATACACCATGGGAGCACCAAAATGTATTGATATTTGAAGGAACATTTTTGCTGGGACAACATGAAGAGGAAGATTTCTAATGTTTTGTCAAGATGTATGGTTTTTCAACAAGTGAAAGCTATAAGGAAATATCCTGGAGGAGTCATGCAACCTCTTCCCATACCTGAGTGGAAATGGGATAATATCACGATGTAAATTTCCATGGGACTACCAAATACTCCTAGAAAGAACAATGAAATATGGGTCATTGTTGATCGTCTTACAAAGTCAGAACATTTTCTCCCTATAAGAGAAGAACTAACACTTGAAAGTCTAGCAAGACTATATATTTATGAAGTTGTGAGACATCATGGAGTACCCCTATCGATTGTTTCTAATCGTGATCCACATTTTACTTCAATATTCTAGAAAAGTCTTCAAAAATCCCTGGATACTGATCTTCATTTGAGCACTGCCTACCACCCTCAAACAGATGGAAAATCAAAATGGAATATTCAAACCTTAGAATACATGTTGATATCTTGCTCACCTGACTTTCAGGGTATGTGGGATCAAGATTTACCCCTGGTGGAATTTTATTATAACAATAGCTTCCATTCATGTATTTGGATGGCACCATATGAAGCGTTATATGGAAAGAGATGTCACACACCAACCTGTTGGGATAACGTTGGTGAAAGAAAACTTGTACGCCTAGAACTGGTGGAGGAAACGATGAAAAAGGTAAATGTAATCCAAAACCACATCAAAGCAGCTCAAAGTAGGTAGAAGTGATATGCCGATAACCGAAGGAAGGATTTGGAATTTCAAGTACGATATCATGTTTTCTTGAAGGTATCTTCATGGAAGAGAGTTATACGTTTCGGTAGGAAAGGTAAATTGAGTCCCACATACATCTGACCTTTCGAAAGTCTAGAACGAATTGGTGCTATAGCTTACCATTGGGAAATGCCACCAAATCTCTCCAAAGTTCACGATGTGTTCCACATATCACTGTTGAGAAAATACACGCCTAAACCAATGCATGTACTCACATACGAGGAATTAGAATGGGAACCTGATCTATGTTATTGCAAAGAACCCATCAGGATTCTTGATACAGGAGAACAGGTGCTGAGAAACCGGACAACTCATTTGGTAAAAGTTCTCTGGAGAAACAATAAAATAGAAGAGGCGACGTGGGAACCCGAGGAACATATGATGAAGAATCACCCAAGTCTTTTCATGCGGTATTATTCTAGAAATTTCGAGGATGAAATTACTTGATGGAGGGGAGAATGTAACACCCCAAGCTTCTACGGTACGCTTCTCTTTGAATAATATAGTAGCGTGTGTTGTACGCAACTTCGAGCTCTAACACACACCACAACCAATCAAAATAGTTGTTATAAATAGTGATACCCACTTTTTGAAATTTTATACGTTTTATCTTTCAAAATGGACTTCATTTTTGGATTCAGAATATCGAAATTATCCTAGGGTGAAATTTTGGTATCTTTCTGAAAAATTTCAATTTTTGATGAATAGTGAAAAACACTGAGTTATAGTTTTAAACCAAATTTTTATTTAAATAATTATTTTTTTTATTTAAATTTAATTAATGCCAAAATAGTTATATAATACCTATATATGTTAAATTTAATTCATTGGAGTTAGTTTAGAATAATTTTAGATATATAAAAATTTTATTGAACCTTCACCGTCATTTACCCACCTCCTAGGAGAATTTGAAAATTCATATAAATCTCAATTTTACCACTTATGTGAGTGGAATTTCAAAAATCCGAGAGACATGGATAATGTCAAGGAGTAAAATGTGGTTCAATAAGATGAAAATAATTTTTGGTGAATAGTAACTTTTTACTTTTATTTACCACAGTTAAAAGTAAATAAGGTAATTAAGGGTAAAAATGACATTAATATTACCATAAAACATTTCTTAATTCTATTGTACAAGTGTATATCGACCAAAAACAACCATAGGAATAAAATATTATCATTTAGGTCCCCTTGGATTAGATGAGGAAATTTATTATTATTAAATTCAAAGAAGAGTTAAAAGAGTTAAAATCAAAGTTTAACAACTAAAACATTTTTAATATAAGGATATACATAAGATAAATTCTATTATAAATATTAATTAGAAAGCTAAAAAGATTTCCTACATAATGATTTTTTATTTATAATATTTTGTAATTAAATAATTTAATTTATTTATGACACAATGGTGATGCAGTAATTTCCTAATTTATGAAATATTAAGATAATTGATATTATAAATACCAAAATAAATGTAATTTGAAACTATTAATGAATTAAATTAATTTTCTAGGTTAATATGAAATATTATTATTTGTTATATGAATTTTTTTCTATGTAATAATGCAATTATGAATTTTTCAAAAACAAAATACCGAATACTGTCAAAATTGACATAAAAGAGTTTTTAAAACAAATATTATATTATTAATTTATATTATATTCCTAAATTTCTGAGGATCAGCCAAAGGAATTATATAATGGTAGGTGTATTATTATTGGACAACTTGGGGGTATCTCAGATGTACATAGTATGTTCATTAACTATATAATATAAAATTAAAAAGTGACATTGTAAGTGTCAAACTAATTAACTAATAGTTAAAACTAAAAGATAAGGTTAATATAATGACACAAACCTATCTAAAATATATTTGATGAAAGGAATTATACCCATCCCCACCATATAATTTCAATAATCAACTTTGGACTCATTAGAAAGCGAATGTAAATTTATAATAAAATAATAATTTAAGTTTTTCCTAAAGAGCCCCTCCCCCCCCTTATAAAATAACACCACTTCTAACCAATTCTTCACACCATCAAAGCCTTTTGGCTCGGCCAAACCCTGACCAAATATTCTCTAAAATTCCCTAACTTCAACCTAGAGGCCATATTTTGATCATAAATCCTACCTAAGGAGCCATTTTCATCAAATCAAAAGGAAGAACCCGAAGAAGAGGTAATATTTTCACCACCCTCTTTCAAGTTCCTTTCTTCTTCAACTTCTTCATTCATTTTTATTTCCATTCTAAAATAATAACTTCAGTATCTTCTATATAATATTATGTTATTATAAATATGGTACAACCATATTCATTATTCTACCCATCCTTTTAATGACATGTCACCATACGTGTGTATGTACGACTTACCGTCTCCACGTCGTGGTGTGATTGTTATTCAATACATTATTATTTTATGGCTATGATAATGATGTGTAATTGATGTAAATAATAAATATAACATGATAATTATTATTTATATATGACATACCATCCAATTATATATTATTTTAATATCAAAATAATGATATTGTCACTCGTGCGTACGTACGGACTACCGTCTCCAACAACGCGATGCGATTCATTCCCCATCGCATCCATTCAAGAATAAATTTCATTTGATGATTAAAATTAATGTTTAAAGACATAATATCATTCTGTAAATGAATAAGATACAAAAAATCCATAACAAAAATGTATTATGTAACAAAACATATAAAAGAAAACAAGTAAGTTAACACCCAAAACGACAATAATACTAAGATATTATTAACAAAGCAATGTTAAATGATGATATATGATATAATATTAATGTATATGATTATTGTATAATTTAATAACAATTATTTCACCATTATACAGGAGGTTAACCAACCCTCAACCAAGGAAATGTACAAGTTAAGGGTTTATTCCACAATCTCTTCATTATCCGTGGTTGTTCATACGTAATTATCTACTAGTTCCTCTTTATCATCCACACCCATGTTTCATAAAAATGTATTTCAAATCATTCTTAATATTTTATAGACTATGGGTTAAATTAATTTATACCCTTGTTGACTTTTTATAAGATGCTTATAAATAAATCTTTCTATCATTTTTCAAACAAGGTCATTTTACCCTTTTCTACAGAATTAAGGAAAGAATTTCTTTTTTAACTTATACGGTGGGTTTGGCTATATTTAGCCGTTATAAAATCATCGAAGGATCCCTTAAAAGCTTATAAAAATATTTTCGAAGTAAATGTTTTAATTATGTGGCTTTTAAATGATTTCAAAAATGAGATATTTCTCTCAAATAGTTTTTATTTCATCTATGTCAACATCATTTGGTGGATTTTAAGCTTATTTGAAGTTGACTTATTATGATACAAAAATTCAATATTGTATTGAAGGTTTTGTGATATGTTTGACTATGGATGTGTTATTTCTATACCATTCATGGTTTATAGAGAAAGTATTGACATTTCATATGCTAGTTTTAATATGAATGTTTATGTTATGTTTAAACCTATTCATATAAGGAATGCATTGGACTTAATAAGTGACGGGTGGAGCCTGCTATAGCTCCTCGATGCATCGGTAGGTCTAATGAGACAAGCTAGTGTCTTGGCATAAGGCATTAACAAAATCTTATTTGTTGTTTTGGCACAAGGCCTTAACTATGTGGTTATGATAGTCTGGCATTATGCATTCGATCATTTTGAAAGTGGTTATTGATATTGCATGTGAGTATTCGACTAGTAGAATATCCATGTGAATAAGTAAATAGAATTATTTCATTTTATTCTTTCCATATTATGAGGAACTTCAAATTTAAAAGGTTTTGGTTTTAGTTATACATTGCCTTAAAGGTTTATTCCAATTTATGAAAGATTCTGCTATATTGTTATCCTTACTGGGCCTTTGAGATCACCCCTTTCTATGTTTTATTTTTCCCAGGATTTGAAGAAGTATTTTATGAATGATCTGTAGGGATAGTATGAGGGGTTATGAGTGTGGACTATGGAGACTATGTTGTTGTAGTTTACATTTTATGATGTAATGTAAACTTTATGAATGTATCTAGTGATTCCAAGGCTACTAAACTAATCGGTCTTTCGAGACTTGATCTTTTGTGATCGTGACAATGTTATGTAATAATGCACCGACTCTGGGTTATTGGTGTTAGGGCATTATAGTTGGTATCAGAATAAGATTAGTACAAACCGTGGGAGCTAGATTTAGATAAAATCTGATTAGAGCACATAGACCTTAGATGGACTTTGAGGATTAGTGTAGAAGAACTTCCTAGAATTTTGGTATTGTAGAGATTTTGTAAGTTTTCCATGAAATACATCCCTATTAAAATATGAGAAGGTAGAGGCAGATCTGGCACAGATGTACCTAGGGGTGAATCCCGAAAACACCACTATGAGCTAGAATCGAACAAGAACTTGTGCACGACAACGGGTCTTGCTGCACTCTTAGTTACGACACTCCCGGGGGATATGCTTAGGATAATTCTCATTTTCTTTACAAACCATTATGAATGGTTTATGAGTATATACTTCCTCAAAGAAAACATTTTTTATGATTATGGATTATATCCATAAATAGTTCAATTTATGTTAAGTGTTTTACAAGTATGGAATTATGTATTTTGATTCACAAAACTGATCTAGTTTATGAAATTGTATAGAAATGGTGCCTAGTGGAAGAAATTGAAACTATATCAATGCACGCACTCCATGTATGTATTTCTCTCCTGTTCAAGATAATTATGGTGGAGCTGGTGATGCAACTGGTGCTGATCAGCTAATCACCATACTGGGACAACGCACTCCGGTTATGAATAATAACCTTACCTCTATAGAGCACCCTGATCCGCAACGTGGAGGATCGATGTTATATCACTTCATGAGGAAAAAAACCACCAACATTCAATGGGAGTACAAATACCTTAGTAGCTGAGAAATGGATAAATTCCTTAGAGAAAATATTTCATGCCTTGGGGAGTAGTGAAAGGGAAAAAGTTATCATGGCAGTTTACCGCCTAACTGGAGATGCTGATCAATGGTGGTCATTGATTCAAAACACGAAGGAAGATGATGAATTATCTAATGTGGAATGGAGTGAGTTCAAGGAGATTTTCTTAGAAAAATAATTTCCTCATGACCATCGAGCAGATATGGAAAGGTAATTTCTGAGACTGAGACAAAAGGAGGAAGATAATGTCGTAAAGTATGAGGTTAACTTTACAAGGTTAGAAAGGTAAGATGGAGATTATATATGTAACCCAAGAAGTAATATTGATTGTTTCTTTGATTGGTTAAATCCATATCTTCATCAAGTATTAGTCTCACAATCCTTCTCATCGTACGAAGACATTGTCCCATGTGCTATCAAGACGGAAAAGAAATTCTATAAGTCTTATGAATTTATAGAAAAGAAAGAGAATAAGAGATTTGCTAATCAATCTAGAAATGAAAATAAGGGGAAGAAGGTAAAAGTTGAATATCCATCCTACAGTAAATGTGGGATGAAACAACCCGGTACTTGCTTAAAAGGAATGGGTGTCTATTACAAGTGTGGTGAAAAAGGCCACCAAGATCATGATTTCTATGGGAAGAAGGAAGCTATCGATGTTCAATGATACAATTTCAGGGAGATGTGACATTATGAAAATGAATTTCCTAAGAATCAAATAAATTTACCTCCTAAAAGGCCAAGGGATTAAGGACAAGCTTATGCTATCACTACTACTAAGGTAGAAGCTCCGAAAGACATGGTGGAAGGTAATTTAATGGTTTCCTCAAGTTTAGTAAATTCATTATTTGATTTTGGATCATCACATTGTTTCAAATCTTCCTAGTTTTCTAAAAAAATTATATATTTATAGTTTGATTTAACAAGGGAGTTGTCAGTCAAAACTCCTAAGAGAAGTATCATTGCTACAATGTTCTGTGAATCAGATCCCATTAGAGCACATAAATGTTCTTTATCTGCTGATCTCATCATCATACATGTGATTGAATTTGATATAATACTTGGTATGGATTGTCTTTCATACCATGATGAAAAAATTTATTGCATGAAGAAGGAGGTTACGATTTTTGATGATAATGATAAGAAACACCTTATCTTTAGAGCAGAATAATCACCACCTAATTCTTCTCTAGATCCACCACTAGTAGCTCAACTAAATTAATTTATTGGGGAGGAAGAGAAGAAAATGATTTTGGGTGAGGAAAGGAATGTTCAAATAGAGGATGTACCGATTTTGAGAGAATATGTTGATGTGTTTCCAGAAGATTTACCTGGACGTCCTCCAGAATGAGAAATTGAGTTTTCCATTGATTTAATTCTTGGTTCATGGCCTATATTGAAGACCCCTTATAGAATGGCCACTATGGAATTAGTTGAACTAAATAAAAAACTATGGGAATTTAGTAATAAGGGATTTATTCTCCCTAGTGTTTCTCCATGTGGATCCCCTGTCCTTTTTGTTAAGAAGAAATATGTATCTATGAGGTTATGTATCGACTATAATAAAATCAATGCTATAACAATAAAGAACAATTATCCCCTAACTCTCATTGTTGATTTATTTGACCAACTGAATGGAGATCAATACTTTTCAAAGATTGACCTTCGATCTGGATACCATCAGTTGTGTGTGAAAAAGGAAGACATTCCGAAGACAAAATTTCGAACCATGTACGTGCATTACGAGTTTACAGTAATGCCTTTTGGATTGACTAATGCACCCTTTGTATTCATCGATATGATGAATAGAGTTTTCAAGTAATATCTTGATGACTTTTTAGTGGTATATATTGATGAAATCTTGGTATAATCCAAAATATACAAAGATCATGAAAATCACTTGCGCATTATTTTGAAGACTCTGAGAAGCCATGAATTATATGGAAAGTTTAGCAAGTGTGAATTCTGGATTCAAGAGATTTCTTTTCATGGCCATTTTTTTCTAATTATGGAATCTCTATTTATCCTTCTAAGACAATAGCAATCCAATAATGTCCAGCACTGTCGAGTATAACTGAGGTACACAGTTTTTATTGGTTTAGCAGGTTATTATCGACTTTTCGTCCAGAATTTTGCCTGATTGGCTAACCCATTAACAGAGCTCACACGTAAAGGGGTTAAACTTGTTTAGACAAAAGAGTGTAAAGAATGTTTTGAATAACTGAAGATAAGATTAGTCAATGCTTTTATATTGACTCTACCATCGGGGAATGATGGGTTTGTTATTTATAGTGATGCATCGAAGAAAGTACTTGGTTCTGTCCTTATGCAGAATGATAGGGTTATTGCCTATGCATCACGAAAGCTGAAAATTCATGAGAAAAACAATACTACTAATGATCTTTAGTTTTCAGCTGTAATATTTTCTTGGAATATTTGGAGACAGTACCTCTATGGTGAGAAATGTGAGATATATACCGATCACAAGAGTTTGAAGTACATTTTTTCACAAAAAAAACTCAACATGAGGCAAAGGTGATGGCTTGAACTACTCAAGGATTATGAATGAAGGATAAACTACCACCTGAGGAAGAAAAATAAGGTAGCAGATGCTTTGAGTAGAAAGGATCATGGAGTTTTGAACAATATGAGAGCAGAAAGGGATCCTATTTTCATGGATCTAGTAAAGATGGATATGGGAATCACCATGGAAGGTGAAACATCGATACTTTTTTAAATGGTTGCCAAACCATCATTACTATAAAGGACAAAAAGTTCTCATGCTAATAATTAAGTGTTTAAAAAGAAGATTAAAGCTGTGAATGATGGGATATTGAGTGAATTTTTGTATGAATATGGAATTTTAAAATTTGGGAGGAGACTATGTGTTCCCGATATACCTGATCTAAAAAGGGAATTTTTGGATGATGCTAATAGTCCCAATTTCTCTATACACCCTGGGAATACAAAAATTTATAGGGATTTGAAGGAACATTTTTGGTGCGAGAACATGAATAGGGAGATTGCTAATTTTGTGTCAAGATGTATGGTTTGTCAACAAGTGAAAGCTGGAAGGCAAAAGCCTGGAAGAGTCATGCAACCTCTTCCCATACCTGAGTGGAAATGGGATAATATCGTGATGGAATTTGTCATGGGACTACCAAATACTCCTAGAAAGAACGATGCAATATAGGTCATTGTTGATCTTCTTACCAAGTCAGCACATTTTCTTGCTATAAGAGAAGATCTACCACTTGAACATCTAGCAAGACTATATATTAATGAAGTTGTGAGACTTCATGGAGTACCCCTATCGTTTTTTTCTAATCGTGATCCTTGTTTTACTTCAAGATTCTAGCAAAGTCTTCAGAAATCCTTGGATACGGAACTTCATTTGAGCACAGCCTACCACCCTCAAACAGATGGAAAATCAGAACGGACTATTCAAACCTTAGAAGACATGTTGAGATCTTGCTCATTTGACTTTCAGGGTATGTGGTAATAATATTTACCTCTATTGGATTTTTCCTATAACAATAGCTTCCATTCAAGTATTCAGATGGCACCATATAAAGCGTTATATGGAAAGAGATGTCGCACACCAACCTCTTGGGATGAGGTTGGTGAAAGAAAACTTGTAGGCCCAAAACTGGTGGAGGAAATGATTGAAAAGGTAAAGGTAATCCAAAACCACATCAAAGTAGCTCAAAGTGGGGAGAAGAGCTATGCCGATAACCGAAGGAAGGATTTGTAATTTCAGGTAGGAGATCATGTTTTCTTGAAGGTATCTCCATGGAAGAGGTTATACATTTCTGTAAGAAAGGTAAATTGTGTCCCATGTACTCCCTTAGGAGGAATTAGAATTGGAAACTGATCTGTCTTATTGCGAAGAACCCATCAGGATTCTTGATACAAGAGAACAAGAGCTGAGAAACTGGAAAACTCGCCTGGTAAAAGTTCTATGGAGAAACCAGATAATGGAAGAGGCAATGTGGGAACCTGAGGAACTTATGATAAAGAATCACCAGAGTCTTTTAATTCGGTAGTATTCTCGAAATTTCTAGGACGAAATTATTTGAAGGAGGGGGGAATGTAACACCCCAAGCTTCTATGGTACGCTTCTCTTTGAATAACAATGTAGTGTGTGTTGTAAGCAACTTTGAGTTCTAACACACACCACAACCAATAAAAATAGCATTTATAAATAGTAATATCCACCTTTTGAAATTTTATACATTTTATCTTTCAAAATGGACATCATTTTTGGATTCAGAATAACAAAATTAGCCTAGGGTGAAATTTTGGTATCTTTTTGAAAACTTTTAATTTTTGATGAATAGTGAAAAACACTATGTTATTGTTTAAAACCGAATTTTTATTTAAATAATTATTTATTTTATTTAAATTTAATTAAGGTAAAAATAGATACATAATACCTATATATGTTCAATGTAATTCATTGTAGTTAGTTTAGAATAATTTTAGATATATAAATATTTAATTGAATATTCACCTTCTTTTACCCACCTCTTTGGAGAATTTGAAAATTCACATAAAAAATAATTTTACCGCTTCTGTGACTGGAATTTCAAAAATCTGAGAGACACAGATAATATCAAGGAGTAAAATGTGGTTCAATAAAATGAAAATAATTTTTTTGAATAGTTACTTTTTATTTTTATTTACCACAGTTAAAAGTAAATAGGGTAATTAAGGGTAAAAATGATATTAATATTACCCTAAAACATGTCTTAATTATATTGGAAAGTGTATATAGACCAAAAACATCCTTAGTAATAAAATATTATCATTTAGGTCCACTTGGATTAGATTAGGACATTTATTATTATTTAATTCAAAGAAAAGTTAAAAGAGTTAAAATCAAAGTTTAATAAGTAAAACATTATAAATATAGGATTATACATAAGATAAATTCGATTATAAATTTTCATTAGAAAGCTAAAAATATTTCCTACATAATGGTACTTTATTTATAATATTTAGAAATTAAATAAGGTAATTTATATATGACACAATGGTGATGCAGTAATGGCCTAATTAATGAAATATTAAGATAATTGATATTATAAATACCCAAATAAATGTAATTTGAAACTTTTTATGAATTACGATAATTTTCTAGGTTAATATGAAATATTAATATTTTTTATATGAGTCTGTTTGAAGTAAAAATGTTGTTATGAATTTACCAAAAACAAAATACCCAATTGTGTCAAAATTGACATAAAAGAGTTTTTAAAACAATTGTTACATTATTAATTGATATTCTATTCCTAAAATTCTAAGGTTCATCCAAAGGACTTATATAATGACAGGTGTATTATTAATGGACCAATTGGGGGTATCTTGGATGTATATAGTATGTTTATTAACTATATAATAAAAAAATACAAAGTGACATGGTAAGTGTCAAACTAATTAATTAAGAGTTAAAACTAAAAGATAAGGTTAATATAATGACCGAAAACTATCTAAAATCTATTTGTTGAAAGTAATTCCACCAATACCCACCTTAGTATTTTAATAACCTAATTTGGAAACATTATAAACCGAATCTGAATTTATAATAAAATAATACTTTAAGTTTTTCCTAAAGAGCCCCTCCTCCCCCTTATAAAAGAACACCACTTCTAACCCATTCTTCACACCTTCAAATCCTTTTGGCTTGGCCAACACCTGACCTCATATTCCCTCAAATTCTATAAATTCAACCTAGAGGCCTTAGTTTGATCAGAAAGCCAACCTATGGAGCCCTTTTGATCAAATCAAAAGGAAGAACCTGAAGAAGAGGTAATATTTTCACCACCATATTTCAAGTTCCATTCTTCTTCAACAATTTTCATTCTTTGTTATTTGCATTATAAAATAATAACTTTAGTATCTTCTATTTACCATGATCTTATTATAAATATTGTACAACCATATTCAGTATTCTACCCATCCTTTGAATGACATGTCACCATACGTGCGTGCGTACGTCTTACCATTTCCACGTCTTGGTGTGGTTGTTATTCAATACATTATTATTTGGATGGGTATGATAATGATGTTTAATTGATGTAAATAATAAATATAACATGATAATTATTATTTATATATGATATACCATCAAATTATATATTATTTTAATATCAAAATAATGATATTGTCGCTCGTGTGTACGTATGGACTACAGTCTCCACGAACGTGATGAGATTCATTCCCCATCATATCCATTCAAGAATAAATATCATTTGATGATTAAAAATAATATTTAAAGACATAATATCATTCTAGACATGAATAAGATACAACCTATCCATAATAAACATGGCTTATATAACAAAACATATAAAAGAAAACAAGTAAGTTAACACCCAAAACGATGATAATACTATTATATTATTAACAAAGCAATGTTAAAAGATCATATATGATATAATATTAATGTATATGATTTTTGTATAATTTAATAAAAAAAAATTCACCATTATACAGGAGGTTAACCTACCCTGAACCAATTAAATGTACAAGGTGATGGTTTATTTCACATTCTCTTCATTATCTGAGGTTGTTTATACGTAATTATCTACTGGGACCTCTTTATCATCCACATCCATGTTTCTCAAAAATGTATTTAAACTAATCATTACTATTTTATAAGCTATTGGTTAAATTCATTTATACCGTTGTTGACTTCTTATAAGATGCTTATAAAGGAAACTTTCTATCGCTTTCCAAATAAGGTCCTTTTTAACCTTTTCGACAGAATTAAGATAATAATTTCCTTTTTAACTTATACGGCGGGTGCGGCTATTTTCAGCAGTTATAAAATCATCGAAGATTACCTTACAAGCTTATAAAAATATTTTCAAAGTAAATGTTTTAATTATGTGGCTTTTAAATGATTTAAAAAATGATATATTTCTCTCAAATAGTTTTGTTTTCATCTATGTCAACATCCTTTGGTGGATTTTAAGCTTATTTGATGTTGATTTATTATGATACAAAACTTCCATATTGTATTGAAGGTTTTGTGATATGTTTGACTGTGGATGTCTTATTTCTATACCATTCATGGTTTATGGAGAATGTATTGAAATTTTTTATTCTAGTTTTAATACGAATGTTTCTGTTATGTTTAAACCAATTCATATGAGGAATGAATTGGACATAATAAGTGACGGGTGGAGCCCGATATAGCTCCTCGATGCATCATTAGGTCTAATGAGACAAAATAGTGTCTTGGCATAATTCCTTGACAAAATCTTATTTGTAGTCTTGGTATAAGGCCTTGACTATGTGGTCAAGATAGTCAGGCATTATGCATTCCATCATTATGGAAGTGCTTATTGATATTTCATGTGATTATTCGACTAGTATAATATCCATGTGAATAAGTAAATGGCATTATTTCATTTTATTTTTTCCATATTATAATGAAGTTCATGTTTAAAAGATTTTTGTTTTAGTTATACATTGCCTTAAATGTTTACGCCTATTTATGAAAGTTTCCAGTATATTGTTATCCTTACTGGGCATTTGAGCTCACCCCTTTCTATGTTTTATTATTTCTCAGGATGTGAATAATTATTTTATGAATGACCTATAGGGATAGTATGAGGGGTTATGAGTCTGGACTATGGAGACTATATTGTTTTAGTTTTCATTTTATGATGTAATGAAAACATTATGAATGTATATAGTGATTCCAAGGCTACTAAACAAATCGGTCTTTTGAGACTTGATCATTTGTGATCATTCCAATGTTATGTAATAATGCACTGACTCTGGGTAACTAGGGTCAGGGCACTATAATACCTACCCAATGAATGATCTTAATAATGGAAATAAGATATATTATAAGTATAATGGTTTAGTTAAATACATTGTGACTACTTCAGTAGATGTTGGTCCATCCAATGAATTAGTATTAGGTACTTTGTTTCTTTTGCATATATTTTTATAATGCATTGTATGATATGGGGTCTACACATTCATTTATTTATGGTAATTGTATGGTTAAATTGGAAATTTCACATCATGAAATAAAATAAAAAACTTATGGTAAAAACACCCGTGGTAAATATTATAGAAAAACAATATTATAATAATCTTCATATTGTTATCGATAGAAAATAATTACATGAAAACCTTAATGTATTCCCTTATAAGAATTTAATGTTATTATGCTTATGGAAAAACTTTATTTTTATCATTCTAATATTGATTATAGAGTTAAAGACATTGTTTTTCATAAAGAATTTTAGTTTGTAATCAGTAATAAACCCATACCATTGATAATATATTATAAAGCTAATAAACAGTTGAAAGATAAAAACTAAAGTTATCTTGCACATATTTTTGAAAATAAGGAACTATTCATATTAATGATATGAGAGTGGTAAATGGATACCTGGATATTTAATCTAATTCATTTTCAAGTGTAATACCTGATTTAGAAGTCGAATTTACTATTTTTTTAGTCCCTCTTGTTAGGACAATATCAAAAAATCCTTATCGAATAGATCATGTGTAACTTCTAGAGTTGAAAAATATGTTGTAGGAGTTTTTAGATAAATGTTTCATTCATCCTAGAAAATCCCCATGGGGTGGTCATGTTTTTTCGTTAAAAAGAATGATTGTTCCATGAGACTTTTCATTGATCAGAGTGTTTTTAATAACATTAATATGAATATTAATTATGCATTTCCAAAAATTGAAGAATTGGTTGATCATCTCTAGGGAGCTTAGTATTTTTTCAAGATTGAATTGAGATTTGGGTAACACTAGTTAAATGTGAAGGAGGATGACATCCCAAAAACAATATTCTGTGCTGGATATTGGAATTATGAGTTTGTTGTTATTACCTTTGGATTGATAAATTCCCCTACTATATTTTTATATCTTTTGAATAGAATATTCTATTAATATTTTGGTAAATTTTTTTGTTTTATTAATGTTATTTTTGTGTTTACAAAAAGTTATGAATATTATGAAAAACCTTTAAGGATTTTCCAATAAACTCACAAATAAATGAAGATATATAGAAAATTTAGAAAATGTGATTTTTTGTTGTAACATATTTCTCTTCAAGGGAACACTATAAATAAGGATATAATAACTATTGATCCCACTAAAATATAACTTGTTTATGAATAGATAAAACCTAAAAATGATTCTGAGATTTTTAGTTTTCTTGGATTCGAAGGATATTACCGAGGGTTTGTTTGAAACATTTCACAGATATCTATCCCAAAAACTAAGTTAACAGAAAAAGTTGTTAAATTTATTTAGACAAAATATTGTGATGTTTGATTTGTTGAACACAAAATAAGATTGGTGAATGCTCTAGTTTTAGACATGCCTTCTAGAAATTGTGATTTTGTCATCTACAATAATGATCCATTAAAGAGAATTTGTTGTGATCTAAAGTAGAATGACTAGGTGATTGCTTATGATCCAAGATAACTAAAACCACATGAGTTAAATTATCCCACACAAAATTTGGAATTATCAGTGGTGGTTTTCTACTTAAAATTTTGGACGCATCATTTATATGCATCCAAATTTGAAATATATACTAACCAAAAAAGTTTGAATTATATATTTAATAAAAGGAATTGAATAAAAAGCAGATAAGTTGGTTTTAACTGAAAAGTATTATGATTTCAAAATAAATTACTATAATTTAAAATAAAACAATGTTGTGGATTCCTTGAGTCAAAAACATCATGATTCATTAAACACTTTATGTTTGGAACATGACCCCTTTATTAATGATTTGATGAATTTTGGACTAGAAATTATTGGTGCAAGAAATTGATCTACTTTGGTTTAGGAGTCAATGAAATTGACTACGGAAGATATTTTTAAGAAACCGTAAAAGGATGATCATAAGTTACAGAAAATATAGAATTGGATAAAAATGGTATGTTGTAGAATTTGAAAAGGATAAAGATCATGTTTTTAGATTTGGGAAGATATTATGTGTGTCTTCTGATTCCCAACTAAAGACATAATTATTATGTGAAGCTCGTAGTTCATTGTTTCTGGTTTATCCTAACAGCACTAAGATATACAGAGACATTAAAGAGTGTTATTGGTGGGATGGAATTAAAATATATATTTCTTATTTTACCATTAAATGTTTTAATTTTAAAAAGTTAAATAAGAGAGGCTATTACCAAAGGGGAAGCTTTATCTTTTTTCCAATACCATAGTAGGAATGGGAAAATATATCCATGGAATTCATGGTTAAACTAACAAATACTTATTGAGTTAATAATTTGATTTTGCTTATTATTTATTGATACACTAAATATTCACATTTTCATCTTATTCAAGACAAAATTTCTTCAAACCATCGTTCTCGATTGTACCTTAATTATATAGTTAGGTTATATGGAGTTCTTATCTCCATTAAATAGGACTGTGATCCCAGGTTCACATAAAACATTTGAAAAGGCTTATATAAGTCATTAGGAACTAAATTAAATTTCATCACAAGTTTTCATTCTCAATATGATGGACATGCCAAGTGAAAAATTCATACATTGTAGGATATGATTTGATCTTGTTCAATGGACTACTAGGGAATTTGTGATCAACATATTTCGTTAGTTTAGTTTTCCTATAATAACCGTTTTCATTCTAGTATTAAGATGAAACTTTATGAGGACGTATATTGAAAGTGGTGTTAATGACCAATATATTGTGATGAAGTCGGAGAAAGGAAGTTGATGTGGCTATAATTAGTTGATTAATTAGCTAAGAAATTGAATATGATCCAACAAAAAATGAGGACACCTCAGTGAAGATAGAAACGTTATGCAGATAACAACCGGAAATACTTTTATTTTGAGCTTGGGGATCTTGTTTTCCTTAAAATATCTTAATGTAAAAGTGTTATTCATTTTGGAAAAAATTAAGTATAAATCCTTGGTTTATTGGACCATTTTAAATCCTGGATAAAGTTGGACCATTTCCCTAACGAGTATCCTTTCCTATGATTTTATCTCAATTACACAATGTTCTTCATATTTTAATGTTATGAAAGTATATATTAGATTCATGTCATGTTTTTATCTAAAAATTAGTTCAGTTGGAATATAAAATTTCTTCTGAAGAGAACCCTATTCAAATTCTAGATCATAAAGAGCATGTGTTGCATAATATTTTAATTCACCAGGTTAAGGTTTTTTGGATAAACCACATGATTGAAGAAACAACATGAGAATATGAAAATTATATGAAGGAAAGGTAACCTAACTTATTTAATATGTAAATAAAAATTATCGGGATGAAATTTCTAGAAGTTGGGGAAAATATGACAACATAGGTAGTTATAAAATATTTTTTTTGCATTTTAGAATTAAATTGTTAAATTCATTATGAATGTATAATGAAATAAGAGGTATTTATATAAATTAATGAATCTATACTAATAGAATAGTATCCTCACCTATAAGAGTATAAATATATATTTTTTATCTTATAATGGAAAATATTATATATTTATATCATGGAATAAGTAAATAAATATTTTGAAAATAATAAATTAAATGTTGGTAACTTTGTTACATAGAAATTTTTATTTACAATTTTATTATTATTATAATGATTTAAATGAAAATTTATCTTAATAAAAAATATTAATTTATTAATATTTTGTTATATAATGATTATATGATAATTTTATGAGACATTAATTAACATTTAAAAGGGTTATAAAATCAGTTATAATTCTAAAATTGGTATTTTTTTTAATAAATGATGATTTTAATTATAAGTTCAATTTATCATATTGAGAAAATTATTTTCAAAAAATCAAGTTCATTTTTTAATTCCACCGTTATAAAAATAGTTTTGTTTAATTTTAGGTATTTTTTTTAAAATAGTTGTAGTTTTGGTGAATATTGAAATACTGTAATTTAATGTATTTAAAACATTCATAAACTATTGAGTCTTAAATCATGTATGGCCTAAGTAGGCCCATTATATAAAAATATAATTCATTATTTTAATATTTTGAGTGATAATTTTTAAAATATTATTAGTGTTGATGGAAAATGATAAAACCCGTGTATAAATTTTTAAAACACACCCCTCTCCTCCACTATAAATATCACCTCTCTACACCTCTTATCCTCACACCTAAAATCCTTGTATCTTATTTAATTTCTACCTAATTACCTTCCCAATACTATTACCAATGTACAAGACCTACATATATTACCAAAATTCCAAAACCAAGTGCTTTAAGGAGGTTATCAAGGAGAAGAATTCATGAGTAAAAATCCTCTTTCAATTTCTTTTATTTTATTTTCAATTTATTTTCTATTATTATTATATCCTCATATCCCCTCATCCAATTGGAATGATAACTCCATTATCATATATATATTGTAATTTATTTTTAATTCAATATACATCATCAAACCTCTCCTCTTCTCCTCTTATTCTAATAAAGAAAGAATCATTCGCGATGTGTCAATTTAACATTATCATGGATGATGTGTTTTCATTTACCATTAAAACATTCAAGGATTTTCATAAAACCATTATAATAGTTAATTTCTATTTTATTATACAAATTATAAGTTATATAATATTCGTTACCCATTATATAATCATGATATAAAACAAAATTTTATAACATCATGATGAATGTAAAAGTCACCAAAATAAACTAAATCATTTTCATTAATGTTTTATCTAATGGTTCGTCCTCATATCATAAAAAATGGTATATGGTGTAATTTAAAATTATTTTAACATATTAATACCATTTTTTTACTTATCTTGTTTTTTCAATTGTAAAAGTATATCTCTAATGAACCAACCATGGAAACCATGAAAAAAACCTACCTGAAACAATGGAAACAATGGAAATAACAAAATATTATTTATAAATGGGTGGAAATTGGTTATAATACGGTCATATAAGGTAGTATAAACATGATTATATTTCATTAATAAATTATTAACAATATTTAAACCATTATACATGAGGTTTTAACATTTTTTAAGTAATAATAACCTGAGTTAAGGAACTTTTCTTAAAAAAACCTCATTTAAATTTATATTTTTTCAAAATCAAAAAAGGAATGTTTTTATGATGTAAGTATTATTGTTTTATGGTTATGTTATTGTTCTTGGGGATTTTTACGATTAACTATATGTTCTATATCTCCCTACAATGAATTAGATGTGATTATGTTATATGTTGGCCATAATGGTTCTTCATAGTGTAACTAAGATGGTTTTACTGTAAGGTGTCCATAAGGGTTACATCATAAAGTACCCATGAGGGTTACATTATATGGTATCCTTGAGGGTTACAAATCATATAGTAACTATGAGGGTTAAAATATAAATTAAATAATTCCACATGTTACCTAAACAGTTTATTTATGTACAATATGTTTTATAGAAACCCCATGTATTCATAAATTAAGTATATAATACATTAAGTGTGACAAGTATATATTTGTGAGAATTATTTAATATTTTTACAAGTATTGATGGAATAGTAGTTAATTTAATTACTTTTATTCCCCTTACTGATATTTTTGTGATCATCCTATTTTTAAACTGATTTTTTCACCAGGTTTAAGAATGGGTAAGGAAAATGAAGAATCTGTGATTAATATCATGAATATTTTTTGATGAAATGAATTAATGTTTTACTAAAAAAATTATTATATAATAAATTGATACTAGAATTATCCACTTTATTTGCTTTTGGGTTGTCACTTATGTTTTAGATCATAACACTCTATAACTCTAAATTGAAAATAACGTTGGGAATATAATAAGTGTATTTTATTTGAATTAAATAAATTATATAATGTTTAAGGCCATTTAATTATAATAGTTGAATTATATAGAATTTAAACATGTTTTTTGTTGGTTTAAATTTTCACACATAATCAATACATTGATTAGTTCTCAATTCATTTTTAAATTCATTGCAAGGATTGTTTCATAATCACTTCATTATACTAGATTTTTTATTATTAAGTATCATTTAGGTGAATTATATTATCATTTAATTTTAAGCCCAAAATATTTTCCACTTCTATGATTAGTTCTTTTAATTACATATTTTTATTACATTTTACTCAATTTATGTAATCATCATACCAAAATAATGTTAAAAGGTAAACTCAAATTTGTTTCCCTTCTCGATAGAGAATCTTTTATTTCCATATCCATATTTTATATTAAATGTTTTGAAGAATATTTTTTCTATTCTAAAATTATTTATTAAATTCATTTTTTTCATTTTTGAATTTTATAAAATGGTTGAAATGAAATCATTTTGTTATTTTCTAATCATGGTACTTTTTTCTTTTCTTAGAATATTGTGAAAGGAATGATTTTTAAACATATACTAAGAGAATAAAATTACTTACTACCATATTTTCTCAATGTTTGGAAGAATTATTTACATGTTTTTATGTTTTTTTTCAATGATTATTTTTCATAATATTCTGAAATCTTTTTAGTTTTAAAAAGTGATATATAAATTTAAATGGGTATTTTCCTCAGAAAACATTATAAGGATATTTTTATGGTATTTCTATAAATCAAAAATAAAAACCCTTTATAGAACTTATACTCCACTGGGGATAAGTTGTAATGATACCATCCTTATTATTTTTATGGATTTTTTATGATTGTTTTTATTGGGTAATGTACAAATATTTCAAATTATAGCTCAAGCAATAGAAAAAATTATTTATTTTTAAGGAATATTGATTATGTTGGATTTTTATACATATGATTAATGAATTATACATTGAAAGTGAAGGGAGGGGCCATTATAGCCCCTAGATGTATTGTTAGGTACCATGAGACAAACTAGTTTTGGTTTTTTGGTAAGAGATTACCCAATTATGTATGATGTCTTGGAATGAGGCCTTAATTGTATGTTTATGATTTCAATCATTAGGCAATCCATCATTATGAAATTAGTTATCAATATTCATGTGATTACTTGAATATTTATGATATCTATAAAGAAGTTTAAATCTTATGATATTATCTATATGTATTTTTTTTATCATAATTTATTATTTACATATTATTCTTAATACACAATTTATTTATTAAATTGAACATTTTTTAGTTATTTTCCTTGCCAGATTGATTATGCCTTACTTTCTAATGAATGATTCCATTGTACATAACCCTTACTAAGCATCTGAGATCACCTTTAATTTTTTTCCTTTACCTAGGATATGAATAATGAATATTTAAATTATTTCAAGGGAACATATTGTTTAATATTACTATGTTTTTTATATATTAATTATAATATAAAAAAATTGATATATGTATCTGGTTTATCAAAATCATTCAACTATTTGGTCCATTGGGATGTGATCTCTTTTATCTTAAGTAAACGTAATAAGGTAACCACCGTCTCTGGAATCCTAATGTTTGGGTCCTTATATTTTATCATCCACTCCTTTATTTTATTTTTAGACATGAGATAAAATTATCAGGATGAAATTTCATAAATGGTGGAAGAATATTACACTCAATTATTCAAGAATTTACTTTTATTAAATAATTCATTTAGTGGCATGTTGTATTCATAATACCGACCATAAAATAAACTACATTACTCTATTAAATTATTACTATTTAAATATAACTATTATGACATAACCATTTTTATAGGGGATTAATAGGAAAAATTTAAATATATAATATACATAAAAATTTATTCTTTAATAAAATCAATAATAAATCATGCAATGATTATCAATTGGTATTAAATACAGTTTAAAATTTTCTTAGTAAATGATATATTTTTTCATTAATATGTTTTATTTTTGAAATGTAACACCCCAAAAAATAGTTTAAAAACATCATATTATTGGTAGCTTTCTTAAAACCCATCATCGAGCTTTATGTGGGTTGAGATATATTATAAAAATATAATTATTTAAATGTTACTATTATAATCTAACCATTGTATTTATTTTTAATTAAACGAGTAACTACATTATAAAGTATAGTTATAATAGACCTACTCAATAAAAATTAATAGATGAATTCTTTGGAAATAATCAATCAATTTATAGTGAATTTATTTATCTTTCCAAAATACATTTTGTGAATAGATGGTGTTGTTATATTCTCTATATAGGAATTACAATTATTTTCTTCCACTATTAGATATTTAATTTTATAAAAATGATATTATTTTTAAATTAAAATTTCAAAAATAACTTTGACTGATTCTTTTGGAATTTTTTTAATGATGTTTTTTTAATTAAATAGTGAAAAATAAAAAAAATTCTAATAAATTCATTATATTCATTAAATAATGTAATTTAAACATTATAATATATTTATAATTTTTTATTAATGATAAATCTGATCCATTTTATTTATAATAATATAATTAATTCAATTTTAGCAAGTAATATTCAAAATTTTGATATAAGTTAATTTTTATTCTTAAACATTCATTTTTTTATAAAAACTATTTTCGGTGTCATTTTTTGAATTAATATTAATTTTTTTACCCACTTATATAGAAAGAATATTTAAACATGGAAATAATATTTGGAATTAGGGTGAACAAATTTTTTGAATAGTTCTGTTTTATTTTTGGTCATTATAAATATTAAATGTGGTAAATTTGAATCACAACGGTGATGGTAAAATGAAAAAAACGTGGTTATAACTCTAAGATATGGTCTTGATATCAACCCAAAACATTCTTTCATTCTATTTTTTATGATAAATACTACTATGTCGATCCTAATTATTAACATGTTACCTTTTACTTCCCTTTTCCCTTCATAATGACATTTATATTATTTCAAGTAAGGAAATTTCATAGAAGTCACTCTTTTTTAATTTCATTTATATGTTCACATAGATATAATAATATGTTATGAACTAATAGAAATGTTGATTACCAACATTATTATGGTATTTTATGATTTTAATTTATTTTTAATTATTAGTGGTGGTATAATTACATTAAAATATTATATGATGTTGACATTGTGTCTATGAAAGAAGTAGAAAAATTGAAGTAAATGATTTTTTAAATAATAAAAAATAATATTTTTTTAGAATTTGGGCCCCACATTAATTTTTTGATAATAATATTTTATAATTTTCAGTTATAGAATTTATATTTGAATTAGTTTCTTATTTATATTCCATTAATGTCAAATTAAATGAATACTACCTAAAATGATATTAATGATCTTTTATGTAAAATAGTATTTTATTATATTATTTATAAACCATAAAGAAATATAATTATGATGATAAATGGACTTTAATTTCATTCCATGGAAATATGTGATCCAATTTATGTCATATAATTAAAATTATAACCATTTCGATTTTGAAAATTTATTACTATGGTTATGGTTAAAATGTTTAAAAAGGGGGATAAACTAAAAGATAACAGTAAAAATGACCTAAAACCCTTATTAAACCTAATTTGATGATTTTATTTTGACTAAAACTTTATCAAATTTGAATATAGTTCATTTTGGAATAATTAATTCAATAATGTTACTTAATATTATTTTATAACTTTCAAAAACTGCAAGGGTTCCACTCACCTTAATCATAAAAGGGCACATCCCTCCCATACTTAATCACACCAATTAATCCATTTATCATATATAATATCTAAAAATATATATCCCAAACATCCTTTGATATATTTTAGAGTTTTATTTCCTCCAAATAGATCATCCCTAGGGTCCTCAATAAGATATAAAATATAGAGTTCACTAAGTGAAGGAAATGATCTTTATAAGGATCTTAGTTTTTCTTCTTATTTAAACATGTTCAACTATATAATATCAATTAAAATATAATAATATAATAAAATCCCATATTATTAGATGTTATTTTCATTAAAATGTAATATTTATCCATCTTATTATCCATAAAATGGGAAATAAAGCCATAATTCTTTTGTACAGTGGGCTACCATCTCAGAAATCGAGGTAATTTTTTTGAAACACTTCCTCACATGTCCAGTTAGAAATATTTAATTAATTAATATGTATAATAATTATTAAGTAATATTTATTCTACAAATTTAATATATCATTCACTCCCCCACCATTTCACCCATTAAAAATGATAATTTTTCTCATGTATATGTTCGATATACTCTCTCTACGAAGTGATTCAATTTCTTTTTCATGTCCACCATTCAATAATGTTTCTAAAAATGTAGCTATTTAATAAATACAATATTTATAAATTAAATATTATTCGTAACATAAGGAAACTGTAATCGTGGAACAAGAACTGAAACATCATGATAATACCCCATGAGAAAACTAAGTATTTAAGAGCTGAAACAATGATAATAATGAATGATTGTTGATAAAAATGTAACAGGATGTTTTAAATTGATCATATATGATACTATAAGTATTATTATGTATAACGTCCTGACCTGACATACAATAAAATTGGTAGTCGGACTGGTCACCACATGATATCAGGTGCATCTCCTCTTATGCCAATGTTTTTCGACTAGTAGTGAGGGTTTATGGATACTAAGTGGAGATACTTTGCCCCAAAATTAGAGTTCAATAATAGATAATGGAAATATATTCCATAAAAATTCTAAAAAATGATAAACTAGTAGAAGTCATATTTTTATAAAACATGAACAAAAGAAGAAAACACAATTTTATAGAGTAGATGAATGCATTACATACCAATGATACAAAATAGAAAGCAGTAAACAATACAACATGCTTTAAAATACTATAAATTAAAATAAAAAAAACTAATCCCTACAGTCTATCTCCATGAGAATCCCAAGATGTGTATCAGTCCTTTGCTATTAACTCTTGGTACGCCATCAACAATAATCAATGTCCAAGTCCCTAAGAACAAGTAAGATCTACTCGGGTACCCACAATGCAATGGTATCCCAAGTAGGGTGTGAGATATAAATCTCATTAGGCCAGCACCACCAGTGTCTAGCTTAATCTAGACAATGTAATATAAATGAATAGTGTGTTGGTATAATGAAGTAACAATAACATTGAATAAATAAACTACAACCCATCATAGTTCCTAAGGGACACCTTTCAGAGATACCTGCTTCAGCTCATTATTAGAAATAATATTCTGAACATGAACTATATATATATATATAATGCTTAAATAAACTGTTTAACACATTATTTGATATTTTTGTATAACTATATAAATCCACACGTTCCCCTGGACTCCCTTATCTCAACACCTATCTCAGCCGTGTTGAAGGCTGAACCATTTCCCATATTCAATTCACAAATCATCATATCACGTCACCTTTCATTATCCATTTAATTAAATTCATGTATGACCAATTGTATCCACAATACAATGTTAATTAATAGGTGTATAACCTCATGTTTTTCATGTTGAGTCAATAAGGTTTTCCTTATGACTTTTCCATTCCTTCTTGTTTTGAAAATCAGAAACACCTTATCTTTAAGGGAATCGCTTTTATAAGGAAAATTGCTTTCTTAAGGAAAATTTCTTTTATAAGAGAAATTAGCCATATCATATTTTCATCCTTATTTTTCTTAAGTATGAGATTCAGATTCATTTTCTCGGAATCATTGAAACTTTGATATAAATCATTCTGTTTTAGGGTTCGGATTCTGGATAAAGAACTATAAGGAAGTTTCATTCCGAATTCCGGATATGAACTCTGACTAAGTTCTATTCCAAATTCAGGATACGAATTCTGAAGAAGAATTCTCATTACGAATTCTAATGAAGAAATCTCATTCCAAATTCCCATTACAAATTCTAATGAAGAATTCTCATTACGAATTCTAATGAAGAAATCTCATTCTGAATTCCCATTATGAATTCTAATGATGAATTCTTATTATGAATTCTAATGATGAAATCTCATTCCGAATTCCCATTACGAATTCTGAAGAAGAATTCTCATTACGAATTCTGATGACGAATTCTCATGACGAATTCTCATTACGATTTTTGATGATGAATTCCTATTCCGAATTCTCATTCCGAATTCACATATTAAACAGAATTTGAGTATCTTTGTTTTATGCACTCTGATTTGATTCAGAATCCGAAAAATATCTTTGTTAGACTCCGAACTTTTATATTTCTTACATTTCTATAATTTTCCTACTCTTTATTATTTTCATTACACCCCGAACCATCACTCCGAAGTTTTTATTCCGAACTTTTATGTTAGAGTTCTAAACGATGTCGTACATTCTATTACACTTGTTTTGTTATAAAACAATGTCGTCTATTTTGTTATAAACTAACCGTTGTCTAAGTGACACGTGTACAGGTCCCTCCAAACTTTAAGGAAAATATGACCGTTGGAGAAGGAACAAACCTTACCTATAAATAGGAGCTCATTTGAAAGAGCTCGGTGCTGAACTGATGACAGATGAACAACTTGGTTTTGTGCATACATGCTGTTGAAGTGATTTCTAGAGAGAGAGTCTCTTATTAACTCTCAAAGCTTCGTGCGACTCCGAATGTTGGTGATTACATTCGAGGGCTTCCGGGGATTGGAAGACAGAGGTGTCGACTACTTTAATGTTTGAGGGCTTCCTTGCTGAGGAAGACAGTGGTTGCCAACTACCTTGAAGTTGAGGGCTTGCGGGGATAGCAAGACAGAGACTCCGATCTTCATATCGAGGGCTTACCCTGGTGTGGGTAAGACAGACTTTCTTAAAAGTATAAATCAGGGTACCTTTATCCAAAGTTGTTGGATACCCTTCTCTTTGGGTTAAAAGAATTATATCTTGTTACTTGTAGTTTTACTACTTGTTTCTATTCCACTGCATTTTTTATTATAAGGAAAGTATAACTTTCTTATACTTCCTTACATGTACTCAGATTCATTTAGATTCTATACGCTTTAAGGTAGAATCTCATATTGTAACTTTTGTTAAGATTCAACTTCCAGAACCATATTTCCGGAACTCTCTTTCGGAATCTCTTTCTTAGTTTACATTCGGTGTTAAGAGGTGTTGTGAATTTACTTGGTTTAACTTTGTTAAACATAGACTTTTCCTTTGCTTAAGGAAAAACATAGTTATACTTAACTAACTTTAAAGGTTCCAAAGGAATTTTTAAAGTATACAACTCTCCCCCCCTCTTGTATATTGAGCATCTCATACTATATTTCGATCCTACAATTGGTATTAGAGGGTTGGAAACATCTTACTCTATACCAATCTTACAATTGGTATCAGAGCAGGTCTCTGAAATACTTGTACTCACATACAAGTTTTTCTTGCTCACTTTATCCTTCCGAACATTGTTCATTCCGAACTTTTCCCATTCCGAACATTGTGATTACGAATCATTGCTACTAACAAGTTTGTGTGAAAAGTTATTTTAGTATGGCAGGAATTAATGTTGGATCAATTGACAATCTGAATCCTACAAGACCACCTATATTTGATGGTAATGATTATGAATACTGGAGAGATCGTATGAAGACTTTTGTTATCAATACTGGAGTAGACAACTTTGTCATGCTTACTGGTGATTATAAAATTCCTGACAAGGAAGTCAGAACCTTTACTAACCAGGAAAAGCAAGAATATCAACTCAACTATAAGGTACGCAATACTTTACTATGTTCAATGACCAGAAATATATATAGACAAATTTCTTCTTGTGAATAAGCTAACTGTATATGGAAGAAGTTAGAGGTTACACACTTTGGGACTTCCAAGGTGATTGAGACTAGAAGAGCTATGCTTAGAGCTGAATATCATGGCTTCAATTTTCCTTATAGAGAACCTATCTGTAAAGTTCAACAAAGATTTATGACCATTGTCAACAGTCTACAATCTATGGGAGAGAAAGGCTTAGATGATGAAGCTCTTGTGGACAAGATAATTGATATTATGCCCAATGAGTGGGAATCCAAGAGAACAACAATAGATGAGAACAGGAAGGTCACTCAAAATTACTCTTGATGAATTATTTGGAACTCTTCTACAACATGAAACAAGAATGAAGAGAGATGCTTACAACATCAAGAAGAAGAATGGAAATGGTACTTTTGCTTTTACTACAACTTCAAATCAGATGAAAGCTAAGAATCCTGAGAGAGTTACTAGATCCAATCTAAGAAAGTCATTTTCTAATCCGAATCTAGTGAGAGTGAAGTCTCAGAAAATGAATTATCCAATCTTGCTCGAAGGATGAACAAGATAGCTGGGCAGAGAAACTTTCAATCCAAGTATAAGAAGAAGGACATGAAAGATAAGAAAGATGGAGAAGTTACTTGTTATGAATTCAAGAGAGATGGACATATTAGACCAGATTGCCCTATTCTCAAAAAGAAAGAAAGGAAGGAAAAACATTCAGACAGGAACATAAAGAAGTATTATAAAGCTAAAGCTAAGAAAGTTCTAAAATCTAATGACACCTGGAGTGCCAGTGGTGGTGACTCTTCAGATGAATCTTCTGATTATGAATCTTCAGGACAGAAGAATCTTGGTCTTATAGCCAGATTACATATTGATAATCATTGTATTATGGTTAAGGTACGAAATGCTGAATCTTTGACCAATGTTTCTTTAAATTCTAATGATAGTATGTATTATAACTCTTCTGATGAAGAATCATCTTCTGATGAAGAAAATACTTTACCTACTTATGAAGAAGTCTCTAGGTTTGCTGAACTTCTTGAGATTGAGAATTCCAAACTCAATAAGAAACATGATAAGGCAAACTCTAGGAATTCTATACTTACAAAAGAGACATCAGATCTTTCTAAAGATCTTGATAAGAAAAATCTTGATTTTGAAAATATTTCAGAAAATCTTGAGGAAGTAAGTTCTGAGAAGAATAAACTTTCTAAAGAGTTAGAAAAAGTAATTTCTAAGAAAAATGTTTTCGAGTCTTACTCTAGTTCAAAAACTAATTATTTTGAGGATAAAAACATGGTTGTAAAACTCAAGTCCGAAATTTTTTCCTTAAAGAAGTGTTTATCAAACTTTACCCATGGTAAAGAAAATTTTGATAAGATGTATTCCCAAATACGACCTTTAAGAAATAAATCCGGATTTGGTTATACCCATGCAAAACCTATTTTTAGTAACAATTATTTTGTTCCTCAAAGTGCCCCATTTTGTACCATGTGTCAATGTGGTGGTCACTGGGAAAAAAGTTGTTCCTTAAACAAAACCCAATCTCTAGGATTTCACAAAGCTTACTTTTTTAAGAAAATGTGGGTTCCTAAAATCTTATTGTCTGGAAATCTCGGATCCAAACAAGTTTGGATTCCGAAAGTCTAATTTTCTTCTTGATTTCAAGATAATAAAGATAGTACCAACAACAATACATGGTACATGGATAGTGGATGTTCCCGGCACATGACTGGTAACAAAAGCTTTTTTGAAAAGATTATCAAAACGAAAGAAGGAAAGGTAACTTTTGGAGATAATGCTAAGGGAGAGATTGTTGGTATTGGTAATATTTCTTTTCTTGGTAAAACCTTGATTTCAAATGTTCTTTTTGTTAAAGGTCTTAAGCACAACCTCATTAGCATAAGTCAGTTATGTGATGAAGGTTACCTTGTGAATTTTAGGAATGATAAATGCTTAGTTCACAATTCCAAGGAAGAATTTATTCTCTCAGCCAATAGGCAAGATAATGTCTACACTTTGAACTTAGAAGACCTAAGAAGACAAGATTTACCTTTCCTAAGTGAAATGGAAGATCATTCTTGGTTATGGCATAGAATACTAGGACACTGTAATATGAGAAACCTATGTAAACTCTCTAAGAAGAAACTAGTTAAGGATCTACCGGAGCTTAGATTTGATTCTTCTAAAGTTTGTTGTCCTTGTCAATATGGCAAGCAACATAAATCTAGTTTTATGTCAATCGGTGAAGTCTCAACAACCGATGCATTAAAGTTAGTGCACATGGATCTTTTTGGTCCGACACAAACTGGATGTATTGGAGGCAAATACTATGTGTTTGTTCTAGTTGATGATTACACTAGATTTACTTGGGTCTATTTTCTAGCAAAGAAATCTGAAGCATTTTCTTATTTCAAATGTTTTAGAGCTCATGTTAAAAATGAGAAAAACCTTCCATTGAAAACTATTCATAGTGATCATGGAGGAGAATTACAAAATTCTGATTTTGAAACTTTTTGTAGTAAGAAAGGTTTTACTCACAATTTTTCAGCACCTAGAACTCCTCAACAGAATGGTGTAGTTGAAAGAAGAAATAGAATTCTTCAAGAGATAACTAGAACCATGATGAGTGAATATTCTATTGCTAGACATTTCTGGGCTGAAGCTGTAAGTACTTCTTGTTATACTATAAATCGAGTTTTAATTAGACCTTTTCTTAATAAAACTCCTTATGAGTTATGGAATGGTAGAAAACAAAGACTTTCCTACTTCAAGGTTTTTGGTTGCAAAGTATTCATTTTGAATACTAAAGATAACTTACATAAATTCGCACCAAAATCTGATGAAGGAATTTTCTTAGGTTATTCCACAACCTCTAAGGCTTATAGAGTTTTTAATAAAAATACTTGCACTGTTGAGGAAACAGTACATGTAAAATTTGATGAATCAGATCCTTTTGTTTTTAAACCATCTCAACTTACATCTTCAGATGTGTTTTCAAGAACTGATTGTCAACCTTTGATAAAAGAACCTTCTGATAAGGAAATTGTTCTAGAAGATACTTCTGAAACATTTACCCCGTAAGACTTTCTACCCTATGTTGATGGACAGGTTTTACAAAACCCAAATCAGGTGTTTCTTAAGAATCATCCCTGTGATAGTATCATTAGTGATGTAAATCAACCTGTAAGGACTAGAAGTTCCTTAAGAAATGAAGTAGAACATCTAGCATTCCTTTCCCAATTAGAACCCAAAAGCACTGATGAAGCTTTAGGTGATGATGATTGGATCAAAGCAATGCAAGATGAACTAAATGAATTCGAAAGGAATAAAGACTGGACCTTGGTTGAAAGACCTAAGGAAAATTCTGTTATTGGAGTAAAATGGGTTTTCAGAAATAAATGTGATGAAAATGGAGTCATTGTTAGAAATAAATCTAGACTTGTTGCTAAAGGCTATAATCAGAAAGAAGGAATAGACTATGAAGAAACCTATGCTCCAGTAGCTAGACTTGAATCTATCCGTATTCTACTTGCTTTTGCAGCATTCTTTAATTTCAAACTTTTCCAAATGGATGTGAAATGTGCTTTTCTTAACGGTTATGTTCAAGAGGAAGTCTTCGTTGAACAACCTCCTGGCTTTGAAGATACAAAACATCCAGATCATGTTTTTAGACTTACCAAAGCTTTGTATGGCCTTAAACAAGCCCCACGAGCATGGTATGATAGACTCACTGGATTTTTGCTTCAAAACAACTATGTTAAGGGAAATGCAGATCCAACCCTTTTTTTAAAGAAAGATAAGAAAAATGTTTTGATTGTTCAAATTTATGTTGATGACATTATATTTGGTTCAACTCAACAATCTTCGACTGACTCTTTTGCTAGTCTAATGAAATCTGAGTTTGAAATGAGTATGATGGGTGAGTTAACATTTTTCCTTGGTTTTCAAATTTCTCAAAAACCAGAAGGAACATACATATCTCAACATAAGTATATTAATGATCTTCTGAAATTGTATGGTTATGAAAACACTAAAAGTATAAGTACTCCCATTGGTACCTCAAACTCTTTAGATCTTGATGAAGCTGGGAAACCAGTAGACCAAACATCTTTTAGAGGTATGATAGGAAGTCTAATTTACTTAACAGCTAGTTGACCAAACCTAATGTTTTCAGTATGCTTATGTGCAAGATATCAATCCAATCCTAAGGATTCTCACTTAAAGGAAGTAAAAAGAATTTTTCGCTACCTTAAGGGAACCATGGATCTAGGATTATTTTATACTTCTGGAAATGATTTTGTCCTAAAAAGATTTTCTGATGCTGACTTTGGTGGATGTAGAATGGATAGAAAAAGTACATCCGGAACTTGTCATTTCATAGGAGATTCTTTAGTTTTTTGGTCATGCAAGAAGCAACATTCTGTAGCACTCTCCACTGCTGAAGCTGAATATGTAGCAGTTGGAAGTTGTTGTGCACAAGTGTTGTGGATGCAACACACACTCACAGACTATGGCTTGAGTTTTACTAAAACTCAAATTTTGTGTGATAACACATGTACCATTGCCCTAAGTAAAAACCCTGCACATCACTCTCGTGCAAAACACATAGATATTAGGCATCACTTTCTTAGGGATCACACACTTAAAGGAGATATTATTATTCAGTTTATCAGAACGCAAGATCAAATTGCTGATATTTTCACAAAATCTTTGCCTTCTGATAGATTTGAATATATTAAACAGAAGTTAGGAATGATAACCGTAAGGTAATCTTTCTTAATTAACTTTATGTTGAAAAAAAATCTCCTTACAGTAATAAACTCTTTTTCATAGGGGGAGTACATTTGATTGTTTATTTAACAATGTTTTTCAAAATTTGTTTTCAAACTTTTCGGAATGAAGATTTCTGGAATGGAACTTCCGGAACTAAATTTTTTTGATTGGACAGTTTTGTATATAATACTTATGGAATGGAAGTGTTCTTATTGAAAATTTCCGGAATGAAAATTTACGTACTGGCAGTTTCATAACCAGGTTTTTGTATCGATGTTTTTACTCATAATGTATTTTTCGTAATGTATTTTTGGTACTAAGTTTTTCGTACTGTTTTTCTTCTTAAGTTTGTTTTTCGTACTGCTTTTTTCGTACTGCGTTTTTCGTAATGAGTTTTTCATACTAAGTTTATTTTTCATAGTAAAATTTTTTGCGAAATCTGCCATTACGAATAATCCTCCTAAGCCAATCCGGAAGGTATGGTTACCCTACTCAAGTTTTCGTAGTCATATTTTACTTGCTGGAATTTGTCTTGTATTATGATTTCGGATTATAGTTTTCTTAACTCTTTGTTTTAATAAAAACCTCAAAAAGATCGGATTCAAGCTTCCTACCGTCAGATCTGATCTCATCTCATTCTAACCGTTAGATCAACCATGGAAGGTGAACCGTCATCTCGTTGCCTATATAAAGGGGACCCAAATACTGGTCCCACATCGATCTCAAAGCTCTCACGTCCCGAATCTCTATCTCTCTGATTTAAGGCCGTTCCGAACTTCAGTCTTCTCCGTTCCGAACTTCTCAGAGAACTTCAGATCCGAATGTATGCGGAGTTAGCATCTCAAGAAATTTCATCTACTAAGCCTATTTCTCAGTGGTTAGTTTACAGAGAAAGGTTAGTTCATCCGGTTTTCATCAACAACTATGATTCCCTTATCTCAAAGAACATCAAATTGAATGGCTGGGAAGATGTTGCGGTATCAAAAACCGGGAACCAAGATGAAGTATATTCAGATTTACTTGTCGAGTTTTATGAGTCAGTTTCTTTCTTCAAGTAAGATAATAGGGAGAAGTTCTCTTTTAAGTATTATGGCAAGACTTACAGGCTTTCTCACACCAAGGCCGCAAACTTGGTAGGATTGTCTTATGAAGGAGAAGCAGAATTTATTTCGCATGTTTTACCGGACTCTAAGGGTAGATTCGACAAGGAAAAAGCCTTAGAAACTCTCGGACTGGCTGATGACAAGGCTCCGAAAATTGCAAGTCTATCTACAAACATCCGGATTCTGGAGTTATGGGTTCAAGGACTTATCGTACTGAGGAAAGGTGATAAATATATCTTGAAGAAAAGTGAGATCTATATCTTAGATTTCCTGATAAATCTAAGGAAGTTTACCTTGATGAAGCATATTCTTCTTAATATTGAAAATTTGAAGAAGGGGAATCTGAGAGCTCAGATTATTATGTATCCAGCAATCCTCTCCAAGTTGATTGTTCGGTGCATTGAGTCTTTCAAGGAGGCTTGCAAATCTAAGCCAAGAGTTTTCAAGATCATGCTGGTCAGCGATAGTACTCTTAAAAGAATGAATGTAGCTTTTGACAAGAAGTCTGGAAAGTTTATTGATATACCTGTTCAAGAAGAAGTGGTTCCGAAAGTTGCTGATCCGGAATCATCTAAGACAGTAAGGAAGAGAAAGCTGAAAGAAGTGGAAGTACAAGCAGAAAATCCTAAGTCTAAGGAAGTCCACTCCGCACCTCCAAAGCCTAAGAAGAAGAAAGCCTATCCTGATGAGGTTGTTACAAAGTGGAGAGCTGATAAAGAGAAAAGGAAAGAAGGGGATCCGCAGTTCGGATTGGACCCTACGGAGGTTAAGGCCTTGAAGGAGAAAACTGCTGATGAGCTTGAAAGACAAGCAAAACAAAAGAAGCTCAAGAAGAAGATGTCCGAGGCTGAGGTAGCTCAGGCCTTGTTAAAATTCAATGAAATGGTTTCAGAAAATATTCTAGTTTCGAGATCTTTCTCCCTGGAATCTCTACCTGAGACTCTAGGAAGGAATTTCGCTGCTCCGGAAGAGGCTGTTGCTAAGAATTCTGAGGATGTTGAGCAAGTGGAACAAATAGAAGAGGGTGCTAAAGGAAGTGGTGAAACTGGAGATATGCTGAAACAAGTAGATGATTACAAGGGAACACCTTCGGAACACTTATCGCTCCGAACTTCATAAGCTGAATCCTTGAAACTAGTTACTCCAGCAATGGAAGAAGATAAAGGAGAAGAAGAAGTTGCCTATCATAGAAAAGAAGAACAACTTTTACATGATATTGCTCAGATGAAAAACGCATAGGTTGGTGTTCAGGAAGTTGCTGATGAGGAAGATTTTGTTGTTCAAGTTTCTGATAGTGAGAAGAAAACTCCGGAACAGGATTCTATTCCAAAAAAAGATAAGGGGAAGCAAATTCTTGCTGATACTCCGAGTTCAGAAAAGAGGATGAGAAAGGAAGCTGGTAGTTCTTCAAAGAGAAAGTTGGAGCTTATTGAGGAAGAAAACTCTCCAAGCAAGATTTCAGATTCGGAGTCATCCTCGTTGGGGCATGACTTTGTTGATCAGTCCTTAAAGAAGTTGGTGGGAACAATTCCAACATTCTCTAGTATTGACTCAAGATGCCAGATGCTCCAACATGCGTTGAATCAGAAAACCGACTCCGTATCTATGGTTATGGACAAGTGTGTTGAGATTGAGGCTCAGTTCAAAACCTTATTTGTTGGTTACGAAGCTCATAAAAGATCTTGCAAGAGGATGACAAGCTGGTCGAAGAAGACTGTGGAAGAGATGAGGTTTCTTGATGAGTTTCAAGACAATGTTAAAGATGCTTTTGAGACCGAGGACAAGAAGTTTAATGAGTTAACTGCATCCTTTGAAGAGAAGCTGATTGAAGAAAAGAACTTCCGGATCCAAGAAGTCAGGGATCTGAATGGGAAGTTGAATTCTGTTTCTCAGAATTGGAAATTTGAAAGGGATCATCGGATCGATTTTGAAGAAAGGATGAAGGATCAGGAAGAAAAGATCCAAGCCCAGGAAGAAAAGCTGAAAGCCCAGGAAGAAAAAATTGAAGCTCAATCCGCAAGAATAGTGGTCTTAGAGAAGCATGCTGAAGAAGATCATAAAGACTTAAAGAAGATCAAGACTATTCTTAAGGGGCTCATGTCGAAGGAGAAAGATCCGAAATAACCAAATCCGATCTTTTTGTTGTATTCATTTTGTTACTGACATTCCAAATCTAATCAAAATTGTGTATCTCGTTTGCATTGTTGTCATTACTAATCTTTCAGGTACTTTGTTTTTTTATCCATTCCCTCCAATTCTTTTTGAAAATCACAAATGGGGAGAAGGAAAATATCCTTAAGAAAAAGAGGAACTCTAATAAGAGTTTATCAAAGGGGGAGAAAGAAAAAATACCCAAGGAAAAAGAACTATAATAAGAGTTTGTTTAAGGGGGAGTTTTTTTCTTAAAGAAGACCTTCTTATGAAATATCACTCCGGAAATATGAATACGATCCTTAGAGTTTCAAAGCCTAAGGGGGAGTTAGTCGTATTCATCAATATCCTTAAAGTAAAGGGAGATAAGCCTTAATGTTTTTTTTCTTTCTTCCTAGAATAGATTTTTCGTAAGGATGTTTGTGCTTTCCAAAAAGGGGGAGATTGTTGAGTCAATAAGGTTTTCCTTATGACTTTTCCATTCCTTCTTGTTTTGAAAATCACAAACACCTTATCTTTAAGGGAATCTCTTTTATAAGGAAAATTGCTTTCTTACGGAAAATTGCTTTTATAAGAGAAATTATCCTTATCATATTTTCATCCATATTTTTCTTAAGTATGAGATTCAGATTCATTTTCTCGGAATCATTGAAACTTTGATATAAAGAATTCTGTTTTAGGGTTCGGATTCTGGATAAAGAACTATAAGGAAGTTTCTTTCCGAATTCCGTATATGAACTCTGACTAAGTTCTATTACAAATTCAGGATACGAATTCTGAAGAAGAATTCTCATTACGAATTCTAATGAAGAAATCTCATTCCGAATTCCCATTACGAATTCTAATGAAGAATTCTCATTACGAATTCTAATGAAGAAATCTCATTCCGAATTCCCATTACGAATTCTAAGGATGAATTCTCATTATGAATTCTAATGAAGAAATCTCATTCCGAATTCCCATTACTAATTCTGAAGAAGAATTCTCATTACGAATTCTGATGACGAATTCTCATGACGAATTCTCATTACAATTTCTGATGACGAATTCCTATTCCGAATTCTCATTCCGAATTCACATATTAAACAGAATTTGAGTATCTTGGTTTTATACACTCTGATTTGATTCAGACTCCGAAAAATATCTTTGTTAGACTCCAAACATTTATATTGCTTACATTTCTATAATTTGTCTACTCTTTATTATTTTCATTACACTCCGAACCTTCACTCCGAAGTTTTCATTCCGAACTTTTATGTTAGAGTTCAAAACGATGTCGTACATTCTGTTACACTTGTTTTGTTATAAAACGATGTCATCTGTTTTCTTATAAACTAAACGTTGTCTAAGTGACACGTGTACAGGTCCCTCCGAACTTTAAGGAAAATATGACCGTTGGAGAAGGAACCGACCTTACCTATAAATTGGAGCTCATTTGAAAGAGCTCGGTGCTGAACTGATGATAGATGAACAACTTGGTTTTGTGCATACATGCTGTTGAAGTGATTTCTAGAGAGAGAGGATCTTATTAACTCTCAAAGATTCATGCGACTCCGAATGTTGGTGATTACATTCGAGGGCTTTCGGGGATAAGAAGACAGAGGTTCCGACTACTTTAAAGTTCGAGGGCTTCCTTGCTGAGGAAGAAAGAGGTTGCCAACTAACTTGAAGTTGAGGGCTTGCGGGGATAGCAAGACAGAGACTCCGATCTTCGTATCGAGGGCTTACCCTGGTGTGGGTAAGACAGACTTGCTTGAAAGTATAAATCAAGGGACCTTTATCCAAAGTTGTTGGATACCCTTCTCTTTGGGTTAAAAGAATTATATCTTGTTACTTGTAGTTTTACTACTTGTTTCTATTCCGCTGCATTTTGTATTATAAGGAAAGTATAACTTTCTTATACTTCCTTACTTGTACTCTGATTCATTTAGATTCTATACGCTTTATGGTAGAATCTCATATTGTAACTTTTGTTAAGATTCAACTTCCGGAACCATATTTCTGGAACTCTCATTCAGAATCTCTTTCTTAGTTTACATTCGGTGTTAAGAGGTGTTGTGAATTTACTTGGTTTAACTTTGTTAAACTTAGCCTTTTCTTTTGCTTAAGGAAAAACATAGTTATACTTAACTAACTTTAAAGGTTCCAATGGAATTTTTAAAGTATACAATTCACCCCCCCTCTTGTATATTGAGCATCTCATACTATATTTCTATCCTAAAATTGGTATCAGAGGGTTGGAAACCTCTTACTCTATACCAATCTTACATTGCATCCTCATGAGTATTTGGAACATCAGTCCCAATCTCAAAGACCATGGTTATTTGGCTCATAATTACCTATCCCATAAAAGAAAATTTTCCTGCAATCTTGGTGTAAGAATCCATTTCTAGCACCCCGTGAGTATTTGGTGCATCAGAACCTGTCTCACAACCCATTAATCAAACACATAGACACACACACACACAAATATATATATATATATATGTATATATATATATATATCATTTGTATAATTTCTTGTCTAGCACCTAATCTCACTCCTGAATAACTTTTGGTCTAACACTCAAAATATCGTTCATTAATTAATTTATAAATTAATTAACCAAGTTCGTTAATTTGTTCAATAACTAATTAACAACATAAATTTTTTGATATTTAATTCCCCAATCAATTATCCATTTAAAATCTCAATATTCAATAATTAATTAACCAATAAATTATTCTAGTTAACAAAAGCACAACATGATAATTTACTCAACATTTAATTATCCTAACTTTTCATTTATTTACATTGGTATTTAATTTACCAATTATTTATCTTTATCTACCATTAAAATTTACAACTTTTCCAAAAATAATGAATTCTCACAATTAATTATCTTATTAATTCCTCAATCATCACTCTCATTTAATAAATTCATAAATTTGATTAATGTATAAAAATTAATTAATTCAACAATTAATTAATTTAATCACATCACATTAACCAATTCATAAATTGTTTAACAATTCTGAAAATTAGTCTGTAATCATTAATCTTCCAATTAATTAGTCTCAAATTAAAATTCGTCTTTTGATAAATATCTTGTCAAGTAATTATCGCATATTCACAACATCTAATATTCAATCAAATCCACTATTTCCAAATTCAGATCTTAATAATTAATCCATCCCTAAATTATCCACACTCATTAATTAATTCTCAATAAATTTTACCACATTAAATCCCTTAAAGACATATAATGAGTATACCCACTCATTATCTGCACCTTGAGTGGAGGGGTTTTATTAACAAATCATGACACTATTATTTAATGAAAAATTTAATGACAATAAAAATTAAATCAGGCCTTGTAGTCAAATGTATCAAAAGTAGTAAAGAAATGACTATTGCATTGTATTTATCTAAATTAAGGTTGAAACCCCTACCTCAATAAATTTCTTGATACAATTCTTTCTAACTCAAACTGTAACCCATTCATGCACACACACTTCCACAATAATGTGTGTGCATACATGGAATTGTTCGTATCACCCAACAAAAAACTTGCCTCCCAATATTAGTGTGGTGGGGACCAACGAACAACCAAACATTTAATAAAAATTCATATAAAGAAAGGGAATGGAAAATACGGGGTGAGAAACCCATTAATAGGTATATCAAACTTACCCAAACATGATAGTGGCAAACCAAACCAAGTCGAACCACTTCTCCTTCCATGGTGGTCATCATAACATAAACCAATGGGTCACGAGACACCTTCTGCACCATCATAGAATTGGAGGTGCGAATAAGATGGATTGAACACGATGAGAGTGTTTTGGCCTAAAGGAACCCAGGAAAATTAGAGTCGAGAAATCCTCTGCGAAGAACGAAACATGTTAAGAATGACTTACCTCAATGAGACATACTACTGTTGTGGAGGAACCACCGCGATCCGACGTGTAGAGAGGTATTCGGGAGTTGTGGGTGGTATGCCACCCATTGGAGGAGAAGGGGGTGTGTCTGGCTCACTATGATCCTCTCCCTCTCTTTCTCCCTTAAATATTTTTTTTAAAATGAGAATTAAAATTACAATAATTGTAGTAATCTCCATTATATATTGTTATTATAAATTTATTTACACACCACTTAGATGAACCCCAATACCCCATTAAATGTCAGTTAATTAAAATCTTCTCTAACAAATTTAATTAAATAAAATCTCTATCATACCTTATTTAAATAAATTCCCATCAAAAAAATTAATCAATAAAACTCAAATTCATCATTATGTAATTAAATTCTCTCAACACAATTTAATTAAATAAATTCCACATTTCTGATAAATTAATTAAATTCCTTTTAACCATGAATTTAATTAAATAAAATTTTCCATCTCATCGCATTTAATTAAATTTCTAATCCTCAATTTAATTAAATGAAACCTTCCTAATAGTAAAAATTATTTTAATTTAATAAAATGCTTTTTTAAAAAATCCAAAACTCCCAAAATATATTATTATTATTATTATTATTCATAAAACAATCATAAGTATAATAATAGTAACCTCATAATTATTATTGTTATTCAACTGTCTATTTATTAAAACTATAACTCCAAATTTTATATGTTTCTTTGAGAAACCTCAAAGTCCCTAGTAGTTATTGTTATTCAAAAAGTGTTTATTTTTCAAACCACTACTCCAAAATTAATTCAATTTAGTCAATGTTTAAAAAATGATCATTTGACAAACCCTAACACCGTATTTAAACATTATTATAATTAAATTCTCCATTTCGTATTTTAATTAAAATATAAACCCCATTATTTAATTAAAAGCCTGAAACTCAATTTAATTAAATTATTAACAAACCAATATTATTTAAATAAGTTATTTCACAACATAAAATAAATAATTTACCCATTTTAATATTATTTAATTAAATATTTTTCCACTATATTTAATTAAATAAATACTCAAATCAAATTAACCATTAAAAACAGAACAACCAATAATTTATTCACCCAAATAATTATTTTGTACTCTAAGCACAATTTGACAACAAAACCTCATTTCAGTTGATGTTTCCACATCACTTAATTAAATTCGATTTTAACATTGAATTTATTTAATTAAACGCAATAAGAATAATAATAATATCACCATTATTATTATTAAAACTTTTATTCATTAAAAATTATTTGAGGAACCCCAAAGCATCCTAATTAAATCTATTTTTATATTATTTAATTAAATTATCCTTTCGACATAACATAATTAAATAAAAACTTCATTTCTCATCAAATAATTATATTCATTCGTAAACATGAATTTAATTATTTAAAAAAACATGTTTCACATAATTTAATTAAATTTGTTTTTTCCTTGAATTTAATTAATAATACATAACAAAAAGAATAATAATATCTTAATTATTATTATTATGATTATTAAAACCTCTTTTATTTAAATAAACTAAAACACACATTTAAAAATAGGTATCCTCACGGTTTGACCCGCATGATTTGACCAACTGTGTGCAGTCTGTGCATCCACTATTGGATACTGGGGGTATCCCTCATTGTTGACCTGCATGGATTGACTAACTATGCATAACCCAACAACAATTCTTAAAAATGGTCCAATCCACTTAACTTTATTCTGATGCTTGTTTTTTTAAAAACATCCACTAATCCATTAACTACTGAAAATTTTAATTCCCATGAAATTTTATGCAGTTAAAAAACTTGGGTTCTTACAAACTACCCATCTCAAAAATTTCTCATCCTCAAGAAGGAATCAGTAACTACTTAAATATCAACCAACCCACCATGGCCATGTAGTCTTGATTGAACTGTCATTTTATATTCCCAAATTCCAAACACAACGTTAACCATTTCACTAGTCCAACGACTTAAGCCTTTAAAACTTGGGGAAAAGATCACTTTACCACTTAAACACTGACAATTATCTTATATTAGAGGACTTTACATAGACCTCATCAACAAAAAAGTTTAATCTCGATCAACCAGTATAAACAAGTTGTGCATGATTTCTTCAAAAGACATCGTAGACCCAAAACCCACATTCACCCTCAAACCAGTGATTTGACTTTTAAAAGTATTCCAAAAACAACCGCACATTTACTGAAGTCCTTACGAGTCTTTGAGTGATGTTCCAAAGTCAGGACTTTTCAGTTCTATTTAAAAATAGTCATGTCTTAGTAAAAATAAAGGTGTAACCCAAAGCAACATGCATCCCATGTACAACCCAAAAGAATCTCACAAAAGAAACCCACAAATTTTAAACATTAGCATAGTGTATAAATGACACAATCTTAGTGTCTCCAAGACGAGGTTAAGATAGGATTCAAGATCATCTCATTTGAAAGATCACACTAAGAGAAATCCCAGGTCTCCAAAATTCCAGTCAAGCTATAACCAATAACCTCTATATATAAAAATCTTAGACTCACCTACTGATGCATCATATACCAAATAGCAATGCCAATATCATCAATGCCATCCATGTTCATTCAAATATTACTTCTGAAACTCTTCCAAATCTCACCTATGAGACACTACCCACCTTAGGATTTTCCAGGTTGTCACATGAAAAGACTGGCTTCTCACAATTTCACTTGTTCAGAAACACCTAAATGCACATGTGTCATTCCAAAAACCACGATCACCACATCAAAACAATGGGACTGAAAACCATAACGTAAAGTTATCAACATCTCCAAACACCCAAGTCCCAAAAAGTTCTCCTCAATAGTGGGGAGAACTATCCTTAACTCTCGAACGTCAATCATTAATAGTGGAAAAAAAGTATCTCAAGATCTTAGGTAACTACCTACCATGGGCTATCCCTTAATGAAGTATACACATCGACCCTTTCTCATTATAATAAAAATATATTTCACTAGGCTCATAATACACTTTTCATTTTAGCAAATTAACTAATTCATATCAACCTTAAAAATTTTAAAATAATTTTAACAAACCCACAAATACTATTTTAAAATAAGGTACTTGGTTTTAAAACAACTCCCAACACAAGAAATAAGAAATCCATAACAAACATCCTCTTTAAAAATTTAACATTCAGTGTCATTTAAATATTAACACACAATTTGGAATCTAAATTTCTTTTAACCAGAAGAAAACCTCTAAGGGTCACTTTTATTGAAAACCAGGTTCTTCAAAAAGAAACCCCACAACTTTTTTTTAATCAATACTCTGTAGTTTTACATTTATAACCATTTTCAAACCTACTATGGTTATACAAGGTTCAGTATCATGGGTGTCCATATACTAATTGATAAGGCGTCCGTACACATTACCGCTTGCATTTGGATCTCATTTGTCAAATACAATTTCCATGTAAATTTTTTTACTTTAGTACCCCTTTTCAATTGTTTGAATACATGGGTTACCCTTTTCAAAGTTATAAGGCTCCCATACATATTACAATTGAAACTTTCTCCCGTTATAAACAAAAAATTCAATTTTCCACTCATGAAACCATTTATAAATAAAAACCCCTCTAGAATGTTATCATAAGTAGTAAAACAACATCATGTTATAACAAAAAAACATGGAATATATTCATCTAAAAATGTTATACTAGAATAATTGCTAAAGAAGATGAAAACATGGCATTCCACCCAAGGCACACAATCACAATTAGCAGACATCCTACTAATGAAACTACATGGAATGTTATATTCATGTCGGGTGAATCTCTAAGTGCCTAAAATGATGCATTTATACAAATTACTTCCCATATCAGGCAAAGTAGAATTTTCAAAATTCTCAAAAATCAATAAATAGAAAAAAAATACACCAGTCATAAAAGGTGAAATCATATCATTTGTAACCTCAAATGATATAAACATAAATTCACATCCATAGACACTTGGTCACTTCCTTTACATTGGGAGATCAGTTCCAAGAATAGCTATTAACTGAGTGTTGACACTTTTCAAGTCTCAAGTATACAATCCCAAAACAGAAAGACAAAGGAAAAAAATAAAGAAAACCTAAACCTCTGATACCACATTGTAACGTCCCAACCTAGCTTACAATCAAACTGGTAGCTGAACCGGTCACAACATGACCTCAAGAGTATCTACCCATATGCCAGAAGCTGCTAACTAGAAGAGAGAGTCAATGGATAGTCAGTGTGGAGACAATAAACTCATATTAGAGTTCAATAATAGGCAATGGAAATATATAGAGGAAGCATAATAATAAATGATAATGTAGAGGAAGGAGGTTTTTTTTATAAAATATGATCAAAAGTGGAAAAATCAAGTTTTATAATAGATTCATGCATGACTTGATAATGAGACAGAATGGAAATAGTAAACAATAAAACGTGATTTACAATAGAGTACCCAAAAAATAAAAAAATATCTAAGCTCAAGAGATTATCTTAATAAGCATCCCAAGCTCCATATCAATCCTTTTCTCCTAACTCCAGTTAAGCCAATGGAAAAAAGAAAGGTCCAAGGCCCTGCATACATTTAATATCTACTCGGGTAACCTAGTTCAATGGCGGCCTGAGTAGGGTGTGAGATATAAATCTCAGTAGGCCGGAACCACTAGTATCTAGCTCTATATAGACAATGCAATATAAATGAATAATGTGCAAGAACAATGAAGTGACAAAAAATTGAATAAATAAACTACAAACCCTCCATATTTCTGAGGGAAAACTTTCAAAGATGCATATTTCAACTCGTAGATGAATATAAGAGTTTAAACAGTAACTATATATATAATTCATAAATAAACTGTTTATCACATTATTTTATATTCTTTATTTAACTACATAAATCTCTAGGTTCCCCTAGATACCCATATCTCAACACCTATCTCGGTCGTACTAGATTCTTAACCATTTCCCATATTTAACTCATAAATCATCATATCACATACGGTTTCATTATCCATTTAATTAAATTCATGTACGACCAATTGGAACCACTATCCAATATCAATTAATGGGTGTAAGAAAGTCATGTATAGAACCCTAGTGATTATTTAGAGAATCAGTCCCTACCTCACAACCCATGAGTAGTTTTAGAATTCTACATTATCCTGTAAAAGAAAATATTAATTCATGTTATGTGTAGGATGCCATGTCTAGAACCTCGTGAGTATTTGGATCATCTGCATGTGTCTCACAACCCGTTTATCAAATGTACGCGCGCACACACATGAATATCACTTGTAGAACATCGTGTCTTGTACCTAATCTCACTAGTGAAGAACTTCATGTCTAACACCCAAAATCCCGTTCATTAATTAATTCCTAAATTAATTAAACAGGTCTATTAATTAGTTTTATAATTAGTAACATCAATTTTTTTTATTTAATTTCCCAATCAGTTAACCCATTAAAATATCAACATTCAATAATTAATTATACAATTCATGTTTCTAGTTTAAATAAGTACAACATGATAACAAACTCATCATTTAATTATCCCAAGGTCTCATTCATTTACACTGGTAATTAATTTACCAATTAATTTTCCTTATCTCCTATTAAAATTTACAACTTGACCATACATAATTAATTCTCACAATTAATTATCTTATTCATTATCCAATCACCCCAATTAGTTAATTAATCATAAATTTGATTAATTAATTCCAATTAATTAATTCTACAATTATTTAATTTAATCGCATCACATTAACCAATTCAGAAAGTGATTAACTATTCAAAAAATCAATGTGTAATAATTAATCTAACCATTAATTATTCTAAAATTCCAATTTATCTTTTTGATAAATATCATTCCGTGTTATTATCCCATATTCACAATTTCAAATATTCAATCAAATCCACTATTTTGGAATTCACATCTTAATAAATAATTAATTCCTTAATTATCCACACACATAAATTAATTCAAAATAAATTCAATCACATTAAATCCATTCAAAACATATAATGAGTATACGTGATCATTATCCACTCCTCGGGTGGAGTGGTTTTATTACCAAAATATGACATTGTAATTTAACGAAACATTTAATTCCATTTAAACATTCAATCCAACCTAGTAGTCAAACTTATCAAAAGTAGTAAATAAACTACGGTTGCATTGTATTAATTTAATGTAATGTTGAGAACTATACCTCAAGAAATTTCCCAATAAAATGCTTTATAACTAAAACCACAACCCACTCGGGCACACACACTTCCACAATAATACATGTGTGTACCTGGAATTGATCGCATCACCATAAAAAGAAACTACCACCCAAGATTAGTGCGGTGGGGACCAATTCACACCCAAAAATTTACTTGGAAGTCATATAAACCAATAGAACCTAAAATAAGGGGTTTCAAACCCATTAACAGGTATATGAAACATACCATAACATGACAGTAGTGGACCAACCCAAGTCGAAATGCTTCGCATTTAGTGGTGGTTGTCAGAACATAGATTAACAGGTCCTAAGACACCTTCTACACCATCCTAGAACTGGAGGCCTGAAGAAGATGAATAAAATGTGATGCTGGGGTTTTGGACTAATAGAACCAAGGTGAAGGATAGTCGAGATGACCTATGCGAAGAACCCAACATGTGGAGAAGGACTTATCTTGATGAGACAGACAACTTATGTGGATGAACCAGCACAATCTGGAACATAGAGAGGGATCTGTGAGGAGTGGGTGGTGCACCACCCATGGGATGAGAAGGGGGTGCGGCTGGCCTACTGTTCACTTCTCCCTCTTTATCCCTTAAATAAATTACATTTTTTAAAAATAAGAATTAATATAATAACAATAATAATCACCATTATATTATTATTATTATTATTAATTGATGTACACACCAATTAATTAAATCCCAATTCCCCAAAAAAATTATTTATTTAAATTATATTCCAATGAATTTAATTAAATACAATATATATCTTAACTCATTTAATTAAATTAACTTCAATTAATTTAATTAATAAAACTCCAAATCATCATTATTTAAATAAATTTTCTCAACATAATTTAATTAAATCAATTCCCCATTTTGCATCAATTAATTAAATTCCTTTTGACCATGAATTTAATTTAATAATACTCTCCATCTCACCATATTTAATTAAATTTCTCAACCTCAATTTAATTAAATGAAACTGTCCAAATAATAACCATTATTATTATTTAATAATACTATTATTTGAAAAACCCAAAACACCCCAAATATATTATTATTATTATTAATACTGATCATAAAATAACTATAAAAATAATAATAATCTCATCATTATTATTAATATTATAACTTTCATTTATTAAAACCATAACTCTCAATTTAAGTTGTTTCGTTGAGAAACCCCAAAGTCACTATTTATTATTGTCATTAAACAAAACAATTCTTTTTCAAGCCACAACTTCCCAATTAACTCCATTTTCAATGTTAAAAAAATGCTTCTTTTTCAAACCCCAACACCTCATTTAAACATTTTTTAATTAAATTATCTTTTCTTACTTTAATTAAAATACTATCCCTCATATTTAATTAAAATCCTGATACTCAATTTAATTAAATTATTATCAAACCAATATTATTTAAATAAGTCATTTCACCACATCAAATAAATAATTTATCCATTTTAATATTAATTAATTAAATCTTTTTCCACTATATTTAATTAAATAAATACTGAAATAAAATTAATCATTAAAAAAATAACAACCGATAATTAATTCAACCAAATAATTATTCTGGACTCTAAGCGCAATTTGACAACAAACCATCATTTTAGTCGATGTTTCCACATTACTTAATTAAATTCGATTTTAACATTGAATTTATTTAATTAAAAACAATAAGAATATTAATAATATCACCATTATTGTTATTAAAACTTTTATTCATTAAAAATTATTTGAGAAACCCCAAAGCATCCTAATTAATTCACTTTGTATATTATTTAATTAAATTATCCTTTTGACATAGTTTAATTAAATAAAAACTTCACTTCTCATCAAATAATAAAATTCATTCATAACCATGAATTTAATTATTTAAAAAACATGTTTCACATAATTTAATTAAATTTGTTTTTCCTTGAATTTAATTAATAATACACAACAAAAATAATAATAATATCTTAATTATTTTTATTATGATTATTAAAACCTCTTTTATTTAAATAAATTAAGACATACATTAAAAAATAGGTATCCTCACGGTTTGACCCGCATGATTTGACCAACTGTGTGCAGTCTGTGCATCCACTATTGGATACTGGGGGTATCCCTCATTGCTGACCTGAATGGATTGACTAACTATGCATAACCTGACAATAATGCTTAAAAATAGTCCAATGCACTTAACTTTATTTTGATGCTTGTTTTTTAAAAAAACATCCATTAATCTATTAACTACTGAAAATTTTAATTCCCATGAAATTTTATGCAGTTTTAAAACATGGGTTCATAAAAACTACCAATATCAAAAAATTCACATCCTTAAGAAGGAATCAGGAACTACTAAAACATCAACCAACCCACCATGGCCATGTAGTCTTGATTGAACTGTCATGTTATATTCCCAATGCCAAACACACCCTTAACCATTTCACTAGTCCAACGACTTAAGCCTTTATAACATGGGCCAAAGATCACTTTACCACTTAAACACTAAAACATATCTTATATTAGAGGCCTTTACATGGACCTCATCAACGAAAAAGTTTAATCTCAACCAACCAGTATAAACAAGTTGTGCATGCTTTCCTGAAAAGTCATCATAGACCCAAAACCCACACTCACCCTTAATCCAGTGATTTACTTTTAAAAGTATTCCAAAAACAACTGCACATTTACTAAAGTCCTTACTCGACTTCGAGTGATGTTCCAAATTCAATCCTTTTAACGTATATTTAAGAACTATCATGTCTCAAAAAAAAAGGTGTAACCCAAAGAAACATGCATCCCATGTACAACCCAAAAGAATATCACAAAAGAAACTCACAAATTTTAAACATTAGCATGGTGTATAAATGACACAATCTTAGAGTCTCCAAGAAGAGGTTAAGATAGTGTTCACGATCATCTCATTTGAAAGATCACACTAAGGGAAAGCCCAGGTCTCCAAAATATCAGTCAAACTATAACCAGTAACCTCTATACATAAAAATATCAGACTCACCTACTGATGCATCATATACAAATCCTCAATGCCAATATCATAAACTCCATCCATGTTCATTCAAATATTACTTCTAAAACTCTTCCAAATCTCACCTATGAGACACTACCCACCTTAGGATTTTCTATGTCGTCAGAAGAAAAGACTAGCTTCTAACAATTTCACTTTTTCAGAAACACCTAAATGCACATGTGTCATTCCAAAAACCACGATCTCCACATCAAAAGAATGGGATTGAAAACCATAACTTAAAGCTATCCACATCTCAAAACACCCGAGTAAAAAAAGTTCTCCTCAGTAGTGGGGAGAACTAACCTTAACTCCCAAAGGTCAAACATTCATTGTGGAAACAAAGTATCTCAAGATCTAAGGTAACTACCTACCATGGGTTATCCCCTAATGAAGTATACACATCGACCCTTTATCATTATAATAAAAAATATTTTCACTAGGCTCATAATACACTTTTCATTTTAGCAATTTTACTAATTCATTTCAACCTTAAAAAATTTCAAATAATTTTAACAAACCCACAAATACTATTTTAAAACAAGGTACTTGGTTTTAAAACAACTCCCAACACACAAAATAGGAAATCTATAACAAAAATCCTCTTTAAACATTTAACATTCAGTGTCATTTAAATATAAACATGCAATTTGGAATCTAAATTCCTTTTAACCTGAAGAAAACCTATCAGGGTCACTTTTATTCAAAACCAGGTTCTTTAAAAAGAAACCCCAAAACTTTTTTTTCAATCAATACTCAATTGTTTTACATTTATAACCATTTTCAAACCTACTATGGTTATACAAGGTTCAGTCTCATGGGTGTCTATCTTCCAATTAGTAAGGCATCCATACACCTTACCGCTGCCATTTGGATCTCATTTATCAAATACAATTTCCATGTATCATTTTTTACTTTAGCACCCCTTTTAAATTGTTTGAATACATGGGTTACCCTTGTCAAAGTTATAAGGCTCCCATACATATTACAATTGAAACTTTCTCCCGTTATAAACAAAAAAATAAATTTTCCACTCATGAAACCATTTATAAATAAAAACCTCTCTATAATGTTATCATAAGCAGTAAAAAAACATCATGTTATAATAAAACATAATGGAATATAATCATCTAAACATGTTATACAAGAGTGCATGAAAAAGAAGATCAAAACGTAGCATTCCACCCAAGGCACACAATCACAATTAGAAGAAATACTACTAATGAAACTACATGGAATGTTATATTCATGTCAGGTAAATGTTTAAGTTCCTAATAAGATGCATGTATGCAAATTCCTTGCCATATTAGGAAAATTAGAATTTTCGAAATTCTAAAAATTAATAAATAGAAAAATATACACCAGTCATACAAGGTGAAATCATATCAGTCGTAACCTCAAATTATATAAACATAAATTCACATCTGTAGACACTTGGTCATTTTCTTTACATTGGGAGATCAGTTCCAAGAATAGATATTAATTGAGTGTTGACACTTTTCAAGTCTGCAGTCTACAAACCCAAAACAGAAAGACAAAGGAAAAAAATAATGAAAACCTAAACCTCTGATACCACATTGTAACGTCCCAACCCAGCTTACAATCAAACTGGTTGTTGAACCGGTCACAACATGACCTCAAGAGAATCTCCCCATATTCCAGAAGCAGCTAACTAGAAGAGAGGGTATATGGATAGTCAGTGTGGTGATAATAACCTCATATTAGAGTTCAATAATAGACAATGGAAATAAATTGCAGAAGCAGAATAATAAATGATAAAGTAGTGGAAAGAAGTTTTTTATAAAATATGATCAAAAGTGGAAAAATCATGTTTTATAATAGATTCATGCATGACTTGATAATGAGATATAATGGAAATTAGTAAACAATACAACGTGATTTACAACAGAGTACACAAAAAAGAAAAAAATATCTAAGCTCTAGAGGTTATCTCCATGAGCATCCCAAGCTCCATATCAATCCTTTTCTCCTAACTCCAGTTAAGCCAATGGAAAAAAGAAGAGTCCAAGGCCCTGCATACATTTAATATCTACTCGGGTAACCTAGTTCAATGGAGGCCTGAGTAGGGTGTGAGATATAAATCTCAGTAGGCCCGAACCACTGGTATCTAGCTCAATTTATACAATGCAATATAAATGAATAATGTGCAAGTACAATGAAGTGACAAAAAATTGAATAAATAAACTACAAACCCTCCATGTTTCTGAGGGAAACCATTCAAAGATTCCTATTTCAACTCGTAGCTGAATATAAGAGTTTGAATAGAAACTATGAATATAATGCATAAATAAACTATTTATCACATTATTTTATATTCTTTATTTAACTACATAATTCCCTAGGTTCCCCAAGATACCAATATCTCGACACCTTTCTCGGTCGTACCAGAGTCTGAACCATTTCCCATATTTAATTCACAAATCATCATATCACATCAGGTTTCATTATCTATTTAATTAAATTCATGTACGACCAATTGGAACCACTATCCAATGTCAATTAATGGGTGTAAGAAAGTCATTTCTAGCACCCTAGTGATTATTTAAAGAATCAGTCCCTACCTCACAACCCATGGGTATTTTTAGAATTCTTCATCATCCTGTAAAAGAAAATATTAATTCATTCTAGGTGTAGGATGCCATGTCTAGAACCCCGTGAGTATTTGGAGCATCTTCCTCTGCCTCACAACCCATTTATCAAATACACGCACACACACACATGCATATCACTTGTAGAACATTGTATCTTGTACCTAATCTCACTAGTGAAGAAATTCATGTCTAACACCCCAAATCTCGTTCATTAATTAATTCCTAAATTAATTAATCAGGTCTATTAATTAGTTTTATAATTACAAATATCAATTTCTTGTTATTTAATTTCCCAATAAATTAACCCATTAAAATATCAACATTAAATAGTTAATTAAACAATTAATGTTTCTAGTTCAAATAAGTACAACATGATAATTAACTCAACATTTAATTATCCCAACATCTCATTCAATTACACTGGTAATTAATTTACCAATTAATTTTCCATATCTCCCATTAAAATTTACAACTTGACCATACATAATTAATTCTCACAATTAATTATCTTATTCATTATCCAATCATCCCAATCAGTTAATTAATCATAAATTTGATTAATTCATGCCAATTAATTAATTCAACAATTAATTAATTTAATCGCATTACATTTACCAATTCAGAAAGTAATTAACTATTCAAAAAATCAATGTGAAATAATTAATCTAACCATTAATTATTGTAAAATTACAATTTATCTTTTTGATAAATATCATTAAATGTTATCATCCCATATTCACAATTTCTATATTTTAATCCAGTCCCCTATTTCCAAATTCACATCTTAATAAATAATTAATTCCTTAATTATCCACACTCATCAATTAATTCACAATAAACTCAATCACATTAAATCCATTCAAGACATATAATGAGTATATGTGATCATTATCCATTCCTCAGGTGGAGTGGTTTTATTACCAAAATATGACATTGTAATTTAACGAAACATTTAATGCCAATAAACATTCAATCCAACCTTGTAGTCAAACTTATCAAAAGTAGTAAATAAACAACGGTTGCATTGTATTAATTTAATGTAAATTTGAGAACTATACCTCAAGAGATTGCCCAAGAAAATTCTTTCTAACTCAAACCACAACCCACTCGTGCACACACACTTCCACAATAATATATGTGTGTACCAGGAATTGATCGCATCACCATACAAAGAAACTACCACCCAAGATTAGTGTAGTGGGGACTAATTCACACAAAACAATTTATGTGGAACTCATATAAACAAATAGACCCTAAAATAAGGGGTTTCAAACCCATTAACAGGTATATGAAACATACCATAACATTACAGTAGTGGACCAACCCAAGTCAAACTGGTTCTCCATTAGTGGTGGTTGTCAGAACATAGATTGACAGTTCCCAAGACACCTTCCAAACCATCCTAGAACTGGAGGTGTGATGAAGATGAATAAAACGTGATGTTGGGGTTTTGGACTAATGGAACCAAGGTGAAGGTGAGTCGAGACGACTTATGTGAAGAACCCAACATGTGGAGAAGGACTTATCTTGATGAGACAAATAACTTATGTGGATGAACCACCACAATCTGGCACATAGGGAGGGATCCGTGAGGAGTGGGTGGAGCACCACCCATGGGATTAGAAGGGGGTGCGCCTGGCCTACTGTGCACCTCTCCCTCTCTTTATCCCTTAAATAAATTACATTTTAAGAAAATAAGAATTAATATAATAATAATACTAATAACCATAATATTATTATTATTATTAATTGATGTACACACCACTTAAGTAAACCCCAAATCCCCAAAAAAAAATTATTTAATTAAATTATCCACTAATGAATTTAATTAAATACAATATCCATCTTAACTCATTTAATTAAATTACCTTCCATGAATTTAATTAATAAAACACCAACTCATCATTATTTAATTAAATTCTCTCAACACAATTTAATTAAATCAATTCCCCATTTCACGTCAATTAATTAAATTCCTTTTCACCATGAATTTAATTAAATAAAATTCTCCATCTCACCCTATTTAATTAAATTTATGAACCTCAATTTAATTAAATGAAACTATCCAAATAATAACCATTATTATTATTTAACAATACTCTTCTTTGAAAAACCCAAAACACCCCAAATATATTATTATTATTATTATTAATACTGATCATAAAATAACTATAAAAATAATAATAATCTCATCATTATTATTAATATTAAAACTTTCATTTTTCAAAACCATAACTCTCAATTTATATTGTTTCTTTGAGAAACCCCAAAGTCACTATTTGTTATTGTCATTAAACAAAACGTTTGTTTTTCAAGACACAACTCCCTAATAAACTCCATTTTTTCAATGTTAAAAAATGCTTCTTTTTCAGACCCCAACACCTCATTTAAACATTTTTTTATTAATTTTTTTTATTTTAATTAAAATACTATACCTAATATTTAATTAAAATCCTGAAACTCAATTTAATTAAATAATTGTCCAATAAGTATTATTTAAATAAATTATTTCTTCACATTAAACAAATAAATCACCGGATTAATTATTCTTGACTCAATGTAAAATTTGACAATAAACTATCGTTCAAGTCAATTTTTCTACATTACTTATATAAATTCATTTTAACCTTGAATTTAATTAATTAAACAAAATAATAATAATAATAATATCCTCATTATTATTTTTAAAACATTAATTTATTAATTTTTTTTGAGAAACCCCAAAGTATCCCAATTAATTCTGTATGGACATTATTTAATTAAATTATATTTTTGATTTAATTTAATTAAATAAAACATTATTTCTCACCAAATAATTAAATTCATTCATAACAAAGAATTTAATTTAGTAAAAAAACATATTTCACATCATTTAATTAAATTTATTTTTCCTGTGAATTTAATTAATAATACAAAGCAATAATAATAATAGCTTCTTCATTATTATTATTATTAAAACATATTTTATTTAAATTAAAGAAGACATGCATTAAAACAGGGTAAGTTGTTTCTTAACACAATTTCCATTCTTAAGGTTATACATTTGCTTCATTTACTATGTTCTGCCACAATTATGTGTGAAATGTATTATAATTATATTTTGTTGTAAATAAACTTGATTTTTTAGGATCTAAATTTTTCATAGAAAATCAATTAATTTATTTATTCTCACTTCAATGATACTCTCTTTGTGAGGTATTTCTTCTCAATTTATTCTCCATTGTGATATATGTTGTATTATGCACCTATTTAAGTTTTTTGGTTTATATTATAAGAATTTGATGTTTTTAACATGAATATTTATTTATTAATTATGATTAATATTTCAATATATGTTTAAATTTTCAAGGGGTTATAATTAATGTTACCAAAGAGGTAAGAATTTATTTTAAAATTTCATTTTTCCCGGGATTGATAATATTTTTATGAAAAGAATATTATAATATATCCTTCAGAAAATCCATATGATTTATATCCAAAAAATATTTATGGAGTTTTATTAATTTTTTCATACATTTTCTCATTCTTTCACTTAAATCATGAAAAGAAAATTTTAAAAGAAAATTTTATTTATTTCCTCTTTTTGATCATGTATTTTTTTCAATGCCCTTATTTTCAAAATTGTTTTGAAATAGTCTAATTTATTTACTAAAATTATTTATTTAGGAAATTATATGTTATACATTAATTTATTAATGATTTTAATGGAATATTTATTTTTTAAAGGTTCATTTTTGAATTTATTTACAAAAAGTTAAAAGTAATGTTTCTTATTAATGAATATGGTATTAATTGAATTTCCCACAATTATAACTAATTTATGATATTTAGATTCATCTATAAATTTGTAATGGTTTTGAAAATAAAAAAATTCAATAAAAAATTATTATTTTTTCACTTCCATTTTCATTTCGTATCTAAAAGACATGAATTTATTACAAAACCTATATTTCTGATGAATTGATGGCCATATGCATTTCTTATTAAATTTTTGTTCATCAAATTTTCTTTAAGAATTAACTTTCTCATCATCATGAATCATTAAAAATTAAATTGATATTAAATATTTGTTTTATTTATATAATTTAAATACTAATTTTTTAAACATTATACAATTTTTACAAATATTTATTTACTATGTATGTTATTTTTTTGACATGGATAATATTGATATTCTATATCCTTTACGAAATAGGGATATTTATTGATAAGTCATGTGGTTTAAGAATTATTTTGATTATTCAACATAGAGGGAATGAATTGGACTTGTAGTGATGATTGTAGCTCAGAACTACACAACCCTTTGATGCAATGATATGCCTCCGCAGAAAATATATCAAGGTAGCCTTATTAAATAGATTTTCTATGTATATATACCCATTTTTTAAACTATCTAGGTCCAATTACTTTTCTGTAAAGATATCGCAAGTATTCAGATCCTAAAATATGAAATTATGAATTTATATCATTGAGAATGTAGTTATTAATATCCATGCATTTTTTTAATTTATTTATACATTGATTCATTACATTATTAAGTCACTATTTAAATATAATATTATTTCAAATATTTACTTTGATATATTGATTTTTCCTTATTTACTCATAATATAATCAAATGTGCATAACCATTACGAGTTATTTGAGTACACCATTATTTGGTTTAGATATGAATAAGGAATCGTTGAATGAGATAAAGGATACATAATGATTATTATTATTAGGTTTTATATTTTATTTTTAAAGTAAAAATTAGAATAATTCATGTATATAGTTCTTTAAGACTACTAAATTGATCGATCATTGGTGATGTTGTCCCATGAATCTCATGAAATTGTAATAAAGTAGACACCGACTATGCATTATTGAATTTGGGGTTATTACAGTGGTACCTGAATAAGTTTAATAGATACCCTGGGAACTAAATTTATGATAAAATAGATTATAGAACATTAAAATATAATAGATTTTGAGGAAAATTATAATTAAATATAATATACTATTTTTTTGGGATGGTATGTGTTAATATATTTTCCTATAAACCCATACCTATTTATATAATACAAGTGGATGTGTTTTTTCATAGATGAATTTATATGTAATAACCTAGAAAAGATTTGGTCAAATATATATCAGTCGTCATTCTAGGGCATAATGAGTGTTCCCTTATGGAACACTTATTTTGACTCACTCAAGGGATATTATTGGGTTAACTCATATTTTCATTATGAACCATTATAAATGATTTGAATATATGATGATTCTTAAGGAACTAGGTTAAACCTAATGTGTCATATATTGAATAGAATGTTTTTTTTATTTAAACATCCTAAAAATAATATTCATAATTATTTGATTTACCACTTGATTTTTATTTCTCATACTATTCTATTTGGTTTCAGTCAATGGGTGGAACTATAATGAACCATATTAATGTTAAATATGGAAGATAATGAAATGATTTTCCTCACTAGTAACTAAATGAAATGGGAGTTAGAAGGTGAATCCTTTTGATAATGAATAATAATTGATCTCGTTATTTGATTAATAATATCAACATCGGTTAATTTCCTGGAATATCTAATAATAGAAAAATTGAGTTTCATAAAGACCATAAAAATAATAAGATTTAGATTCATAAATTTGAATTATGTGAGGATAAATGATTAGGGAAATGTCTTAGAGTAATGAGACGATACTTTATATGTGAAAAAGAGAGGAAATGATAGTTTACGTGCCAAGGAAAAATTAAAAGTTCGTTGGAGAGATATGATGTTCATACTACGGTATCGTTTACAGTTTAATGCATTATGTGAGGGGAACATGGGTGTTATCTATGTAAATAAATTAATACAAGGGTTAACACTAAGATCAAGGAAGGACCTATGCTATCAAAATCATTAAAGTGAAAGGATTAAAGTTCATATTTATTTGGATTCAAGAATTATGTTATAAAACATTTATACAGGTGATATTATTATTATAAGAATCAGGAAACATCTAAGGATTTTTCCATATTAGTTTTTATTTTATGGATTTCAAAACTTATATTGAATGAAACCAATAACCAATAAATGTGATTTAGTGGTAGGGTTAATTTTTTTGGAGAACACATTATTAATGGAAAGACAACCTGCAATATGTTCTTGATGATGAGTTAATAATGTTTAGTTTTTTTAAGGTGATGATTCACATGATTATGTAAATGGAATAATATTTTTAATGTTAAAATTGATTAGTGGTTCGATGAAAAATATATTTATCTCATATTTGATGAATTATATTTCATTTTTTACGTATGAAGTATATTCAATAGTATATAATTATATTTGAGGAGTAAGGATTTTAATAATTATTGAAACATATTTGATTTCATTGAGGTTTTATGGTGATTTAGATTCTTAGTATGATAAAAGAGAATATATGATCAAATATTTCACATGTCTGGATATGTGGAATTATGATCTAATTTATGTTTCATAGGGATAAAATTTGTTAAAAACTTTTATATTTTTAGGTTATGAAATTGGACATACATATTTTAGAGGATTCATAAGGTAATATATTTATGGAATGGATTATGTTAAATTTTTTGTGTCACTATAAAGGTTTTAGATATTAATGTATTCTATTAATATATATTGGATAAATTTTACTATCTGTTTTAGTTGTGTGAAATATTTAGCTAAATAAGGAAGTAATTATCATTATTTTATAAATATTAATATGCGTTAAAAGTAAATTTTAGTTCCAAAAAAATCATAATTATTACTTGAATATTCATTTCATGAAATAAGTTATTCATTTTAAATTCATCATAGCACAACCAAAAGATGAAATTGTATTTTTGAAATGAAAATATATCAAGTATATAAATTTTCTTGTGTCCTCTATCCAGATAGTAAAATATTACCAATTTGTTTTTAAAATTATCTTGAAATAAAAATATTATACTTTTACCCTAATTTCTGTTTAAATGATATACCTTTCACCCATTCACATATTTATGGGTTTATGTCTATTAAATTTCTTTTGACCATGTTCTCTATAACTATTTATTATTCTTTGGATGGTAGTTTTCTCATACATATCTATATTTTAGCATCCCAAAAATCTTATATTTATTTAGGAAAACTACAGGGTGTTATCTATAATATCTTTATCCTTCACACTTCCCCTTTTTAAGTGAATTTTTTTATCCTTATTCTTGATGACAATTTTCAATAAAAGATTATTCAAATATTGAACCTTTTATGACTAAGATCAAATTGTGATGGAGAAATATATTTAATGGAAGATTGAATGTAACACACCAAAAAATAGCTTAAAATAATTATAAGATTGACATATTTCATAATAAAACACCCAATTTTTATGGAAGTTGTTTTGTTTCAAAAAGGAATTTTCTTCAAAATTGGCATTATGAAATTTTTTGGGTGGAAATAATAAAAAATTGCATATTTTTAAAATATTATTTTATTAATTGAACATAATTATTGAAATCATAATAACAAAATTATCTACTAGTGAAATTTCAATTTTTATGATTTGGTTTACTTTTTAGTGAATGGTCAAAAATGATGATTTTTCAAATACCTACAATTTATTCATTAAATTAAATAATTCAAAAGACCCATTCTATTTATTATTTAATCTTAAAGTGAAATATGATTATTTTTATTTCTAATAAGATATTTACATCTATTTTAATCACTAATTTTCATGGTTTTAAAATAAGATAAATTTATTACGTAAAACAATATTTTTCTTCTAAAAACGTTTTTCAATACATTTTCCACATTTATATTAAAATTAATTTTTTCCCAATTAAATAGTTTAAATATTTTAAAATGGATTTCATATTTATAATTTTGAATTTAATATTTTCCAAATAGGTCACATTTATTTTGGGTCATTCTGAATAGTAATTGTGGTGAATATTTATCATCTCGGTAAGGATCAATATAAAACAAGGTTAAAACTATGAGATAAGTTATCAAAATCAACCCCAAACATGACCTTATGTAACACCCCGAGCTTCCACGATACGCTTCTCATTCAATAATGCAATAGCTTGCATTGTACGCAACTTCGAGTTCTAAAACACCGCGACTAATCAAAGTAGCCGTTATGAATAGTAATAACCACTTTTTAAAATTATATAAATTTTATATTTCAAAATGGACTTCATTTTTGAATTCGGAATATCAATTATAGCTTAGGGTGAAATTTTTGCATTGTTCTGAAAAACTTCAATTTTTGATGAATAGTGAAACCACTAAGTGGTAGTTAAATAACTGATTTTTCGTTTAAATGAAATATTACCACATCTGTGATTTTATTTTCAAAAATCTGACATACATGTTTGACATTAAGAAGTAAAATGTGGTTCAATGAGATTAAAATAATTTTTTGGTGAATAGTAACTTTTAAGTTCTTAATCGCGATTTGAGGTAATTAGTGTAGTTTAAGGTAAAAACAATGTTTTAATAATATGATATGAGCTTGACACTTGTCCTACTCCTATTGGATGAGTCATGGCCGACCAAGACAACCCATGGGTCAACTTGGGGACCCCATGGAGCCACTTTGGTTGTAAAATGACATTAATATATATTTATTTAATGTTAAAATTAAATTGACACAAACATGAGTTGTTTTACTAAAACAGTTTTTAAGTGGGGTTACACAAGTCTGAATTTTGACTATAAATATTCATTAGAAATCTAAAAAGATTTCCTATATCATATTATTTTTTTTATAATTTTTAGACATTAAATAAATTAAATTATTTATGACATCATTATGATGCAGCGATGACCTCATTATTCAACGATTTTAATAAAATGAAAAGATAATGTAAAATCCAAGGCTTACACTTGTCCAAAGACTATTGGATGGGTGGATTTCGAACTATTATCACCTTATCCACGAATTATATATGTGTGGGACCTTTAGAATCCGAAAAGCATTGTGTAATAATGTAACATTTCAATCTTTCCAAAAGAGCCCCTCCTCTCCACTTATAAAAGGCCCCCACCTCTCCCACCTCATTCACACTTTCAAGCCATTTGGCTCGGCCAAAATCTGAACAAATACTCTCACAACTTACCCCTATTACTCCTAGAAGCCTCACTTTGGGCAGAACTCTTCCCAAGGAAGCCTTTGTCTCAAATCAAAAAGAGTTACCCGATTTTGAGGTAATGTCTTCTCTAATGTTGTTTTGTTTTATTTTTCTTCTCCAACCCCCTAAACTCTTTTTATTCATTTATTTTGTAACAAAAAAAATATACTCAATATACTAGGATGTTGTTATAAGATGTATTCGAGCTAAACTTACACACACCTACATATAATGGTTAAAGAACATACGGTTTCTGTGGATGGAGAATTTCTACCTCACGAAACGATGATTGTTCAACACTCATATAACACCTTCAAAGGTGGACATTAAGATGTCACTATATTTATATATGATATATAATATTTTTATGCTTTAATTATGCTTCTGTATTTCTCATTTATGGCATACTTTATTATTTCCAATATGGGTAAACGCGATAATTTCATTTTAGGAAGTGCAGACAACCGCCCCCTTAAAGTGATTTGAATCATTAATGCCATATATGGGATGTATAAAGGATGGAGTAAATGGTATTATACACTATATTATACTGGAATTATATTATACATTTATATCATTATGATTTCATTCCATTAAATACGAAATAGAAATGAAAGTAGTGTTCATGCGTACGTACGGATTACCGTCTCCCTGAACGGTGCATTTCATTTCTTACCTCTAAATGTTACGTAATATTATAAATGAATGTATATACTAGATATATATGATATATATGACATCTAAATCATGAATATAATTTTGTAGATAATGGATATTCTACCACATAAACAACTTGTAATTATAAGAAGTTTATTGTTGACTCAAGTACCAAGGATCAACAAAACGACCGTTATTAACTTAAAAAATTACATAATGTTCATATCATTGTAATAAGTGATATAAAAAGGATAATTAAATTGAAAATGGTTCTTAATAAGGTATATATTAACTCTAGTATATTATTCAGGAGGTTAAAGAATGGTTGAGTCAAGTCGGACACGAGGTAAGGGAATTTCTTAACCCAACTTCCATTCTTTGGGTTAATCTCCTAATTTCAAATTATGTCATGATATTATTATGTCATATTTTGTATTTTTACATTCTTTATGTGTACCTATATTGAATACACATAATAGATCTATTTTATTTTAAAAATTTTATTTTTAAGGACTCCGTCTCAATCTCTTTCCATTGAGGCTTATTTGGTTTTATACACAACATTCTTTTATACGGTGTATAAACCCCTTTGACTTTTACATTTATTCAAAAGGTTTTATTTTATGATTATTTGATTTATAAATGATTTCAAAAAAAAGATATTTCTCTCAAATATATGAAAATCCAGTCGAAATGTATACGTATTTAACGTAAGATTAAAAATGTTTTCAGAAAACCTGACTCTCAAGTGTGGTAGACAGGAAGGGATTGGGCGTGGACCCATCATGGCCTGTAATTAGTCGAGAAGTCTCAGAATTAGTTATTTTGTTTTCAAAAGCTTTCATAATGTTTTCAGAAAAACACTGGAGTATATTTAAGCAATTTTAAACGTAAGTATATTCTAAAAAGATTGCATCGGTAGGTCTCATGAGACAACTAGACGTGGAATTGGCCGAGGCCCTTTCCCAATTTGATTTGTGGTTTTGGCCGAGGCCTTAATCATTTTAGACGTCTTGGCCGAGGCCTTGAAAAAATGTTTTAGAATGTCCGGCATTATACATTCCCTCATTATGAAAGTGGTTATTGATATTTCATGTTATTATTCGTCTAGTAGAATATCTATGTGAGTAAGTAAGTGGAATTATTTGATTTTACTTTTGCCATATTATGTTGAAGTTCAAGTGTAATAAGGCTTTTGTTTAGTTATACATTTCCTTAATTGTTAGTTTTTATTTATGAAAGCTTCCGCAATATTGTTATCCTTACTGAGCATCTGAGCTCACCCCTTTCAATGTTCTAATATTTTCCAGGATGTGAAGAAGTATTTTATGAATGACCTGCTGGGATAGTCAGAAGAGGATATGAGTGTGGACTACGAAGACATTGTTATTAGTTTTTCACTTTATGATGTAATGTAACATTTATGAATGTATCTAGTGTTTCCAAGGCTACTAAACTAATCGGTCTTTCGAGACATGATCTTTTGTGATCATGCCAATGTTACGAAGTAATGCACTATCTCTGGGTAGCTGGGGTCGGGGTGTTACAGTTGGTATTAGAAGAAGTTTAGTACAAACCTTGGAAGCTAGATTTAGATAAACTCCGATTAGAGCACATAGCCCGAAGATAGACTTTGAGGATTAGTATAGAAGAACTTCCTAGAATTTTGTTATTGTAGATATTTTGTGAGTTTTCCGAGCAATACATCCCGGTCTGGATACGAGAAAGTAGAGGCGTCTCTGGCACAGATGTACCTAGGGGTAAAAACCGAAAACACCGCTTTGAGCTAGACTCGAACGGGAACTAGTGCACGACAACGGGCCTTGCTCCACTCTTGGTTACGACACTCCCGGGGGATATTCTTTGGATAATTCTCATTTTCTTTATAAACCACTATGAAGGTTTATGAGTATATACTTCCTCAAAGAAAACATTTTTATGGATTATATCCATAACTAGTTCAATTTATGTTAAGTATCTTACAAGTATGGAATTATGTATTTTGATTTATAAACTAATATAGTTTATGCAATTGTTTAGAAATGGCGCCTAGTGGAAGGAATGGAAACAGTATCAATGCACGCACTCCGTGTAGGGATTTACCTCCTGCTCAAGATAATAATTGTGGAGATGGAGATACAACTGGTGCTGATCAACTTATTACCATACTGGGACAACTCACTCAGGTTATTAATAATAACCTTACTCGTATGGAGCACTCTGATCCGCAACGTGGAGGATCAATGTTAGACCGCTTCATGAGGCAACAACCACCAACCTTCAATGGGAGTACAAATCCTATAGTAGCTGAGCAATGGATAAATTCCTTAGAGAAAATATTCCATGCCTTGGGGAGTAGTGAAAGGGAGAAGGTTGTCATGGCAGTTTACCGCCTCACTGGAGATGTAGATCAATGGTGGTCGCTGATTCAAAACACAAAGGAAGATGATGACGTATCGAATATGGAATGGAGGGAGTTCAAAGAGCTTTTCTTAGAAAAATACTTTCCTCGTGACCATCGAGCAGATATGGAAAGGCAATTTCTGAGTCTGAGGCAGAAGGAGGATGAGAATGTCGCAAAGTATGAGGCTAACTTTACAAGGTTAGAGAGGCATGTTGCCGATTATATACGTAACCCAAGGAGTAAGATTGATCGTTTCTTTGATGGGTTAAAACCATTTCTCCTTCGATCTTTAGTATCACAATCCATCTCATCATACGAAGATATTGTCTCGTGTGCTATCAAGACAGAAAAGGAATTCTCTAAGTCATATGACAACAAAGTAAAGCAAGAGAAGAAGAGAACGGTGGAACAAGAGATAGATAAAGGGAAAAAGGGAAAGAAGGATTTTCCATTATGTGATAATTGTGGGAAGAATCACCCTGGTACATGTCTAAAAGGAATGGGAGTTTGTTATAAATGTGGAGAAAAGGGTCACCAGGCTCGTGATTGCAAGGGAAAGAAAGAGGCTATCAAAGTTGAATGCTATAATTGTAGAGAAATGGGTCATTATGCAAATGAATGTCCTAAGCATCAGGGAAACTTACCTCAGAAAAGGCCAATGGATCAAGGACAATCTTATGATGTTATTACAGTTGAAGAAGAATAACTAATGTATTGGTGCTTTTGGACTCATGGATTTTATTTTGGTTATTAGAATAATGTGATATATATATATAAGGATTGTACTGTAGTACTTGTTGATTTCAGTAAGGTTTTAATATGATGAAGGTAATTATATTTTTAGTATGTGACAATAAGAGATACTTTACTTGGTTTGGGGAATCTGATAAATTGATTTTGGAATTAAGAGACCTTTTAGAGAAAGTCTGGACAGAGGTTTTTTGGATAACTATAATGGTTGGAGTGGATTAAGTTGATATTTGGATAGTATTTTTTAAGGTTAAAAAATTTATGAAGATTATTTTTGGAATATTATGATACTATAGTTTTAGGAAAAGGGAAACCTGCAGGGTGGGGAATAACCCGTCGCGTCGAACAAAGCTGCAGGAATCGAACCCACAACCATAGTGCGACAAGACTTTATATCCTACCACTAGCCTACATGAATTCCCTGGTTATTACAAAATAGTTTTACTAATATAAATGGTATGTGTTAACATTTGGAACCTTATACAATTAGGATAAATAGAATATTTTTGAGTTCCGTTACCATTTGGAGTAAAATTTGGGTTTCTGGTAAAAATTTATTAATGAATGAATGTATACATAACAAGTATGTATGTTCCCTTACGTTCTTAGTAAATCTCCTAAATAAATTCCTCAACATTATAAAAGGTAACTTAAAACAAAAATGTTGTCGGTTAACTTTTCCAACTGGGGATTCAATGACCGTTTAACCAATCACAAGTTTGTGATTTTCTTATGGTTAAACTTTCTTCTAATCCTGTTTTCTATAACTCTCCATCAGAACTTGATGGTTTGTTTCTCCTCCATATCCATATTTTCATAGAATCCTAGAATGGGCTATATCGGGTGACCTTTGTACTTATCATGCTTTCTTTTAATGTTATATATTTATTAACCTTTTTTCTGATGTGGGTTTTCCTCAAAGGTATTTTCTCTTTTCAACCTTTTATTTTCAAAGAAAAATTTCAAATTGCGAGGGCGCAATTTATTGAAGGAGGGGAGAATGTAACACCCCGAGCTTCCACGATACGCTTCTCATTCAATAATGCAATAGCTTGCATTGTACGCAACTTCGAGTTCTATAACACCGGGACTAATCAAAGTAGCCGTTATGAATATTAATAACCACTTTTTAAAATTATAGAAATTTTATATTTCAAAATGGACTTCATTTTTGAATTCGGAATATCAATTATAGCTTAGGGTGAAATTTTGGCATTGTTCTGAAAAACATCAATTTTTGATGAATAGTGAAACCACTAAGTGGTAGTTAAATAACTGATTTTTCATTTAAATGAAATATTACCACTTCTGTGATTTGATTTTCAAAAATACAACATACATGGTTGTCATTAAGAAGTAAAATGTGGTTCAATGAGATTAAAATAATTTTTTGGTGAATAGTAACTTTTAAGTTCTTAATCGTGATTAGAGGTAATTAGAGTAGTTTAAGGTAAAAACAATGTTTTAATAATATGATATGAGCTTGACACTTGTCCTACTCCTATTGGATGAGTCATGGCCGACCAAGACAACCCATGGGTCAACTTGGGGACCCCATGGAGCCACTTGGGTTGGAAAATGACATTAATATATATTTATTTAATGATAAAATTAAATTGACACAAACATGAGTTGTTTTACTAAAACTGTTTTTAAGTCGGGATACACATGTCCAAATTTTGACTATAAATATTCATTAGAAATCTAAAAAGATTTCCTACATCATAGTATTTTTTTATAATTTTTAGACATTAAATAAGTTATATTATTTATTACATCATTAAGATGCAGCGATGACCTCATTATTCAACGATTTTAATAAAATGAAAAGATAATGTAAAATCTAAGGCTTACACTTTTTCAAAGACTATTGGATGGGTAGATTTCGAACCCTTATCACCTTATCCACTAATTATATAAGTTTGGGACCTTTATAATCCGAAAAGCATTGTGTAATAATGTAACATTTCAATCTTTCCAAAAGAGACCCTCCTCTCTACTTATAAAAGGCCCCCACCTCTCCCACCTCATTCACACTTTCAAGCCATTTGGCTCGGCCAGCCTATGCCCAAATACTCTCCCAACTTCCCCCTATTACTCCTAGAAGCCTCAAATTGGGTAGAACGCTTCCCAAGGAAGCCTTTGGCTCAAATCAAAAAGAGTTACCCGATTTTGAGGTAATGTCTTCTCTAATGTTGTTTTGTTTTATTTTTCTTCTCCAACCCCCTAAACTCTTTTTATTCATTTCATTTGTAACAACACCAGTATCCTCAATATACTATGATGTTTTTATAAGAATTATTCGAGCTACACTTACACACACCTACATCTAATGGTTAAAGAACATACGGTTTCTGTGGATGGCGAATTTCTTCCTAACGAAACGATGATTGTTCAACACTCATATAACACCTTGAAAGGTGGCCATTAAGATGTCACTATATTTATATATGATATATAATATTTTTATGCTTTAATTATGCTTCTGTATTTCTCATTTATGGCATACTTTATGATTTCCATTATGGCTAAACGCGATAATTTCATTTTAGGAAGTGCGGACTACCGCCCCCTCAAAGTGATTTGAATCGTTAATGCCATATATGGGATGTATAAATGATGGAGTAAATGGTATTATACACTATATTATAATGGAATTATATTATAAATTTATATCATTATGATTTCATTCCATTAAATACGAAATAGAAATGAAAGTAGCGTTCTTGCGTACGTACGGCTTACCGTCTCCATGAACGATGCATTTCATTTCATACCTCTAAATGTTACGTAATATTATAAATAAATGTATATACTAGATATATATGATGTATATGACATCTAAATCATCAATATAATTCTAGAGATAATGGATATTCTACCACATAAACAACTTGTAATTATAAGAAGTTTATTGTTGACTCAAGTACCAAGGATCGACAAAACGACCGTTATTAACTTAAAAAATTACATAATGTTCATATCGTTGTTATAATAGATATAAAAAGGATAATGAAATTGAAAATGGTTCTTAATAAGGTATATATTAACTATAGTATATTATTCAGGAGGTTAAAGAACGGTCGAGTCAAGTCGGACACGAGGTAAGGGAATTTCTTAACCCAAATTCCATTCTTTGGGTTAATCTCCAACTTTCAAATTATGTCATGATATTATTATGTCATATTTTGTATTTTTACGTTCTTTATGTGTACCTATAGTGAATACACATAATAGATCTATTTTATTTTAAAAATTATCTTTTTAAGGACTCCGTCTCAATCTCTTTCCATTGAGGATTATTTGGTTTTATACACAACATTCTTTTATATGGTGTATAAACCCATTTGACTTTTACATTTATTCAAAAGGTTTTATTTTATGATTATTTGATTTATAAATGATTTCAAAAAAAAGATATTTCTCTCCAATATATGAAAATCCAGTGCAAATGTATACGTATTTAATGCAAGCTTAAAAATGTTTTCAGAAAACCTGACTATCAAGTGTGGTAGACAGGAAGGGATTGGGCGTGGACCCATCATGGCCTGTAATTAGTCGAGCAGTCTCAGAATTAGTTATTTTGTTTTCAAAAGCTTTCATAATGTTTTCAGAAAAAAACTGGAGTATATTTAAGCAATTTTAAACGTAAGTATCTTCTAAAAAGATTGCTTCGGTAGGTCTCATGAGATAACTAGACGTGGAATTGGCCGAGGCCCTTTCCCAATTTGATTTCTGGTTTTGGCCGAGGCCTTATTCATTTTAGACGTCTTGGCCGAGGCCTTGACAAAATGTTTCAGAATGTCCGACATTATACATTCCCTCATTATGAAAGTGGTTATTGATATTTCATGTGATTATTCGTCTAGTAGAATATCTATGTGAGTAAGTAAGTGGCATTATTTGATTTTACTTTTGCCATATTTTGCTGAAGTTCAAGTCTAATAAGGCTTTTGTTTAGTTATACATTTCCTTAATTGTTAGTTTTTATTTATGAAAGATTCCGCAATATTGTTATCCTTACTGAGCATCTGAGCTCACCCCTTTCAATGTTTTAATATTTTCCAGGATGTGAAGAAGTATTTTATGAATGACCTGCAGGGATAGTCAGAAGAGGATATGAGTGTGGACTATGAAGACATTGTTATTAGTTTTTCACTTTATTATGTAATGTAACATTTATGAATGTATCTAGTGTTTCCAAGGCTACTAAACTAATCGGTCCTTCGAGACTTGATCTTTTGTGATCATGACAATGTTACGAAGTAATGCACCGGCTCTGGGTAGCTGGGGTTGGGGCGTTACACCTTATTTAATATTATTTAATAAATCCATCCTTAATCAGACAAAATTTTAATATATTTCATTTTAGTTCCATTATTCCATGACAATAAAATTTATATTATTTTAAGTAATAAGATTTCTAAAATGTCACTCTATTGATTTTTTACATTATTTTATATATTCAAATAGGGATAAAAATATTTTATGAAAGAATATAAATGTTTATTATGAACATTGTTATTAATTTGTATTTTACTATTTTTCTAAATTTTAGTATTGGTATAATTACTTTAAATACTTTTATGATGTTAACGAAGTGCTTGTGAAAGAATTATAAAAAAGTAAATCATATTAAAAAAATCAAAAGTAATATTTTATGAATTAATTATGGTGTAACAATAATTTTATGTCAAAAAAATAATATATAAGTTAATTTTAATGAATTTATATTCAAATTAATTTTTCATTTTTATGTATTTAACATCAAATTAAATGAATATTGTAAAAAAATATAAATGAAATTTTATGAAAAATAATATTTTATAAAAAATAATATTTTGTTGAATTATTTAAAAAAATTGGATAAGTGAATGTTATAAGAGAAATGGTATAAACTTCCTTCCATTGGATATTTATGAGGAAACATTTGTAACAACTACAACCCAGGAGACATAGAGGTGGTGTCTTACTTTATTGCATTGGAATAGATACATGATTTAGATCCCAAATAACTAGATAGTTTATTAATTTGGGAAAACATTATTACATAAATGAAACCCCATTTTATCTAGGGAAAATAAAATAAAACATAAAACATAACAAAAGTTAATAATCTATATACTTGTAAACTCATTCAAATATATCTTGTTCATAATCTAGGGAAATGAAACAACAAAAGTGTTATCTCAAAACCACAATAAGGGTTTAGTATAGTGGGATTAATAATGATTCAATTATTACAATTAACATAGAAAGGTAATTAACTGAGCAAAAAAGCATTTAATCAATAAACTAACAATAAAATGAATCCAAAGATTCTATCATATTGAAAATAACTTGGATAATAATAACTGAATCTTGAATGCCAGAAATGATTAATTATTGGATTCCATGTCTATAGAACATGAACTAATATCATCAATAACTTTTACAACATGGTTTAATCTACTGTTATAGGCATGTTTTATGCCAGCTTAACTGGTTTTTCTAATTAGACTACTAACACATATAGGGGTTATCTATAACTAGGCCCCAACTATGTCTGTCAGCCCAAATAATTCCACATATACTGAATAATAAATTTTATAAATAAATAACTTATTTTACCATAAATATCTATTTTTTATTAATTTATATGGATTTTACATTATTCCCCCAGTAAATCAAATAACTTTCAAAGTAAACATCATATGTAAAAATGATATACAGTTTTAGAAATAATCAAATGAATAAATTATGTGTAATCATAGTTAATCCACATTAAACTTCTTTAAATAAAAAATAATATAATTAAAAGAAATTTCACTCATAATCTTAGCATGACATAATCAATAAATTATATTTTTTAACTCAATGATTGAAAATTAAGTTAAGAAATCCCTTACGACATTATAATCAATCGAATAGTGTTCCCCATAAAATTAATAATAATAAAAAGAAATATTTAATACCATGAATATAAATAAATTCATAATATAATATATCAATGGGGATATATAAGGGTTATATAAAAGAAATATATGGTGATATGACATATGTCTCACTAAAGAAAAAGAGAGATAAGAAACCGTCATATTTTATATATTTTTAGTAAAAAGTTCTTTAACCTCGTTTAAAATGGAATAATTTATGGTGTTATTTTAAACCATAATATTTATGATGTCATATATGATCCTCTTATTTCTCCTTCTCACCTTTTTGATAATAATATTTTGTTATTATAGTTATCTTAGGTGTTAACAACTAAATTTTCCTATTATATATTTTTTTGTAAGCCCCAGTTCGTGTGCAAGTGATATAGTTCCATCATGTAAAAATTTATATTAAGGTTGGTTATATCATATTTATTCATTATATGCATATTTAAAATCATTTATTAATGTTTAACAAGAAAAATGAATCACATTACATCATGGAGACGGTAGGTCTTACGTACACAAATCAACAATAGCATTCCATTAATGGTGGAAGGTATTTGAAGTGAATGGTATATTAATTTATCGTAATTAATATAATATAATAATTATAATATATATCTTTTATTTATATAATTATACCCACCAATGAAAAGTGCTGATGAAAAACAAATTACACCACGGTGTAGAGACTATAAGATGTACGTAAGCACGTGGAATGCTTTCATTTCTTATAGGATAGATAAAATGTTGAATACTATTGTACCATTATAATAATACCATCATCAAATATATATTATATAGGATTTATTATTTTATGATGGGAACAACACTTGAAAAATAATTATAAGAAGAAATGAACTTTATTGAGTTGGTAAAAAACTGATTACCTCTTCTTTAATGGACTTCCTTTATATATCTTTTTAAAGGATATATGGTTGGTATTTTGGGAAGACCAGGACCTTTATACCTTGTATAAGGTTTTTTAGAAAATAAATAATCATATTTTGGTTGATCTAGATGACTCAATAAGGAGAAAATAAGAGAAAAAATGAGTTCTATTTTATAATTTAGGTGAGGTGTACTTTTGGAAACTATCCAAATATTATTTTATTATAAATTATTTTTCTATTTAAAATATCTAAAAATTATGTACTTGGAATATAAGAAGTGTATGGGTTGAAATAATTTTATGCAATAATTTTTAGAAATGTTTTGGTGACATTAATAACCTAATATTTCGGTTTTAATCATTATTTATTTCCTCCAACTCCCACCATTACACCAATGATTTTTACTCTTTGAGGGTCAATATAGTCACTATAAAATTCAAAAACAACCCTAAATAGATAATTAATGAAAATTTAAACATTATCTAAAATATTTTTATTAATCAATTATATTTCATGAATTTATATAAATTAATAAACTATTATTTATTTTTAAATATCATTAATGTCAAATTTGACACTATTCAGTAATTCGACTATTAAAAATATCAATACAACACGAAAAATTCGAAAAAAATATTTCAATATATCCCTACAATTTCAAGGTAATCTAGAAATATTTTATGGCATCACGTATCTAAAATTATATTTATTTTAATATTGTTAATAACAATTATTTTATATTTCAATTAATTAGATAATTACTACATAAATATTTTGTATGCATTTAAGGTAATTTTTTGTTCAATAAAAACTAAATATAAATATAAATAATGAATAAATTTTATATAGATTTAAAATTTACTATTTATCTTTGATTTTACCTTACGGGTAATACAATAATAAAAATTTAATAGTTATTATAAATACCAATGTTACATCATTGACATTTCATTAAATAAACTATTAGAAATATCATATACTAGAATGAATGGCCATAAATAGTCATATAACTGAACCTTAATTGATTATGTACTAAATGGGATCATCCAATAAAATTTGGGCATGTTAAAGGGTTATTTTCTAATCCATGTATTTTTATTTTTACCCTAAATTACCCAATTTACCCTTTATCATAGTAGCAAAAATTACTAAGGTTACTATAAATATTGGCCAATAGTTAAAGGGGTATGTTTTTAAAATTTAGAACTTATTATTTCAAATATAAAATACATTTTTTAAAATTAAAAACACATAATTGATAGAATTTTATATAAATTTAAACCTGTAAAACCCAATGAATAACAGGTTTTAAGAAAAATGTTCTTTTTAATATAGAAATATTTTTATAAAACATTCATCCCAGAAAATGATTCCAATGAACTTAATTAGGTTATTTTTAATATAATATAAATAATAATAATTTTAAACCAAAATAAAATTTAACATTTCTATTATTGAAATAAAAATAAATTTTAATAAAAATTGATATTTTTCATTATTCACATGAAAATAAATATTTTTAAAAGAATATAAAACTTCAACCTCAGTTAATGTTAATATTTTATAAATTTAGTTTATTTTTTAAAATCTAATTTACAAACATTTAAAATTTTAATATTAAAAAAAGTGCTCCATTAAATTGTAACAAAATTTCCTTTTAGAAAAATGTATCTTTTATGCGCAAAATTCGTTTTACTATTATATTGATACTTAAAAAAGTATTGGATGAATTTAAATTATTTTTTTTAATATATAACATATAAATTTTTGTAATATCTTTCATTAATAGTGATTAATTTAATTTACTAAGACAAAATTCTATGGTGCGCATAAAAATAGTTTTTTAATAAAACCGCATATTTTTTGTTCATTCAGATTTTATTTTTATTTATATTTAATTGGTAACCAATTAATTAATTTTATAAACATGTATAAACTATATTTTCATAATTAATCTAATCTCATTCATCCTTATAATATCATTGGATAGGTGATAACTCTCACAATTATATAATAATATTTAATCGTTTTTAAGCTTGATGTTCTATGTAATGTAAGCTTTAGAACATATTATTCATTAAAATAAGAGGGTGTTATGTTCTATCATCCTTCAATAAACAAAATACTCAAAATTTTAACATGTTATTGGTAATAATGGAGTTGTCATTTTAAAATACCATTATATAAATCTCACATCATTAAAAGGGTTAATAAAACTTCTTCTTAAAAGCAGGGAAAGGAGAATTCAAAGTTCACCAAAAAACTAAGTTTCTATATAGGAGAAAATAAATGGTAAGTGAAAATATAAACATGTAAAAGAAATATAACTATCATGATCTAATGGATATTGATACATAACAAGGTCTTTATAATGTCTACTATCACAAAACAATAAATCTTTGATGGGTCATAAAGGTCATGGATTTCTAGTTAAGAAAATTAATTGGATAATGTTTTCATACAAAAATCATTTTCCAAAAGGTGAAGAATCATTTTACTCTATAATGTAAAAATATAATAAAATATACATACTTGACATGCAAAGTTTCATCCTTTAAATAACTTCCACCACAAACTCATCTTTTTTTCAAAAGAAACTAATATTTAAAAATATTTTATTTATCTTAATCATTTAGGGTACCCAAAATGAACTTATACTTAATCTGTAAAAATTTGTAAATAAAGAAAACAATTTTATACTAACCAGGAAATCACATAGGCTAGTGGTAATAGATTCACCCTTGTCCCCCTTCGATTATGCATTCATGTCTTGCAGCCTTTCAAAATATGATGGGTTGTCGCCTGATTTGTGGGTTGTCCTTTTTTAGAACTATATTATATTAGTCATTCCTACATTCCAAAAATTACCTTAATTTATTCAACAACAAATAAATTTTTTTACCTCAAATTCTATCTCATATGTTTCATTATTCATTCACATGTTGCATCATTTTTTCTTGGAGTCGTTGATAAATCTGTCACAATGTCCATAGTAATGTCATCCCTTAATCAGAGAAAAGAATATCTAAAATTTAATTTTTTTTATTTCTGAATCACTATAATTTACTTTTATTGCATCTTAATATCCATAAAGAGTGAAAATTCATTCATTATGTCTCAAATATTTTTTAAACCCAATATGGTTAGAAAAATTTATTCAATATGAAAAAATATTAATATTTAAACCTCATAAAAATTTCAACTTAAACCATTTCATAAATGGTTAACCATATGAACCTTCCCAAATATCAAGATCAAAAAAATAAGAAATAAGGATACTGAATTTCCAAAATTTTAAAACTATTAATCTCTTAAACAACTTGAATTAGATCTAAATCGTCGTATACCAACGTATGAATACCTTCATCATGTGTTTTCTGGAAATATCATTATAACCTAAATCACCATAACGCCCTATTGAAAAAATTAATTCATTCTTATTCCTTTTGTAACCCACATATTATTGAATATATTCCTTAAATCAAAAAATATTTTCAACTCCATCAATGGTAGAACAACCCACATTGTCAAAAAACCATTAATCAACTTTAGAGTAGTTAGTACTATCAAATTTAAATTACTTATATCAATCATATCTTAATCAAAACATCATTATCTCAACATTAAGAACACATTAAGGTTATATTCCCAAAATCATGTGTTTTCTAAAAGTTCAAAATTCAATTGAATCACTTTTCCCAGTTATCATTACCATTCAATATATGTTCTCAAATCCATAGAGATGAAGTACTTTAGTACAATCCTTATATATCTCATGAATCTTAAACTAGATCATCAATTATAAAATAATTTTTCGCCCTAATACACAATTACTTTAATTTTTTTTACTTCATTCCTAAACGACTAACTATGCATCATCACTCTATTCCTTAATACCTAATTCCTTTCATTTTTAATTTTTATTATATTCACCAGTATATGTATAACCATTTATTGTATAACATTTCTGATTATATTCATGATTTTTTATAAACAACCATTATTAATTTATATATACATTATATCATTTTTGATTAATAATTAATACATTACACAACTAAACTTCAAAATACAAATTTAGTTTGGTGGAATTGGAAACATGGAAACATAAACAGTCATACATGAGTGATATTTATTATCTCCCACTAGGTTCTCTAAGTATATAACCCCTCCTAGAAATAACATATATAAAATATATCTTCATAAACCATGGAAGGGAAAATAAAAGGGGGTGAGCTCAGATGATCAGTAAGGGTAAAAAAGAGAGACATGTAAGAAAAAAAAGTATGATAGGGGTAGAAGAATATGATCATAACATTAAAATATCATACCGTGAAGTCATAAACATGAAACATGGAATAAATGTTATCATTTCATAAGGAATGAATCATAAGTAGATCCATATAATAATCCACGAAAGCATAACATATGAGTAATACATCTAATTTTAGAATACACATAAACATGTAATATAATTTCTTAAAAGTTAATATGCATTTATAGAACTTATTAGGGATCATCATGGGGACTACACATACCGAGAGGGACAAACCACCATCCCCTATCACAATATTTTTTCATATAAGGGATCTGTTTTCCTCATCTTCCCATGGTGGATCGTAATTCCCCATCTTCCTATAGTTTATTCGGATTTTCTATATTCCAATAGAGGATCAATTTTCCCCATCTTCCATATTCATGGTGACTACACCTACTAGGTGGCATACACCACAATCCCTAGTCACAATCCTTTACTTATAAGGGATCATGTTTCACCCTCTCCCCATTGTGTATCATGCTCTTTTACTTGATTCTCATAATTATATAATGATATATGAATCATTACCCAATAAATTGAAGGGAGATATAGGTCCAACCCATCATATAATTAAACGATTAACATATATTCCATGAGATAATAAAACTTTTTTCATATCATCACCCATAAAAATAGAAGGGTTTCATAAGCATGAAATCATAAACCATTAAATGAAATTTGTATCATAAATATATTATTACATCCTAACCTATATAAATAAAATAGGTTTCATAATCATTTCATCAAATAATAACTCATGAAAAGAAATGGGTTTCAATATCATATAACCCATTGAAGAGGAACATGTTTCATAAATATCACTTCATAAAAACATAAACCTTTAAAAAATTAATATGAATGGTTTTATTAGATCATATCCTTATTAAATCATAACCTATCAAAAATTATGTCATAATATATTTAGAAAGATTTTTAAGGATCACATGGAACATTTATTAATGAAAATAGAAATTCTTTGAAAATCCATTTTATAAAGACATTTCAAAATATATTTCTTATAAATAATGAATTAAAATTTCATTTAAAACATTTTTTAAGGAAAATATCTTTTCCTCTATAAAAAATGATTTTTAAAACATAAATCATTTTAATGATATTTTCCTTTAAAAATAGTATTCAGAAATTATTAAGGAATCTTGAAAACATTTAAAAGTTTTTAAAAAAAACAATTTTAAAACATATAAATAAATATTAAAATCATTTAAATCCTTTTCATTGTAAATAACCATTATAAAATATTCAAAAAAAGATTTCAAAATCATTTAAAACACATTTTAAACATATTGAATATTTGAAAACTATTTAATTTTAAAACCACATTAAATTCAAAAAAAATTATAGAATATGAGGAGATCATTTTATTTAAAAATTACCATTTAATCTTATAAATTATCTTGAAGGAAATTTTGTTCATGATGGAGGGTAATTCTGTACATGCATAACATTCCTTTTGTACCTTTAAAGTTTAGAAATGTTCCTAGAATGAAACAAATATTACTTTTATCTATTTTTTAAAGTTAAAAAAATATTAAAAATTTACATTAAAATTAAAAGGGTGATAGTTAAACATTTTTTAATACATTTTTAGAAAACTTGGTATTTAAAGAACACATATTTCCATCTTAAAGGAGAAATGATGTCAGATTTTCGTAAAATCATTTCCTAATTTGCTTAAGTACCAAAGAGTGGAAAATTGCTACCATTACAAGGATATAACATGAATATCTAGAGAATAAGAAAACTTTTAATTATTTTGGAGAGGATTATAATAATATATCATAAATGGATGCATAATTATAAACTATCTAGATAAATGATGATATTGAAGCTACAAACAGTTACCACATTTGTAACATTAAATCATAATTGAAAAATAACATTACATGAAACGTGAAATATCATGAAAATAAGAAGATGAATGATATAAAATGTCAACGTATTTATATAAAACTTAAAGAAAAATATAGGTTCATAACAAGGGATGTGTCACAAATAAGGAAAATTGAGACAAAATTACTTTACAAATTTGATAACTTTTGGAACATAAACCCCATGAAAGAATGATAATAAAATGGATATGTAAATAAAAATATAATTTTTTTACAAAACTTATATAATAAATCCATTTTAATTATAAAAACAACATAAAGGAAATTAGATGTGAATCTGGAATGTATCTCAAAGAAATAAAAAGTGAGATGAAATTCTCTTACCTCATGTCTTGACTCTCATTATACTTGTTCTACCCGCCTCTTATTCGGGTAACACCTTTTGGTTTTCACTAAAGGGATTAATTGGATGTATTTCTACCCAAGTTGACTATACTATATTATTGGGGAGGATGTTGAGGAGCTATTTGGGTGTATCTTGTTCTAGCTAGAGTGTCTTGAGAGGTGTCAGGAAGTAGGATGGGTGAGTGCCTTTGTATAGTATAGGAGGAGTGTCATTCTTCTAAATTTTTGAAGAGGGAATTCCACCCACGTTTTTCCTATATCAATTGGATCCAATATTGGTAAAAATTATATCGAAGGGATGATATGGAAGAAATATGTCCAGTCAATGGATTTTGGACAAGTTTCTAGGTCATTTTGGCCATTATGTTTATGGTTTTGTCACTTCTTAATCAAATTTTCTTCTTATTCATTGTAATTAAATTTAATTACATTTACCAATATTGTTTTTCAAAAAACAATGATAACCTTATAAGACATTATAAATTTTGATGATTCAAAAAATATAATCCATTATTCTCAATTCCAATCACATAAGTGACATAAATGCTTTTAGATTAATCCCGTACGCGGGAAGACAATGTGCCTTTATAAAGTAAAAAATGTTTAAATGTTTGTTATGTTTTTATAACTAAATTCAACGTGAAATTGATACCAATGTAGTAAAATGGTTCATTGATTTATAACTTATAAAATTATACTTTATAACCAATTATAAAAATAATATAACCTTATAAATATATTAGATGAAAAATCGGTTTTGAATAAAAATATAGTATTTTTCACTATTTATCAAAGAATGAATCTTCACAGAAAGATTCTAAAAATTCACCATAACATAATTTTTATGTTTCTCATTAAAAAATTTAATTCTATTTTCATATATAAAATATATAAAAGTGCCAAAATTTAGATTTAAGAGAGGTTCTTCATTAAAAGGTAGTGAAATTGATTTTATAAAACTTCTTTTATAAATATTTAGGTTTTTATGGGCAATATTGGTTTTGTTCTTGTCTTATACCTATAAAATATGTTTTCTGAATATAAAAAAACTATCTTATTGAATATATAAAATATATATTTCATTAATATCATCCAATTGGTTTTTATATCCATTTTTAATTAGTTTGTACCCAATGAATTCAACCATGTATTTTCATAGGATAGTTAATATTATTCATAACATCCAACATAAAGGCTAGGCTATAACTTATTATATTAAATAATATATATATAATAATATATTATTGTTTAGTAAAACACTGTCTATTGTGTTACTCAACCCATTAAGGAAATTCAGTCTTGCGTGTAATGTAAGCTAAACATAGTGTTCCATGTAGAGAAAGATATAGTATATTTTTTGTATTGTGCATGATTAATATGGGGTAGCATATAAGTAATTCCAAAAATATTGCTTTAATATAAAATATTTTTTTAAGATTCGTGAAATGAAAAATATCAAAAAGATAAAATTAATTTGAAAAACAATATTTCACAATATCTTGGTGTGTTACATTTTACCCACCTTAAAATGAATTTCACCATAAAAGTTCTTCTCTGTATAAATGGTTTACTATTTAGAATTTCCTTTCATAGAACCCCACATCATAAAAATTAATGCTAAAACTTTATTTTCAAGGGAAAAGGCGGAAACATGAAAGTTACCCAATGTAACTCATAACTAGGCTTCCACATGGGAGAATATTGGTGGTAAGTGAAAACATGTACTTGGAGGAAAAGCGTGAATATTTATAAGGAGTGATTAAGGTCATAAATCACAAAAATAAAATGATAAATGGAATGTTTAGGGCATCATATTTATAAATCTATTATGATTTATAGATCCCTTAGTTCAATAAATATTAACGTATTAGGTCAATATTTTTTTTATAATTTTTCTAATATTGAGTAATTATTTTATTGATTAAAAATATAATAAAATTTACTTACTTGATAAATTTCTACAAATAAAATTTCATCCATTGGGTTTTCTTTGATTACAGCCTACTTCATCCCTTACTTCAATAAATGGATATAATTTTTTTTATCTTTCATGTTTGAAGCCCTAAAATACACTTTTAACGGATCTTAAGGCACATAAAAGATTGGCAAGTATAACTATTTGCCTCTAACTATTCTTCAAATTCAATATGGTTAATATGTTAATAATTAAACCAAAATAGTAACACTACTAGTTATTCATTAATATTTATTCATTAAATTGTTTATCTAAAAAAATATACATTAAACCAGACATCATGTCTGCCAGTGGTTGGTGTGAAACCCTTATCATCGTCCGGTCATGAGTTCAAGACCTGCAGCCTTGTTAGAAATGATGGATTGTCACCCGACATACAAGTTTTCCTTTCATAAAACCACATTTAAATAATTTCTAAAATAAATATAATGGACATACTTGAAATAATGTTAATCTATAAATGTCCTTTCAACTAATGTTTTCAATGAAACCTCAGTACATAAATATGTCATCCATTGTATAACTTAAAATTTCATTAAATTGTTCACTTTATGACCCTTCTGAAATATGAAAATACAAAACATTATAAATAAATTCTTGAAACACTACGGGAAAAAGGGCTTTTTGCGACCAGAATAAATCTCGTCACGAAAGGTCCATCCAAGAGGTTATTTGCGACGGGGGTAAAGACCCGTCAAAAATAACCAACAATTTGCGATGAGATTTCATCTCTCGTCGCAAATAGTTTGGTGCGGATAGCACCCCAAACCGCGCAAAGGTTATTTTTGACCATTGAATCCCACCATCGCAAATAGTTAAGTATTTTCGACGGGCCCCATCGCAAATAACCGGCGGTGGTTTATAGCTTTTTGTGAAGGGATGTCTTCCTGTCGCAAAAGTTGTGTCGGTAGGGACTATTTGCGACGGGTCCCTTCACAAATAACTTTTTAACCGACCGAGTAATTAATAAGGGCGTAGGTATTTGCGACGGGTTCCATCACAAAATATTCTATTTGCGACGGGTATCCCGTCGCAAATAATCTAACCTTTATATACCCTCACCCGTTTTTCCTCTCATTCCTCTCAAATTTTAGATCATGTTTCTCCCTAAACTCGGATTTTAGAGAGAGAATTTTTCTAATGTAATTTTTTTGTTCACGAAGATGTTGTGATGACGTCTCCATAAATAGAAAATCAGTCTTAAAGGTATTTCTATATTTTTTAATTTATTATTTATTTCATTTTTTATGTTAATTTATTTATTGTTGATTAGTTATAATTAAATTAAATTTAAATTGTTTTGTCATTAGTATTTGTTTGTACTAATAAATTGAAATTTTTAGTATTAGTTTTTAATAATTTGTAGTAATTAGTAATTAATAATGATAAATAGTAATTTACATAATTAATTTGTAGTGATTAATAATAATTTGTAATAAATATAAATAAACAGTTATAAAAAGGAATAATTAGTAATAATTAGGAATAATTAGGAATAAATATTAATAATTTGTAATAATTGGTAATAATTAGGAATAATTAGCAATAATTAGGAATAATTAGCAATAATTAGCAATAAATAGCAATAAATAGAACTAATTAGTAATATTTAGTAACAAATTGTAATAATTAGTTCTAAACTGTAATAATTAGTAATAAATTGTAATAATTAGCAATAAATACTAATAATGACTAATAATTATTAATAAATACTAATAATTAGCAATAAAAACTAATAATTATGAATAATTAGCAATAATTAGAAAAAATTGCAATAATTAGAAATAAATAGGAATAATTAGCAATAATTAATAATAATTAGCAATAATTAGTAATAATTAGCCATAATTAGTAATAATTAGCGATAATTTGAAATAATAAGCAATAATTAGCAATAATTGGCAATAAATAGTTATAATTAGTAATAAATTGCAATAAATATTAAAAAATAGCAATAATTAGTAATAAATATGAATAATTAGTAATAATTAGGAATAATTTAAAATAATTTGCAATAATTAATAATAATTAGTAATAAATTGTAATAGTTAGTAATAAATTGTAATTATTAGTAATAAAATGTAATAATTAGTAATAAATAATAATAATTACTAATAATTACTAATAATTACTAATAAATAATAATAAATTGCAATAATTAGCAATAATAAAGAATAATTAGAAATAATTAGCAATAAATAGAACTAAATAACAATAATTAGGAATAATTAAGAATAATTAGGAATAATTAGTAATAATTAGCAATAACTAGTAATAATTAGTAATAAATAGCAATAATTGGTAATAAATAGAAATAAATATTAATTAATATGAATAATTAGTAATAATTAGGAATAATTACGAATAATTAGGAATAAATACTTATAATTAGAAATAATTACTAATACATATTAATAATTAACAATAATTAGCAATAATTATGAATAATTAGCATTAATTAGGAATAATTAGCAATAATTAGTAATAATTAGCAATAATTAGTAATAATTAGCAATAATTATTAATAATTAGCAATAATTAGAAATAATTAATAATAATTAGTAATAAATTGTAATAATTAGTAATAAATTGTAATAATTAGTAATAAATTGTAATAGTTAGTAATAAATACTAATAATTTGTAATAACTACTAATAAATACTAATAATTATCAATAAACAGTAATAATTAGCAATAAATAGCAATAAATACGAATAATTAACAATAATTAGAAATAATTAGCAATAATTGGAAATAAATAGTAATAACTAGCAATAATTAGAAATAATTAGCAATAATTAGCAATAATTAGCAATAATTAGTAGTAATTAGCAATAATTAGCAATAATTAGTAATAATTAGCAATAATTAAGTATAATTAGCAATAACAATGAATAATTCGGAATAATTAGCAATAATTTTCAATAATTATCAATAATTTGTAATAAATAGTAATAATTAGTAATAAATAACAATAAATATTAATAAATATGAATAATTCGTAATAACTAGGGATAATTAGTAATAATTATGAATAATTAGTAATAATTAAGAATAATTAGTAATATTTTTGAATAAATACTAATAATTAGTAATATTTTCTAATAATTTGGAATAAATAGTAATAATTAGAAATATTTAGTAATAATTTGTAATAATAAGAAATAATTAGGAATAATTAGCAATAATTAAGAGTAATTAGCAATAATTAGTAATAATGAGCAAAAATTAGTAATAATTACTAATAAACACTAATATTTAGTAATAATTTCTAATAAATACTAATAATTAGGAATAATTAGGAATAATTTGCAATAATTAGTAATAATTAGCAATAATTAGCAATAATTTGCAATAATTAGCAATAATTAGCAGTAAAAAGGATTAAATTGTAATAATTAGATATACTTAGGAATAATTAGGAAAAATTAAAACTAATTAGAAATAATTAGAAATAATTAGCAATAATTTGTAATAATTAGGGATAATTTGAAATAATTAAGAATAATTAGAAATAATTAAGAATAATTAGAAATAATTAAGAATGATTAGTAATAAATAGGAATAAATTGTAACAATTAGTAATAAATTGTAATATATAGTAATAAATAGTAATAAATAGAATTAAATAGTAATAATTAGATATAATTAGTAATAATTAGGAATAATTTGATATAATTAGATATAATTACATATAATTACATATAATTATATATAATTATATATAATTTGACCTAATTAGATATAATTAGATATAATTAGATATAATTAGATATAAATAGATATAATTAAGTGTAATTAGATATAATTAGATATAATTAAATATAATTAGCTATATAATTAGCTATAATTAGCTATATAATAAGATATAATTAGATAAAATTATTAATAATTAGTAGTAATTAGATATAATTATCTATAATTAGTAATAATTAGATATAACTAGTAATAATTTTTAATAATTAGAAATAATTAGTAATAATTAGATATAATTAGATATAATTAGTAATAATTAGTATAATTAGAAATAATTTTTAATAATTAGATATAATTAGATATAATTAGGAATAATTAGTAATAATTAGTAATAATCAGAAATAATCAATAATAATTAGTAATAATTAGTAATAATTAGTAATAATTAGTAATAATTAGTAATAATTAGATATAATTAGATAAAATTAGATATAATTAGTAATAATTAGTAATAATTAGTAATAATTAGTTATAATTAGTAACAATTAGTAATAATTAGAAAAGTTTAGATATAATTAGTAATAATTAGTAATAATTAGATATAATTAGGTATAATTAGTAATAATTAGTAATAATTAGTAATAATTAGTAATAATTTGTAATAATTAGTAATAATTACTAAGAATTAGTAATAATTAGTAATAATTATAAATAATTAGTAATAATTAGTAATAATTAGTAATAATTACTAATAAATGGTTATGATTAGTAATAATTAGAACTAATTAGTAATAATTAGATATAATTAGATATAATTGTCCATGTTTGGTTGATCACCTTGCAAGTAGCGTTGCAATAGGATAACCCAAGTCTTTCCCTTATCATCTTTAAGAATTATCTCACATGACCCTTTACATAGACCATTCTCCCTTGAAAATTTAAGGGAAAGATACTGATGTCCCCATAAAGTTTTATGGAAGAATGATATATACAAAGGCAGCGAGATGATTCTTAGAGATGAGAATGACATTACTTTGGTCGTTCTATTGCTACACTAGTTGAGAGGTGATCAACCATGCAAGGACAATTATATAGTTTACATTGGACATGGCTGACACAAACATTTTGTTGCGCATGACCTGACAATTGGTGACCCTTTGAGATTTAAACATGTTAAGAATAGTGCAAAGCCTGTTGTGAATATTGATAATTTTAATATTTTATAATTATTTATTATTTTAATAATATTAATATAGTTTTTTTATAAATATTGATAATATAATTTTTTTATTAGTAATAATTAGATATAATTATAATTATTAAAAGAAAACTGCTTGGATAATGAAGGAAAAAATTTGTAATCATCTCCACAAAGATGATTAGCAAATTTCCTTTCATTATTCAAGCAGTTTTTATTTTGCTAAGTTTTACAAAGTATTACTAAATTAGTAGTAATTAGTAATAATCAGGAGCAGTTCTGAACTCAGAATGACCTTATAGAGAGTTTGTAGAAGTAGCAAGAAGAGATGCGTCAGCAGTAGTAGCATGAGGAGGAGATGCGTCAATGGAAGCAACAGCACGAGGAGGAGATGCGTCAATGGCAGTAGTAGCATCATTAGCAAATGGAGTACGTGCGCTGTCTGACTCATAGTTCAGGGATAGAGTTTCCTCCACCAGCTCCTTCATCTCCTCCACCTCCTATACAAGATGACCCCCATTGATTTTTTAATGTCAAAAACATTTGAATTTAAATTTTTTGTAATATAAACTATTTACAGTTTCTGTCTTTTATATCGGTGCGATTATTACATAATTTAATTTTTAATATTTTATGATTTGTTTTTGTGAATATTGATAATTTTAATATTTTATATTTATTTATTATTTTAATAATATTAATAATATTGTTTCATTAATCCTAATTTTATTAAATATATTTTTTCACTATTATATTTTTTTATATTTGTTTATTTTACTTATAATAATAATAATAATAATAATAATATATTATGATTTTTTATATTTTTTGTGAATATTGAGAATTTTAATATTGTTTATTTTTTTTTTATTTTTTTAATAATATAAAAATAATTTTTCAATAATCATAATTTTATTAAATTTATTTTTTATAAAATTTATTTATTCTTTGCGACGGGATCTGTTGTGATGGGATGACGTCACAAATAAGCTAAATAATTTTTTCTTAAAAAGGTATTTGTGATGGGATTATGGGCCCGTCACAAAAACTATTTGGGACGGGCCCATCACAAATATTCTAAAAAATATTCAAAAAGCATTTGCGATGGGATTACAGGCCATCGTAAAAGAGCATATATATATATATAGTATATAATAGGAGAATTATTTGCAACGGTGTAGTTTCCCATCAAAAATAAATATTATTTGTGACGGGCCCGTTGCAAATAATACTTTTTGTGACGACGTTTTCTACAATGGGCTCTTTGCGACGGGGCCCCATCGCTAAATTTTATTTGTGATGGGATCTCGTCGCAAATAACCTATCGCAAATAACCTGTCGCAAATAACCGGTCACATATACCTTGAATTCTATTAGTAAAATTATCATAACATTGATCCCACATATATCAAAAAGTATCTCTTGTATGTCAAATTCTAAAAATGTTAATAACCACACCATTAATTCACTTAAAAAACAGTAATTAGATGAATCAGAATAAATTATTTTGGAAAATATTCATGATTCCTTATAACAATGATTACTAGATGTATTCCATAAATCCAAGAAGTCATAATATTAATTCATTATAACATATAATACTTTTTCAACAAATCCATAATTGGTTCCAAGGACATTGATACTATACAATTTAATTTATCCAAAATAATTATCACATTATCCAAGATAAACACAATTTATCTATATCTTAAACTCATTAAGGGTTAACATCCCTTAATCAAAGTATCACCTTTTCAAGAAATAAATTTTCTATGTATTCATAACCATTCATTATATCCTTTTCTATCCTTAATGAAATCTTATACTGAAAATAATTATATATTTTATAATTCATATCAGATAATATTTGAATTCCAAAAAATAAATACTTCATTTATCCAACATCATCAACTTATTACATGATACATATATACTGTAATAAGAAATATGATTCATTCATTAATGTTCATAAATCTCAATATAATCATTCTTCTTGAATTTAATGTAAACAATACTATACGAATATCACATACCTTTCACATGTCATTTAGGATCTCTTTATCTTCAACATTATAACCAATACTTGTGAACCATTCTAGTTCTATTCATTGTATTTACACCTAAGAAATATGTTTTCATCATTCTTGTAATTTTCACATTTAAAACATTCAATTCTAAACTCATCCAATCTAGTTCCCACTATTGACTAAAACCACATATCATAGCCCGAGAAACACATATCATAGTTGAAAACCACGTAATCATGAAGAATTTCATATAAGATGTCTGAAAAATGAAACCTTCTTAATTAATATGTGAAATATTAACATTATCCATTTTTATTTATAGAATTTTTTTAACGTCCTTCATGATGGTTTATGAAGAGTTTTTGAATTCCCATAGTATATCTATAAGAAGTGTGAAACAAGGTGCACTGTAAGGCCAACAATCGTGTAATAGGTTATGCTAAAGTTTGGACTGATGCACCTTATCTGAGTTGTTACAACAAGGTACATCTATGCCAAAACTAAATACCCATTTATAATCTAGATAGGGATTCATTTCTTGGAAACCACTAACTTTATTTTTACTAAAATTCCAAGACATTTTCTTGTTCCTTTTCTTATCCTTAGACTTACCCTTAGAGACATCCCTAGAAATATCTTTAGAAATATACCTAGGGATATCACTGAATTTTTATCATCCAAGTTTGGAAAGTATTACTAAACCTTTTATTTTATACCAACTATAACGAACAAATATTAACATTCATAGACATTACATTATTTTTGTGGAATACTTAATATATTACAAAAATAGAATCCCCAAGACTATATTAGTTTACTACCTTTGAAAAAATAGAAATGTAAATAATTATACATGATTGAGAAACATTATATTCCTCTATATTCTCTAATACTATCACCCATTATAGACATATCATACATCAAATATATCTTCATAAATGGGGAAGGAAACATAAAAAGTGGTGAGTTCATATATTGGGAAAGGGTAAACAATGGAGATATGTGAGAAAACATTTGAGCTTAATGAAATGAGAATGTGAGCATAAAATTAGAATATCATACCATGAATATCAAAAATATTAATTATGTCATAAAAGTTAATACTTTATTAGGTGTGAATCAAAAGTAAATCAAGAGAGTAAGCAATGAAAGAATAGCATAGTAGTAAGACATGGAATTCTAGAAAACAAATAAACATGTAATATCATTCCATATAAGTCAAGAAGGATTCTAGAACTTATTAGGGAACATCATGGGGACTGCACCTACTGGGCGACACAAACCACCATCCCTAGTTGTAGTCCATTCAATGTAAGGGATTGGGTTTCCCCATCTTCCTATTGTGGATTTGGTTTCCTCATCTTCCCATAGCGGATTGGGTTTCACCATATTCTCAGAGTGGATTATTTTTCCCTATATTCCTTATTTATGGTAGCTACACCAACTTGGAAGAACCCACCAAAATCTGTAGTCATATTCCATTACTTTTAAGAGATCGGGAATCCATGTATTCCAAAATTGGATCAAGACCATTGAATTTATTCTCATAATTATCTAATGAGATATAAATCATTACCCAATGCATTGAAGGGATATATGGGTCCCACCAATCACATTATTAAACATTCGTACATGTTCCATAAGATAATAAAATTTTCATCATATCATAACCCTTGAAAAGAGATGGGTTTCATATGTATCATATTGTAACCCGTGAAATTAAATGTGTATCATAAACATTTTATCATATAATAACCTATAAAAAAGAGATAGTTTTCATAATCAATTCATCAAATCATAGACATTGAAAAGAAATGGGTTTTAATATAATATAACTCATGTGATAGGAATCAGTGTCATAAAAATCATTCCATAAAAACAAAACCATTGAAAAAAATAATATTATAGTTTTTTTATCATATCCATAGTAAAACATAAACTATCACAACATATGTTATATCATATAGAGATGGATTTCAAAGGATCACAAGGCACATTTCTTATGAAAAATAGTCTATCATTGAAAATAATTTTTATAAAACCATTAAAAATATATTAATATAAAGAATTATTTTTAAATTTATTTGAAACATTTCATGAGAAAATTAACTTTTCCTCTTCAATATTTTTTAAAAACAAAATTTATTTTAAAAATATTTTTCTTTGAAAATATATTTGAAAACATATAAATGATTCTTGAAAAAATTTTGAAAACCATTTCTTTCAGAAAAAATTTGAAAACTTATAAATAAACCTTGTAATAATTGAAATCATTTTCATAGAAAATAATCTTTTTAAAACATATAAAGGATTATTTGAAAATAACTTAAAACACTTTTTGAACATATAGTATTTCTAAAAACTTTTTTTAAAAAACCACTTAAAATTCAAAACATTTTCATAATATTGGGAAATAATTTCATTAAAAATAACCATATAAACTTATAATGTTGTTTCAAAAAGTAAAAAAAATTAATTACATTAGTTAAGTCCATATATGTCTTATATTTCTCCTATACCTTAAAAGTTTAGAAATGTTTCTTTACCAGAAAACGACAAGAAGATTATTTTTTAAAATAATTTTTTAAAAAGTTAAAACCTATGTAAAAATGTCCTTTAAATATTGTAGGGTAATATTAAAACTTTTCTGATTTTTATTATATGAAACATAGTTTGTAATGAACAAAAATTTCTAACTTAAAGGAGAAATGAAGTCGTATTATTATAAAAATACTATTTTAAATACTTTAATTACTAAAGAGAGGAAAAATTATACCTTTAAATAGATATGACATGAATATATATGGGGTAACAAAATTCATGGGATTTGTTAGGGGTAGATCATAATATTTCTTAAATGTAAGCATAATCATACACAAAATCGTTAAACGATGAGCATGAAGCTATAAAATGATAATACTTTTTTAATGTTAAATCATAATGGAAAGAATAACATTACATGAAGAATTAAATATCATGAAAATAGGGAGATTCAAGATATAAAATTCAAAATTTATTCTAGAAAACACATAGAAAAATATAGTTCATAACATAGAATTTGTCGCAAAGAAGTCAAATTGAGACAAAATTAGTTTAAAAATTTTCTATCATTTGAAACATAAAATCCATGAAATTCAGATCATAAAATGGATATAAAATTAACATAAATTTAATTATTATAATAACAGAATACATCCTTGGGTAGTATACACACCACAAAAAATTAAATGAGTTGTTAATAATGCATGTATATCATAGAAATAAAAAGTGAGATGAAATTATCTTACCTTATGTCTTGACTCTCAAAATAGAATACATCCATTGGTAGTATAAAAAACACAAAAATTAAATGAGTTGTGAATAAGGCATGTATCTCATAGAAATAAAAATTGAGATGAAATTTTATTACCTTATGTCTTGACTCTCATTATACTTGTTCAAACCACCTCTTATTCATGTAACTATTTCTAGTTTACATCAAAGGGACTCCTTGGATGGATTTATGCCCAAGGTGAGGCTTCTAGGTTTAGGGGATGGATGTTGGGGATCTATTGGGGTAGATCTTGGTTAATACATTGTATCTTGATATGTGTTAGGAAGTGGGAGGTGTGAGGATCTTTTTATAGTGTAGGAGGAGTGGAATTAATGCAATTTTTTGAAGAGGGAATTACAAACATTCTTTTTCTATGTCAATTAAAACCAATTATGGTCCAAATTATAGAAAATTGAGTATATGATCTAAATATGTCCATATAGTGACTTTCTAACAAGTTTATAGTCCATTATGGACTTTAAGTTTAAGGCATAGTCCCTTGTTAATTTAATTTTCCTCTTAAACGTTGTAATTAATTTTAATAACATTTACTAATATTTTTTGAAAAATATAATTTGACATTATTAGGAATTATAAATTAAATTGATTCCAAATAAGGAATTCAATTTTATAAATTCCATTCACAAAAGTGGCAAAAATTACTTTAAAATTAATCTCGTAGATGGGATGATAATGTAGGTTTTTAAAGTAATTTTTTTCAAAATCTGCTATGTTTTTATATATAATTTCAAAGTAAAAATTATCCAAATGATCTAAATTAAATTAATTTTTTATAATATTTGATATTATTATAGTTTAAAAATAGTTATAAATATAATTATACTTATACATAAATAATACCAAAAAGAAATTTTGAATTTAAATTTAGTATTTTTTACTATTAATCAAAAATAAAACATTATAAAAAGATACCAAAAATTTTCCCTAACTTAATTCTTAAGTTTTTATTTAAAAGATGTAGTTTTATTTGACATATAAAATATATAAAATTTACAAAAACAATTATTTAAAATATATTCTCTATTAATAGGTAGTAAAACTACTTCTATAATAATATAGGGTTTTATGTGTAATATTAGGTTTGTTTTTATATTATCTCTAACAAATATATTTGATGAATATAAAATAAAATATTTTATTAAGTGAATAAAATATATATTTCATTAATATCATTTTAAAATAGTTATTAGATTAATTTATTTGGATAAAATTGCATTTTGAATATAAAAGTTGTTTTAATAAAAATATTCCCTTTATATTCAATTGGTTCTTATATTAATTTTTAATTAATTTGTAACCAAATTATTCAACCATTTATTTTCATAGGTTAGATAATAATATTCGCAACCCACCAACTTAAAGGCTAGTTTTTATCATATTATTTTAAATAATAATATTTATAATAATATATTATTGTTTAGTAAAACACGATCAGGCATATTATGCAAGCCATCAAGGAAATTCAGTATTTTGTGTGACGTAAGCTAACCTAGGTATTTTGTGTGGAAAAATATAAATTTTATGTTTTTTGTAGTTTATGGTTAATTTTTTTTGCATATAACACATTCTAAATGTTTTGATTTAAAGTAAAATAATATATATTTAGAATTACATGAAATGAAAAATATTAAAAAGATTAAATTAATTCGAAAAATATATTTCAAAAAATATCTAGGTCTTACAATTTTACCCCAAGGACAGAGGTTTTCAAAATTCCCATATTTTCTAAATTTATATCATTCAACCATCAATAATACTTTAGGTATACCATCATTCCAAAAAAATTATTTTCGCTTATAAATTTATTTATATATACCATTCATTTCTACACCCAAAAAAATCATCCCATTCTAATATGATATTCATATGGGTGTTTCTTCACAAATTCTAGATATATTGGAAACTAATTATTCATTCCTCAGTGGTCTTTACCACCCAATCTCTCAGAAAACTCTATCCTACTATTATCTGGTGGATTTTAACACCCACAAACGAGCATTATAAAAATCCAAAAGTGATGAAATACATTAACATGGGTATTGTTTTCACCATGAAGAAAAGTAAATGTGTCCAAATTTTGGGGATCATGTAACATCCCAGAGGACACATGATCATATGACCTTTATAAGGCCATTCGAATGGTCATGTGCATCATATAACCAACAGGAAGAACTCATGAAGCCCCTTTGACATGCTCTACTTTATCATGGGGAGGAACCTGAGGAACATTTAGATCATGTGGGGACTACCAGGTGTGATCCTCTGAATCATGTGAATTTTCAATCATTGGATTCCCAAAAACCATCCAAAAATCATTACAAAATATGGGGAAAATATCCAAAATATATGAGCCTTATGTGGTTGTAAAATTCATTCAACATGACCATGTTTTTTTTAACACATCATGGAAGCACTGATGACATGTACTAATTGTCGTGAAAGATCCCACTAGCATGTCACCCCCATCACACGAAGGGACTTGGACATGTCTAGGTGGTCTTTTGCTCACCATCTGGGTCTGAAGGAAAACAAAAGGTGTTTACATGATAATGATCACACATCACCATAATCCCCCTTTGTTGGTCATGTGATGAATCAATAATGGGGAGAGTTATTGTCTTTGACAACATACATGTCAACTTGCGAGATCCCAAGCCCTTGTAAAATAAAAAAATTAAATTAAAGTGAAATTAAGGGAGCATGATGTGTGGGGATGATATGATGATATCATGATATTGAAGTTATACACCCAATAAAATAGCTATTGATATTGTGATTCCCCCCTCAACAAGTCTTTTAGATCTCACAAAGACCCCAAGGTGAGCCACCATTGTCTCATAAAATGTATCGAAAAAGAAACATGACTATGTTAAATCCTTTCAATAGGAATCCTAATCTCGCAAAGGTTCATATACATGTAGGACTGAACTTATAAAATCCCATTGTCATTTCCACGTGGTTAGGAAATTTAAATTTTATTGCCTAAAAGAAAAAAAATTGGTATTGACGGGATGGTCTCATGGTCATTTAATGTTAAGTGAAACCTACAGTAGGATTTCTCAAGGAGTGCGACACTAAATCCCTACACTAACTCCATCATCGATTTGTGATATACATGTAGTGAAAAGTTGTGTATAATCAATGAATAAAGGCCTAGAAATCTCACACCATAGCATGAAAAAAGCATCTTTGGTTCCAAACACCAGTACACACAAGAATCATATCAGACTTCTCAGAGTGGTTGATCCCATAATCACATGGTATTCCTCCATGTAATGATATGGTGGAGGACCTAAGAGATCATGATATATGTATAAGTGACATTCAACCAAAAGGTTTTCTTTGATCATGCCATCTAAGTCTTGTTATGACCTTTGGTATTTTCATCCATATCATTCAATATCCCCAGACATATCACCCAAATTATATTGTGGTGCTAGTGTATGTCATCTAAGTCTCAAGGCACCCTCCAGTCCTACCAGGAAGATCTCATAGATCCATCCAAGCACATCATCCAGTTCTCCTATTGACACATAGACATGTCATCCTAGATAATGTGATGTCCACCAGGACACGTCAGTCAGGTATTTTTATGTCCTCCCATAAATGCGGCCTCAATATTACGATGGTCTTCGAATATTACATTCAAATTATGTGATTTCGTTCGTACATGCCAACTGGATCATGTGATTTTATTTTGGCATATCTGAAACATATCCATACATGTAAAAAAACCCTCCTCTATGTTAGTTTGAAAATCAAGGCATGTACGACCAATAATCAATCAGGTCATGAAGACAACTAGTCTGGGTTACGATGATACCCTAGTACATGATAACCCTATCCAACTTAGGGTAGCCTCAATTTACAAGCCCCAATAAATTGAACAATGTTAACTGTAATTCCCATCATAACTAGGATATATTAGATTCCTTCCTAATACCCAAGATACATATTAAACATCAAAAGTGTTTTTTTATCCCATATGTCATGCATCCATAACTAGTGAGATTGATTAATTTCTATTACTTGTTTCTCACACCGAACATAGCTCACATTGTCTTATAGAGTTGCTATGTTCATATAACTCACATCCTAAACTTGTACTGGAAAGGGAAATGTCAGTGTGTAAGCCTCGATAGATAGAATAATATGATATGTCCCCCAGTATAAAGGTGACCTTAGTGTGTATGCCCTAATTAGTGAAATTATATGGAATTCTTCCATACAAGATCAGACTCGGTGTGCAAGCCCTGATTAATAATGATATATAATATGTCCCGAAATATAAGGCAACCTCAATGTGCAATATTCGATCAAAAAAACTTTGAGAACTGTAATTATTTTGTATCCAAGATATATAATATTCTTTCCTATGGCCTGAGTTTCATATTAAACATTCAATGGTTTGTCTGAGAACATATTTCCTATATCCATAAGCAGTGTGACTGATTGATCACAACCAATTTTTTGTCACACCAAGTATTGATCACATGGGCATAGATAGATGTAGTGATCATATAACTTGCATCTTGAACTAGTACTAGATAGGAAAACCTTATATAGAAATACCTGTAGGTTTTGGGCGCAGTGGAAGCACATTAGTGGGTTTTCCCATCATTAATTTTAGCGTTAAACAATGTTCAAACCGAGATCTGTCATGATATAAAACGACGGATCTTCGGAATAGAATGAGGAACGAAAAACAAAAGTGGGAATCCCAGAACCAGATAGATAGGATCATCATATGTTGGTTATAATTAATTTAATTAACTCACAATAATTACCTTGGTGGAATTATTTCTTTGTTGATGTGTCCGGTCATGATTCGGTGATTCATCGTTGCATCGTATAATCCAAGTGTAGGATTCCTCTAGCGATGATCCACACATGTGACACGTATCTCCAGACATCGCCGAAGGGATCTACGGGTGATAGCACAGAAGAAACTTCGCTTGCGATGTCCTTCTTTGATCGCCTTGATCTCTTGGTCTTGAGAGCGTTCTTAGAGGAAGGAGTTCTTTTGAGATTGAAATAATTCTCCTGAATTGTTGTGCAGAATGATTCTCTTATCCTTGAAAAGTGTTGGGGTTGTGAGGATATTTATAATCCGGTTTGAGGTTATAGAGTTATGACAATAAATAAATGTGTTACGCGTTTTTTTATTTCATTAACTCTTATTGAAAACCCCCATGTCGAATTATTAATTCCTTGACATGCGCCCACGCTGATTATAAAAAATATCATTTAATAAAACAATATTATATCCTCAAAATCCTGACTGGAAATACTACATGGTGTGTAAACATTAATACACAGTGTGTACTCATTTTCCATAAAACTACACTGTGTGTATATTTAATATACACGACGTGTACTTTTATTTTACACTTTCCTTTATTTCCTCCACTACATTTATTATACCATGAGTAATTGGTATTTATTTTTTAAATAAATATAACTAAATCACTCGCTAATAAATATTATTTCATCCACAATATATTCCCTCGAATTACTAGTGTCGAAATAAATGTGATCAGGCATCCTTAAATAATTATTAAACCAAATTTGGGAATAATCTTTATTTAACTTTTTAAATTAATATTTAACTGATATACATGGAAACACTTAGTGTGTGACCCTCTAGGCCTCTTTCTCAGTGGCATTAGGTGGAGCCTGCCTAAAGTCCAAGGTAAGCATCTAGCAACACGACAAGGCAGCCAGAGAGAAAGAAGTTAACGCCGCAATGACGTGTCACCTCATACGAATGCTTACCATGTAATATAATCCCTCGGTCATGATATCTCGAATCAAGCGGGTTTCATGCTAGTGTCATCAACCCACGTGCTCAATTATTCTTTCTTTGAGTTTTCGAAATCGAACTCACCCATATCATACCATGGCCATGGATTTATTTAGGCTACATCAATTCCATCAAAAGGCCTGAGATATCTACTTACATTATGGAACATAAGGGAAAAATCCTTTCTCGCATTATCTATTAATGCATTATTACTCATGACACACCCAACGCATCCTACCTCGTTATGAATAGTGTGTTGTCACATTTTTTTTCAGTACATCTAAGTGCATGAGTTGTAATACCCATTAATAATAATCATAAAGTCTAAGGACCAATACACACGTACTCATATAGGAACATCCAATGACACTATGAAATGTGGATTTCATACTGGAGGGTCTCATTCCCATAATATCCTCATGGATATTACCAAGGGAGCACACAATGAGAAAGTGCCTCAATGTTTTATGAGTCATCACCCATAATGGCCTATATTATTTTTGTCCCTCAAATAACATAATCCAGCCATAGACCATATATTCAGGAATAGTGTTATGGCACTTCCAAGTTATCATCATAGCAGGGATCCGCTATGACCCGCTAATGCAACAGCTATCCTTAGGACATTATCACATGAATTGTAACGCAGGAGAACAATCGAGATGTGATAAGGTATTTGTTAATTAATAATGTAAAAAGTAGTTGGTTCTAGGCCACCAACTCCAATAGACTCCCACTTAGACTAGAGACAAATACTAACAACCTTTAACCCACTAGCTCTCATATGATATTCATGATTATGATGAGATAGGAATTTTGTCATTGGGTATGCCACGTTCTCTTCCATGGACACTCTACTCACCACAATGTCACCCCTTTGATAGAAATCCCACAAGAGGTGATACTTTCGAAGTATATGCTTTGTCCGTTTATGGGACCTTGGTTCTTTCACAAGAGCCACCGCTGCAGAATTATCACAATAAAATGTAATGGGATTTCTACTGCTAGGCACCACATCAAGATCCTGGACAAAGTTTCAAATCCATATGGCCTCATTAGCTATATCAAAAGCCACTATATATTTGGACTCCGCTGTAGAATCTGTGACAACTGGATGCTTTGAACTCTTCCATCTCACAGCTCCTCCATTGAGACAGAAAACATATCCAGATTGCGACTTCAGATCATTCAGATCTGTCTGAAAACCAGCATCAGCATACCCTCTGATGAAAAGCTCATCGTCTCCTCCGTACACCAGGAACATATCCTTATTTCTTATTAGAAACTTAAGGATAGTCTTAATAGCAGTCCAATGTTGTTCTCCTGGATCTTCTTGATATCTTCTTACCATGCTCAGTGTATAGGCAACATCTAGCCTAGTACATAACATGGCATCCATGATGGATCCTATAGCCGAAGAGTATGGGATCTTACTCATTCTGTCTTTCTCTTATTGTGTCTGAAGACACATTTTCTTAGAAATATGTAGGCCACGTGACACTGGAACTAATCCCCTCTTGGATTGTTCTATACTAAATCTCTTTAGTATCTGGTCAATGTATATACCCTGACTTAGTCCAAGAATCCTCTTGGATCTATCACGAATGATCTTCATCCCTAAAATGTAGGCTACTTCACCCAAGTCCTTCATGGATAAACACTTGTTCATCCAGTCCTTAACTGACTGTAAGACTGGTACATCATTTCCAATAAGCAATATGTCATCAACATATACTACTAGGATAATGATCACATTCCCTTTAAACCTCTTATAAACACATGGCTCACATTCATTCTTAATGAACCCAAATTCCTTAATGGCTTTATCAAATCAAATGTTCCATGACTTGGATGCTTTCTTTAATCTGTAAATGGATTTATGCAACTTGAAAACCGATTTGGCTTCACCTGGTGTCACAAACCCTTCTGGTTGTGTCATATAGACATCTTCCCGAAGGTTCCCATTAAATAATGTTGTTTTGACATGCATCTGCAAAACCTCGTAGTCATGGAAAGCTACTATGGAAAGTATGATACATATGGATTTAAACATGGAAACTGTCGAAAAGGTTTCATAATAGTCAATTCCTTGACGCTGTCTGAACCCTTTAGCCACTAGCCTTGCTTTATAGGGGCGAACTTGACCTTCCATGTCCAGATCACTCTTGAATAACAATTTTCATCCAACAGGATTTACATCAATTGGCTCATTGACCAGAACCCAGACTTGGTTCTAATACAGGGAATCTGTCTCAGAATTCATAGCTTCTATCCATATTGTATCTTTTGAGTGTTCTACTGCTTCCTTGTGGAAGATAGGTCTGTCATTGTCCAAAAATAATTATTCACCATCCTCAGTGACTAGGAAACAAAATCTCTCTGGTTCCCTTACCTCTCTTGAGCTCCTACGCAGTACTTGTGTTTCTAGAACCTCTTCCACGAGGACCTGTGGAACTTGTTCTTGTACCAACTCTTGTGTATCTTGAGCATCAACTTCATCGAAGTCAATCTTGCTCCCACTATCCTTCTTGAGGATGGTTTCCCTCTCAAGAAAGACAGATTCTTTGGTGATAGTCACTTACTTTTCTAAAGGGTTATATTGGTAATATCCTTTTGTTTCATTGGGATATCCTATAAAGATACACCTCATGCCCCGGGGTGCTAGTTTTTTGCCTAAGGAGGCCTTAAAAAATGCCTCTCATCCCCATACACGTGTGTGAGAGAAAATGGGTTTATTTCCTTTCCATATCTTGGAGGGAATTCCATTTTCCGCCTTAGTTGGTACTCGGTTTAATGTGTATGCTATAGTTTGTAATGCATATCCCCAAAAGGATAATGGAAGATCCGCATGACTCATCATCGACCTCATCATGACCAAAAAGGTTTGGTTCCTCCTTTTACTAACACCATTACACTGTTGTGTATAAGGAGGAGTGAGCTGAGATATAATCCCAGACTCCCATAGAATATCGATGAACACTTGGTTCAGATATTCTCCACCTCGATCTGATTGAAGCTTCTTTATCTTCTTACCAAGCTGATTCTCTACTTCATTCTTGAATTCCTTAAATTTCTCTAAGGCCTCTGGCTTATACCACATTAAGTAGACATAGCCATATCTACTGAAATAATTAGTAAAAGTAATGAAGTAAAAATATCCACCTCCAGCTTCAACTGGAAATGGTCCACACACATCTGTGTGTACCAATCCTAGAAGCTTTGTGGCCCTTTCTCCCTTTCAACAAATGGTGGCTTGGTAATTTTTCCTAGTAAACAGGCATGACATCTATCAAGTGGTTTTAGCTCAGTAGAGTCTATGTAGCCATCTTGTTATAGCTTTGTCAAGCGCTTCTCATTCACATGACCGAGAGGGTGATGCCAGAACTGGGTGATGTATGAGTCATGTGAGTTTGTTTCGTTATCGATTTACAACACTTGGTTTTCGTAATTTAATACATACAGACCATTATATAAATGTGTCATACGATAACATATGTTGTTCTTATAAAAGAGACAACCCTTATTTCCAAACGTGAAAATAAATCCATCGATATCCAAACAAGATAAAAAAATTATGTTCTTGGTAACACTTGGCACATAATAACAGTTATGTAAAACCAAAATCATCCAATTCGGCAATGAGAGGTGGTATTTGCCAATAGCAAATGCAGCCAGCCTTGTGCCATTGGCAGCTCAATTATCCACCTCTCCTCTGGAAATCTTTCTAAATCTACTCGGTTCTTGAATTTGAATACAGACATGAGCCCCACAAGATGTATCTAATACCCAATGTGTAGAAATGGAAAGATTACACTCGATAATGAACGAACCTTTAGAATCCCCATGCTTTTGGGTGCAGTTCCTCTTCCAGTGGTCCTAGATTCCACATGGAAAACACACCGCCTCCCGTTCCTTGCCCTACCTCTGGATATTCCCATTCATGGAGGGACAGTTCCCAATGGCTTCAGACCATTAAAAAGTCTTCGGACCCTTTTCCTTTTCCTTACTTTTCTTGTTCACCATAAGGACTGTGGGTTTATCATGCCCCATGTCCTAGTCTACCTGGAGAATCAAGGTCAGAAGCTCCGATAGAATCTTCTCATTGTCTCTCATGTTATAATTGACAATAAAGCTAGAGAAGGTCTTGGGCATTGATGATCGGATGGGATCTGTGTGCAACTCGTCTAGGAATTTAATCCCTAAGATGTCCAGGTGTTCAATGTAGCCAATAAGCATGACTACATGAGGCACAGCTGGCTCAAACTCTCCAAGTTTAGTTGTAAACAAATCATTGGAGATCTCAGACCTCTCATGTCTCGCCTTCTCTTGGTATAGATCCTTAAGGTGAGACATCATGCTATACACGTCCATGTTTTCATATTGCTTCAAGAGCTCATTGGAAATGGAAGATAGCATGAAACACTGGAAATCTGTGGCATCATCCATGTGTTTCATATAGAGATATAATTCCTCATCATTGGCCTCTTTCCCAGGCGCAAATGGAATAGTATTTTACAGCTCATGCAATTTCCATTCATGGCGAAGGATGACGTGTAAACGCCTCTGCCACTCTTGCAAATTGGTACCGGTGAGAAGGTTTTACTTCTCGAGTATGGTTTGCAATGATATGTTTGATGTCATTTTCTTTTCGTTTCTACAAATTAAGATGAGTAAAGGTTTAGTAATTTATTAAAAAACTGAGAAAAATAAATTAATTAATTCTTACTAGTCTCCCACTATTTTATCAAAATCCAATAGCCCTCACCATTGAATTCAGAATATTCTGTTTCTTGAAAATTCTAGTGGCAAGGATCCATATTTCCCTTCGCATTACCCCAACTAGGGTTGGTCATGAAACTTGAAGGATTTTAGGTAGGCATTCCAAATTCCAACTGCATTAATTCGTAGCTCCTTGATCCGATGAGTGGACTCCCCAATCCTGAAATCCTTCTATTTTGGATTTCCTCAACCTTTGCCTCTTGGTCACACCATGTACTACTGTGGCATTCAACCCTTGATGCGAACCAAGTTAAGTCAACCCAAAACCTTGATTTATAATTCCTCGATAATTGACAGCACCCCAACTAGGGTTGGTCAAAAACATTGAACTATGGTTCGATTCTAACCATGATTATGGAAGGCTATACCAACATAATATTTCTTTTGAGGGATTTTATCCTTATACATAAATTTCCAATTTATTATCTTTTATTACATGCTTGTTAATATTATGTGGGTTATACTTAAGTGATTTACCATGTTTAATATAATATTTATGTATAAGCCGGTTTTTTTAGTTCCATATTGAATTCTAAATTAATTCATTAATTGTGTGATCATGAGAACACACCCATAATAAATAAACCATGCAACTAATAGAAATTAAATAAATGGTATGATCATGAGATTTTTCTATTGGTTACTTTATCGAGCAGTTGATAAACTAAACCAAGACCTAGGGGAGAAACACCTTGAACCTTTCAGGTTCGTGTTTACAGTTTTCCACCTATCCACCATTATATCTCCTTGGATTGGTTTCACCTTGGATCCTGACTTGAGCCGCCTCCACTATCATGGGAGCTCCATCCATTACATATGCTTTTATCTCACACACAGGTGAGGGGTAAAAAGGGGTTTTTACATAATAGAATACTTGGTCACGTAGGCCCCACATAATAATGTGGAGATGGCTTGCAGGCCAACAAATTTAATTTAAATAAATAAATTAAAAGAAACCATTCACATACAAAGTTCTCGGTCTATCTCATGATCATCCATACATGCAACGATATTTACCCATAAATAAAACTAGAATTCAATTCTTTATTTTTTCTTGTTAAAGATAAATCATGCTTGAATTAAATAATTATCTTTAATTAATCGATCCTTTTATCTTAAACCATTTTTCTGAATTTCCTTGAGATTTTGATGCATCATAATTTTAAATAAATAAATTCATTTAAAATTATCCTTGTATGTAACTTGTGCTTTGGAGGCAACCCAGTGAATTCTCATTCATTGTGTAATTTGAATGAATTCATGGCATGTAGTTTGGACTACAAGACGTGTACTTTTGTGCACCATCCATCTGAAGTACACGCCTAGGGACATGTCCTGTTAATGTACTTTAGAAATTTTCGGAGTACATGGCGTGTTCAGTGGGACACACGCTGTGTAGTTTCCGCATTACATGGTTTACAGTCGGGCAAGCCGTGTACGGGGTACACGATCCAACCCTAACCAAAAGGGACTACACGTCGTGTTCATTGGACCACATGATGTGTAATCTGGAAACCTTGTGCCACCTGATCCTGGTCAACACACGCTGTCATTAATGACTTAGATAGGATCCAATGCACATCATGATTTGTCGGATCAGTCCAATGCATAAATCTATACTACACGATGTGTACTTCTGAATAAGCGCTGTGTATTATTGTGTTTCACATCCAGAAACGTTTGGATCCTCCAGAGGAGTTACTCTATTTTATTTTAATCAGAATTGAAAGAAAAATTCGTTTTTGTGAGGTGAACGAGAAATGATGGAGGATGAACAGATCTCGAGTTTCATATTTCCAGAATGATTAAACTTGAATTGAAGAAACTAAATTATTAAATGCATAAAACGTCAATGAAAAAATAAATAATTATAATCAACTATATGACCCCACTAATACCACTTGTAGGTTCCAGGCGTAGCAGAAGCGCGTTGGTGTGTTTTCCCAACTTTAATTTTAGAGTTAAACAGTATTCAAACTGAGATCCTCCACGATATAAAATGACAGATCTTTGGAATAGAACGAAGAACAAAAAAAAAGATGGAATCCTGGAACCACATAAATAGGATCATCATATGTTGGTTATAAATAGTTTAATTAATTCACCAGAATTACCATGGTGGAGTTATTTCATTGTTGATGTGTCTGGTCACGATTCGGTGATCTGTTGTTGCGTCGTAGAATCCAAGTGTACGATTCCTCTAGCGGTGATCCACATGTGTGCCACGTCTCTTCAGATGTCACTGAAGGGATCTCTAGGTGCTAGCACGGAAGAAACTTCACTTGCGATGTCCGCCATCGATCGCCTTGATCTCTCGGTCTTGAGAGCATTCTTGGAGGAAGGAGTTATTTTGGGATTTAAATAATTCTCCAGAATTGTTGTTCACAATGATTCTCTTGTCCTCGAAAAGTGTTGGGGTTGTGAGGATATTTATAATCGGGTTTGAGGTTATATATTTATGACAATAAATAAACTCTTTACGCATTTTATTTATTTCACTAAATCTTGTTGAAAACCCCCATGTCGAATTATTAATTCCTTGACATGAACCCACGCTGATTATAATAAATATCATTTAATAAAACAATATTATATCCTCAGAATCCTGAGTGGAAAAACTACACGGCGTGTAATCATTAATATACGGTGTGTACTCATTTTCCATAAACCTACATGGCATGTATATTTAATATACATGGCGTGTACTTTTATTTTCCACTTTCCTTTATTTCCTCCACCACATTTATTAGACCTTGTGTAATGAATACTTATTTTTTAAATAAATATAACTACATCACTCGCTAATAAATATTATTCCATCCACAATATATTCTCTCGAATAACTAGTGTCAAAATAAATTCGATCATGCATCCTTAAATAATTACTTAACCACATATGGGAATAATCTTTATTTAACTTGTCAAATTAATATTTAACTGAGATACATGGACACACTTAGTGTGTGACCCTCTAGGCCTCTTTCTCAGTGGCATTAGGCGGAGCCTGCCTAAGGTCCATGGTTAGCGTCTAGAAACACGCCAAGGCACCCATAGAGAACGAAGTTAATGCCGCAATGACGTGTCACCTCATACGAATGCTTACCGTGTAATATAATCCCTTTGTCACGATATCTCGAATCAAGCGGGTTGCGTGGTAGTGTCATCAACCCACGTGCAAGATTATTCTTTCTTTGAGTTTTCGGAATTGAACTCGCCCATATCTTACCATGGCCATGGATTTATTTAGGCTATATCAATTTCATCAAAGGGCCTGAGATATCTACTTCTATTATAGAACAGATGGGAAAAATCGTTTCTCGCATTATCTATTAATGCAATATTACTCGTGACACACCCAACATATCCTACCTCGCTGTGAACAGTGTGTCATCACTGTTTTCGTCAATACATCTAAGTGCGCGAGTTATAATACCCATTAATAATAATATTAAAGTCTAAGGACCAATACACACGTCCGCAGATAGGAACATCCATTGACACTATGAAATGTGGATTTTTTACTGGCGGGTCTCATTCTCATAATATCCTCTTGGATATTACCCAAGGGGAACACCATGAGAATGTGACTCTAAGTTTTATGATTCCTCACCCCTAATGGCCTTTATTATTTGCGTCCCTCAAATAACATCATCCGACCATAGAACATATATTCAAGAATAGTGTTATGGAACTTCCGGGTTCTCATCATAGCAGGGATCCTCTATGACCCTTTAATGCAACAGCTTTCCTTAGGACATTATCACATGCATTGTCACGCAAAAGAACAATCAAGCTGTGATAAGGTATTTATTAATGATTAAGTACAGATTAGTTTTTTCTAGGCCACCAACTCCAAAAATACCTAATTAGTTAAATAATATGACATGTCCCCCAATATATGGGCGACCTCAGTGTATAAGCCTCGATTATTGATATGATATGGAATTCTCCCATAAAAGGGAAACCTTAGTGCATGTTCCCTCATTTTATGAATAATATGATATGAACCTCAATATAAGGGAAGACTCTATTTTTAATATTTAATCAACATAACTATGTAAATTTTGATTCATGAAATAACTATGATACATAGGACACCTTTCTAATGCCCAAGAAAATATGGGCATCCACTTTAGTGTGGATCTCTCCATGTGTCTAACATTTAAAAAATTAGGGCCAAATATATCCCATTAGCTGATCTTTATCCATAATCCACCAGAGGACAAAAAATACGAACTAAACTATGAAAACATTGATTCCATACATAATCAGGATATATAGCACTCCCTCCTAAGGCTCGAGCTCTACCATAAAAATCTAATGGAATTTCCTAGTACATAAGTCTGACACCCATATATACTGAGACTGATTACATGTTATCCCTTATTTCTTACATAGATCATGGATCAGATGGCATTGTAGTTTCAATTATGACATCATTTGCATCATGAAACTATACTATCTATAGAATCCTCAATGTTTAAGCCCTAATCAGTGGCATGATATAACTACCTCCCATATAAAGGCATCAACCATGGGGTAAGTACCAAGGTCAAGATCAACTTATGTTGACTCTAAATAATTCTATAACAAGGATGCATATGATGCCCTATCTAGGCTTGTGCGAAATGATATCTTCCCTATGTTCCCTCCTATATGTACTCACTGCACAATGTTAAACTACATAGGTTTATTGAACTACATGGATTTTGATTCCTACTATAATCAGGATATATAGGATTCCTCATTATGGATCAATACCATCATTAACATATTAAATGACACACTACATGATATTAAATTTCAAAGTTCTTGTTTATAAAGATTCAATATATTAGCTCCTACCCATTTCAAAAATTTTATGGAAAATCTCAGATACATACAGATGGACCCACTAAAATATTCCCCTATACATATAAAAGGGTTTAATAAAATATCATTTTTCTTGGGTAAGTAGTCTCATGTTGGTAGTAGGATGATTTTCATGAAAATAAAGTAAATCTATAATATATACTTGGAGTAGGAAGAAATTCCCCCTAGAAGCATGCCATGAGTTTTACCTCCCATTTTCTCGATAAATGTGAGTTCTTAAGTGTTGTTGAGTATAAAACCCCAATTAAAAGCCTACATTTGGAATGTATGCATGTTCCTAGTAATGGATGGGGGAACCCTTGGGAGTTACAATGAAAGATAAGAACGAATGATGTTCCTAATGTGAATGATTGTACATAAATTGAACCCCCCTAAATAAAATCATTAAGCTAAATCAAAATTATCTTTTCTGATGAAACACAAATAGTGAACCTGAAAAAAATAACATGACTAAGAAATATCCGTCACGAAATAAAAAGGATAGAATACCGAGTTATCATCATAACATTTTGTTCTTTCCACATGAGTGATCACCATCAACATGCATCCACCTTTTCATAGGAAAAAAATGGTGAACCTAATGTGAATCTCTCAAATAGATGAATGATCAGTTTATTATGCGTTATGCCATCTTGTTTTCTTATCTGACACAAAAAAACTAGAATAAATAACATGAATATTTCCAATAAATGTATGATCCTCTTTATCTAGGGTTATTATGAAATAATTCCATTCTCTATTTGATAAGTCCATGTGATCAGAATGTTAGGATCAGGAATAAAAGGATAATTATATTACCCATGAATATGTGATTGATCACATATCATGCCTAGGATGATGCAATAATCAGGGAACCTATTATTTATTGTCTTCATGATTGAAGATACTACTTTCACCAACAAATCCTTGATTTGAGAAAATTTATTCACCCAAGGTTTGTTCTGAAAAATCAACTATAACCATACGGGCCTGAGAATGAAATCACCCACTAAACATCTTTAACATGTGGTGGAAAATGAAATGGTATGGGAATAATATTGTCATGGTATGATACCAACCCTTTAGGATGATTGTGAGGGTCTTCAGGTGTGGAAATATATAGATCTGCACCATCCAAAGAAATCTATTATAAAGCTAGTGGCACTCATCGCCACCACCAACCGCTTCAAGTTCTTATCATGTGACCATCATCAGTAGATAATGAAGGTGAACCAGGGATTAAACTATGTATCCCTTATAATTTAGAGGATGTTGATGATGTCTCCCTTCAACCACTCTCTGTAGTGCCATCCCATCAGTTCACTTCATTCACTAGCTGGGTGTACCACCTGACACATTGCCACATATGATCCCCTTACATGGGAAATATGGAAGAAACATTGGGAACAAAAGGATTTGTATAATTGTTAGTGGGATCACATCCCCACTCATGTTGACAATGGATGACATCATATTCTATTAGTAACTAAGGAACATGCTCATATTCATTCTCACTCTAAAGAAGTATGCATGTATATTTCTAAAGGAAGCATGGGGGAGGCACATATCCCAACTCTCGTGCATGAATCCCATTCAAATATTCTAATGAAAAAAGTAGGAAATTATTGGGCTCATATCCACACTTCAATTGATCAAATAATCCAGTATATAGTGGAAATAGAAAATATACATGTTTAAATCCCCCCCCACACTTTTTAAAAGTCTCATTACATCTTAGAAACTTCTAAATAACTCTGCTAGAATACTCTAGCCCTTGTACAGATAAAGGGACATCCATATGTTTCTATCCCTATAGGTTGGGCAGTGAAATACTCGAATAATTATGAGCATGTTTTTTAACAAAATCAATAGAATATTATTTATCATATCCAGGATGATTATTGGTATATTCCAATAAAGGATGATGTGTTGTACATGGAGCATATTCATATTCAAACTAAGGATCAAAAACTAAGAGCGGTACATTCCTTGGAATAGGATCATATCCCAATCGCAAAAGAGAATTAAAATATTCCAAAGGCCTAGGATCGAACTCATATCCTCATTCTGTTTGGGGTTCACCAAGTGAGAGAGTCACATGCCTTGGGACACGCTCATATTCTTGTTGAAGAAGACTAACAACATTCTCCAAAGGCCTAAGATCCTGCTGAAATCCCCATTTTTGGTAGAACACACCAAGTTATAGAGGAATATAACACAAGGAAATATCATATTTCTATCAGTGTATCTACCAATCCTATTCTATTAGATAATGGAATCAAAGCTCTTATCCCAACATCTATCAATGAAAGAATGCATGATCATCCTTTAGAGGCTATATAGAAGGAGGCTCATATCCATTCTCCCATTCTGAAGGTCCATCAATATATTTTGATGTGTAATGCATATTTGAACTAGGATCATACTCATGCTCCAACCGGAGCTTACCAAGTGAGAGTGACACTTTCCATAGGACATCCTCATATTCCTATTGAAAATTACTGGTGGAATATTTAAATGAATCACGATCGGCCCATATCATTATTTTTATTAAGGCTCACCAAGTGATAATGGAACATTCCATATGCTAGGATCATATTCTGGCTAATAATGAATAAGTTAATTGGAACATTCTAGAAGCTTCTTAATAGTTCACTCATATTACCATAAAACTATATGTTTATCAATATATTTCAGAATCTTTTATATAGTAGCCTCATATCCCCACACAATCCCCAAAGCCATGTCAAAATATTCCAACCACAATAAAGAATGTGTCTCATATCCCAAATATTCTCAATGAAATTTTATTGAGGTTATTCGATACACATTTTCAACACCCCAAAGTTCTGTTGACTATTCAACCAAAGAAGAAGGTGATCATTATTGAGATAGTACTCCTCCAGGTAGTTTAGAGATGGATCATAGGGACTCTACTCTGGACATCTACCATAGTCAACCACCCTATTGTAATATCTTCTATAGACTAGGAAATATAACCTTTTCCCAAACACCTCCAAATAATGAGGTGTTAAAAACTCAAAAAACTTCATATATAGTGGTTCTCAAAACATCAGGGTCAAACATTAATATATTGCCATCAAACTCTTGTATCACTCTACTTTGGTTAGCAGGAGACCCTAAGAAGCATCTTCTTTGGTCTGATGGGAAAGAGGCATGAATGTATGATGAATAGTAATAAAACATTGACATATAGGGAGTGTAATCTTGAAACAACCTCCACACTATGCTCTTCCACCTTTCCACTTCTAACAATGACATCCCAGATGAGAAAAAAATGGAGTGCATGCTTTATATATGAAAAAATATGTGGGATAATCATTAGAGGACAAAGTCTAGACATATCACCTATCCAAGATATTATTATCACCATCAAACCATTAATAAACTCTATCATCAAATGGATATGGCTGCCTTTTTCATAGCCTAGAACCCAAGAATGGGGGCTCATGAAGAACGCCTATGTATTTTTTGTCACCACATCATTAAAATGCTTCACTAAATTATTACTAAATAATCATTAGACGTATGTATCCAATTAGGGGTGAAATATGGTTCATTAAAATTCACTATGTCCCCAGAATATCGTATCCCCCATGATATGACATCCCATGATGTCCTAGACATTAAAGAAATTAGAGGACCGAGTAATACATGAGCTAGTTGGTTACTACAAAAAATTCCCCTACATAAAAAATTCTTAAACAATATGAATGATGGGAGAGGATTTCCAACAGATCATTGAAATGGACCCCTTGGAACAACATGAACATATTTCAGACATACAATCATTTTGATGAACCAGATAAATTCTTATAAAGACTAAATTCCATCAAGGGATTCCATTTCACGTGGATCCAATCATACCATAGTTTCACCACATAAAATAGGTCATAAAAGTAGTTGTAATAGTATTCATAAAATATAGAACCCATACTGCTAGTTTAGGGAGTATCTACCATAACCTCCACCCCTTATATTATTAATTCTCTAGATGATTTACGATGCATCAAAAGAATCTAAAAAAACCAGGTCACTGGTCTCGGAGAATTTATATCTATATCATCACCTCCAATATTATTACATTATTAGATGGAATTAGTGAAATCAATGATGGTTATATATCATCCCACTATTACTATATTCTAGATCAACTTTTGCCTACTAGGGTGGGGGAATTTTTATCTCAATTCGCATCATAGGATTCATCAAATCCTCAATTGGAGACCTTGAATCCTCAAAAATAGGATCAACCAATGGAAATGGTGTCCTCAGATAGTCCCAATCCTACATGGATGGGATAATTTTCCACATCATCATCTCCATAGATGGAATTAGTCTTCTCAAGTTTTTTTAGTAAATATCGACGGTTAGTATACCATACCCTCCACCTGCCACAAGATAAACCCATTCTATTCAGGGACTATTCTGAAAACATGACCAAGAACTCCATCAAGGGAAGTGTTAATAGATTAATATAGGAGTAATGTATGGAGAAGGAAATCATACCCCACCGAGGACATAAAAAAATGCACTAATATGGTAAACGGTTCAAGAAATTGCCCTAATGTAGGAAGTGAAGAATAATCGCGTTCTGCTGAATGTTTTGGGACAACTACCATTTCCCGATCAACCGCAATTAATGTTTTCCCCATTTATAAAACATATATTGTGGATCAAGACACATATATAGAGGGATAACATTTATAAAACATACCCCAAGAGGAATACCTAGATTCACCAAATATGTATGTGTATACACAAATCCATAGGAGGCTCCAAAACATGGAACCTCTAAATCTTGAGTTTCCTCCTCTATGGTAGAAAAATACCAAGGATAAAAATAATGTTATGGATAAATGTCAATCACCACCTAGAATAAAAACAAAAATCCTTCCATGGAGGAACATTTGTCACAATATGAGAATGACATTCAAACTCTCAGACAACACAATGATGAGCTACTCATGTGATATATTTTTGCTGGTTATCACCTTTAGGAAGATATGTATATTCATTATACTATAGCTGATCCACCTACAAGAGCGGTATCTGAGTGTCATATCACCTCCAAATATATACAGTCGACATAGAAAAATGAGGAAGTAGAAAATGGTCATTAATTTCCTCTATTATAGTGATATCCTCTCCCTCTCTAGGTAAATCATTCAGTATTCTCACAAATGGAGATATAGTGGGAGATGAAAACATGGACACCTCATCAGGCCTCATACAATACTGGTAAGTTATAGGAAAAAAAATAATAGTACCTCGATAATTTCTAAATGCCATCGAGTCTCTAGCCAATCAAATGAAATCCATGGAATAGAGATGCACACCTATTTATCTTGGGAGAAAGATATATACTGAATGTATGGATAAAAGTTTTTCTCCTCCCATTTTCGGAAATCCTACCTTCTCTACCTCTGATGGTGTAGGAGACCCTGAATAGTATCTCACACTCATCATATCTCAATTTTTTTTATGATGGACCCTTGAGATCAAGAGGAGATAATAAAGAAATATTTTTTATATAGACCCTAGTGGGGACAATCTACATTTATTTTAGAATCCATCTAATGGGATTAGTTGAAGGATGTGAATAATTTCATCAAAAAATCCTTTATCAATTTAGGTCCACACTATGGAATACAAAAACTGGAAAACTAAAAAACTATGAGCAATGTGAAAATGAGAGGGTGTATGACTTCATCTCGATATGGAAAGGTCTAACCTATTAATTGAACATCCCTGTCTTGTAAGAATAATTGCTAGAACTCTATACTAAAAATAATCAAGTTGATTTTCAGTTGGCTATGATCCCAATGAACTATCCATGCGGATTTTGCGAGTTTGTAGAAATAGAAAAACATATAGAATACACCATTCTGTTTACGCAAGCTAAATCTCGACACATGCCCTCAGCATATAGAAAAATCCTTGACCAGAAATAATTTGATGCTATTACCCCAAAACTAGTAGTAGTTCCCATTAAAGAACATAGGTAGGTCCCTAACTACCAAACACCACCTATCAATTGATAAAAAATATAAATTCACCCTTGGACATAAGGAATAATAGATTAGGTTCACTTTTGATTTTCAGAATGGATGAATAATGTAATCTCCTATTAAAATGAAAAATTACATAGTTATTTCCATGAAACCATTTACAATTACTAGCTCAAACAGCCCCATAATTAGAATTCTAATTACTTCAGATTCACTAATCTTCCCAACTACTTCCCTTTTCTTAGAAGAATGAATCATAACATCTTAGATTAATTCATATTCAAGTACATTAACTTGATAATGGTTGATTCTGGATAGGTGATTTTGAAAAAATCTTTTGCATAGGTGACCCTGATAACCATTTCCCAATCAGAATAAGAAAGGGATTTGAAGGAATTTCCTTCCAGGAGTATGAAGGAGTTCAACAATTGGATGAATTAAAAGACAGTTAACTAAGCTCATTCCACTTTTATAGGAAAACTTCATGGACCAATAAATGTTATTCCACTCATGGAGGTGACATCGAATATGTATATCAAAGGTGGATGAATCCATTATAAATACTAAGAAATAGAAGAAGAAGAATCATATTTTACACTGAATGATTCTCTAACACTTTTAGAGTTTCTCCCAGAAACATTTGAAGCACAGGAACCACCCCACCAAATAGAACCCTCATGAGATGAAGATATCATAGTTGGATTTGTAAATGTGATACACTTGGGATATCCCTTCTATGATGATGAATACGATTCTTTGTATGTGTTCCCTAAAACTAACTTGGAAAAAAGATGCAACGTGTGTAGGAACCGAGGATTCAAGGGTAAAATGGGTGTGTTCGAACTCAATATTTTGGTCACGTCCTCACATATGACATATATGCAGCTGAGACTCATGGAGAAGTGCTCTAGAAATCCCAATAGAGACATGGAGGTGTCCCAGAACCATCCACTGGTTGTTTGTTCCTAGTTTTCTTACATGATCTCTTGATGGGGGTGAGACTATTTGATCATCCCAGATAATGGGGAAAGATGGAATGGCTTGTCCCACTAGCATTAGATTATTCCTTGAACTCTGCACAAGCCCCATTCCCATCCACCTTAGATGCATAAAATCTTTATCCTCATTATAAAGATCAACCCCATAAAGGTATTCACTAAAATTGAGAATGAAATTATTATATTCTGAAATAGATTACATTTTCCCCTATCAGGCTCTCAATTATGGATAAACTCTAGCTTTCAAAATAACTCATGGAAAAACTTGAAGAATCCATCCAGATATCACAGGTTTTTAAGACATATTTTTCTATAGCTTATGATCATTGAGTGGAGACCATGCTAGTAGAGTTACATGTCCCCATATAGTTCACATAATTAGATCAGGAAGAGGCCATAATGGAACATATCAAACACCCATATGTTTTAGGAATACTTGATAATGTATACATAAAAATACAGCTAATTGAAAATGTTTTTGATGTGATACTCATTTTGATTTGGATGCCTTGATGACTGATATATAATGAGAGAGAATTATCTCCCACAAAGATGACCATTAAATGGGTTTTTAAGAATGAGAAAAGGAATCATGGGAGGATCAAGATCAAAACACAGTTTTGGAATCTCACATAAAACACTAATATTATAGTTATTCTGCAAGACAATACATATAATTTCCTCCTCATAATTCCTTTCCTTCACAGCCACATGGTAGTACCCTAAAAATTCCATCATGTTTGAAAGAATCTATTGATGGAATGGATTCAATGATACATGGTGACAGTTCCCCCTTCAATACTTGAAAAGCCATATATTCTGACATAGGATTCTAAAAAAGGAAACGAAAACAACCACTGCTGGATCATGATATACAAGATGAAAATCCTAATGTACTTTGGACCACACCTGCATATCCTTGGAGTATGATTGGCAGGGATTATGTGCTACCCATAAACCTAGTTGAGGCAATATACTCGATCCCAAATGTCCAAATTTCATATGTCCCCATTGATTTTGTAGAAGGAAATCAACTCCAAATTCTCTCTGCAATCAATCTGGAAGTAGGGAATGATAATGAATTTTATTGTGGCCTATCTCACCTTTAAAGTGATAGATATTCACTCATATTTCTGACATCATCTAAAAATTCATCCATGTACACAAATGTGGAAGAATAATGGGATGACTTCAGGAATTCCCCTCTTTCATTCAAGGGAGGAATATATACCACCATTAATAAGCTCAGATAGGTGAATCTATAAACAAAATAAGACCCTTGACTAATATTTATTAGTACCTCCATGTCTCTCTAAGAGAAATAGATATACATCACAGTTTAAAAGAAATGATGATATGTGTGATCTTTTAATTACACATAAATTCCAAGACTATATCTAGATGTGGCTACACACCTTATGAGCTTACCCCATGAGCATTAAGGATTCCTGAAAAAACCTAGGAGAATTCACCCAACTCATGATACCAATGTAGATTTGGAAGTAAAAAAATTGATTAATTCTAAAAAAAATCGATTAGTGAAATACCCAAGATGGCTAGCCAATATCATACCAATAAAGAAGAAAAATGGGATTATTAGGGTCTAAATCGATTTTAGATGACATAACTGAAACTTCCTAAAGGAAGATTTACCATTTCTAATAATAAAACTCTTTATCAAACCAACTACTGTCATCCAAGACGTTTCCATCCAGTATGGGTATTTAGTGTACAATCAAATGAAGATTCCCCATGGTGATGAGAAACCCAATCTCTTTAGATCACCCCAAGGGATATTTTGATATTAGGTAATTCCATTTAGATTAAATAACACTGACACTATATATAAATGGACCATGCATCATATCTTTAAACATGTCATAGGAATAGTAGTCGAATGCTGTGTTGATTAACTGGTGTTCAAATCCAGATAGTGAAGTGATAACTTCACTGATCTTGAAATAGTATTCAACAAGCTACAACAACATATTCTGAAGTTGAATCTACTAAAATGAACTTTTAGTGTAACATTAGGGATGCTCCTTTGGTTTTTGGTACACCATCATGGCATAAAAGATGACCCAAAAAATACTAGTGTTATACAAACAATGTCACCCTATATAAATCTCAAAGAACTAAAGGGCTTCCAAGGACACCAGGACTACATTGGGAATTTTGTAGCCAAAATTCCTAGAAAATATATTCAATTCACCAAGATAATAAAGAATAAAATTTCCTATAAATGAGATGAAGACTTCCAAGAATCCTTTAAGAGTCTCAAATAGTTTTTTTCACCCACTGGCATTGATACTACTAGTGGAAAGAATTGCACTTATCTTATTTGGGGATTCCATTAAATGATCTCTTAGCACTCTCTTCACATATTAGAATAATGTGGGGGTTGATAAAAGCCTTTAATACCTCATCAAAAAGATTCTAGGTACTGAGTCCTGATACTCATATATTGATAAGAACTGCCTCACACTCTATTCACAATGCAAAAAGCTATGACATTACATTAAACACCATAAAATCCACTGGGACTCTCATATTGATCCACTCAAGTACATACTTGGACATCACATGGTTCTTGGGAACTTTTCTTAATGGAAAATCACAGTACAACACTAGGAAATATTTTTTTATCACATATGTTAGTGAATGATAAGTCCCTATATGGTATCATAATGGAACACTCATCCCTAGGAAGTAAATTAGTGGAAAAGGAGCTTCTATAATTGGAGGGTTTTATGACCAAAAAACCCCACAAACATGGGATACATAATTTGATGGTTCCTCCTAATGTCCTATTAAAAAAAATGAAATATACAAAACATAAACAAGTTGGGTTATGAATTGTATTTGTATCTCTAGAAATTTTTTTTTTACCTACTCTTTCAAAATATCCAAAGGCTACACAAATAATGAGGTTGAGTATCATGACCTTATCATTGGATTGTAACTAGACCTAAAACTAAAAATATCCTACCATAACATCAAATGGGATTCAATGATAGTGATAATATAGATCACTAGAAAATCTTCCATCCAAAAGGAGGAATTAGTCCATCTATTTGGCTATATCATTATATTAATGGAAAAATTAACTTTTGAGGCCCTGCTGCAACATGTTACCCAATCATAGAATGTCTATACTGGTGTATTGGAAAATGTGACCATAGTCTCGGTCAATGTAGACCAGGGGAAAGAATCCTTCCACATATTGCACTGAAGGATTGACTCATTGATCATTGTCTGTGACATGGAAGAAATTAATTAGGTCAATATTTCCCCAGATTGTGATGAAATGGTATTCATCTTATTGTGGATAGAGCACATAATTGGTTATCTCTAAAATGGAAGCCTCATAGAAGGCAGAGATAGTAGGGAACAAATTAGGTGGAATGAAGTGAACATTACCTTGAGGGATGGACCAAATTATAAGAAAACCCTATATAATAAATGATTTGATGTAATCATCCATTTATGTATAGTAGATAAAGGGATTCATTCTATTATGGAAGAAGTACACACACGAAGCTATGAAACTCATCATTCTGAGACAAGGCTCTCCCCCCAAATCAGTAGGATGGGTCACTACTATAAAACCATGATACAAGATTGTGTGGAATTCACCATGAAATATAATTCTTTCCATATCTATTAAAAATTCATCCATAAACCACCAAAATTGCTACATACGGAAAAATATTCATAGTTGTTTGTCGTATGGGTATGGATGTTTTGGGTCCATGTCCCCGAGCCATATCAATGCAGTTCAAGTACATACATAATACTATCAACTGATTATTAAAATAGATTGAGTGAATACCCCAAAAATAATTCAAGATATAGAACACTATCAACTACATAATATACCATATCACTACAAGGTTCAGGGTCCCTAACACAACACTAACAAACAACGACACCAACTTCTATTCTATGGAGTTGAATAAATTTTACTCGGAGTAAAACATTGTGTCCAATCACTCATCCCACTATAATGTAGTGAAAAATTTATAGATATATGGCTTCCAAAATACCCTATAAAATATACTTGATAACATGTTGAATAAGGGAAAAATTACCAGTCAGATAATATCTTCCACGATTTATAGTCCTATCATACCACCATGCATACTGCTACACAAGAAACTACATACTCATTGGTGTATGTGACAGAGGTATTGTAACCCATATAAGTTCAGCTTCCCTTACTTCGAATATCCATATCCAAACAAGTCTCGGATGATGCGAAATTGCAAAAGTGGTTAGATGATCTAGATAGGTTTGATGAGAATAGTTAGTGTACACTTACAACCTTGATGTCAATTAGAATCTGATCACACATTCCTTCAATACAAAGTTTCACTTATACTCATTTATTCAAGGAGAACTAGTATTGGATTTTAATTCACTAATTATACTAGGCAGGAAGCCTCCAAATATGTAACATAAATGGTAAGGGCCTTAAGTCATACATAATTACTATCACAACAGAGATTACTCACAAGATAAAATGGACATAGATCATGTCACACCCCCCACCAATGAGATAATTCATAAGAAATACTTTTCATAGATTCCATGAAGTGTCATAATTCCGAAAATATGACTTTAAACTACACAACATGTCACATCCTTAACACAAGATGTTAAACTATACTGAGAACTTCCTCCTTGAATGTCATTAAACTCCATAGATCTCCCAATGATTCAACATTATTCACATTGGGAGAACCTTGTCCTTATAAGAAGAAATAAACTACATGGATATTTTTCTAGATTCACAACATTAAATGGAATGGGTTTCAAGAACTATGTGTTGATTCATTCCTTCTCTCACAGGATATGTAGTGATTCCCAAACCCTTATTCTTGGGCGCATTCACAACAATTATCTTATTTTATAATGATTCACCCATGTAATTACCAGAATATGTTTAAATGAATGGTCTATGTCCTTGTTCCCTGACATTTAAATGCATGGTTTTCTAGAACTATGTACATCATGATTATCATCATAAACAAATATGGGGACATTTGGATCTTATATCCTATTCTAGACACCACATGATACAATGTGCCCATTTCATTTCTCAAATTTCCTCCTTGTTGTCTGGAACCTTTTTCATTCCTTGTTCCTCACAACTAGAATAGATCACATGGGATTAGGGTCTTTGATAGGATCAATCCGACATGAAAAAGGTATATTAGTACACAACAATGTTATCATGTTCCTGAGTCATCATTACATGGTGTTAAACTGAATGGTTGAAGTCTCTATCAAGACATAAAACAACACACTCCTACAGAACTCACCTGAGAGAACCAAAATTGTTTGTTCTAGCCTCCCAAAACACGACCATTCAATAAGTACATGTGGATTCATTCCTATCATCACCATCTACATAGTAACACATGGATCTCAAATATTTGGCCTAACTATAACAATAAATGTGAAAAATTCCCCCTCTATATATGAATCAAACCAGAATAGAGAGTTTCAAATTCAAGAACAATGTGTGTCTTGATTATTATTATCATTTGATACATAGTGATTCCCAAATCTCCAATTATGGGTGCAGATATAATAATAAACAGGAATAATGACCCCTTAATGTATGGATAAGACTGGTATAGAGTATTTCCTATTCAATAACTGTGTGTGGCTTGATTCCTGTCATTAAAAGATATTTAGTGATGCCCGGATCTCCTTTCATGGGTCCTACTACAAAAACCTATGAAAAAATTATTCCCCAAATCCCCAAGGGTAGAGTCAAACATGGTCATTTTTCCTACATTTGAGTTATAGATGTGTATGGTTTTCTCTTCCACATAATATATCTGGAAATTTTTTTTACATCGGTTCTACATCCTTACCACATGATATTAAAATACAAGGAAGAAAATACATCATCACTGAATGAAATTAAATTATAATGAAAATATCCCAGTCATAGGACATTAAAATAGCACAAAAAAACATCCACACTACATGATCTTAAAATGTGCATTCCATCACCAATTATTATTATTTATTTGAGGACCACAAGAGCCTAACCATTATTAAACAATAAATTGGGTGCTTCTTTCATATTTTAACCCCTCATTCAGTAAATCACAGTTCATACCTTGAGTGCCTCGGGTTTTCGCAAACCTTTCATGGATGTCGGGAAGGAAAATATTTCTATTTATTTGACCATATGCATAAGGTCTTTTCCCTACCAAATAGAGACATCTTGTCCCAATATTAATGGATTTCTGTTCCTCGTGAGCCTAACATCCCCTTAGAAGAGCTTGGTACCCTAGGGTGTCTTGCATTATCCTTGGCATGATTTTCCCATACCATTACTTATGACATGAGAATCTTGAGCCATGAATTACAATATTTTCATCTATCTCTTAGAATGATGTTTGATGTAATCTTAACCAGAGGTATCCTAATCATGAAATTTTGTAATATTTTTCTCATATTAGGTCCATGTTCATCTTGACCTTAAACTACCTTCACTTTTGTTAAATTTTTATGACCATAAACTAAATCCATTGATGGTCCAAATCATAAAAACCTAAATTAAATGTGAAAGATACAAAAAACATATCATGTTAAAAACCAAAAAATGGATTTATATGAAAAATTCAAGTATCTTATCACTAAAAAATTCATCTACAGAGTTTAGGAAAAAATTAGAAAAATATTAAATAAGGCATAAATCTAATGTGTCATACTTTCTAGAAATATTAAAAGACAAGCTATGATCGTTGGACCCTATGGTCTACTAAAAAGTCAGATTAATGGGTTTTAACATCCCCTCAATGTGATAATGTGTTCACTAGATTGTGACACAACTTTTACTCTGCTCAAAATTTCCTTTAATATTACACATTTCATAAACCATCATTGTGCCTCTAATGTTTAAGCTGACAAAACCAATTCCGGGAGTTGATAACCTTTTCTTAGAAACCCATAGACCTTGAGATTCTTGGTACATAGATCTTCCCCATAGAAAACATGTAACATGGATTGGATCCTCTTAATGGATCATCGGATCCCAGGAAGTCCCACCCAAAATATAGGAGTTGTTGTATAGACTGCGTGGAAGAGTAAAGGTTAACACCATTACTAATGGATGACCTGTTCCCACCTCCTCACACATATAGTTAACTTAGATATTCCATGAAAACGATTTTCAATCCTCATAACTAGACTATTCAAGTGGATTTGATATCATTGATGTTACCTTACTGTGTATTGTACCCCTTCTCAAAGTAGGAATATGGCACTCCATTCCCAAACCTCTTGATGGTCTACACCATGAACATCGTGACCACATAGTGTAAGGAATGATCATCTGAACCTAAAATCTAAATTTTCCTTGGTTATATAACCCTTCCAAGATAGTCATCTTCCCCATACCCCTCTTTATTGACCAAAAGTTTTAGTATTTGAAAATATTTCATGGCCCTTGGAAAACACTAAGGATCAACTCTACGTGGTAATGCATATATTCCCTATAAACTCGGACCTATGGTCTTTGAACTAACAATTATAGGATTTTTTCTCCTTATAGGAATGGAACTCCCATCCTTTTGAGCCTCGATGAAACCATGGTAGAACATAGAACCTTAGTGTTTTTTGGGTTTCCCTTTGTATGTATGCCCCATTCCCTGACTCCTTGATTCAATATCCTAGACACATGATTTACATGAATCATATTCCAAATATCCAAGTGAACCTAGAATCCTTAGTATCCTCCCTCATCCAATTATATACACATAAATGTTTCAAATTCCTTGTAAAATAGTGGGGACTCCTCTGTTTGACCATGTTATCAATACATAAAGGGATCAATCCTACAGAGAAGAGGCATCCCTTACTTGTTTGAAAAAAAATCCAATCCTCCTGAGCCAGAGAAACAGTAGGATATAACTCAAAATCATATGGTGTCTTTTATTATCCTTTTTCTAATTCCCTATTTCAAATTAATCGATCATGAATTGGAAGAAAAACATTAAACTTCATGGAATCTCAAGATCTGAGTTAAAAGACCCCAAACCAGGTCTACTGAATTTGGAAAAATATAGAGAACACTCCCACCATTAAAAATATTCTACGAAGATTATCCTTTTATGAATAAGAAAATATCAATATAATTAGAGGAAATATATAATTAGGGAGTCCCATTTTTAAGGGAATTTATGGTAATTTCTCAATAAGATTTTGATAGGATTGAATCATTCATATCCTGACATTTAGGTTTACTTGATATTATATAATGGATGGGTATTGTCGATGATTCATGTTGCATTTGATCAATTAAACATCATGCATATCATGAATGAAAGAAAACAAGCCAACAATATATAAGGTGTAGAAGATCTATTCATTGATAGAATACATGTGGTGGGATCTCCACATTTCATACCCTCTTTAAAGATAAAATAAAACATATATACATCAATGTTAAAACTACAATTTAATTTGATTAGATGAGCTGGTTATGTCAATAAGAATTTGGAAGGATGTGTTAACTGAATACCTAAGTGTTTCTATTCTTGATTCTTCCACTTAAACCCCAAGATGGAGGGTATCAATTAGAGTTGAATGCTTTGAAACTTATTTTTGAATAGTTTCTAATGAGGATGATGGATGTCAAAAGTTCATAATTTAAGTGAGCTAATATATCCCCATATCTCAATATCTATACGTCCAGGACATTCGTTTAGGCACACAACCTAGATACAAACTAAAAAATCTATTCCAAGGACTCTAAATATTCTTTCATCAATTTAGAAAATGTGGTCCATCATCAAGGTTGTGGAACTACCTTTTACTTGTAACCAATTCTTGACGCATTAGGATGATTTGTCACATTATTTAAAACAATGGTTGATGATCAATGGTGACATCCATCCCCGTATTTATAGGGTCTTATTTTGAATATCAAACATCTCATGGAATAACAAACATCACCCAATACACCGATTTTTGATAGTACAAATTACATATGTGGGTATTTACTTCCATTATAACCAAGACCTTATCCCTACAAATACTGCTCCTAATGGGGGAATTTGTTGACACCCACAAAATGAGCATTAGAAATATCCAAAAGTGAAGAAATACCTGAATATGGGGATTATTTTCTATAAAAATCAAATAAAAAAGGTGACCAAACCTTACAAAATCGTATAAACTCCCAAAATACATGTGATCACATGGCCTTAAAAATTTCTTGTGAATGGTCATGAACAACACATAGTGGGAGCCTATTGTGGTTATAAAATTCAATTAGCGTGCCCATTGGGCTTGAAATACATCATTGAAGCACTGAAGACATGTTCTACTTTTCGTGAAAGAGCCCATTGGCATGTCACCCTCATCACATGAAGGGCCTTGGACATGTACAGGAAGTCATGTGCTCTCCCTCTATCTCTAAATAAAAACAGAAGGTTTCTCCATAATGATTTTCAAACATCATCACATTCCCCTATATTTTTCACATGACACATCACAAATGGGGAGAGTGTTTTTCTTCGACAACACTCTTCTCAACTCATGAGATCACAATCCCTTGTAAAATAATCACAGGAGATAAAAGGGAAATGATATGAGATTCTTGTGATGAGAAGATATGTTGATCTTATTAGATCAAAGTTATATGCCTCGGTCAATAACCATTGATCCCTCAAGGCCCCCTTGAGACATCTACTCAATCTTGTAAAGGCCACCTGGCGAGCCTCCATTGTCTCATGGAGGGTCCTGGACAAAGAATCTTGACCACATGAAAACCTTTATTTTAAGTACCCTGATATAATTATGGTCCTTAAAAATATCAGCCTATCCTTTTAAAAGTAACATGTCATGTTCACATGATTAGGAAATACCCCTTAGATGAGACAAAATTCAATAAATGTGGTGTCTACCAGACGATCCTACGGTCTCTGAAAATCACTTGACACCCATGACATGATTTTGTGAAAAGCGTGGAAATTAATCCCTCCATTAAATCCAACCTATATTTTTGAAATATACTCCAAAAAACATGGAGTATAATCTAGTTGGTGTGTCCTATAAACCCCCCACCCAAACATGATAAAAATTAATCTATAGATCAATGCACCAGTGCACCCAAGAATCCGATCAGACTTATCCGAGTGTATAATCTCACAATCACAAGGTCTTCCTATAGGTAATGATTTGGGGAACAAACTAGGTTATCATGAGACCTTTATAGGTTTTTCGCATGATAAAATTAGATCATGTGATGGACTTCTAGAAGGTTAGGTGAAAGATCTCATGTATATATACTGAATTATGAAATCCCTAAAAAATACAACACTAGAAAAATATTAGGCACATATGCAATAGAAACTGGAATAAAGTCTATATATAGAGGGACTCATGTGATGAACATATATATATACAATGATACCTATTTTCTTTATATGAATCATTAAGATCACATGACAAAAGCTGTACATGTTGATCAAATCATGTGTTGCTCCCTTAAAATACCATTTGGATCACATGATGCACCTCGATCATGTTATAAGAAAGGAATGTGGTGATCCTTGGGCCTGAAATATAAACCTAGAGAATACTTTGATCTCAAATTTCTGATCTTTCGATGTCCACACACATGTATCCCAAATTATATGGTGACACCAGGGGTTGTTATCTAAGTCTCACAATGCCCTTCAGGCCTACTTTCCAGATCTCTAGACACCCTCTAAGAGAATCATCTAGGTCACAAGATGACACAATGACATGTCATCCATGTCTCACAATGATAGTAGACATGTCAACCGAGATCACACAATTCCCTTCATAAAAGTTATCCGAGATCATGCGATAACCTCTATGACAAGTACTCTTGGTTTTATAGTGTCCTCTAGATAAGTTAGAATTGATCTTGTGATGGTATTCATACACGACATTCACATTTTACAATTTTCATAAGAAATCATAACTGGATCAATCCATTTCCTTTGGACCTGTCTACAACATATCCAAACATGTCCAGACACCCTCTAACATGTCAGGAAGACAATAAATCTTTACAAGGCAGACAATGAAGGAGGTTAGGAAGACAACTATGATAGGTCAAGAAGATTCGCTAAGGCATGATAACCTTTTCTGGCCTTTTTTTTTGTAATTATAAGTGTATATTCATGGGTTAATTGAACCAATAGAACTCTAATTCCTTCCAAAATTAGGATAGGTAGGATTCCTTCCTAAGTACCAAGTTCTATAATAGACATCCAAATGTTTTTCCAACCAATAAGTGACTCATACATAATTAGTGAGACTAATTAATCATTTTCCCATATTTATCACACAGATCATAGCTCACATAGTCTTAGGGAGTTGAAATGATCATATCACTTTCATCCTGGACTTCTAATATATAGGGAAACCACATTGTGTAAGTCTTGATTAGTGGAATAATATGATATGTCCCCCCATATAAGGGTGACCTCAGTTTGTTAGACCATTTCAATAACATGATATGAAATGTTCCCATACAAGGGTAACCTTTGTGTGCATGTTCTGACTAGAAACATAATATAATATGTCCCCTAATATAAGGGAATCCATAGTGTCTAATCCCTGATGAATTAAACTACGATAACTCTAATTCATTCCATAACCTATATACGTAGGATGACTTCCAAAGGAATGAGATCTATATTATTCTTCCAAAGTGTTTTCCCAGAACATATGTCTTGAATCCATAAGCAGTGAGTTTGATCACTCACTATACCTTGTTTCTCACATAGATCATTGCTCGCATGCAATGATCATATCACTCACACCATAAACATCCATATGACGAAGAAAAAATAGTGTGTAAGCCCCAATTAGAGGAATAATATGATGTTTCCCCCAACATATGTGTGTCCTTAGTGTGTAATCCCTGACCAGTGACATGATATGACATACCCCAATACACAAGATACCATAGTGTGTAATCCCCACTTAGAATCATAATATGGTATGTATCCAAATATCAGGGTTTTCTCAGTGTGTAAGTACCGATAAAATGAACTATGAGAACTATAACTCTTTCCATAACCAGGATACATATGATTCCTTACTACACATTGAGATTAAATAGGCATCCACCACAATGTGGATCCCTCTATATCTATGATATTTAAACTATCGGGACCCAATCTCTCCCATGAGCTGGTATTTCTCCCTCATCCACCAGTAGCTTGAGATCTTCAACTGAACTATGTTGACTCTGATTCCTACCATAACCAGGATACATTGGACTCCATCTTAGGGAACCATATCTATATTAAACATCTAATGGTTTATCCCATAAGATAAGTCCCACATCCATATGTTGTGAGACTGATTACATATTATCCCTTGTTTAGTCCACCGAGCATGCATCATGTGGGATTAGGGATCTTCAATTATCACATCATTTTCTTCCTGAATATCCACCATCTAGGTCTACATCAATGTCTAAGCTCGGATTAGTGGCATGATATAACATCCCCCACATAAAGGTATCCACCTCACGGTATATCCCAATGGTGATATTGAACTATGTAGACATTGATTCCTTCTATAACTTGGAAACATAGGAAATCTCCTCTTGGATTGATCTCAAGTACCCAATGTCTAAGTGGCATCCTATATGTCCTATACACATTTAATTAAATTTCATGGGTTTAATGAACTTTATGGGTTATGATTCTTTCTATAAACAAGATACATATGATTCCTATTAATGACTCAATACTATCCTCTAAATTTTAAACACCTCCATGAATGATAGAAAATTACGACGTTCTTGGTTATAAATATTCAATATATAAACAAATAACCATTAGGGAAAATGGTTAGAGAACCTCAAATACATATAGATGGACCTTCTAAAATATTCCCCATCACATGTAACATGGTTTTAACCAATGGCCATTTTGTTAGAGTAACTGGTCCTATATTGGTATTAAGAATATATTCTGAAACATATCATAAATCTAAAAGAGATCCCTGAAGAAGGCAACAATCCCCCCCATATTTTTTGATGAGCCCGAACTACCATCCTATCGTCCGATTTGTGTTCCTAAGCTTCATTGGATCTAAAAACAACATTGACTGCCTACCTTTGGAAAGAAGGTCAATGACCAGGGAACCCTTATTAATTTTTATGGAAGATAAGAAATAATGGTGAACCTAATTTCAATGATTATACAAATAATAAACCCCCCATAGTCAAATCATCAAGTAAAATCACACATCTCTTTTCTTACGAAAGGAAAATGGTGAAACAGATGTAAAATCATCTTACTATTGAATCTACATCAAAAAATAAAAATAATACACTACCAAGTTTTCATTGGATCATTTTTTCTCCCCACATCTATTATAACCATATAATTGCATCCACCTTTCTAGAGGAAATAACGAGTTTGGGTGTTGGTTAAGGGGTATGTTATTAATCATATACCTTGATAACTAAATAGGAATAATCACAATATACTTTATTATAGTCATTATTAAATTTGGTTTATCATCAATAATTATTCAATCAAATTAAATTTTAACTCAATACTTTTTGATTTTAACTATTCACTTAAACTTAAAGCAAAATGTGAGAAACAATAATCATAGTGATGTTGTCATGAAGAATCATATATAGGATGTCTAAATCAGGACACCTTCTTCTTAATATATGAGTCCATAGATATAACCAAGGTTATCCTCATCAAATTCATTCATAGGGTTATGTTTTCTAATACATGATTTCCTAAATCCAGTTCCTATGGTTTTTACAGTACTAACATTGAAACCAACTATAACAAACATGATCCTAGAAACTCAGATTCGGTACCATTATTTATTACATTGGAATATATACAAGAATCAAATCTGAAAGAAACAAATAGTTTAACATATTTTAAAAACAATATTACATACATGACACCCCATTTTACATTGGTAAATAAAAATAAAATATAATAGTTAACAAAAGTTAAAAAATGAATCCATAAAAACTCATTCAATGATCTATTATTCATAACCTAGGGAAATAAAAAAATAATAGTGATCTCAAATGATTAGTAAGGTTTATGTATATTAGAATTAATAATGAATCAATGATCATAAGTAACATAGATAGTCAATTAACTTATGAAACGTTACATTTAATCAATAAACTAAGAATGAAATGTAACCATATATTTTGTCACATTTAAAATTATATGGATAATAATTGATGAATTATAAATGGAGGAAATGATTAATTATTGGACTTCATGTATCTGAAACATGAACCACTACCATCAATACATTTCACACAACAGTTTTATCTATAGGTATAAACATATTTAATGCTAGCATACCAGATTCATCCCATGAGACTTCCGATGCATCAGGGGGCTATCGATATTTGGGACCCACTCGTGTCTGATTTTCCAAACCATTCCACATATATAGAAAGATAAATTAAATCAAAAAATATTCCTTATTAATTAATATTAATTTTTTGTAATTGATACAGATTAAACAATATTTCCCCAATTATTCAAATAAATTTTAATGTAAACACCATATGTAAAAATTGTATACAGTATAGTAAATAATATAATGAATAAATTATGTAAAATCAAAGAAAATACAAACAAAAAATGTTGAAATAAATAATAATATAATCAAAACTAGTTTCACACATAATATGATCATGAAATAATCCATAATATTTATGTTTTAACACGACAATTGAAAATTTAGTTAAGAAATGCCTTACCACTTTGTAATCAGTTGATTCGTATTACAATAAAATTAATTATAATTAAATGAAAAATTGAATAACATGAAGATAAATATATTATTGATATAATATATTAAATGGTAAATATATTCACCACACAAAATGAATTGTGGTTTAATATGAAATATGTCTCATAGAAGTAAAAGAGATATGAGAAACCCTTACCTTTCACTTCTTTTATGTCAAACATTATTTAACGTATTTTACAATGGTTTAATGTATATTATTAATTTATACCATAATATTTATGATATATTGTATGATCATATTATATCACCTTATCACTTTTTGGTTAATAATATTTCATTAATACCATTATTTTGGGTCATAAATACTTTATTTTCCAAGCCATGTTTGTCATGTAAGTCCTGATTATTGTGAAAAAGATATAGTTCCATCATATATTGAATCAGATTATGTTCATAGATATAATATTTATTAATTATATAATTTTTTATATCTTCTATTCAATTTTAACATGGAATATAAATCAAATCGTGGAATTGAGATGGTAGGATGTACATATGCACGAGCGACGATATCATTCCCTTAATGATGGAAGGATAAGGAGTTGGAAAAAATATTAATTTTATAGAATAAATATCATGAAATAATTATCATATATATCTATTATTTCTATCATTGTACCCATCCATGTAAAGTGGTGGTGAAAAAAAAATCACCCCATGGCGGGGAGAAAGTAGGTCATACGTACTCACGCGTGGTGATCACATTTTTCATAGGATGGATAAAAGGTGGAATATGATTTTCGAATTCATATTTTAAAATATAATCTTATAGATTACACTGGATTTATTATTTTAGAATGAAAAAAACACATTAAAAAATAATTAAAATTAGAAATAAACTTGTATGATTTAGTAAAAATGATTACCTCTTCTACAATGGACTTTCTTAAGATCTATTCAAAAAGGTTATATGGTTTCTATTTTTTAAATACCAAGTCCTCAAAAACATTGATTAATTTTTTTATAAGGTAAATGGTCAGGGTGTTGTTGATATATATGGATCATGGTGGTGTACATAAGCGAAGGAAGGGGTTTTCCTTTATAATTGATGTGAGGGGCACATTTTGAAAATATCCCAATATTAAATTATCGTAAATTAATTTTCAATTATAAAATTAAACCAAAATGGTTTATCAATAAGATAATAGTATTATTTTTAGAAATAATGTTATCCATTAATTTTTAGACAAGTTTTGGTCAAATTCTCACACTTATATTTTGGTTTTAACCCTTATTTAATTTTTTTAACTCCAACCTTGATAATATGAATATTTACACTTTGAGGGTTAACATAATTAATATGAAATGAACAAGGGCCCATTTTTATATCATTTAAAAAAGTTTAAATTTGTCCCAATTTATTATTTTTATGAATTTTATATAATTTATTAATTTTTTTTCTAAAATAACATTAATGTTGATTTTGACACTATTCATTAGTTGGACTTTTAAGATTATCAATAAAAAGGATAATTTATAAATAAATATTTTATTATATCTATAACATTTCAAGGTCATATATAATATATATGGATGAAATTAATCCTCCATAATTAAATTTATTTTAATACATCTAACAACATTTTTTTGATATTTCCATTAATAAAATAACTACTACATCAGTGTTGTGTAAGACATTAAGGTAATTATTTCATCACTAAAAATAAAAAAAATTACTACAATGAATAAAATTACATTAAATTTCTAAAAACTATTTAATGTAGAATATTCCTTTTATATAACACCATATTAAAAAATTTATAGTTAATAAAAATATGAATGTGACATATTTAACTATTCATTAAACAAAACGATTATGAAATTAATTACCTCATAAAAATGGTCATATAATGGAACCATAATTTATTATGGAATATATGGGATCATAAAATAAAATTAGATAATGTTTTATGGTCATTTTGTAATCCTTTTCATTTTATTGTTAACCTAAATTACCCAATTTACCCTTTACTATGATAGCCATAATTTTTAGTGTTATTATTCTTATTGGCAAAAAATGGGGGTATTTACTAAATTTTACCCTTCTGATTCCAAATATGGAATATATTTTTCAAAATTTATCACAATGAATTTGAAAATTTTAATTTAAAAGTAAACCGACAAAATGGAATGAAAAACAGTTTTTCAAAAAAATGTTCCCTTAAATGTAAAAATGTTGGCATACCAAATCCATCTAAGAAATTGTTTCCAATAAACCTAATTTGATTATTAATAATATTATATAACTAATATTACTTCGAAAATAAAATAAAATATTTCTTTTAATTGGTTAAAATAAAAAAAACTATTTTCAATATAAATCAGAATTTTTCACAATCCATTGGAAAAATAGATAGTTTTAGAAAATTACTAAAACATCACCCTAAGTTAAATTTTACATTATTATTTTTAAAATTAGGTTTATCTTGTAAAATATATTTTATAAAATTTTCATAAATAAGTTTTAAAACAAGTTCTATATTAAAAGGTTGAAAAAATTCCTTTTAGAAAAATATAGATTTTTATACTCAAAATTTGATTTATTCCTATATTAAGTCTCTAAAAATAAGTTGATTAATATAAAAAATTTATTGAATATATTAAATATTAAATTCTGTAAGATATATCAATAATATTGATTAATTAAAACTATTATGATTAAATTCTACTCCAGCATAAAAATAATATATTTTTAAAAACACATCCATTATTTTCAATTTGATTTTATTTTCATTTCTAATTAATTTTTAATAAATTAATTCATTCTATAAACATGATTAAACTATATTTTCATAATTTATTTAATTTTTTTCATTCCCAACAATTCAATAACTAGGTGATAACTATCACAATTAAATAATAATATCTAATCATTTGTTTATGCATGGTGTTCTGTGTAACATAAGCTATGGGATATATTGTTCATTAAAATCATGGGGTATTTCAATGTTTTACTTATAAGTAAAATTATAACCCTTTAATAAGTAAAAATTTATTACCGTTGTTAATGTCGAAATTTTTTTACGAATGGTTTAAACCAAAAGATAGGAGTTAAAATGGAATAAACACATTCTCAAACATCTTTTGTTAATTTAATTTAAACATTTCCCTCATCAATTTTTAATATGAGTCATTTTAGATACATTTTTATAATAAAGTGACTTGATAATATTTTACAACATTAAAAATTTACAAGTTTTCAACTCTCCTCAATTATAAAAGTTTACCTCCACTAATTTCTTCTTAACTCCTAATGATCCAATTATCTTGACCAACCCATGAAATAAAAATACCCCCAACATACTAAAACTCATTCTATAGGTTACTTACCTCAGAAAATATCGACCCTATGGTCCATATGAAGATATATATAAGATTTTTTCCTAATAAAGAGTTATTGTCCTAACCAAGATCTTTCTTTTTTATTTCTTCCATTACCAGGTATAATTACGCACTAATAGTTACAATATTATTAATCTAGTATATCAAGTATACTAATATGTTATCATCTTGAAGAAATAATATTTATCCATATTCTTCTCCATCAAATGGGAATCAAACCCATCTTTCGTGTGTACTATAGTTTACCACATCCCAAATCGATATAATATGTTTTCCATCACCACCAAGCATGTCTAGTAATATTAATGGAACTAATGAATATATATGATACTTATTACATAATATTTATTATATTGATTTAATATATCTTTTACTTCCTTACCCTTTAACCCATTAAAAATGATAATGTCTCTCATGCGTACATACAACATACCATCTCAACAAAGCTATGCGATTCATTTTTCATGTTCACTAGTAAAAATGATGCTATAAATTAATCAAATTAATAAATATAATATTTATATAATTAATATAATTCTATTTATTATGAATCTACAACCAATTTATAATAAAGAAAACTTCCCTAATAAAACATACATTAGAATCCTAATCCATTAACACCCAAAACAATGATATTAATGAATGAATATTGACAAATGGGTGATAATATGTTATGAGTGGATCAAATAATATATTATAAAAATAAAAAATATTATAGTATAAATTAATAACAACATTAAAACAACTATATTGGATGATAAATCAATTTCAACAATGTGGATGCATGAGGTAAAGGGTTTCTTAACTCAATTACCATTCATTGGGTGGTGCACCTACTTCATCAACCATGTTATTCTATGGTTATGTATAAAATTAAATCTATTTTTTTCTGTTTATACTTATTTAATGATGATTTATATTTTTCACACATAATAACTTCATGGACTAATTCTTACATAAATGATATGATCTTTTTAATGGATTTCATCTCGATTTCTACTCTATTGAGACACAGTAAGTATTATGAACTTATTTAGTTTTTGGGGTTTATATATTCTGTTTTTTTTATATTAACCATGAATTTATATTTAATAAAAATGAATAAAGTTTAAATTAATGTTAGTAAATTCAATGGATTACTATTTGAAAGTTACCAAAGAGGAATAAATTTATTTTGAAATCTAATTTTTCTATGAATGATTAAATGTTTTGATGAATGAATCATATAATAAATCATTAATAAACTCCATTAAATTTATATCACCTGAAATATTTAATGTTTTTTCTCATTTACCTAAAAAAATTTGTCAATTTTTCACTTGAATCAAGAAAATAAATTCTTAAAATAAAAACTAAACTTATTTCACTTTTTGATCAAGTATATTTTTCAACCACATCCTTATTTTTCATAATTGTATTGAGAATAATTTTTTATTTAATAATATTATTTATTTTGATAATTTTCTGTTATCATTGATTTTTTCTTTGGAATCAATGGAATCATTCCAATGCTTTCCAAAATGGCAATTTTCAAATTTCTGTTGAGAAAGGTAAAATTAACGTTTCTTTTTAACATATATGACTTTAATAGAATTTCCCACCCCCATAAATGTTTTATGATATTTATCTTTTCTACAAGTTTTAAATGTTTTAAAAATAAAAATCAATAATTAAAAATTATTTTAATTTTTTTATTCTAAAAACATCCAGACTTTATTATAAAACACATTTTTTATTAATTATTAGTTACATTTTATATATTTTTAGTGTTGTGGTCCTTAATTTTTTATTCATGCAATCAAATTATCGTGATCATATTTTTTTAGAAAATAAATTTCCCTTAAAAAAATCTATTTATTAAATCGGGGATATTATTATTGCCTAAACTACATATCATTTCTACATATCATGTTTTATAATGAAGGTTATTCTATTGACTTGGGTACTATTGATATTTTATATCCTTTACTAAATAAGGATATTTTTTGAAAAAGAAAATTATTTATGAGTTAATTTTTTTTTAATATTTTAGGAATGAATTAGATATGATGTTAGAGGTTCAGAAAATATATATATATCCCTTTGAAAAATCGATAGGTCTCATCAGGAAAAACTGTTATCTAGACGTATTAAATGGGTTTTTATTCTATACCTACACACAATTTAAAATGTCTTGGTTCAAGGCCTTAGTGGTAATGATGTCCTGACGTCTTAGATCATGAAGTCAAACATTATTAATTTCCTTAATTGAGAATTATATTTTTTATTATCAATGATATTATTTCATTTATATTATTCAAGGATGCATTTCTTACATAAGTCATTGATTAAATGGAATGTGTTTCATTTATATACATAGGCATTTTGATTATTCCTTATTTAATCAAGATATCATTCACTATACATTTTATTTTATTCTTTATGATATTTTATGGTTATAGTTTTATAGAATTAGATCACCCCCATTAAAAAAATAAGTATCACATCACTAAGTGGAAACTTTCACACAATATCCATTTTTCCCACAAAACATAACATTTAAGATATAATAAATTTTATTTTCATGAAATATCTTAAAAATTTATATCTTGACCTCAAACATGTCCTTACACATTCTTAAAACCCAATGAAAAACATTTCAAAATGTGGTATGAGTCCAAAAACATAGTATGGGACATAAAAGAAAGAATGGAACCCATAAGTCTGTGAAAATTATAATAATTTTTCAGTTTCAAAATATAATTTGGGTTAAAAATAAACATGTACTCACACAATAATTCAACATATATACAAAAAAAATTCAGAGAACATTTTATAATAAGTTGTAATGAAAAATAAAACTCATAATGGTTTCCTTGAAATCATAAAAAATATTATGGACACTTTTTAAAAAGTTATACTCTTCACATATATGATATAGTATATACATTTTATTTTTAAAAATAATCTCATTTTTAACCTTTTTAAAATCATAACATTTCCATAAAAACCAATTTAAACCATTGATAAATCACATAATTAAATTGAGTTATCATTTTGATATCACTCTTACATATGGAATAACCTTCAAAGTTTTAAATGAGAAAACCTTCAACGTTACACATAGTGTCATAACCCCCCCCCGCAAGATACCACAATTAGGAAAGAGACATAATAACCCCTAAAATATTCCTATAGTAGGCCCCTTATTTGAGACTAGCACTATGTGTATAAAAATTTCATGAAATTGAATGAAGTACCATCCATAATAATAAAGTATTGGTATATAATATAAATATTCCACAATAAAATTCATAAAATTATATAAAATAAATCCAAAACCATACAAAAATGTATTTATAAATAAAATTGATACGGATATAGGCCTACATAAGTATATACACAAAATCACGGCTAAATCAGTGACACAACAACTATCCAAAAGGGTTTCAGCTAGTATTATCCCACACAATCCATAAAATGCTTATGGAAACCTAATAATCAATTTATACACGTAGGGTGTGAATTCAATTATACTCAGTATGAAGAAAATGGACTCTCATGAACATGTGTAAGAAGCCTACTAATGCACTAGGGAGAAAATAGTTGTACCAAAAACACCTAAATAGGCCACCATTCCATCCCAAACTCACCAAATAGCGCTCACCAAATTAAAAAATCCATGTCTAATAACATAATATTAATCATACTAATAAAGGGTACCCCACACTACTTTCCCATTAATTTTCCACTCTCACAACCCAACATTGTATGTCATGGAACTCTCATATCTAATAAATAACACATACCACCTCCCCAAGCATCGTCACATCATATCTCACTCAAAGTCACCTAGGACACCTCCCCATAGAACATTCAAATATCATCTCACCCAGAAACGCTTCTTCTATCACATTAGAACCACTTCCATAAACAGAGTAGTAGGGTATCATGAACATGATGGTCATCAACATCATTCCATCTTCATGCCATTCATGACCACCACCATAATCCATCCCATATCACGTTCATATCACATATTTCCTGAAAAATTTATGGCCACCTCCCCACAGTACAATCACATCTAATTTTCCATCCAAAGACACCTGGTATATCACCTAGTTACCTAACATACCTTCGACATCATAGTATATGAAAATCTACTCACTTGAAATAGAGAGATAGAAATATCGGGTAGCTATCAATCCATCCTCATTACTAGGATGTTGAAAAAAACACCTCTTCATTGAATATATATTCATTAGAAAATATTACACAATGTGGGTGGGTGTTGTACATAAATCAAAAAAAATATACAAGTAAATAGATATAGCTAAAAAATCCCAACCTATGGGTTCAGAGAAAAAATCTTACTAATCCACAACATCCCATATATCACTGCCACCTCTATATGCATAACACCATGAAAACCACATTCCACATGTCAAATTTATATAGAAATACATAATCCACACCATTTTTTCATTATTAAGTATCAACCACATTTAAAAACACAAACTAGAATTTATTTATTCATTAATCATTTGTATCCCATTAACCAAAACTGCCCAATCCATTTTAAAAATTATTAAACAGTTCTTCTATCACTACACAAGCATCGAGAATACCATACCACACATCCCAATAATCTCATCAACCCCATCGAATCATCACATCACCCCCAAAAAGCATCTCTAAACAAATCACCACATTTCCACCCTAAAATCACAAACAAACAAATCACCACCTCACCACCCTATAAGCATGGGAAAACAATCCACCACATCACCATCCCAAAAGCATGGCCAATCAAACCACCACCTTACTTCCCAAAATGAATGGCCAAAAAAACAATGACCTCATCATCCTAAAATCATATTAAAACAAATCATCACCTCACCACCATAAAATAACATTCAAACAAACCGTCACTTCATCGTTAGATAATCACATCCAAATAAACCATCGCCTCACCACCCCAAAAGTACATCCAAACAATCAATTACCTCACCACCCCAAAAGAACAGAAAAAAACTATAATCTCACCACCAAAAAGGAAATCCAAACAAACCATCACCACACCTCCCCAAATTACAGAAAATAAACCATAACCTCTCTTCTCTAAAATCACGACCAAGTAAAACATCGTCTTTTCACCCCAAAAGAAAAAAAAATAAACTACTTCCACACCGCCTAAAAATATGACCAAATAAACCATCAAATCCCCACCATAAAAGTCCAGCTAAACAAACCACCACCTTACTACCCCAAAAACATGACCAAACAAAATAACACATCACCTCGCAAAAATAATAGCTAAACAAACCATCACCTCACCACCCCTAAAGCAATGAAAAACAAACCATCACCTTGCCAACCCAAAATCATGGTCAATCAAACCCTATATTACCACACATCACATTCTAACAACACATAACCTCCCAAAAATATATTCACACATCACACAAAGCCATAAATCCATGGTCAACCATTATTTTAAAAAAATATACGAGGTTCTAAAATTTCCATTTTCGGGTGATATCAAAACAACCATAGAATAAGGGATGCACAAAACATATAAATTGAATGAAAACAAATCCCCTAAAAACAAAAATTTTTAATAAATCATTTAGCCCATGCAATCATAATATCACAATAATATCAAAGCAGTAAAATCATGAAAATCATTCCCCTTCCCCATAAATTTTGGTTATCCAATTCATTTCCTTTGATTAAACAATCAAAACCATCCCCCATAGATAAAAAATAGAAACCCCCTCTAATATGTCACGCAAATGTGATAAATGAAATATTCCTAACCTCAAAGAATCTTTTCCAACTCATTGCACACTTCACAGTGAAGAAGAAACACATGTAAACCTCTACAATATGAAAAAACTGATAGATCAACCTACACAGCACTAAGGGTTACCAAAAATGCATCTCAACTCATAACCTATACAAAAACCTCACCACAAAAATGGATCCTCATGAGAAGAAAAAAAGAAAAAACCAATAAGAAGAGAATGACATACTATTTTATTTTAAAAAACCACCACCATAACCCTTAGAGAGAATTAGGAGAAACATGGTGAAAATACTAAAAGAGACATCTGGGGTTTACCCAAAACAAGAGAGGAAAAAGGTACACTGTATGAAATAGTGTTTAAATGAAAGACCTATTTAAAAACTAAAACTCAACACTTTAATTGTGTGAACTCCATTCATGACATGAATTTCATGGTAAATCCACTAACACCAAAATTCATATCACATAGCCTTTATTAATTTAAACTTAGTGAATTAATTTCATGATGTGAATCTATTTCATGGGTTCCCACTTATCCACATAAAAGCTATGAAATTAGCTAGCTACAAAAGCTGTGAACCAACAATTCACATCGTGTACCCCATTCTTGATGTGAATTTTATGTAGTACCTCTACTGCACCACAAACCACCAAGAAACCTTCTTAAGGACACTCTAAGACACCTCCTACACCTATAAATAAAAAAATAAGGGACTCGGATGGAATGGGTCAATATATTAGATATCTCTCAATTGATTTTCACCCTCAGGAATCCAAAACCATGTCTATTAGGAAAAGAAGTCTGAGAAACCACCCATTGAGATACCTCATTAGGATATCATTACTCCTCAATTATACCACTAAGAAGACTCAACAATTGAATCATCAAAAAGTATCCAACACAAACTGCATCACCAAACACAACAACATAACCACTTCTCACCAGGAATAACTATCTAACCTCGACATAGCCCTAACAAAGAACCACAACACCCAATAAACTATGTCACACAAGACACATGAATCATGGAATTCCATCCTATTATCAAGATGTTATCCACTATGGTAGGCACTAACTCACCCAAATAGGTTTAATTGCATCACAGTAAAATGTGTCTTCCATAGGTATCAGGTAATCCCCTTTCCAAATGTTGGAACCTTATCCTAAAATATACATCAAGAAAATATAAAATCTCTTAACATAGAAATATCAAAACATCATATCAGGATAAAAATAGAGAAAAACAAAAACAAATTTGGGTACTAGGAATACATCTATATATACTACTCCTAGGTACTCTCCTCTAATCCACCATGCCTCCATAGAACATGAATAGAAGGAATGGCTCCTCTATGAAGAAACTTATTTTATAAATCCTAGATATATAATGGACACTCCACAAATGTCATGTCAGCTGTAATATCCAAATCACCCCATTCAAGGACAAGAGAGTCATCATAAAGATACTGATTGAGATAAGTGATGTGGGAGACATCAAGGATCCTCTCCAGCCACTATAGAAATTCCATCTGATAAGCTACATTTACAACTCACCCCTGTATGTCAAAGGGTCCAACAAACCAAGGAGGAAGCTTACTACCCCTTCCCAAACATTACTGTATGCATCAAGGTAAAACATTAAATAATACAATATCCCTATCCTCTAACTCTATATGCCTTCTTCTGCGATCGACATAAGACCACTATCACTCTTTCATTTCTATCATACTTACATTAACAAGCTAAAACTTCTTTATTTGTGCTCTACACCACATTAGGACCAAGAACTAGTGTCTCCCCAACCTCTGTCCAGCATAATGGATAATGACAAGGATTCCAATACAAATCCTCAAACGAGGACATGAAAATGGATGAGTGATATATATTATTAAAATAGAACCCATCCCAGGGAGTGTCTCATCTCCAAAATCCACCAATGCTTAAGATACAAATGAATAATATGTTCTCCTACATCTAGATGGTTCATTATCACTACGCATCTGTCTATGGGTAGAAATAAGTACTTAGGCATAAATGATTTTCAAAAGAATGTTTCAATTAATTTTATATTTTTGAAGTAAAAAATTCATCCTCATCCGAGAAAATGTACCTTAGAAATCCATGAAACAACACCACCTCATCCAGATACCTATTATAAAAAATCCACTTTTTCCAACTCCCTAATTTCTATAAAGTTGCTGATTTAGTACACCATTAAAAGATTACCCAGATAGCACCAAAACCGTCATGATCTTGGGGTAACCCAGTGAATAAATCCATATATATTTCATCCAATTTATACTATGGAAAATACAAAAGGCTACAAAAAACCTCCAAGATCATGATTCTTGACCTTTACCTACCAGAAAACATAACACTTCAACACAAACTCTACAACCAATCATTTCATCATAGACCACCAAAACTATATCCACAATCCATAAAACATCAGGAATACTCCTATTTTTAAAAATAAAGGTAAGATAAGAAATACACAATGGATTCCCCCATGCATCATTACCAAGACAAATGACCTCCCATGAAATTACATCTTATTCTGATATTCCATCCAAAGTATCAACATCGGAAACACTATCTCACATCACCTCTATATATGACTCTCTGTAATGAGACTCGTCTACCTTCTACATCGGAAAATAATACACCATCATCTAAAAAATATATTCTAAAAAACATATACACTTGAATATATGTTGAAGGATTAAAACTCATTCATTCATTTCCGGGAATCCTTGTACTCTTTAACAACATCATTCCATGGATTTTTTCTCAAAGGTCGAGCCAAAAAAATAAATTTTCTTAAGGAATAATATATATCAAAATCATAATCATAAGGAATCATCATCCACCACCATAACATAAAATTCATATCACACTAAGAAAAGGTATAACATAAACTCATATGATCTATAAGAACTAAAAAGTTATATCTAATGAGTTAATACTACCACAAATTTTGTGCAAACACAACCGATTCTTTGTCCACATCATCTACGAAATAGTAATTTTCATAGGGATGTAACTTCCTAAACCCATAAGTGATAACCACTCTCTAGTGCATCAATAAACATCCCAATAAAAAATGGGATTCATTAAAAAACACTTCAAACAACACACCCTCCACAGGAAACTATAACACTAGACCATTGATCAACTTCCAATTTACAAAACCAAACATTTTCTAGAATTGATATGTCCACACTAAAACCTCACATTTCTTAGTCAACACTAGAAATAGGTTTGTAACTCAAGGAAACTACAACAAAAACCTTAATTAATATCCTGTGAGAGCATGAAAGATATAACCCTCTTCCATGTTCTTAGGTGCATCCCAAAAAGCAATTACCTCTACCTTCAATGGGTCAACTGCAACACCCTTGTGAGACACCACATGTCCGAAGAAATGCCTCTCACATCCCCAAAACATACACTTGGACTATATGTTCTGGTTTTAGTGAAATCATGCGATGTGTGGTGCCCAACTTTTATTTTTTCTATAAATGATGATAAAACTGAGATCTATACGATGATAAACGTCGTGATGCATAGAATTTGAATCAATGAAATTGAAAATGGATAATTATTTCTGAACTAGTTAGTGGATCATAATATATTATTTATAATTAATTTAATTAAATAGAAAATTAACTTTATGGAATTATTTCTCTATTAATGAATCTAGTGGCAGATCTGTGGTCTACCATCCTTACATTGTAGAAACCAAGTGTATATTTTCTCTAGTAGTGATCCACACATGTTCCATGAATCTACAAAGATAGATAATGGTATATTCAGGTTATATAAAAAATATTATTTCTCATGTGTTGTCCTTCTTTGATAGCTTTGGGAACCACTTCCAAAGTGTTCTCCTTGATCCGGTGGAGGAGGATTTCTCTCTGATAAAGGGAGAATTCTTATAGACGAGAGCTCTTTAGGCTTGAGAGGATTCTACAAATCCATTTTTCACAACCAATAAAATTTATTATCTCTTTTGGGGAAATAAAATAACCGGGTATTTATATTACTAGGGTTAAAAAAATTGCATGAGTTCCTTTATTTTTTTATTTAATCCTAAAAAACTCCATGTCAAATAATAATAATAATAATATCATTTCATGACATGTGATTAACATTTAAATTAAAATTAAATATTATTTAATTAAATAATACTCTATATTTATTATTTCTCTCTTGACCAATAATATCAATCCCCCATTCCTCCATAACATTTATTGGAACTTGAATAATTTCATTTTATTTATTAATTAAATATCACTGCATTATTAATTAATTAATAAATAAATATTATATTTAATAAATAGATAATAAATAGATATATGTGATCCAAAATACATGTATAATTATTAAAATATGTAGGGGAAAAATATTTATTGAACCATCTAAATAATAAATAATAATATATTATTTAAATGATATTCTTAACACACTTAGTGTGTGATCCTCTAGAAACATTGTCAGTAGAACTGGGTGAAGCTTCTTAGGGTACAAGGTTAGAATCTAGAAAAATTACAAGGAAAAATAGAGGTATTATTTAATGTCTCAATGGAATTTTACCTCTTACAGATGCTTATGGTGTAGTATAGTCCTATAATCATGATGTCTTTAATCAAGAAGGTTGCATCCATGTGCCATTAGCCTATACGCTTGTTGTCTTGTTATTTCACATCCCGAAAAATGAACTTTCCTATAGAAGACCATGTCAATGGATTTATTCAGGATATATCATTTTCATAAAAGTTCCTAAGATTTAAACAACTGTTAATAAAAAAAATGGAGTAATACTTTCTCTAATTATTCATTAATACAATATTACTCATGAAACATCCAACGTATCCCACTTCATCCTAAATAACAATCATCACGGTTTTCATCAATACATATATGTGATTGAATTTTAAAACAAATTAATAATAATATTAAATTATATGTACCAATACACATATATTTAGAGAAAAAAATCCAATGACACATATAAATATGGATTCCATACTGGAAGGTCTCATTCTCATGATACCCTACTAGATATTACCATGGGCACATACCATGACAAGGTGCCTCAATATCCTATGAGTCTCCACCAAAAATAAATGTATCATTTGTACCCCTCAAATGATATCATCTGGCTATATAAAATTAATCCAGGAATAGTATCGTAGCACTTCTAGGTTTTCATCATAATGGGGAACAACTATGAACTTTTAGAGTAACAGCTACTCTTAAGACATTATCACACACTACATTACAAATAAGAACAATCATGATTGATAAAGATTTTATTAATATTATAATACATTAATAATAGTTGTCATAATGTGCATCGAAGTTGTTTCTAGGGCACCAACTCCCACAAAATCCCAATTGTATTAGAGAAAACTTCAATAAAACTTCAGTTTTCTAGATATCACATGATACATATGCTTCTATTGAGAAAGGAATTTAGTAAAGGGGTATGCCTAGTTATCTTCTATTGGTACTCTACTTACTGAAACTTCACCACATTGATAGAAATCCTTCCAGAGGTGGTACTTACGTAGTATATGTTTAGTCTATTGGTGTGATCATGGATCTTTTTCAAGATGCAATGCTACAGTATTATCCAAATAAATGTTGCTGAGATCTTTACTACTATGTACCACACCATGCTCATTGACAAATTTCTAAATCCAAATGACTTCCTTGGCTATATTAGAAGCTAATATATACCCTGACACTACTATAGAATCAGCGAGAACTGGTTCTTTTGAACTCTAACAGCTCATAGATCCTCCATTGAGATAGAAAGCGTATCCTAATTGTGACATTAGATCATTATATTCTTTCTAAAAACTAGCATATGCATAACCCCTTATGACTAGATCCTCATCTCTTCCATGAAGAAGGAACATATCCTTAGTTCTTATCATAAACATAAGGATTTTATTACCAATAGTCCAATGATGTTCTCTTGGATCTTCTTGATATCATCCTACCATGATTAGTGCATTGGTAACATCCATTCTAGTACATAAAATGGAATAAAATATTTATCAAATCACTAAATCACATGAAATCTTACTCATTCTATCTTTATCTTACTTTTTCAAAAGACACATTTTAATAGAAATATGTAAACCATGCGACAATAGAACTAATACCCTCTTATATTGTTCCATATTAAATATCTTTAGTATCTGATCAACATATATACTTTGAATTAGTCTAAGAATCATCATGGATCTATCCCAAATGATCTTGATCCCTAAAATGTAGGATGCTTCACCTATGTCCATCATGGAGAAACACAACTTTAACCAGTCTTTAACGGAATGTAAGACTGGTATGTCATTTCCAATAAGTAATATGTCATCAATATATAATAATATGATAATGACCTCCTTTACATGAAACCTCTTGTAAAAACATGGATGACATTCGTTCTCAATGAAACTAAATTCTTTTTAGGATCCATAAAAACAAATTGTCCATGACCTGGATGATTTCTTTAAACTATAAATGGATCTTTTCAACATGAAAATACTTTTGTCATCACATGTAGTCACAAAACATTATAGTTGTTTCATATATACATCATCCTAAAGGATCCCATTGAGGAATGTAGTTTTGACATCCATCTTCCAAATGTCATAGTCATGATAAGCTGTTATAGAATGTATAATTCCAATGCATTTAAACATGGAATCTTGAAAAAAAGGTTTTCATCATAGTAAATTCCTTGATTTTGGTCCAACCATTTATCCACTATAATTGTTTTATAGGTATATAATTTTCCTTCAATTTCCAATTTCCTCTTGAATACCCATTTTCATCTAACAATATTTACATCAATAGGCGCATCGACTAGAACACAAACTTGTTATTGATACATGGAATGCATTTTAGAATTAATGTTTTCTTTCCACATTTCAACTTTGGATATTTCTACTACCACCTTGTAGGATATGGGTTTATCATTGTCAACCAATAATGATTCACCAACCTTAGTGACTATAAAATCATATCTCTCTAGTTATCTTACAACTATTTTTTTCCTATGTGGTACTGGTGTTTCAGGAACTACTTATTCCATGGGAACCTACAAAATATATTCTTGTTCAAACTCTTGAGTTTATTGAGCATCAACTTCTTCAATGTCTATCATCCCCCACTAGTCTTTTTGATGATCTGATCCATCTCAAAGAATACAACTTATCTGGTGATAGCCTCTTTCTAGTATGAGGGGTTGTATTCATATTATCCCCCAATTTCCATAGGATAGACTATAAGGATACACTTCATAAAACAGAAGATATTTTATTGCATGATAATCCATTAACAAATACCTCACAACCCCATACACATTTATGTGAAAAATAGATTTCTTTTTAGTCCATTTTTCTAAGAGAATTCCATTTTCTACTTTAGTTGGAACATAGTTTAATGTGCATATTGCAGTTTGTAATGAATATCCCCAAAAGGATTCTAGAATCTCTAATGACTCATCATCGACCTTACCATGTATAACAAGGTATGATTCCTCCTTTCACTGATACCAATAAATTGTGGTGTATAAGGTGGAGTGAGTTGTGATATATTCCCAAAATACCAAAATCCCATAAAAAGTCAATGAACTCTTGGTTAATATATTGACCACCTAGACCCGATCAAAACTTCTTTTTATTCTTACCAAATTTATTCTCTAATTCAATATTGAATTCCTTGAATTTATCAAAGGACTCAAAATTTTAACTCATTAATTAGAAATATCTATATATACTCAAGTCATCAGTAAAAGTAATGAAGTAAAAAAATTCACCTCTATTTTATACTAAAAATGATTTGGACACATTAGTGTGTAATAACCCTAAAAGTTCTCTTCCCATATCACCCTGTCACTAAATTGTGGTTTGGCTATTTTAACTTGTAAACAAGCATGACAACTATCAATTAGTTTTATCTTAGAGGAGTCTAAATAACCATCTTGATTGATATTTTTCAAATGCTTCTCATTTACATGACCAAGATGGTGAAACTACAACTGAATGTTATATGAGTCATGTGAACAAGATTCATTATCAATTTAAAAAACATGGTTTTCGTAATATAATACATAATTACCATTATTTAAATGTTTCATACCATAACAAAGGTTATCCTTAAAAAATAAAAAACATTTATTTCAAGACATGAAAATAAACTCTTCTGTTTTTAGGAATGATATATAAATAATGTTTTGATAACTATAGGTACTTAATAAAAATATTTCAAAACCAAAATACTTCCTCTTAGAAATAGAAGGTGGTAGTCACCAATGTCTAGAACAGCCAACCTCACAACATAAGTTTCTCTCACATCCACATCTCCTCTAGAAATATTTTTGAATCTACATGGTTCATATATTTGTATACTGATGCGAACCTCACGGGATTTATATAATACCAAATGTAGATATTGAATGATGACACTCAATAACAAATGAACCATTAGTTTCTTCTTTCATATAATTATACTTACTCTTCATGTGGACAAACTTACCACATGAAAAACATATAGTCTCCTTTTACTTACCCTTTCTCTGGATCATCCTCTTCTAGGATGGAATTTTCTTAGGAGCATTAGATTGCCTATAAGCATTTGGACCCTTTTCCTTGTTCTTAATTTTCTTATTAACCATAAGGACCATAGGTTTGTCATTCCCCAAGTTCTTATCAACTGGGAGAGTAAAATTAAGATGTTCCAAAAGACTCTTATCATTATTGCTCATATTGTAATTAACAATAAAGATAGATAAGCTCTTGGGTAATGATGAAATTATGAGATATGTACCCTACTCATATAGGAATTTAATCCCTAAGGTGTACATGAATTCAATGTAGACAATAATCTAGACTACATGAGTCCTAAATGGTTTAGAATCTTCATTATTATTTGTGAACAATGCATTATAAATCTTGTACATCTCTTGTCTTGACTTCTCTTGATAGAGATACCAAATGTGAGACGTCATGTTATATGAATCCATATCCTGATGTGGCTTCAAAAGATCATTAAACATATATGATAGCATGAAAATTTGTACATACAAATTATAATTAAATGTTTCTCATATAGAGATAGCTCTTCATTACTTGCATCATTTCTATGCACAACATGAAAAGGTTCTTCCAGCACTTATAATTTATTTCATAGAGAATGATGACCCATAGGCACTTTTCCCACTCTGGGAAATTTTTTCTGATGAGAAGGACATCATTATGAAGAATGTTTCACAAATATTTGTTTGATTCCATTTTAATGTTGTTTTAACAAAATAAGATAATCATTATTTTAGTACTATATCTGATAAAATTTATACAAATAAATTTCAATTATATTTATTACCCTCCCACCATTTTATCAAAACCCAATAACACCCACCATTGGCATTAGAATATCATGATGCTTGGAAAATTTAGTGTAAGGTATCCAATTCCTCTTATCATAAAACCAAATTGGGTTGGTTAAAAAACATGAAAGGTCTTAGGTAGGAATTCCCAATTCAAACTACATTATCTCACAATTCCTTGATCCACTAAGTAGACTCCCCAATCATGGAATCTATAAAAAGGATTTACTCAACCTTTTCCTCTCAATTACACCAAAAATAGATTTTTTAGTAATCCATTGATGTAAAATAATCATGTAAACATGAAACATCATGATAAAATTCCTCAATAATTGAAATCACCCAAACACGGGTAGGTCCAGCACTTTGAACAATGGTTTTATTTTAACCGAAATAATGGAATTCTATACCAACTTAATATTTTATGGAGGTATTTTATCATTTTTGTGTAAATTTACCATTATTTTATTTTTCACAATATTTTTAATATTATGTGGGATTACATAAGTGAATAAACTTGTCTTAGATAATATTTATGCATAAGCGAGTTTATTTTAGTTCTATCTTTAATTATCATTAATTTATTAAATTATATGATCACAATAATACATCCATAATAAAATAACCATGAAACTTGATATAAATAATATCATAAAGTGGGATGATCATAAGCCTTAATAGTGGTTATTTTATCTTGTGATTGAAAAACTAACCATTTAACTAGTGGAAAAACACCTTGAACCAATTAAGGTTCGTGTTACAACTTTCCATATGTCCACCTATGTATCTACATGGATTTCGTTCTCCATAGCACCAAACTTGAACTGACTCTATTGGATTGGGAGATCCATCCATTACATATGACTTTTACTCACATGCAGGTGAGGGGAAAAAAGGGGTTCACATAAAATAAACCATTGGAAAGCATTCCCTATAATATAATATGAGAGAATTCATAGAGGCCAAATTTTTAATTTATTAATAAATTAAATTAAACCAATCACATTCAAAGGTATGGTCTATTATCATTAGCATCCACATGCATGAAATGAATTACACATTTAAAAAAACTATGATTCAATTCATAATTGTCCTTATTTAAGATAAATCATTCTCGAATAAATTAGTTATAACCATTAATTAATAACTTCAATTATCTTAATCCTCATCCAAAATTTAATTGATATTATCATCCATAATAATTATAAAAAATTTAAAAAAATCATTTAAAATTGTTTTTGTGCATAAATGTTCCTTGGAGGAAACATGTTGAATACTCATTTGATTTTCCCAATATGTATTATACTCGTATATTGTTATACTCTTGTGACATATGACATACATGAACTATCATGTACTTTCACAATGTGTACTTCCTGGATGATTACACCAATAAAATGATTTTTTAGTCACGTGTTATACTTCAATTCATGTAGAGTAACATGTTGTAATATGAACTATACATGATAAAATGATATGGACATTACAAAAATATTAGTTAAATTTTTTTATATTAATGAATATTAAAACCTATCACATGGCGTATCCTATCATTACAAACCACACACAAGGTACATATATCAAGTGTTACAAACTATAATATATAAATTAAAAAAATTATTAATTTGTTATAAGTACACAGTATGTGCATCTAATCTACACAGTGTGTAAATATCTCACCATAAATCCGAGGTACGCATCCATGGACTTAGCATGTATATCATACCCTCTAAACTATAGTACAATTTATGTCCAATGGTCTACATGTCGTGTGATATCCTAATTACACATTCACTAGTTAGGTAGGTCGTGTAAGGTAATATATGGCCTGTCTATGACCCTAAGGGACTAAATTCCATGTACATGGGATTCATGGCATTTAATCTAGCTAAACATGAACCATTATGTTCTGGTCAACATGCGGTACATTTAAGCCTATAATTAATGCATAATATTGAATTAATTTTCAAATCAACTCTGGTGAATTGAACATAAATACATGATATTTTACTCTGATTACATGGAGTGTATTATTTTGTTATCTGAATCGAATCCCTGTTACCTATGGATGAGTTCCTCATGGATTTGGATCACTTTCTACCTAACTAGTGGGATACCACATCTCTTTTTCAGCCTTTGGAGGGGAGCGTTTCTCATATCCAGGAAAGTGGTGGTAAGAAAGTCTGATGGGGTCAGTGGTATCTTCATGAGACAAGACTCAAACCTAATATAGATGGATCAGGCATCTTTGGTATTATGTGAAGAGGAGGGGTGTTACAATATCCCAATGGTTCATCCAACCTTACTTTCACAACTCACTTTGGTAGTGTGGATTCCCTCTATGCTAAATCTTATGTACTCCTCTCAGGTCTCCACTTGTGTCATGAAGTGAATAATGGTCTTTAATTGGTAAAAACACAATCTTCCACACTTCACGACACTATATTCAAGTTGAGGACACCTACTTGTACCATTACATATCTTATATGTAGATTTATAGGTTTGATCTGATCCCACATCGAGGTTCTTCATGTTTGGTGTGTGGAAAATAAAGTCTCTAATTTTTCTGGTTCTCAAGATAATCTTGATGTGAGTTTTACTTGTTTTTCTATCCTCAGTTCTCTTCCCATTGAGTGTGTGAACATTGTCACATGGGATTTTCTTGGACTTCACTACTTCTCCCCGCCATAGTTCCCTCCTTATACTAATTTTTTTCTTTTCATTAATAAAAAATTTAATGGTTGGTGGTAAATTAAAAATTCATGAATTTCCAATGAAATTTAAATAATTATAAATAATTGTGATACTGCTCTGATTCCACTTAAAGGTTGCATGTGCAGTGGAAGCATGCGATCTGTAGTTCCCATCTTTTATATTTTCCATAATTCAAAATCAATATGAGATCTATACAATGATGAATTTCATGTTCCAATAAATTTAATCAGTGAAATATACAATGTATAATTTCACTGAAACTAGGGAGAGGATGATCTGATATTATTTATAATTAATTTAATTAAATAAAGATTTACCTTTAAGGAATTATTTGATCGTTGATAAATCTGGTGATTGATCTGGGGTCCACCATCATTGAATTATAGAAACCATGTATATATTTCCTTTAGCGGTGATCGACGTGTGTTCCAAAAGCTCTAGATGTTGGTGATTATGTCTCTTTATGCTAGAATGATAGATCCTTGGTCTGGTATTGTCTGTCGTGGATTGTTTCAAGAACAATTTCTAAAGAATTCTCCTTGATCTGGTGGAGTAGGATTGCTCTCCGTTCTTGGGAGCGTTCATGGATAAGGGATATCTATAATATTGATAGGATTCTCTAAATCTGTTGTGCATAACCAAGACAAATGAATAGTATCTCTTGAGAATATAAAATAAGTGGGTAATTATATTAATATGGTTAAAATAAAATAATTTCCAAAGTGACCATAATTATTTATATAATGAAATAAAAACCCCATGTCAAATAATAATAATTTTATTATCATTACATGATGTGTGCTTAAAATACAAATTAAAATTATATCTTATTTAATTCAATTATATTCAATATTTATTTTTTCTCAGAGTACCATTAAATTTAGTTTTACATTCCTCCACAATAATTATCAGGCCTTTCATGATGTCTATTTATTTATTAACTATATATCACTACATTATTCATCAATAAATAAATAAATATTAGATCTAGTAAATATAAAATAAATATTTATATACGATAAAGAATACATGAATAATTATTAAAACATGTATGAGAATAATGTTAATTCAACCTATTAAATAATAAATGGTATTATATTATTAAACTGAGATTATGGATACACTTACTATGTGGCCATCTAGGCCTCTTTCGCAATGGAATTATGCAAAGCAGTCTAAAGTCCAAAATTAGAGTCTAGGAACATCCCATGGAACCCATAAAGAAAGTAGTTAATTATAAAATGACATGTTACATAATATGGATGCATACTATGTGTTATAATACCATTACCATGATATCTATAATCAATCATGCTTCATACTGGTTCCATCTACCTATATGATCGATGTATCATTCATTGACTTCTCGAAAAATAAACATTAATATTGAACAAAATGGACATGGATTAATTTTGGATATAAAATTTCTATTAAATGGCCTTAGATATAAACTTTCATTAATAAATAGAAGGGAAAAATCCTTTCTTGCATTATTCATTAATGAAATATTACTCGTGACACATACAACATATCCTACTTCACCGTAAACATCTGTTGTAACAGTTTAATTTAATACATCTAAGTACATGCCTCAAAATACTCTTTAATAATAATATCAAAATCCTAATGGCCAATACACACATCTTTTGATTGGAACAACCAATGACACATATAAATGTGGATTTCCTACTGGCGAGTCTCGTTCTCAAAATATCCGATTAGATATTACCAATGGTGTACACCATGAGAAGGTTCCTCACTATCCTATGAGTCTCCACCCCAGATAGTATTTATCATTTTTTCCGTCAAATATTATCATCCTGCTATAAAACATTTATTCAAGAATAGTGTCATATCACTTTTGTGTTCTCATCATAGCAATGTACTTCTAGGACCTTTTAGTGTGATAGATACTCTAAAGACATTATCACATTATACATTACCCAGAAGAACAATCATGATGTGATATTAAGTTTATTAATATTAAAAACCATGAACACATGTTATCATAAATTACAGAGAATTTGGTTCAAGGGAACCAACTACAATATAAAAAACCTTATATAAAGCTAATGTCGTCATAGAAACTATAATAAATCATTGATATGATCGAAATTCTCCTCCTAGGACTTTGAGTATATCAATTTATTTTCAACAAACTTTACTATAAAAATTTCTTGGAATTTGTGGATAATGGAGTTCATGATTCCCTCAAATATAATTGGAGCTTTTCGGACGCCAAATTGTGTGACTAAAAACTCTATGTGTTCATGCCTACATATTAAGGTAGTCATTGGGATATCTTCCCCCTTCAACCTCATTTGGTGATATCCATACCACACAACAATTTTGGAAAACCAACTTACCCCTCTCAGCTTGTAAAATAGATCATATATCCTCAAAAGATGAAATTATTTTTGGACTGTTACCTAATTCAACCTCTATTATACTATACAAATCCATAGACTAACATCCAATTTTTATCCGAATAATACTATATTACCCCATAGAGAAACATTAGGCTGGATAAAACCCTTCTGTATTAGATCATTTATCTAAATCCCCAACTCCTTCAACTCATAAGGTGTTATATGATAAAGAACAATCAAATCAGAGAGTCATTACTAAGGATGTATATCCCAAAATCTACATCACATGGAGGGGGTAGGGTCAAAACCTCCTCTGGGAAAGAATCTGAAAACTCCCCTATTGAAGAAAATGAATATTCTGCCTCTACTAAATTTATGGTCAATCCTTATGCTCACCTAGATACAATATCCATCATTTAAATACAACACCCCATATCAAACTAACTACCAAAGGAACCTAGTATTCCACCATGTCCCGGATCAATCTGAATGTGGTCTTGAGCTCCTCTAGCCAACTCGGTATCTCTACATCTAAAAAACTACACTCATAAATTCTCAAAACATTCCACTAAAAATAATCCAACTATAGAAACCTGAAATTTTCTTACATTACTATTACATAATTATAAAGATAAACAAAATAATATTGTTACACATAGAGGATCACATAGTTTAGTGTCTTGGGAAAACTAGTACCATACATAATAATTACAACAATGAGCATAAACATTTATTCAATTTTATCTTCTCTAGCTACTTAATGGAACTTCACCTCTGCTTAGTACATGTATTCACCTGAGGATATACATAAAAAGGGGTGAGCTAAAAGCCTAGAAAGGGGAAATATAATATCAATATAGCATGGGTGAGCATAATCATAACATAGGCAAATGATCATGAACATAAGGGGAATCATAAATATAAGACATGAAATGTGGCAATGCATAAAAATGAAACATCGTGTCTTGGGGGTTAACTACCACACATTATTGTGAACAATGATATTATATTTTTCACACATAATTTCCCATTTAATCATGATATTAATTACTTTACCCAATGCATTGGGGTTCTATATAATTCTTGGCACACCCGTCACATTGAAACATTCAAATTGCGCTATATAATACTGTGTGCACCCATCACATCATAACATTATCATTTATTATGCATTCCAAAATGAACATATAATAGAAATAAACATTACTAACACATTAAAAGGAATGGATTTCATCTCATAAGAACACATTCATAAACATTGGGTTCCCAAAAGAAAGAGGGAATAACATACATGTTACAAGAACAATCGATCTTGAATGAGAAGTAAAATGTGAGTTCTTAAAAGAAGAGTTATTTTGGAAAACATTTGGTTTGACATAAATACAAGTGAAAAACATGTTTATCCCAGAAAAGGAAAGTAAATGATGAAAAAATTATTTTTATGGAGTAACCATATCAAAAAATAGTGAAAGAGGGAGAACCTGAAGGATGAAAGTTGGGTTCGAGAATTTCCCCTTATCTTATATTTGAACGCATCCTTCGCTTTAATGTCTTATATAATGACATTATATTAATTAATTAAAAATTAAAAGACCTTTTATACCTGAATAGGTATTACTTTGGTTTCATTATGTTATTTTATGGCCCCTTTAATAAGTAATAGAGTTTAAAAAAATTGAATGGGAATGTTTTTTTATGGTTTTCTTGAGCGTTTCACATGTATTCATGAATTGAAGTTCGTGTAGAACATTGATAAAAAACAAGAAAATATATTCCATGTTATTAATAATATTATATAAGTTAAAATGATTTTATAATTAATTACACTGTATACCATGTGGATGATTCAATAGATAAAAATAAGTGATGATTGGTTGAGTTAATTTGGGCGGTTTTTTGACCACAACGAACTTGTTTGGATTAATCATTTAGTAATATGTACATAAGTTAGTTACAGTAATTTAAATAAGACTTAATACATATAACATATTCTAGTTCAACCATAAAAATGGTTTCCTGAACAGATCTGGAGGTATAAATGAAAAAATAAATCATGCCATTCTTGAATGTGATAGATTAACACCTAATGAACAACGTTTTCTTTTATGAAATAAAAGGAAGAGTAGAAGGGGGTTAGATGATATAATATCCCATTAGTATCCTAAAATTCCATTATATTTATAATTATAGAGTTACCAAACCTTTTTAATAGATATTGGTTGCGGGGGAATAAGAATGGAACTTGAAATTGAAAGGAATTTAAAGGAAAAGAATGAGATAAATTACCTCTAGTATCCTCCTCTTGAGATCCTCTTTAAGGGGCCTAAGCATGTTCTTTTGATGAGAACAGATGATCATAGACATGGCGGAAGGTCTAGGGAAGATTATTGGGTAGAGGTTAGGAAAGGATTGAATCTTGAGAGGTGTGGGGGAATGAGGGAGTGAAGCGTGACATTTATAGTAAAGGGGATAGGGGATTTCTTAATATAAAAACCATTAATTTATTATTTCCCCACAGGACAAGGAATAGTGATTCTTCCATGACCAATAATAGTAATTTTATAATTTAATCCTGAACCAAGTAGGATAAATAAATTTAACATCATACAAGACTCTATAATTCCATTATTTAGCTTATATTGTAAATTATGATATTTCCCATATTCATCAAAAATTCAAGTATTTCAGAAAAATGCCAAAAATTCACCCCAAGAATTTTTTATGTGTATAATCCAAAAATGATTTCTATTTTTCAAAAACAAATATATAAATATAATTAATTTAATATTTAATTAAAACAACATTTTACTTCAGAAAAATTTTTTTTTAAAGTTAAAACCAATTTTACAATGCTCTCAAAAATTATGTAGGGTCTTATAAAATTATCTAAAACAAGAAGAAATAGTTTAGTTAGTTTATGAAAAAAATTTAGAAAATAATTTTTCTTTTAAATGAATAAATAAATTATAATTATTTATTTATGATTTACAAAAATACCAAAACTTTTTCTATGGTCAAATTGTCACTTTCTAAGATGCCTAAATTTTATTTAATTATTCATGGGAAAGATTACTATTATTTTGGACAATTTATTATTAATAAGGGACATAGTAACATTCATAACGGTAGGTTAATATTCAAATGGGTATGTTATTATTCACCAAAAATTATTTTTGTTTGATTAGACTCCAAAAATAATTTTGAACACAATCATGTATGTCGGATTTTCGAAATTCAAAACATAGAAGTGGAAAAATTATGTTTAATTGTCACATAATATTTACTATATTTATATTTCATTGTAATTCATAATGTGATTATACAATAAGCAATAATTATAAGAAGATAATTCCATTGATAAAACTTTGGGTCATTACATTCTTCCCTCCTTGTGAAATTTCACCCTCAAAATTTCATTTTACTAAAACAGGTGAGGGTACTTATCCTTCATCACCTAATCCTGTTCTCATGTAGCTTATTTAAACTTATGGTTCATCCACAACACTATGACAAGGTTGGTTGTCTTGTTACGTTGAACCTTATCTCTCCAGTCTAGAATCGCTGCCAGATGCTCCTCATAAGAGAGATCATCTTCCAATTGTACCACCTCTGAGTTGAGTACAAAGGAGGGATCAGGTATGTACATTCTCATGAGTGATACATGAAACACATCATGAACTTGAGGCATATTCGGTGGATGTTCAATTAAATAGGCCACAACTCCTATGCATTCAAGGATCTCAATGGGGACAATGTACCTTGTGCTTAACATTCCTTTTTTCCAAACCGCATGACTCTCTTCCATGGTGATATTCGAAGGATGAATTTATCTCCAATGTAGAACTCAAACACCCTTCAATGGTTGTCAGTGTAGAACTTTTTCTGACTCTAAGTAGATTTGATGTATTTCTGGATGACTTGAAGCTTATCTATCATCTCTACCACAAGATCGGGTCCAAGTAGCTTTCTTTCTCCAACTTCATCCCAACAGGTTGGAGTTATACATCACTTTCTATACATAGATTCTTATCGAGCTACTTGAATACTAGAGTGGAAGCTATTTTTGTATGGTATCTCAACCAATGATAGATGTTGATCCCATACACCTTTGAATCTAGAGATCATGATCTTATCATATATTCAAGAATTTGAATAATCCTTTTAGATTGGCTATTGGTTTCGGGGTGATAAGACGTCCTGAAATTTAATTCAGTACTCAAATCATGTTGAAGGATCCTCTAGAATTTGGATATGAACCTTGGATCATAGTTAGAGAAAATTTAGAGTGGAACACCTTGCATTCTCACTACTTCCTTCACATATATATTTTCAAGTTGTTCTAGCAAGATATATTCTAGAATAATGATAAAATGGGTAGTCTTGGTGAGTCGATCAACCAAAACCCATATCACATTATTTTCCTCTGACATATTTGGGAGACCCATGATAAAGTACATTGTAAAATTTTCCCATTTCCACATCGGTATAGGTAATGTATGAATCATCCCTTTGGACTTCTTTTCACTCTGGTTTAACATGATTACATACCAAGCACTTTGTTATATATTCTCCAATCCCCTTCTTCATGTTATCCCACCAGAAGTGTTCTTGGAGATCACAGTACATCTTGGTGCTACCAGGATGGATAGAGAATGTTGTGCTATGTGCATTAGCAAATAGATCCTTCTTTATCCTTGGTGATGAAGGCACACAAAGCCACGTTCCCAACCAAGTCACACAATCATCATCGATATGGAACTCGTGTAGCTTCCCTTCCTTTACAACATTCACCCTCTTTTGCATCTCCACATCATCTCTTTGTGCTTCTTTAATCTTCTCTTGGAGGTATGGTTGTGCAATAATTTGGGAAAGGTAGCATGTATCCCCATCCCTTATGATTTGTAAATTCATTCTTTTCATATCCAAGAAGATAGGGTCATTCTCAATCCATAACATGTATAGAGTATCGAGTTCTTTTCTTTTTAGAAAATCATCTACGATGTTCTCCTTTACAAGATGGTAGTGAATATAGCAATCATAATTCTTTATTAGCTCTAACCATATCCTTTGACGCATGTTGAGAACCTTTTGTGTGAATATATACATAGGATCTTATCGTCGGTGTATACATTACACTTCTCACCATAAAGGTAGTGCTGCATTTTTTTAAGGAAAAAATCCCTGCTGCCAGTTCTATATCATGCGTCTGGAAGTTTTCCTCATGGTTCTTCAACTGTCGTGATGCATAAGCTATGAAATTATCATTTTTCATGAGTAGACAACCCAAGACTTTCTTTGAAGCATCACTGTATATAACAAAACTTTCTCCACTTTTTGGTAGTGTGAGTACAGGTGTACTAATCATCTTTCTATTTATCTCTTTAAATCTTCCCCCACATTCTTCTATCCAGATATATTTTACTCCTTTCCTTGTCAAATTAGTTAGTGGGCTTGACAATCATGAGAAGTTTCTCAAAAAATGTCGGTAGTACCCAAGTAATTCAAGAAAAATATGGATTTCTGTGCCCGTATAGGGCATGGGCCATTCCTCAATCTTCTTTGTTTTTGATGGATCCACAGAAATTACCTCACTTCTGATCACATGTCCCAAGAACGTGACATGCTTCATCCAAAAGTCACACTTTCTGAACTTGGAGTACAACATCTCCTTTCTCAATGTTTCCAATATAAGTCTTAGATGTTCTTCATGTCCCTCCTTTCTCTTGGATTAGATGAGAATATTATCAATAAACACTAACACAAGTTTTTCTAGGTAATGTCTAAAGACCCTATTCATCAAATCCATAAAGATTTCATGGTAATTAGTGAGTCTAAAGGGAATCACAAGAAACTAATAGTTCCCATACCTTTTACAGAAGGCAGTCTTCTAAATATATTCCTTCTTCACCTTTACCTGATGATATCTAGAACAAAGATCCACCTTTGAGAAGTACTGAGATCCTCTTAACTGGTCTAACAAGTTGTCAATCCTTAGAAGAAGATACTTTTTTTGGTGATCGTGTTGAGTTCCCAATAATCACTACACATTCGCATTGTTTCATCCTTCTTCTTCACAAAGAGCACCGGTGCACCCCAAGGTGATGCACTAGGGTGTATGGACCCTTTGTCCAGATGCTCTTGCAGCTGCTTCTTTAACTACTCCAGTTCGATAGTAGCCATCCTATAGGGACACTTTTAGATTGGAGTACCTCTGGGTATGAGTTATATTGAGAACTCTACCACATGATCTGGGGAAATTCCAGGTAACTCTTTCAGAAATACATCACTGTATTCCCTCACAATGGGAATTTCCTCAAGGTTAGAAGTATCTTTTGACTCAACCATTTGGGCAAGGTATGCTTCTTCATAGAGAATAAACGCCCACACCATTGAAGGATTTTTCAAATGAGATTTAAGATCTTCCTTGAATTTTTTGAGGAGCATGGGATGGTTCAGAATATGAAAAGATATTTCCTTTTCCAAGCAGTTGATTTGTTCTGTATATAAAAAGAGACAATCTATTCCCATTATAGCATCAAATTCTACCTAGGGAAGTATTACAATATTTGGTGGAAGAATATCCTACAAACACCAATAGGAGAATATTCAAACACTTAGGTTGCAATGATTTCACTACATGGTGTTTTTATAGATATCTATACTTCAAGGTTTTGAGGCTTCAATTATATAGTTCTAGCAAACTTTCAAGATATAAAGGAATGTTTAGAAATAGAATCAAATAATACCTTTTCCATTATTGAGTGAATAGGAAGTGTACCTTGTACGACTTCATTAACCTTCTCCACTTCCGCAGTAGTGATGGCATACACCTTCCCTTGTTACTTTGGATTTGGTGGCTGCTGACACTAATTACCCTAGAGAACTTGAGGTTTAATGAATTGGATTGCATAGTGCCCTAGCTCCCTAAAATTTCAGCATTAAACCATGAGTGGTTCTCTCCTTTATTAGGCTACATTTTCCATTCTTTCCATGTATTTTCGACACTCTTGATCACGGTATCCTTCTTTCCCACACTTGAACTTCCCCGTCCCTTGGAATTAGTTCCCATGGTGAAACTTCCAACATTTTTGGAACGTTGGTCATAGAGTTTTTCTCACACTTTTGTCATTAGATCCACCATCTTGAAACTCCATCTTTGGCTTCTTATCACCATAGCCATGGGACCATTCTACAAACTCCATATCCAGTTTGAGAGCACACCAAACAATTTCTTCATACCTCCCAATTTCTGGAATTGCAAGAGCCTTTCGAAGGTGTGGATTTAATCCACTAAAGAATATATCAATTTTTTCTATTATTGTTGCTAAAAACCCCGAAGAATACCTTGAAAGCCTTTTAAAATTCTCTTCTTATGTTGTGACAGAGTATCCTTCTTTTTGAATGAGCTTAATGAATTCTATCTCCATCTTCATGCAAAGAGTTATTGGGAAATACTTGTTATGAAACATTATCTTAAAGTCTTCCCATTCCATCTCCTCAATTTCCTCCCTTGGCTTGGTGTTCTTAATCAAATCCCACCATTGATCATCCTATCCATAAATACGATAAATGGCTAGATTCACCTTCTCTGTTTTAGAATTGTGAAGCATAGAAAAGTTCTTCTCTATGGAGTTGACCTGTTGTTCTGCAACTAGTGGATCAAAATATCCACTAAACGTCAATGGGTATTGCTTCTTAAAACATTCGAAAGCCAGTTTCTCCCTCTTTGGTAAAGGAGGGCGTTCCCTATTAATATTGTTATTTTTCAACACTTGAGATAATTGGGTAAGCATCAACATAATATTTTGAACTCCAGCACCCAAATAATTGGGGATATCATTCGGGCAATCATTGCATTGGCCCTCGCATGGGTTGTAGGCCTAGTTTCTCCTGGTTCCCACCATTTTCAAAAATAGAAAAGGATAGAAAAAAAACAAAAGTCCACAATTCATGAATAACTTATTAATTTAAAAATTTTATAGTAAAATCATAACATATGGGATCCCTATGTAAAAATTCTTGTCTGGGTATTTGTACTTAGTCTCATGTTGTAGGTTTTCTCTAGGGATTATTAATCATAATTCCCAGAATAACTAAACCTTTCCTCTCATACCAACTTTAGTGACCAAACCTTTTCTTACATTAATATTACATCATTTTAAAGAAAAAAAATATAATAACATTACACATAGTGGATCCAAAGGTTTTGTGTCTTGGGAAAACTGGGACCATACATAACAATTAAAACATCGAGCATAAAAATTTATTCAATTTCTTTTTCTCTAGCATCTTACTAAAACATGAACTCTCCTTAGTACATGTAGTCACATGAGGATATACATAAAAAGGGGTGAGCTAGAATCCCAATAAGGGGTAAGATAATAACAATATATTATGGGTGAGAATAATCATAACATAGGCAAAGAATCATGAACATAAGGAGAAGCATAAATATAAGACTTCAAATGTGGAAATGCATAAAATGAAACATCATGTCTTAGTGGTTAAAAAACACACATACTTTTGAACAAATATAGAATATTTTTCACACATAATTTTAAATTTTCTCATGATATTCGTCACTTTACCCAATTCATTGGAGTTCGGTATAATTCAGGGTGCACCCGTCACAATGAAACATTCATATTGCGCTATATAATTCTGGGCGCACCCGTCACATCAAAAAAACATAATTTATCATGAATGACACAATGAAAATATAACAGAAATGGACATAACTAGTCAATTAAATGTAATAGATTTCATCTCATGAGAACACATTCATAAACATTTGGTTCCCAAAAGAAAGAGGTAATACCATACATGTTATAAGAATTGGCAATCTTGAATGAGAAGTAAAATGTGTGTTCTTAAAAGAAGAGTTTTTTTTGAAAAAAATTTGGTTTGACATAAATACCATTGACATACATTTATATCCCAGAAATGGAAATTAAATGATGAAAAAAATATTTTTAAGGAGTAACAATATCAAAAAAGAGTGAAAGAGGGAGAACCTGAAGGATGAAAGTTGGGTTCAAGAATTTCTTCTTACCTTATATCTGAACGTTTATTTCTCTTTAATATCTAGTATAATGAGTTTATATTCATTAATAAGAAATGAAAAAACCTTTTATACACGAATAGGGGTCATTTTGGTTTCATTATGTTATTTTATGGTCCTTTTTATAAGTTATAGAGTTCAAAAACATTGCTCGGGAATGTTCGTTTTTATGGTTTTCTTGAGCTTTTCACATGTATTCATGAATTGAAGTTCGTGTAGAACATGGATAAACATACAGAACATATATTTCATGTAATTAATGATATTATAGAAGTTAAAATTATCTTATAATGAATTAAATTGTAATCCATGTGGATGAATCATTAGATAAAAATCAAGTGATGATTGCTTGAGTTAATTTGTGCGATTTTTCGACCACAACGAACTTGTTTTGATTAATCATTTAGTAATATATACATAAGTTAATTCCTGGAATTAAAATAGGACTTAATACACATAACATATTCTGGTTGAAACATAAAAATGGTTTCACGAACAGATATGAAGGTATAAATGAAAAAATAAAACATGTCATTCTTGAAGGTATAGATTAACACCTCATGAACAATGTTTTCTTTTATAAAATAAAAGGAATATGAGAAGTTGGTTGAATGATATAATATACCATTAGTATCATAAAATTACATTATATTTATAATATTGGAGTTACCAAACCATTTTGACTAATATAGGTTGGGATAGAATAATAAAAGAACTTGAAATTGAAAAGAATTTAAAGGAAATGAAGGAGAGAAATTACCTCTTGAATCCTCCTCTCGAGATCATCCTTAAGGGACCTAAGCTTGGCCTTTTGATGAGACCAGAATCTCTTGGACGTGGGGGTGGGGTAAGGGAAAATTCTTGGTCATATTTTAGACAATTCTTGATCTTGAGAGGTTTGGGGGAATAAGGGAGTGAAGGGTGGTATTTGTAGTGGAGGGGAGAGGGGATTTATGAATATAAAATCGATTAATTTACTATTTCCCCACTAGAAAAGAAATAGTGAGTCTTCCATGACCAAGAAGAGTAATTTTATTATTTAATCCCGAAATAAGTGGTCTTACATCTTCAAAACATCATACATGACTCTATAATTATCTTAGTCAGCTTATTTTGTAAATTATGTTATTTCACTATTCATAAAAAAATCATGTTTTTCAGAAAAAATCCAAAAAATTCACCCCAACTATTTTTTGATGTTTAGAATCCAAAAATTATGTCCATTTTTCAAAAATAAATTTTTAAATATGATTAATTTTAATATTTAATTAAAATCACAATTTACTTGAAAAAAATACAGTTTTTAAAGTTAAAATTGATTTTAAAATGCATTAAAAAATTGTGTAGGGTCTTATATATTTATATAAAAATTAGAAGACATAGATTTCATATTTTATTAATACATTTTAGGAAACTAAATTTTCATTTAAATTAATTAATTATTTATAATTAATTATTTATGACTTACAAAAATACCAAGATGTTTACTATGGTCAAATTTTCACATTCTAAGATGCCTAAATTTTATTTATTTATTCATGTGTAAGGATAATATTATTTAGGACAATTTACTATTTATAAGGTTCATAATACAATTCCTAAGGGTAGGTTGCTATTCATAAAGGTTTGTTACTATTCACCTAAAATTATTATTATTTATTTAGACTCCAAAAATCATCTTGAACACGACCGAATATGTGAGATTTTCAAAATTCAAAACATAGAAGTGGGAACATTATATTTAATGGTCACATAATATTTATTATAATTATATGTCATTGTGATTCCTAATGTGATTATACAATATGGAATAATTATAAGATGGTAATTCCATTGATAAAAGTTTAGGTCATTACACCAACTCCCTCTTCCAAGCCCCACACTCTATCAGGTTAACTTTGTGGTGATTAAATATATTCGATTGTTGAACCTCAACTACTTGATCCATGCATTGACATCCTCTAGGACCCATAGTTTAAAGGGAAATAATATTTACATAATCATAAATAGTATAGAATTTTATTATGATTTATTTTAATATACTGTGTTCATTTTAATCATCCCAAAACAACACAGATCAAACCTGAACATATGTCATAATGATGTATATACCTATAAAAGGTCTCTATCCTAAAAATATGTCCACCTCACTTGGCCCTTCATTAGGCTCATGTTTCAGTAACATGATCATGAGGGTCCCTAAAATCACGTTTCCTATTAGGTCTCCATGGTTCATGTAACATTCCAGGGTCAACTAGCACTACTTCTATACCAACCCATGAAATCCTCATAATTCCTAACTCCAAAAACTATCCTATCTCTCAACAATGACATCTGTTACCACATTTTCATGAACCCCTCCCACAAAAGTTACCTCAATGAGGGGATAGAGATAATAACCCCTATGTCTTTCCTCTAGTGGCCCTGAGTTGGTAATTAGCACTAAGGGTATAAAATTATCCTTAAATGAGAGGAATTACCCTATATAGTAATATAGAATTGGGAAGATATATGAATCATCAACAAGAAACTTCATAACATAAGGTAATAGAAAAAAATCATCCCATAATGAATATACAATTAAAACAGATATAAACGCAACTCTCTAAAAGAGTATGAGCTATTATTGTCCATAAATATCCATATAATCTTCCTCGAAACATGAAAATTAGATTATATATGTAGTGATAGAGTAATATTATATTTAGTAGGAGAACCAAGGTCTTTTGTGTCCATGCTAAAAATCATAATGTTGCACCTATGAGAAAACAGCAAATCCAAAATCACAAAAATAGATAAATTATCCTTCCAAACCTCACCAAGGAATGCTCACAAAATAACACAAGCTAAATATAATAAAATAATATGAATAATATCAATAAAGTGTACCCTAAACCACTTTCACACCCAAATGTCTTATGTCATGGATCTTCCATCACTTCAAAATAACATATACCATCACCCCAAAACACAGTCACATCACATCTATCCTAATGAAACTTTGGTTTCTACCCCACATCATGGTCATATCTCATCTATCCTTTAATCACCTAGGTCATCACATCAAAACCACTAACAAAACTAGTGTAGTAGAGTATCATGAATATGAAGGAAATAAACCTTATTCCATCATCATATTATGCATGATCCACAATATTATCCTCCCCACAACATAGTCATATCAAATATCACCCAAAACACCTAGGAAAATACCCCACTGCATGGTCACATCTCATAACTTTCCTAAAGGCACCTAGGCCATCACCTACTACAATACTGGACCTTTGTCCATCACAATATATACATATCTACATTCCCGGAAGAGGGAGTGGGATAGAGAGGATAGACATGCATCCATCCTCATCACCAATATACTGCAAAAACACCTCCCATCATAATATATGGGTGTCAGCATATAGTTCTCAATGTGGTTGGGGTGTGTATTTAAATCACAAGGAATATAAAAGAATATAATATTTCAACCCACAATCCCAACCTATGGGTTCACAAAAATGACTAATGAACTCAAAACAATCCCCACTTTTTCTAGTACCTCTAAATGAATAACACCACATAAACTACGTGCCACATATCACATTTCTATCCAAAACCATTATCCAACCAAATAATTCATTATTAAACATCAACCACAGTTAAACCCATAGGCCATAATGGATTTTTTTCGTTAATAATTTACATCCCATTAAACAAACCAACCCAATCCATTTTAATCATTATTAACCAGTTGTTCCATCACTACAAGGCATCTGTAAAAATGCAACCCCAAATAACAAGAATATTACTATCCCTAAATAATCAACACGTCACTATCCGAAATTCACCTAAAAACCCACCACATCTCAACCCCAAAATCATGTCTAAAAAAAAACACCTCACCTCCCAAAAAACCTGGCCAAACAAACCACCGCATCACCACCCCAAAAGAACTACCAAACTGACCACCACCTCACCACTTCAAAATAACACCAAACAATTCATCAACTAATATCCAACAAAGCATGTCCAAACAAACCATCAACATTTCCCCCCAAAAGTATGGACAAAAAACACCATCACCTCACCACCCTAAAAGCATATCCAATCAAATAACCACCACGCTGCTCCAAAATAATGGCTAAATAGACCATCAACTCACTACCCCAAAATAATTACCAAAAAAACCATCACCTCTCCACCCCAAAATCACATCCAAAACAACCATAACCTTGTTTCCCCAAAGGCATGTTCAAACAAACCATCATCATGCCACCCTAAAACCATATCCAAACAAACCATCACTTTGCCGCCACAAAAGAATGGAAAAAACCACTAACTGTGACACCCCAGGTAAATAAAGAATATGAAATTTTTTTAATTATCCCTATTTTTTATTAAAATTTTTAGATTAATTTAAAGGGAACGCTATGCTCGATGGCTTACCCAATACGCAACAACGAGTTCCTTTGAAATCTTACGTTGCACTCTAATAATAAAATAATTTTATTTTAAATGGTAGTTAACACATCGTCGTTGTAATGACGGGAATGAACAGAACTAACTAAAAAATGATTATATATGTTTGTCAAATATTTTTACTTTTTACAATTAATGTTAGAGAATTAAAAATGCAAATGAATCCAAATTTTAACCATAAACATTCTAATATTCTTTAAAAGGTTGATTAACCGACTTTTTATGGTGAACCTCTTTTAAATCCACTTTTTGACACTTTTATGTGTTATATTTGACAAAAATAAAATTCTTCTTTAGAATCGGGACATCAAAATTTAGTTTGTGTAAATTTTTGGTATTTTTCCGATAAAGATCATTTTTTAATGAATAGTGAAAAATGTTGTATTTTAATTCAAAACCTCTTTTTAATCTAATTTATTTATATGATTAGATTGTCTATTGAATTGGTTTTAAAGTGAAATTAGAATAAATTTTTACCATTTAATCCAATGGTGGTCATTGTAATTAATATCACTTTGAGATTGGACATAAACGAGTGTCAATCTTTTGATAGATATTGTTTCTTAAAAACATGCTATTTGATTTGACAGCGAGATTTAATTATAAAATTAATTAATGAAAATTCTATGTTATGAATTTGGTAAAATTGACACAATTTTTGAATTAGTAATATCAAATATATCTTAGGGTGAATATTTGGTATTTTTCTGAAAAACCTTAATTTTTGATGAATAGTGAAACCACAAAGTGGTAGTTACAAAAACTGATTTTTCGTTTAAATGGATCTTTACCACTTTTGTGGTTTGAATTTAAAAAATCCAATATAAATGATTTTAATTATTAAGTAAAATGTGGTTCAATGGGATGAAAATAATTTTTGACGAAAAGTAACTTTTAAGTTTTATTAATCGCGATTAAAGGTAATTAGTGTGATTTAAGGTAAAAATTATATTATAATAAAATGAAAATATCTTGACACTTGTCCTAACCCTATTTTTTGAGTCATGGACGACCAAGTCAACCCATGGGTCGATTTTTGGGACCCCATGGAGCCACATGGGTAAGACAATGACATTAATGCCTTTTATTTAAAGTAAAAGTAAAAATGACACAAACATGTATTGTTTTACTAAAACAATTTTTACATAGAGTTATAAAAGTCATAGTTTTGACTATAAATAGTAATTGGAAATATAAAAATATTTACTAAATCATAGTAGTTTTATTTATAATTTTTAGACATTAAATAAATCAAATTATTTATGGCATCATGATGATGCAGCGATTACCTCATTATTTAACGATTTAAATAAAATGAAAATATAATGTAAAATCTAAGACCTACACATGTCAAAAAACCTATTGGATGGTTGGATTTAGAACTCTTATCACCTTATCCTTGACATAAATCAATTTGGGACCTTTAAAATCAGACAGACATATGAAAATAAAGTAACATTTTATACCTTTCCAAGAGTGCCCTCCTCTCCTCTTACAAAAAGCCCCCACCTCTACCACCTTACCCACACCTCTCAAGCGTTTGGCTTGGCCAAAATCTGATCATTTTGTCTCTCCAAATCCCTATCCTCATCCTATAATCCTTACCTTAGGTAGTAATCTCTTCAAGAAACCCTTTTGGTTCAAACCAAAGGGAGTTACCCGATTTTAAGGTAACGTCTTCACTTGTGCTCTTTTGTTTTATTTTGCTTCTCCAACCCCCTAAAATCTTTTTATTAATTTCTTTTGTAACAAAACCAGTAGCTTACATATACTTGTATTTTTTTTATTATAAGGATTATAGATACACTTACACACACCTACATCTAATGGTTAAATAACATACTGTTTCTGGGGGTGGTGAATTTCTGCCTCATGGAATGATGACTGTTCAATATTCTTTTAACACCTTCAAAGGTGGCCATTAAGATTTCAATATATATATACAATATATAATAAGTTTATGTTTTCCTTAATCTTCTGTATTTTTCTTTTATGGCATATCATTATGGTTTCCATTATGGGTAAACGCGATATCTTCATTTTAGGAAGTGCGTACTACCGCCCCCTCATAGTGATTTGATTCGTAATACCATATGTGGTACGTATAAAGGATAGATTTTATTATATTATAAATGATACCATACTAGAATTATAATACTATTATGTATCATTATTTTTTAATTACATTAAATATGCAATAGAAATGGAAGTAGCGTTCATACGTACGTACGGCTTACCGTCTCCTTGAACGGTGCATTTCATTTATTACCTCTAAATGTTATGTAATATTATAAATGCATGTATATAATAGATATATACAATATATGTGATATCTAAATAATGAATATAATTCTTTATATAATGGATATTTTACCCCATGAACAAAATTGTAATTATAAAGAGTTTATTTTTGACTCAAGTAGCAATGATCGTTAAAACGACCGTTATTAACTTAAATAATTACATAGTGTTCATGACATGGTAATAAGTGATATAAAAGGAATAATAAAATTTAAAAAAGGTTCTTATGCAGTTATAAATTAACTCATGTTTATTATTCAAGAGATTAAATAATGATCGAGTCAAGTCGGATACGAGGTAAGGGATCTTACCCCTCTCTTTCTTTTTAAGTACACTCTTTTATGTCATTTCTTTTAAGCTCATGTTTATTATGATTGGGATGTTATTTTATATTACTCATACTGTAATTTTTATGTTCATATTATGAGAGAAACTATTTTCTCTCATCAATCCATTTTTGAAATTTTGAGTGGCGCCATTAGGCTATCGAATTTTCGTAAGAGATCTAACCTCTCTCTTACTTTTTAAGTACCCCGCTTTATGTCACTTCTTTTAGGATCCTCTTTGTTATGTTGGGGGATGTTATTTTTTATTACTCTTGCTTTATATTTTATTTTAATATGATGAGAGACCATATTTGATCTCATCAATCCATTTTTGGAAGTTTTAATTGGCGTCGTTAGGCTGCCGAGTTTTCGTAAGGGATGTTTTATCTCACTTTTAGTACCGTGAGATTTATGCTACATTTTCCACCATTTCCTTTGAGTGGTGTATGTAATTCCCATTATTATACTATTTGTGTAATATAATTTCATTTATGGGTATTTACATATTCATCGAATGACTCTTCTTCAATGGGGTGTACGTTTCGAAAGTTACCCAAATCAGTAAGGGAACCTTTCACCCTCCTCTTTTTAAAAGACTTCTTTTGATATGTATTTTAATTCACATACTATTATGTTGGGATATGTTCTTATATATCCTTATAGATGTAAATTTTATGTCCAAGTGATGAGATACCCTTTTTATCTCTCATCAACTCTTTTTCTGAATTTCGAAGTGACGTCGTTAGGCTATCGAATTTTTACAGGGGAACGTCTTAACCCAATTTGGATTTCTTTGGGTTCAACTTGTACTTATTGAACATGTCATCATATGAATATGTGTGAATGAACTCTGATTGTTTCACACTTAATATCCAATTATATTGGGTGTATTTATATTTCTCAAACAAAATTATGTGATAGATTTATTCTTAATTTAAGGATACCATCTTTATAATGGATTTCATCTCAATTTACATTTCCATTGAGACTTCATTGTTGTTATGCACCAATTCACTCTTATATGGTGTGCATGCTGTCCTTTGACATATTATATCATGAATACTTTTATTCTCATGATATTATAAAGTTCGGATTAAATGTTATTCTGCAATTATTTGTATTCAAGAGTCTCTCATTTTGTTAAGAACTTTTTAACAAAAATATCGTTTTAAATGTTTTAAAGATTTATTATTCTAAATAATTATCTTTAATGTACATGTTTTCAAAATTGTTTTCAGTATTTAATTTTATAGACATTAATGTTTTAAAATTATAACTCCATTAAAAGCTTCAAAGTGGTATGGGACACTTTGATTCAAAAATCTCTTTTAAATGGTTTTTGAATATGGATTGATTAATTCAATATCATGGAATTACTTATTGTGATTGAAAATGAAATGTTGTTATTAAAATGTTTATATTTTAAATATTTTATGTGTAATGATGGTACGTGGAAATTTTATGGGTGGTTACGTGATAAACCATATGACGGGTGGTGCCGTGAATACCAGGACGAGTGGTTACGTTATAACCTTTAATGAATTGGGTATGGAAGTCAGCCGAATGGCTATTCCATTTAGTGATATGTGTGGAAGTCGATTGTATGGTTATTCCATTTAAGTATGTTTATGTCCCAAGTTACCATTATATGTTATGGGTTCTTTATGTGGGTTTTATGGTAATCTTTTGGTTACAAAAGGGTAAGTAATGGTCTTTTATTCTTTGAATAGTTTTTACTACTTCATAAAGGTGAAAAGGATTACTTTGGTAAATTATTCATGGTTTACTTTTTGTTTTGAAAAACTAACAGTTTTCCTTCATTGTGTATCCATTACCGGGATTTTAATGCCCATCCCAAGTTTTTGAAATGTTTTCCACAGTACTTAAAGATGAATAGGGTCATGGATGGGATCAAGGAAAGACTTGCTATCTAAAACATGGAACTAGTCATGTTTCTTTTTAAGAGTTTTTATTTTATGGAAACTTAGTATAAGTGTATACTTTGTAATCTTTGAGATGTAATAGTTATGTCCTAATTTTATAAAACTCAAAACCAGAAAATATCCTCAATGTGAATTATTCATTTAATTCAATAATAAATAATGTTTAAGGTCGGGGCCTTATAGTTGGTATCAAAAGTTGGTTTAGATATCTTTAGACGTTAGGGTATTCTATAAGTATAAGTGACATTACCATAATGGCTAGGATTTCAGAAAGAGTCATAGTTTTTAGATAAAGTGAATGAGTAAGTATATCTTAGTGATTATCTTTTTCATTAGTACATGATGATTTTGTTGATATACTCACACTGACATTTTTGGTTTTAGTAAATCGATGGATCTACCAAGCACCAAAGTGAAAATGGGTTTGAAAGAAACTGTGGTGGTTCTCAGATTAAGAGACTGGATGAAATGGGGGATTCAATGAGAAATATCATGGTTATTCTAGACCAACTATTAGGAGTCATGATCAATCACTTGAATATTGGTAAGTTCTGTAATGAATCATGTACGAGATGACCAATCGATGTGGAAGTTCAGGTAATAATTATAAAGGTAACCATTAGGGTTTATATGATCCTTACTTTTGAAGTAATTATGGGTTACTATATGTTATTATGGAATATGAACGACTTAAGAAAAACTTGAGGTTAAAACATGTTAGGTTTATTTTTGGAGTTTTATAACAAGGGAAACACGCAGACCATGTGACAACCCGTTGCGTCGGACAAAGCTACAGGAATCGAACCCACAACCAAAGTGCGACTGGTATTTATTGCCTACAACTGGACTACGTGAAATCCCTGGTTAGTTTGACTAATTATTTTTAGTTAGATGATTATATGAATCAAGAGTAAGTTGATTTTGGGTTATCTTTGGAAATTATTGACCTATCATGGAGGATATATGATTAGGTTAATTACTTTTCAATACGAGACCTTAAGAGCAACTGATGTTTTTTACAGATAAATGTTAATTTGTACCTTGGAAGACTACGTGAATAAATCCTTAAAATATTTGGGTTTCAATCTTATTTTGGTTTACATTGACGAATTTTATGGACAACTATTTATTGAATGGTATTTGTTGAATTTTGGATAATGTTTGACAAATTGTAGAGATTAAGAGTAGTGTTTCTTTTTATAAAGGGTTATCCTTTTCTGGTTTATCTGATCTTGTTCTAACAATATTGGTTTTGGTAAGGGTCTAATGACATGTGAAATATATAGTTCTCTTTTGTGGATTAGGTGATTCTCAAGAAGTTGATTATAGTACTCTTAATGTGAACAAGTCTTCATAAATACTCGTCTTTTGGAGAAAGTATGAGTTTGTGTAAGAAATCTAGTAATATATGAAGGTCAACACGACAAGTAAGTATGTTTCCTTATGATTTAGTTAATCTCATAAATTAATTACTCAATGAAAAGTAACTTAAAAACAAAAATGTTGTCTGTTAACTTTTCCTACTAGGGAATTGAATACGATTTAACCCACCACAAGTTTGTGATTTTCTTGTGGTTAATTTTCTCCTAAACATGTATTCTATCACTCTCCCTCAGAACATGACCCTTTGCTTTTTCTTCCATATCAAGGTTTTCCTACACGGAATCCTAGTATGGTTTAACTCGGGTGACCTCTATACTTCTCTTTCTTTCTTTTAAAGTGATTGTTTTACCGACTCTTGTTCCGATGTGGGACTTTCAATGATGTTTCCGAGCCCAATTTTAAAATTACGAGGACGCAATTCCCAAAAGGGGGGAAGGATGTAACACCCCAGGTAAATAAAGAATATGAAAATTTTATATTTATCCCTATTTGTGAATAAAATTTTTAGATTAATTTAAAGGTAAAGATATGCTCGATGGCTTACCCAATATGCAACAACGAGTTCCTTTTAAATCTTACGTTGCACTCTAATAATAAAATAATTTTATTTTAAATGGTAGTTAACACCTCACCATTGTAATGACGGGAATGAACAGAACTAACTACAAAATTATTATATATGTTTTTCAAATATTTTTTACTTTTTATAATAAATGTTAGAGGATTAAAAATGCGAATGAATCCAAATTTTATGCGTAAACATTCTAATATTCTTTAAAAGGTCGATTAACCGCCTTTTTATGGAGAACCTCTTTTAAATCCACTTTTTGAAAATTTTATGTGTTATATTTGAAAAAATAAAATTCTTCTTTAGAATTGGGACATGAAAATTTACTTTGTGTAAATTTTTGCTATTTTTCTGATAAAGATCATTTTTGTAATGAATAGTGAAAATGATGTATTTTAATTAAAAAACTATTTTTAATCTAATTTATTTATATGATTATATTGTCTTTTGAATTGGTTTTAAAGTGAAATTAAAATATATTTTTACCATTTAATCCAATGGTGGTCATTGGAATTAATATCACTTTGATATTGGACATAAACGAGTGTCAATCTTTTGATAGAAATTGTGTCTTAAAAACATGCTATTTGATTTGACAACGGGATTTAATTATAAAATTAATTAATGCAACTTATATGTTATGAATTTGGTAAATTAGAAACCATTTTTGAATTTAGAATATCAAATATAGAATTGGGTGAAATTTTTGTATTTTTCTAAAAGACCTTAATTTTTGATGAATAGTGAAACCACAAAGTGGTAGTTGCAAAAACTAATTTTTCATTTAAATGGAACATTACCACTTCTGTGATTTTAATTTAAAAAATCAAATATAAATGATTTTCATTATTATGTAAAATGTGGTACAATGGGATGAAAATAATTTTTGATGAAAAGTAACTTTTATGTTTTATTAATCACGATTAAAGGTAATTAGTGTGATTTAAGGTGAAAATGATATTATAATAAAATGAAAATATCTTTACACTTGTCCTAAACCTATTTGATGAGTCATGGGAGAACAATACAACCCATGGGTCTATTTTTGGGACCCCATGGAGCCACTTGGGTAAGGTAATGACATTAATGCCTTTTATTTAAAGTAAAAGTAAAAATGACACAAACATGTATTGTTTTACTAAAAAAAATTTAAATGGGGTTATACAAGTCATATATTTTACTATAAATAGTAATTGGACGGATAAAAATATTTCTTACATCATAGTATTTTTTTATAATTTTTAGACATTAAATAAATTAAATTATTTATGACATCATGATGATGCAACGATTACCTTATTATTTAACGATTGAAATAAAATGAAAAGATAAAGTAAAATCTAAGACCAAAACATGTCAAAAAACTATTTTATGGGTTGATTTCAAACTATTATTAGCTTATCCTAAAAATTCATCAATTTGGGACCTTTAAAATCTGAAACACATTTGAAAATAATGTAACATTTTATAACTTTCCAAGAGTGCCCTTCTCTCCTCTTATAAAAGGCCCCTACCTCTACCACCTTAATCACAACTCTCACGCCTTTTGATCGGCAAATATCTGATCATTTTTGTCTATCCAAATCCCTCTCCTCATCCTAGAAGCCTTACCTTAGGTAGGAAGCTCTTAAAGAAACCCATTTAGTTCAAACCAAAGGGAGTTACCCCATTTTAAGGTAACGTCTTCACTTGTGCTATTTTGTTTTATTTTGCTTCTCCAACCCCCTAAAATATTTTTATTCATCTATTTTGTAACAAGAACAGTATCTTCCATATACTAGGATGTTTTTATAAGAATTATTCGAGCTACACTTACAAACACCTACATCTAATGGTTAAAGAACATACTGTTTCTGTGGATGGTGAATTTCTCCCTCACGAAATGATGATTGTTCAATATTCCTTTAGCACCTTAAAAGGTGGCCATTAAGATGTCACTATATATATATAAGAAACATAATATGTTTAGTTTTTTCCTTAAGCTTCTGTATTTTTCATTTATGGCATTCCTTTATGGTTTCCATTATGGGTAAACGTGATATCTTCATTTTAGGAAGTGCGGACTACCGCCCCCTCAAAGTGATTTGATTCGTAATACTATATGTGGTATGTATAAAGGATAGTTTTAATGATATTATATATGATACCATACTGTAATTTTATAACTATTATGTATCATTATGTTATAATTCAATTAAATATGAAATAGAAATGAAAGTAGCGTTCATGCGTACGTACGACTTACCGTCTCCATAAACGGTGCATTTCATTTCCTATCTCTAAATGTTAGTTAATATTATAAATGAATGTATATAATGGATATATGTGATATATGTGATATCTAAATAATGAATATAATTCTGGATATAATTAATATTTTACCCCGTGAACAAAATTGTAATTATAAAGAGTTTATTTTTGACCCAAGTAGTAATGATCGTTAAAACAACGGTTATTAACTTAAATAATTACATAGTGTTCATGACATGGTAATAAGTGATATAAAAGGAATAATTAAATTGAAAAAAGCTTCTTACGAAAGTAAAAATTAACTCATTATATTATTCAGGAGATTAAAGAACGATCGTGTCAAGTCGGATACGAGGTAAGGGATCCTACCCCTCTCTTTCTTTTTAAGTACACTCTTTTATGTCATTCCTTTTAAGATCGTCTTTCTTATGATTTGGATGTTATTTTATATTACTTCTACTATAATTTTTTGTTCATATTATGAGAGGCCCTATTTTTTCTCAACAATCCATTTTGGATGTTTTGAGTGGCGCTGTTAGGCTGCCGAATTTTCGTAAGAGATCTAACCTCTCTCTTTCTTTTTAAGTACTCTCCTTTATGTCACTTCTTTTATTCTCCTCTTTGTTATGTTAGGGGATGTTCGTTTATATTACTATTTCTGTAAATTTTATTGTAATATGATGAGAGACCCTATTTGATCTCATCAATCCATTTTTGGAAGTTTTAAGTGGCGTCGTTAGGCTGCCGAGTTTTCATAAGGGTTTTTTCATCCCACTTTTAGTCCCGTGAGATTTATGCTACATTTGCCACCATTTCCTTTGAGTGGTGTATGTACTACCAATTATTATACTCTTTGTGTAATATAAATTCATTTTTTGGTATTTACATATTCATTGAATGGCCCTTATTCAATTGGGTGTACGTTTCGAAAGTTACCCAAGTCGGTAAGGGAACCTTTCTCCATCCTCTTTTTAAAAGACTTCTTTTGTTATGTCTTTTAATTCACATAATATTATGTTGGGATATGTTCTTATATATCCTTATTGATGTAAATTTTATGTCCAAGTGATGAGATACCCTTTTTATCACTCATCAACTCTTTTTCTGAATTTCGAAGTGACGCCGTTAGTCTCTCGAATTTTTACAAGGAAACGTCTTAACCCAATTTCGATTTCTTTGGGTTCAACTTGTACTTCTTGAACATGTCATCCTCTGAATATGTGTGAATAACCTCTGATTGTTTCACACTTAATATCCACCTATATTAGGTGTATTTATATTTCTCACACATAATTATGTGATAGATTTATCCTTAATTTAAGGATACCATCTTTATAATGGATTTCATCTCAATTTACATTTCCATTGAGACATCATTGTTGTTATGAACCAATTCAATCTTATATGGTGTGTATGTTGTCCTTTGACATATTATATCATGAATCCATTTATTCTCATGATATTATAAAGTTCGGATTAAATGTTATTCCACAATTATTTGTATTCAAGAGTCTCTCATTTTGTTAAAAACTCTTTAACAAAAATATTGTTTTAAATGTTTTAAATGTTTTAATGATTTATTATTCTAAATCTTTATCTTTAATGTCCATGTTTTCAAAATGGTTTTCAGTATTTATTTATATGGACATTAATTTTTTAAAATTATAATTCCATTAAAAGCTTCAAAGTGGTATGGGACACTTTGATTCCAAAATCTCTTTTAAATGGTTTTTGAAATTGGATTGATTAATTCAATATCTTGGAATTACTTATTATGATTTCAAATGAAATGTTGTTATTAAAATGTTTATATTTTCCATATTTTATGTGTAATTATGGTACTTAGGCATTTTACAGGTGGTTATGTGATAAACCATATGACGGGTGGTGCCGTGAATACCAGGACTGGTGGTTACGTTATATCCTCCAATGCATTGGGTATGGAAGTCGGCAGAATGGCTATTCCATTTAGTGATATGTGTGGAAGTCGACAGTATGGTTATTCCATTTAAGTATGATTATGTCCCAAGTTAACTTTATATGATATGTGTTATTTATATGAGTTTTATGGTAATCTTTTGGTTACAAAAGAGTAAGTAATGGTCTTTTATTTAGTGAAGAGTATTTACTACTTCATAAAGGTGAAAAGTATTACTTTGGTAAAGTATTCATGGTTTACTTGTTGTTTTGAAAAACTAACAGTTTTCTTTCTTTGTGTATCCTTTACTGGGATATTTATGCTCATCCCAAGTTTTTGAAATGTTTTTTCACAGGACATAAAGATGGATAGGGTCAAGGATGGGATCAAGGAAAGACTTGCTATCTAAAACATGGAACTAGACATGTTTCTTTTTAAGAGTGTTTATTTTATGGAAACTTAGTATAAGTGTATATTTTGTATTCATTGGGATGTAATAGTTATGTCCTAATTCTCTAAAACTCTTAACCTGAAAAGATCCTCAATGTGAATTATTCATTGAATTCAATAATAAGTAATGTTTAAGGTCAGTTCCTTATATTAACTCACTACCTCAAAAGCATATACAAATAAACCATCACCTCACAACCCAAAAAAAGGCCAAAAAACCATCACCTAACTGCTAAAAAATCTTGAATAGACAAACCATTTCCTTGTTGTCCCAAAAGCATGGCCAAATAAACCATCACCTCGCCACTCCAAAAGCATGAACAGAAAAACCACTACCTTACTGACCCAAAATTAGTTCCCAAGAAACCACACATCACCCCACACCATATCACAACCACACATTTCCACCCCAAATAACAGACATACATGAAAAAATATATTAGATTATTTTTCATATTTCACGATAGGGATTTTAGAACATTTCATTTTATTTGAGGGGTGTTATCACACCTGAGGTAAATCCTGGGGAAACCATTTTAGTAACAAAATATAAGTGGTTATCAAATTACTATTATTGGGTGATACCAAAAAACTGTACTACAAGGTCACCATAACATATATCAAATCAGTGCAAAAAATCCCCCAATAGCCAAATTTATCTGTAGGGTTTTTAGCCTAAAAAATAACAATATCACAATATTACTAAGGATCTAAATGCTTTAGAATCATGGCCCTTAACCATAAATTTAAATTATCTTATTAATTATATTTAATATTCTAGTACAATCATCCAACATAGATAAAAAAGAGAAATCACCTCCTGTATGATACACAGAAATGCGAAATAAGGTATTCCATACCTCAAATAATCTTTTCCAACTCGCTGCTTTCCCTAAAGAAAAGAAGAAATTGCTGAAAACCACAACAACATGGAAATCTAATATATCAACCAACACTATATCATTGTTCAACTAAAACACATCCCAAATCATAACCCAAACGAAAACCACACAACCAAAGTGGCTCCTTGAGGGAAAAATCAAATAAAAACTCTAAGAATAAGTAAAGGGATTACCACCAATTTCCAAAACACTGTCACTAGAATGTGCAGATCAAAGGAGGATAAAAGGGATGAAAATCCTTATATAGCTACTCAGTGTTCACATAAATAGGAGAGAAAGAAAATATGGTCTAATGATGAGGATTTTAGGTGAAATACCTATTTAATACTTGGAACATAACACTTTCATGTCATGAATCCCATTCAAAATGTAAATTACCTGGGACATCAACATCATAAAAAATTCACATTACCTCATCCTTTATTAAATTATAGATGATGAATTAATTTCACTACATGAGTCTATTTCATACGTTACCCCTTACCCATATAAAATCTATGGAACTAGTCAGCATTACAAGTCATGAATCACTAATTTATGTTAAGTACCCCTTTGATGATGTTAATTTCTTATAGCAGCTCTACTTCACCTCCAAGCACTATGAAATATACTAAACCCCCTTTAAAACTCATCCAACACCCAAAATCGAGAATGTAATAGACTGGGATGTCCCCTAACATTAGAGATGGAATAACCATCATGGTTACACATGGAGTAAACATTATTATTATAATTTGAATAACCATAATGTATACACAGGGAATATACATAATGGTTATAATTGGAATAACTACCATCATTACACTTTTAATCACCATCATGGTTACATTTTGAGTAACCCTCACGGTTATCTTCCAAAGATAAATATTACACAATGCATTGGAGGGATATCATGAAGCAATTAGTACATGGTTTATAAAGGAACCATGATTCGTAATAAAATATTATAAATACCCATAACATAATCATAACAAATAAAATATTTCGTCATAAAAACATTTATTTTGCGCATGAGAATTAATTTTTAGATCTTCATAAATTCCTTTCCTTTAAAAACCATTTTAAAAACAAAAATTCCCCTAAAAATGGAAATAGGGTCATTCATTTAAGAAAATAGGGAATCTTATAAAGGAAGTCATATAAAAAATAATGATTATTGTGGCTAGAAAATTCATTTTTTCTTTATATGTTAAAATATACATTCATTTTATCTTTTATAAATAAATTCAAACATTACATATGAAATAAGTAAAAAGGATCATTTTGAAAATAATTGAAAGATTGTAAAATGAGACACAAAATATAAACTATAATTCATTCATGTCCATATATATACATTCATAAAATAATTTTAATAATATATACATGGATGAGAAATTTGTGGAAGAAAAACTTCTAAAAAGAATTTTAAAAAGAATGTCCCTTACCTTGAGACTAACTCATAATGTAAGTTAATTATCTTCATAGATAAGAAATATATGTTAATTATTAAATTTCTAAAAAAAATTCAATTCAATTATTTATTTTATTTTATTTAATAAAATTTTATATTCTATTACAATATCAATTATGTTTTCATAAAATGTTTTGATGATATTCGACTTATATGCCCAAACTGACATCAGTAGATTATTATGGTCAATGTGGTCATCAATTCATAATATCTAGAACAATAATCATGAAATAATTATAATTTTTATAGACCAATTATAATTTTATAACCAACCCTGAATAATTTTTATTAAAAATTCACTATGTTACAATAATAGAGACAGTTGGTCGTACATAACATAGGCAACATATCCATTTTTAATGAACATTTTGGAAAAAATTTCTGTATTATTTTATCATTTCAAATTTATAATTATATAATTAATAAAATATTATTTATCTAAATATTATTTTATATAACATCCATGTGATTTGGTCACTAAAAACTAATCACACCGCTTTTTGGTGGTGGTGCTCCACACATAAACCCAAACGAGATTATCATTTTCCATTAAATGGAAAGGCCATAAAGTAAATGTTATATTATATTTTCAGAATGATAAATATTTTTTTGAATAATTTATATATATATATAATTTAAATACATCATTAAAACTATCCATAAAAGGAGGTGATGGAAAATAAATTACTTCAGTTCATGAGATGATAGTCTGTTGTACACATGAGCGATGGTTTTGTTTTCGATTTGATGGATGTAGAGATTGATATATTTCATTACATTAACATAATAACTTATAAATTTTTTAGTATACTAATTTTATTCATTCATCATGGTTTAAGTGGTTTTAAATATGTTATAAAAAGAAATAAAATGAAATCACATGTTAAGAACTATACCTTTTCTTCAGAAAACCTCTTTTCATTTGCACCAAAAGCATTACTAGGTTGGTTTTAGATTAAACCAAATCCTATATGAAATAGCGCTGGATTTATGTATGGTATTTGGGTCAGTATTGGCTGATAAAAAAATATTTATATGTGTGAAGATAAGTGTAGAGCTAGTTCCCTTTTAAAATAGAGGGGAGGGGCACTCTTGGAATTTCCTAAAATATTTCATTAAAATAAATCAAATTCCAATTTAAAATGAATTAAAATTGAAATGATTGTAATATAAGATGATTAAGAGTTTGAATAATATCATTCAATGAAAATTGAAATTTTGTTGGTGATGTTTCAACCCTTATATTTTTTTAATCATTTTTATCCCTTTTTGACAATTACTTCTGTATTAACAATTTTACACATTAGGGGTCAACAATGTTACTATAGAAGGATATTTCACAAAAAATGGACCATGGATGATATTTTAAACCATATACCAAAAAATATAGAATATTTCAATTTTTTGAGGTTTAAATCATTTAATAAAATATTATTTATTATTAAAGGTCCTTAATGTCAATTTTGGAACTATTCACTTAAATTGAATTTTAAAACTACAATAAAACAATGTAATTAGATTATAATAAAATCCCAAATATTTAATATGTCATGATTATCTAAAAAAATCATTTAACAAAATAAATATTTAAAATCAAATCACTTATTACTTTTATATAATCTTTTATTTTTTCTAATAACTAAATAAATATTATTTCGACTTTGCATGGGTATTTTAGGTAATTATTTCATCACAAAAAAACTATAAATAAATTACAATGATAGAAGAAAAACATTTATATTTCAAATTAATATTTATAACTAAATATATCATCTTTTTATCCCAATGTAATAAATTAATGTTATTAAAATAATGAGAATTATAATTTTGACTTTTCTATAGGTGAAATATTATAAAGGTCAAAATCATTGAGATAAATCATAAAAAGGTCATATATTAGAATTTTTATGATTTTGGATGAAATATTATCATCCCATAAAATTATGGTATGTTTTAGGGTTACTTTTTAGTATATCACATTAGTTTTATAATTAATTAACCTATTTTTCCTTTATCATCGTCACAAATATTACATTGATTACTATTAATAATGAATAAATATTTGTCCTATTTAAAAATTTTGGACATCCATATTAAAAAATTATAACCTATTTTATATGATCCATATTAAAAAATTTTAAAAATTATTTTGAAATTATATCAGTATAACTCAATGGAAAATTGGTTTTTAGAACAAATTTCCTTTTTAGTATAAAAACGAATTTATTCTAAATTAATGAGTAAAATTTATTAAAAATAATTTAATTGGATTATTATTAATAAAATGAGTCTAATTAATCTTAAAAAATAATATAAAATATATTTTTAATTTATAAAAATAATAAAAGAAAATATAATATTCTAAAAAATTAGTATTTTTCAATATTCATTGAAAATTTAGATATTTCGGTTAAATATAAATATTTAACCATAATCTAATTTGTTTATTTTGTTTTAAAATTTTTTTATTGTTATATAATAATATTTATTAATCTTTCATAAATTAATAATAATATTCTCTCATAAAGATCAATTAAAACCATTTCTGTAGAAAATGTATTTTTGAAGAATAAAATGAATTTTATAAAATTTAGCGCTAATTTACTAAGAATAAATCAAAAAATTTATATTTATTAGTACCATTAAAAATATATCATAATTATTTTAATTCTCTCTATACCTACCAATTAAAATTAAATATCCCCAAACTCATAGTCTTAGATCCGTTGCTAAAATAAAAAAAATTACATTTACGTCTTTGAAACTGATAAACGTGACCCAAATTTTTCATAAAACCCTATCAAAATCAAAATGAAATATTGGATAACTTACATAAGAAATGATATTTTATTTTTGTATTTTAAGATAATTAGTACATACTCTTACAAAAACAATACCAATGTATCTAAGTTATTTTTCCTCCCACTAAACCCTAACTTTCTAATTTAAATCAATTCATCACTATTATCTATATGAAATAATTCTATAAATAATTAATTTAACATAACCCATTATAATCTTTGTAAACATAAAAATAATAAATGTGATCTCAAGTGTGCTATAAGATTAAACATGAGCATTAACAACATAATCACATCGGTGATAATAATATGAGCATATGCGTGTGATGAAATACTCATAGTGAATCAACATAAAAAAAAGATAACTAATACCCCTAAAAAATAGATCATTAAACATGTGTCACAACATAAAGATTTAAAAAATTAAATAGCTATAAGAATTAATAATAATCATCCATGTGATGTTAATATTGATCAAATGAAACATTTAAAACCCATAAGAAATATAAAGAAAATATATTGTTATATTACAATGTAATCATAAAATAACCCATATAGAACCCTTAGAAATTTAATAACCATACAGTTGACTTATATACTGAATTTTCCATTCATAACATCATTAACCCGTAGAAAGTAAATGTGTTCCATGATAATCTCATTAAAACATGACTAAACCTTGGAAAAGGAATATATCCTGTTAAAATATTATAATTTATCTAGAGAATGAAATGGATTATATCAATACCACACTTTCATGTTGAAGTGTATGTAACATCATGGATTTCTCATTGATGAATTTAAATACAATTAAAATATCCTTAAATACGGTCTATAATAAAATAACAATTTCTTAATGAAAATCACATTTAAAAAATGAATGATCACAAAATATTGTGAAAATAAATTTCTTTGAAAAAAACAATAGAAACATATAAGGTAGAAATAAATTAAAATAATGGATATAATGTAATGAAATTACATTAATATTGTAAACTTTAAAATAAAAATTCATTTAAAAAAAATCAAAGGGAGTAAAAAAAGAACTATCTAGGGAACATTAAGAAATATCAATTTTAAACATTCTAAAAGAAGGTCAAAGAATATGTAAAATATTTTTTTTAAAAAAATTATTTTTATAATTGTTTTGTTATATTACTTCAGAAAATATTGATATATAAGCAAAATATTCCCAATCTAAAATAAGATAAAATATTGAGATAACTTATAAAAAAAATATATTATATTTATTTAATTAATAATAGAGGAAATAGATATTAAAAGTGTAAAGAAAATTAATGAGTAGATGAGAATAAAACATATTTTCTTCATGAAAATAGTAGAATAAGATTTTATATAAAGGAACCCTAAGCATAACAATACTCAAAATAATGAATATTGTAACATAAATCCTTTTAGACTTTGGTAACTTTTCAATAATAATCCCCAAGAAAGAATAAATTCAAATAAAACATTTAATATCATGAACATAAAAATATTCATTATATACACGTTAGTGTTGTAAGTATATACATCTAATAAAATATAATAGTTGTATATCATAGACGTATGATCATATTGAAAGGGAATTTGATATGAATAACCCTTACAAAGATCATATCATTGAATTTAGAGTCAATCAATGGTTGTATTACATGTAAAAATGTAAATCCACAAAAAAGTGAAAACACATAATGAAACAATTTATAAATCAATTAAAACAAAATCATGGCATAAAAAATTTAATGAAAAATAATTATAACCCAATTAAAGGAAATTGCGTTAAGGAAAATTTTACCCCTTGGTGATTTTTTTATCAAATACCATTGGATTCAAAAATTAGAATTTAAATATAAAAAACAATGAATTATAAAGGAGTCAAGATATATTATCTAAAATAGAAATTATATACACCATATAAAATAAATTATATGCATAACATTAAAATATTCATCAATGAAGGAAAATTGAGATGAAGTCCCTTTCATCAATTCAATACTTTCTATGTCTGTACTTTAAGCCCTATAAAATAAACATTTATAAATTATTTTATTCCTTAATAATTTTTTCTGTGTTTAATAAATTATAATTAAATCATTTATTTAATATATTTTATTTAAATAATTAAATAATTAATCAGTTAATTCCATGACAATTGTTTTGAGGGTGTTGGGTTCATTATTTCATAACGGCTTCGGTGTGTTGACCAACGTCAAAGAGGTATTTCTCACATTATCTCCAGAATAATAATAGTACTATATTATAATATTTAAACATAATTAATAATTTTAAAATCAATCATGAATGATGGTTATAAAAATGAACTACGCTACAATCATGGGGACGATAGGTCGTACGTACGCATGAGAAACATTTTTGTTTTTCAAGTATAGTTATAGAAATAAGGTAGGTATTATTTTATCATTATAGAATGATAATTATATTAAAAATTCCTTATTATTTATTTAAATGTATATATATATAAATATCATCCATGTGATTTTGTGATAAAAAATAACCACATCACATTGTGGAGGATGTAGTCCACATGTACACACAAATTACATTATAATTTTTCAGTGCTAGAAATAAAATAAAATATTATACTTTTATAATGATAATTAATTCATGAATGTAATAATTAGATCATTTATATAACATATATTCAATAAGTTTATCCTTATTACCTTCCATGTAAAGAGTTAGTGAAAAATGAATCACATTACTTCGTGAGGATGCAGTTTTTCGTACACAAGAGAGACACTATCATATCTTCCATGGAATGGAAAGTAAGACCATGTATGAGATATAATAATTAAAAAATCATAGTTATTTTAAAAATTTAATATATATAATTTAAATATATCATTATAAATGTCATGATAGGATATTATGGAAAAATAATTACATTAGTCTTCGAGCCGGTAGTCTATCATACACACGAACATTTGTATCCATTTCTATTTGATTCAAGAGAACATGGATGTGGTTAATTCCATTAACAAAATAAAATCATATTATACGGTAGATAATTTTCTTATTATTTTTTAATTATTAATACATGAATTAATGTGGTAAGGGAATATGTAAAAAAACAAAGAGTTTAGTGATGATAATTACATTTTCTTAGAACAACCTCCTTTGTATACTTATTAAGGACCCCAGGGTTGGTGTTTTTGGAATAAAAGAAGATCTAAAACATGTATAATGATTTTGGGGATTGATTTTAGTATATTTTTCCAATATAGATGGCTTATAATGTGTAAAAATGTTAGTGGATGTGGGGACCTTTTATAATGGAGGAGGAGTGGCATTTTTGTGAATACAAAAATTATTCAATAATGGGAAGTAAATATCACCCATATTTCCAAAATATTTATAATTAAAGTATTTAAGGGAGGATATAGTCAATACACACGTCCAAAATAGATAAAAACAAGTTTTAAACATGTTATTGTTTAGAATTTATGATTAATTAACTTTTAACATTTTAGTTTTCACGATGAAAACTATTTTTAATTTTTTTTACATAGTTGGTTTATTACTTAATACTAACAAAATGAGTCTTGTTAGATAATTTGGAAAAAATTATTATAAATATTAATTACAATTTATATAATAAAAAGCATATTTTTTGAAAATTAATTTTAAAAGAATCTCCTGTAACGCGCAAAATCATATTTTTACATTTATCATTGTAACAAATCTCTTACTATTTATGGGCCAGTATAATTATTATAAAATTAAAAAATTGGTCAATTAATGTAATATTATTTTTGTTTTTAAAAATTTAAAAATAACCTATCCATGGATTTGTTTCTTAGTAATTTAAAATCATTTAGTAAATTATTATTTATTATAAAATAATTTTAATGTCAATTTTACTACTATTTATTTAATTTGACTTAAATAACCACAAGACAAAGGTGAAATCCCAATATTTTTTTTAAAAAATGTAGATAAATTTATATTTATCTAAACAATTATTTAAATACAATAATTAATTAATTTTATATTACTTTTAATATTTTTTGTGTCATTTATTTTTTTCAATTTATTAAATAATTATTGTATTGGCATTGCTTAAGCTTTTGAAGTTGTCATAAAATTACTAAAAAATAATATTAAATTACCCAAATTAAATTAATTTCATTATATTGAAAATTTAAAAAAATATTCACATCTTGATGTTTTCACTATGTGAGCACATAATTTAAATTTTAATGAAAGAGGGTGACAATTTGTTTTTTTACTTAAACTATTAAATTGGTCACCTTCATGATAGAAGTGTCCTACAAACACATAAAAATATATAATAAGGTTATTAGAGTCAAATTATTTCTAGAAAAAATGACGTTAAAATATTCTTATTTCATTTTAACCCTTATCATTTTAGTTTAATCGTTGATAAACTCGCTTTAACGTAAATTGTGGAATTTTTTTTTATTTTTTTACTATTTGTTTTGACCAAAAAATTAAATTGAAAAGAATATATAATAAAAATTATACTTATTAAAAACTTGAAGTCAATTTTACCAAATTCCATTCATTTATTTGGCATAATTAAATATAAAATTAAACTAATAGGCATGACAAGAAGTGGTTTATCAAGAATCCTCTTTTTTCAAGAATAAGTTGATTTTATATTAACTATATGACGTGTAACCATAATTATATAAATTTAATTTAAATATATAGAAATATAATATATATATTTAATTTAAAACATTCATCATTAGAAGTTTTTATAATTAATTAAAATATTTAACCATTATACAATTTAAAACATTTTAAAAAAAAGTGTTTTAAACCCAAAAATAAACTTGTACAGAAATCCAGTACAAAGATTAGTCAAATGTATTTATTTGGATTAGATATAAATAAATAATTTTTATTTTTCTTAAAAAAATATTTAAATCATAATTTGACTTTAAAATTTCATATTTATTTGAAAATAAATTACAATTTTACAAAAAATAGTTTTTTTTATTCAATAAAAAATAAATATTTTTGGAAGATCCCAAAATATAAACCTAATTTATTTTTGATATGTTGATTTAATAAATCAATTTAATTTAATAAAATAAATTTTCTAAAAGAAATTGTTTATAATATTTTCTCAAAAAATCTATAAAAATCAGTTTTCAATGAAAAACATTGATGAATAAAATTACATTACTAAAAATGGATAGATTATTTATTAATAATTTTTAAATAAATCCATATTTAATTGGAAATATATATAAATATAACTTTCTTAAAGCATTTCATACTATTCCTACCTTCGAATTTAGTAGAATTTTTATAATAGTAAAATATTTCATGGGTCATTTAGACTTGGTGATTCATGTTGAATATGATATTAAACATAATGTTCTACTTTTAAAATCTCAACATGTTATATCCTCTCATCCACAAAATAATAAATTACATCCTTCCAATTTTAAAATTATATCATTAATAAGAGGCTTGAAATTTTAAAATACCTTTCATAAATTCCCAAATATTGAAAAGGGTTAACAAAAACTTCACTAGAAAAGATTCAAAAGGAATTACAATGGATACATATAATAACAAAACACTACGTCTCCACATAAAGAAAACATTGGTGGGAAGTGAACACTTGTATTTAGAAAGAAGATATATTTATGATGTAACATAATTATTTTTTTAAGTGATAAGAGACCATCAATTTAATGAATAAATTTTTATTTAACAGTTATTTCTTAGAGTTGAGGAATTAATTTACCATATTAACAAATAACTTAAGTAAATATACTTATGTGACAATTATAATTTCATCATTTAATCAGTTTACCCCATAATAAAATATTTTTCTTCAAACATTGAGTATTAAAGATAATTTTTATTAATCCATGAAAAACAAAAATGATCTTTTAATGGATCATATAACAATAAAAGTATAACAAGTTTTCACCTTATTTTTACACACTAACCAAAAAAATGGATAGAACAAGATAAGTTAATTGTCAAAAAAAATAAAACTTCATACTATAAAATAATACTTTAATCTCCAAAATTCATCAATTATACCCAAAGTTCAAACCAAATCAATCTATAAATAAATAAACCTATATCCCTAATAACCGTAACACTAAATAGTGTTTTAAACTTAAAGGCTATCTTATACCATTCATCTTACAAGCAAAAAAATATAGTGGTTGTGTTATAAAATAAAATTAATCAACTAATCACCAAATAACTTTCCAATATCATAAATATATATATGATAAAATATATGGCCTAAAAATAAACATAATAAGTATCTTTCAAAATATTTAATTCAAAGATAAATGATTTCAGACAAACCAATACATCACATAGGCCATTGGTGGGAAATTCACTCTAGTTTCCCTTAAATTACTGGTTTAAGTCCTTCCACCTTTCCAAATGTTATGGTTTGTCTCTTGGACTTAGGGTTTTCATTTTCCCAAAAATTATATCCCTATAATGTTCCTAGAAATATGATGAAAATTCATAAAAATAAAAATAATAATCAAATAACATATAACCCCTAATGGTTCTCAATACCATTAAATTTATAATAAAAAATAATATCATTATCATATCATGGTATTTATAACGCTTTAGATAACCTATCCCAGAAACATCATAATATATAAATTTATCTAAATAGTTCTATGATACCAACTATAACATCCACAAACCTGCATTTCTATATTTTGTGGTTAAATCATAAAATCTAAATTTTTAGATTTTATATTGATAAATGTGACCCAATTTCATTCAACCCAACATTACAACATCATATGTAAATTTTAGATCACATAAATACCAAAAGAAATTTTAGGTTTAGAGTTTTAGTGAATTAGGACAACCACTTACATAAACAATACCCATGTCTTCAAGTGATTGTTCCTCTCAATGAACCCATTTTCTCTTATTTAATGTTAATTAATCATTATAATACAAATAAAACCATTCTAGGAATATTTTAATTAAATCATTATTCATAATTGGTGGAAAAGGAAACAAAACAAGGGTGAGCCCAAATGCTGAATAAGGTTAAATATAATACTTAAAAATAAATGTAATTGGTGAGAATAAGATGAGGAAAAGGGTATGATTAAATAATCCTATTGAATGATCATAATATAAGAGAAATAATACACAAAAAACCTGTTTCTTTAGATATGTTTCATGGATTAAATTTTTAACAAAGGTAAGAGTCATGAAAATCAATAATAATGAGCCATTTCATGTCAATATTTATCAAAGAAAACATTTATATCCCATAAAAAACATAAAGAAAACATATTGGTATCAAGGAATGTCATATTAATAGATACCATATAAAACCCTTACAAATGGGAAAATAATATATTAAACTTCCATACCCAATACATTAGAGATCTATCAGGTCGCACGCTTCCTATAACCTATATTAGGCTCACCAATGAGTTATAATGGGGCTAAACCCTTTTTAAACATTTCATAAGAACCATAACATTAATAATATTTATATAACATCCATATCATCATAATACTTTTAAAAAAATCAATTATTACTTAAATAACTTGATTAACCCATGAAAAAAACCAGTTCCATGACAATCTCATTGAAATATGAAAAATTTGTCTAAATAAAATGGGTTCATTGAAAATATCCAAATACATCTAGAGAATGAAATTTATGTTATCAATACAATATATTCATAGATATTTACATATAACATCAAGGATTTTTTAAATTAATGGAGTGACCACTAAGTTATCATTAAATTCATTTTGAGGAAAATAACTTTTTTAGTTGAAAATAAATTAAAAAAACAAAAAAATTTAAAAATATTGTGAAAATTATTTTATTTGAAAAAAATTACAAACATATAATGAAAAAATAATTTAAAATATTGGATCGTATTTTTGGGAAAAAAATTTCATGTTGTAAATGTTAAAATAAGAATTCTTTTCTAACATTTTGTAATTAGAGTCAAAAGTGACCCATTTGTAAAACAAAAAAAAATTTATTTCTGATCCTTTTGAAAGAATTAAAAATAAAATTTAAAACATTTTTAAAAAATATTTTATGTTCATAAAAGAAAATTGTTTAAAAATATTTTACAACACATATATATGGAGGAGACAAATCTAGGACCTAAAAGAGGATACAAGATAATTATCACTTATAAATAAATTTCTGGATTTTTCATTAATAAATATGGTTTCAAATGAAAATTAAATCTGTAAACCAAATTAATAAAAAATAGGAGAACAAATGAAATTTTTTCTTGAAAATAAGATAATATTATTTCCTCAAAAGGAACTATTAATATAAAAATCATAAAAATAAATATTTTAACATAAATCATTTTCCACTTTGGTAAATATTAAATCGTAAACCCTGTGAGAGAATAAATTGAAATGAAGACTTAAATATCATCAGAATAAGTAGATTCATAATATAACTTACAAAGGGGAAATTATATACATCTCATAATATAACAATGTTGCTTAACATATAAGTATATCCCAATGAAAGGGAGTTTGAGTTGAATAACCCTTACAAAGATCATATAATTTAATTCATATTCAATAAATGGAGAGATTAGGTGTAAAAAAATTATATCAATAAAAAATATTTAATGAATTAATTTAGAGATAAATTCAAACATAATAATTTCGAAACAAAGTTAATTAAAATGAGTTATAACCCAATTAATGGAAATTGAGTTAAGAAACATTTTACCACATTGTGTCTTCTAATTTAAATACAGTTGGATAAAATAATTATAATTTAAATATAAAAAACCATGAAGTATAAAGGATTAATGATATAACATTTAATAAGGTTAGTATAAACACTATAGAAAATAAATTACGTACAAAACTTCAAAATGTGCCTCAAAGAAAGAAAATTGCAACCAAATCCCTTACCTTGAGTCTAGACATTCAATACATGTAATTTAACTCATTTATAATTATATTATATCATTGATTTTATTTATTAATAACCTTTTATAGGTTTAATTCCTATACATAATAATTTAATTTATTTATTTTAATTTCATATTTATATACGAAATTAGTTAAGTTTGTGTCGTGTGTTTTATGGATGGTTGATTCATTGTAAAAAATTGGATTTGGTATGTTACTATGGTCAAAGTTTTAATTCATACGTCATATCTATTTTCATAATCATGAAATTATTATCATTAATATACATAATTTATATTTCCAAAACCATTCATGAATGACGTTTATGAAAATGAACTATATTATATTCATAGAGACAAAATTCCATACAAATGCATGAGTAATGCATCCATTTTTCATTGATCATTATGGAAAGAAAGTAAGTATTATTTTATCTTTACAAAATGATAATAATATTATAAATAAAATATTATTTTATTATATATATATATATATATATATATCTCATACATGTGCTTTTTTCATAAAAAAAAGAATCACGCCACATCTTGGAGGCGGTAGTCCACATGTACGCATGAACGACGTTATCATTTTTCAGTGTAAGAAAGAAAATGATATATTATATTTAAAAACTGATAAATAAGTCATTGATATCATATTTATATAATTTATACAATATATATTAATCTTATTTACCCTTATCTCCTTCCATGTAAAGAGTTATTGAAAAATGAGTCACATCGATGTGTGCGGTTGTTGTCGGCTATACAATGAGCAATGTTATCATATCCCCCAAAAAATGTAAATTAAGATGGTATAAGTGATATAATTGTTACATAAGTATAATTATCTTAAAATTTCATATATATATATATATATATTATTTAAATCTATAATTAGAAATAATTGTTAGAGTTAATGATGGAAAACAAATTTTATCGTTCTCTGAGGTGGTAGTCCATTATAAAAAAAGAATGATGGTTTCACATCCCATTTGATGTAATAGGAGGTGGATATGGGTCATAAAATTAATATAATAACATATCAGTATATGGTATAAAATGGATAATGAATTTTGGGATAGTTTTTTAAGGGGTTTTACTGAGCCAATTGACTTTGGTGCTGTGAAGAAGTGAGAGGTTGATGTAACCTTTTATAATGGAGGAGTAATGTTTTGGAAAATAAGAAAAATTATTCTATAAAGGGAACCCCCTATCAAAAAAGTGCATCAAAATTAAAAATTAATTTAGTTAAGGGATCATATATTTGATCAACACCACCATAAAAAAACACATGTATTAAAAAAGTTATTATTTAGTATTTATGTTTACTTAATTTTATAATTTTAGTTTTCCCAAAAGTAATTAATTTATTAATTGTTAACCTACGTGATTGATCCCTTAAGACTAAAAATATAATGGGTATTATAATATAATTTTTAGTCACTAATTACTAATATAAAATAAAATTTTTAAAATTAAAAACATATGTGTGTGGAAAATTAATTTTAACACATGTGCACGTAAAGGGTAAAATTGGTTTTACCCTTTATCATTGTAACACAATTTTTACTTTTAAGAGGTTAATAAAAATATTATAAAAGGAAAATTGGTCTATTAAGGAACCATTATTGATATGTTTAAATATATACCAATAACTTGGATGAGGATATGATTTGTTGTAATTGTAATTCATTTAATAAAATTGAAGTGCATTGTGTTGCATTTGTTGTCAATGAGGCATGAAGTTGTCTTGGAATGAATGGATGTCAAGGAGTCAAGATGTGAATGTCAAAGGATGTGATGGTGATGGTGATGAAGGAGAATGGACATGGTACACAGATGCATGTCACTTAGGAGATTCACTAAGTGACACAGGAGATGATGGTTGAAACATTCTCTAAGAAAATCAGACGATTGTTGAGCTGTTCTTAGAGTTCCAAGAACTTGTATCAAGATGATACAAAGTCACAACAAGCTTTAGAAGACCATGCATTGTAATGACAATGCATGAGGTGATGAAAGCTGATCCATCCACAACTACTAAGTGGATGATGTGGATTAAAGAAATCCATGCACTAACACTTAGTGCATGTGAATGAGAAGTGATCCAACTTGATCTCTAATTGGATCATTGAAGAACATTGAAGAATTATTTAATTCAGGAGCTTCGGTTGATGGAGAACCTTCAAAGAATTCACTCCTAAGTAATGAATACATGTTGAAGATAATGGAGGAATTCTAATGAAGAAGAAGAATAGAAATGTGGGAGAAGAGGAAAAATGTAGAAGAATAATGGCTTAGAGGAAGGCTTGGAGTGGCTTGGAATTTGGCTTATACTCATATGGAGGAGAACTTTGTTTTTAACAAAGTCTTTACATTTCCTTTGCCAAAAAATATGGCCAGCCCGTGAGCACCTTGTGGGTTCAACCCCAAGGCTCTTGTGGGCCTAAGGCGCCACGCCCAAGGGGGAACCCGTGGGGCGAGCTCAGGGCGGCAGGGGCGCACCCGCAGACACCACAGAGGCGACTGGGGCACGCCCGGAGGAGCGCAGTGTGTATAGTGGGCGCCAGTGGCACGCCCGCAGGAGGCATAGTGGGCGCTAGGAGCACGCCCGCAGGGAGCATAGTGGGCGCAGAGCGCGCCCGCAGGGAGAACACGGTGCGGGGCGGCACCGTGGAGGGAGGAGTTTCAACTGGCCGTTCAAGGGAGCGGCTGGGTAATAAGCCGCGAGAAAACTGGGCGGCGTTTCGATGTGGGACGCGGGATTTTCCCGCGGAAGAGATCCTGGCCGTCCGTCTCATCGCGCGCTTGATCTGCGCCGCACGATCCATCCGCGGCGCCGCGATCTAATCCACGCCGTCAGATGTATTTTGATCGCCCGATCCAACGGCTCCCGGATCATCTCCTTCGTCGAGCTCGAGCCGAAGCCACCCGCGAGCAGCCGCTGAACCAGAGCACTCCCGACGACCTATTTCGAGTTCCCGACCACCATTTTCGAAACCGAGACTTCCATCCGACTCGTCTGGCCACACTGAACACAGCCATGCTATAAAATGGATGTGCATGCAACAAATGAAGATTTTCGATGTAAGCCGAGGCAAACGAAGTTGCCGAGGCATCGGGTGGTTCGTGTCTTGCATGGGATAGAAGAAACAGAGGCCGTGCATGCGTTATAAATCGCATGCACGAGGAGGAAGAAAATAATAAAAGAACCCGCGTGAAACAGAGGAGCAAAACAAGATTTTGAAAGATTTTAAAAGATCCGAAATATTCGGGAGTTTAGATTTGTATCCCGCGGAAGAGGTGCAGCATTCCTTGCCTATAAAAGGAGCACCCGAGGCTCTCTGTTTGTTTGCTGAAAAATTTGACGATCCGCGTAGATCTTTCTCTGCCTCGCGAAGAAAGAAGCCACCGCGCAAATACTTTGCGCGGCTATTGTTCTCGGTGCCACCCGAGGCCCGGAAGAGATCCCTGTGCGCCTCCCTTGCGCGACAGGAAGACCCGTGGCCGCAACATCTTGCGCGCCCACGGTTGAAGCCCGAGGTGCCTTGCACCCGAGGCCTTGCGCGGCCCTTGTGCCCGAGACATAGGTTGCTCTTGCACCCCTGCGCGCTGGCCACAGTCTGGTGCCTTGCACCTTTGAGGAGCCCGCGCGACAGAACCTTTGCGCGGCCGATTGCACCTGAGGCCTTGTGCACCCAAGTACCTTGTGCTCTTTGAAGAAGAAGTGGAAGTGGCCGCACCCTTGCGCGCCTTCATTTGATATTTGGGCAGTGTGTGTGCAAAGAAGAATAAAAGAATAAACCTTGTGTGCCAAGAGAAGTGGAAGGCCGTAGCCTCATGTGTGTGCAACAAGTGAAGAACACACTATTTGTGTGTGTGCAAAGTGGACAAGAATACCTACGGGCCAAGTGTGTGTGCTAAGTGGAGAAGAAGTACCTAAGGCACTTTGTGTGCAATTTGAAGAAGAAGGCCGTAGCCCTTGTTGGGTATGCACACTTGAAGATTAAAAGATAAAGAACAAATTGTGTGTGCAAAAGAAGTGAAAGGTCGTAGCCTTGTGTGGGTGAAGTGAAGACCACACCTTAGTGTGTGTGTGCTAAATTGAAGAACCACCTATGGGTTAAGTGTGTGCAAAGTGAAGAATTTGTGTGTGCAAATCAAAGAAGTGGCCGAACCTAATGTGTGCACTAAAAGTGTATACACATTAGAAGAAGAAGAAGGAGTGACCCACACTAAAGTAGAACACACTCTAAGTGTGTAAGCAAATTGAATCAAGTGTGTGAAGTTCAGTGAAGGTGTGTGCTTAAAGTGACTACACCCTTTGTGGGTCTACTGCACCAAGAGGAAGAAAAGGAGAGGGCATGCATGCACATGCACACGTGAACAAAGCCAAATCAGTGGTGTGCAACTAAGACTGGACCAGACAGAAGATAAAGATATTATTTGTCTGAGCATTCAGTAATTGGAGAGAAGCCGGGGCATCCTTAGAAGAAGGTGATAAAGCCCGAGCAAGATGAGAAGACATGTTCACCACAAGTGATCAGAAGAAGAGCAAGGCCAGCAGTCTTTATCCCAGACTGCTGAAGATACTTGAAGAAGCTTAAAGAGAAGAAGAGCTACTCGTGCGACTCGAGGAGCCAGGAGAAGACCCTGTGGGACTCAGGGAGAAGAAGTCTTCAGTGGGATTCTGGAGCAGGCCAGTGGGACTCTGGTAACACTGTGGGACGCAGTATAAAGACCCTCCTCTGGGACTCAGGAGAGATACAGTGAGACTCTGTATCGACCATTGTAATTCTAACAAGTTATAATGGGAGAATCCATGCTGAGAGAGCATGGAAAGGATGTAGGCCTTTGGTGCCGAACCTTGTAAATCCTTGTGTCCTGTGCCTTTTCATTACTGCATTATCCGGGAATGGTTGAGAGATACAAGAAGAGTGGATCGAGGCTTTAACCAGCCATAGAGGTTTAATTGATTAAGAATCAATTAGTAAAAAGTTTTAAAGGATCACTGATTCACCCCCTCCCCCTCTCAGTGATTCACACTGATCTGGGCACTTCAATTGGTATCAGAGGGAGGTTACCTCTAAAAGATCCAAGAGAGTCTATATGGAGTGCAGATTTGAGGAAATGAAAGAACAGCCTCAAATGGAGATATCTGCCAAGACTCTGAAAAACAGAATGAAGAAACAGGCAAAGAAGATGAGGAAGAAGGTTGCTGCAATCAGAGAAACTACTTCTATAGAAAGAAATGTGAAAGTCACATCAGATGACAATTCCTTTTATCATTCTTCTGATGAAGCCTGCTCTAGCTGTGATGAAGATGGAAGGAGAAATGATCTTCTAAATGCAATCAAATATCTTCAGAACAGAGTCCCCAAGGAAATTGCAATGTGTATAGCTACAGGCCTCCTTGATCTTCAAGAAGAAAAATTACAGCTAGAAGATGAAGCCAATTCTCTGGAAGTCCAATTGGCAAAAAGGGTTGGCATAACCAACACTCTCAGAAAGCTGGTAAATGCCAAAGATGAAACAGTATCTCTTTGCAATGAAAGATATGAAGACACTGCTGAAGAATTGCAGAGAAGCCTTTCTGAGAAAGAATTCTTTAAGACTGTGGTCAAAGAAGTTTTCCATGCACTGGAAAAGAGGCACAAAGTGTCAATGGTTGTCAAAGATGCTCAACTAGAAGACAAAGTCAAAAGGGTGAAGGAGCTGGACAATTCATTGCAAGAATTGAAGAAGGTGCATGAAGACCAGATGAAACAGCTGGAAGAGAAATGGGAAGGAAGGCTAAGAACAGTTGAGGATGAGAAGAACTCCCTCAACATGAAGTGTTTAGAATTAGAGGTGATATTGAACAATCAGCAATCACCCAAAGCCAAAGCTTCCCAGTCAGCTGAAAGGAGAAATGTTGCTACTCAAGTATGCATTGAGCAGGATGATTCTAAGAGAAAGACATCCTCTAGTGAAAGTGCAAAAACTTCTAAAAAGAAGGTACCATCCATACCATCTTGTACTAATGCTTCTAATTGTGTTTCCACAAAAAGTGCAGGATGGAAGAATAATTCCAAACAAATATGGATGAAGACAGTAAAGAAGCAGAGCTCTCCTAAAACAGCATAACAGGTCAAGAAAAGTACCCAACAATCAGAAGGAATCAAAAAGTCAAGATTTGTGGGTCAATGTTGGTGTTGTAACAAGTATGGGCATTGTGCAAAGGATTGTTGGTACAATCCACTGAATGCCAAAGCACAGAGAAAGCCCATGCCTAGGGGGAGCAAGCCAGAAGAAAAGAAGCAGCATCCACAGGTCCAGATACATCTGTTTACTGCAAATAGATTTGGATTACTTGATAACATCTGGGATGATTGCAAGAGTGGTCAAAAAGATACATGTCAATCTCCAACTGTATCCAGAGCTCAAAAGAAGAAAAGATCACAGAACCTGGCTAAGAGAGATTCCTTGGGAAGCAAGAAGAAAGTAGAAAATGCTCCCAAGAAGTGTTTTAGAAATGAAGAGAAGTACTTGGAGTCTGAGTCCAAGAAGGGTGATGTATCTAGAAGGACCACCAAGAAATGCTTCTACTGTGGAAAGAAAGGACACATCATGGACCTTTGTAAAGAATCCATGAAACTAAATAGAAGCAGACTGAACTCCAAAAGACAATCAATCCAGAAGAAGAAGGGATTGATTGAAAATAAGTTGCCTAAGAGAGGTAGCTTAGCAGCATCCAAAGAACCATGTGGAACTTCCAGAACTGAGGCCACACTTCCAAGTGACTTATTAGTCATATGGCCACATCAGTTGCAACTTGCCAGAGAACTACAAAGAGCTGAAGATGAAGCTCTGGCATTTGCTAAAGCAAAAGGGAAGAAAAAGATTTCACATGAAGATGGGTTGAGATCCACACCAGCACAATCATCACTGAAGATCAAATGTGCAAGTGTGAAGACTGGTGAAAATTGGACATCTCGGTTGAGAGAATCTTCTCATCCTTGTTGTTCACGTTGATGAACCAAGGAGGTTCCATCTTATTCCCTTATACATTGGTATTTACATGTGCTAACAATGCAGGGAATTGAAGATGATGATCATTCTCAGCTGGAGGATGGTTTTGATTGAATGGAGTGCACCCCTTGAGGGGGAGCCAATCTGGAGAAGATGGGATTCTGATATTTAATTCCATCTTGAGAAAAGTGATGGTATTCCAATCATACTTTCATCCCTTGTTTCTTAATTGAGGCTATCTTGTCAATTAAGGGGGAGTATGGATTGAAGACAAATGGATGAAAGGGGGAGATTTATCTTTGCACTGAACTTTCTAATGAGTTTTGTGAAGTATGTGCAGGATTTAGCAATTCATTGGTATATCTGAAAAATTTCAAACCCCTAAGCATGATCTCACATGTACAGTGAATTTTGGACAGCTTTGAATTCCTTGGTCATATCACTCTTGTTTTCTACACCGGGTTAGCCCAAGTAGACTTAGAGCTGATTTACTAAAGGTTCTTTGCTAAAGAGAACATGTGACATCATCCCTCTCTTAGTGTTTTTCAAGAAAATACTTTTTAAAGGGAGTAAGTGATATTTTGAAGAGAACCACACCACACCATTGCATTTGATTGCCAATAAGGGGGAGAAAATATTGGCACACATATTGACCCATTCATATGTGCTAAAGGAGTGTATTGACAACAAATACAAAGGGGGATATTGAAGTGCATTGTGTTGCATTTGTTGTCAATGAGGCATGAAGTTGTCTTGGAATGAATGGATGTCAAGGAGTCAAGATGTGAATGTCAAAGGATGTGATGGTGATGGTGATGAAGGAGAATGGACATGGTACACAGATGCATGTCACTTAGGAGATTCACTAAGTGACATAGGAGATGATGGTTGAAACATTCTCTAAGAAAATCAGACGATTGTTGAGCTGTTCTTAGAGTTCCAAGAACTTGTATCAAGATGATACAAAGTCACAACAAGCTTTAGAAGACCATGCATTGTAATGACAATGCATTAGGTGATGAAATCTGATCCATCCACAACTACTAAGTGGTTGATGTGGATTAAAGAAATCCATGCACTAACACTTAGTGCATGTGAATGAGAAGTGATCCAACTTGATCTCTAATTGGATCATTGAAGAACATTGAAGAATTATTTAATTCAGGAGCTTCGGTTGATGGAGAACCTTCAAAGAATTCACTCCTAAGTAATGAATACATGTTGAAGATAATGGAGGAATTCTAATGAAGAAGAAGAATAGAAATGTGGGAGAAGAGAAAAAATGTAGAAGAAGAATGGCTTAGAGGAAGGCTTGGAGTGGCTTGGAATTTGGCTTATACTCATATGGAGGAGAACTTTGTTTTTAACAAAGTCTTTACATTTCCTTTGCCAAAAAATATGGCCAGCCCGTGAGCACCTTGTGGGTTCAACCCCAAGGATCATGTGGGCCTAAGGCGCCACGCCCAAGGGGGAACCCGTGGGGCGAGCTCAGGGCGGCAGGGGCGCACCCGTAGACACCACAGAGGCGACTGGGGCACGCCCGGAGGAGCGCAGTGTGCATAGTGGGCGCCAGTGGCGCGCCCGCAGGAGGCATAGTGGGCGCTAGGAGCGCGCCCGCAGGGAGAACACGGTGCGGGGCGGCACCGTGGAGGGAGGAGTTTCAACTGGCCATTCAAGGGAGCGGCTGGGTAATAAGCCGCGAGAAAACTGGGCGGCGTTTCGATGTGGGACGCGGGATTTTCCCGCGGAAGAGATCCTGGCCGTCCGTCTCATCGCGCGCTTGATCTGCGCCGCACGATCCATCCGCGGCGCCGCGATCTAATCCACGCCGTCAGATGTATTTTGATCGCCCGATCCAACGGCTCCCGGATCATCTCCTTCGTCGAGCTCGAGCCGAAGCCACCCGCAAGCAGCCGCTGAACCAGAGCACTCCCGACGACCTATTTCGAGTTCCCGGCCACCATTTTCGAAACCGAGACTTCCATCCGACTCGTCTGGCCACACTGAACACAGCCATGCTATAAAATGGATGTGCATGCAACAAATGAAGATTTTCGATGTAGGCCGAGGCAAACGAAGTTGACGAGGCATCGGGTGGTTCGTGTCTTGCATGGGATAGAAGAAACAGAGGCCGTGCATGCGTTATAAATCGCATGCACGAGGAGGAAGAAAATAATAAAAGAACCCGCGTGAAACAGAGGAGAAAAACAAGATTTTGAAAGATTTTAAAAGATCCGAAATATTCGGGAGTTTAGATTTGTATCCCGCGGAAGAGGTGCAGTATTCCTTGCCTATAAAAGGAGCACCCGAGGCTCTCTGTTTGTTTGCTGAAAAATTTGAAGATCCGCGTAGAGCTTTCTCTGCCTCGCGAAGAAAGAAGCCACCGCGCAAATACTTTGCGCGGCTATTGTTCTCGGTGCCACCCGAGGCCCGGAAGAGATCCCTGTGCGCCTCCCTTGCGCGACAGGAAGACCCGTGGCCGCAACATCTTGCGCGCCCACGGTTGAAGCCCGAGGAGCCTTGCACCCGAGGCCTTGCGCGTCCCTTGTGCCCGAGACATAGGTTGCTCTTGCACCCCTGCGCGCTGGCCACAGTCTGGTGCCTTGCACCTTTGAGGAGCCCGCGCGACAGAACCTTTGCGCGGCCGATTGCACCCGAGGCCTTGTGCACCCAAGTACCTTGTGCTCTTTGAAGAAGAAGTGGAAGTGGCCGCACCCTTGCACACCTTCATTTGATATTTGGGCAGTGTGTGTGCAATGAAGAATAAAAGAATAAACCTTGTGTGCCAAGAGAAGTGGAAGGCCGTAGCCTCATGTGTGTGCAACAAGTGAAGACCACACTATTTGTGTGTGTGCAAAGTGGACAAGAATACCTACGGGCCAAGTGTGTGTGCTAAGTGGAGAAGAAGTACCCGAGGCACTTTGTGTGCAATTTGAAGAAGAAGGCCGTAGCCCTTGTTGGGTATGCACACTTGAAGATTAAAATAGAAAGAACAAATTGTGTGTGAAAAAGAAGTGAAAGGCCGTAGCCTTGTGTGGGTGAAGTGAAGACCACACCTTAGTGTGTGTGTGCTAAATTGAAGAACCACCTATGGGTTAAGTGTGTGCAAAGTGAAGAACTTGTGTGTGCAAATCAAAGAAGTGGCCGAACCTAATGTGTGCACTAAAAGTGTATACACATTAGAAGAAGAAGGAGTGACCCACACTAAAGTAGAACACACTCTAAGTGTGTAAGCAAATTGAAACAAGTGTGTGAAGTTCAGTGAAGGTGTGTGCTTAAAGTGACTACACCCTTTGTGGGTCTACTGCACCAAGAGGAAGAAAAGGAGAGGGAATGCATGCATGCATGCACACGCACACGTGAACAAAGCCAAATCAGTGGTGTGCAACTGAGACTGGACCAGACCGAAGATAAAGATATTATTTGTCTGAGCATTCAGTAATTGGAGAGAAGCCGGGGCATCCTTAGAAGAAGGTGATAAAGCCCGAGCAAGATGAGAAGACCTGTTCACCACAAGTGATCAGAAGAAGAGCAAGGCCAGCAGTCTTTATCCCAGACTGCTGAAGATACTTGAAGAAGCTTAAAGAGAAGAAGAGCTACTCGTGCGACTCGAGGAGCCAGGAGAAGACCCTGTGGGACTCAGGGAGAAGAAGTCTTCAGTGGGATTCTGGAGCAGGCCAGTGGGACTCTGGTAACACTGTGGGACGCAGTATAAAGACCCTCCTGTGGGACTCAGGAGAGATACAGTGAGACTCTGTATCGACCATTGTAATTCTAACAAGTTATAATGGGAGAATCCATGCTGAGAGAGCATGGCAAGGATGTAGGCCTTTGGTGCCGAACCTTGTAAATCCTTGTGTCATGTGCCTTTTCATTACTGCATTATCCGGGAAAGGTTGAGAGATACAAGAAGAGTGGATCGAGGCTTTAACCAGCCATAGAGGTTTAATTGATTAAGAATCAATTAGTAAAAAGTTTTAAAGGATCACTGATTCACCCCCTCCCCCTCTCAGTGATTCACACTGATCTGGGCACTTCAAAAATATTATTTTTTATAAAATAATAATAATGTCAATTTGAACAATATTCATTTGATTTTTCTTTTAAAAAATCATAAAAACGATTTATTTTGATTATATTATTTTTACACCCATCAATCATGTTATATTTGTCGAAAAATTTATTTAAATAAAATAATTCATTGAATTTATATTACATTAATATTCTTAGTATCATTTTTTTATTAATTAAATAATTATTGTCTTGGGGTTTCTTAATATTTTAATATAATTATACAATTAATTAAAATTAAAAACATATTACCCTAAAAAAATTATTTTAATTATTTATAAATTGTTAATTAATATTCAAACACATTTTCCCTCTATATAATCATATAATTGAATTTTAAAATCAAAAGGGTAACATTTTTCATTTTTCACCACTTTAATTTTAAAAGTGGTCACTATAATGTAAAAGTGTCCCATATGAACATAAAAATATATTTTAAGGTAACAGGGGTAAAAATATTTTCTTACAAAAGGTATTAAACAAGATTTTAGTTCATTTTAACTCTTATCTTTTATGTTTAAACACTGGTAAACCCTTTTTAACCCTCACTGAGAATATTAATTTTTATAATTTTTACAATTAATTTTATCAAAAATTTAATTTAAAATTCTTATATATTATTAATTAAGATGATTCCAATCCATTTTTTAAAATATATTATACTTAATTGGCCAAATTTAAATTATCATTAAAACCACATATGTGATGTAAAATTGATTTCTTAAGAATATTATTTTTCAAGAATAATATGGTATTATATTAACTAAAGAACTAGTAACCATATTTATATGAATTTAAATATATATTTATAGATATATGATATATAAATTTTATTTCAGAAATTACACATTATTAGTTTTTTAGTTAATTTAAATGGAGAACCATTATGCACTTTAAACCAATTTTTAAAAAACATTGTTTTATGAATCCTAAAAAAATATACTAAAATAAATTATAAATATGTTTTAAATTAAATTACATAAATTATGTATATATAAATAATGTCTATGTTATTAAAAATAATATTTAAATCATATTGGGACTTCAAAAATATCTTATTGAAAGGAAATGATAGATATTCAAAAATTTGTATTTTTCACTATTCAATAAAAAATCACTATGTTTAAAAAAATACCAAAATTTCACCTTAATTTAATTTTGATATAATTATTTCAAAACTTATGTAACTTTTATAAATACATTTTCCATATTCTCTAAAAAATTATAATATTTTTCTACTAAAAGGTAATAAAAATAAATTTTTTTAAAATTTTTTTTTTGATGAATAAAATTAATATCTTAAATATTGATTGATTATTTACTAATAATTGATCATTAAATTCATATTGAATTGGAAATTTTTATTTATTTTTCATAAATTATTTTATTTTATCCATACACGCTAGTTTGATATCTAAGATATAATAGCCAAATATTTCATGGGGCATTTTAGCATGGTTTTTCATGTCAAATACACTGTCGAACATAATGTTCCTCTTCTAAAATTTCTATGTTTTCAATAAATGTATAATATATAAAGGAAATATTAAAATAATAATATTTTTTTGCGTTTTTATGTTCATTTCTGTGCATCGTAATGATTATTGAGCATAATTACCTTCTTTTAAAATTTCAAGTTGTTATATTCTCCCCCACCTTAAATAATTTCTTCATAAAAATTTATAATTTCTATAGATAATTAAATGTTATACTTTTTAGAAAACCTTTTATAAAATCCAAAATCATAAAATGTTTTAATAAAACATCCTTTGGAAAATTGGAATGGGAAATATGAAGGTCATCTAGATTAAAAATTGTCAAGGTTTCTAAATTGAAAAATAGTAGTGGGAAGTGAAAATATATACATGGAAGAGATGAATAATGTGAAATTAATGATTCATTGAGTTACAAATTATTGATCACAATAAACAAACTAATATTGAGAAAGTAAATAAACAAACTTATATTGAGAAAGTAAATAAACATAACACCATAAACCTAGGATATGTTTAAAAGAAAAACTATTCATCATAAATAAAGGTAATATGATAAAGTTTATGATTCAAGATATTTTTCTTTAGTTTTAAGGAATTACATTACAATATATACTAAGAACATAAATAAATACACTTAATTTCAGGTATAATTTAATCATATTATCAATTTATATCATAATATCAACTTTTTCTCTAAACGAAGAGTATTCATGATGAATTATTTATTCCTAAATCACTAGAATCAACTTCCATCATATCATATACTTCCAAAAAATGATTAAAAATATTTTTCTCCTATCTTTAGAAATTAAACAAAACCAAAATGGTTAGAACAAGGTATGATAATTCAAATAATAAATAAACATTATATTGGTAAATAATACAGTAATCTATATAATTCAACCATAATATGAAAAGATAAAACTAAATGATTTGGTAAATAAATATCCATAATATTATTCAATAAATTACTCTCTAAAATTGAGACAAAAATATTAGAATTATTTGATCACATATTATCTACATATTTATCTTCAAAATATTTTAATCATTTCTATAATAAAATTATATAACTATAATTCCAAATTAAAATCATATATGTTTTTAAAAGATAATTAAACAATTATTCCCCAAATAATACCACATATAACCCCGCATTATTTCCACTTACCTTAATCATATAAGGATCCAAAAATAGAGAACTTATTATAAAATAATATATATAACTCAATCACTTTAACACTTTTCAATCACATTGTTGTTATTAACTATTTGATCCAATAATAAATGAATAATTTAAATCATATAATAAAAAACAACGTCACACTAATCAAGACGTCTTGTATGTAAGTGGTATATAGTTCCCCCTTATCACCCTATAGTTGTAGTTTCATGCCCTATAGACTTTATAGATGTGTTGGAGTGTCACCCAGTTTATAGGTGTTCCTTTTTCCAAAAATATAATAATATAAGTCGTATAATATTCCTAGAAATATGACTAACATTAAAAAAGTTAATTCAATAATAAAATATCATATAAACCCTAAAGGTTATTAATAATTTTAGTCTCATGTACACAAAATGAGATGTGAATAATTCCATTATTAAAAGTTTCACATGTTATACTTGAGGGTTTAATATACCTCTAATATTCCCCAAAACTCATTAAATATATCAAAAATTATTTCCAAATCATAGAAAATAAAAACTAGTGACCATGATTTTGAAATTGTGATCAAAATTTATAACACAATATATTATAACTCTTGAATCCTTATTTGTACACACCTTAATCATTTAATGTTCTCTATAATTGATTAAGCATTATTTTATATATTATTCCCTAATAATTCCTATAAATAAAAATATGAATCATGATGTATGATTCATAAATGTCAAAACCCAGGACAAGATAGAATCTGTACCATTCATATAACATTTTCAGTTTCCTCATCTTAAACTATAATACTCGTATGAATTGATAATAATTTATTTTTGTGGTCTTGATAATACTATTCTTGATATTTCCACATAGGACATATATTTTCATAATTATTATACTCCCCACATTTAAAACATTGAACTCATACTTTGTGAACAAATTTATTCCCCTTCATGGCTATATCGTAAAAAAATTAGGCATGGAAAGGGTTACATTCACCGTGTTACCATTTTCACTTCCCCTAAAACTCCCAATGGTTCTCCAATCCATAGATGGGTATGTGTATACCTTCCAATGGTTAGTGTTCAACTAGTTTTTTGGTCATAGAGACTCTTGGGTACTCACATTGGCCTAGAGGATGGGAGTTTAGGATCATCACACCCTTTTGTGGGGAGCTTTCACCTACTTTTGGAATCTTTTTTACATTTAAGATTTGTTTGTGAAATCCATCACATAAGTTCAATCAGGAATGGTTAAAACTAGGTCAATGGCTTTACTGAGAACATTTATCGATGGGGATAATCGTGTGTATATCGCAGGTTCTCTATCACTCTCTTAATTAATTATGATGCTTTGGACCATGGTCATGCATGAGCACTATATATTTTATTCCCACCCAGGGAGATATCTAGTGTCTTAGAAATTAGGTTGAATCAAAATGAGTAATCCTGTGTATCCTATGAAAATAGGAATCAAAACCCATGTAGTTCATTTGGCATAATTTAAAGTCAAATGACTAGACCCATACCCTTAGTTGAACATCATACAGTAGGGACGTGAAAATTATGCTTGAACCCTGATAATGTGTCCTACTTAACCTATTAAATACATGAATCAATGTATAATTAGTTCTTAATAAAAGAATTTGCATCATGAGAGATATAACAATAGAGGCCTTATCTTGGACTTATGCATATGAGAATTTCCTAGATTACTTATTCAAGAATTTTCCCCTTTGTGCTATGAAGGGATGTAATCAGACATACATCTTGATTTTGAAGGTCCTGCCTTTTGGTTTTTATCAAAATTCAATTATTACAATCATCATTGATCCCTTATCCCTTGTGTTCCATGAAGAGTGTGAGAAATAAGAGATAGTTATGGATTATACAAATTATGTGAGAGCTTATCTATATAAGGATTACACATTAACGTTTCCCATTGAAAGGAATGATCACCATTCTCATGGACGATATGGTATGAAGCTTCATAAATATGAATGATTCTTACATATCATGGTTATTAAAGGAATCAGAGTCCTCCTAGTTCAGTTCATCCCAAACCCGCTAATGGATTTGAGGTACTTGGGAGCATGATCGGGTATTATTTTTAGAATGATACTCATGCATGATCTATATTCATATTCTATGATGGATGAATGATGATGTAAGACCTAGGGTAGGATCTAATCACATAAGATATGAATAATTGGAATATTAAGGGACTTATACAGTTGTGGATTATTATTGGATATTGGTCCTTAGGAAGGCATCCTATGTATCCCAGTTATTATGGTAATCAGAGCTCTCGTAGTTCATTTATGTCCGGGCCTACACACTGAGGTTGACCTTGTGGTCTGGGTTTTCACTCGGAGTTTTCCCTATTGGTGCACTTATATCATGTCATTGGTCAAGGCTTACAGTCTAAGACTACCCATGTAGTATACTCAATCTTTATCGTCTGTTGTATTAAAGAGAGGTGGTGATGACCATGATGGTCTATTCGAGATCATGATATCCGAAGGGCCACAAGATGGAATGACCCTAGACCATCAAGGACAATTCCCTAGTAAAATGGGGATGTGGATGAAGACTCTTAATTGAGGATACACATGACATGAGTCTAAGTAGGTCTATCAGACAAAGTGGACATGTCATAAGGGGTTTTCCTAACATGTACTGGACATCTACAGGGCAATTTCTGATTGTTCTCCTGATATGTTGGGGCACTAATATGATGAAAGAGACATAGTAAAGGGTATTGTATTAATCAATTAACATTCCTTGGATGTCTATGAATGGATGAATCATCAAGTTCAAGATACTTATCATGAACAAATAGGGCATGTATTTTGTCTCACGCATGATCAAGATACTTTTCTTAGAGTCTTCACCTAATTGAAGTAAACATGTCAAAGGTTCTTTGCATGAATAGAGCAGTCATGTTAGGGGGCTCGCACATGATCAGTAATCTTGTCTTGTATGATTTTTCCTAATTAAGGAATGCATTTATGAGGTCTTATGCATGATCCAAATGTGATTTTCATGATCAGGATAGGCATATCTAGATTACTATTCAGGAGGTCTTCTAGAGCTGTGTTGTAGACGTCATGGGGTAAATCTCATGTCTTTGAGTGACCATGAAAACCTCTTTCCTCCCCCATTTCGATATCCATTGTTTTATGTCATAAAGGCTAGGGGTAACTTAAATTATTACAAGTAATGTATATTATTTTACTCGATTTCTCAATGATTCTTCACGTGGACAATATGGGTTACATGGAGAGTATGCAATCATGTCATGGAAAAGTCTATCTGTTTATCACAAGACATCCACGGGGTTACCCTGACATACTTGAGGACGTCCATGTGGAAAGGCGGACTAGTCTGGTATCCTTTACTTGGGATTTTTCATTCCAACATGGATGTTTCTATGGTCAATCACATGATCCTTACCATATGTCAATGACTTCATTTCATGTTCATATCTTACCTTGTGTCTATCCAGATGTTTTAAGGGGGCATCACCTAATCATTTTGGATTTCCCTATGGGTCATTGCATGACCATGGTGACATGTCAAAGGGGTGTCATGAGACCAACCCATCTTGTTTGAGGATTGTATTGCAATCAAAAAGTCAAGTACAAGGTTTTATAAGGACATCATGAGACTATAGAAGGGTGTCGCGATCACGTGTCCTTGAACTACATATTCACACAGCAGGGTCTCACAAATATGATTAAGGTATTGTGTCCATTTAGGTTTTGTAAGTATTCATCCAAAGGTATTTTTTCCAAATTTTTATGGGAGGCATATCCACTTGATTATACATGTTGGAGGTAGATCATTTCCATTAGCTTGTGCGCATATGAAAGGGATTGTCACATGATTCTCCTTGGTTCATGCAATTCGCATGGGTTCAAAAGGGACTCTATGTATATGCACATCGGTGGAGGATTCCCTGTGACAATACCAGTATAATAAAGGATCCATGATGCATGTGGAAATGTGTTTTACCACATTACAACTATTATTCTAGGTGGTGTCTTCGTGACATCACATTATACCTGTATCTTTGCTATATGTATGACTTTCATGCGGTGTCTTTGGGACATCACATGTCCTCAGTATTTTTCCATTGTGCTAACGGTGTTTGTAGGGATACATGGTATCGAGGCTCCCACTTCTAAGGCTACATGCAGGAGTCGTGGGATACAGGGTCTTCTTGTATGATTGCTAATGGGGTTATGGGATAGGTTATGTGGTTATTCATGGGGGGGTTTTTGGGTCAAATCCTCTATGTTCATGGGAATTAAATGGATGGAAAATGACCCCATATCATTCATGGGGGGATGGTCTTTGTGAAATCATTTCAAGAAAAATGGTTTACAGTATCACGTTAGGGTTTTCATGTTTTCAGTGAATGCCTACAGTCCCCAACATGGGCGACCCTCATGCACAAGGGCCTTATCTGGATGTCTAATCGGAGGTGTGTCAGGACTAACAGATCCTCATTTATGTCATATTATCTCCCAAGGGTTACGATAGAGGCCCTTATAATGGATATGATGACTATTTCTTATCCCATAAGGAGGATTAATAGCCGAAAATTCCTCCTGAAGTCACATCTCCTAAAACCTTCTCGATAGAGAAGAGGTAATAATCACACGTCTGAATAATCATTTGGAGGTGGATATATGAAATTCGGGGTTACCGAAACTGTTCTTATAAATACTTTTCATGACTGGGATATTCTCATGATATTGAAATCATCACATGATCGTGTGATTTGAAGAGAGGGATCTAGTGATAGCTCTAGTGTCATGCTGAGGGACTGTGAGGAGTGTTTGCAGTCCCAGAAAACCATTCTCCAGGCTATATGGGTCCATCACAAGATAAGGTTTCTTGTGACATTAACAAGACCTAGGGGAATCATGCATGATGATCCCTCATGACCCTCCTGGGGATAACCATGACAATGATTCACAAAGAGGAGGAAATCATGTGATCTCATGAACGCCGAACATGAAATAGGATCCACATGAAGTGCAGTTCATTACGTGTTCACCTATCCATAAAAGGATCATTTTTTGGGATCAAGTAATCACCTACATATTTCCTCCAATGGGTGACGGCCGGAGATCCACTTTATTCGACTTTCCTTCTTTTTACGACCTCTCCTCCACCTCTCATTCTTGATTGAATTTTTCTAGATGGGATGGGTTTATATATTCATCATGCGGCTGATTATGGAACCACTTTTCATGGGATGATGGACTCATTGCAATGGTAATTCAATGATAGATATTTCATCATGTGAACTTCAATTGTGACATCACATGATCATTTCATCCAAACCTATGATGCATTTTTTATCTATATGGTGTCTCGTGATCTTGAAAAATATGAATTAAATTGGATAGAAAAATCATTAGATGTGGAAGGGGATTATGATAATAAAAGGGCTCTTGAATCCTTCAGTATTCACCCTTGGTTCAGTCACATGATCAAAGAATGATCATGTGATAGCCTTGATAATTATTAGGAGAACATGAGAAATCCACTGGAACACATGGTTTGGTTATCATAATGGTTTGTGCTGGGTGTCTTACTCTCACATTTATCAGCTAAAGACTGGTTGTAAAAACCCTAATTGTCACCATGTGATCATTTGACCATATTTGAGTCACCATGTAGAACCAAGAGTTTCATGGTGTGGAAACCTAACCTGAGGTTGAAGATGATGTCTCATGGTGTGTTAGATTGATTAATTAGATCTCATGATGCACTAGATTGGGTATATGTCTATAATTAGTGAAAGGTGATATCAGATGGTATAAATAATCGAGCAGTATGATCCGACTTCCTAGAATCATTACTCGTGAAAATGTTACATCCAATATCAAAATCCTATGCATCCTCTAATCTAGTATATAATTTGATACATGGATTTAGCTTCTCATTCTTGCAATAGGTTCAAAACCCTTACCATCTTCATCGCTTCCACCCCAAAGCTTTGGCCCATCGAGCTCCTTGTTAGACCTATGTGTGCCTACGGGTTCACAAACCATGGTACCTATACATGTGCCAAACTACTTCTTGCAAGAGCTATTCTCCCTCTTGGGTTTTCCAGTAAGCCCAAGATGACTCCCATGGGAATGTTTGACTTGTGTTCCCACATTAACCTTGGTTTAATTGTCCTGGTTAGCAGGTGGACAGTGATATTTTTTGTCTAAGGGCGGAAATATAAACCCTTAACTACTAAGAATAAAATTCTTAGTAGAATTTTGGGTCCAAAGTGTATCTCCTTAAACCCTAGGCCTACATTTATAACCTCTTCCATGTATTAATCCATCAATGGGAATTATTTATAGAATTTTGGTGGAAAATTTGGAAATGAAAAAATATTGGTGCGAACAAAATGCCACCTAGAATGAAATTCATTCGAACGAAAGAATATTATTCAATGGTAATATTAGATCACATTGCTTATCATCTAAATATATAATGGTTCAATATACTGTACATCCTGAGAGGATCTTTCTAGATTATGTCTAATGAACTTTCTAGTTCTATAAAGATGATACATTTGGCCACCATTTCTTAAATGAACTCAATATAGGAAGTGTCTCTAACTCACGGTATGTATACCCAAAATTGGAATGTATATAAATTACTAAATGGAAAATGGATTGGCTGGAATTAAAATGTGGTGCTGGATATGAATTAAATCACATGGTTTTTTGTACATATCCCAGGAGGATGGGAATCAAGTCACACGTATTTCTGAAACATATCACCATGCAGATAAAACTCATGCATAGGGAGCATATGTTCATGGATAAGGAACTCTATGTAAAATATCCTTACATAGATATAGCTCATATGTAAGAGGGGGGGGGGGGGTATAAATATTCCTTATAATTAAACCTTAGGTGACGATACAATTTTTAGTGGAGATGTTGTTCAGTTCATCCACAATGCCTGTCCTTTGTGTATAATACAAAATTGATCCAATTTACTATATTTGAGTTCTTGAATTGAAACATGTTTTTCATTGAGGAATGTTCATGAGTTCTCACAGACGTGAAACCCTTCACTAATTCACCTAATTCAGTAGTACTGAGTTCTTCTAATTTACAAGTAAAATTTGGACATGGTTTCCTTATTGAATTCTATAAATTTTTCCTAAGTCAAGGGATTTAGAGAGCATAGCCTGATTTTTACTAAGTCCATATGATGGTACTAACAAGATTTTTATCTCTTTATTTACTTTTCACCAAATGTTTCATAATATTCATATGGAAGATGATTTAGTAGGCATGGACATCAATTTTTCTCAGGACACCTTTATATAGGTCTTTAAACTGACAAGTTTTTATGCCTCTATCATTTTATATTTATCAATATTTCCTAGATCAGAAAAGGTGTATTTCCATTGAGCAGATAATAATTATTTTATCAAGATTCCATTATCAGGTTATCATCTTTCAGTTTATCATGTATCATTATATTTTAAGGTCATGTATGTTAGACAATAATTGTGTTGTAGTTTAGGGCCTTTGGGGTCAGAACTTTGGTGTAATGTAATTTAAAGCCCTACAACCTTGAATTTTAGGATTCCATGTTGTTTAATGTCTTTCCACAAGGAATTTTAGGGAATATGGGGCTCACAGACTAGGGATTACTCAAAACACTATAGGGAGATGAGTTATGTTATAATACTGCTATGGCTCATTATGATTGGAGTTCCTTTATCAAAAGGAGGAGATGCCTTCATTTGGTGGGTTAAATCACTTATGCATCAATATCATGGATAAAAAATGTTGGCATCCACTATTATACAAGGGATATAGAGGGTTCACAAGGTGAATATGATTGAGGGTGAATATTTGGAATGATTATCCTTCTTGTATAATAGTGGGTAATGTAAATCACTTCCTGAAAGTTTGATCCAAGACATATTGAATATGGTAGACATCCCAGGTATGTCCCTTAACACTCTGGGGTGTAAGGTTCCACCACGGTGCTATTGAGGCTCACAAAGATTATGAATCCATTTATATTGGGCTATGACGTCTCTTTTTGATGGGTTTGAGCCCCTCTGCGTCAATAGCATGGACGAATTGAGAGATATATTTTCCGTTACAAGGGATATAAAATATTTTCAAAGCTAAAAATTCTAGATTATGTATTTGGGAATCAAAGGAAGGTTATCTAAGATAGGTTTTGGAACCCTATGGAAACTCATCTCCAATTGACCATCTCCGTCCCTTCATATTTTTGTTTCAAATCACGAGGTGTAGTCCACCAAAAGGTTCAAAAATGAAGGGTCACATTCTGTCCATGAGAAAGGGTATAAAACATCGTGATGAAATAGCTAGGATATCATATTTTCATTATTAGTTTGATACAAATATTGTCAATCATAGACCAAAGTGCTCTGGTCATGAGAAAAGTATGGGACAGTCACATCGAGGATATCTTAAAACACAATAGGGTGGTATGTTCTGTTACGATGGTGCTAGGCTCACAAGAATTTGAAATACATTTATATTGGTCCAAGATGTCTCTAGTAAGAGGTTCTAATCCTTTTTATGTCATTAGTATGGCCGAGATGAGGGATCTATATTCTTTTTAGGGGAAATGAAAGGTTTGCGATGACTTGAGATGATTTAGATCATGAAATTTGATTAATGGAAAATGTAAGATCCAAGAAGGTTTCAAGAACCCTAAAATTTGTTCCAACACCTATAGAACATATTCACATGGTTAGGAGATGTGAAAAATCATTTATCTAATTTTTTTTGACTAGAGGATCCAACAAGCATAGCTTGGATTTTACTAGGGCTACAACGTAGACCATATGAGCTTTATAATTTATTTATTTATTCCTTAATTTTTCCTAAACTATAGGAATGAAGATTTTAGAAGGTGGAAACTTTAATTTTTCTCCAGTTTACCTTCACATGTTTTCAACTAGATAATTTATGTGTCTCTTTGCTAGCAGTTTTATGTCCTACGATTCAGACCATTATTGGATAGAGTTTATGGTCATATAGATTTGACCAAGGTGCCGACGATTTAAGGTCATGAATCGCATGGACCAAATATGGGATATGTTATACATAAGGCTAATTAAGATACCCAATGTCAAGATTACTCCAACATACTTCTGAGTGGGATGTTGAACTTTTTTAAATCGTATCTCTATTTCATCAGATCTAGAGAAATGATATAATCCAATCATTTTTTGGATAACTTAAAACACAATGGGGTACTATGTTCCATCGTGGTGATGTTGGGATCATGAGAATTTGGAGTCCCTTTACGTAGGACCAATATTTCACTGGTTGGTGTTTCTATTGTCTTTCTACATTATTAGCATAGCCAACCGAGAGATATCCTTTTGCCTTTTCAAGGTAAATGAAAGGCTTTCAAAAATCTGAGGCATACAATATGTGAAGTATGGCACATGGATTAAGGTGTTTATAATATATGGTAGAAGAATCCAGTACTATGGTGGACTGTGTTATGTATCTTGTGGTCTATTGATAAAGAATGAAAAATGGTTGATGGTCTTCATAGTTTATCACCATGTTGTGGGGATGTTTGTCGTGTATTTTTATGTCATGTGGATAAGGAATTTTCCATGTAGTTTAATGTTATATGATAAAGTCATAAGAAATAGCGTGAAAATTAGTAATGATATGGTTAGGCATAAGGATAGAGGCTTGGGAATCACTATGTATCTCAAAAGTATGAGAATCAAACCACGCGTAGTACTTGAAAGAAGGCTAGTATAATTTCTTATGGTGAGGATGAAGGTTGTGATAGAGATTATTTTCATATGGATAAGAAGATATAGAATAGTTTAATGTCATGTTGTGGGGACATATGAAAATAGTTTAGGGCCATGTGGTATGGACTGTATGGTGTAGTTCCTAACATGGAGATGCGCATTGTGGTTTTGTAAAGCAACATGACGTGAATGAATACCAAAGAGGTCTCATCCACACCAAGAAACTTTCCATGAAAACTCAGGCCAAATGGCCAAAAGAGTATACCTATTACTAGGATCATAGAAGAAATGTCTATGTGTCACTACATATCTCATGAGGATTAAAATCAAACCACACGTAGTCCTTGAAGATGAAATACTCTACAAAGGACTAGAAAATATGTAGTGGTGGGTATTATTTCTGATGATAGTTGTAGCTTGGCCTAGGACTAGAGATCCAAGTATCACTAAATATCTTGTATGTGTAGTAATCAATCTAAACATATTTATTAAAGTTCCATGAAGTATAATTTAATGCAGTATGGAAAAAGGTGGACCAGAATGTATTAATGAGAACATCACAGTTGGGCCTAAGAGTGGAAGTATGGGTGTCACTATGCATCTCACTAGAATGGTAATCAAAACACACAAGGTTCTTGGAGAACAATACAATTTAATATTATTTGGTAAAGACATCAACTATGTAGCATAATGTCATGCAATGAAACCTCATTATATTTCTTTTGTGGTCTTTCATTCTAGACCATAATGGACTCATTATGAACCTTTATGAATTTCCTATGAGGGAAAGTATTTTCTATAATTTTGAATCTCATGTGAGCTGTCCTCGATGTGATAAAAAGGAGTGGAATGGGTTTCTCTAAAATGTAAAGACCAAAGAGGGGAATATCCGAGGTATTTTCTAAGATGTAGTGTCTGGACCAATATATAGGATCAAGGAATCCATATGTATCCCATTAGAAATGGAAATCTAGCTGTACGTAGTTATAGGGGAACCATATAGTTTAATATCATGCAGTTAGGATGATGAATTACCTTACGATAAGGGGAAGAGTATATGTGGATCTATATAGTTTTATGTCATGCGGTAAAAAAATTGTCCATGATGTTTAATGTCTTATGGTAATGAAAAAATTTGTATAGTTTAATTTCATGTGGTTAGGAAAATGACCATGTAGTTTAACATCTTGTTGTAAGGATGTAGTTCATGGAGTTTAACACTATTTGGTAAGGATGAAAAGCTGACTCGACGTGAAGAGGAAAGATCAACCTAGGTGTAGTTTTATGTTACGAGGTAAAGAAATTGAATCACCTGATATGAAAGGAGGTTAATCCTATATTTAAGCCCAAAAGTATAGGTTCACGCATCACTATGTATCCGGTGATGATGGGAATCATTCCATACATAGTTCATATGAATCCATGTTGTTTAACATCCTAAAATAAATATGAAAAGGGGGAGTACCTACATTGGGGTATGTATGATGTGGCCTATTATAACCCAACAAGAATAAGGACAGCAACGGCCCATTCCATGCTATACGTTCCCAAGGAAGGCATGTGTTTAGCCCTGAAACAAAGTGTCATGGTGTCACTAGGTATCCTATAAGGATGGGAATCATGCCACACATAGTTCTAGAATGCTGGTGTGGTACGACACCGACACCACCAATGGTGTTCCTCTTAGATGAGGTTCATATAAACATATAGTCTTATGTCAAGTTAAGGACATTAACCGTGCATTTAACTTCATGTGGAGAGGAATCATTAAGACTAAAATGAGCTTATCTCATTCCTCTATGCCTAATTTTGTGTTGGAAAACCCTTACCAAAATTCCAAACATCACGCGATCTATCATTGATGCAATAAACAAGGAATGAAAATGATTATTTTCACCATTAAGATGCAATGGAGGATAGGATAAGAAAATTTTACATTGTATGGTGGTCGGCCCATAATATAGGATCAAGGAATCTCTATGTATCTCATTAAAATTGAAAATCAAGTCATACATAGTTCTAGAGGGACTGTTCAATTTAACATCATGCAACGAGGCCATAATCTATGCAGTTTAATGTCTTGAAATAATGAAATATTCCCTATAGTTTAACGTCATGTGGTAAGTATATGATCCATGCAGTTTAATGTCTTATAGTAATAAAACACTCTGTATAGTTTTACATCATGTAGTAAGGATGATGTCAATACAATTTAATGTCTTATGGTAATGAAAAACTTTCATATAGTTTAAATTCATGTGGTCTATACGAATGAAAAGGCTTACTCTGATGTGGGTGCCCGTTCTGATTGATATTGGACAACAATTATACATATTTCATGAGTTTTTGGATCTTTTAACTATATGAAGCCTACTGATACCTATTCCTCCAACCGATCTTTGAAAAAAAAATATTTTTGTTGTGTTCCTAAGACATCGTTGGAAAGGTAAATAGTTTCTATGGACTTCAACCCTACCTCATGTGGATTTCTCAGTTTTGGATGTTTCATCAAACTATTTTCCATAGTGCAATTAAAATATACAAAGACATGATTCATTTAGAAATAGCATGGTTGGTTAAATCTTGATTTGAAATAAAGTTACTTATCCTTGGGAGGTAGATGACACATTCTCCATTGGAAAATTTGTGCGTCTTGTTCAGAGTGATCAGGCAATAAAAGTACAGATTTGGGTGTCAGTGGTTCCAATATTCCTATTCCCATATGTACTTGAATCATTAATGTAAAATCAACCTCCTATGGTGTGGCCGATATGTTGATGTTAGGGGAAATAGTTTTCATGGCCCAGAAAACCCATCTAACATGGATTTCATGCCATGAGGAGTTCTATAAAGCTATTCTCCATGGAAAAGTTGAAATACCATGGATCATTTTTTGTTTGTATGTAATATACTTTTTTCTGCTTTTCTTCAAGAGATGGGTGACCAAACCTCCTCTACCACATTTTATCTGTTCCACTATTGGTGTGGGTGCATGATTGAATCTAGTGTCTAGGATACAGGGTCCTTGTCTCTATTGATCAGGGGGTAGGTGCTGAAGCATTAGGGGTCTTGGATATATAGACACTTCCCATTGATTAAAATGCCCTGACTCTCCTAAAGTTTGTGTGGCGAAAATTGAGGTCAGATGGTTTTTTGAATATCCCCAATGATGAGGTGAAAAATATGGAAATTCCCCCATCCATATGGGATGGGGTGAGGTAGGACAATGTTTGGATCTCTCCCAAATAATGAATGAAAAATATGAAAATTCCCCAACCATGTGGGGTGAAAAAATCCACTACACGGTGGGATTTTATATGCAGAAACTGGAACATCATACCTAGGTGGATATCTATGGATTATTCCAACAACTATATCCTAGAGATCCTTGTTCTATTATCAGAGTAGAGTGATCTATTCTTATGCATAAGCTGCCATATCATCCTCAAGGGTTCTTTTGGCTTTAGCCCTAAGAATACCCCTTCCTTTACTAGTGGAATGACATGTATAATACTATGTGGGTTCCGATGTGGATCCCAGACACCGAATACACAGATGTCACTACCTATATGATCCATTGTCCTGACCTCGTTGAAGACCAACATGATTAGTAACATCTTATATAAATGCTTGGTGGACACCACCAAACCTTTCTTCTCTTCTTCCAGAAGTTGGAGATAGGTCAAACTTTTATAACTCAGATTTCTAAAGGGGGTATGACTGTACCCTTATAAGTATGCTCTCATAAATATGATGGGGAGTCTCTGGATCCAACAGATACATATTGACCAATACACAAGCAGGTTGGTGCTTCTCCAGTATGAACAACCCCATTTGAATGGTCGGTTCCCAATATACTTTTTTAGGGGTCAGTGCCCATGATTCCATTTTGGGGGTTGGTTCCTATGGTACCATTTGAGGGGTTGGTTCCCATGATGATGATGATACGATGGTAAAATATGTTAAAAATTACCCCCAACCCTATAGGTTGGGGTGTTCCATTGGACTCTATAGTCATTTTGGCTTGCTGAGATGAAATGACAGGCTCCTTACTAGTAGTGGTCTGGGATTGATCATGGTCCACCATTGAGAGACACTGGTGTACCTTAGATAGATTGGTTGTACCAGGTATATGCAATTTCTTTGGAGCTGTATTATTTGGATATCCCAAAAGGACTATCATTCTAGGTGTCCCATCCTGGATAGTTGGTGTTGCCAGAACCTCCTCTACAACACCTTGGGGAATTCTAGCTTTATATCAGTGATAATTAATATAATGAATGTTAACCATCCTATGAAGCTCCTAATTTTTCTTTTCAAGTTAAACTTCTCTTCTTCAACCCTGACACAGGAAAGGTGTAGGTTGGCGAATTCTTGCAATAATTTCCCGAAGTGGTTGAACCAGAGACAAGGGTCACTTCCCCTCCCACAACTTCTCATGGGAAATATAGTTGGTGGTAATCCATCATCTGAAGTATTTAATGAGTCAATTATAGAATCGTGATGAAGCTATTGATGCAGTACTCCTGGCCTAATACATTCACCAATTGATTATGGAAGTGGTGTGTTGGTGATAACTTACATTGGGGCCTCAAGGCCGAATCATCTTGTCCAGTTATATCAGGATCTGTCAGTATGTCTGAGGATGTCATTTCGATTTCAAGGAATCTTGGGAAGTCCTAAGGAATAAACACAAGGAAAATTTCCTTGCTGCATCATATGTAACAGTATATGTTCGATCAATTACTTCCATGGTTAAAGGATAAAGTGGTGATCCCTTATTTTTATATGAGGTTTAGTGATGTCAAGAGAAATTTTTTGGGTTCAATTTTTTGTTGTGCAGTTAGCTCAACGTAAATTGACCATACATACACTATAAAACATATCCTTTTAGACCCATGAAATAGATGACAAAATTAAAGGATTTTATTTCGGGTTCACCATTTTTGTTTCGTTGGAATGCATTACGTATAATGGGTTTCGCTCGTCGGGTAACCATTGACACGTTTCCATGAAACTCTGTATGGTTCCCCCATCCATAGTTATGTATATACCTTATTTCTAATGGATGGTGGTCATCTGGGATTTTAGGCCTAGCGACTCTAAGGGGGTCACATTGGTCGAGAGGATGTGATTTCGGGCAGATTACATCATTTTGGGGGGAATTGATACCTACACTGGGACTCTCTTATAGATTTTTGATATGTTAATGAAATCCTTCCCATACCCTAATGTTAAAATGCTTACCCTTGTTTAAATGGATTTATTGTGAACATGTATCATTGGGGATTTTCATGTGCATATTAGCTGTTCTCTATTTCTCTCTTATTTAAATATGATTCTTTGGACCATGGCCATGATCGAGCACTCTATAGTTTTATTACTACATAGGGAGATGGTTGATGTCTTGGAAGTGGGATTGAACCTCTATAAGGAATCCTTTGTATACTATGGGAACATGAATCAAAACCCACATAGTTCATTTGGTGTAGATTATGGTCGTATGACTAGAACCATCCATGTAGATTAACGACATACAGTAAGGATGTTAATATTATGCTTGAACCTTGATGAGGAGTCCTACGTATCCTATTTAATGAAGGAATCAGAGTCTAAATTGTTCTTGACAATGTTTTTTGTGTCATGATAGATATGATTATATAGGACTTAGATTGGACTTAGGCATATGATACTGCACTGGATTACTTCTTCAGGAATGTTGACTATTGAGTTGTGAGGGGATGTAATTAGACATACATCCCAATCTTCAAGGTCCTACCTTTGAGGAGTTGTAATCCTAATATTAGCACAATCTTAATCGATCCCTGAGCCCACATGATCCATGCTCAGTTTGAGGAAAAAGAGATAGTGATGGATTGGACACATTTCAAGAGTGATATATGTATAGGTATTACACATTATGTTTCTCTTTGAGAGGAATGACCACCCTTCTAGTGGTGGATATGGTATAAAGCTTAGGACTTATAAAGGCTTACTATATATCCTTATTATTATGTGAATCAAATTTATCATATTTCAAGTCAACCCAAACCCTCTAATGGATTTGAGGTACTTGGGGTCATGATTGGGGTTTATACATAGAGTGATGCTCAAACATGAGCCCTTTTCTTGTCTGGTGATGGATGAATGATTATGGAAGACCCATGGGATGTTCTAATCCCGTAAGATAGGAATAATTGGAATGGTAAGGAACATATACCGATGTGGATTCCTATTAGATCCAAGACCATAGTAAGGCTTCCTACATATCTTGATTGTGGCAGGAATCAGATTTCTCGTAGTTCATTTAAGTTGGGGATTACATAATGAGGCTTCCCTTGTGGCTGGGGATTACACAATGAGGTATCCCAGTTGGTGAACTTATATCATATCACTGGTCGGGCTTACACTATGAGATTTCATGTGTAGTATACTCATTCATTATCCTCTGGTGGGTTAAAGAGAGGTGGTGATGACCATGATGGTCTGTGTGAGAGCATGATATCATAAGGGGCACATGAGGGTATGACCTTGTCTCATCAAGGACAATTACCTAGTAAAGGGGGGATGTGACAGAAGACACCAAGATGGGGGTCCACATGACATGAGTCCAAGTAGGTATGTCAGAAAAAGTGTAAATTTCATAATGGGTTTTCTTGACAAGTCCTAGACATCTACTAGGCATGTCTTGATGGTCCTCCCAATAAGTTGGGGAACTAATATGGCAGAGAATACACATAAAAGGGTATTTTATTAATCAATTGTCATGTTTTGGATTGCTATGAATGGGAAAAGCATCATGTCCAAGATGCTTAAAATGAACAAAGTAGGCATGTCTGGGGTCGCACACATGATCAACTAACATGTCTCTGTTGTGTTTGCATGTGTGGAGGAGACATGTCAAAGGCACATTGCATGACTAGAGAAGGTATGTCAGGGGTATCAAATATGATCAACTATATTTTATTATATGATTTTTCCTTATCAATTAAGACATGTTCAAGGTATTTCTCATGATCCAAAGGTGCTTTGCTTGATCTAGATAGGCATGTTTAGCAGAATTATCCGGAGGTCTTGCAGCGCTGTATTTTTGATGTCATAGGCCCATCACATATCTTCTAGTGAAAGTGAAAACCACTCTCCTCCCCCTTTCTGTCACCATTATTTTATATGACAATGGTTGGGGATCAAACGAGTTTCACGAGTAATGTATATGATATTTACTCGATTTTTTATTGATGCTTTATGTGTCTAATATGGTTCACATGTAGATTATGCAATCATTTCACGGAAAAGTCTATATATTTCTCCCTAGAATACCATAGGGTTGTCAGGACATACTCAAGGACTTCCATGTGGTGATGTAGACTTGTCAGGGGTCCTTTCCTCAGGATATTTCATACCAACATGGATGTTTCTTTGGTTAATCACATGATCCTTACCACACATCAATTACTTATTCACATGGGTCAGAGTTTGCCTTATGAAATTATGAATGTTTCAATGGGGAATTAGCTAATTAATTTATATGGACCTATAGGTTGTCACATCACCATGGTGACATGTCAAAAGGGGTGTCATGAGACCTTCCCATCATATATGAGCCATATCTTGTGATCAATATAGAATGTCCAAGGTTTCTTATGGATGTTGTGAAAACATCAAAGGGTCTCACAATCGTATATCATTGAACTATATATTCACTCGATGGGGTCTCGTTGATAAGCTTAAGGTTTTGAATCAATTTATTTCTACAAGTATTCATCCTAATGGATTATTTGATAAGCTGCATGGGATTCATATTCACCCGAGTGTACATGTTGGAGGTATATCATCTCCATAATCTTGTGATAATTAGTAGGGGATTTTCACATGATGCACCTTTATTCATGTGATTTTCATGGGTTCAAAAGGGAATCATGAGCCTATGAGACTCTTTGGAGGATTCCTCAGGACCCATCTAGTATGGGAAAGGATCCATGATGTATGTAGATAGGGTTTTTCCTAGTGGATATCCCATATTATAGGCAATGTCTCCATGGAATCACATTATGCCCACATCTTTATGATCCTTATGACTTTCATGTGGTCAACTGAGGAGCTTCAAACTCATTCATTGAAATGTTATATATCAAAACATTCATAATTGATGGTGATTTCATGGCAAGGAGTACATTCCCTATGGGTCACATTTCATCACTAATTGTCCTTTATGATAAGGGTGTATTTATGGATCATTCTAGTCATGGTAGAAACTTATAAGGATGCAATCAGATGTCGCGGGATATGGGGGCTTCTCGTTAGATAGAAAATGGGACCTTGTGATAGGTATTGTGGTCATGCGTATGGGGATATGTTTCAAAGCCTATATGCATAATGGAATTCACAACATGGACATTGAACTAGGCCCATTCAAAGGGGGGGGGGGTTCGTTTAAGTGTCCTAAGACTAAAGGTTTTTAGAAATTTATGACGGTTTGCATGTTTTTCGGTACATGACATGATTCACTGAAATAGTTTCCCCTCAAGCCTGAGGGTCTTCTATGGATGGTAAAAAAAAGGTGTTGCATGACTAAGGGATCCTTATTCATGTCGCATGATCTCTCAATGGTCATGCAAGAGTCCGTACTAATTCATATGATGAATGTGTCATGGATCTTGGTGGGGATGAAAAGTCGAGGATTCCTACTAAAGTTGAATCTGCTAAAGAATTATCAATATAGAGAACAGAATGATAACGAGTCATTATACTATTAAAAAGGTGGCTTCATAATACATGGGTCCCTTTAGCTATTTTTCTACACTTTACATGATAGGGATCTTCACATGATGTTCGAATGATTGCGCCATAAAGTGATTCAAATAGAGGGATCTTGCAACTGCTCTGATGCCATGTCGAAGGCCATTGAGGTGTGTTTTCATATCAAGATGACTATTCTAAGGCCTATATGGGGACATTATGAGAAAAGGGAACTTGCAACATTTGAAAGACTAGGGGTGCCATGCTAGCTGGTCCCTGAAGACCCTCCTTATAAAAGTCACAACCGTGATTCACGAAGGGGAGGGGACCGGGTTATCTCAGAAGTTCCAAACATTACCCAATCCTCGCATGATTTAATTTCCAACATGAGATCTCATGTACCTCAAAGAAGTATGTGGAAGGCAAAAGTAATTATATGAGGATTCCCTTCGATGGGTGACACCTGGAGTTCCCTATTCCTTCGCCTTCCTAGTTTTTCAGAGCTCTACTCCTCCTCTCCTCCTTGCGTGTGTTTTTCTGGAAGGGAGGGGTTTATATTTTCCATGTAAGGAAAATTATGAAATAAATTTTTATAGTACTAAGGATGCGTTTCATAGGTGAGGTAATTATGGAGATTTTATCGCATAACCTTCACATGCAATGTCACATGATCATTTCATCTGATCATGAAAAGAATTTTTTTATCTATATGGAATCACGTGATCCTAGAAAAATATGAGTTATAATGGATAGAAAAACATCATAGGAGAAAGGGGTTTACATTCATAAAAGTTACCATGACTCCTTTATTCTTCACTCTTGGTTCAGTCATAAGATCAAATAATTATCAAGCATAATCCTTGATCGTTGTCGGGGAATAAGCAGAAGCCACTAGCGCTCGTGGTTTGGGTATCTCAGTGACGTAGGATGGATGTATCAGTTTTGTGGTCATCATTAAAGGACAGGAAGTGGAAACCCCAGTGATCACTGCATGATCACTTGACCATCTACAAGTCACCATGTCGAACCAATAGTTTCAGGGAGTAGCAACCAAAGGCGGGTTGAAGATGAAGCCTTATGGTGTCCAAGATTTCATGATTTGATCTCACGTGGTGTTGGATTGTGAGAAAAAAACTAGAATTAGTGGGAGGAGAGATCAGAAGGTGAGGATCGTTGGATGGTATGATCGGATGGACCAGAATCTATTGTCATGAAAATGTTGTGTCCCACATATAACTTTTGGGTCACCTACCCTCCAATATATAAGCTGTTCACTAAATTTATCTTCTCAATATGTAAATCGGTTTGGCATCCATACCATCATCCTTGCTTTCACCGCTGGTATTCGGCCCATATAGCTCCTTGCTGGAGCAATGTATGCCTGTAGGCTCATGAACATGGGACCCTATACGTGGTCCTGACTGCTTCTTGAAAGAGTTATGCTCTTCCATGGGTCCATAGGTTTGCCTAAGATGACACCCATGGGTGCGGCTGACATGTGGCCCCACATGATCCTTGGTTGGGTTGGCCTAGATTGTTGCTGTCTATCCATATTTTTTGTTGGCTATGGGTGGAAATATAAACCCTTAACTACTAAGAATAAAATAATTACTAGAATGTAGGGTCAAAGGTGTATAAATTTAAACCATAGGCCTTCATGTATGACCTCCTCCATGTATTAATCCATTATTTGGCATAGTTCTTAGATATTTGGTGGAAAATGGTAAATGCATAAATATTGGTGCCAACAATGGAATTATTAGACCACATCCTTTTTTATTTAGAAAATTCTTTCTTTATGCCGTCCTTTACCACATAATAAACATTTTCTATTTATTTTATGACTTTCCTAGGTGGTTCTTCCTACATTCGTAACACAAATATCATTTAATAATTTCAACTTTATGATCTCTATCACTTAAACATCAATGGAGCTTTATTTCACTATTATTTATTGCATAAAGAAACTCATATTAGTTCATTTTTTTAATAATAAATCATGATATATAGTTACGAATAACAACAATAGTTTTCAATATTGATCCCATTCTGCAGAGTTTCTAGTTTAGAAAACAACCACATTTTTCTACACATTAATCATTAATTTAGATCCTATTGGATCCTTCCATTAACCAAAAACCAAAATGGTTCATATCAGTATATCAATAAAGTCATAACAAATTATCTTATTAAGAGAATATATAACCATATATACTTAACCATGTTATCTTTAACTTCATTTAATTATCTAAAATAAATATATTACTCCCTAAAATACTAACCATTATGGTTATAGAGATCTTTTAACATATGCTAAAAAAACACTAACCTGTAATGTTATCAAATCATTTTCTCTGGAAAATCTATAATGACTGAATGTTAAAAAATATATATTTTTCCATCTTTAGACATAAATTAATTCCTTTTCAATCCCAAAGTCTTTTTAGGCGTGGATATTTTGATAATTATCTCAATAACCTCACATAAATAATTATGAAAACACAATGCGGAATCTTCTACTTAATATCCACTTTTTTCCAAAAAAAATCGTTTAAGATATAGTAAGTTTTCTTTTCATAAAAAATATTCAAAGTTTTGATCTTGAAATCATCCATATCCCTATTAATTATTAAAACACTATGGAATTTTTTTTAAAAAATTGTATAAGAACAAAATCACAGTGGGGTACATAAAAATTGAAAAGAAAATGTTCAGTACATGAAAACTTATAAAAATTTTCCCTTTAAAAAAGAAAAATTGGGTTTAAAATATACATTTTCGTACCCACAAAATCAAATTATCTATCCCAATACTTTCATTTAATATTTCCTAATAAATAATAATGTAAAAATAAAAATATTAATTTTTTAAAAAAACCTGAAAAATATTATTAATACCATTCACCGTGTTATACATGTAACTCTTAAGAGTCTGTATATAGTTTCATATTCTAAAAGTAGGATCATTAAATATATTTTTTTAAATAATAATATTTCAATGAAAATCCCTAAAAAACAATATAAAAATGACATAACTAACTTGAGGTGTCATTTTCATATCACTATTTTATCTGGAATAACATTCATGGTTATAAATAGAATAGCTTTACGGTTACATATAGAATAAACATAATGGTTACACTTGAAATAACCATAATAGTTACACTTGAAATAACCATCATGGTCACATTTTAATAATCATCATGATCACCCTTAAAATAACCATCACACTAACACTTGGTATAACAATCACCATTACACATGGAATAACTCTAACAATCAAATTCCAAATGTAAATTTGACACAATATATTAGAGGGATATCACAGACACAGATTCAGTTAAAAATGAATCCACATATCCTCATTAATAATTATTAAGAACCATAACATAATAATTTCACATAAAATCTAAAATCATGTATCATAAAATCATTCTTTTAACCCATAAAAATTACATTTTGGATATTAATATATCTCTTTTCTTTAAAACCCCATTATATAAACTAAAATTTTTAGAATAAGGGAAAGAAGGTTTTTCTTTGAAAAAATAATGAAATATTATAAATAAAATAAAATTAAAATAAAATTTATAAAAGTGGTAAAAGTAAATTTTTCTATATATGTTAAAATTGAATATTCCTTTGAACTTTTTTAAGGAAATTCAAATATTCCATATAATATAAGTAAAAAAGGATCCTTTTGATTTTTTTGAAAGAAAAACAAAAAAAGGGACATAAAAATTAATTTATAATTAATTTATTTCATTATAAATCCATCTAAAAATAGTTCTTAAAATAATGACATAAATGAAAAATATTTGCAAGAGAAATATTAAAATGGTATTTTTAAAAGAATTTCTCTTATATTATGTATAAAATGTAGTGTACGTTGTTTATCATCCTTATTAACAAAATTATGTTAATAATTTAATTTCATAATAATATTTTTCATGTTTGTAATTTATTTTACTTTATTTAATACCATGTTATATTCAATTACATAATCAATGTTCATATTGAATGTTTTGATGATATTCAGCTCATTTATCCAAAACGACATTGATTGGTTGACTATTATAAAAAAGTAACTATTCTGTCATATACAAAATAATTATAATAAATTATTTAAAACTTTAATAAATAAATTATACATTTAAAATTATCCATGATTGACAGTTTTGAAAAATTAGCTATGTTACAATCTTAGAGATTGTAGGTAATACATATGCATGAGTAAAGTTTCTATTTTTCTACTATCGTTATAGAAAGTAAGTAAGTATTATATAGTCATTATAGAATGATAATAATTACATAAAAACCATATTATATATGTATATATATCATCCATCTGGTTTGGTGATGAAAAAGGAATTACATCAGTTCGTGGAGGTGGTAGTCCACACGTATACATGAATGATGATATCATTTTCCAGTGATTGGATGGGTAAAAATGTAAATGATAAATTATATTTTAATAGTGATAAATATTTAATTGATACCATAAATTAATATTAAATCCATCAATACATTCATATTTATGATGAGCTTCTGGAAAAGGAATTATATTGTTTCAGGAGTTGGTAGTCCACCATAAACACAAATGATGGTTTTGTTTCCCTTTTGATTGAAAAGGATTTGGATATAGGTTATGAAATTAAAATAATAAAATAGAATTTTATAGCAGATACTTGTGTTATTGTTACATAATGGTTTATTAATACTTTAAAGAGTTATAAAAAATAAAATGAAATTTCACAGTTAAGAACTATACCTTTTTTTCGAACAACCACATAATGTTTACACTAAAAGTTTCCCTAGGATGGCTTTAGGGTAAAACAATATCCTATAGGACATGAAGATGAATTTAATAAATGGGTTTTTTAGTTATTGAAATAAAATTGGATTTTTATGTGTTATAAAAAGAGTAGAGTTGGTTCCCTTTTATAAGAGAGGGGAGGGGAAATCATGGAATTTCATAAAGTATTAAATTAATAAAAATTAATTTTCATATTATAGTGGATCAAAAATTTAAAAAAATTGGATAAAATCTGATCTTGAGCCAAAATTAAATTATATAATAAATATTGGACATTTTAGTTGATTTTTTCATCCTTGTCATTTTATTTTAACCCATTTTACTCTTTTTGAAAATTTCTACAAAATTAAATATTTTACTATTTACAGGTCAAAGAGTTAATAAAAATGAATAATTAGAAAATACGATGTTTACATGGTTGATATTTTAAACAATATTAAAACTACTTGGATGATCATAAGGTTTTTTAGTTTTAAATTATTTAATGAAATATTATTTATTACAAAATATCATTAATCTCAATTTTAAAACAAATCATTTAATCTGACTATTTAAACTAAAATAAAATATTAGAATATAATTCATTAAAACCAATGAAATAATTCAATTATATCTAAAAATGTCATGGACTATAATAATTTTTTCAAATCATATAACTTTTATCATTTTTAAATGATTAATTTTATTATTTAATTAATTGAATAAAGAATTTATCAGTTATGCGTAGGTATTTAACATAATTATATAATCACTAAAAATTTTAAATAAATGAACATGATTAATTCAATTAATATATATTAAAAAATTAATATATATAACCAAACATACCTTTTTTTCCGTACGTAATAAATTTTATGTTAATAAAACTATGAGAATGACATTTTAGAATTCAATTTACAGAAAATACTATAAGGTTCAGAATCATTGAAATATGTCAATAAAATGAAAAATATTAAAACTTTGATGATTATGCATGAAATATAATCATACAATAAAATTGATTCAAGTGTTAGATGTAATTTCTAGTCCTTATCGCGTTATTTTTAACCTTGATTAATCATAACCAAATATATGACCTTTTTTGATTGAAAACATAGAATGGGAAATATTTAATTTAAAATTAAATCACCTAAAAATGATGAAAAAAGGTTTTAAAAACCGTTTTAAAGTACAATATTTTTTTTCTAAATTAGAGTATAAATTACATTGCAAAGACTGTAATTTTATTATTACCAATAAAAAAGAACTAATTAATTTTTGAAACTAATACAAACAAGAATTTGAATATATTAATACAATAAAATAAATTAAAATTTTCAATAAAATTAATTAGTTTTATTTATTCATTAAAAATTTATTTTTTTCAAAAAAGAATTCCAAATTTAACCATTAAATATTTTCAATGTGTTTATTTCAAAAATTATAAACATGTTATTGAATTAAAGTTTAAAAAATTTAATAAAATAATTTAAAATCTACTCACAAAAATAAATGAATACAATTTTTTTATGAAAAATTATTTTTGAAGAGTAAAATGATTTTTCAATATTATAATGCTTATTTATTAATAATTAATGAATAATTTTTTATTAACTAGTTAATTTATATATATTTTATTATTATTTTAATCTTATTTATACCCATTAAATCAATTACTAGGTTATGAAGATCTTATTTTAATAATTATATTTCATGGATCAATTAAAATTCGTGTTACAAGTCGTAAACGATATAAAAAACATTCATTATTTTAGTATATCATGGTGTTTCAAAATAATAATAAATTAATATATATTTTACTAGATCATGAAAAAATTTATCATTTCATGGTTGATTAACTCATAGAAAAGAAAACAAGTTCATTAAAATTAATTTATCATAATCATAAACTATTTAGTGAATGAATAAATATGGTATCAATGGATCAAATCCCCAATTTAAGAATAATTATCATCAATTTATTTTGACATATATGCTAATTTTCATTAAAATATCACTCAAACATTTCCTAAGGAAAATATATTATCATTTTATAATAAATTATTTAAAATCAATAAAATTCCATAATATTATTAAGAATATTTTCTTTCTGAAGAATCCTGGAAAATTTTAATGTATGCTTCAAAGTGAAGAGTATTAATTACAGATGGAAAATATGTTCAGGTTGTATATGTTAAAACAAAAATTATATTCACACATTTCGTAAAAAGTTTCTCATTTTAAAAATGACAAGAAGGTTTCCTTTAACATTTTATATTCAAGGTAAAAAATTATAAAAAATAAATTTTATCAACAACAATAGAACATTAAAAAAATTATTCAGATTGTTTTAAAGAAAATATTTATATGGAATAAATGGATTCAAGGATAAAGAAATAAAATGATGTCACCTTTCATTAAAAACATTATTTCCAACACTTAAGTAAATAGAAAAAAAAATTAATGAGAAAAATTTAATCTAATTAAATAACAAGAGAATAATAAAATAAACACATTTTAGAGTAAAAAATCATATAATTTCATCATTTGAAATTTTTGAATAGAATCTCTTAGTAAAAAGTGGTGTTGTAAAATAACACCCATACATCATTAGTAATTTTCTTTATCATAAAACCCATGAAATAAATAATTTATAATGAAACATTAAATACCATTAATATAAATATTTTCAGGATATATTATATAAAATGGTAATTAAATACATCATATGAATGAAACATGTGGTGAATAGGGTGTATGTATCACCAAAAACAAATATAGACATGAAATCCTTACCATAAGTCAAAAGAGATTCATAGGCACTCTAAACTCCTCTATAATAAATATAAATTTATTATATATATATATATAACTGAACCATATATATATTTATAATATAACATATTATCCACTTATAACATTTTCACAACCATTAAATAATTATTATTTATTAAAATTCACATTTCTAGTTTGTAGCTATTTGATTTTTCATTTAAGATTTGGTTTGGTAGTTTCTGAAATTTCATATTGATCATAGTTTCATAATTTATATAATATTATAAATTTTATAAATTTTATATTATTCATTATAATTTTTTTATGACATCCCATTAAATACAGCAACTAACAAATGAAAATCCCCATTCATGGAGATGTTTGTCTGTACACACATAAGAGTTTTGTTTATATTTCATAATAAAATGAAGAAAATAATTGAAAATAAAATGTAGTAATTTAAATATCATAATTTAATCATAAATATCATTTATTTTCCTTAAATGCATCAATATTTCCATTAATGTGGGGTGTTGATTGAGAAATAAATTCTTCCCTATATAGAAATGGTAGTTTGTATGTATGGAGTAGTGATACATTTACATTCCATTGGATGGAGATTTAAAATATTATATTATAAAATTTCATTATTTAAGTATGTTTATATTTTAAAAATAAAATAAAATCATATTTTTTATCGTAATAATCGTTAAAATATTGTGGGGATGAAAAAAAATGTTATGTGAGGGTTGTATTCTATATGTATACAAAAATGATCCAAATTATTCTCATTTTTTAAAAAATAAGTTGATAAAAGGTTATTTCATTAAAAAAAATTCAAAATATAAAATATAGTTATGTTATTATATCACCATGGTTATGAATCAAATTAAAGAGTAAAAGAATAAATAAGTTTATAGAAGTTGATTAAGAGTTATACCTTTTCTTGAAAATCTTCCTTTTTATATCCCTTTACAGGAACATTATTTTATATTTAATGAATAAAATTAATTCTAGAATTTTAAATAGAATTTTAGATGATATTTTTGTAGTGTTTGGTTGAGCTATGTTTTTATACAAGTGTGAATAAAAGAGGAGATATGGTATCTTTTTGTAATAGAGGAAGGCACACACTTGTAATATTTATGAAAATTAGAAAATATACTAAATTTTATAATAATTTAAAGTAAGAAAAATGAAAATAAATTAAAATATAGGATAATTAATTATACAAATACAAAAACCTAATAAAATTCTGATCAGTTTAAGATAAATTTTAAACATTATCATTCAGTTTAACCCCCTAATTAAATGTTTTTAACATTAATAATAGTAATAACTAATTCAATATTTAAGTGTTATAAATTCACTTTTGAGGTGGAAATAAAATCTCAAAATGGTTCATGGGTGAAAATTTACACTATTCCCCATTAAAATTTTCATCAATCAAGATTTTTTTTATTTTTAAATAATTTAATAAAATATTATTTATGTGTAGTGTAAGATTTTAATCTAATTATAACATAATTATAAATTAAAATTTAATTAAAATTTAAAATAATTCATTTTTAATAAAAATAATATTTTTGATTCATTGATAACGTCTTTATATCTCAATGGAATCATATGAGAGAAAGACAATATATGAGAGTGACACTTTTATAATTATCGTTTATGTCAAATAATATAATGCTTATAATCAAAAGAATGTCACATGAAATTTTCGAATTTTACATTATTTAATATTTCTTGTTGAAAAAACTCATACATTAAAATAAATACATGTTTTAGGGATATTATTTAGGATTTATCTCATTGTTTTAACATTTATTAACCTATTTTATCCTTACATGATGAATTTTTTTTTTATCTTAGTTATTATTCATGAGGAAAAAAACAAAATGGAACTATATAAAAAATAAACAACCATATTTTAAATAAGGAATACATTATTTTATATTAAATATCAATAAGTGGTAAAAATCAATTTTAAAATAAATTATTTAAATAGAAAGAAAGTTTTTTTTTCTCAAAAATGTTTTTTAGTCAAAAAATGGGCTTATACCAAAATCCGATTTGATGATAATTATTTTTTTAATTAATTTTATTTTTAATAATTAAAAGATATTTATGTTTAATTAGTACAAAATTTAAATCATAATGGGATTTTGAAATTAATTTATTTATATAAAATTTATAATAGTTTTGTAAACAAGTTGGTATTTTTACACTATTAACTCAAAATAAATCTTTTCAGAAAAAACAAAAATTAACCCCAATATAATTTTTACATAATAATTTAAAAAATATATCTCATTTAATAAAACTAAATTTAAAAAATTGGAACAGATTAAATATATTATTCAGGAAAAAAATCAAAATAAAAACCATTTTTAATGATTATGTATTTTAAAACATAAAATGTTTTTTCAGTAAACTGAGTGCTGGTTTCCTATAGATTAAAAATTATATTTTCAAAAAATGAAACTGTTTTATAACTATTTCATAATGTCGTGACTCTTATTCATACCCTCTAATATAACTACTATGGGGTAAAATATCGTGGTTTGAATTTTTTATGTTGTGTGTCAAGAAAGCTATTTACAATATCAAATTTATTAATGAAAAATATATTATAGAGTCTCGAGGTAATATAAACCTCCTCCCCACAAATGAAATTTAATCCTTATAATTTTATTTTTTCATATTAAAGATATATATATTCATAATATCAAATATAAATGAGCATAAATTCCTATGTTAAGACCATGAGACATATAAGTTCTAATGTAAGGTTTTATTAAACTAATTGTTTTTAATACAAATATATTCAATGAGTTTTCAAATAAATACATTTATAGTTGAGTTATGTTTCCCCTAAAATAGATTACATTTTTTCTACCACTTATAGATTTCAAAAGAAATTATGTTCCCTTAATAAGTAGAAAATAAGATGATTTACTTAATTGATAAATAATTTCATACTTAGGTAATTATTTTTAATATATTCTCTAACTCATCTCACATTCTAATAATGAAATATATAATTAAATTTTCACACCAAATCACTAAAATATACATTTTATAGGTCTTGAGTTATATAAAAGGATAAAATGTTTTTCCTCCTTTTCACATCCTTTTACTAAAACCAACATGCTTAGCTTAAGATAATATAAAACTCAATAAACCATTATATGATTAAGTAAAACATTAATCACTAAAACTTCATCAATGACACCATAGTTCAATATAGATAAATTAATAAATAACTAAACTGTAAAACTCTTTAATGCATTCTTAAAAAAAATTAAAACCCAAAAATTTTGGAATATTTGATCATTTAAACATAATGTCAAAAATGAATATATCATAATAAAATATTTTGAATAATATGATAATAATTTCCACAAAAAACATGAATTGATAGATATAAAACCATAATATAATTATGTATTATTCCCAAAATTAACTTAATATTTATTCCTCAAATAGAATTAATCATAAAAATACATACTTGATAATAATCCATAATGTTCCCCGAAATGTAATTATTTATTTTGAATAAAATTAACCATTTTCACCATGTTGTTGGAATTATTCAACATATGTCTCCTAATCATGTAATAAACCCTTTTTTAAGAATTATTTCATCATAAAATCACATGACAACCCTAAAGGTTATATATCTATATATTAAATATTCATTAGTAAAACATATTTTCCAAAATTTCATTAGTCACCTTAGAATTTGATCATAAGGAGTTTCTAAACCATAATAACATATTCTTACAAAATGAATATAAATAATAATCACATTAGACCTTAAAAAGGGATATATGAAGTTAAATAATATGGCCAACCTTAAATATATAAAAATGTGATGGAATTTATAACACTTATGATATCCTCACATGAAAGAAGCCTAACCTCAAAATTTATCTAAACCCTAATATATTCCCACTAAATTAACCCTGAATATATTCACCATGATTCAGTGAAAAAACATATATACTTTACATATTGTATTTTATGCCAATAATCATGACTCAGGTTTTTCCCATTATAACATCAACATGAATATTAAGTCCCTTATAACCTGAAGACCTTTTTATGTGATGATTTTTAAAGAATATGGAAAAATTATTAACTAAAAATAACCATTTCAGTATGTGACGATTTCTTCCATAATACCCATAATTTATTGTTCCCTGAAAGGACTTCAACATCACCTAAAAAATATCTATATATAAATAACTTAAAATCATTTTTTACAACCTAGGGAAGTTGTTACACAAGAAGGGGTGGGATCAAAATCATAGTAAGGTTAAACATGGGAAATGAATATTTATAACCATAATTGAAAATAATATAATCATAAGGGAATGAGAGCATGATCTTAAAAAAATAAAATAAAACCCAACAATTCATAAATTATAGTCATGAATTATATAATAAATTATTGGTTATTTATAAGATATGAATCATAATAAAATAAAATATCATGGTTTATGATAAAATAAAGTTGGAATTGGAACATATCATTAAAGAGTGCATAGAGTTTATGATAATCATATTAATAGAAATAATTTTTCAAGGCTATCTACCAATATATTCATTATATGTTGTGCTTGTGATAACTAAATTTTTACCCTCTTTGGTGACGGGTTAACTTACCATGTACCATATTTTGGTCTTGATATAAACTACTATATACCAATTGAGTTCATAAAAATTAATAATTACTCAATTTACTAAATTTCAATAATGTTCCCCTAGTCTCATACTCCTAATCCATTAAAATATATTCCACAAGATCATGAAAATAATTAATATTTAACAATGATATAACCCATAAAAAACCAAATGGGTTTAATTAATATTTAATCATCATAATCATAAAACATATAGATAATAAATAATCATCATTTAATAAGTTTATATCTCTAGAAAAACATAAGTGACATCAATTGATTCCATCAAGGATTACAATACATTTAAAAATTCATTGGAACATTTTATGAGGAAAAAACTATTTTATTTTCAAAATCAGTTATATTAAATATATAAAATTTCAAAAATATTAGTGAGAATATCTTAATTGAAAATTAATAGGTAAATTGAAACAAGATTATTTAATTCAAAGATAATTCATGGTTTTGAGAAAATTAGTTTATGTGGTATAAATTAAAACAATTATTATGTTCATACCTTTAGTAAGATGTACCTCATTTGGAAAACAAAAATATGATTAATTTTAATAATTTATATAGAAAGTAAAAAATAATAAATAAGTACATTATTAAATTAATTTTCATTCATAAAAATGTTATTTAGAATAGTTTTTAAAAAAAATCAAATGGAAGGAAAATATTTTCGACCAAATATGAAAATAAAACTAGTTGTCTATAAAGTAATTCTTTTTTTTTGAGTACACAGAGGAGAGAGGAAAAAAATTTAAAAATGTTATCTATATAAATAGTAATTTTATTATAACATCAACTAAATTATTTAGATATTAATAGTAAAATTTCATCATTGTAAATTTAAACATATATAATATCGATAAAAAATGAGATTCTAACAAAAAACTCTTGGCACATTGATGTATTTTGAATCATAATCGTCGTTGAAGAAATAACATAAAATGAAACTTTAAATTCCTATAATACATGGATATTTATTTATATCTTATCAAATGGGTAGTATATAAACCATAATAATGAAACAAGTTATGAATATAGAATATGTATCAATGGAAAAAAAGTGAGATGAGAACCATTTACCTTAAGTTTGACTTGATTAAAAAGCACTAAAAATCATATATAATAAATTTATTTTTACTATAATTTAATAATAGATTCATATAAATAATTATAATATCATATATTATCTATTTTTTACATTTTAACACCCATTTATTATCAATTATTTATAAAAACATCAAATATGTCAGTTAATTTTTTTTATCATGTATATTTCTGTTTGGTATATTCTATGCCCCCATATTGATAATTTGTTGATAATTTAAAAACTATTTTAAAGTTAATAAATAAAATATATATTTATTTATATATTTTTAACCTTCCATGATATAATGTAGTATATAAATGATAAACCTCGTTTATAGAGATAATAGTCCATACATACACATGAACATTGTTTTAATTTTGTAATAAAAAGATGAATGGAAAGGGAAAAAAATATTTCATCATTATAAAATAATAATTACATCAAAAATATAATATGTTATCATTAAATACTTCATTATGTATATCTATGTGAAAAGGTTTTGGATAATGATACGCTTTGATATGTGGGGATGGTAATTTATTCGTATGCATGTGTGATATCATCAATTTTAGTTGGATGGATTCATAAAAAGTATGATTATAAAATTTCATTTTAAAAGAATAATTATATTAAAAAATCATATATATTAATTATATACATCATTATAGCCATCCCTAATTGATTGTGCTGAAAAATGAAAAGCCTCACAATGTTGAGGCGGTAGTCCGCACTTACGCATGAATAATGATTTATCATTTGATATAAAAATACATAAAAATGTTGTTAAATAATCATAAAAAATATTTTTATAAGTTATGTTTATTTTATTATATCATCATTTTTGTAGCATAATTGATGGAGTTAAAAGATTAAATAAGATTATATAACTCGGTTAAGGGATATACCATTTCATTGAAAATGCCCCTCGGGATGTCTCGTTAAGGAATAGTTTGTTGTTATTTTAAGAATACAACCACATATATAATGTATTTATTGAATTTTATAAGAGATATATGTATAGTTTGTTCAAGGTATGTGGCTCATGATGTGTGCCAAATATATTATTGGTTGTTTCCTTTTATAAAAGGGGAAAGAACACTTTGGTAACTTTAAAAATAGTAAAATATATTAAGTATCGTAATCATGTAAAGTGAAACCAAATGGAAATAATTTTAAATATATAATAGGAAGATATTGAAATCTATACATCCAATAAAGTTTTAACCAATTTAAGTGCACATTTAAACCATATCTTTTGGTTTAGTCCCTTCATTAACCCTATTATAAGATCAACATTGGTAAAAACATATATAATATTTATAAGATATAAAAATACATATAAGGTGGAAAGTATCTTAAAAATGGTCCATGGATGTAATTTTCAACAATTTTCCATTGAAATTATAATTTTAAATATATTTTTTAAAATTTTAAATCATCTAATAAAAAATTATTTAGCATAAAATTTTATTAATGTAATTTTTCAGAGTATTCATAATTATTGACCTTAAAGTTATAAAGATGAAAATGGATTTCAAATATAATCTTTGTTACCATTAATTATATATTAGTTTTTTTAAATATGTTTTGGTAAAACCACAATTTATAAAAAAATCACTCCTTAATATTTATAAATAAATTCACTTTGAATTTTGTACTTCATTCAAAATAACTCAGCCAGCGTTGGGTAAGAGTTTAAAGTAATTATAAATTTACTAAAAATATAATTAAAATATAATAATAAAAATAATATATTTAAGTTCAAAATAATATTTTAGATTCATTCCTATCATATTTTTATCCAAATTAAATCATATTATTTTTTTTAAAAAAAGTAAGAGAGTGACATTTTTTAATTAATTTTCACATAAAATAATATAATAGTTATAATCAAAGGTAAGGGGCTGCAAATTTCTATATTCTAAAAACTGGATTTATTATGGTATAAAAAATCATACAATAAAATAAAGAGTAGTTTATGGAGATTTTTAGGCCTTATATCATAATTTTAATCAGTTTTTTGTTTTACCTTTTTTTGGTTACTACATTATTTTAATAAGGTAATTATTTATAAATACAAAAGAAAAAAATAGATCAATTTAAAAACTTTCAACCTCCATATTAAAAAGTCTGAAATTTATTTTCCGGATTAAATTTCTATAAAAGTAATAAATCTATTTTAACATAAATGTACAAAACACAATGAAAAATATTTTTTAGAAAAATGTCTTTTAGGTATAAAATGGGATTAAACCAAATCAAAAATTATTCTAAATATTTTATAACTAATTATATTTTTTATTATTTAATTATACTTATGTTACTTGCAGACCAAATCCAAACACATAATGGGAATTTTGAATTAATTTATTTTAAAATGTAAATTATACGTTTTCAATAATCTATATTTTTTTCACTATTTACTCAAAATCAATTTTTTCAATGAAATCACTGAAATTAACTCTAATTTAATTTGGATATTCTGTTTCAAAAAATTATGTTCCATTAATCAAATAAAATATATACATTTGGTGTAAATTAATTATAATATCCATATAAAATTGTAATGAAACCCATTTAAAAATATAATTTTATTTTTTAATATAAAACAACATTACTATAAATTGAGTTTTTATTCAAAAGAAAGAATAAATTTAATTTCATTATGTGAGATATTTATAAATATATTACATAATTATAGGTTCTAAATGGTATGAAAAATATATTATAATAAGGGGTTACTTTTAGTTTGAAATCAACAACATATTTTTTTCTCTTTACATAATAAAATTTAAAAAATCAAAATAGTCAGGAAGACTTACAAAACATTTATTTAAATTATAAAAATCTATACACCTACATGAAAAAATATTACTAATATTGGAATCAAATTTATTAAATAATTTATATTTTCAATTATTGAATAACCTAACATGTAATATTAAAAAATAAAATAAATTTGTATTAAACCCCAAAAATGAAATGTTTAGCATATGGGAAAATAAAAAATAAAAAAACTATTATTTTTTAGAAAAAATACCCCTTTTAAGGATATATTTAAAACCTCAATTTTAGACCAAACATGATAGTAGTTATATAGACATGATTTTAGGTATCCTTAACTATAAAACCCTTGAATGGTTTCTGGCTCCCAATATTTGATTATAGACTCTATCTTCCATTCGCTCTAATTACCCGATAAAATCAATCGATATTTCCCTGATACTACAATTAGATGAATGATATATATTTAAAATCTAAGTTGTAGCTCAGTACTTTTACAAGTACAATAGGAATATCAATTTCCCCCACTAAATAAGTTGTAACTAGGTTATCTTTATACATAAATGGTACCTCGGCGCACTTAATTAATAACTAATAGATCGATGTTTTAACTATATAATTGATATATTGTATTAAAAATTAATAAAAGTGATATATAATTTTATTTCTAAGTAATACCTCACACAATAGTATCAATTAGTTGAAACACTCTTAAAAAAATTATTACACTAAATAAAAATGATCAATAAATAATATATTAAAAAGATTAAAAACTATTAGAGGACGTTATAATGTTCTATTAATATTTAATAATTAAATATATATTATTTTGTTCAATTTCGTGAATCATTCTTTAATAAACAATATTTTAATGATCGAATTCCATAAGCCTCGGTGTTAATTTCACCCATATCGATAATACCCTTCTAGTTCATCTTTTAATGCATATATACCCTATCCAAATATACTAATTGGTTGGTTATGAACTTCTACAGTTCTTCTATGTAAAATATTATACTTTTAGTATCATGAAATTCCTTAGGTCCACTAATTATCATAAATCAGATCCATCGGTATGTCATCAATATAAAAGTTATCAGTATTCCTTTTAACTATCTTATATTCAGTAAAACTAAATGATAAAGAAATAAAACTATGTTAGAAAAAAAATTAAATGATGTTTTTAATGGTTTTAAAAATAGTTTTGTGAAGTATGTAATTGGATCAATAGTCTCCCCATTTTAAAATAATAGAAACACACAATGATTATTTATGATTATCGGAAAATACTACATATATTAATTTTATATATATTTAGATGAAGATATATGTATTTTATTCTATTGAATATTTGTGCCTTTAGTTATACCATTTAATACATTCCTCCCACTATATAAAATAAATTTTTTCCCTTTTTAAAAAAATTCCACAATTTGTGTTGATTTTGAATTAATCAATTTTATGTTTAACAAATTTCTATTGCTTTTTTGTATTTGAAAAGATGGTATAATGAAAAATTATTCATTAAAAAAATTTGTAAAATAATATATTCTTCCAATGAAAATTGTTATAAAACATTTTATATTGATTATGTAACTTATTATTTATTCATTAGATGGTTTCTATAAAATGAACAGTGAAAAAGACAAAGAAGTCATATGGAAACATCGTAATAATTTTTTTGATGATCAATGATAATGAATACAAGAAATCAAAAATTTATTAAAAAAATCCTTATTAATTTATTTTTTGATAATGTTTTTTATATTCTGGATATATTTATTCTTCTCAACCTCATGTGCTTCCAAGACATCAATCTACTCCCAAATCTTGGGGATTTATTCTGAAAAAATGTCTTCTGGAGATTTCATCTTCGGATATCATTATTTTTATTTTCCTTTTAAAGAAATTATATTCGAACACTAATATTATTCTTTTTCATTCATCCTAACTAAAAATATATTTTTATTCTAAATTAACTTATTTTATATTTCTTTTATATTATTTTAATCTTCAAATCAGATTAAATTTCATTGATCTTTATATACAGAGGTTTCAAGGAATCTTCACAGATAATTGACTTTTAAAAAATAATTTAAAATTTATTATAGAGTGATATTTAATTATAACCAATGAAATTCACCTCCCAAACATGGGATATAACAAAATTTGAGAAAATCATCAATTTCATTTCACGAGGTTTTGTTTCTTCTGTGGATTTTTTTAGATATTGTTTTACATTTTTACATGAATTAAATAACTGAATTAGTGATCTTGGATTGGAAATATTAAATGAATTTATTTTAATTACTTTAAATATTTCATTATATTTAGGAATGATGATGATTTCATGATGCATCCTTATATTAATTATGAGAAAAAATCTAATTATAAATCAATATATATATAGATTATATTGATGGAGGGGATTTTGATGAACTTTTCATGAATATTTTTCTCTTTAAAAATTACTAAATAAGATTTTAATTTTATAATATTTATAGGATTGGACTCATTGATATCATATGGATCATCCTTAATAGAATTTTAATTATTAATTGACATCTTATAAGAATTTGATAAGGAAGAACTAGAGCTTGATAAATCATTTGAATCGATTGATATAGGATTATTTTTCCTTGATAATGAAGAAGTACTTGTAGTTGATATATACAATGAATATTTAATGAGAGATAATTATTCTATAAATATTTAATTCAAAGGAGATTCACATTTTCTTTCAACTAATATTTAAACATCAACAACCTTTTTAAAATATTTTTCTTGAAAAATATCTAGAGAAACATCTGCCTAAACATCAGATAGTTGAGTAACTTGAACTTCATATGGAATAATATTACATGTCTGATCAACTATATGATATATTTTAGATATCTTCTTGGCTTGGATTATATTTAACCTTCTATGTGGTGGTAAGGATGAAGATAATTTTTAGACTTATATAGAAACATCTTTACACTTCCCTTTGATGTTTAATTTTCTCTTCTATATAATTTTGTGAATAATATGCTCCTTAATTATTACTATGTGAATAATTTATTTAGAAATATGTGATATCTTTAACTTAAAGGTGTACATATTTTTCTAATTTTCTTCCACTAAATTATCTTCCAAAATATCTCTCAAGAAAATGACCTTAACATTTTCCAAAAAAAACTTGTATAGCATATATTTCTACTTTTTTTTTTCAAATCACGAGAATTTTTTTTAGAAACCCAAAATGGTTTTCAATCAACTTCCTAATTTTATCATATGAAGGAATGATTTTATTAAAAAAAATCTTCTTTTGATGAATTTTTGGTTTAATAATCTGAATTCTCCACTTTCCCATATATATTTCTTTAGTTTCAAATTTTTCATCAATTATAAACTTCATTAAAAAATCCTTATTAGTTGTGGAAAGATCATATTCTTTCCTCTTCACATTCCAATAAACTTCCTAAAAATGATCTTTATTTTTATCTATTTTTTTAATTTATTTAGAAGAAACTACATATTTATCTTTGAAAAAAACATTTATTCTTAATTGTACATTAATATCATTTTATAGATTGTATATTATTTGATGGGGATCAGAATCTATCTTTCTTGGTGAACATAACTTTCAATATCCTCTTCCATTTATATCTTTACTAAATATCAGTTTATACGTTTCCCACGTAGTAATATTTTAATCCTAACTATACCATTTTTTTTTAATTTAATATAATACTAAATTAATTTTTATTGATTTAGGTTTATGAAAAACATAAAATAATTCCATAGATAAACATTATAGTTTTTATCATATCTTTTTTTTTCATTTCTCAGTATAGATAATGAAAATATCAAATGAAATAAAATCCTAGCATTAAAATTTAAATATCTCATATTATGCAATTTATTACAAATTATGAAAATATTATTGTCATGTTTTTATATGAAAAAATAATAATAAACATTATTATTTTTATGAAAAATGTAATAGGATATCTCCCTCAAATATAACTTCCAATAGATTAGTGAACTTTCAGATAAAATTATGGAAATTACATTTTTATTACATTATTTTTACGAAATCATTTTGGAAATATAAAATTTTCTAATTAGAAATGGATAATAAAATTCATTATCTTCATTAGTATATGAAAACTTCTTCCATCCTTGAAATATATAGGTATAATTTAGTGAAAATTTAACATTTTACAAAAAAATTAAAACATAACATCCTTTCATGATTAACACATCTGATATCTAAATATATAAAGTAAATCATGATTATTAATAGATGATTAACAAGAATATCCGATGATAGGAAAAATATTTTGAAAAACATCATGGTCTTCCCTTACATTCAAATTGATTTAATCAAACCAACTCTTGTTCCGCCTCTTAAAAAAATAATTTTTGGAAAGATTATAGGCCACCATCAATTTTATTAACATATTGATTCCGATCAAATCACAAGTTTTCATGTATATTGTTAATGGATTTATTAAAATTTTAAATTAATGAAGATTTACTTATATGAACAGAATTTTAAAAATAAGGTAAATAATATATTTAAATTCAAATAAAAATAGAAATTTGAATTTAGATATAAATTAAATTGAATAAACTAAAAAAATATTACAAAAATCATGTAAAAATATTATGATTTTTAAAAATATGATAAAATAAAATTATTTTCAATTTTTAGTTTTATCTTCCTTTTGATGAATAGATTGATATTTATATTTTGAATATTTTTCCATAAAAAATTTGAATTATATTGTTAGTTATTAGAAAATATATAAATTGATTAAAGTTATCTAGATAAAAAATAAAATATACTATAACTAAATAATAGAAATAAATGAAATAAAATATTCCAACTTAAAGTAATAAATTAAAAAAATGTATATAAGAAATAACATGTTTCAGTGGTGATATTTATTCTCCCACATATGATTATCATTTTATATCATCATGATCATTTACTTATTAAAAATACTTTTTCTAGTTTAGAAATGTCTCCAAATAGAATCTTTTGATCCAATAATTGTGTAGATATTTTACAATAGTATGTAGAAATCTGTAATGATATAAAGGCTATGTGTTTTCTAAATTATTGAACTATTTTGGGGGAATATTTTTTCCTCCAATTTCCTTGTGTCTCCCACCCAAATAAAGGGTGTGACCTATGTGATAATTACAAAAGTTTAATAGCCCTACTTCAATTGCATATGGGTGTCATGAAATGACTTGTGAACATCACATCATGACACCTTAAACTACACTCCCACATCTGAGTGTGGAGGGATTTGAGAATTTAATATAAGTCCCATGAGTGCACTCCACATTATAGGGCCTTTTAAAACGAAAGTCCATTGTTGAAAAATTATGGAAGAGGAATTCCAAAATAGAATATATTGTGATGTAATGGGATTCCATTGAAATTCTATAATGGATATCATATTTTAGGGGAAAACTCAATTTATAAATAATGTTTTGAGGGGGGGTATTGTGTGTCACTCTTGAATGTACTTGATTACGTAAGTGATTTTTAATTGGTTTTAACAACACTGCTTCTTGGTAGCAAGGTGTCACGGTGTGACCAGTGAGTATCACACCATGAAACCATAGACATGATTCCCTCATCAATGCATTGAGGTGTTTGGGGATGTAATATAATCCCATGACTTCCATCAACATTATAATGCATTTTTAAGGGTAATCATGTGATATCAAAATCATGTATGAGGAATCCAAATGTTGAAAATATTATAATGATAATGGCTACCACTGGAGTCCTAAAATCCTCTTTATTTTAATTCAAAGAAGATGACTGCTTTTTTGGAACATAATAGCATTTATAGCATATTTAGCTTCAAATAGATTTACTTCCTAATGTAGGTATACAATTTTCAGTATTATCTATCAATATATCTATTCGAACTCCTTTATTCATATAGTAAACTTGGTGAATACTTTTTCATACTATTTATCTTAGAATTAAATATGAAAATATTAAAATTATCTTAAGAAAATTTAAAAAATTAAAAATTTTATTTCATATTTTTCATATTTTAATACATGTGACCTTCAGATTCTATATCATTAGCTTTTCCTTTTAAATTAGTACACAGTTCTGATATTTTCTCTTTTGATATTTTTTTGAAATAGTTTTTTATTTTTGTTTTTTGAATTTTTTTTATCTTATAAAAAAACCTTTATAATTTGGTATTTTCATTCTACAAATTCTACATTAACATCACACAACTTTTATTATTTTTAGAATATATTATCACATTTATAAATGTACTCTCTTAGTTCTTAAATGGTGTCCAAACCCTTATCTTCATCATATTAACTATAATAATTCTCATTATTAAAAAAAGTTTCATTATTTTATGAATAAAATAATTTTGAATATAAATATAGATTTTTGAATTCTGCAGTGGTAAATTATCCCATAAACATTTTTTTATATATTGGAACATTTTCCTAGAATCCTATTATTTTTATACCATTAGTATTATACTCATGTGAACTATATAAAGTAAATTCACTTTCATTTGTTCTCTAGGTGTTCATTTAATTAAAAATATTTTGAAATTTCTTATTAGAATACATTTTAGAAGAAATTATTTTTTTAAGCTCAATAATTATTTTTCTTTGTTTTCTACATTTATAAAATATTACTTTTAAAGTATCACTTCTTTTTTTATTTCATAAGGATAAACTATTTTTAATTTCTTCTCCATAATAATTATGTTTCTATATTAGTATGTTCACCATAATGTGGTTGATTCGTTCATTATTTAGAAACATTTATTGATATTTTTTTATAAGTACTTATTTTACAATTTCTATTATTTTAAGTTACAATAGTTGTAAAAGAAGAACCATTTTTCGTTTTCTCTATTTCAGTTTATCTTTTAAAAATTCATTCATAATTTATAAGGGTAATAATAAAATTATCAAGAATTTTCATAATAATATTTTTCATATTATCTATTAAAGATCCATTAGATTTTAATTCAATATATAATATTTCTATAAGTTTGTCAACAAGATAATAATTGTACAATTATTTTTTTATAAGAAATTGTAAACTATATAAAATTTTATAAAATCATTGAATAATTTGAGAAACTATTTCAATAGGTATAAAATAAAATTATTTATAATATTTTCTTAACATAGTTATCTTAGTTTCAAGAACTTTTGAAGTCTTGAAATTTTTAACTTTTTATTTATTCCAAATACAAAATAAAATTTGACATGAATTAATTTGACTATATATATTTCTTTGAATAAAACATATAAGAGTTTTTCTAAATCTGAAATTCATTTAGAATTCATTCTTCTCTTCTTATGAGATATTTGAAATTTTATTCTCAAGAAATTTTAATATCTAGTAAACATGAGATACATTTCCACTCCAATGATGATATCATAAGTTTCAATTATATTTCTCCAACATATAATGATATTCCCATCAATGATAGGCGTTCTATTGTGATTATTATTTTAAATTAAACTAACATGTACTCCTAGCATACTTAAAAGAAATCTCTATACACTATTTAGGTCAAATGAAATTTTAATATAAAAATATGGTATAAAAATTCATAAATAGAAATATTAGTTTTAGTTACTAATGTATAAACTTGATATGATGCAAAATGTAGGATCCAAATGGTGTATAAATTATTCTAAATGATGAGATTAATTATATAATAAAATAAACTATATTTTATAGATAAAAGAATTGGTAATATAAAAAATTAAATTGCTCACAATAAATGTATCATTATTATACACAGTTGATAAACCTAGAATATAAAATAAGAATTCAATTAGAGTAAAACAAATTAAAGAATATATATTAAAAATTACAGAAAAAAATTCCATTTGTAATGGAATTGTAAATGATATCGGTATTACAAACTACTGATGAAATATCTAACACTGTGGAAATTAAAACTAAACATGGAGTATTGGTTTGAAACCCAAATACTCCTTTAAATTATTTATTTAAATACTCACTTTTATAACAATGTGAAAGGTTTATATTTAGAATATATCTGAGGTATCATTAACTATACAAATATCAAATGGTTTACACTTTTTATTTTTTTATCTAGAAAATGTTTTTCTTACCCTGGATGTTATTGATGATTTCAATCATAATTTCCCCACGGTAATAACCCAATGATCAGTTTACCCCACTATTATAAATGGTATGTCAGTAATACTACTTCTATAACTAGTACCATGGTTTTCCCATGCTACATAACCAATAGATCATCTATCCCACTAAATAACTCATATCATGATTCTTTTATTTACTTAACGGATTTTTTAGTTCCTTTAAAACATAACCAGTAACATGGTGCTTTCTCTACATAATTGTTTTCTTAGTATAAAATGAATAAAATAGGAATAATAATATATTTACTAGGAAAACCTCACACAATAGTATTTTCAATAGAAAATCATAGAATAAAAATTATTACACTGAACATCAGTGCTCAAGAAACCTGTGATTATAAATATTTAAAACATTCAAAAACATTCAAAATACTCTCTTAGTTTCATGAAATTATACATCTATTATTTTAATCCATGAGGTGAATCTCTATTTATAAGAAATTGATCAATGTTAAGATTCTAAAAATCATATTCCAGTTTTAATGGTTTTGATATTATATTTTTTTCATCTTTTGATGGATGTATCTTCATTCCAAATGTATTGATAGGTTAGTTATGCAAAACTATAATTCTTCAGATGAAAAAAAATCTTTCTGTATTGAAAAATGCCTTATGATATTTGATTTTTAACTATCAGTTCCATCAATATTTTTGTAAACCATATGTAATCAATATTTTTATTAATGTTTTATATATAGTAGAAATAACTAACATAAATTAATAAACATAATATTGATAAAATTTGAAATATTTATTTATTAGTTTTCGAAACAACTGATGTAAAGTATGTGATTAACTTAGTAAAAATGTGGTTACTATTATTCGTACCCACCAATATAATGAGTATGAAATTATATTTCATGGACTTTTTATGTTCATTGTTTCATATACATATTGATATTTAACTCATCAAATATATTGTTGAGATATACATTCTAGTATCTTATAGTTTGAAAAATATGAATTTGTGCTAGTTCTAATGAAGGAAGGCACTTACTAAAAATGTGGGAAATGGGAAAATTAAAGCTATTAAGAAATACATATAAAATATTGGATGAAAATTGTAATAGAATATTTATGATACATTAATGTAGGATCAGGATATTTTTGAGTAGAGTGATGAATTGATAAAGGAAGAGTATTAAAAGGATTGGTAAGTACATGTGTCCCATCAACACTATTTTAGAGGTTCTGTGTATTTTTTCGCACCACATGGTGGTGTAAAGAGTCTTTTAGTGAAATGAATTGGGATCATTTCTCATTATAAGAAAATTTTAAAATCATACAAAAATATAGATATTGTAAATTAATTTGGTTCACCAATTATAATAATAGAATATATTGAATAATTTTGGATAAAATACTACAGAAGTTTCTTATAGGATGATAGCCTTATTTTTATTCTTTATATTATTGGTTTTGGAATTAAACAAGGGAATTTATTTTAGGAGTTTAAATAAATCTACCAATACTTTTTAGGATTAATAGAACATATAATTTATAATATCTATTTTAATTTAATTTCAATGTACATGATGATTATAGATAAATGAATATATTGAAAAATGGATATTTATTAATGGATTGGGTAATGTTTTTTAAATTTAGTTTTTCATTTTTATACTATAGATTTTTTATTTAGTCTTTATGATGGAATTTTCGGGATACGATTAGATTTCTGGAAAAATATATTAACTTAGGATACAATGTGTGTCTCAAAAATACCATCAAAATTTATTTTAAATGTCAGTTTTGATATGATTGAATTAGTAAATTGAAGTTTTTATGAAAATGTAAAACCATGATAAAAGTTATTTGATCAATCAAGATTTTTTTAATATTAGTTAATTTAGGTAGATGAAATTTCTAAAAAAATGGATATTATTAATTTTTGAAGTATATTTCTATTGAGTGATTATTAATATTCACCCCATGATTTATTTTCTAATGTTTAAATTCTCATTCATAATAAGTATTCTAAACCATTTTACTTTGTTATTTCTAATACCCACTTTCATGATATATTATCATGAAATGAATCACTAATAGAACTTTCAGTTTAATCATGTCAAAACAAGTTGATTTCATACCATATTAAGATGATTAAGAACATCAATTGAAACTTTTACCACCGTATACAATCGATAAATAATTTATAATTTATCTTTAATTAAACCCATATATACTATAAACTTCAAGGGTATAAAGCCAAATTATATTTCTATTTATCCCTCCTACCCATATCTTGGAATTATTTACCGTGAATATGTATAAGGGAAGAATATTTTAATAAGTTTCTAGTGGATTGAATGTTTTGAAAAATGGATAATATGTATAGTATTTTCATTTGAATTGACAGAAGGTTCAAATATTACCTTACACTATAATTTAACAGATTCTCTCTAATAAATGATAACAAAATATATGTAAGTGTGAATACTCCATTGTTACCATTATCATGATTTGTTATCTTTTTATAAGAGGAGAAAATGGTTGATGGGTGTCTCAATTTATTGATATATATTGAAATAGGATATTTTGAGCGATATTTGGTTATTGATTATACATTTTAGAGGAAATATTAAAGTAAAACTAGGTACTTATAAAATAATTTGTTTTCATTCAAGATTTAAATAGTTAAATTAATTGTAAATGTATAATTAAATAAGTAGTATTTATATTAATAAAGGAATCTATACTAATAGAATAGTAACCTCTCCTATTAAAGTATAAATTAAACATATATATCTTATAATTTAAAATATGATTTATTTATATCTTTCACTAAGTAAATAAATGTTTTGAAAAGGATAAATTAAGTGTTTGTATTTTGGTTAAACATAAATGTTTTTTGAGAATTTTTATAATTAATATAAACATTTAAATGAAAATTTACCTATCCAAAATATATTCAAAAATTAATATTTTGTTGTATTATAATTATGTGAAAATTTAATGAGATCTTAATTACTTTTTCAATGTGTAGTAAAATCGGTCATATTAATAAAATCATATTTTTTTGAATAAATGATGAATTTAATTAAAAATTAAATTTATCATATTTAGAAAATTTTTTTACAAAATTGGGTCCATTTTTGAATTTTACTCATAGAAAAATGTTTTAGGTGATTTTTTGGGATTTTTCTTAAATAGTTTAGTCTTTTGTGAGTAGTGAAATATGGTAATTAGGAGTATTTAAAAAATAGATGAATTATTGAGTCATATATGATGTAAGGATGATTTAAAAACATAATCTCTAACTATCATTTTTTTACTATATTTATTCATGTAATCAAAACTATACAACTTCTTGAACTAAAATAACAAACTAATGAATAAAATAATTAAAAAACACCCCTTTCCTCCACTATAAATACCACCTCTAAGCACCTCTACTCCTAACACCTCAAAATCATTATTTCTTGTCTAATTTACAACCCATTACCTTTACAAGCCTCTTATCCACGTCGACGGTCTTCATATCTCACTAAATATCCAAAACCAAGGGCCTTAATGAGGTTCTCAGGGAGAATGTTTCCGGCGGTAAAACCCTATTTGGTTTTCTTTTATTTTCTTTTTAATTTATTTTCATTTTTTATTCTCTCCTCACGTCCCCTAATCCAAGTGACATGATAACTATAGTTTCTTAAATAAACTATTATTTTATTAAGTTAATGGAATATCCACTATCAAAACTCTCATATCCTTCTCTTATTAAAGAAAATTAAATCATCATCTGTGAAGGTTCAATTCCATGCCTCTGTGGATGAAGAGTATTCATTTTCCCTTAAATCATTCAAGGATGGTTATAAAACAATTATTAGGGATTAATAATATTATATTATAGATATTATAATTTATATAATGTTTTGCTACCAATATATACATATGATATTAAATTAAATGATATAAGATCTTAATGGTCATAAAACACCTCCAAAATAAATTAAATTATTTTCATTAATGTTTTATCTAATGACTCATCCACATATAAAAAATTATATATGGAATTATGAAATAATATTGATACCTGTTATTCCCACTTTTATTTTTTTCCTTCCATTTGACAAGAAATTTCATAACGAACCAACCATAGAAACCATGATATGAATGCACCCATAATAATGAAAATGAGAAAATATTATTAGCAAATGGGTGGAAAGATGTTTTAAAAAATTGTTTAAGGTGTTATATATATGAATTTAATTTTTAAAAAAATTAATAACACACTTTAAACCATTATATAGATGGTTTTATCATGTATGAAGAAATTCAAACCAATGGTATGGGACTTTTCTTTAAAAATCCTCTTTTAAATTCTATTTTTACTAAATTCAAAAGGAATATTTTTTAATATATACGACCTGATAATATTTCCCTATTTTGTGAAACTTTTTTAATTTCAAGTCTTATTTTCAATATTTATTTTTTATTTTCAAATATTTTTTTTTCTTTTCAAGTGTGCAAAATTCTATTAAAATAAGTTATTTCCGTCAAGGTGTTGTTTTTATGAGGAAATTACTAAGGTTTTATGATAATGTTCTGGTTCTTGGGAATTGTTTATGATGATGGGAGATTCCATTATAAACCAAATATTGGTGCATATGTGATATCCATACAATTTATTGGGTATGTTTATTTTGGATGTTTTTCGTAGTGGTTACACTAAGTGTAACTAGGATGGTTACATCATAAGGTAGCCGCCAGAGTTACATGGTAAGGTAGTCATCAAGATTAAAAATCTTAATATAGATGTGGGGGTTACATTACTATATAATTATGATAGTAAAATGATTCCAAAAGTTACCCAAATGCCTTATTTATGTTATCTATGTTTCATGGAAATCATAAGTTCTCACTGAGTAAGTGTATGATTCTATACAAGTGATATGTATACCATTTTGAAAATGATTCTGTATGTTTATATGTGTTCACAGACTTACAATTTTTTTTATGTCCATTAACATGATTTTTTTTCTTATCCCAATTTATAATTTGTATTTCACAAGGTTTTAGATGTTTAAGGTAGAAGAAGAATCCAAACTAAATGTTGTGAAGATTTTTTATGAAAAAAATTCATGTTTGTTAAATACTATTATATTTAAGATATAGTGGATAATTTTTTATTTATTATCCACTTTTAATTATTATGGGTTTTCAGGTAGGAATTATGACAAAATTCTTATAATATTATTAACCGATAATATATTTTTGAATGAAATAAAATTATTTCAAGTGAAATTAACTTGAATATGTAATGATTAGGGTCGGGTCATTGTAGTTGGTATTGGAGCATGGTTTAGATAACTTTATAGGTTAGGATGATTTTAATATAACACTATAAATTATTTATAACTTATCTTTGTTTTAAAATGATATACAATTTGAAGAATAACATTTTTCTTCATCTAAGATATGTCTGTTAAAAATGGTTTTCCATATAATAAACAAGGAAGCTGATGTAGAAAGGCACTAAGGAAGGATATAGAACTGAGAATTTTTTGATAGAAATGTCTCAATTGATGTATGATATAAATCGTGGTTTAATCCTTGAAATATGATATATAGAGCTATCAAAAAGGAACATGATGATAGAGGAACATTTTATGTGGAAAAAACCTCCTACAATAAGTGGATATTCTAACCCGATGGGGTATAAAGATTGGATTGAAGCCATTAAAAGATAATTTATGTCATGGGGTCTTCAGATAATCAAAATAATATTCTCTATGTTTACCATTTTTATGTTCAAGTAAACCAATGATGGTAAATTGTTGAGAATGTTAAATATAGAAATGTGATTAATGCCTTTTAATGAGATGAATTTATTAATATTTTCATATATTTTTTTCCTAAGGTTGTTTGACATGGGGTAGAAAATAAATTCCCTTAATTAAAACAAAAGGATGATGATTTAGTGGTTTTGCATGAAGAAAAATTCACCTGATTGAAAATGTTTGAGCCAAAAATTATTTTAAATATTAATAGTAAAATCAACCATTTTTATTCAAGAATAGATCCATGATATCAAATTTCATTAGATTACTATTGATTCAATAGTCATAAGATTCATTTTTGATGTTTTGAGAGAGTAAAAATATTGTTTTTATAATCATGTGTACCTTGAAAATAAGGGTAATAAAAGTAATAGATGGAAATAAATGTTTAAGAATCATTTAATAAAATATTAAGGTAATAAAATCTAATATTTATTTTGTGGAATATATAGAAAAAATAACTCTAGTTAATTCATTAATACATTTGGGAAGTGATTACGATGTTGTAAGTAAGGACATATGTCTAGAGAATTCAATGAAAGGGTTCTTGGTGATGGAATGTTTAATTATAATGAGAAAATTGTAAAGTGTTTTAAATGTGGGTATATGGGTCATTATACACATACCTCCCCACAGAAGGAACTAATTAATAGTAAGTAGCCAGAATATAATAAAAAAGGTGTAATGAAATCCATTGAGACTACTTCAGTAGACGTCATACCATCCAATGAAGTGGTATAAGGAACATTTTTTTTACTAATATTTTAACCATGTCTTGTTTGATACGTCTTTTTCAACACCCTATATTTCTAAAATACATTGAGACTCCTTCAGTAGACATCTGACCATCCAATGAAGTGGTATAAGGTACATTGTTTTTTTACTCATATTTTTCCAATGTCTTGTTCGATACATGGTTTACAACATCCTTTATTTCTGATTAATTTTTTGGTTAATTAGGAATGTCACCTCTATAAATGAAACCATAGTTTATAGTTAAAACAATAGGGGAAAATATTAATGGGAAAAGAATTATGTGAATCTTCCTATTATTGTCTATGGGAAGATATTACCTTCAAACCTAATTGTTTTTTCCTTAGTAGAGTTTAATTTTTTTCCAGGTATGAATTGTATTTCTGTTATAATTTTGATTATAAAAATAAGGAATTTTTTTTAAGAAAGAGTTTCAGTTTGTATAAAATAATGAACTGATACCATTAAAAACATATATGGATGAAGATAAATTACTAAAAAATAGAAATTTAATTTATCTTGGACATATTATTTAAAACATAAGAAGTGATCAAATTAATGATGTTCTAGTAGTAAATAAATGCCCATGTGTTTATTATAATGAGTTTTCTGGTGTAATAATCGATTGGGAAGTTAAATTTACCATTGAAATAGTTCCTCATGCTAATCTAATTTCAAAACCCCCATATATAATGGAATAAGAGGAACATCTAGAATTGAAAAAAAATGTTTTATGAGTTTCTAAATAAAGCTTTCATTCATCATATAAGTTCACTAGAGGGTTATCCTATTTTTATTTGATAAAAAGAAAGATGGTTCTATAATTATTTCCATTTATTATAGATATTTGAATAACATTAATCCTAAAAATAAGTATCCTCCTCTTAATGACTCGTTTGATCAACTCTAGGGAGCTTATTATTTTTTCAATATTGAATTAATATATGGGTATCGTTAGCTGATGGTTAAGGAAGATTTCATTCCAAAAATGAGCCTTCAGATCGAGATATGGGAATTATGATTTTTTTATTTTATTAGGTTTGTTAAATTCCCCTACTGTATTTACGGATCTTTTGAAAAGAATATTCTATGAATAAGTCGATAACATTATTATAATTGTTATTAATGTTATCTTGGTTTTCTTTAAGTTATGAGGATTATGAAAAACATCTATGTATTTTTATGCAAACCCTTAAAGAAAATATGTTATAAGTAAAGCTTAGAAAAAGGAAATTTTTGGTCTCAATAGATTTGTTTTCTTGGGAACATTGTAAATAAATATAGAAAAAGAGTTCTTCCTACCAAAACGAAAATTATTAATTAATGACCAAGACCTAAAAATGTTACTAAGATTCCTTGTTTTCTTAGAATAATTGGATGTTACTAAAGGTCTATTAGATTTTCATAGTTAACTAGACCACTAATTAAGTTAATAAGAAAACTGGGTTACATTTAATAAGAAATAAGATGTGATGTTTGTTTTTAAGAACTAAAAGGGAGATCGGTGAATTCTATAGTTATGGCCATTACTTCCAAAAAATAGTGATTTTTTCATCTATAGTGATGCTTCATTAAAGGAGGTTTGTTGTCCTCATGAGCTAAATTACCCCACACATTATTTTTAAATATTGGCTATATTTTTTTCTTTAAAAAATTTTATACATCATTTATATGGATTCCAATGTGATATATATGATGACCATAAAAGTTTTAAGTCTATATTACCTTTGATAGAATTGAACATTAGGTGTTGCATATGGCTATAATAGATTAAGGATTTTGATTTCCGGATCAAATACCACTCTAGAAAACCATACAAATTGAGGGATTCCTTGATTTAAAAACATAAAATGACATTAAACAGGTTACATTTAGAACAAGACCCCTTGGTTGATGATTTAATGTATTTTATTTTAGAAGTTATTGGTATAGAAAATTCCTTGGTTTGGTTTCAAGTGTCAGAGGAATGATCTCCATTCGATAGAATTATGAAAGAAGAGAAGAAAGACCATAAGTTATAGAAAAAGTAGAATTGGAGAAAATGACATGTTTCTAGAATTTAAAATTGATAAAGATTGTATTTTTAGATTTGGGAAGAGATTATGTGTTACATATGATTCATAGTTGAAGAAAGAGTTATTATGTGAAGCTCATATTTCGGTATTTACAGTTCATCCTAGAATCACTAATATGTATAGTGTCCTCCAAGAGTATTACTAGTGGGATGTAATGGAAATCGATAATGCTATTTTTCCCATGAAAATTTTAAATTTTAAGTAGGTTAAAGCAGAGGGACAACTACCAAAGTGGATTTTGCAGCCTTTTCTACTGCCAGAGTAGAAATGGGAAAACATATCCATGGACTTTGTGGTGGGACTATCAACTAATTAATGAGGTAATAATAAAATTGGGGTTATTATTGATTAAATTACTAAATCGATACATTTAATTCCTATTCGAGATAATCTATCCTTAAATTAGATTACACAGTTTTAACTCAATGAATTTTAAGGTTACATGGTGTTCATATCGCCATTTAATCTGACCAGGATCCCAAGATTACTTATAACTTTTGGAAAGGACATCAGAAGTTGTTGGAGCCTAAATTAAATTTCAGAACCGATTTTAATCATAAATATGATTGGAAGACCGAGTGACTAATGTAGACCTTGGAGGAAATTCATCAAAATTTTTCAATGAATTGCCAGGGAATTTGGAATCAACATCTTTCTTTAATTCATGTTTCCTATAATAATAATTTTCACTCTATTATATATATAAAACCTTTTATGGAATTATTTTGAAAGTAGGGTTGGAATCATTCATTTTTAGATTATGTTGGGAAAATGATGTTGATAGGATGAGAATTAGTAGAACATGGCAGAGAAATTAAAGATTATCCAACAACATATGAGCAGAGATCATAGAGGGAAGAAATGTTATGTAGATAGCTAAAGGAAGAAACTTTATTTTGAGTTTAGGGATCATATATTTCTCAATGATTCTCTAAGTAAAACTGTGATAAGTTTTATAAAGAAAATAATGATGAATCTGTAGTTCATTGGACACTATAAAATCCTAGGGAAATTTTTACCATTTGACTACCGAGTAAATTTGCCTCCGATATTTCCCCAAGTACACAATACTTTTCCAAAATTAATGTTAGGAAAAGATGTTCCATATTCATCTCATGATTTTATCCTATAAATAGATTTGTTGGAAGATAACCTTTTAATGAATAGAATATTGTTCTGATTATTGACCATGGGATCAAGTATTATGGAATTATGTAATTCAACAGGTTATGATTTTTTGAAGAAACCATGTGGATAATGAAGTAAAATGGTTATATGAAAATTTTCTAAGGTAAATGTATCCTCAATTGTTTAATAAGTGAATAAAAATGTCATGGATTCAATTTCCAGATGGGGGAGAATTTAACAACTAGGTAATTATAAAATATTTTGTTTTTATTTTGGAATTATATAGTTAAATTCATTATAAATGAATAATTAAATAAGAGTTATTTATAGAAATTAAATAATGTATAATAATAGAATAGTAAACCCACACAGGATTAGAAAAATAAAATTTAAGTATCTTATAAGTGAAAAAATGATATATTTATATCATTGACTAAGAAAAATAATGTTTTGAAAGTGATAAATTAAGTGTTGGTTTATTTGTGAAACATAAATTTTTAATTTTAATATAATAATTAATATATTTATTTAAAATATGATTTATCTTTATAAAATATATTCATAAATTAATATTTTTTTATTTTAATTATAAGAAAATCTTATTAGACGTTAATTAATTTTTCATATTGTCATAAAATCAGTTATATTATTAAAATCATTATTTATTGGATAAATGATGATTTTTTTAAAATTAAATTTCTCATATAGAGAAAATTATTTTCATAAAATGGATTCTTTTTTTTAATTCTACACCTTGAAAAATGGTTGGGGTGATTTTTTGGGATTTTTCAAAAAAAGTTGTATTTTTTGTGAATTGTGAAATATGGTAATTTATGGTAATTTAAAGTATATAGAAAATACAAGAATTATTGATTCATAGATTAATTATGGATGATTTTAACAACTTAATATAAAACTATAATTCTTTATTTATTTTATTTATTCATTTAATCAAAACTATTTATAATCTTGAACCAAAATAATAACCTAATGGATAAAATCATCAAAAACCACCTCCCTCCTCCACTATAAATACTTCCCTCATCACCTCTTTTATTCACACCTAAAAAAATATTATCTTGTCTAATTGAAACCCCATTACCTTCCCAAAAAACATATATACACCCAAGACCTACTGATCTAACCAAAATGACAAATCCAAGGTCCTTAATGAGGTCCTCAAGGAGAAAAAATCAAGAGGTAATATGTTCTTTCATTTTAATTTATTTTCCTATTAATTTATCTTCTTTATTTATTCGCTCCTAAACTCCCCTCATACAAGTGACCGGATAAATTTAGTACCATAAACATACTAAAATTTTAATGTGTCAATCAAATATCCATAACACCCCAGGATTTGATGAGAAATAGTATTTTTAATTTCATTGATGTCTTTTGTTGTACGCTACACCAAGATAATCTTGCGCTATACGCAACACTAGAATCTCTTGTAGCATGCGCAACACTATTCTGGGTTTTCATTACACGCAAGAGAAACCTTACTTGATAGCTTGTGTTGTACGCAATACATGGTTTCACTAAACAACGATATGTTATTAAAATATTATATAAACTAGCCGTTATGAATATTAATACCAACTTTTTGAAATTTTATAAATTTTATCTTTCAAAATGGACTTCATTTCTGGAATCAAAATATCAAAATTATCCATGAGTGAATTTTGGGTATTTTTCTGAATACATTCAATTTTTGAGGAATAGTGAAAACACTGAGTTTTTGGTTAAAACTGACTTTTTATAATCATTTATTTTATTTAAATTTATTTTAGATAAAAATAGATACATAATACCTATATAAGTTCAATTTAATTCATTGGAGTCATTTTATAATAATTTTAGACATATACAAAATTTTATTGAACTTTTTACCGTCTTTTACCTACCTCCTAGGTTAATTTGCAAATTTACATAAAACAAAATTTCACCTCATCTGTGAGTTGAATTTAGAAAATCAGAGAGACACGTCTAATATCAAGGAGTAAAATGTGGTTTAATAAGATAAAAATAATTTGTTATGAATAGTAACTCTTTAATTTTATTTACCACGTTTAAAAGTAAACAGGGTAATTAAGGGTCAAAATGATATTATTATTACCCTAAAACATTTTTTAATTCTATTGGATATGTATAATTCAACCAAAAAAACCTTAGTAATAAAATATGAACCTCTTTGGTCCACTTGGATTAAATTAGGACACTTGTTATTATTTTATTTAAAGAAGAGTTTAAAGAGATAAAATCAAATTTTAATAACTAAATCATTTTTAATATATGATTATACAAAATATAAATTCGACTTTAAATATTAATTAAAAAGAAAACAGTATTTCCTACATAATTTTATTTTATTTATATTTTTTTACATTAAATAATTTAATTTATTTATGACACAATGATGATGCAGTAATTACCTTATTAATGAAATACGGATATAATTGATATTATAAACACCCAAATAAATGTAATTTGAGACTTTTTATTAATTAAAATAATTTTATAGGTTAATAAAACATATTAGGGTTGGTTAGATGAATTTTTTCGATGTAATAATGCTATTATGAATTTAGAGAAAAGAAAATATCAAATAGTGTCAAAATTGACATTAACGAGTTTTTTAAAACAAATATTATATTATTAATTGATATAAGTGTTTTAAAAATCTAAGGTTCCGAAAAAGTACTTATATAATAATATATATGACATTAATGAACCAATTGGGGTTCTATTGGTAGTTTATAGTTAGTTTATTAACCATATAGTGTAAGAATACAAGAAGACACGGTAAAAGATAAATTATTTAACTTATATTTAAATCTAAATGATAAGGTTAAAATAGTAACATAAACTTGTCTAAAACCTATTGGTTGATTATATTTCGAGCCATCCCCACCCTATCCTCTAAATAAGTCACTTTGGAGCCATTATTAACCGAATATGAATTAATTATAAAATCATATTTTTGTTTTTCCTAAGATGCACCTCACCCCTCTTATAGAAGGGAACTCCCCCTTCTCCCTAATTGACACCTCCAAACCCATTTTTCTCGGCCAAACCCTACCCAAATACCCTATCAACTATCCTCCCTTCATTTTAGAGGCCTTTCCTTAGTCAGAAATCCAACCCTTAGGAGCCCTTTTGATCGAATCAAAAGAAAAACCTGAAGAAGAGGTAAATATCTCACCACCTATTTCAAGTTCTTTTCTTCTTCCACTTCATCCTTCTTTGTTGTTTCCAATCTAAAATAATAACTCCAGTATCTTCTATATATCCTGTGATGTTATTATAAAAATTTTACAACCATATTAGTCATTTTATGTATCCTATGAATGAAAAAGTCACCACATGTGCATACGTACAAATTACTGTCTCCATGTCGTGGTGTAGTTTGTTATTCAAACATTTTGTATATATGATATACCATCCAATTATATATGTTTTTTATATCAAAAGAATGATATCATCGCTCATGCGTACGTACGAACTCCCGTCTCCACGAACGCGATGAGATTCATTTTCCATGATTAACCATTCAAGTATGATTATAAATTATATATAATAAATTATCATGAAAGATATTACATAATAATGATACTATATTTATGTACATATACATTTCATTTACTTAATTCCATTCAATTCAATAAGGAAATGAAAACAGCATTCAAGCGTACGTATGACCAACCGTCTCCATAAAAGGTGTATTTCATTCAGTTTATCGATCTATCATATATATTTATATGATTAATATATATTATATATAAATCATTTTATTTATTCTGGAATTAAGTAAATCAGAATATACGTAATAATATCATGAACAACTAGTCGAAACACATATGATAAATGAAACGATTTTACCCAAAACGCTGCTTTAACATGGAAATTACAAAAGTAAGGTTAATATAAAGCCACAAGTGAACCATATATGGTATCATAATAATAAATATGATTCTATAATAATTAAATGAAATTATTTAAATCATTATACAGGAGGTTTGAATACGTATGAATCATATCGGATCTAAGGTAAGGGATAATTTGGCAAATATTATTTTTATCCGAGATTGCTTATTCGTAAGTATTTACTAGGGTTGCATTTTTCATACATGTCCATAAAAATATTTTTCATAAAGTGTTTAATATTCTTCCATTTATGTTTAAAGTCATTTTTACCCCTCTATGACTTTTATATTGTGTTATGGAAGGAATCTTTCTTTTGTTTACCATACGAGGAACTTTTTGACTTTTCTGGTAAAAGTACGAGAAGAATTTTTTTTAACTTATACAGTATGAATGGATTTTTATGATTCCATAAAACATTATTTCCATGAAGCTTCCTTTAATGTTTTCTAGTTTATTTTCAATTAACTTCTTTTAGTTTAAAATTTTATGACATGTTAAGAAAAGAAAATTGTTTTTAAAGTAGAAAGGATATTTTCCTTAAGAATGGAGTTCAAGTGTTTGATCAAAATTATTTTCCATATAAGATAATATAGGGTTCTGTTTCTATCCCTATTTTTACATTGATTTGATTTTGTTATTATGGAATTTTTTTTATGATGTTCTTTTATCTTATATGGTTTATGTTATGATGGAATGATGTTTAAGAATCCCATTTTTATTACATGCGTTATGCTATGATATATGATTTATGATTTTGTGGAACATATAAGAATGGTTTCATTATGAGATGGGTGGGACCTATATCTCCCTCCAATGTAATGGGTTAAGATTTATATCTCATGAGATACACATGGCTAGAACGGCAGGTTAATCTGGTTCAGTGATACAGGACTGGAATGAGGAGTGAACTCGATTCAGTAAGGGACTTTGTCCACTATGATGGTCTTGGCATCAATGCCTTGGTTACTATGGAAATCATATCATGTTCTTAATGGTTTGACACAATTACATGTTTTATTCCCATGTTATTTTATCATGATTAATGTTACTTTATGATAAATGTTTTATGTGCCATAAATAATTATGTCATTACTAATGATTTTGATGTTTTATATTCATGTTTTTACATTCAAATGTTTATGGATTGTCTTATGTTCTCCATTTTTAACCTTACTGAGCAATTGAGCTCACCCCTTTTTATGTTTTATTTTCCCCATGATATAAAGAGAGGTTTTAGGTAAGAAAACAAAATGGGAAGATATTTATGGGAGATGTTTAAGATCGTTCAACATGATTAGAAGTTTATGTTCCATGTTTCCAAAGACACTAAACTATTATGGTCCTTGGATGTCAGTTTTTGTTATGTAGTAAGTATTCCACAAAATTAATGTAATGTCCATGTAAATTAAACTTTGGGTCTCTATAATTGGTATCAGAGGAAATGTTTAGTTGACCTTTGGAAACTAGGATACAAAAACTTTAGTGAAATTACTAGAGATATTTCTAAGGTATGTCTAAGGATGTCTCTAAGGTTAAGTATAAGTATAGGTTATAGTCCTAGAATTACGTTAATGATCTTAGAATTAATCCTAAGATGTTATATATTGAAGTTACTCCCCCTTTATTATGTTGTTTTCATAGCATTATTTTTGCCTCTTACACTATTTTTTTTGGGTTTTAGATGATGGATGGAACCCAAAGGAACCGTGTTGATCAATGTAATGGGAAATGCAGTGATTGTCCTCATGAACAAACCAATGTTATGGGAGATAGAGTGAAAAATCTTGTTTCTATACTTACAGAATCTATGAATCATTATGGACTTCTGAATGAGTAGAGACGGGAACAATATTCTATTAAGTCCCTCATGAGGCATCGTCCACCTTCTTTCAGTGGGTCTTCTGATCCACTTTTTGCTGAATAATGGATCAGTACCATTGAAAAGATTTTTTCCTTACTTCAATTTTCAGAAGATGAAAAAATCATTCTGGCTGTTTACCATTTAGAAGGTGAAGCAGACCAGCGGTGGAATTTAATTAAGAATACAAGGCCCTAATGTGAAATTTAATCCACATAATCGGACGAGTTCAAGAACTTATTTTTCAATAATTACTTCCCTCGTATTCTTCAAAAAACGATGGAAATGTATTTCCTTGAGCTTAAGAAAAATGATGATGAATCAGTTGGTATATATGAGGCTAATTTTACAAGGCTTGCAAGGTATGCATTTGGATTTATCATCCAACCTGAAAGTAAAGTTGATCGATTCTTCAGTGGCTTAAAACCAAGTCTTCATAGGGAATTAGCTATAAGAGAGTTCAGTAGCTATGAAGAAATTGTGTGTTGTTCTATGAAGGTAGAACTGGAAGTTGTTGTTACATATCCATCTCATGGTTTTAACAAAAATGAAATATGGAGTTCAAGGAAAAATCTCAGAAACATTGTGAAGAGAATGTGAATGTTTATTTATGCTTAAAGTGTGGAATGAAGCATGGTGGATATTGTCTAGAAGGTACTAGAAAATGTTTCAAGTGTGTAAAAGAAGGCCATCGAGCAGGTGGGTGCTGAAGTATTGAGAAAAAGGTTTACAATGACATGAATATGGAAAAGACTACAGAGAACGCTCCACCGACACTTCAATGCTTCATGTGCAAGGAAATGGGGCATTATGATAATCAATGCCCAAATCCAAGGGTTAATGATGATCAGCATGAGCAACCTCTTAAAGAAAAGGACAATGGGAAGTCACATGCGATCACTATTTGTGATTTTGAGTATGACAATTATGTTGTGTAATGAGTATGTGTTCATGTATTGGGATTTCAAAATATTATCATGTAATCTCCTTTATAGTATCACGGAATTTTGTAATATCTATGTATTGGTTTTCAATAATTGTATGGTACCAGTAACCACGAAAAGTGACTGAAATATTTTTGGAAAGAAGATGATATCTGCATAATGAAGGGATAAGGTGAAAATGAAAATTTTGAAAGTATTAATAAGCTCATGACAGATATAAGGACAAAGTTATATCATTGTTTTAGTATATATAAATTTTGTGATTTTGGTACAAGGAAAGAGATAACTTTTGACAACATTCATGTTTTCACTAATGTTCAATGGGTATTCATTTTTCAAGAGAATGAATGATTAAGGTATTCACATATTTGTAATGTGACCAAAAAGATATATCTTATGATATATGGGAGATAAATTATGGTATTCACATGCTTGGAAGGTGACCTTTCTAGTAATAGTTTTCTTTATACTATGAGCTTGGACTGAAGTGTTTTGGATAAGCCTAAAGATTGGAATGAACTAATTTAGACATAAGATAGTATTGTTTAAGGACATAAATTTTTTCGATATTATTGGAGGAATGTTATAATAAAGTAGTTTTGGAAAAGGGGAAAACTTGTAGGACAAGCGACAACCCATCTCATCAGACAAGGATGCGGGAATCGAACCCACAACTGAAGTGTGATAGGCCTTTATCACCTACCACTGGCCTATATAAAGTCCCTGATTAGTAGAAACTAGTTTAATTTTATTAAGATGTATGATAGATGATGTAAAAGTCCATTTTTGGAACCATATACGATTAATCTCACCATAATACGGACTTATGTTTATAACTTTTTCTAACCTTATGTTTGAGACAGATTTAATGACCTATCATTCTATCGCATGATCTGATAACACTTCACAAAAGACAAATTCAACTTCATTTATTTAAGATATGAAGTGGAAATTGTTCAAGGAACAAACAATAGTAATATTGTACCAAAATCAAGTAATTATTTATTTTAATTCAAAAATTATTCAATATTAGGGAAATGAACTTGAAAACCAAAAATGTTTCCTAGTGCCCTCATATCTGATGAATAAGATGGTACCTTTGATCATCACAAATTTATGGCTTTGTGATTGTTGGATTTTTCATATCCATGACCTCCACCACTCTTCATCATAATTTTATTGTTAAATTTCTCTTCCATATCCATATATTCACCTATATTCTCCAATGTGGAAATCCAGTGATGAGTTACATTGGGTGTCCATTATGTTTCTAATATTCCTCTTTAAAATGATGATTTAGTATTCCTTTTTACGATATGGGTTTCTATGAAAGAAACTTTCAAGTAGAAAACCATTTATATCCCCAATGAAATTTGAGGTTGAAATTCATTTTAAGGGGGTTGAATGTAACACCCCGAGATTTTATGAGAAATATTATTTTTAATTTCATTGATGTTTTTGTTGTACGCTAAAAAAATATTATATTGTGAGATACGCAACACTATATTAGCTTGTAGTATACGCAACTCTATTCGGGGCTTGCATTAAATGCAAGAGAAACCTACCTCTATAGCTTGCATTGAACGCAATACCGAGTTTCACTAAACAACGATATATTAATAAAATGTTATATAAACTAGCCGTTAGGAATATTAATACCCACTTTTTGAAATTTTATAAATTTTATCTTTCAAAATGGACTTCATTTTTAGATTCGAAATATCAAAATTAGCCTAGGGTGAATTTTTGGTATTTTTCTGAAAAATTTCAATTTTTGATGAATAGTGAAAACACTGAGTTATTGGTTAAAAAAACTTTTTATAATAATTTATTTTATTTAAATTTATTTTAGGTCAAAATAGATATATAATACCTATATATGTTCATTATAATTCATTTCAGTCATTTTATAATAATTTTAGATATATAAAAATTTTATTAAACTTTTTACCGTCTTTTACCCACCTCCTCGGAGTATTTGCAAATTTACATAAAACATAATTTCACCACATCTGTGAGTTGAATTAATAAAATCCATGAGACATGGTCAATATCAAGGAGTAAAATGTGGTTCAATAAGATAAAAATAATTTTTGATGAATAGTAACTTTTTACTTTTATTTACCACGGTTAAAAGAAAACAGTGTAATTAAGGGTAAAAATAATATTATTATTACCCTAACACATGTCATAATTATACTTGATATGTATAATTCGAACAAAAACAACCTTATTAATAAAATATGAACCTCTTTGGTCCACTTGGATTAGATTAGGACACTTATTATTATTTTATTTAAAGAAGAGTTAAAATTGTTAAATTCAATGTTTAATAACTAAAACATTTTTAATATATGGTAATACGTAATATAAATTTGACAAAAAATATTAATTAGAAATATAAATATATTTCCTACATAATGGTATTTTATATATATTTTTTTACATTATATAATTTAATTTATTTATGACACGATGATGATGCAGTAATTACCTTACTAATAAAATATTAACATAATTGATATTACAAATACCCAAATAAATGTAATTTGAGACTTTTTATTAATTAAACTAAATTTATAGGTTAATATAACATATTATGGTTAGTTAGATTAATATTTTTCTCAGTAATAATGTTGTTATCAATTTATAGAAAACAAAATACCAAATAGTGTCAAAATTGACATAAAAGAGTTCCTTGAAACAAATATTATATTATTAATTGATATAACGGTCCAAAAAAATATATGGTTTGGAAAAAAGACTTATATAATAATATATAAGATATTAATTAACCAATTGGGGTTAGATTGGAATTTTATAGTATGTTTATTAACCATATAGTGTAATAATACAAGAAAACACAATAAACGTTAAATTATTTAACTTAGAGTTAAATCTAAATGATAAGGTTAAAATGGTAACCTAAACATGTCTAAAACCTATTGGTTGAGAGTATTCTGACACATAATAACCCTATCCTTGAAATAAGTCACTTTTGAGCCATTATAAACCGAATATTAATTTATTATAAAATAATATTTTAAGTTTTTTCAAAGGTTCCCCTCACCCCTCTTATAAAAGGGCACTCCCCCTTCTCTCTAATTCACACCTAAATATCCATCTGGCTCAGACACACACTAACAAAATACCATCTCAACTGTCATCCCTTCCTTCTAGAGGCCTTCCTTGAGTCAGAAAGACATCCTAAGGATCCCTTTTGATCAAATCAAAAGGAAGAACCCGAAGAAGAGGTAAATATCTCACCACCTATTTCGAGTTCCTTTCTTCTTCCACTTCATCCTTCATTGTGGTTTCCATTATAAAATAATAATTCTAGTATCTTCTATATATACTGTTATGTTATTATAAAAATTTTACAACCATATTAGTTATTTTATCCATCATATTAATGAAAACGTCACCACACGTGCATACGTACGGCTTACCATCTCTATGTCGTGGTGTAGTTAGTTATTCAAACATTTCATCATTTGGATGGGTATAATAATGAGTATAAATGATATAAATAATAAATATAACCTTATTATGATTCTTTATATATGATATACAATCCAATTATATATTATTTTACTATCAAAGGAATGATATTATTGCTCGTACGTACGTACGGACTACCGTCTCCACGAACGCGATGAGATTCATTTTTCATGATTAACCATTCAAGTATGATTATAAAGTATATATAATAAATAATCATGAAAGATATTAAATAATAATGATACTAGATTTATGAACATATATGTTTCATTTACTTAATTCCATTCAATTCAATAAGGAAACGAAAACAGCGTTCATGCGTATGTACGGACTACCATCTCCATGAACGGTGTATTTCATTCCGTTTATTGATCTATCATATATATTTATATGCTAAAAATATATTATATATAAATCATATTTTACATTCTGGAATTAAATAAATCATGATATATGTAATAATATCCAGAACAACATGTTTAAACACATACGATAAATGAAATGATTTTACCCAAAACGCTGCTTTAACATGGAATTTACAAGATAATGCGTAATATAAATCCATAAGTGAATAATATATGATATCATAACAATTAATATGATTCTGTAATTAGTCAATTACATTATTTAAATCATTATACAAGTGTTTTGGATACGTACTAAGCATATCAGACCTAAGGTAAGTGATAATTTTTCAAATCTCATTTTTATCCGAGATTGCTAATACGTAAGTATTTACTGGGGTTACATTTTTCATCCATGTCCATAAATTTTTTTTCATAAAGTGTTTAATATTATTTAATTTATTTTTAATGTCATGTTTACCCCTCTTTGAATTTTATATTGTGTTATGGACGAAATATTTCTTTTGTCTGCGATACGAGGAACTTTTTGACTTTTCCAACAAAAGTGCGAGAAGAATGTTTTTTTAACTTATATGGCATGAATGGATTTTTATGATTTCATAGAACATTATTTCCCTGAATAATCCATTAAATGTTTCATGTTTATTTCTAATTAACTTATTTTAGTTTAAAATTTTATGACATGTTAATAAAGGAAAAAAAATTAATGTAGACAAGATATTTTCCTCAAGAATAGAGTTCATGTGTTTTATCAAAATTATTTTCTATCTAAGATAATATAGGGCTATATTTATATCCCTATTTTTAAATTTATTTGATTATTTTATGATGGAATTTTTTTTATGAAGTCCTTTTATCTTATATGGTTTATGTTATGATGGCATGATGCTTAAGAATCCCATTTTTATTACATGTGTTATGCTATGACATGTGATTTATAATTTTGTGGCACACATAAGAATGGTTTCATTATGAGATGGGTGGGACCTATATCTCCCTCCAATGAACTGGGTTAATATTTATATATCTTGAGATAAAAATGGCTTGAATGTCAGGTTAATCTGGTTCAGTGATACAGGACTGGAACGAGGAGTGAACTCGATTCAGTAAGGGACTTTGTCCACAATGATGGTTTTGTCATCAATTCCTTGGATACAATGGAAATAATATCATGTTCTTAATGGTTTGAAACAATTAAATGTTTTATTCCAATGCTATTTTATCATGATTAATGTTTCTTTATGATAAATTCATTATGTGACACAAATAATTATGTCATTACTCCTGATTTTGATGTTTTATGTTCATGTTTTTATGTTCAAATGTTTATAGATTATTTTATGTTCACCATGTTTACCCTTACTGAGCAATTGTGCTCACCCCTTCTTATGTTTTCTTTTCTCCAGGATATAAAGAATGGATTTAGGAAAGAAAACCAAATTGGAAGATCTTTATTGGAGATGTTGAAGATCTTTCAACATGACTAGAAGTCTACGTTCCATGTTTACAAACACACTAAACTATTACGGTCCTTGGATGTCAGTTTTTGTTATGTATTAAGTATTCTAAAAAATTAATGTAATTTCCATGTATGATAATCTTTTAGTCTCTTCAATATCCACCATCAAACCTCTCATATTTTCTTTTTCTTCATGAAAATGAAATCATTATCCGTGACATGCCGATTCACCCAATTTGTAGGTAATGAATTTTCATTTTTCTTTACCACCTTCAAGGATGGTAATAATATAATTATTAAGGTTAAATAAGATCTTATTATTGAAATTATAAGTTATATAATGTTCTAGAACTAATATATAAACATTATCTTAAATAAAGTGATATATGATTTTAATGGTCGGAAATAACAACCAAAATAAATTAAATTTCATTCATTAATGTTTTAACTAATGAATCATCCTCATATTAGAAACCAAAATGATATATGGAACTGTGGAAACAAATTAATACCTTTCCATTCCACTTATTTATTTTTTTTCTTCTATTTAAAAAGAAATTCCATAATTAACCAACCATGTAAACCATGAAATAAATGCACCCAGAACTAGGAAAATAAAAAAATATTATTAATTAATGGGTTGAAAGATGTTATAAAAGATTGTATAATGTATTATAAATATTAATATAGATATTTAATATATTAATAACACTTTTTAAATCATTATACAATAGGTTTGAACATGTTTTAAGGAAGTCAAACTAGTAGTAAAGGGATTTTCTTTAAAAATCTTCTTTTAATATCTATTTTTAAAAAATTTCCAAAGGAATTGTTTTTTTAACATATACGGCATAAACAAATTTTACTGATTTCATTATGCCTTATTGTTTTTAATTCATACTTACAACATTTAGTTGTTATTTTCATATAAATATTTTTGTTTCATGTTCCTAGTATTCTGTTAAAATAATTTTTTTTAAAGAATTATTTTTATGATGCTAGTATTCAAGATTTATGATTATATTATGGTTTTGGGTATTATTTATGATGATAGTTTGTTCCATTATAAATCTAATATTTTTGGTTATATGATATCCTCTAAATTAATTAGGTATATTTATGATGGAAGTTGACTGTAATGGTTATTCCAAGTGTAACTATGATGGTTTCCCCACAAGGTAGTCATTACTGTTACATTATAATGTTTTCATAAGGGTTTCAAATCATAAGGTACCTATGAGGGTTTCAATCCTATGTATTTAGGGTAAGAAAATTATGCCCCAAGTTAATTACATGGTTTATTTGTATTTTCTATGTTTCATGGAAATATTATTCTCTTCCAATATAAGTATATTATTCTTTATGGGTGAGAAGTATATCATAGCGAAAATGATTTCATATTATTATAAATATTCATAGAAAAATGATTTCTTTTTTATATATCCCTTACTGAGTTTTAGTGCTCATACCATGTTTTAAATTGTCTTTCCCGTTGTATGAGGATATGTAAGGAAAAATAAGAGGAAATATAAATGTTGTAAGGATTTTTTATTAGAAGAATTCCTGTTTTATTTAAAACATTTGTATTTTGGATGAAATTTAAATTTTTTTAAGTAGTATCATCTTTGTATGCTTGGGGGTTATCATGTATAAATTATGCACAATTTCTTTAAAACTCTGACCTGATAAGATTTTTGGGAATGAAAGAAAATTAATTCTAGTTGAACTAACTAGAATATGAAATGCTTAAGGTCAGGTCCTCATAGTAAGGACACATATTCAATTGTTGATATTGAATGTAGAAATTAAAACATATAATTCCATTAACATTAGAGACAATAAATCCTTAATTAATATCCTCTTGATTATTATGTTATTATTTTTAATATGATATTTTTATATCTTTTTAGACAATTTATATATTATATATATATTATATTGATCATAACTATAATAAACTATTCTTGAGGGATGAGGGAAAAGTTTATTTGTATGGTAGATCATAAGTACACATGAATAAAAATTAGAATTTTAATGATATCAATAGATATAATGGTAATTGTCATTAATTCTTGAGTGAAAGAAAAATTCATTGTTTTTTGGTTTCCATAATGAATTTATAGCTAAAAAATGTTATTATACGATTCTTAAAAGATAATTCATAATTTAATTTTTTAAGTACATTTTTATATCATTTATTTAATGGTTTTTAATTTTCATAATTTAGATTTTTATGCATGTTGATTAAAAAGTATTTTGTAATGATTTAAATGATAACAAGAAAATATGATTACTCATAATAAATTATGATTCTATTTAATTAATATTTTAGGCAATACATACTATAATGGTTATCCTCCTTGATAAGTTTGAATGAAACATAAAATAAATTGTTATTTCTTTTAGTATTTATTTAATGAATATATGTTTAAATCAATATGTGAGTCCTATAAGAAATTATATTACCTACTACGAGATGAGTTGACATCATATCCTCTCAATTTTACATGTGTTTCCTTTTGAATGCAACCAAATAGTAGTTGAAAAATTGAACATATAAAATAAAAAATTATAAACCCAATGTGAAATTATTTACAAAAAACAATTAATGATTAATAATCCATAATTATTTTTGATTTATCATATATGGGTGTATTTATTGTTTATATGTTCCTTATAATAAATATTTCTGATATTGGACACAAGAATGTTACATTCATTGATAATAATAGTGGTATCCCATGTTTTGGTGATGGAAACATGACATTCAGTAACCATTTAATTATTCCCCATAACTACATCGTTGTTTCTCACACTCCCTATAATATTTCGTAAAACCATAATTAAAACATTTCACCTTGGTTCGTCCATGGATAGAGAAAAAATACACTTATTAAGGAATATAATAATTTTCGTGAGATAACATAAACCCACACTACTTTATATGGTTCAATAAACACATTTTTTTGTATGTCTATATTTTATCCAAGTTATATTAATGATTCCATACATAGATATTTGAAAATAACATAATTATTACATGTATAAAGTATTCTCATAATCTGAGAACACAATGGTTTAGTATCATTAGAGATTATCAGAATAGAAATTTTTGGATAGTATTTATCCATAATGATTATACACTAGATAATAATTTTGATATCACCTAGGTTATACTTATCATTAAAAATATGCAATTAAAACAAAAGAAAGGGGTGAGATCAAGAAATCATAATGATAAAAACATATAAACCTTGCATAAAGGGATACACCATAAACATGACGATAGGAGAAATATCATCTCATAATGAACAAGAAAAATAATGGTTTTTTTCACATGGAATAATATATGGGCATATATAGCTAAATTCACAAACATATACCATGGAATATATAACTTCCCAATCCTTAAGGCCACTATATTGGTGCACCGAGCCCAGTCCTCACATTAACTCAAGCACACCTCCCCATATTCTAGAGGTTATAAAATAGAATAGAGGGTTTAAAAATCATGTATGTGATTATACCCTCTTTACTAGAGTAATACATATCATGAAATAAATGTAATGGAGGAAAAAATAATTAAGAACCAAAATCATGCATAACAAAACATTTTTGGAATAGGGTACATGACACAAACAAATAGTAAATCTGTCATTCCACACCAACAATGCCAAAAGTTAATGACACCAAAAGAAAATACCAACAACTTAATCTACAAAACGGGTCCTGACTCTATGTATGGATACTCATCAATACACTCCCCTATCACAACTCAACTCCTTGGCTTAGGGTCTTTTCCCTTATCCAGAACAGAAACCATGAAATCTTCTCGGGTACCCAACGACAGCCCGAGCAGGGTATGAGTAAAACATAGTTGGAAACCACCAAAGGTGCCAAAAAATATTTTATCTCACATATATTAAATGAAATAAATAAATAAATGAATAAATAACCAAAAGATAACTCAGGTTCAATTAGTAAACATTGCACACTTCAACCATTTTCATTATTATTTCCATTTCATCAATTCTACAATATTTATCACTAAATTTGTCTTCATCATGTGTTATATGGGTTAGTCATTTACATCATTTACACAAGGGTTTAATTAATTCAAACAGAAATCATAAGGTAATATGTTAATTCTCCATCCTACTAGGGGTAAAACACATCACAAAATACATCAAACCAACATTGAAGCCTTAGTTTAAGTAGTCCCATTATATGAAACCATTAGGGGTATATATCACTATACCCTACCCTAACTTGTTCATTTTGGGGTGGAGTTTAGAGACTCAGTATAACTCGACCCGTGGGTGTTAATCCTCAGGTCAATACCCCACACTACCAAGCCATGTGCACATACTTATTTATCCACTCACCACACATTACAATATCATAACCCTTCACACAAAAATATAAAATACAATCACAACCAATAACAATCAACATGGGAATCAATATTATTCCACAACCCATTCCCACATATACCATTTAAACTACATAGACTATTTAAACTATACATACCATTTAGACCATTTCCCATTCACATGCCTTAACCAATTAGGAATATCTCATAATTACCATGTATTAGCTCATTCAACATATTCATCAATTACATTATAAAGAACTATTCACATATTATTTATTTTATAAGTCATTAAAAATTTAAAAAGTTATTCATTTAATAAGAACTATCCCTCTCAGTCATTTTTAACATAATTCATAAGCCGTTTGGCATAATCCCAATTAACCTAACTAACCCATTTTCATGACATGCCAATAAAACCCCTGATGAAATTATCAAACATAGGAACAAATAACATTTTTCCATTTTCAACTATACCAGCCATATTAACAAATTCTTCATGATCTTCACATTATCAAGCATCTACTCTACACTCAACCTTACCGATTTATAGGTTCAGGAATGTTGGTGCACCCCATGGGTGGATCTAAATCATTCTATTCAGTGTCATTAGATCCCATGGGGATCATGAGGGATTAAAATCATAATTTAGAATATATTTTAACAAATATAACTAATTTAATTAAATGAGAAACAAAATGGAACCTTGAATATAACCCACATGCACAAATACAAATCAAAACTATGGGATATAACTTGTAGACCACCAACCTAAAATCTGATGATGGAGAAACCCTTAATCATAGACATAGATCCATATTCGAACACAATTTTAATACCAAACATAGATTCCACTAGAAAAATGGTTTTACAGCTTCATAAGATAATTTGAGAAACTACTAAACCTAATCTAGAGAAGAGAAGCCAGTAGAGCATTAGACTTACCTAGAGCTTCGATCTACAACCAACAGTGATCTAAATAGACAATAATATAAGGATAACGACCATTTGTAATCGTGGGAAAATTTGGTTCATACGTAGGGTTTATAAGGGAAACTTAGAGAGAAATCTAGTGGGGATATAAAAATCCTGGTGGAGGGACAAGAAATTTCCACTTTTTAATGGGTTCACAGTTTGACCACATGATTTTCCAAACTGTGCACCAACTGTGTTCTTGCCTCTATCAAAGATTAGTTGAGTCACATGGTTACCTAAGGAGGGCCACACAGTTTTAAAAACCACACACCAACCTTATGGAATGACTCTATCCTAGGGATGAATTTTTGGTCCTCCCCCTTGCACATTTTGATAATCTGTTCACCCTTTCTCCTGTCTTGCATAGTTTGGGTGAAAGATTACCTATAACTGTGTTCCATCCATGAGGCATTCCCATTATGGGAAAATTCCTTTTTCTTGATATATCTTGATCCCCCATAACATCCTAGATTCCCCTTATACTACTAGGAAACGGATCATTAACCAAAATTAAGAGACTTAAACAAAAAAATTAAAAATTACATACACCATGACGTCTGGGATCTTACAAACTCCCCACCCAATAATGAATTTTCATCAATTCATTATTCCAATCATCACTAATTTTATAAATAAAGTAGATAATTCCACTGCACCAACACATCTAAATTACTTTCCCATGTTTATTTATGAACATATCCATATTGCTGTAAAACTCGAACAATGGGAATTGTCTTTCCCCACAAGATTTTCTCACTATGATCCACAATACAAACCATATTCTACTCAAAGGACACATCAGAATCAATATCAACATCTTCAAAGTCAATTACATGAGACGGTTCAAGGTGATACTACCAAATTTGTGATAAATAAAAGACATTGTGCAACCCATTTTACCACTATGGAAGAGCCAATTGGTATGCTACCAGTCTGATCCCATCCATGTTCTCAAATGGTCCCATGTACCTAGGCCCCATTTTTTTTATTTTTTAATCCAATGATGACGCAACCTTGGAAACACATAAAGAAACATGTGACCGCCTAACATAAACTTGAGGGGTTGACAATTCCTATCTGTATATAATTTCTTCATATTCTGAGTTGTATCCATACAAATTTTAGTTAACTTCACCCATTTTGATGTCTCCATCATTAACCATATCCCCAAAAACTATGATTCCCTAGAATCAATCCAACATAGTGAAGATCTACACAACCTTCCCAAAACACCTCAAAAGATTCCATCTAAATTGCGTCCTAGAAACTTGTATTGTAAAAAAACTCAACAAGCACCACATACATGTCCCATGATCCACCAAAATAAAGGGAAAATTACCCAACATGTCTTCTTGTACATTAATAGTATGCTTTGACTGCCCGTCCTTTTCTGGGTGAAAATACATCATAAAAAACCGTTGGGTACCAATCTCCTTTTGTAGTACCTTCCAAAAGCATAATGTGAAACACGAATCACGATATGAAAACATATTCCTCAGTAATCCATGAAACCACTCTATATCTCAAACATATAACTCACCCAACTAAAAAATAGTGAAATTATCCCTAATCAGAAAGAAATGATCCACCTTAGTCAACTAATACACAATCACCCAAATTGCATCATTCTTCTTAGTCATACTCGGAAGACCCACAATGAAATCCATCGTTATGTCGTCCAACTTTCATTCCAGAATGAAAAATGGATGTAACATACAACATGATCACAAATTCTCAACCATGAAATACTGACAGGATCACACCACAAAACTTGTGAATCCTTTCTTCCTTCCCGACCACCAAATATTTCCATGAATAACACCACACATCTTGGTCAATCAAGGACGATATTCCCAATTATATGCATGAAACATGTGCATCAACACTTCCCGTATACATACTGACGCAACCACATGACCACAAACAAAAACAACCCCATCAGTACCAATAGACCGACTAGAAGGTGACTCCCCACCTTTACAGCTTTCCCTTGATGTCAAACACTCTTGGTCCTCAAGATGAGTCACCTTGTCCCAGCAAAAAAGCATGATATCAATCACTAAGGGAAAAAGAGTCATCTATGCATGTCCATCCTACACCTCTAGATGCATCTCAGAAAACTATTCCATCATTATCCACTTTTACATAGGCTTAGGAGCTTCCTAATTTTGAGTCTTCTAACTCAATGCATCTACAAATGTTTTCCATTTTCTCAATGTATAAACCAAATCGAAATAGAAGGACTATAGGTACTCAACCCATATTTGCTACTGAATATTTACGTCACATTGGGAGAAGATGTACTTAAGACTTTTATGATCAGTGTACATGGTAAACGGTTCTCCCTACAAGTTATTCTAGCATCATTTCAGGGAAAACCCCATTACAGACAACTCAAAAGTGTTTGTAGGGTAATTTATTTCATGTGGCCTCAAATGTTGTGACCCGTACACAACAAATTGATCTTCCTACATCAACACATCTTTATGACAAACTAAAAACGCAATATAAAACATGATATACCATTTTCTTGACTTAGAAAATATCATAATCATTGCAGTAGTCAATAACTTCTTCATGTGTTTGAATGTATTCTCACATTCCTTGGTCCACTCAAATAAGATACCTTTCTTAGCCAAGCCATAATTTTTCATTTACAAATGGGAAAAATCCTGGATAAAAATTTGTTAATAACTAGCAAAAACCAGAAAGCATTGGATATTAGAAACATTCTTGGGTCATTCCCAAGATAAAACTACCTGCACTTTCTCTGGATCAACAAACACGCCTACCTCTGAGATAATATGACCCATGAAACACAACTTATCGATCTGTAAATGAAATTTGAATAGCTTCAAATATATAATATACTATCGTAGTGTACTCAAGACGATGTTAATATGTTTGGGATGATCGTAATGAGTTTTAGAGTACAAAAATATTTCATTAACAAAAGAAACTACAAATGGGTCTAGATAAGGATGAATGATTTAGTTCATTACTTCCATAAACACTTCTAGTGCATTGGTCAACTTAAATGAAATTCTAAAAAACTCATACAACTCGTAACTACTTGTGAAGTTAGTTAACGATACATCGAAAGGCATCACCAAAAGATGGGGTTACCGATACCTTAAATAAATTTTGAAAAACAACGGCGAACCACTCAGTTGGTCAAGAAGATCATCAATTTTTTGAATAGGGAATCTATTCTTGAATTTTATTTGTTTTGTCTTTTTATAATCAATGTAAAAACGCAAAGACCCATCAACCATCTTAAAAATTATCATTTGAGATCCCAAAGGTGATGTTATAGGACGAATAAATCCTTTATTCACCAATTCATCTAATTGTGTTTTAATCTCTTGGAGTTCTACTAGTGCCTTTATATATGGTGGAATGGAAAATTGTTTGACTTCTAGTAGAATCTCTGTTGTAAACTCAATATATCTCTCAAGAGGGAACCATGAGAAGTCCTAAAAAATACATCGTGGAACTGATCTACCATAGGAGTAATGACATGCTACTCTACTCCTCTATAATCAAGTATAAGACAAGCTATATGGGCTGAGAGTTCACCCAACTATTGAAAACCCAGCCCCGTATGGCCTTACCTAACATCCCATTCACCACGATGGATATAAGTGTCTCCATTGAGAGATGTGAATATAACCCTATGATGGTAACAACTAATATAGGAATGGTACAACACCATCCAATACATACCCAAACTCATATCAAAATCTGATATTCCAAGCCTGAATAAATACTATAAAAATGGTACCCACCAACCTTAAGAGAACACCCTTACATTGTATGGGACACTAATTTTTCACCCCCAACAGTGTATTGATTGACATAAAACTAGATAAAAATCCACCACTAAGCCCAACACAACTATAAACTAAGCAGAAATGAATTAATATGAAGCACTTGTATTGAATACCTCATTAAAAAGGTCATGATCAACTACCTCTATTAACCTCTTCAAATGAAATATATTCACCTGAGACCTAATCTCATGTCTAAGCCCATCCTAGAAATGCTTCTCTATAGTTTCCCAATCCCATGACAATGCTAGAACAAGGTTACATAAGTCATTGAAACTAGTTTCACATTCCATCAATGACATGACCCATTAGATCAAACCAATGAACTCCCCAATATTCTCCTTCCATAATGTCTCTAGATAGAAATTCCCCAGGAACGTTTCCTATAAATATTTCCATAACATTCCTTGAACATTTTAAATATGAACCATGATGTCCCACCAACGCTTTATCTAACCCCGCAACATATAAGATTATGACTTGACACACTTCTCAGAGGGAGTATCTATATGATCAAGAATCATTGGGATAGTCTCTATCACAAACATGATAGCTTTTGGCCCACCCTCTCTACAGAAGGTTGGAAGTTTCTAGAATTGAAACTCTCTACTAAACTAAAACATGCTTGACCAAACCCAAACTATGTCATGTCCCCTCATTTTTATAAAACAAGTGTTGTTATCTTGGATCTAATCCTCTCATTGATTATATTAGACAAATATAATTTCCTTCCCTACAACTAGTGGATTATTCTCGACGATATCCTCTTATTTCCCAACCGGTACACATCTTGATGGAAGAATTTCTCTACAATTCAAAACATGAGATTTAGAAATCATAAAACAAAAATTTCATATATTTTATATAATAAGGCTATTTACTTTCCATGAATATTTGATTTTGTATACAACACCCAAATGAGCATTATCTCATCTAGAACACTACCCTCGACCATACATATTATTCGTCAAGGATAACCTTGGGTAAACCAACCGATATAGTCACAAGCGTATCATTAGACACCCTTTTAAACCATTTCCACATTCACAACACAAACATTACCCTTTTAAACACCTTTTCAATTTCCAAAATCATTACAGCCAACATTTTTTACTCATTTACAACCCTTCACTAAGAATAATTCTTTAACTATTATTTATTGTTATTTTCATTTACCCATTTGGACCATCATTTTTAATCATTACTTTCTCCAAATTATTTATGGAATGAAAAATCTACCATACCATTCATGTCACACACACCCATCACATGTGTTCCTATCATGATTCATTCCACCTATATCCCTAGGTTCCCACAATGTTGTTGGAATGCACAACCTTGTGCCTTTATGGCCATGATCACACTATAATTAAACCATAAAATCACACACCAAGTGAATCAACCAATGGTGAAATACCATTCAATTGTAACAACACACATCAATAACAATAATTACTACCTTTGGTAATTAGGTTTCCCCTCATACATGGGTTAGATAATTCCATACACATGATTATTAAAAAGGAAATACACTTCCTAATATACATTCTACTATCCTATATAATGAGACCATAGAAAAGAATCCTACTATGATACCACTTTTTAACATCCCCATCCAAGAGGCCACTATGTCATTCCCTGAGCTGAGTCCCCACATGACCTCAAACGTAACTCTACATATAGAAGAGGTTACCAACTAGTAGATTGGATCTAAAAATAATGTGGAGGATAATATACTCTCTTTTATAGAGTAATTTATAGCATGAAATAAGTGTAATAGCTGAAACAATATGATATAACTAGAATCGTGCATAACCAATAATTTCCAAAACAAGATACAAGACAAAACCAAATAATAAAAATTTCATGCTATGATAAAAGTTCCAAAATTGATGGAAAACCCCATTAAATACCAACAATTGAATCACCAATATAGGTCCTGAATCCATGTCTAGATCCTTATCCATGAACTCTCTAAGCCAAACTCAATTCCATATAATAAATAATTATCACTTATCCTAACCTATAACCATTAAATTTAACCACGTACCTAATGGAATCCCAATTAGAGTATGATAACAACTCAGTAGGCCACCACTAATGGTGTCTAAAAAATATCAAGTCTAACAACTAGTTCCTACAGGAAATAAATAACTAACTAAATAACAAAAAGATAACTTGGGTCCATTAGTTAACATTGCAAACTTAAACCATTTTCATCATAATTTAGTTTTAATCAATTATACAATCTTCATCATTAAATTAATCTTCACATGAGTTATATAGGTTAGGAATTTACATCATTTTCACATGGGTTTAAAGAAGTTAAACACTAAGAATAAAAGAACAATTCAAGTCCCTCTCTCACTAGGGGAAAAATATGTGTAAATAAATCACATTCATCTTAAAGCCTTTGTCAAGGAGGTCTCATAAAATACAACCATTAGGGGTATAAATCTACACCCCTTCCCTAACCCATGAATTTTGGGATAGAGTCTAGAGTTTCATTATGACTTGAATCGTAGACGCAAAATCTCAAGTCAATGCCCAATACTACCAAGACATGTTCACATGATTATCTATCCATTCACCACACAATACTATACCACAACCATGCTAAAAAAAACATAACAATCACAATACATAATAATCAACATGGGAATCAATATTATTCAATAACTGATTAACACATTTACCATTTACACCAGATATCCTATTTAGCCCATTTCCCATTCTCATAACTAAACCCATTTAGTATATCTTATTATTCCCATTTATTAGCTCATTCAAGGTATTCCACAATTCCATTATGAAGATACTTTCACATATTCATCGATTCACAAGACATTAACAATTTAACATGTTCTTTATTTCATAAGAACTATCCATATTAGGAATTTGTGTCATAATTCATATGTCATTTGACATGATCTAAATTAACCCAACTAACCCATTTTCATATCATGCCAAACAACCCATTATGACATTATCATCCCTGGGCGCAAATAAAATGTTTCCATTTTCAACTCAACCTACCATATTAATATGTTCTTTATGGGGTATATTTTATCACATGTCAACTCTACACATAACCATACTAATTTCTAGGTTCAGGAATATCTTCGTAGCCCATTAATTTTTTGAGTATAATAATGAATTGATAAAGGATGAGTATTAACAGGAGTGGTAAGTCCATGTGTCCCATCAACACTGTTTTAGAGGTTCTATGTATTTTTTATAACCACATGGTGGTTTTAGGTTTCTTTCACTGAAATGAAGAGGGATCATTTCTCAGTATTATAAAATTTTCACATCATCAAAAAATATAGATATTGTTAATTATTTTGGTTCACTAATTATAGTAATTGAATATATGGAATAATTTTGAGATAAAATACTACAATATTTTTATTGGATGATAGGATTATTTTTATTCTTTTCATTATAGGTTTATGAATTAAAAAAAGAATTTATTTTAGGAGTTTAAATAAATATAAAAATCGGTTTTATGTTTAATAGAATTGATTATTTATACTGTCCAGTTTAATTTAATTTCAATGTACATGATGATTATAGATAAATGAATATGATGAAAAAGTGATATTAAATAATTGATAGGGTAATATTTTTTAAATTTATTGTTTATTTTTTATACTATAAATTTTTCATTTAGTTTTTTTTGTTAATAATTTTCATGATACCATTAGATTTATTAAAAAAAAATTAAATTTTGATATAATGAGTTCCTCACAAATACCTCCAAAAATTATTTTAAATATCAGTTTTGATATGATTGAATGAGTAAATTGAAGATTTTATGAATATGTAAGATAATGATAAACATTAATTGATCAATCAGGGTTTTGTAATATTAGTTAATTTATGAAAATTAAATTTCACTGAAAATGAATATTATAATTTTTTGAAGTCTATTTCTATTGAATGATTATTAATATTCACCCCATGATTTATTTTCCAATGTTTAAATTCTCAATACCTATAGGTATTCTAATGCATTTTAATATGTACTTTATAATACCCTATTTCATGATATATTATCAATAAATGAATCACTAATAGAACTTTCAATTTAATCATGTCAAAAACAAGTTGATTTCATACCATATTAAGATAATTAAGCACATTAATTGAAAATTTTACCACCTTATACAATTGATAAATATTTTATGTTTTATATTTCATTAAACCCATATATACCCTAAATTTATATGGTATAATGCCAAATCATATTCATATTTATCCTCCCCACCCATATCTTGGTATTTTTTACCGTGAATAAGTACATGGGGAGATTATTTTAATATGTTTCATGATGGTGTAATGTTTTAAAAAAGGGATAATATATATATTATTGTCATTTGAATTTGTAGAATGTTAAAATATTACCTTACACTATAATTTTACTGTTTATAAATAATAAATGATAACAACATACGGGAAAGGGTGAATACTCCAATATAACCATTCTCATGATTTTTTATCTTTTGATAAGAGGAGAAAATGGTTGATGGGTGTCTCAAATTATTGATATATATTGAAGTAGTATATTTTTCAATGAGATTTTGATATTGATTATAAATTTTGGAGGAAGTGTTAATATAACAACAATGTACTTATAAAATAATTTTTTTTCATTCTAGAATTTAGTAGATAAATTCTTCATAAAATTAGTTATATTAATAAAATCAATTTTTTTTCAAATAAATGATAAATTTAATTAAAACTGTAATTTATCATATTTATAAAAAAAATTAAAAAATTGAGCCCATTTTTAATTTTTCTCATAGAAAATGGTTAGGGTGAATTTTTGTGATTTTTTAAAATTAATTATTATTTGGTGAGTGGTGAAATATAGTAATTTATAGTATTTAGAAAATACATGAATTATTGAGTCATATATTATGTATGGATGATATAAAAACATAATCTCAAATAATCATTATATATTTACTATATTTATTCATTTATTCAAAATTCTTCATAATCTTGAACTTAAATAATGAACCAATGAATAAAATAATCAAAAAACACCCCTTTCCTCCACTACAAATACCACCTCCTAGCACCTCTAATCTAACACCTCAAAAGCCTTGTATCTTGTCTAATTTATAACCCATTATATTTACAATACTCTTCCCCACGTCGATGGTGTTTTTATCTCACTAAAGGTAAAAAACCACAGTCCTTATAGAGTTTCTCATAGAGAATATTTCAAGAGGTAAAACCCTATTTTGTTTTATTTTATTTTATTTTTAATTTACATTATTTTTTTATTCTCTCCACATGTCCCCTAATCCATGTGAGATGATAAATATAGTATCTTAATTACACTATAATTTTATTATGTTAATAGAATAACCCCCATAAAAACTCCCATATTCTCATCCTGTTATAGAAAATTAAATCATTGACTATGAAGTGTCTATTCACTAACTTCATGGGTAAAGAGTTTTCATTTTCCCTTACTAATTTTAAGGATAGTTATAAAACAATTTTTATTGTTAAATCACATTTCATTATAGATATTATAATTTATTCAAAAATAAATTAAATTATATTCATTAATGTTTTATCTAATGATTAGTCTACATATCAAAAGAAAATAATATATGGAATTATGGAATAATATTCATACATTTTATTTCTACTTTAAGTTTTTTCCTTCCATTCGACAAGAAATTCCATAATGAACCAACCATGGGAACCATGAAATAAATGCACCCAAGATAATGAAAATAACAAAATATTATTAACAAATGGGTGGAAATATGTTTTAAAAAATTGAATAAGGTATTATATATATGAATCTAATTTTCTAAAAAAATTATAACACTCTTTAAACCATTATACATGAGTTTTGAACTTGTATGAAGTAATTAAAACATAAGGTAGGGGACTTTTCATTTTAAATCGTCTTTTAATTTATATTTTTACTAAATTAAAAATGAATATTTTTTAATATATGTGGCATGATAATATTTACGTATTTCATGGAATTATATTATTTTAAATCCTTATTTACAATATTTAATGTTTATTTTAAAATATATTTTTTTCATTTCATTTGTGCAATATTCTTTTAAAATATGATATTTTCCACTAGGAATTGTTTTTATGATGAAAGTATCAATGTTTTATGATAATGTTCCTATTCTTGGTCATTGAATATGACTATGGGAGGTTCCATTATAAACCAAATAAGGGTGGATATGTGATATCCATCCCATTTATTGGGTTATGTTTAGGTTGGAATTTCGTCATAGTGGTTACTCTAAGTGTAACTATGATGGTTACACCATACTGTAGCTGCCAGGATTACATGGTACGATAGTCGTCAAGATTAAAAATTAGAATATAGATGTGAGGGTTACAATCCGATATAATTATGATAATAAAATGATTCCCCATGTTACCTAAATGGTTTATTTATATTTTCTTTGTTTCCTGGAAATCGTATTTTCTCATAAAGTAAGTGTATGATTCTTTACGGGTGAGAAGTATATCATCTTGAAATGATTCCATATTTTTATAAGTTTTCATGGACTATTAGTTTTTAATTTTTTTTATTTCAATTAAATGTTTTTTTCTTATCCCAATTTATAAAATGTATTTCACAAGGTTTTAGATTTGTAAGGTTGAAGAAGAATCCCATCCAAATGTTGTGAAGATTTTTCATGAAACTAATTCATGTTAATTAAAAACATTTATATTTTGGAAGAAGTGGATAATTTTTTATGTAGTGTCCTTTTTGTATTCTTATGGGTTTTCATGTATAAATTATGAAAAAATTCTATAATATTATAAAATGATCTTATATTTTGTTATGAAATAAAATGATATCTAGTTAAATTTACTATAATATGTTATGATTAAGTTTGCGTCCTTATAGTAGGAATCAAAGCATGGTTTAGATATCTTTAAAGGATATGATGATGTTAATAGAACACCATATATGATTTTTAACTTATCATTGTTTTGAAATGATATACCATTTGAATATTACCACTTTTATCCATCTAAGATATGTCTATTTAAAATAGTTTTTCATATAATAAATAGGGAAGCTGAAGTAAGAAGGCACATAGGTGGGAAATAGAACTAAGTAGTTCGGGGCAATAATATATCAATATATGTATGATATAAATGGTGGTTTAATCCAGTTAAGATGAAATATAGTGATATAAAAAAGGAACATGATGATAGTGGGACATTTTATGCAGAAAAACCCTCATACATTCAGTGGATCTTCTAACCCGATGGTGGATAAAGGCTGGATTAAAGTAGTTAAAAGATATTTTATAACATGGGGTGTTATGATAATCAAAATAATTTTCTTCATGTTTAACATTTTGAAGTTGAAGAAAACCAATGGTGGTAAATTTTCAAGAATGTTAAACATAGAAAGGATATTGATGCCTTTGAATGAGATGAATTTAATAGTATTTTCCTTGAATTTTTTTTTCCTAATGTGGTTCGATATAAGAGAGAAAATAAATTCCTTGAATTAAAAAAAAGATGAAGATTATTAGATTTTCATGAAGAAAGCTTCACCTGATTGATAATATATGATCCAACTATTATTTTAGATCATAACAGTAAAATCAATCATTTTTACTCAAGAATGAATCCAATATATCGAATTTCTTTGGGTTTCTAATGATTCAAAAGTCATAAGAAACTTTTTTGATGTGTTGAGATGGTAGAAATGGTTTTTTCTATAATCATGTGTTATTTTAAAATAATTAGAATAAAAATAATTTATAGAAATAAATGTTTAAGTATCAATCAAGAAAATATTAAGGTAATAAAATCTAGTTTCTAGTTTGTGGAAAGTGTGGGAAAAATAACTATAGGGAATTAATTAACAAATATGGGAAGTATTTTCAATGTTGTAGATTTCAACGAAAAGGATCTTGGTGATGGATCATTTAATTATGATAAGAAAACTATAAATTGTTCTAAATATGGGGATATGATTCATTATACACATACCTACCCATAGAAGGATATAATTGATAAGAAGTAGCTAGAATATAAGAAAGAGGTGTAATTAAATCCTTAGACACTACTTCAGTAGACATCGGACCATCTAATGAAGAGGTATAAGGTACATTTGTTTTACTCATATTCTTAAAATTTGTTGTTTGATACGTGGTTTATAACATCCTTTCTTTCTAAAATCCATTGAAACTACCTTAGTAGATGTTGGACCATCCAATGAAGTGGTATAAGGTACATTGATTTTTTACTAATATTTTCCAATGTCTTATTTGATACCTGGTTTACATCATCCTTTATTTATGATAAATTTTCTAGTAAATTGGAAATTTCTCCTCACGAAATGAAACTATATATTATAGTTATAAAATAGGGGGAAATATTAATGGAAAAGAATTATAAGAATCTTTCGATTATTTTATATGCAAAGACATTACCTAAAAACCTTATTGTTTTTTACTTATTATAGTTTAATGTTATTCTAGGTATGAATTTTCTTTATGTTTAACATTATAAGATTGATTGTAAAGATAAATAATTTTTTAAAGATAGAGTTTAAGTTTGTATAAAATAATGAACTGATAACATTAAAAACATATCAGGAAGCTGATAAATTACTAAAAAATGGAAATGAAATTTATCTTGGATATATTATTGAAAACATGGGAATTTTTCAAATTAACAATGTGCTAGTGGTAAATGAATACCCATGTGTTTTTTCTAATGATTTTTATGGTGTAATAATTGATTGCAAAGTTGAATTTACCATTGACATGGTTCCTCATTCTAATCCATTTTCCATACCTCGTTATCAAATGGCACAAGTGGAGCATCTAGAATTGATAAATCAGTTTTAAGAGTTTCTAAATAAAGGTTTCATTCATACTATCACTTAACTAGGGGGTGCTCCTTTTTTTTGTTAAAAGGAAAGATAGTTCCATATTTCTATCCATTTATTATAGATATTTGAAAAACATTACTCCTAAAAATAAGTATCCACTTCTTAATTACTTGTTTGATCCACTCAATGGAACTTATTATTTTCTCAATATTGAATTGAGATATGGGTATAATAAGTTGATGGTAAAAGATGATTACATACCAAAAATGTCATTCCAATCTAAATATGGGAATTATGATTTTGTTTTTATTTCATTTTTTTGATAAATTCCACTACTGTATTTATGGATCTTTTGAATTGAATCTTTTGTGATTAACAGGTTAATTTTATGCAATTTTCTATTAATGATATCTTAGTTTTTTTAAAAAATTTATTAGTATCATAAAAAAAATCTACGTATTATTCTACAAACCCTTAAAAATATATTATAAGGAAAATTTAGAAAAGAAAATTTTTGTTCGCAATAGATTTGTTTTCTTGGGAGCATGGTAAATAAATATGGGAAAATAGTTCTTCCTACCAAACCAAAAATGATTAATGAATGACCAAGACCTAAAAATGTTACTAAGATTCATAGTTTTCTTAGATTAACAAGATGTTACTAAAAGCCAGTTAGGTTTTAATAGTTATATATCCCAATAACTAAGTTAACATGAAAAGGGGTAATATTTAATTAGAAAGAAGATGTGAAGTCTATTTTTTAGAACTGGAAAGGATATTGATGAATGCTCTAGTTTTGATCATGAATTCCAAAAATAGTGATTTTTTAATCTATTTTGATGCTTCATTAAAGGAAATTGGTTGTGTTCTATATAGAATGATCAAATAATTACTTATGCTACAAGAAAACTAAACCCTCATGATATAAATAATCCCACATATGATTTGTCAATATTGGTTATTGTTGGTTCATTAACAAATTGGATACATCATTTATAGGGATGCAAATGTGATACAAATACTGACCATAAAAGTTTGAAGTATATATTTACCTTGATATAATTGAACATGCGATGTAGAATATAGCTGTAACAGATTAATGATTTTGATTTCATGATCAAATTCCACTCTAGAAAATAAAACAAACTGATAGATTCCTTGAATCAAAAAAATAAATTGTCATTAAACAAGTTACATTTGGAACAAGACCCCTTGGTTGATGATTTTATGTATTTTATTTTAGAAGTTATTTTTATAGTAAATTCATTGGTTTTGTATCACGTGTCAGTTGAATCATCTCTATCAGATAGAATTAAGAAAGAACATAAAAAAACCATGAGTTATAGAAAAAGGTATAATTGGTGAAAAATGGTATGTTTATAGGATTTAACATTGATAGAGATTGAATTCTGGGGTTTGGGGAGAGATTATGTGTTCTATATGATTCACAGCTGAAGAAAGAGTTACTAAATGAAGCTCATATTTCCCTATTTTCAGTTCATCCTGGCATCACTAAGATGTATAGAGAAATTTAGGAGTATTACTGGTGGGATGGAATGAAAAGAGATAATTTTTATTTCAACATGAAAATTTTTAATTATCAATTGTTTAAAGAAGATATACAACCACCAAAGAGGATTCTTTATCACTTTTCAGTGCCAAAGTGGAAATGGGATAATATATCCATGAACCTTATGGAGGGACTACAAAATACTTCTCGAGGTAATAATGAAATTTGGGTTATTATTGGTCAGCTAAAAAATTCTATACATTGCCTTCCTATTAGAGATACTTTATCCTAAGATAAGATTACTTAGTTTTATCTCAATGCATTTTCAGGTTACATGGTGTTCATCTCACCATTAAATATGACCATGATCCCAAGATTACTTATAACTTCTAGAAATTCCTTCAGAAGTTGTTGGTGGCCAGAATTAAATTTCAAAATATATTATAATCATATTTGACTATATCAGGTTCCTCCTTATTATTTTGAACACAACTTACCCCCATTAGTTTTCACTAAATCTTGTGAACATATCTAACTTCATCACATTCACACTCAATCCTATGAATATAGCTACCTATGTTAAATCCATACTCAGTACTGTATACATTTCTAACCATGTTGTGTTCAATATTAATCATGTGAACATATATCACTACATGAAGTTCATTCTCAGTTTTATAAAACTATAGTAAAAATGAAAAAAAATATGACTCAATTTAAGGATTTTAGTCAAGAAAACAAATTATAGTTTTTTCAAATATTTCTTGAAAAATATTTTGATTATAAAACATAATATAAAACATTAGATACATTTAATTAAGAGAAAATCGTGATATTATACATCAATGTGAGAACAAATAAACTATATAAAAATATATTCCTAAGAAATAACATGTCTCAAATAATGGAAATTGAGATTTTACGATTAAAAAAACCATTACAATGTAAAACCCCTCATGGTTAATTCCATCAATTCTCTTCTCAAGAAAATATCAATACTCAATGAAATAGAGTTTTATAGTAGACCAATCTATCATCATATAAAAAACCTCTGAACCATGACATGATAAAAGTATATGAAATAATAAATATCCACCATAAAATCAAAATCATTAATCCCATATGAAAAAACATTTATCTATCCAATAAAATGAAAATAAATATCTTTTATCTTGAAAACGTTTTTAAAACTAAAAACACTCAAAATAATGTGTATAATGTATTCTTTGAAAAAACATGGAATCTTGTAGAATAATAATTATAATGAATAATGGATATAATGACAGGAAAATATGACCATGAATTAAATGATAAAAAATAATTCTCTTATCACTATTTAAATAAATGTTAAAAATAACCAAGAGAAAATCATTAAAAAATTTCATTTTATTTTTATTAAATACAATAGAAATTCAAAATGATATTTATTTATCTTTGATGTATATATATGAAAATTCATTAAACATTTTTCGGAACATTAACATGAAATATAAATAGTTGAAAAAAAAATTAAAACCAGGTTTTATTGGAAAACACCTACCTAAACATTATGATATCATGAAATCACATTATATTCTAGTAAAATAGACACAAATATCTTAATAACTCATTTTAGAAACTTGTTATTATCTATTAAATTTTATTTTCATCCAAATTTATTCATTTAATACACACATATTAGTTTATTAATGATAATTTTAATCATATGAGTTAGTCATTTTGAGACGTTCATGTATGCTTTGTAATGACTACATTTTATCTCATTCATTCATAAATAGTTCATCAATCCAAGATTATTCAAGGTACCCGAATCGATTTTCTCCAATGATTTATTAATTTCTAATAACATTCCATGATATTTATAGAATTGATTTATTAGGATGAAATATATAATGAGATTTTTTGGATAATTTATCGATATCAATTGGTTATGGTGGTGATGAAAAATGAAACATTTCATCATTTGGGTGGTACTTTGTATGTATGCATAGGTGATGTTTTAAATTTTCACTTGAGAAAAGATAATGAAGTTAAAAAATTCTATATATATATATATAGGGTGATAATCATAACAATTTTATAAACTATATATATATTCATTAAATTCTCTTTTATAAACATTCATGGGAGGTGGTGAATACAAAATGCATCAACTCTAAGAGGCAGAAGTCCATACGTACACATGAGAGATGATTTTATTTATCCTTTTGTGGAATAAATATAAAAATGATTATACAATTAAAATGAAGACTCTTACATATAGTAAATATACTAATGTAATTATGTTAATATGTTTATAAATGATTTATATTATTTTTAAGAGGAATGAAACCTCTTAAACCTTAGTATGAACATATACTTATTCCTTGGATAATCTCCATTTAAATAAACTTTAGGCTTTATGTTTTCATATTTTGGGAATGTTAGAACCTTTGTGTTGTATAAGAGAGTGTTGGAATGGAATTTAGGTGGATAATGTTAGACCTAATGGTCAATTAGGAGAGTAAAGATAATTGGATATTATGTTACCCTATATAAGTTAGGGAAATGGAACCCTTATATTACCCATATCATTAAAATAATATAAATTCATTTCCAAGGGTAAGTGAAATAAAATAATTGCAAATACAATTATAAAACATTATAATTTATAAATACGCTCAACCAATCAAATCTTGATACATCTTAGTTATTTTTTTTACATTATTTATTAGTTTAACTCTATTTTTTAAAAAATTACCCTTTACCATAGTGAGAAACTTTTACTTTTCTAACATAATTATATGTCCAAAATATATTTTTACCATATAATATAGTATTAGTTATTTTTATTTCAAATATAGATTATATTTTAAAATATTCAATTTATAAATTTGGAAAAATATAACTATGTAAATTGTAATGATTTTTTTCAAATATACTTTTAAGAATAAAAATGATTTTACAAAAAATTCATGTTTATAATTTATTTTCATGAAAATTATCAATTTATTAATACATAAAGGTGATTTATGTTACTTAAAAAATGATATTAATCCATATGTGACCTCTTAAATCCCAAATTATTGAAAATGATTAAAACAGTTCTTTTATTAGAAAAAAATACAACTTATGTTCTTAAGTGTTAATCATATATTTATAAATTCAAAGTAATATATTTTAAATAACATATTTTACTCCATTAAATAAAGAATTTATCAATATAAAGGCTTTGTAATATTTTCATTCATACTAATACCAAAATGAAGTCCAAAAAGAGAAGGTATTAGTAATAAAAGAATTTTCACTATTCACCTCAATATCAATTTTTTTAGAAAAATACCAAAACTTATAACTAATCAAATTTTCATATACCTAATTAATAAATATTGTTTTTATTATTAAAGTAAAATTTATAATTTCATAAATTTTTGTTTTAATGAAAATCAGAAATAAAATTAATAACTAAGTTTATTTAGAAATTTCATTTATGATTTTTGTGATCTTAACGATATTATATATAATTTAATAAAAAATAAATTTATTACATTATTTCACACATTGAAATATTACATTTTTTATATTTATATTTAAAATGTGATAAATTAATTTTTTTATAACAATCACAAAAATTAAAAAATATCTCTTTAAAAATAATAATTTTTAACATTAAATCATATTAATTATTTATCCAATAAATGATATAATTTTTAATTGATTAGTATTTTTTGAATAATAGATGAATTATTAATATTTAAAATTTTATAGTGCCAAGGATTCTTTTACTTCAGTTTTATGTGTGTAGAAATATTATTCAATAGAGAATATAATCAAAGGAAAATATATTCCAAAATATAGGGGCATTACCTTATACTATATAAATAAATTTCATCCTCAAAATTTAAATTTATATCACTTATGATTGTATACGTAATACAATCATGAATCAACCTATAATTTCTAATTAAGTTTCAACCTCACTATCTTTGGTAAGGCTGAGAGACACATATTTTACCTTATAAAGGGAATCAATAGAGATTCTCAAATATTGGTTCCAAATTTATATCTTTATTTGTCTATAGGAATTATGAGTTTTAGAGTCACACCATTCACAACATCATTATGATGATCCTATTTCAAAAAAATACAAAAATGAAAATTATTTTGAAAATATCTATGAAAAATCAAAGTAATGGATTATATAAAAATTAAAACTCATTCCAAAGAAGATTCATCTAATGACATGTTAAGTGTAAACTAGGATAATTTTGATTCAACTATGATCCTATTGTTTGAACCAATAAATCCTCCATTTTGACCTACTATGTCCATGTTCATTTTCTTATTTGGTTAAAACATATATATATATATATTTAAATGATAATAATAGTTCATAAATATAATTTTTATTTAATAAATAATATCCCTGATAAATGTTAAACACTGTGTGAAGTTATGCCTCTTTACCATACAAAAGGTTATGCTCAATATAATAACAAACCAACCATTTTAGGGTTATTTCCCCATAGCGAATCTACACCAGAGCATCCATCCACTAATTTGTATCCAGATAGGGATTTCATTTCTATGAAACCATATAATCTCTAATTTACCAAAATTTCAAGATGTTATCCTTTACGTAGATTTATCCTGAAGTTTTTCACTAATAATGTCTTGTTTTAATCCCATAATTAACTAAACTAATCACCAAATATAACTAAACACTAATATAAAATTAAATATGATTCTCGATACTCACACTCCCTCATTATTCTCTAAAAACATATTTTTTTACATTTTGGCTTTCATACCATGTGATATGACTAAATTAGAAAATATACCTATTTTTCAATAATTTCAAAATTATATATCACAAATAATTTAAAACACCAAAAAATGGATTAGTTATTTTTTTTATTAGCTACATAAAAGTATTATTTTAAAAATAAAAAACTTTCACAATAAAATATATCCTTTTATACAACTGCATGGTTATACTCCTCTTCATTACCAGGGTAATAGAAAACCAAAAAAAATTGGTGACCTCAAATACTCATCAAGGGGAATACGTATCAATATTTTATATGGTGTAAGATCATCAATATGAACAAGGGATAAATAACATAAAAAAATAACATGGAAATTTAAAGTAGTTCATATGGAATAATAGAAAGGATTGTAATTATAAATGATCAAACATACATTTTATAATATGTGTCAAGAAACATGATATAAAAATAAATATACCTAAATTATAATATAGTTACATATTGTAAAAATATGTAAAAGGAATAATCATAGAAAATGGTATCATTAATAACATAGCTAAAACTATCTATTTAAAAATCAATCATAGGTACATAGAAATATGCATCAAATTCACCCTCAATTTTATGAACATCACTAACCAAATAATGATCACATTTAATCTTTTGAATTTATAATACCATATAAAGATCATACTCAATGTTATGAGCATGTCTAATTGAATAACGTTTATTAGAAATGTTTTAAACATAGCTTAGTACATTGCATTCATGTTTATTATTTTGAATGTAACTAACTGAATCTAGTTCACACTTAATATTAAAAACATAGGTAACGACATAAAATTCAAACTCATTCTTGATAACATAGAAAACCACATCCATATTAGGCTCAACCTTCAAAATATATCTAACCACATTGAGTTCACACTCAATATTATGGATACCACAAACCAAATCATGTCCATTCACAATATTATGAATGTAACTAACAAACATCATGTATATGATTAATAATGTGAACATATCTAGAAATATATATTACAGTTTCAATCATTTTAATTCATCAAACTACATTGAGTTCATGCATAGTATTGTGAACATATCTAATTGCATAGTGTTCACACTTAGTCTTCTAAAAATATCTAACCATTTAGAGTTTACACTCAATATTGTTCACATATCTAGCCACATAGATTTCATACTAAATATTATAAAACATCACTAAAATAAGAATTAATATTACTCATGAAAAGAATTTGAATCTTGAAAAACTTTTATAGATGTTAAACATTTAATTCAAAATCACTTTGAATGATAAAACATTAAATGAAACATTATTTTGTCATGAATAATGTTATAATAATGATATAATAATTTTTAAAAGAATCATATAAAACCTAAAAAAGTATTTCTATATTAAAAACATGTCTTAAACAAGTGATTTTGATATTTAACCTCTATTTTAACCCTTATAATGGAATGGCCCTCACGGTTAATGTCAAAAATTCACTTCTCCAGAACATATTATTACTCAATTAATTGGATCATTATATTGGATAAACTATTATTATTTAAAATTTATACGAATAAAATGATAAAAAAATTGTAATTAAATCATTAAACCATAAAATTTTATAATATTTAACATAAGAAAAATCATTTACTTTTATATCATAAAATGAGAAAAAAATATTTTTATTTTTAAAATTTTATAAAATATTGAAATTACAAAATCATTTGTAATATAATATTATATGAAAAAACATATAATAATTTAGTGTAATCATAATAATGAATAATTTCTATGATTTTTTTAAAAGACATAAATGAAGTAAATGATAAAAAAACAATCTACTTGTATATTTGTAAAAAATTAAAAAACAGACATAAAGAAAACCATGGAGGGATTTTTATTTATAACAGTTTACATTAAAATTAAATGTTGATTAAATTTCCTAAAATATTCATCCAATTATAAATAATAAAAATCATAATTCATCTACAAGATCATGAACAAAGAAGATAAATTTGTTACGACATTTAAAATATGGTTTCAAAGTGAAATATTTTACCTTTAGTCTCTAATTCCTTGATATCACTATAATCTCCCATAAAATTATTATAAATATCTTAATAAATAATTATAATACCTTATTAATATATATTTCATTTTATAATTTTCTATTGAAATCATTTTCATCACATTAATTAGTTAGTAAATGATTATTTTTATCATCAGATGTTAGTAGTTTTGGTTATTTTATGCATGTATTGTAATGGTCATGTCAGAAAATTTTCATTGATAAAAAATTCATAAATAAAATATTTTTTAATTTTCTATAATGAAAGATAATTATTTAATTATTAATTTTTTATATAATTCCTAAAGAGTATTAGTTATGATTTGTAAAGAGGAAATCAGTTATGAGTTTGTTTTGGGAAAGATACTAATAACAAAAGATTACTATATAATGATCTCAAATTATTGTATAATTTTTTAAGATCTATATTCATTACTTATATGAATTCTTAATATCACATATATTCATAAAATAATTTTACAACATTATATATTTAGTGTGATGAAAATATAAATTCATTGTAAATGGAAGTGGTAGTCTCCACACATGTGTGAGAGACAATTAAATTTATTAATATATCGATAAAAGCGAAGTAAATAAATATATATATTTTAATAATCATAATTATGTTATTATTCCATTGAGTTTTTATTTGATTTTTATAATAATTGTTGACATTTAATTACCCCATGTAAATACAACATGATCATGTCTTAACCGACTCAAACACTTATTATGAACATGGTGATTCGAAGCCACTTGCATAGCTGGGAACATGCGACACACTCTTGGCTTGGTCGGGGCCCATGGGAGTCGATTTTTACACATAAAATGTTTTATATTATCCTACTTGTTAAAATATATATGTTATAAATATTAAATATATTGATTAAATCCATATTTATATCTGTCCATGTGGGAAAGTTATGCAAACAAATATGTGTTTCATAATTGAGGTGATAATCTGGAAGTATATGTAATCAAAGTTTTTATTTTCATTGGATGGAAAGGAGATATAAAATTGTTTTAAAATTTAAATAAAAAATCAAATATAATTATTTAGTAATTTTAATATCATTATGTAATTTTTGAATGAAGATTAATATAAAAGTGACTTTAAAAATGTGGGTAAAAACATATCACTATTCCTTGGATAATGTCAATTGAAAAACATTATAAGGATAGTTGTATGGGAATTTATGGAATAAATGATCCCTTAGATTGTTGATAATGGTGGTTGGAAGGTATTTTGGTAGATATTGTTAATGTTATGGGTCCTTTTGGTGTATAAACATTTTTGGAGATGAGGAGACCTTTTATATGTGATGGGAGTTGCACCCATTGTAAATACTCTCAAAATTAAAATAATAAAAATTAATTTTCAAGTTAAATTGTAACCAAATTAGTACAAATTAATTGATAAGATATTTTATCATATAAATAAACTCAACAAATCAGATTTATAGATTTTATAGTGATATTTAGTGCGCTATATTTATTTCAATCCTCTTTTTTATCCCATTTTACCCATTAATGTGGTGAAAACATTTTACCATAGTAAATTATTTATATGAAGAAAATTTAAATTGAACATATTACCTAATATTGATTATTATGATAAAAAATAATCAATACAATTTAAATGATTCACTGAGGTGGTAAATTCTGTTTTTAATATAAGTACAAAAATGTAATGAATAATAATATTTTTTGAAAAATGTGTTTTTGATCATAAAAATTATTTTACACATAAATCATGTGTATAGTTCAATCTAAAATAATATTTTATTATGAATACATAAATGAAATTTATGAGACATTAAAACTAATTTAATATATAATTTAACATTTTAAATACTTAATTAAAAAAACAGTAAAAAATAATTCTTTTATGAGAATAAAATACCACTAAATTTGGTGGATTATTTACGCTACATCAATTTTAAATAAATTATTTCATCATATTTGTGTTTATATTTTGGGGTTTGAAATATTCAGTGATAGTTTTCCTTCTGGAAAAGTAGAACATTATAGACTGCCTTTCTTCATAGGTCTGTCTGATTATAGCATGGTCCAAAGTTCCCCACTTTTGTAATGGATCACATTTATTTCTCTTCTACTAGTCATATAATTTTCATCTAAATTGAGATACACCAATGAATTAAATATGATTTAGTCTCCCTAAACTCTCACCATCCTTTTTAAAATTCATTAATCATTCATATGCTGGGGAATATGGTCGGTCACTTCTTGGGCTCTCAAAGTAGAGAAATCAGTTTACTGTATAATTTCAATGATATTTTTTTATCGAGTTTAATATTTCCAAACCACTGATTGATTGGGTATAAATTTCTATTAGTGAAGAACATTTTTAAAATAATATCATTCTCTTCAAATCATCAACATATTTTGGTTTGTTTTGCATGATTTTGGTTCATTCTACTTCATCCTGTCAATAGAGGTGCATGGATCCCCATGGGGTGTCTGACCCTATATAGCTGATTGAGTGAGATCCCACTGATATCCTAACAATTTTGTAACGCCCCAGGTTTTATAAACTGGTCCAAGTAAACAATTTTGTGCTTTTTTTGATGTCTCCTGTTTTATTTTATTTTATGCTTTGTGTGCTGATAAAGAATTCGAGTGGAAATCAAACATGAAGAATACGATAAACCGTTTTATATTTAAATGATATATTACAACAAGACCCATCTAATTGAAAGTACCATGCACAAGACCTAACACGGCCACATCAAGACTACAAAGAACCACAACACCGGCAATCAGATAGTCGTCATCTTCAAGTTCCATCAGTGTGAAAAGTATAACCGCCAGAATCACCACGCACGCACTCAGCACCAGAGGTATGAGGAGAGCCATCCGCCAAGGGTCCGGTTTTTTGAAAATGTTAAACATCCTACCCCTTGATTTTATAATTTACCTCTAAGAGAATATGACCGTTTTTTTGACCGTTGGGTTCCAATGGATAAAGTGCATCATTTTATAAAACTTTTTTCCTTATAACGCTTTTATAATATTATAGTATTTCAATATTATAATAAATACAAAGTATCAGAATTATAACTTCAAGTATTAAAATATAATATTATTCTTTCAAATGAATCTATTTTGATCATGATGATATTTATATGATGGAAAACATGGTATTTTTAAAATGTGTTGAACGGGGTATCAGCAATAATTGAAAAATGTATCTTTTCGGATCTCTAAAACTATGTGTTTTGAATTAGAGAAAAAAATACGGGTCTTTTAAACATAATTTTATAAATAAACATGTGAAGTAAGTTATAAATTGGATTTTAATGGTTATAAGATCCTAGTAGTTATAAAAGTGTGGTTTTAAAAATATATCTTTTAAAAAAAATAATGGTTATATCAAATAGTATCATTTGTTTACTTAAACTAAAATGGGATTTTTGGATTTGAAAATTATGAGTTAAAAGTACTTATTATGTTTTATACAAATTCCAAATTATAATGTACTGGCTATATATATATATATTGCGAAGTAGAATAATTTTTGCATTTATTAAACTGGTTTTTTTTAAAAACAACACGCAACCCAGACCATCTCGCGCCCCCAACCACATTCGTTCGATCAAAGACAGGACAGATCCCGACCGTTGTTATGTTTTAAAACACTCCTTTCTTTTCATCTGTCTGATCATTCCAAGGTTGGATCTCATCCGTTTTTTTTCTTTCTTCCTCCGCATCTTCTTCTACCTCGCGCCAGGGACCCGCGAACCAGACTTGGTTTGCTCGAGACGCCTCCTCTCCACTGCTCACGTTGACCTCGTGCACCCACCTTCGTAGGCTCGGCCTAACCTTCCCCGGATCGTCTTCCTTTAAGAACCGAGAAACCCCAGTGAAAACGGGGACCTCCGGAGCCAACCCGCGCCACCGCGACACCGACATCGCCGCCGCCTCGTCGTCGCCTCGCCACCACAAACCACCTCCAGTTTCGCACCTCACCCCCGTGCATGACCACACTAGTGCTGGTGCTACGCTGCTGGACACCAGGCCGTCACCTTGCATCGTTTCTAGGAGTCGTCACTGGACTACCACCGGCCACCAAAGCTCCTCCGGGTTCACCGGCCACCCAGTAAGCCTCCCTCCGGCGAGCTCCTCTCTTGAGCGGTAAGGGTGTTTTTGTGTTTTTTACGGTTTGAGATAAAACGTTACATATACTCAGTATATATATATATATATATATATATACGTATATACATATCCAATTTATTGTTATACGCACATATTCACCATGCAAACCCCTCGGTTTGAGAAGAGTACTCTACTCTAAGGGTGTTTTCTTGTTGTATGAAAGCTAAACTATTATACCCACAATATATACAGAATATATATATATGTATATACAACTCATACTCTTCGGTTTTGAACAATTTTCAAGGGGTGATTCCTTCGTGATATAAAAAAGGATATCACTTTTATGTTAGTTTTAATGATCCTATTTTACAAACCTAAAACTCAAGTTTAAGTGTATAGTGTTTTTATGGTTTTGAATATATATATATACATATATATACATATGTATATACATCACTCAAACCCATTTTTTTAGGGTATACAAGATTATTTTTTATTTTTATACTAAGAATTATACTTTTGAAAAAGGGTTTTTCTAAAATCAATTCCTAACAGGTTGGATTTTATGTAAGCTGTATATATTTATATAACTATATTCTTATGTAAGGTAATATGTTGGAATGGAAATCAGTTTTGATGTTTAAGAGATGAATAATTATCTTTGGAAAAATATTTTTAATGAGAACTTGGTTTTTGGTTTATGTTCAATTATGTTATGGTTAAAAACAAAGCTTTTACATGTTTATGTATTTATAGTTTCATGAACATTTAAACCCCCATGTGGTTTTGAATTTCAAACTGAATAAATGATAAGTAGTTAGAGGTATTAAGATTTTAATTGTACCATGTTTAATTTATGAGGAAACCTATATATATAATTTGTGTATATATATCCTTATGTATGTATTTTTAAGATTAATATCAGAAAACCCTAGTTTCATGAAATTGGTATGCATGTAGAATTTTAGTACTTTCCTATGCTGTTTTATATTTCTGTTTCTAATGGTACACCAATGAACTTGATTAATGTCGCCCTTGAAATGATTTGTGTTTTTTTCAAAAGGATATGCCCTTTCCTGTTTTAAACGTTCATTAAAAGGTTATGGATTTAAAGGTTATGTTAATATGTATAAATCCTCTATTATTTTTATACCAAACTCGTTGCAGTGATTTTTAGTGAGCAGAGTGTAACTGCAAATTCTATGACTAGTGAAGAATAATGATTAATGACAATTATTATTTTTAATGTGGTTTACTTCCAAGAGTCGGAATTTAAAATATTTCAAGTGTTTATTATTTTTATACCAAGCATGCCATAGTAATTATTTGTGGATGGAGATTTGTTGCAAGTACTGTGACCTATGAAGAACAATAGTTAATTCCAAGTAGTTCATCTCCATGTACTGGAATTTTAGAAACTCATCATTTATTAACCCTTGGAAGGAATTCTCACACATTCATCATTTTATGTTCTTAAATAATTGTTCTATGCACATAGTATGCTTGCTTAACCATGCCTTCTTTTATTCCATATTTTCAAGTTTATCTGTCATATCATGTATTTGTAAACCATTTATGTAATTGTTACCTTATTCATATTATTCATGCATATGACTCAAGATGAAGGGGAACTAAGAACTAATTACCCAAAGTGGTATGGGACACCTTGGGTAATGGGAAATGAAAATGGTATTACCCAAAGTGGTATGGGACACCTTGGGTAATATGAAATGAAAATTAAATATTCAAAGTGGTATGGGACACCTTGAATATCTGACCCTATCAACATGTGAGAAATGTATGGGACTACCCGGAATGGGATCCGGTAAGAAGAAAACCCTCCAGGTTGGGGACTCGTTAATGTATGCCCTCCGGGTTGGAGACCGGTAAAAGTAAGCTCCTCGATGCATCGATAGTTCTCGAGACAGTCAGATTGGGTTTTTACACTTAGGTCATGGCACAAGGCCTTGACACAGAGACCATGAGTCCTTCAGCATACATTTCTTATCTTATAACCAACCTAGTGATTATTCCGATTAGAGGAATAACCTTGGTTATAGAACCTTACCTATGAGTATCAGATAAAAAAACACAAGACATATGATATGGCAATATTGATGCATGTCCAGTTTTCTTTTCCAGAATTTTATTACAAATGTTGCATTACATTTATCATGTCATGATGTGTTCTTTTTAGATAATTCTCTTGTGCGCAACTCTGATGAGGTTTACTCCTTGTTGTTCATGCACACCTTTCTTGTTTATGGTCACTTTAATTAGTATAACACATGTCTTTTTACTAGCATTCTTATCTTTTCTATTAAGTGGGCTCCAGCGAAGTGTTCTAGTGTGTAAGTATGAAGTTCTTTAACTTTGATACATCGAATTTTGTTTTGTCATAAAGTTTTTCCTTTAAGAAAACATTTTATGAATGGAAAAGTGTTTTCAAAAATGGTTTTCTAAGGCTGTACTTATGTACTTTCAAAAACCCCTTACTGAGTATTTCAATGCTCACCCTATGTTTTATGTTAAATTTTTACAGGGTGATAGAGCCTTTCCAAGACATGGATTTTTGTTCTTAGCTCAGAAATAAAGAAGCAAAGCTGTTGTCTCTGATTCTCCAGGATCTAAACCAGAAAGTTCCTCCTGATGGGTTATGATGTGTGACTTATTTGTTTCATTTGTACGAAATAAATTGCACACCATAACCGAAGCACCGGCACCGGGCTACCGGGGTCGGGGCGTCATAGTTGGTATCAGAGGAATGGTTTAGGAAACCTTGGAAAATTAGGACAACACAAAAACATTAATAATGTTTTACTATGTAGGGTTTGTTCTTAAACATCTCAGATGGAAATACAGCGAACCACTCCTAGACTCTTGACTCTCCCTACAGAAATCATAGATACTATTGAAGCAAAATCCTGCTTAACAAGTTACCAACCTTTTGTTAACTAACGACTCACGTGAAAAACCATCTATGAAATATTGAAAAGCTCGAATGTCCTTCGAATCTTCCGAGGGTCAGAAGTTGTGTATAACCTAATGGCTAGTGCGCTGTTTGAGAATTATAAAAAAAGGGAAGTACTATAAGGGACTCTTCCTGTGTTTCACCTTGAACAATAAATGGTTGGCCTTCCCGGCATTTGGAGAAGCTGCAAAGCAGTTGGACTTCCGCGCAGTCTTTATGTACCAAATCCTGTGCTTCAGCATTCTTGGGGAGCTCTACGATTTTTTATCTTTCCTAGAATCCTTCAATTATGAAATGGTTCGAGAGATCTTTAGGAACCAAATCCATGCAGATGTCGCGAAGCTTAATGTCACTCATTACCATCTCTGGAAAACCACCTGTATCAAACGGGAGCTTGGCTTCAACCATGATCTACTTTGCCAAAAATGTATTTGGGAAGAGGAGACCCACAAGCTCTGTTCAGCCCTGGGGATTGAGTTGAATAGTAACTTCTTCCATGGGCGGTGGAGGTAAAGGGACATCACCAAGGGTGTCAGAGAAGCGGTGTGAATAAGTCAGTGTTTGCACGCCGATCGAATTGCGGGGATGCAATTCTTTTAAGAGGGGGATAATGTAACGCCCCAGGTTTTATAAACTGGTTCACGTAAACAATTTTGTGCTTTTTTTGATGTCTCTTGTTTTATTTTAATTTATGCCTTGTGTGCTGATAAAGAATTCGAGTGGAAATCAAACATGAAGAATAAGATAAACTGTGATATATTTAAATGATATATTATAACAAGACCCATCTAATTGAAAGTACCATGTACAATTCCTAACATAGCCACAACAAGACTACAAAGAACCATAACATGGGCAATCAGATAGTCGTCATCTTCAGGGTCCATCAGTGTGAAAAGTATAACCGCCAGAATCACCGCGCACGCACTCAGCACCAGAGGTATGAGGAGAGCCATCCACCAAGGGTCTGGTGTTTTGAAAATGTTAAACATACTACCCCTTGCTTTTATAATAGACCTCTAAGGTAATATGACCTTTTTTTTATCGTTGGGTTCCAATAGATAAAGTGCATCATTTTATAAAACTTTTTTCCTTATAACGCTTTTATAATATTATCGTATTTCAATATTTTAATAAATACAAAGTATCAGAATTATAAATTCAAGTATTAAAATATAATATTATTCTTTCAAATGAATCTATTTTGATCATGATGATATTTATATGATGGAAAACATGGTATTTTTAAAATGTTTCGAACGGGGTATCAGCAATAATTGAAAAATGTATCTTTTCGGATCTCTAAAACTATGTGTTTTGAATTAGAGAAAAAAATACGAGTCTTTTAAACATAATTTTATAAATAAACAAGTGAAGTAAGTTATAAATTGGATTTTAATGGTTATATGATCCTAGTAGTTGTAAAAGTGTGGTATTAAAAATATATCTTTTTAAAAAAAATAACGGTTATATCAAATAGTATCATTTGTTTACTTAAACTAAAATGGGATTTTTGGATTTGAAAATTATGAGTTAAAAGTACTTATTATGTTTTATACAAATTCCAAATTATAATGTATCGGATATATATATATATTGCGAAGTAGAATAATTTTAGCATTTATTAAACTGTTTTTTTTAAAAAAAACAACACGCAACCCAGACCATCTCGTTCCCCCAACCACATCCGTTCGATCGAAGACAGGACAGATCCCGGCCATTTTTATGTTTTAAAACACTCCTTTATTTTCATCAGTCCGATCATTCCAAGGTCAGATCTCATCCGTTGTTTTTTTTTCTTTCTTCCTCCGCATCTTCTTCTAACTCGTGCCAGGGACCCGCGAACCAGACTTGGTTTGCCCGAGACGCCTCCTCTCCACTTCTCACGTTGACCTCGCACACCCACCTCCATAGGCTCGGCCTAACCTTCCCCGTATCATCTTCCTTTAAGAACTGAGAAACCCCAGTGAAAACAGGGACCTCTGAAGCCAACCCGCGACACCAGCATCGTCGCCACCTCACCGTCGCCTCGCCACCACAAACCACCTCCAGTTTCGCACCTCACCCCCGTGCACGACCACACTGGTGTCGGCGCTACGCTGCTGGACACCTGGCCGTCACCTTTCATCATTTCTAGGAGTCCTCACTGGACTACCACCGACCACCAAAGCTCCTCCTGGTTTACCGGCTACCCAGCAAGCCTCCCTCCGGTGAGCTCCTCTCTTGAGCGGTAATGGTGTTTTGGTGTTTTTTACGGTTTGATATAAAATGTTACATATACTCGGTATATATATATATATACGTATATACATATCCAATTTATTGTTATACGCACATATTCACCATGCAAACCCCTCGGTTTGAGAAGGGTACTCTACTCTAAGGGTGTTTTCATGTTGTATGAAACCTAAACTATTATACCCACAATATATACAGAATATATATATATATGTATATACAACTCATACTCTTCGGTTTTGAACAATTTTCAAGGGTTGTTTCCTTCGTGATATAAAAAGGGATATCACTTTTATGTTAGTTTTAATGATCCTATTTTACAAACCTAAAACTCAAGTTTAAGTGTATAGTGTTTTTATGGTTTTGAATATATATATATATATATATACATATGTATATACATCACTCAAACCCATTTTTTAGGGTATCCAAGATTATTCAGTATTTTTATACTAAGAATTATACTTTTGAAAAAGGGTTTTTCTAAAATCCATTCCTAATAGGTTGGATTTTATGTAAGTCGTATATATTTATATAACTATATTCTTATGTAAGGTAATATGTTGGAATGGAAATCAGTTTTTATGTTTAAGAGATGAATAATTATCTTCTGAAAAATATTTTTAATGTGAACTTGGTTTTTGGTTTAAGTACAATTATGTTATGGTTAAAAACAATGCTTTTACATGTTTATGTATTTATAGTTTCATGAACATTTAAACCCCCATGTGGTTTTGAATTTCAAACTGAATAAATGATAAGTATTTAGAGGTATTAAGATTTTAATTTTACCATGTTTAATTTATGAGGAAACCTATATATATAATTTGTGTATATATATCCTTATGTATGTATTTTTAATATTAACATCTGAAAACCCTAGTTTCAAGAAATGGTTATGCATGTAGAATTTTAGTACTTCCCTATGCTGTTTTACATTTTTGTGTCTAAGGGTACACCAATGAACTTGATTAATGTCGCCCTTGAAATGATTTGTGTTTTTTTCAAAAGGATATGCCCTTTCCTGTTTTAAACTTGCATTAAAAGGATATGGATTTAAGGGTTATGTTAATATGTAGAAATCCTCTATTATTTTTATACCAAACTCGTTGCAGTGATTTTTAGTGAGCAGAGTGTAACTGCAAATTCTATGACTAGTGAAGAATAATGATTAATGGAAAGTATTATTTTTAATGTGGTTTACTTCCAAGCGTCGTAATTTTAAAGATTGCAAGTGTTTATTATTTTTATACCAATCATGTCGCAGTAATTATTTGTGGATGGAGATTTGTTGCAAGTACTATGACCTGTGAAGAACAATAGTTAATGCCAAGATGTTCATCTCCATTTACTGGAATTTTAGAAACTCATCATTTAATAACCCTTGGGAGAAAGTCTCACATATTCATCATTTTATGTGCTTAAATAATTTTTCTACGCACATAGTATGCTTGCTTAACCATGCCTTCTTTTATTCCATATTTTCATGTTTATCTGTCATATCATGTATTTGTAAACCATTTATGTAATTGTTACCTTATTCATATTATTCATGCATATGACTCAACATGAAGAGGAACTAAGAACTAATTACCCAAAGTGGTATGGGACACCTTGGGTAATGGGAAATGAAAATGGTATTACCAAAAGTGGTATGGGACACCTTGGGTAATATGAAATGAAAATTAAATATTCAAAGTGGTATGGGACACCTTGAATATCTGACCCTATCAACACATGAGAAATATATGGGACTACCCGGAATAGGGTCCGGTAAGAAGAAAACCCTCCAGGTTGGGGACGGGTTAATGTAAGCCCTCTGGGTTGGAGACTGGTAAAAGTAAGCTCCTCGATGCATCGATAGTTCTCGAGATAGTCAGATTGGGTTTTACCATTAGGTCATGGCACAAGGCCTTGACACAGAGACCATGAGTCCTTCAACATACATTTCTTAGCTTATGACCAACCTAGTGATTATTCCGATTAGAGGAATAACCTTAGTTATAGAACCTTACCTATGAGTATCAGATAAAAAAAAGAAACACAAGACATTTGATATGGAAATATTGATGCATGTCCAGTTTTCTTTTCCATAATTTTATTACAAATGTTGCATTACATTTATCATGTCATGATGTGTTCTTTTTAGATAATGTGCTTGTGTGTGACTCTAATGATGTTTACTCCTTGTTGTTCATGCACACCTTTCTTGTTTATGGTCACTTTAATTAGTATAACCCATGTCTTTTTACTAGCATGCTTATCTTTTCTATTAAGTGGGCTCCAGCGAAGTGTTCTAGTGTGTAAGTATGAAGTTCTTTAACTGTGATACATCGACTTTTGTTTTGTCTTAATGTTTTTCCTTTAAGAAAACATTTTAATAATGGAAAATTGTTTTCAAAAATGGTTTTCTAAGGCTGTACTTATGTACTTTCAAAAACCCCTTACTGAGTATTTCAATGCTCACCCTATGTTTTATGTTAAATTTTTACAGGGTGATAGAGCCTTTTTAAGACTTGGATGTTTGTTCTTAGCTCAGAAATAAAGAAGCAAAGTTGTTGTCTCTGATTCTCTCGGATCTAAAACAGAAAGTTCCTCCTGATGGGTTATGATGTGTGACTTATTTGTTTTATTTGTATGAAATAAATTGCACACCATAACCGAAGCACCGGCACCGGGCTACTAGGGTCGGGGCGTCATAAATTTCCCATGATTTTGAAATTTCTCCCAGTTTCTATCCTCCTATGGTTAAGGAAAATTTTACGAATCAGGACCCAGGAGTTGAGGACATATTTTCAATGTTGAAACACAATCCAGGTGCATTCAAGGTGACAGAGTCGGCCTTGGGAGAGCCTTGTTCCATGCAGGTCACATCATTTTATTGATACTATCAAGGCCTAAGGTACTGTTAATGTATAGGATTTTGAGATACCTACATCTATAATTGGTTATTACATCCATTTTGATGTAAGGGAGCTTGCTGAGAAATATAACTCTCCTAACTTGACCATGGAAGTGTCTACAAGTCGAGGGATATTCGACCAACGTGAAGCATCAAATCCAATTAAGATCTAAAATCAAATCTCTACCATCAATAGATATAGAAATTAGAATGTGGATATTGAATGATGGAAAACCTATATTCCAAGATTTGAATGGAAATAGGTTGAGCTAATGTCTCGAAAGATGATGAACTATGTTATAAAGAGGTGGACTCCAAACCAATAGTGAATTATGAGAAGGACTCTCAAGGGACCATAATGTCCAGTTTTGGATCAAGGAATGTGAAACAAGAAAATATTCATTTTATTTAATTTCCCAATCCACAAGGGGGGTGGAGGAAGAAAGACCTTTGAATGATTACTTGAAAACTCCAAAAAACCATAGTTACCAGATATTCAGGAAAGGAAAATAGTACAGGGAAAAAGTCAAATCGATGGAATTAACAATTGTTGAAGGAGTGGAGATGGTTTCCAGGAAAAAGAATATAATTATGGAAAACAAAGAACCTCTATGTGTAAAAAAGGTGTAGGACAAGGATATAATGTTTTCAAAAGTCTTGAACAAGATGGTCGGACTAATGGGAGTGGAAAACAAGAAATACTTGAGCTTATTCTTCATTCCAAGGCTAAAATGAAAGAAGACTGTATTTGTATAAATGATTCAAAAGAGCTAATAAAGAAGATATATTAGAGAATGATTAATTTTTCCATTAATGAACAGTTAAGGGAGTGTATCAACAAAAAAGATCTCATTTTTGTGTGATGCTTCAACAAAGGGAAGATCACTATGGAGGAAGATTTTCATACTTGGGATAAAAAGGCAGATCAGATTGAATATTGTTTAAAGGATGATATGGATATACAGGTAATCACATAGAAATGGGTGTTATATAGTGTGTTTGACTCTAATATCATTATTTTTGTCCTCAATGACTTTTTTATCTCCTCATATGGTTAAATTGTTTTCATAGTTCCTGTTTGGTTTCTCACTTTCCCTCAAAAGTGCCTTGAAATAAAGAAAAATTACTACTTAGAAAAATAGTGATATATTAAATTTATTAAAATAAAATATCCAACACATTAAAAATAAATTCTTTAAAATAAAATTTTAAAATTATTTATAATTAATTATTTATCCTATATTGTAATTTTTTTAACTTATTAAAATTTTTATTTAATAGATTTTATATTCTACTTTTTATTATAATATATCGTGGAATGTTATATTGTGGTTTATCATGCAGATAACGATTTTTAAACATAGTGTTTAGTCAAATGAATATATATTCTAAAATATAAGGGAATTATAGTGGTGTCATCAAAAAATTCTCTACAACATTGAAAAATATAAATGGAATGAGGCTATATATCTAAGTCATTATCACCACTTAATGACCCTAGAATCCCCTATAAATTTTATAGGACATGAAAACTCTATTTTTCTAAGCCCACACACCTAGAAGTAGGGCACATTTAAGGAATGTCATCTCTAAGCCGTAGTGTGACACAACATTATATGTTATATATAATATCAACAGAACTCATCTTCATATTAAAATTGTATCAGATGGATAATCATCATCACAATTAAAAAGATGCTATGGAATATTCATAGGGATTATTTAGTTTTCCCTGAATATATCCATATCAGCAAAAGTGATATTTTCTAACAAACATTTATCTCTTTAAGAATAAAAATATGTGACATGATGTTTCAACATTTATAAGTGAATTCATACTTTTGGGGGGTCTGACTCATGATGTTATCATTATAGAGTTACCTACCGTATTCATAATATAGAGTAATTGGTTTAACTGACTAAATTATTTTGGCAACCAATAACCAACATCAGGGGATTTCTTTTAATAAATAAGAAAATTCTTTATTTTCTAAATTTACACTACAAATTCATATATATCAGTTAAAAAATATTAATATCTACCTCATGATACTTTCAACATAAATAATCATTATTGGATCTTGTGTCACTAACTTCCAACCAATTAGATGAAATTATAGATTCTATATACACCCACAATTTCAAGGATATCCCCTTGAATCTAGATATCCGTAGTATAGTTATCCCATTATTAAATGAAAATGATTTTATGAAAACTAAAAATGAAATAATTTTGGGGTATTCATTGATCCAACCTTTGTAATGTATAACACTTGGTAATGTAGATAATACCAAGAGATATCTTAAAATTAACAAAAAAGGAGTAGGGAAATACATGTATTTATATGATAAAAAATAATCTCTATAAATCATAGTATATTTTTATGAAATCTGTAAATATTTGTAATAAAAAAATATAATATAGATATATTTTCCCTTCTCCACAGATAAATATTTAGCCACTCAATTACATATTCATAACTACCTCCTTGATGTAGAAAATAGTGGAGGATTTTAATTTCATTACATTTAGATGTACCTCAAAAATCATGTCCAATATCCAATAAGTCATCTACACTAATCAATATGACCTTCATCCTTCAAAAGAGGTATTAGTAGTGTCATTAATATATGAAAAAAATATCAATTATGATTTTATATGCATTGTGGAGGGGTTGGATTTTGGAAGTGGGTACTAGTGATGACTATACATCCATTAAAAAAATTTCCCCCTCATCAAATGATGACTACATAGTGGGACACTGTGAAATAAACCCATTATAAAGTTTTTTTAAAAAATAGGAAAATTAAGTAAGAAGAACAATATATAGAACTCTATCCACAACATCTAAAGGTATCCCTCATGTGAATTATTTGTTAACTTTTTTTCATCTTAACTACCATAATCTCCCGCACTACTGAAAATGAAAAAGGGATATTCAATGTTGGTGGTTCTTCTACTTAGATTATTGCATTTTATATGGTTGGGGGAGCCAATTTGGACGGATTATTGTCCAATATCAATGTCTAGTATCTATTCAGTGGAAGTCAAGGGTAATTACCTCTAGATTTCATATCATGTAGAAAAAACCAAACATTATAAAATATTTAGGTACAAGAATATAAGAAATAATGTATGTAAAAATGTCCTAAATCATACCAACTTTTTAGTCCCTATAGCTGGATAAGATACTGTATATTATGGGCAAAGAAATAAATATAAGACCACATTTTTATAACATTAATGATGAGATAGTATCTAGAATGTATGAATCTTTGGGATTTAATGTTATTTAGAATATTGAAGTCCCACATCATGAATCTTGCAATTAACCATGCATAGATGATCCTAGAATTGAAAACACCACTTAAGCCGATATATCTAGAAATGTTATTTGAATCAAAGACCAATCATAGGCCCATATCCAAGGGTCTCACTAAAGGTCTACATTAAGAAAATATAGACATATATTTGACAAAGAAAATTAAATATTTTTAAACGAGTCCTTACATCATTCTCTATAATAAGATATTAATATTCTCACTATCAATGTAGAGGATATCAAAAGCACATATAAAATTTTAAATAATTTGAGTAATAATTGCTGGGATTTACAAAAAATATAACCCCAACACTTATAATGTATTGGTTTAAAACTAAATAGCGGTAAGAGATTCAACTTTTTCTATAAAATAGTGATAATCCAATAAGATTATAACACACGTTTTGAGTTCTATAAATAATATCAAATTTTAAGATTGACTACCTCTTCCATAGAGAATTGTTTCCTCCCTTTAAGTATCATCTAACACAATTTTAGTAATTTTATAAGACATGTAATAAAATATAGGTGGAGATAATGTAATATAGAAATATTTAATTTTATTGTGCATTATAGGAAGAAAAGAATGGAATAAATTTATTGGTAATTCTGAAATTGAATTGATACCATGAATGGATTTAATTTTATAATTCCACTACAATACCTTTGTAACACCTACATTGAATCCATTAATATTAAAAGATAAGTATTTCAAAATCATTGTAATTTTATATCTTTTTTGGCCCAATATAGGGAACACTTATAAAAAATGAAGTATCTAAAATATTTTACTTTTTAAAAACATTGTAAAGACCACGAAACATCATGAGATTTTATGATATATTTTACATTAAATAGTTGTTTTGATAGTTTTATTTAAACACACAAAATTAAACTCACCACTAAGTTTAATTGAACCTCAACATACTATTGAATTATTATTATTTAGTGTTACATTGATGTACTAGAAATGGGATTGTATGGAATGAGTAGTACCAACTAATTAGATATTTTTTTATAGTTATTAAATTAATTCATTTTTTATAAATTTTTTATAAATGAAAAAAAATCATATGAAGGTTAGAAGAGATGTTTTTTGAAATATTATTTTTATGCGTGAAAAGTGTCTTAATCATTATAAATTAAAATAATCTCTTGTTATTTATGATTTTATTGGAATATTTAGATAGTATATTCCTTAAAATATATTAATATTTATTTCATTATTTTTTGTTAAGAAAATAATGAGAATAACATTATTTTATCCTTTACGAATTGATTTCAATAAGAATGTTTTTTATTGCATTGTGTATAAAATATTATATATAATTTATTCAGTTATTTTAAATATTATATGGAAAAATGGATATCATTTTTTAAATCACCATTTTATAAAATTATTATGAAAATTTTATGGTAATTTTATGAAAAGATTAATTTTTAGTGAATAGTGAATACCAATTTTTAAAATACTGACACTTTTATAACATTACTATGATATAAGAATGAATTAAAAAAAGTTAAAAACATTGGATCAAAATGTTTAAAGTGTAAAAAACTTATTTGAAAACATTATGTTAAACATGGGAATCAAATCAAGAATTTTGAGAACATAAGTTATATTTTATTTATATAAAAAAACTATTTTTCTATCTTTGCATTTAATTGAATGTTTGGAAGGTGGAATTTCGTTTAATATTGGTCTAAAATTATAAAAAACATGTATTAAAATAAATAACCATTAAATATTAGTGAAAATATATTTTCACTTGATTTCAACATAAAAAGCTTTTTATGCTTAAATCAGGTATTTTCCTTTGGAGTTTCATGTTCTTATATAAAATTTAATTTTGGACACACATAGAAATTTAATATGATAATATGAATGTTAAATTTAGAATCGAAAATTAAAAAAAACATAATTACACTATTATTTTTTGTTTATTTTATTCTATTATCATGGTTAAAATATAATTTACCATGGTTATTGTTAAAATGTGTTTAAAATGATTTAGCTTTGAGATAAGGATTAAAATATTTTCAACACTAGGAAAAAAATTTTATTTTTATTTTATTTATACACAAAAACGTATAATTTAAAATTTTGGGTTCCTTTATTCCACTTGAAATGATTATGATATATATTATATTTAAATATTTTATGTAATTCCAAGCATTCCCTTTCCCTCAATTGTAAAATGGATCATCATATCTACCTTTATTCTCAATTTTTTATCTTTATAAATCAGAATATAGAAAATATTATAACTTACTATATTACTTACCCATTTCCTAGATCTTTTTTTCTTCAACTAAGATCATCCTAGGATTATTTAAGGTATATTCCAAAGGATTTCTCTCAAAGAAGAGGTAATCATCGAACCCGACTCGTTCAATGTTTATTTCTTATTATAATTCCTCAAAATATAGTATATTCATAGAAACATAATTTTTCCAATATCATTAATTTATTACGATTTTATTTTTAATCTAGCGCAACCATTTCAAACCTCTTTTCTATGAAATTGAAATTAATGTATCGCTCATCCGTACATGTGGATTACCATCTCTATATAGAAATGTGATTCATATTCCATCCTCAATTCACATTGAATGTTATAATGATATATTTAATGAATATAAATTATATTTATGATATTATTATCAACCTATAAATATTAATTATAAATTTATTTTTTTCATTACAACCACCAAAATGTGATTATATTACTCCTCTATACATACATACAACCATATCTATAAAGGGATGTAATTAATTTTTCATCACCAAATTTTATGAATTCTCATAAATATATTTACAATGACTATATTTTATGTTAATATTATTAATAATATTTTGGATATTATTAAACCATAACCAATGTGTAGGGACCATAACATCTGAACCAAAATATACATGAAAAACAAGGCAATTAACACCTAAAATCTCGATGATAATGAATGATTGTAATCAAATATTTCATAAGATGTTATAAGTAAACCATGTATGGTATATTAAGAATTTATTTTGGTTTTTTATATAATTATAATAAATTAAAAATTCTTTAATCGAAGGTTAATATTTCTTATGAATAAATTCATACATGATGTAAGGGTTTTATGTCACAATCTCACTTTTTACCTAAATTTATTATGCATAAATTTCATGATAATGATATCATATAATCTATATCTAAAAATCATATATCATTTCTTCTCATATAGTAATTTTTTTAAATCACCAATTTTTTTTCATTTTCCTCTCTCTATGTACTCAAATGTACAAAAGAATGTTTTTTTGGAAAACCAAAAGTATTTGTTATTAGATCGGTAATCTTTTTTCCCATGTGTATAATTTAATTAAAATGTTTTCAATATTGTTATTACTAATATAATAAAATTTATTAAAATAGTTATTAACAATTTTTTATATTTTATTTATATTTTTAAATGGAAATATCTTGTCATTTTCTGAATGAGGTACTTTTTATCAATGTTTTTAACAAAATATTTGTTTTAATATATCATACATGAAAAACATTTCCAGATAAAATATCTACCCTTTTCATTGAATTTTAAATAAAATGTTACCACTATTATTTTCAAAGAAACTATTTTCCCTAATAATTTGGGAGTATTTAGATATTAAATAAGTGATTTCAGAAAAAATTATTTATCCTCAATAAATAAATAATAGAACTTTTAAAGTAATTTTCATTCATAACAACATCCATTGAAGTTTCATTTTCTTCAAAACAGATATGATCCAATGATACCATCACTATTTATACCCTAAATGTTTTATAATTATTATGATGAAATTTATATGAAACAGTTTTTTTCATGGGTTAATCTATGAAAAAATGATAAATATTTTCATAATATTGGGGTATATATATGAATTTATTATGGTTATTAGACATGTGGGACCATTATAACACTCTAACACATTGGGTAAATAATTTTTTTTATAATCTCATATAGGGTATATTCAAGGTTATATGAAGCCCAAATGAAGATACATGAAAGGTTATCCAAATCATCAACTAGGTACATGGGTGGTTAGACCAAGCCTAACATGTGATGAATTTATTAGGGTGTATCACTGACATAAGATTTTGAATAATTATGATTTTTCCAAACTTTTTATGCCACTCTCTATCATAATTTTTTATGCTATAAATATGATATTAGGGATTATGATAATTGATTATTCTACCATTCATGTCTTACGATCTACTAATTCCTAATTTCATTAGTATTATATATATAGTATATGGTATGAATTGTATATGTTAAGATAACATTCTCATAAAATTACTCTCTTGATATTCCTATATATGATAATTGATTAATTTATTCTATATTTACCCTTAATGAGAATCTAAAATCACTATTTTTTATGGTTCCCTTCCCCATATTATGAAGGAAATTTTTACATAACATATTATATTAATGTACTAAGTGTATACAAAATTGTGGTATATATTGATGATATTTCACAAAATGAGATGCTTATGTAACTACTCTTTAAAGACGCAAAACATTTACAATTCTAGGTATTGTGTTTTTATGATATGTATTGAATATTCCACTCAAAATTATGTATTATTTATTTCTTTTTTATTTGAGTATCCTAAGATGGTATAAATGATGGGTTTAGTAATTTTTTGAGATTTTAATTAAATTACTTTATTGAAACCCTAGGGGATAAGTATATGTATAAGATAATATCTTGAGGATTTTTAAGTTGATATTGTGTTTTTTTCCTAGAAAATATATCCTTGTCTGGATACGAGCAATTTTATGTTGTTGTGAAACATATCTAGTGAGAAGTAACTAATTTAATAGGGGTGGATTACATATTAACATAATAATGAATATGGATGACCAAGGTTAAACAAAACATGACATAGACTAAAAAAGGGGGTTTCCATATTTTGATATCCTCTGAATGATTTTTCGTGATTATATGACTTATTAATAAAAATTTTATTGGGAAACTATGATTATTAGTTTTATTAAATAGAGTTAGTAGGATGGAATCTTGGTTAAGGTGAATTTGATGGAAGATGAAATGAGTTTCCCCATAGTAAACCAAATTTTTTTGAAGAAGGAATATATAATATTATTCGTATACTTAAAAAATTTCTCATGATATGAATCATAATGAGTTTCCGAACATGAAATGAAGGGAACAACATACCATTGAGTCCTTAATGTTGAAATATCCACATTCCATTAGTTGGCCAATTGATCCAATATCACATAGGAATGGGTTAATAACATTGAAAGGATATTTTCTATTATACAATGGTCAGAGTATGAAAAAATTATTTTGGTTGTTTATCATTTGTAATGGTACATTGATCAATGAGATACACTCATCAAGAACATGAGGAAATATGATAAAATTGAGTCTATAACATGGGATATGTTTAGGAGTGAAACGCAAGGCCGATTGTCGCCTATCGACCGGTCAAAATTCTGGTGCTCTACTAATGTGTATAGCAGCACTCGGGTCGAATCCTCGGCGATGATACTTTGTAATAGTCGTTTGTTTTTAGTTGATTGTATTTTGATTAGGGGGGGGGGTTGTTTACAGATATTAATTGAAATGAATTATGGATGATGTTTGATTTACCAAATTGAAAAAGATTGGGGTGAGTTCATCATTAGGGAGTTAAGCATGTGATATCCTTGAGCCTTACTCTGTATTGCATTAAATTATCACCCATGTCATAAGTTGACGTTGATTGGAATTCCTAAGTGTGAAGGCTTTAATCCAAGACTTAAATTAACTTAGGGTTCTAATCTCAATAAAAACTTATTTATGGTAGTGTATTTATGGTTCCAATAATCCATGTAAACACTCGTTAAACAAAACATATCATTAATCCATGACATATTAAGTTTAACATACACAATATTAATTTAAAGAATACTCATCGAGAAAAACTCTCAATCACTTAACATCCCCGAATTATAACTCACCCCAACGAGAGATTTTCTCATCCATTTTGATGTTTAATAGTCTGGTTAAAATAATTATGATGGTAAATTTAGAATATAAGAAAAATAAAGGGATTAGAAAAGAGTGGTACGTTGACACACACACACACGAACGATGATGATAATTAAAAACGGATTTTAGATTGAATGAGGAAGAAAATTAAGGGAAGGGGATTCAACTGAATTTATACTATTTTAGGAAAATAAATATTAAACTACAGAAGGTGGATGAGAATAAGAGATATTGAAGAAGTAACTTGCATTGAAACAGAATTACAAAGAAAGAGAATTACAAGATTACAAAAATAAAGAACACAAAAGTAAGTGAAAACAAAGAGAGGAGGAAAGGTCTCTCAAGTAAAAACTTGAGTATGGCAGGTCCTCCCAAGCCTTTGTAAAAGCTTTGGTCGTACCAATATGATCTCCTCTCTTCTGAAATGCCAACCCCTCTCAAGGAGAGAAGGGGAGAGTATTTATAGCCAAAGGAGTGGAATTTTTGCATTCCCAATCTGGCCCTCCACATGAATCGCCAATTTGGCTATTCAGAAAGATGAATATTCCAATATCTCCTTCTTCAGAGTTTTAGACAATAATGTTTTCCGACTACTCTCAAAATTTGGAGTCATTTGGAATTAAGGATCAAAAGTTATGTCCGGTTGATTAAACAGAGTTAAACTGTCCATTTCAATCCAGTCTTTTTGAAGTCCGTAATGTGAAAGGGTTTTTGAATATGAAGATGCCTTCAAATCAGAATGGTTTCTTCAACAAAGTCGGCCAAATATATCTCTTTTTTCCCACTGAAAAATGGAAGCACAATTTGATGCTTACATCATGAGATATGTCATGCATACTATACTGATTTCAATTATCGGCCAGAATGGTGGGCTGGACTTCAAAGCTTTATTTGGGCCCCTTGTACTTGGATTTGGGCCTTGAAATTTTTATCCAAGATGAAATTTAGTGTCCCCCGAATTATGGTGGAGAGTTAATGTTTTTGGCCTTCTGTATTGAGCCCGGTAAAACAATCTTCAAGGCTGGTCTAGTTTGTTCACAGATTCTTTGGTCTTGTTTGTGAGGACCATATGACCCTTCAAATGGTAGAATTGGCTCATGGTAAATTCTAATGAAATGTTGTATATTGAAAGGAGAATCCTAAAAAACATGAAACACACAATTTGGATAGGTGTAGTGACAGTTATTATTAAAACACTAAACTGACTCAATTGGACTACTTCTAAAAATGCTCAAAAATTATACTTAATATTAAAACATTAATATTTCACACAAATAATGAACATTTCATATAAAATAAGTAAATGGGGAATATAATAAGTCATGAAAATATTAATAACATCAACTCCCCCACACTAATCTTTGATCATGTCTTCATGTGCAACAAATATAAAAACATGAAAAAATCATTTTTACTCACCAACAGATATTAAAATTTTGTTTTCTCCAATCTGGGGAAGTTTAGACTATTTCACTCATCCATTTTGAATTCCAACACAAGTTGTTACAGAAAAAATGTTCCAAAACTAATTCATTTTTTTCATGCTCAAATTTAGAAATGGAAAATGTGGACACTCAAAACCCACACCTCTCAAGATGATAAAATTCATTTGTGGAGGTTCACTCTTTCACCACCCAAAAGTGAAAATCTTAGAGTTTGAAAAGAGATCCCAGCTTATAATCCCTATCCAAGGTGCACAAGAATAAATGGGTCTTTTTAAGGGGTTTTATATGGCTATGGGACGGTAGGAATATAATGTCCAATAGAGAGAATAAGAGGGTTAAAATACCAACATAGAAAAACAATGCACAGTTTTTCGAAATAAAACATGGAAGGAAATGAAAACAAATATTTACAAGGGAATGATTGTGTGAAAAATACACATTAGAGAAAGAAAATATGAAGGTGATGAGAAGATGAAATATTTACAAACCACCAAACTTCTCCCAATGATATAAGAATATAATGCAGTGTTCTTTTTTCCTTTTTTTTCTTTTTTTTCTAAAGTTGACCTTGAAACAGATCTCACACTCATATCCCAACCCATGTTTTATCTCCTCACGACACTAATTGTAATAGTTATAACAAGATAAAAGGTTGAGGAAGAGTGATTTTTGACCTACCCAAGACACAACCCATTTTTTTCAATTTTTTTTTGATTTTGATTTTTTTTGATTTTTTTTGAACACTTTTCAATATCATTTGTACAATACATTCACTGAATGACAACCTACCCCCCCACACTAAAATTTATGCTTTCCCTCAAGCATATGATAACACACTAGAAAGTAAGGAAATGATACCCAAAAATGAAATACATTCCCCCCCACACTTAAATTTCAAAAACTTATGCAATGAAAATCCATGTTGATATTAGGTGGGATAAGGTATTGGGCTTGTAATGTGGCTATAAAAGAAAAGGATTTCATAGGCTTTAAAGGGCTTTCAAAAGGAGGATTAATTTAAGGGTTTTGGGAGGCTATTTGGCTATTGTGATTATCATGTGGTTCATAAAATGCCTCTATCATATTAATCCACACTAAGGCAGTAAATTCAGCTCGAAGGTCCACAAACTCAAGACTCACAAATGGAGGTGAAAACACACATTTTGAAAAGATGTCCATAGGTGGCCTTGGCATGAAAGCAATTGTTTGTTCTCACGGTTTGGGAAAATAATTTTCCAAATCAAAAATTGAGCATTCAAAATGTGGTGGTTTTGACACAAAATTCTTTATCCAAAGTCATGATGAAAATACAAAATTTTTGAGAAGTAAATATGTCTGTAAACTCCCCAAAAAGGTTGGACAAAATTTCAAAACTCGATGGTGAGTAATTATGACTATTTTTTTGTAATTTTTTATGTAATTGTGTTTTTTTTTGTTTTTTTTTGTTTTTAAGGTTTTTTTTAAAATACACACCCACACAAGAAAGATAAAAAGAAAGGGTTTGATGAATAAAGTGGTAAAAAAATGAAAGAGATAGAAAGAAGAAGAAAGATGTAGAGAGAGGAAGAGATAGAGAGAGTTAAAGAGAAAGAGGTTCCCCTGGTATGGATTTTGTGGGTTTCCATCTCCATCTAGTGGTGGGTCTACTGTGGATCCAATGGAAGTAGATGATGATCCAAGATTTTGTGTCCTCTCATAGTGATGCTTCAACCGATGTCCATTTACCGTAAATTTCCTTCTGGAGGAGGGGTCTTGGACTTGCACTGGACCAAATGGGTAAACGTTAGTAATAACAAAAGGACCTTCACAATGAGAATTAAGCTTACCTAGGTGAAGCCGAAATCGAGAATTGAAGAGAATTAACTTTTCACCTTCATGAAATACCTTTCTCAGGATGTGTTTGTCATGGAGTACCTTAGCCTTCTCTTTGTACATATTGGAATTCTCATAGGATTCAAGTCGATGCTCTTCCAGTTCATCCAATTGCAACAATATTTCTTCACCAGATTTTTCAAGATCAAAATTACATGTTTTCACTGCCCAAAATGACTTATGTTGTATTTCAACTGGTAAGTGACATTATTTACCAAAAACAAGCGGAAAAGGAGACATCTCAATGGGTGTTTTATAGGCAGTTCGATAAGCCCAAAGTGCTTCAACAAGTCTTTCAGGCCAGTCTTTTCTGGTGGGTTTTACCATTCTCTCAAGCACTCTTTTCACTTCTCTATTATAAAGTTCATCCATTCCATTTGTTTGGGGGTGATATGCAGTTGAATTTTTATGTACAACCCCATTATTTTTCAGAAGAGATTAAATGGTTCTATTACAAAAATGGGTTCCTAAGTCACTGATCAAGGACCGTGGTGTGCCAAATCATTGGAAGATGTGGGTCTTTAGGAACTCATTAATAGTATGAGAACCATCCTTCCTAGTGGGTTTGGCCTCAACCCACCTTGAAACATAATCGACCGCAAGAAGAATGTATGAGAATCCATTGGAAGGGGAAAATGGTCCCATGAAATCAATACCCCAAACATCGAAGATTTCACAAAAGATTAAGGGATTTTGGGTCATTTCATTTCTTTTGGAGATTATGCCAAACTTTTGGCATGTGGGACATGATTGACAGAACTCATGTGAGTCCTTCAAGAGGGAAGGCCAGAAGAATCCAGAGTCTAGGACCTTTTGGGAGGTCCTTTGTGGTCCAAAGTGGCCACGACTAGGCATTGAGTGAAAGAATTCTAAGATGGAAGAATATTCATCTTCATCAACACATCTCCTAATTACCATGTCAGCCCCAGTTTTCCAAAGTTTATTTTCTTCCCAAAAATAGTATTTTGAATCACTTTTCAACTTCATTTTTTGTTCTTTTGAAAAATTTTCAGGAAAAACACCAGAAACCAAGTAATTTACAATTGGGTCATACCATGGTAGTTTCGGAGTGAGAGATAAAAGGTGCTCAATTGGAAATTCAGGATCAATGATTTTAGAATGAAGAGAATTGGGAATTCTACTCAAGTGATCAGCCACATGGTTTTCTTTTCCAGGTCTATCTTTGATTTCAAGGTCAAACTCTTGGAGCATTAGAATCCATCTTATTAGCCTTGGTTTGGAATCAATTTTCTTGAGTAAGAACATAATAGCAGAATGGTCTGTGAAGATGATGATTTTGGCACCTAAGAGATAGGGCTGAAATTTATCTAAGGCATAAACCACAACTAAATGTTCCTTTTCAGTCACAGTGTAGTGAGATTGAGTTTCATCCAATGTTTTTGAGGCATAATAGATGACATGAGGAATTCTTTCTCTTCATTGACCAAGAACAGCCCCAACAGCTCTATCAAAATCATCACACATTAACTCAAAGGGTAAGGGCCAATCTGGGGGTTGGATTATCGGGGCAGATGTAAGAGCAGTTTTGAGTTGAATGAAGGCTCTCTTGCAAACCTCATCAAAATGGAAAGTGACATCATTTTTGAGAAAATGAGTGAGTAAGAGGGAAATTTTACTGAAGTTATGGATGAATCGCCGATAGAAACCAGCATGATCGAGGAATGATCGGATGTCTCAAATGGAAGTGGGTTGAGGAAGTGTTTGGATCACTTCAATTTTGGCAGGATCAACTTCAATACCATCTTTGGAAACTATGTTCCCTAGAACAATCTCATTTGGAACCATGAAGTGACATTTTTCAAAATTTAACACAAGGTTGCACTTGACACACTTTTGAAGGACTAGATAGAGTGAATGCAAGCATGACTCAAATGACTCACCATAAATGGTAAAGTCATCCATGAAGACTTCCATGCAGTGTTCTATGAATTCGGAAAATATACTCATCATACACCTCTGGAATGTTGCAGGAGCATTACAAAGGACAAAATGCATTCTTCTATATGCATATGTTCCAAAGGGGCATGTGAAAGTAGTCTTTTCTTGGTCCTGAGGTGCGATTGGGATTTGGAAGTAGCCGGTGTATCCATCAAGAAAGCAATAGTGTGACTTTCCGGCCAATCTTTCTAGAATTTGATCAAGGAATGGAAGAGGGTAGTGATCTTTTCGGGTTTCAACATTCAATTTCCTATAGTCGATGCACACACGCCATTTGTTCTTCACTCGAGTTGTGACTACCTCTCCATGTTCATTTCTGACACCAGTTATCCCACCCTTCTTAGGTACAACTTTAATTGGACTAACCCATTCACTATCAGAAATTGGGTAGATAATACCAGCTTGAAGAAGCTTGGTGATCTGTTCCCTAACTACCTCAAGGATGAGTGGATTGAGTATTATTTGTGGTTGTCTAATTGGTTTGGATGATTCCTCAAGATGGATGTGATGCATGCAAAGGGAAGGGTTGATTCCAGGTATGTTATCTAGGGTCCAACCTAAGGCCTTTTTGTTTTCCTCTAACACTTGAACAAGTATCAACTCCTCTGTTTGAGTAAGTGTGGCAGAGATAATGACAGGATATGAGTGATCATGGAAGAGGAATGCATATTTCAGGATTGCAGGAAGTGGTTTCAGATCAATCTCATCATTCACTTTTGGGCTAGACAATCAGAAATGGAGGAAGGGACTTCAGTTTCTTCAGATTCATTTTTCTCAATGCTGTCCAAGGTGGAGCAGTAGAGATCAAAGTTTATGTAGGATTCAAGAGTGTTTTTAAGTTCCTCTAGATTGATGGAGTCTATGAATGAGAGGTCCACATCAATTTCACCATTTATGACTTTGTTAATCATGGTGCAGATTTCACAAGATCCTTTATCATTAGAACATGAAGAACATGGTGGATTGGGGTTCGATTGACTCTTAGAAGTGTCCTCAGAAGCATGGATTGAGAATGCAGAGTGATCCTCAGATGGGTATCGTATGGCTTGGAAAATGTTGAACTTGACCAGTTGGTCACCGAATTCCATGGATAAGATGCCTGAATGGACATCAATCTTGGTTCTCGCAGTCATGAGGAATGGTCTTCCTAGAATTAGGGGAGATCGAGAAGATTTCGTCTCACCTTCCATGTCAAGGACATAGAAATCAGCAGGGAAGATAAGATCATTGACTCGGACAAGGACATCCTCAATTATTCCCTCAGGACTGGTTGTGTTTCGATTGACTAACTGAATGACAACACCCGTTGGGTGAAAGGGTCCTAGACCAAGGTTGGAGAATATGGATTTGTTCATTACATTAATTCAGTCTCCTAGGTCTTTGAGTGCATCATCAAAGTTGGAACTTCCAATTTGGCATGGGACTGTAAAGGTCCCTAGATCTTTGCACTTTATGGGAATAGAATACTGGGTGGAAAAATTTTCAAAGGTCCTAAGTTCCCTATTGTGGGTAAACAACTCCTTGAGAAACTTGGCATACATAGGAATTTGTTTTATGGCATCTAAGAGGGGAATGTTGACTTCAACACATCTAAACATGTCGATCATTTCAGGATCAGGTTCAAAGGACTTCCTTGGTTTAGAAATGGCTTGAGGAAAAGGAATTGGATTCCTAAGTGGAATGGAAGGAGGTGATGGAATGGATTCAGATTCCTTTTCAATTTTCTTTTTCTTTTAATTTTTCAGGTCAACATTCAAAGGAGGGTTTGAGGATTTATCTTGAGGCATAACAAGTTTCTTTCCTGATCTAAGTGCAATTGCACTTACATTACCCTTGGGGTTGGGTAATTGTTGAGCTGGGAGTTGGGAAGAATTTGATTGTTGTTTCTGTCTCAGGTGGGATGCAAGTTGACCTATTTGAGTTTCAATGTTTTTAAGGCTAGAACGGGTGAAGGAGGTAAGATCTTCCACTGCACTTTCCCATGGTTGCTTGGAAGAAGAGGCTGGTCCCGGATTGGGATTACCTTGATTTTGGTTCTTGGGAAAGCGATTGTATTGAGTTGGGAATTGAGAAGGCTCATTCGGATAGTGGAATCCAGGAGGAGGATTGTTCCTTTGAGATTGAGGAGAAAAAGGATAAGGTTGATGGAAGTTACCACCACCTTGACCATATTGGAACTGGTTTGGATTTTGAGGAGGGAATTGAGGGGGTGAGATATTGGATTACCATACCTAAGGCCTTGGTTATAGGAAGAAGAGAAAGGCTCAAAGTGAGGCTGGTTGATGTTTATAACAAACTGACCTGATAGTTGAGGATTGGTGTTCCGCTGAGCATATGCTGCATTGAGCTCCATTGGTCCAGATGAATCGGATTGATCCTCTTGAAGTTTTGGACATGTGTCTGTTGGATGAGCTGGGGAGCTACAGATTCCACAATTCTTGATAGGTCCATGGAATAGTGACTGTGGAGAAGGTGAGGTTGGGGCTTTGGTAGCCACCTCTATTTGACGCAAAGACCTGTAAGTTCACTCATCCACTCAGTCAACTTGTTAGGCTCTATGGATTGATAATCTTGGGCTTGTTTGACTTGAGCATGTGCTCGAGTATGGAATTGTTGTGTGTTTGCAGCCATGTTACTTATGAGATCTCTTGCAGCTGTAGGAGTTTTATCAACCAGATCACCACCACTTGCGGCATCTATGAGAGTTCTCTCCATAGCCAATAACCCCTCATAGAAGTATTGGATCAAGATTTGGTCAGGGATTTGATGATGTGGGCAGGTTTCTACAAGCTTTTTGAACCTCTCCCAGTACTCATGGAGTGATTCACTTGGGAATTGATGTATAGCACTTATTTCCTTTCGGATAGAAGCAGTACGAGAAGCAGGAAAGAATTTTTCTAGAAAGAGACGCTTCATGTCATTCCATATAGTTATGGAACCAGGAGGGATGTAGTAGATCCATGACTTGGCAGAGTCAGCTAGGGAGAAAGGGAGTTCTCATAGTTTGATTTGTTCTTCAGAAACCCCTTGAGGCTTCATGGTAGAGCATACTACTTGGAACTCTTTAAGGTGAAGATGTGGATCCTCACCGGCTAGCCCGTGAAAATGATGGAGAAGATGAATCAAACCCGATTTGAGTTTGAAGTCAGCTTCAATGCTTGGATATTGAATACCAAGAGGTTGGTAATTCATATCAGGGGCAGCGAGTTCTTTTAGGGTTTGTTCCCTAGGATTGGCCATTTCAATTTCAACTGGTTGGATGAGGACTGGTTCTTGAATTATTTGAGTATCTCTTATGTTCCTCTTAAGTTGGTGAAGTGTTTGCTCAATTTCAGGGTCAAACAAATCCGAGGGATTGTTTGGAAGGCTACGGGGCATTCAGAGAGATTTTGGAAGAAAGAGGAAGACAAGTTTTTCTTTGTGATTTTTTTTCAATTTTTTTTAAAAGTTTGTTTTGTTTTTTTACAATAACCAAAAACGAATGACTACATAAAGCACCATCCCCGACAACGACTCCATTTGAAACGCATGGCTGATTGTCGCCTATTGACCGGTCAAAATTCCAGTGCTCTGCTAATGTGTATAGCAGCACTCGGGTCGAATCCTCGGTGATGATACTTTGTAATAGTTGTTTGTTTTTAGTTGATTGTATTTTGATTAGGGGGGGTTTGTTTGCAGAGCTTAATTGAAATGATTTATAGATTATTTTTGATTAATCAAATTGAAAAAAGATTGGGATGAGTTCATCATTGGGGAGTTAAGCATGTGATATCCTTGAGCCTTACTTTGTATTTCATTAAATTAACACCCATGTCATAAGTTGACGTTGATTGGAATTCCTAAGTTTGAAGGCTTTAATCCAAGCCTTAACTTAACATAGGGTTCTAATCTCAATCAAAACGTATTTATGGTAGTGTATTTATGGTTCCAATAATCCATGGAAACCACTCGTTAAACAAAACATATCATTAATCCATGACACATTAAGTTTAACATACACAATATTAATTTAAAGAATACTCATCGAGAAAAACTCTCAATCACTTAACATCCCCAAATTACAACTCAATCCAATGAGCGATTTACTCAGCCATTTGGATGTTTAATATTCTGGTTAAAATAATTATGATGATAAATTAAGAATAGAAGAAAAAGAAAGGTATTAGAAAAGAGTGGTACGTTGACACACACAGACACGAACGATGATGATAATTAAAAACGTATTTTCGATTGAATGAGGAAGCAAAATAAGGGAAGGGGATTCAACTGAATTTAAACTATTTTAGGAACATAAATATTAAACTACAGAAGGTGGATGAGAATAATAGATATTGAAGAAGTAACTTGCATTAAAACAGAATTAAAAAGAAAGAGAATTACAAGATTACAAAAATGAAGAACACAAAAGTAAGTGAAAACAAAGAGAGGAGGAAAGGTCTCTCAAGTGAAAACATGAGTATGGAAGGTCCTCCAAAGACTTTTGAAAAGCTTTGGTCGTGACAATATGATCTCCTCTCTTCTGAAATGCCAACCCCTCTCAAGGAGAGAAGGGGAGAGTATTTATAGCCCAAGGAGTGGACTGTTTGCATTCCCAATCTGTCCCTCCACTTTAATCGCCAATTTGACTATTCGGAAAGCCGAATCTTCAAATATCTTCTTCTTGAAAGTTGTAGAAAATAATGTTTTCCGACTACTCTCAAAATTTGGAGTCATTTGGAATTACGGATCAAAAGTTATGGCCGGTTGATTAAACAAAGTTAAACTGTCCATTTCAATCCAGTCTTTTTGAAGTCCATAATGTGAAAGGGTTTTTAAATATGAAGATGCCTTCAAATCCGAATGGTTTCTTCAACAAAGTCGGCCACCTATATCTCTGCTTTCACACTGCAAAATGTCAGCTCGATTTGATGCTCACATAATGATATATGTCATTCATACTATACTGATTTTAATTCTCTTCCAGAATGGTGGGCTAGACTTCAAAGCTTTATTTGGGCCTCTTGTACTTGGATTTGGGCCTTGAAAGTTTTATCCAAGATTAAATTTAGTGTCCCCCGAATTATGGTGGAGAGTTAAGGTTTTTGGACTTCTGTATTGAGCCCAGTAAATCAATCTTCAAGGTTGGTCCAGTTTGTTCACAGATTCTTTGCTCTTGTTTGTGAGGACCATATAACCCTTCAAATGGCAGAATTGGATCATGGTAACTTCTAATGAAATGTTTTATATTGAAAGGAGTATCATAAAAAACATGAAACACAAAATTTTTATTAGTATAGTGACAGTTATTATTAAAACATTAAACTGACTCAATTGGACTACTTCTAAAAATGCTCAAAAATTATACTTAATATTAAAACATTAATATTTCACACAAATTATGCACATTTCATATAAAATAAGTAAATGGTGAATATAATAAGTCATGAAAATATTAATAACATCAAGGAGGTTATTTTTCAATAACTACATTCCTCTTATTCTTTTTAAGAAAATAGAAAAGAAATTCCTTAGGCTGAAGGAGAATGATTTTGAATCCCTTAGTAACTATAAATAAATTTTTTCAAGACATGTATGGTATAATTATGAAATAATAATTGAAAATGAATCTATGATTGATTGATTATTTATTATCTTAAAACCAAGTATCCAAATGGAGTTATCCATAAGATAGATTAGAATCTATGAATAAATATTTTAATGCACAATCATGGTAGAAATGGAAATTGGAATCTCATATCAACCTCATGGTTTTAATAATAAATGAAATATATAATTAACAGGATATTTAAATAAAAACAATACAGGGAGGAATATGATTCCTTTTTTATGAAAGTATGGAAATTAAAATAGAGAAAATGATATTAAGGGGACAATAAAATTATTTATCTATTTAAAGGAAAGTTATCAGTCATTCGAAATCCCATATGATGTGATGATCTAATACAATGATGTGAATTGATAGAAAGATCCACAAAATAAACTAACTAAACTAAAATGTTTCAGATATTATAAGTATTGCAGTTATATAAACTACATGAATCATAGGTTTAATGAAAATGATCGAAGTCAGTAACCTCTTAGAACCATATACAATGAAAAGACCATGAGATAACTATTGCTAATGTGGTTTATGAGAAATATGAGGTAAAAGGTACACTTACCATCCACTATAGAACAATTTATTTCTTATATAACTATGTTTTAATCCAAAATTATATATCTAATAAATTTTATAAGGGTATCACATTACCCCAGAAAGATTTGATTTTTAATTATTTGTGAAACCCCTTAATGGTATGATGATCACATTATAAGTCTATCAATATTCTCTTATTGATGATTGTGGTAATGTGATTCTTTCAATGCATATTTTTTATCCGTTTAGTTGAATTTGATGTGCTTTTGGGAATATATTTTCAATCATTACATATTTCTAGTATCAATTTCCATAGAGGGGAATTCATATTTCATATTCTAAATGAACCTTGGATAGATTATTGGTTTGAGGATTTATACGATACGATAATAGAAATTACTTTAGTTTTATGGGTCCTGATTATTATTAATAAGGATTATATATCTCATATTGTTGGGGGATATTCAATATCAAATTTATTACTATTGTATGATTGTTTTTATGTCTTTCTAGATGAGTTGCCTATTATTCGAGTAAATAGTGAAGTTTCCTTTTTAATAGAACTCAAATAAGGGGTTATACCTATTTCAAAGACTCTATAAAGATGAGATCTGATTGAGGCACAAAATTTGAAGAAGCAACATCAAGAGAATATTTATAATGGATTCATTAATTCAAGGGTTTTAAAATGTGGTGAAACTATTAATTTTTTTTAATAATATATATGAATCAATGTGAATCTGGAATTATTATAAGGAAATTAATTAGATCACGATCAATAATAATTATGTTTTACCTTATTTTGATTATTTTTTTAATAATGAAAAGGATATATTTTGTTTAAAATATTAAAAATCTTTTTAGATACTATCATTTGATAGTAAAAAGTGAATACATAACTTATAAAAAGTTATGTTTGAGGAATGGACACTATGAGTTTCTAGTGATTCCATTTGGGCATACTAATTCCCTTCCTATGTTACTATATTTAATGAATTAGTCCCTTATATATTGGATAAATCAATTATTGGTATTATTTATAGAAGATATTATTATATATACAAAAATATTCTAAGTTCATGATGATTATTTGAGAATTATATTTAATATTCAGAAGAAGGATGAACTATATACCGAATATAACATGTGAGTTCTAGATACATAAGGTTTTTTTCTTGGGGAATGTAATTTCATGTGAGGGTATGTCAGTGGATGTTTCAAAGATTAAATTTATCAAGAAATATATCATACCAACCATAGTGATTGTGATCCATATTTTCTTGCATTGTTTGTGAACAGTCAATTATTTATGAATATTTTCACTTGACTGTATAATTTACTCAACAAGTTAACATGGAATGAAGTAATATTCATTTGGATAAATGAATGTGGGGAAAATTTCATGAAGCTATAAATAATAATGACCATTTCACCTGTACTCATCATACCCTATAATGTAGAAGGGGTTTTTTTATCTTTAGTGATACATTAAATAAGTTTATGTTATGTATAAACATACATAAATTTATAGTGATATAATATTTATCTCTAAAATTTAAAATTCATGAGAAACATTACCCGACACATGAATAAGATTTAGTATAATGAATTTTTACATTGAAGGTTGGGAAGAATCATCTTTACTGGGAAAGGTGTGATATGTATACTGATCATACAATATCAAATGATATATTCACTTGAAAATATTTGAATATTTTTTAGAGGAGATGGTGGGATTTAATTAAATTTTTTGATATCTCAATACATTACAACCCTTTTAAACCAGATAAGGTGGTTGATTCTGTTTTTCGAAAGTATCATGAAAGACTATATATCATTAAGATAAAAAACGATCCAATATTTATGGATTTGTAAAGGATATACAATGAAATATAAAGGAAGGGTATATATTATATCTTTCTCAAATTAGTGTTCATCAATATCCCCATTTAATTATTAATGAGGCATGTATGGAAGTTATAGAGCTATTATGAAGGTGATAAAGGACTATGAGTTAAACCATGATTGTAATAAAATTATAATATTTAGGAACCAAGTATGAGTCCTTCAAATAATAGAATTTTTTGAGTTGTTTTTTGAAGATCATTGTCGATCCTTCTCGACTCATTCTAAAAGTTCAAAGATATATATTGATATGGATGATTATTTATGACATGATAACATGAAAAGGTATATTGAATAGTATGGGTATCATTTCATAGTGTACCAAAATGTTACTATAATGTGGTATAATTTTAAGGGGAATTTACATCCATTTCTTATACAAGTATCGAAATGGGAAATTGTCACCATGGATTTCATCATAGGACTCCACAAAACATTTTAATGGAATATTCATATTTGATTTATAATCGATCACCTTAAAAATTCAGAATATTTAATTTTAATCATAGAGGATTTGTCTCATCATCATCTTGCCTGGTTATTAATTAATGAAGTGTTATGGATACATTGATTACCATATTTTATTAAATATTTTAAAGATCCAATGTTTACCTTGATGTTCTAGATAATTCTTCAGTAATCTCTAGATATGGAGTTGTTTTTTTGTACTACTGATCATCCTAATATGGATGGATAGTCTGAGAGTACCGTTTAAAACCTAAAAGTAATTATGAGATCATATTTTATGAATTTAAAATGTTAGTAGTAGTATAGAGGCTTTTAGTGACTACCAAAATCCATTGTTAAAGGTCTATAGTAGCCACCAAACAATGTACGATTTAGGCCCATCCTTGTTTCCTATAGAATATGTTGTTTGGAAGGTTCTATAAATGGGGTCGGGATTATCTATAGTGATTGCAATTTGGTAGTTTCTATTGATGGTCTCAGGTTGGTTTATAGTGGTTGCCATTTTGCAGCCACTAAAGACTCCTTCGGAATTGGCTATAGCGATTTTCAAATAGTGGTCACTACAGCCCAACTCAGTATTACCTATAGAGGCTAAAAATGGTGACCATAATAGGTTTTTTTGATTTTATAAAAAAATCCAAGTAGTATTTAAAAAACCACTATTTCATAAACATAAAAAATATTTCCAAAATATCTAAAAACACGGACACATAAATATCATTGAATCATCATCTTACAATTTCCACATCCATATTCGAAGAAAACTGCATGAAAAATTTTAATAAAATATTTACTTCAAAAAAATATCCCACCTAATAATTGAAATGAAATAAAATATTTCAATAAAATTTTAGTACAACAGATTGAAATTATATGATTTTGAAAATTTATTAATAAAATCTAAATTTTGTAAAAAAATTTAAAACCACTTATTTCATCTTTCTAAGAATACCACACGCCAGATTGATGATTGGACTTCTTTTACCCATCAAAAATAATAATTAGTCGATTATTCTATGATTTCATGTAATTAAAAAGTTGTTTTCGATGTATCTGATTGTTAAACGCACATTTTTATGTTTTATGACACTAAAAGTTCATTTTTCATCATCCCAATCAAATTAAACCACGGATGGACATATCATCTAATTTATTATTTCAAAATTCAGTCCATAGTTTTTTTATTTCACTGAATTTAGAGGTCATCCCGCTGGTTTTGACCCCCAAATTCACCTTTTTAAAGGGCGTCAAATATTTAAAAACCCACATATTTAGTGGTTCCACATAGATATCATGTCTGATTGAAATGTTTTCATCTTAAATATTTCAATATACACTCTACAATTACTTTAATCTGATTTCAAGACATTTGGATGTCATTCATTTAGTTTTTACCCCTAGATGCACCTTTTTAATGGGAATAAAATCTTTTAAAAACCACATATTCAGTCTTTACGTGATGACTGCATATATTATTTATGTTTCATTATTTTTAAACATCACGAATAATAATAATATAGTTTTCTATGATTTTAAGTCATTCTGAGGACATTTTCTATGGATAAAAACATTAAACACACGTTTTGGTGTTTTATGACACTATAAGTGAATTTTCAGTCATCCCAGTCAAACAAGACCTTTTATTGAAATTAAGTATGCCTAAAAATTTCAAAATTTACTCAATGATTGTTGTTTCTTTATTTCTTGGATTTCGGATGTCGTTCGATTGGTTTATACGCCCAGAAAAACCTTTGTAAAGGGCGTCAAACCATTAAAAAATGTATATTCAGTAGTTCTTGGTAGACCACACATCTAGTTAATGTTTCTTCTACTCATGCACATAAATAAAATTAATAATATGGTTCTACTATGATTTAAAGTCATTATGAGGTCATTAGATTTAGATTTTACCATTAAACGGGTATTTTCATGTGTTTATGTCAACAAAAGTTCATTTTTGATCATCTTAGGAAAAGAAACCCTCGTATTTACATTCCATCTACTCAACCATTTCAAAATTCACTCTAAAATTTATTTCTAATTTCATAGAATTTATATGTCATTTAGTTGGGTTCTACCCCCGGTCGCACCATTGTAAGGGGATTCAAACCTTTAAAAACCACAAATTTGTTAGTTTCGGGTAGACCACACATCTGATAAAAATTCTATATTTTTTTAATCATAAAGAAGTTTAATAATATTTTTTAAATGTTATTTAAATTCATTCTGAGGTTTTTATCTACGGATATGACCATTAACACATATTTTGGTGTTTTGTGACACTAAAAGTGTGTTTTCGATCATCAAGGACAAACAACACATCCAATTGATGTTCCATCTATTCAAACATTTCACAATTCACTCTATGATTGTTGTCATCTGATTTCATTGAATTTGGATGTTGTTCAATTGGTTTTAACCACCAGAAACACCTATGTAAATGGGATAAAACCTTTAAAAACCATGTATTCAGTAGTTCTGGGTAGACCACACATCCAATTGATATTAGGTCAACTCATGCACATAAAAAAATAAGATGGTACTAGTGTGATTTAAAGTCATTATGAGGCCAGTATCCATGTATATGACCATTAGACACATGTTTTAGTGTTTTTTGTTACAAAAATTTGTTTACGATCATCCCAAGAAAATGACACATCATATTGAAATTCCTTCTACTTAATCATTTCAAAATTCAATATATGATTGTTTCTGTCTAATTTCATGGAATTATAATATCGTTTGGAAGTTTTTACCCATGGAATAAACATTATAAAGGGCATGGAAACTTTAGAAACAACCTATTCTGTAGTTCTAGGTAAACCGCACATCTGATTGATAACCTTTCTACTCATGGACATCTAAAATAATAATAAGATGATTTCCTATGATTTCAATTCATTATGAGGTCAATAACTATGGATCTATCTATTAGATGCATGTTTTGGTGTTTTATGACACTAAAAGTGCGTCTTCAGTCATCCAAGGAAGATGGCTCCTCTAATTGATTTTTTGTGTAATAAAAAATTTGAAAATTCACTCTACTATTGTTTTCGTCTGGTTTTATAGAATTTAGATGTCATTCAGTTGGATCTTACCCCCAAACATACCATTTTAAAGGGAGATAAGCCTTTAAAAATGTTATATTCCGTAGTTCTGGGAAAATTGCACATCTAATTGACATTACATATACTCTTACAAATCAAAAATAATAATAATATGTTTTTCCTGTGATTTGAAGTCATTATGAGGTCGTTAGCTATGGATCTAATTGTTAAACACATATTTGGAATTTTATGTCACTAAAAGTGTGTTTTCCATAATCCCTAGAAAACAAAAACATGGATTGATGTTCCAACTATTATACCCTTTCAATATTTACTCTAAAATTTTTTTAGTCTAATTTCACAGCATTTGGATGTCGTTCGGTTGGTTTTTACCCCTGTATACGCATTTGTAACGGACATGAAACCTTTAAAAACCACATATTTGATAGTTTCGAGCATACCACACATCCTATTTACATTAATTATACTCATAAACATCATGAATAATAATAATATGGTTTTCCTTTGATTTTATGTCATTCATAGGTATTTATCTATAGATATGACCATTAAACATGAGTTTGTTGTGTTATGACACTAAAATTGCATTTTCAGTCATCCCGAGAAAATGGGACTTCATATTGAAGTTATTTAAGATAAAACATTTCATAGTTCACTCTACGATTATTTTCTTCTGATTTCACGCATTAGGATTTTGTTTGGTTAGTTTTCACCATCAAACTCACCTTTTTAAAAGGTATCAAACCATTAAAAATTGTATATTTGATAGTTATGGATAGACCACACATTTGATTGACATTTTATATACTCATTCACATTAAATATGATAATAAAATGGTTTTCATGTGACATTAAGTCATTCGTAGCTTTTTTTATATAATATCATTAAATGCTTGTTTTGGTGGTTTGTGGCACTAAAAGTGCATTTTCGATCATCCTTGGAAAATGGATACTCCGATTGTTGTTCTGTCTACTTTACCATTTAAAAATTCACTTTATAATTTTTGTCTTCTGATTTCACAGCATTCAGATGTCATTCATTTGGTTTTTACCCCTAGATGCACCTTTATAATGGGCATAAAACCTTTAAAAAACCACATATTCAGTATTTCTGGGCAATCCATACATCTGATTGATATGTCATCTACACTTACACATCATTAATCATAATAATATAGTTTTCTTATTATTTGAAGAAATTATATGGAAATTGTCATTATATATGGTTTTTAAACATGTTTTTTGGTGTTTTAAGACACAAAAAGTGCGTTTTCAGTCGTCCTGGTCAAACAACACTTCTGATTGATATTCTGTCTGCAAGATCATTTCAAAATTCACTCTAAAATTGTTTTTGTACTATTTCACAACATCCAGATGTCGTTTGGTTGGGTTTTACTCCTGGACACAACTTTTTAAATGTCTTCATTCCTTAAAAAACTAAATATATGGTAGTTTCGAAAAAAACACATCTGATTAATGTTCCCTCTCCTATTTTACATCACAAATAATAATAAGATAATTCACTTTTATTTAAATCCATTATGAGGTAATTTTCTATATATATGACCGTTAAACGCATGTTTTGGTGTTTTATGACACTAACAGTATGTTTTTAGTCATCCCGGGAAAACAGATCCTCATATTGACATTCCTTCCTATCAACCATTTAAAAATTTAATCTAAGAATTTTGTCTTCTAATTTCATGGAATTTTACATCATTCGGTTGTTTTCCCCCAGATTCACCTTTTGAAGGGCATAAAATCTTCAAAAACCACATATTCAGTCATTTCATGAATAACACTTGTCTTATTGATGTTTCAGACAGACCACACATCTGATTTATATTCTGTCTACTACATCACATCACGAATAATAATAAGATATTTTTACTTTGATTTCAAGTAATTATGAGGTCTTCAGATATGGATCTAATAGTTAAATGCGTGTTTTGGTGTTTTATGACCCTAAAAGTGTGTTTTCAGTCATCCCAAGAAAATGACAGCTCCAATGACCTTCTGTCTACCCACCCATTTCACAATTTACTCTATGATATTTATCATCTGATTTAATTTAATTCATATATTTTTCAGTTGGTTTTTACCCAACACATAATTTCAAAGGACATAAAATCATTAAAAATCACATTCATTCATTCCGAGCAAACCACACGTCTGATTAACATTTAATCTGCTCGTACACATCATAAATAATAATAACATGGTTTTCCTATTATTTCTAGTTATTTAAGGATCATTTTTTATGGATTTGACTATTAAATTCAGGATTTTAGTAGAAGATAAAATGTGATATGGATGTGTAGGAGTAAGGTAACACTAGAAGTGCTAGTTTTTTGGGGATGTAAGCAGTCAGAATTTGGTTTTTCTAAGGATGGGTTATAATTTATAGAGGAATTAATTAGTTGTGAATGAAGGTTAATTTCAATCCTCATTCAGTTTTATTGAAGAACTGCGGCATTGAGAAAGAACACTAATAGATTATTAATTAATGGATTATTTATGTATGTATTCTGAACATAAATCTAACAATTTTCAGTGTTCCAAAAATTGGAAAACAATATGTGAAAATTAGAGTCATTCAAAATTGAAACTATATCATCAAGAATCTTTATGTAAGTAATATCATTTCAATACAAATATTTTTATACCCAATATTTTTTTAGAAGAGAAGAGGTGTGACTTTTTATTTATTGGATCCCTAGTTATGGACTTAAATTTAAATAGATTTATGTCAACATAATTATTTTTCAAACCCAATAAAAAATGGAATAAACCCATTTTGTGAAAAAAAATATATAAAAGTTTCACCCATGATAAAAAATTGATAATTAAATTCCATGTCTAGAAATTATGTCAAATAAAAAGAAACATTTCCAACAATGTAATCATCAAGAACTAGGAAAACTCTTCTCTATGTCAAAATAATAAGTTTTTGAAAATCAGAAAAGAAATCCCCAACACTTTACTCCGGGTAGTGAAAATTATTACAATGTTGGTGAAACCTTCATATTTTGACATGGTATCATATAAGATAGAAATAATGAACTAGGACAATGCTAAATGGGATCCATGACACCCAACACATTTTTATTTCAAATTACACAAACCTCCATGTAATTTCAAATTGTAAATTAATTTTCTAGAAATTTAGTTAATAAGATCTTCAAATAAATCCACTCATTGACACCTAGTAGTGATCCACACACAATCATGTTGAGAATATTTTTGGAAAACTCTAGGTATTTATAAGTATTAACATAGAATGGAAATTCATGATGTTTTATTTTCATACATCACTTCCCACCTCCCATGCCAAAGGAAAAAAGGTTTGATATGAGGTATTTTACTAAATCCCTATGCAGAGAACAAAAAATAGTACACATCAGAAAAAATATGCATAGAAATTAGAAAATGATAACATAGGAAGGAACAATAACAAAAAACATATTCTAGAAACTATATAGAGGATAATATTGATTTCACCTTGATTCAGTCAATAACTAAACTAGTTTTCATAATTACATATCCCCTTGGAAACAACATATCATCATGAATTTATTAATTAACAATTATCAATGAAACAATAAGTTTAAATAGAACTAGAGGTTCAGTAATAATAAATAATTCCTAATTATTTTATGATATTAAAATTGTAATGTAAATTACCTTATCCACGAGGTTCATCTTCCTCGGGAACACTAATATCACTATGATTTCCCACCAACTCTATCTTGATCCTAATATATATATAAATATTATATATCTTAATCATATCAATTAAAGTCAATATGAGTATGGTTTATTTTATTTTTTACCTGTGGCACCTCTTGTGTACCTTCAACAGGATGTTGCATTGTCACTTTATTGATATGTGCTGACATCTGTGATAATATCTATTTATACACTGCACGTAACTACAAAAACTGCTCATTTATACTATGCTGTATAGCCTTCATGAAAACATCTATCTCGATATGAGTGTGAATCCCTTCATCTTATCATGCACCCATCACCTATTCTATAACAACTACACATTGTGGGACACCATTTATACAAGTCAAAGAATAACCATGACCATCACACCCCCTTAAACGTTGAAATGTCTCATCTCTATGCAGAATACTATGACATTTCTCCTCTGGAATCTCTGCTAACTCATCATCAAACTGATCTTGTAGCCTACACATAATGAATTAATGAAAAATTATGAATAATTTCTATGAAATAATAATATATTTTTACTAAATAATTTTATTACTAACATTAGCAACATTAGGATCACTCACCCTATGAGTCCTCACTCATGTTGACATCTGATGGGTCAACTCACCTCATTAGTGTAACTATAATAAAGGGGACAACAAAATACATATTTATATTCATCTTATACTACATTATATTTAATATATTAATGAATGGTTAATTATAAACATACTTCATGTCTTAGTTTTGAAACGTGCAGTGTACTAGGTCTAGAAGGTGTGTCCTATATCACTTGATTACGCGAATGACGAGAAGACTCATTTTACATTCAACGTATTCAGGAATTGTGACAACATCCGGTTCCTCTCAGCCAATCATAAAAACCCCTCTTCAAGACATATCCACCACAACATTAAAATTAGAATCAATGTCGATAATGTAAACTTGATCTACCTTAGATGTTAGTATGAAAGGATCATTTCTTACTTGGTCAACTTTATATAGAATATTATTACTATTTACTAACATAAATTGGAAGTGATCAAATTTCATTCCATGAAACGAATCGACCCAATAACACCTTAACAATATGTGTTTTATGCCATAAAGATAAATAACCTCAATAATATCCCTCAACAATCTATAATAAGAACCTCCATCAACAAATGAAAAACCAACACCGTTGTTCTGCATGACTTGGTTCATGTCAATATCTCTAATACAGAAATCAGTATCTTTCATCATCCAATGTCTTGTAGCAATGAGGTGTGATAAATGGTCCCTCTAGTTTGTTGAGTTCATTTCTCACACTATGAGTACTTAAATTACACATTTTTGAATATGTAAATTTCGAATAATTGAATATATAATGGATTTTGAAAATGAATCTAATTTTCACTATAAAAATATTAAATCAATTATTTATACTTATGTGAGTCTTGAACCACTCATAAAATGTATAAAAATTGTATTTTGCGATTTGATGGTCAGTTTAATTGGGCCTTTCACGTTTCAACTCCGAAATATGCATCCTAAATCACAACACAATTAAAGGTAAGTAATAAAATAAATATAGAAACATAATACATAATAGATAAAATATGAAACATAATGTATCAATGGAATAACCAATAGAGTGATGAACAATAAAAATCCATGATATTGAACCCACTCATCATTGTGTATATCAAATGGTATCCCTTCTCCAATTGTACACTCATCATTCTGGGAGGTTTTATGAAAAAAAATTTCAACCTCAATAATATATGAAGCACACAAATCTGTACACTCATCCAGTAAATATCTCTTGGAAATTAATTATTTTAGATTACCATTATTGTGCACCTACAGATTTAGTGTATTAAAGTATCTCTATATTGGATACATCAACCAGAATTGTATGGGACAAATAGAAATGAAATCACCAGTTAAATTCATAGTATTGTGGACCCTGAAATCCATAAAATATGGAAGAAATAGTTTCTCTATTTTTCATAGTGCAAGAATAGTTTTATCCAGTTTCTTTTTAAAATCACTAATGTGGTGATTCCTTGAATATATTAGTCTGAAAAAAATTAGAAACTTCATTCATCGACTTAAAAACATAGATAGGTAATCAATCATGGATTATTATAGGTATTAACTGTTGAAGTGAAATATGATTATCATGACTTTTCAACCCCTATAATTCCATTCTCATCATATTGACATTCTTGGAAATATTATAAAAATAACAATATAACACTTTGACGGTCTTCAAAATTGATATAAATGTTTGTTTCACTTTTTTAGTCATTGTGTACTGTGAAGCAGGAATGTATGACTAATTACCATCAACCAACTATAAATGTAATCGTTTTCTCAATTCCATTTCTTGAAAAACAAGTCGAGCATCGGCAGTATCCATTGATTTCCATTTGATGCTTAAAATGGAACATAGTATATTACATCATACATTTTTTTCAATGTGCATCACATAAAAATTATTTCTTAAAGCCTTATATTTCAAACAAGGTAATTTGAAAAAATACTTCTTTTCTTTCAATTATGAATATGCCTTCTATTTGCAGCAGAAATATAAGGCAATGCAGGATCCCAACAAATAATGAAATCATACATTGTATAAATTTTTTATTGATAAAGACGTGCATGAATTTGAACCCCACACATTATTTGTGGTGATGGGTCATGCTCTATATTCCCATAAAATGACACATTGTCTTTTATTAACCTCTAAAATGGAGGAAGAAATATTCTGTGATAAAGATATTGCCACTTTCTATAGTGCCTAATCCATATCGGTTTCTTACAATTATTACAACAAGTGTAGGGGTATTATTCTTCTATACTCCAACTTGAGTAGTTAGCATACAATGGGAAGTCAGTAATTGTCCTTAAATGGACATAAATGGGTTGAAACCATTTTCTTCCAAACCCAATTGAACATTATGATCATCCTAATTGAAATATGGTTGTCTTTGACCAAACTCTTTCTATGCCAATGAATCTTCTAGGTGAGTTAATCTATCAACCACTTTGTTTATCTCTAAATAAAAATTCATAAATTTAGTAGTCTTAGATGACATGAAGAATATCATCAGTTTATATTTTACTAGGAAATAACACATCTGCTAAGCGATAACTTGTTTCCATTAATTCAAGACCAAACCAGGAAGAATCTGACTACCTTGATTAATCTCATTTTCTTTTCACCTTATCAAATAGAGAATTGTATATGTAGTTAATTTTGAATTCTCTTTTATGAAAAATATACAGTTATTGTATTATACATCAACGGTCTCATATTTAAACCCAAGGTCATTGAAAAACTTGTGAGCATTGTAACAACCCAATATTTTATGATAATTATTCCTTTTAATTTATTTGATTTCTTTTTTTGTATTCTACACTAAGATTATCTTGCTCTATTCGCAACACTTTATTAGCTTGCAGTATATGCAACACTATTCTTGGATCGTGTTACACACAATTTCAAGTTCGTTTGATAGTAGTTATTCTACGCAACATTGAGTGTGTATATATATATATATTAAATGTATTAATGAAATATGGTTGGATTTTGTTATACACAACAAAAAAGGATTCTTCCACTACATTCAAACCTAACTTGGCTTACATTACACGCAATCGCGACCTTTCACCATAGCGTGTGTTTTATGCAATACCGAGTATCACTAAACAATGATATGTTATTAAAATATTATACAAACTAGCAGTTGTGTATAGTAATACCCAATTTTTAAAATTTTATAAGGTTTATCTTTAAAAATTTACTTCATTTTTGGATTCGGAATATCGAAATTAGCCTAGGGTGAATTTTTTGTATTTTTCTGAAAACTTTCAATTTTTGATGAATAGTGAAAACACTGGGTTACTATTTAAAAACCGACTTTTTATTTAAATATTTATTTATTTTATTTAAATTTATTTTAGGTCAAAATTGATAAATAATAACTATATAAGTTCAATGTAATTCATTGGAGTCATTTTATAATAATTTTAGATATATAAAAAGTTTATTGAACTTTCCACCGTCTTTTACCCACCTCCTAGGAGAATTTGAAAATTTACATAAATCTCAATTTTACCGCTTCTGTGAGTAAAATTTTGAAAATCCAAGAGACACGGTTAATATCAAGGAGTAAAATGTGGTTCAATAAGATAAAAATAATTTTTGGTGATTAGTAACTTTTTACTTTTACTTACCATGGTTAAAAGTAAATAGTGTAATTTAGGGTAAAAATGATATTATTATTACCCTAACACATGTCCTAATTCTATTGGATATGTATAATTAGACCAAAAACAACCTTTGAAATATAATATTATCATTTAGGTCCACTTGGATTAGATTAGGACATTTATTATTATTTTATGTAAAAAAGAGATAAAATAGTTAAAAGAAAATTTTAATAACTAAAACATTTTTAATATGGGTTATACATAAGATAAATTCGACTATAAATATTCATTAGAAAGATAAAACAATTTCCTACCTAATTGTAGTTTATTTATAATTTTTAGACATTAAATAATCTAATTTATCTATGACACAATGATGATGCAGTAATTACCTTATTAATGAAATATTAACATAATTGATGTTATAAATACCCAAATAAATGTCATTTGAGACTTTATACAAATTAAAATAATTTTATAGGATAATATTACATGATATAATTGATTCAATTAACATGGTTTGAACTAATCATGCTATTATTATTTTCACAAAAATAAATTACCAAATACTGTCAAAATTGACATAAAATAGTTTTTAAATAAAATATTATATTATTAATTGTTATTTTATTCCTAAAAATATAAGGTTCGAAAAAATGACTTATATAAGGTTATATATACTAATAATTAACCACTTGGGGTTCGTTTGGATTGTTATAGTAAGTTTATTAACCATACGTGTAAGAAAACAAGAAGACACGGTAAAAGTTAAATTATTTAAATTAGAGTTAAATATAAAAGATACAGTTAAAATAGTAACCTAATATTGTCTAAAACCTATTTTTTGAAAGGATTTCGACCCATACCCACCTATCTTCTAAATAAATCAATTCGGAGCTATTAAAAACCGAATATGACTTTATAATAATATAATATTTTATTTTTTTCCAAAGGTTCCCTTCTCCTCCCTTATAAAAAGTGAACCCCTTACCTCTTCTCTTCACACCCTTTTGAGCCTTGAAGCTCGGCCAACCCCTGACCATTTATCTTATCCACTTCCCTAGAAAAATTATAGAGGTTTTGGTATTCTCAAAAGACCAACTCTACTTCCTTAAGAGAAGTCTTAAAGGAGGTGCGTCGAAGAAGAGGTAATTTCTTCTTCTGATTCTCTCAAATTTCATTCTTCTTCTACTTATTCTTCATTAGTTGTCTCATTATAAGGTAATAAAATCAGTATTAATTATATACTGATATGTTATTATAAATATGAAACAACCCCATTTAACCTTCTATCCATACTTCGGAAAACAAAATCCTCGCGCGTGCGTACGTACGGAATACCATCTCCACGCCGTGGTGTAATCTGTTTTCGACTACCACCTTACTTGGATACGTATAATGGTGTAAATAAATAACTATATATGATTATTGTAAAGTGATATTGATTCTGAAATATTATACATACGCTTTAATACAATTCCATGATCATGGGAATGATATCATCGCTCGTGCATACGTACGGACTACCGTCTCCACGACGCGAAGAGATTCATTCCCCATGTTAACCATTCATGAATGAATATAAAGTATATGTAATGAATAATAATGAGATATATGACATAATAATGATACTGGATTTATGTATATATATATATGCATGTCATCTACTTAATTCCATTCAATTCAATAAAGAAATGAAAACAGCTTTCATGCGTACGTACGACCTACCGTCTCCATGAACAGAGTATTTCATCCCATTTATCGATATATCATATATATATGTATATGATGAATATATATTATTTATAAATCATGTTTTACATTCTACAATTAATTAAATCAGGATATAACTAATAATATCAAGAACAATAAGTCGAAACACGTGCGATAAATGAAAGGATTTTACCCAAAACGCTGCTTTAACATGGAATTTACAAAAGAAATGGTAATATAAAGTCATAAGTGAACCATATATGATATAATAACAATGAATATGATTCTATAATAAGTCAATAACACTATTTAAATCATTATATAGGAGGTTCGGATACATACGAAGCATATCAGACATAAGGTAAGGGATAACATTTCCAATCTCGTTTTTATCCGAGATTGTTTATTCGTAAGTATTTACTGGGGTTGTATTTATAATCCATGTCCCTATTTTATGAAAATGGTTTCATGTATTTTTAAGGTCATTTTTACCCATTTTTAACTTTTACTACATGGTATGTAAGGAATCTTTATTTTTTTTACCATACAATGTACTTTTGGACTTTTCCGGCAAAAGTACAAGAAGAATGTTTTTTTAAATTATACAGCGTGAACAGATTTTTACGGTATCATAACACCTTATTTTCATGAATCTTACTCTACAATATTTAATGACTATTTTCAACAAAAATCATTTTTTTTAAAATTTCATGGAATTTTGTGAAAAGAAAATGATTTTGAAGAAGAAAGGATATTTTCCTAAAGAATTCATTTCAAATGTTTTATCAAAACCATTTTCCATATAAGATGGAATTATTTCATATGTGTATGTTTCAAGTATAATTTCTATATGATTTAAATGGTTTAACTTTTCTTATGATGAAATGATATCCATTTTTTTGTATGGATTGTGTTATGATGGGATGATGTTTATGAAACCCATTTTATACTTTGGGTAATGATGAAAGATTTATGTTCATGTTGTGGCACAAGTAAGAATGATTTCATTCTGAGATGGGTGGGACCTATATCTCCCTCTAATGCATTGGGTGAAGAGTTAAATCTCATGATATAAACATGGATGGAATGGTAAGTTAATCTAGTTCAGTGATACAAGACTGGAACGAGGATTGAACTCGATTCAGAAAGGGGCTTTGTCCACTAAGATGGTCTTGGCAGCAATGCCTTGGCTACTATGGAAATAATATAATGTGATTAATGGTTTCCACAATCAAATGTTTTATTCCCATGCTATTTTATCATAATTTATGTTCCTTTATGATATATGATTTATGTACTTCCATGATTTATGTCTTTTCTCAAGATTTTGATGTTTAGATTTTATGTTCATGTTTTTCCATTCAAATGTTTATGGATTGTTTTATGTTCTCTATAATTTTCCTTACTGAGCATTTGAGCTCACGCTTTTTATGTTTTCTTTTCCCCTGGATATAAATAAAGGTTTTAGGTAAGAAAACAAAGAGGGGAAGATCTTTATGGGAGATGTTGAAGATCTGACACCACGATTAGAAGATTATATTCCGAGTTTCTAAAGACACTAAACTATTATGGTCCTTCTGTGTCTGTTTTTGTTATGTATTAGATATTCCTCCAAATTAATTTAATTTCCATGTATGTCAAGCATTGGGCCTCTACAGTTGGTATCAGAGTAAAGGTTTAGTCAACCTTTGGAAACTAGGATGCGAAAACTTTAGTTAAATCCCTAGAGATATTTCTAAGGTTTGTCTTGGGATGTCTCTGAGGTTAAGTATACGTATAGGTTATAGTCCTATAACTACGGTACCAATATTAGAATTAAACCTAAGATGTTAGATATTGAAGTTAATCCTCCTTGATTATGATTATTACCTCTCACGCTATTCATTTTGGGTTTTAAGAAATGGCTGGAAATATGGGGATTCATTTTAATGGAGAATATGATGGAAAATGGAATGATATTCTTCATGAGAAACCAAATGAGATGGGATTTGGATGTACCAACATTGTTATTATGCCTAATCAGAAATCTCATAATAAGATCTATAATCTCAACTCCGGTAAGTATCTTGACTCAGTTAATAAGATAAATATGGAGTTTCATGATGATCATAGAGGAAAGAAAGTTTAATTTCCCTCGTGTAAATCATGTGGGAAGAGGCATCAAGAAGAATGCTTAAAAGGAACTAGAAGATTATATGGGTGTGGAAAGGAAGGACGCAAATCCAGTAAGTGCAATGGAAAAGGTTCACTTAAAACCATGGACAAGGATAATGGTATTGCTATGACATCAACAACGATTAAATGTTTTAAATGTTGAATGTACGGGCATTATGCAAAACAATTCTCAAAGGGGAAATCTAATGAACAGAATCAGCATGGTCATATGGGTAGTATTTATTTTGATGATGATGAGGAGACTAAAAATGATATATGAGATAAGTGTTGAAGCTTGGTCAATGGTTTAAGAAGGTAATGGAATGATTTATGTTTATCAAGAGTTATGTTGTATAGTTAATGGTACTGTGGAATAAACAATCATCTAAGGATTGTTACAAAATTGTTTTTCCTAAAATATTTGAAAGTATATGTTGAATGGTACCGGTAACCATGAAAGGTTAATTCAGATATTTTTGGAAAGTAGATGATATGTGCATAATAAAGGGATTAAGAGATAATGATATGTTTTATAGTATTGATGAGCTCATGGATGATATACGGACAATGTGATATCATGGTTTGAGTATATAGAATTTTTGGGATTTTGGTATGTGGAAAGGGTTAACTTTTGATAGCACTCATGTTTTCACTAAGGTTCTATAGCGATTCGTGTTTCAAAAGAATACATGATTAAGGTATTCACATGTTTGGAATGTGACCAACAAGATATATCTTATAATATATGGGGGATAAACTATAGTATCCACGTTCTTGTTATGTGACCTTTTTATTAATTGTTTTCTTTATACTATGAGATTAGACAGATGTATTTTGGATAAGCCTAAAGATTGTAATGGATTATTTTAGAAATCATATAGTATTGTTTAAGGATAGAACTTGTTTTTCGATATTATAGTTTTAGAAAAAAGACAACTCATAGGACAAGCAACAACCCATCTCGTCATACAAGGCTGTGGGAATCAAACCCACAACCGAAGTGTGATAGGCCTTTATTGCATACCACTAGCCTACAGGAAGTCCCTGGTTAGTAGAAAATAGTTTTATTTTATTAAGAGCTATTATAGATGAAGTATAAGTCCATTTTTGGAACCATATACGATTAATCTCACTATAAGATGGACTTATAACTTTTTCTAACCCTTTGTTTGAGACAGATGGAATGAACCTAATTCTATCACATGATATGATAACACTTCAAGAATGACATATTCAACTTCATTTCTTTAAGATATGAAGTGTAAATTGTACAAGGCACGAACAACGGTGAGATTGTACCGAAATAAAGTAAGTATTTCTTCTAATTCTTCAGCATTTGGGAAATGATCTTGAAAACCAAAATTTTTTTCCTAGTGTCCTCATATACGATGAATCAGATGGTACCTTAGATCATTACAAATTTATGGCTTTGTGATTGTTGGATTTTTCATAGCCATGTTCTATACCACTCTCCATCAGAGCTTGATAGTTATATTTCTATTCCATATCCATATTTTCACCTATGTTCTCCTATGTGGAAACCTAGTGATTAGTTAATTTGGGTAACTGTTACGTCTCATACTTTTGTTTTTAAAGTTAATTTTTTGTATTATATTTTACGATGTGGGTTTCAATTAAAAAACATTCAAGTATAAAACCATTTATAACCCCGACGAATTTCGAGGGTGAACTTAATTTTAAGGGGCGTAGAATGTAACAACCCGAGATTTTATGAGAATTATTCTTTTTAATTTATTTGATGTCTTTTGTTGTACGCTGCACCAAGATTATCTTTCACTACACGCAACAATGTATTATCTTGAAGTATACGCAACATAATTCTTGGACCGTGTTACACACAATTTCAAGTTCGTTTGATAGTAGTTATTCGACGCAACATTGAGTGTATATATATATATATAATGTATAAATGAAATATGGTTGGATTTTGTTATACACAACAACAAAGGAGTCTTCCACTACACACAACCCCAACATGGCTTACATTACATGCAATCATGACCTTTCACGATAGCGTGTGTTGTACGCAATACCGAGTTTCACTAAACAACGATATGTTATTAAAATATTATACAAACGAGCCATTATGAATAGTAATACCCAATTTTTAAAATTTTATAAATTTTATCTTTAAAAATGGACTTCATTTTTGGATTTTTAATATCAAAATTAGCCTAGGGTGAATTTTTGAAATTTTTCTAAAAGCTTTCAATTTTTGATGAATAGTGAAAACACTGAGTTACTATTTAAAAACTGACTTTTTATTTAAATAATTTTTTATTTTATTTAAATTTATTTTAGTTCAAAATTTATACATAATACCAATATAAGTTCAATGTAATTAATTGGAGTCATTTTATAATAATTTTATATATATAAAAATTTTATTGAACTTTTCACCGTCTTTTACCCACCTCTTAGGAAAATTTGAAAATTTACATAAAACGTAATTTTGCAGCTTCTATGAGTGGAATTTCGAAAATTCGAGACACATGGTTAATATCAAGGAGTAAAATTTGGTTCAATAAGAAAAAATAATTTTTGGTGAATAGTAACTTTTTACATTTATTTAACACGGTTAAAAGTAAATAGGGTAATTAAGGGTAAAAATGTTATTTTTATTACCATAACACAAGTCCTAATTCTATTGGATAAGTATAATTCAACCAAAAATAACCCTAGGAATATAATATTATCCTTTAGGTCCACTTGGATTAGATTAGGAAATTTAATATTATTTTATTTAAAAAAGAGTTAAAAGAGTTAAAATCAGACATTAATAACTAAAACATTTTTAATATAGGGTTATACATTAGATAAATTAGACTATAAATATTCATTATAAATATAAAAATATTTCCTACCTAATGGTATTTTATTTGTAATTTTTAGACATTAAATAAGCTAATTTATTTATGACACAATGATGATGCAGTAATTATCTTATTAATGAAATCTTAACATAATTGATGTTATAAATACCCAAATAAATGGAATTTGGGACTTTTTACAATTTACATTAATTTTATAGGTTAATATTACATGTTATTAGTGATTTAATTTACTTTGATAGAACTAATAATGCTGTTACGAGTTTTAGAAAAATCAATTACCAAATAGTGTCAAAATTGACATAAAATAGTTTTTAAAAAATATATATTATATTATTAATTGTTATATTATTCCTAAAAATATAAGGTTCAGAAAAATGACTTGTATAAGGATATATACACTAATAATGAACCAATTGGGGTTCTTTTGTCTTGTTATAATAAGTTTATTAACTATATCGTGTAAGAAAACAAGAAGACACGGTAAAAGGTAAATTATTTAACTTTGAGTTAAATCTAAACGATAAGGTTAAAATAGTAACCTAAACAAGTATAAATCCTATTGGTTGAAATTATTTCTACCCATCCCCACCATGTATTAGAAATAAATCAATTTTGAGCTATTAAAAACTGAATATGACTTTATAATAAAATAATATTTTAATTTTTTCCAAAGGTGACCCTCTCCTCCCTTATAAAAAGGGAACCCCTTCCCTATTCTCTTCACGCTCTTTTTAGCCTTCAATCTAGGCCAAACCATGACCATTTCTCATATCCACTTCCCTAGAAACATTATGGAGGTTCTGGTCTTCTCAAAGGACCAACTCTACTTCCTTAAGAGAAGGCTTAAAGGAGGTGCGTCGAAGAAGAGGTAATCTCTTCTTCTGATTCTCTCAAGTTTCTTTCTTCTTCTAATTATACTTCTTTAGTTGTATCATTATAATGTAATAACATAATTATTACTTATATACTGATATTTTATTTTAAATATGATACAACCCTATTTCACCTTCTATCCATCCTACGGAAAACAAAATCACCGCGCGTGCGTACGTACGGAATACCGTCTCCATGCCACGCTATAATCTGTTTTCGACCACCACCTTACTTGAATGGGTATAATGGTGTAAATATATAACTATATATGATTATTTTAAGGTTATATTGATTCTGAAATATTATACATACACTTAAATACAATTCCACGATCATGGGAATGATATCATCGCTCGTGCGTACGTACGGACTACCGTCTCGACAACGCGATGAGATTCATTCTCCATGTTAACCATTCATGAATGATTATAAAGTATTTATAATGAATAATAATGAGATATATGAAATAATAATGATACTATATTTATGTATATATATATATGTATTTCATCTACTTAATTCCATTCAATTCAATAAAGAAACGAAAATAGTGTTCATGCGTACGTACGGCCTACGGTCTCCATGAACGGTGTATTTCATTCCATTTATCGATCTATCATATATATATGTATATGATGAATATATATTATATATAAATCATGTTTTACATTCTGTAATTAATTAAATAAGGATATAAGTAATAATATTAAGAACAACAAGTCGAAACACGTACGATAAATGAAACGATTTTACCCAAAACGCTGCTTTAACATGGAATTTACAAAAGAAAGGGTAATATAAAGTCATAAGTGAACCATATATGATATCATAACAATGAATATTATTTTTTAATAAGTCAATAACATTATTTAAATCATTATACAGGAGGTTCGGATACATACTAAGCATATCGGACATAAGGTAAGGGATAACTTTTCCAATCTCATTTTTATCTGAGACTGTTTATTCGTAAGTATTTACTGGGGTTGTATTTATAATCCATGTACCTATTTTCTGAAAATTGTTTCATGTATTTTTAAAGTCCTTTTTAAGCATTTTTTACTTTTACTACATGGTATTTAAGGAATCTTTATTTTGTTTACCATACAAGGTACTTTTTGACTTTTCTGGAAAAAGTACAAGAAGAATGTTTATTTAACTTATACGGCACGAACATATTTTTACAGTTTCATAACACCTTATTTTCATGAATATTACTCTACAAGATTTAATGAATATTTTCAACAAAATCATTTTTCATTTAAAAGTTCATGTAATTTTGTGAAAAGAAAATGATTTTGAAGAAGAAATGAAGTTTTCCTAAAGAATTCATTTCAAGTGTTATATCAAAACCATTTTCTATATAAGATGGAATTATTTCATATGTGTATGTTTCAAGTATAATTTCACTATGATTTAAATGCTTTCACTTTTCTTATGATGAAATGATATCCATTTTTTTGTATGGATTATGTTATGATGGGATGATGTTTACGACACCCATTTTATAATTTGGGTAATGATGAATGATTTATGTTCATGTTGTGGCACAAGTAAGAATGATTTCATTATGGGATGGGTGGGACCTAAATCTCCTTCTAATGCATTGGGTAAAGTTTTATATCCCATGAGATAAACATGGATGGAATGGTAAGTTAATCTGGTTCAGTGATACATGACTGGAACGAGGAGTGAACTCAATTCCGAAAGGGGCTTTGTCCACTAAGATGGTCTTGGAAGAAATTCCTTGGAGATTATGGAAATAATAAATGTGATTGATTATTTCCACAATAACATGTTTTATTCCCATGCTATTTTATCATAATTTATGTTCCTTTATGATATATTCCTTACGTACTTCCAAGATTTATGTCTTTGCTCAAGATTTTGATGTTCAGATTTTATGTTCAAGATTTTTCATTCAAATGTTTATGGAATGTTTTGTGTTCTCTATGCTTTCCCTTACTGATCATTTGAGATCACCCTTTTTATGTTTTCTTTTCCCCAGGATATAAAGAAAGGTTTTAGGTAAGAAAACAAAAAGGGGAAGATCTTTATGGGAGATTCTGAAGATATTTCACCACGATTAGAAGATTATATTCCGAGTCTCCAAAGACAAAAAACTATTACGGTCCTTGTGTGTCTATTTTTGTTATGTATTAGATATTTCGAAAATGTAATGTAATGTCCATGTACGTCAATCTTTGGGAATCTACAAGCATGATAAAATGACTCTCAAGTATTCTCTCCAGGAGGGAGTACCTTATTCCACAATACCAACAACGTATCAAATGAGGTTGTTGACCACTAATTCAAGGCCTTCATGTGTAAAAATTTAATTATTAATGTAAATTTACTAAATTTAGTTCATCAATGATATAATTTAGTATGTGAATCATTAATAAAAAAATTCAACACTTCTCCATCTACATAAGAAAGAGGATTACTCAATCCAATGTTATCATTTATGACATTATTGTCTTGAAGTTGAAACTGACGCATCATATCATTGATAATTATGTTCATAGAAAATAAACTATTATCTCATCAATATCCATATTAATAATTTCTCATTGGTGACATGAAATATACTCTTCTCTGTGACGTGTACATGTCTTATAGTTTCTCAAAAACCCATTCAAAAACAATTGTTCTCTAACACTATCTCATATGAAGAGATATCTATTTTCACATTTTCTGAGTGGAAAACTAAGGAAATTTCATTGAAATCTATTGGTGATATCAATAAATAAATTAATCCATTTCTAATATTTATCAGAAAAACCTATTTGGCATATCAATCCAACTCTTATCGATATATGTATTAAATAGAAAGAAAATAATTGAAATATCTTATTTAAACTCTAAAAACTCTCATATCAAAAAAACTATGATCTAATGAGTTTCAAGATATTTTTAAGGAAAAATAAATGAAATAAAATAATGGGATATTGGAGAATACATTTTAATATAAATTATATATCATTCAAGAAGATAATAGATTCTATATTTTAATATTGGATATGAAAATATTTTGTGGAAGATATTAAACCTGAATTGAATGAAGATCTGAAAACTAAAATTTATAGGATTTACAAAATTCAATAATTAAATTTATCATATCTTATGTTATTTGAGAATTTTTAAATGTTTTTTCATTGAAGATAATACAATAATGGGAGATTGAGAAATACTAACCATGAATAACTTATAAATAATAATGAATTGGTTTTCTTGAAGAAATGATAGTATACTCAGTTATATAAATATAAAGGATCATGATATACATTATGATCAAGAGTTATTTTATAAAATAAATTTATATAATACAATTTTTATTGAACTCTGGCCTAGATGATAATATCAATCAATTAATAATGAACCATATTGGAGATTCATGATGCTTATTTTCATTGGGTTTTAACGCCAATGTGTATAATATGGATCCCATATTATTAATGATTCCCCTATTAACATCACATAGATTGAGAAAAAAGTTTCTATTATACTTGTTCAGAAAAAATAATATAGAATTTGAATGAAATTAATGGAATTTTATCATGGTTTCCCTATCAAAAAATAAATTTTACAATGTGAATGTATTAAATATTTAAAGGACATTTAATATAATCTTTAGAATATCCAAGAAACAAATCATAATGTAAAAAATTAAAAATTTAAAAAAATATTGATAACATTAAATATGTGAACATGGATATTGATGAAAACATTTATGATTTTAAAAAAAAATTCATTTAAATTACAAAAATAATCATCTACAGATTTCGATAAAAAATTAGGGAATCTACCATGTTAAAAAAACCATTATGGTTTGCTCTTCATATATTTGATACCAATTTTTCCTCATTTAAAGAAATAGATTTGAGTCTACTCTATCCATACGAACAAAAAAGTATACATGATACACATGAGATAAGAAATACCATTCGTTTAAGAAGAAGTTAAAATAAGAGAATGATATTTCATTCATGATAATGTGAAACCCCAAAATTATGTAAAAGAAAGAATAATTTACTAGTAACTCTAAATATGATGAAAAAGAAGATAAATATTGTTAAAAAACCGTGTCTCTCATATAAAAAAATTAAAACAAGGAGGATGAAGATATAGAGTTATACATTCTTAAAATTTTTCATTTGATGAAAAATTAGAAGAATTATAATTCAACTATCTAATGAATAAAAATATTGACAATATAGATGATGAGAAAGAGCACGAAAATACTGATAAAGGTTTAATATATATCTTTCTATCACAAGGAACAACTATTATTTAACAACACACACTATACATAGTAAATTTTAGTTCTCTTATCATTCAATTCATTTAAAATCCCCCTTCAAACAGCAGCAAGTATATATATTCATGTTATAGAGGAACATTTAATTTCGTTATTGATAATGGATTTGTTTTCCATATTATTTTGGATGAGTTAGTTGGAATAAGTGTTCCCATTTTGTATCTAGAGTTATTGAAATATCATTACAGTATTAAGAGTTAGGGACCATACCATCTTTCCATTGATGGTGATGATGATGATTTATTTGAAGACCAGTTTAGCATTGAATGAAATATTAACAGCAAATTTGCACCAATAATTAAGTATCATATGTATTATTATGGTAACCATCAATAATAAATGAGTAAGTTTTAATAATTAAAAAATCATATTGCATAAGTTAAAGAAGTAATGAAAACAACTTACCAGGAGGTGACTCGACTACGGGTAAATATGGGAGACTAGATTGAGGATCCATGATAGGGAATATGGGATCAATGAAAGGGGTTGTATAACAGGGCTTGATTGGGGTGAGATGACTTGATGGGGTGGGATGGAATAACAAAAAAAAGAGGGTAATGTTAGGTTTCAGGGCCCACATCAAAAGCCGGTGGGCCATTGATTTTTAAATTTTTTTGGAGATATGAAGGAACTTGTCATTACCGATGATCTGAGCCCTGGAAAGGTCCAACAATCTCGCTTAAATCATAAGGATCACAAAACTAAAATGAAAACATACCTGTTTCAAATCCAAATTTTATGTCAATAGCAACTATTTGATGGCGATCGTCATTTGAAGGATCCAAAGCAGGATCCCTCTAGATCATCGACATGCACTCCAAAAAATTGCTGGAACATCAATTGTCAAACTCTGGGTGCTAGCGCGGCGATCAGACGATGATTTTGATGTCCCGACAACCACTGCATCGAGATCTCTTCGATTCTTGAGAAAGAACATGATCCGAACTCTTGGATCACCATCTTCTATCTCTAGGAAGCAGGAGTAGAGAGAGGCTCTCAATTTTCATTCCATACAAATGAATGAATATTGAATTGCAGACTAAGAGAGAGAGCCTCCTCCCTTATTTATATTGGAACTCCAAAATACTTGGTTGGGTTCTGCGGCCCCTGTTTATTTCAATGTCCAATAAAATAATTAATTTTGATGAACTAAACTAAGCAAATATTATTTATTATTTTATCACGTACTTGTAATATATATAAAAGATATTACATGATAGAACTGAGTCATTTAACTCAACTCGATGTCCCGCTAAATATTAAACGAACCTTGAATATTAAAATAATATTTGTTCTGTTAATATTTTCCCATATTTACAAAACTTGTAAATAAATTAAATAAATTCAATCCCAAATATTCATAACATGAATAATAATGAATTTATTTAATTAATCGATTATTAATATATTGGACAACACTCAGACCCTGTGGCGGGGCCCACTATGTCCATATACCTATTCAATTGAATAGGGAAGATTCTTGAATAACTATTGTGTATGACCCTCTAGGCACTTACCTATATGATATGAATAAAATCCACAGACCAAGAGCGGAGTCTAGCTACCCATCATGGACAATAAAGTGATAAGGATAGTCATAGCAATGACTACCATCCTACAAACACTGACTATGTACTATAATATCTTTGTCATTAAATATCTCATAAAGAAGGATGCAATATTGTGTCATCATCCTTATCTATCTTTATTATTTTTTGATCTATCCGGATGGATTTTCCCTTCTACTTCTTTTTCCAAAGACTTATGAAGGCATCACCATCCTAATCAACTAGGCCTGAGATATAAAACTTCCTGAACTTGGAAGCGACAAATCCTTTCTTGACCATTCAACCAATGTCATACCCCCAACGATGCACCCAACACAAACTACCACACCATGACATCACTGCTATGGTTTTCTTCTTGCATCAAAGTAAATAATCTAATTATATGCACTGGAAATGGTCTCAAGTCACGAGAAAAATACACATATCTATAGATAGTAACAACCAATGACACCCAAAACCTGTGGTGTATCTATTTGTGAGTCTATCATCACGATCTCACTACTAGAGATCACCAAGTGCGATCATCATGAGAAGAAGTCTCAATGCTTATGAGCCCCCACACTTGATAGTCAGACATTTGCTGTGTCCAATCAGTAAGATGCATCTAGACTATAGAACATATATTTATGACTAATGTCATAGTAACTTGAGGTTCTCATTATAGCTTGGGAACCGCTACAACCTCTGGACATGGCAATTATCCTCTAGAAAAAACCATTATAATAGTGGGTGCAGAAAAGTATACACTATAATAGTTAGATCACAGTATGTATAAATAACTATACACAAGATATGGTAATCAAAATTACTTCCTAGTTGGGTCTAGAGAACCCACTATTTCAACACTCCCACTAGTACTGGAGACAACGTTCTAACCAAACTTGTTAGATACTCACATGATAAATATAATTCTTCTGGTGAGTAATGTCTTTAAGTGATGGGCCTGCCACGTTTTCGCTGCATGGCATATCTACTATATGCGACCTCATCTCCTTGAGTAAAACTTCTCAAGATAAGCTATCCTTGGGTATATCACTTTTTTCCATTTTCATAACTTGAAATCTTGGCTAGTTAGAATATCGTAATTCTCATTATGATAATATTTTTCTCACTAGGTGTGAATCCACGAACTGGAACAAATCGTTATGATTTATAACTACTTCTTAGTGGCCTCAGAAGCTGAAACGTACTCGGTATTTTTAGGTATGGATACCACTAGATTTTATGAGCTTTACTCTCTCAACACCTTTTCCTAAATGTGATACTATATAATATTGATCAAAGGATTTCTAGTATGTGTCCCACCATAACTAATATACCTTCTTTTCCTCACACCAGGTATATATCATTTATACTTTCCGAAGTACAGGAAGATAGCTTTGATTACATCACTTGCAGTGATCTTGGATATAATTGATATTTTCTTACTATAAGGTATATTCTGGAAAAATCAATTATTGTACATATTATGTCATACGTGATTGATCCATTGCTAAAGAGTATGTAACTCAACTCCCAACATTAATCTATTCTCATTCTCTAAACATGTTAACATGGAGAGATTAATCCACGTGACATTGGAAAAAATTATGAATTTGAATTGTTCCAACTTGTATTTTTCAATACAATGTCACTATATGTACGATTGGCTAGGACCAAGCAACCTATTGATCTACCTTAGTAGATCTTGTTCCCTAGAACTCAGGTTGCTACATTAAGTCAATCATTGGACGATTCCTTTTATTCTAATATTTTCTAACTGTAAGATTAAAATCGGGTTATCATATGTTTCTAAACATATTTCACATGGAAAACTTTGGAACTCCCACTAACCTTTGTTAGACATAAGGAAAAGATTGATTTATAATGAATGCTCTAAGATCTTGTCTCTTATATTAATCCAAAACTGAATTTCAGAAACTTGAAACCCTTATTGGCATAATTTGATATCACCATCTCCTTTTTTTTGCGTCGTATAGACACCTTCCATGAAATATGATCTTTACATCCAATGACCAATAATGTGATCTAATAATTTTATCTATGACAAGTAAAATTATAACGTGTTTAGGCGTACCGACTTGGTATAACCAATTGATACTTATTGGTACCAGGCTTGTACAATCCATGTATTATCTAATTTCAATACCCACCGCAGTATTCAATTAATAAGCCCCTTTGCAATTGGATACAATGAATCAATTATTGAATTTTAATTGATCTTGTCAATCTTAGCATATTATCGTAGACTGCTTACTTGTAATAATTTTTATTCTTAATGAATAATTTATCACTGACTGTGGTGAATGTAAAATCGTCACCATGGTTTCATTCTTCCATGTCAATTGAGCTCCCACTATCTCAAATAGATACGTGAACCCATATATTGAAATGTGGTCTAACACATGACTAAAACTTTTCTATGTTATGGATTTCGGTAATATCCTATGTAAGCCTTAGGATAATTACCTTAGATGCATCATGTGTTCGTCATGATGCATGTTTTTTATATCCTAACAAAATCATTGCACCTCTACACATGATCTATAACATAATGTATTTTTATCATACTATTACTCGTATGATATCCATTTTTCATTTTACATGGAATATTGGTTATGGTTTTACATAGTTATTTGCAAAATACATCTTGAAATCTAATGGAAGTTACTGTAGGTTGTAACATTGACACTTCATACATCATAACTCTGATGTGTTAAACGTTCATTTAAGAATTGGTCCACACTACATTTTGTTGATCAATGATAACATGTAAGACATTATCATCGATCCTCCTTATAAAAATCAATACTATGATGTGGATAAGGTAATAAGCAATTCGGAATGGCTCCATGCTACATTATCATGATCAATGATTTCTTGGTCAAGATATTATTTGGTCATCCTATCTGAAGAAACTATTATCTTCTAACCAAACTTATACTTCCCTAGTATATTCTTTAATGACTTAAAGAAATCTTAGGAAGTATATTTACATATAGCTTTCTTTGGAATAGTTCACACTCTCATGTTGAACTTACCCCAGAAGATTTGTGGTATACCTTTATTTCTAAAGGTTTCTTTTCCTAACAAAGGATCTCTATAATACCAAAGGTGTTTAGTTGTGCTGAGCCTAAATAACATACTGGGTACATTCTCGATTTCCAATTTTAGTTTTACATGAGAAACAATATTCTTGCCACAACTGGATAAGTCTTACATTTTATATTCATCATGTATTGCCTTTGATTCCGGTATGTCAGAACTATTGGTTGAGTATGTTACCAAAAACAACATTCATTCCAAAAACATGGAATAATGTCTCATCATGTTCAAATGTGAACATAAGATAAATGTTTTTGGTTATACTCAATAACTTATTCGTTTTGAATCAATTACTTTGCAATTTGATGCAATGTGGTTCTCACTATTGACCTAAGAATCAACCTTTCTCAACTGGTTGGAGAAGACACATTACTCCTAGTAATTTTTCTCTACATAATTTGTTATGTATTTCATTACATATACGTGAAAAGAATATTGTATTTTGATACCCAAGAATTATGTGAGAAAATATTACATTTATCTGATGAATGTTAAGAGAATGAGAAGCGGGTACTTGCTTCTAGTATTTCAGTTTTTAAACTTCCATGAATTTATTTCATAATATGTGATGCAAATAACCTCATGTTATGTAACCATATAATTTTATTTGAAGGACATGATAAAGGTTCCTTTGGCATAACATGCCATAGGCCTTTTTCCTTGTCTTTCAATTTATTTTCCATAAGAATAAAAGATGGCATTATCTCCAATATTCATATTACTTTATGAATATCACCATAAAGGTTAGGAAGCACTTACTCTATATAGTTAGTTTGTACCCTTAAACAAAACTAGAGTAATTGGGTGTAAAAGGTATAAGAATGAGATGACATGATAGATTGTGAACTATCTTTCACTTTACACAAACCGAGTGCTACCATCACATTCAAATCTTACTTCACTTTCTCCTGGTAAACTTCTTAGAGATGAGACTACATGTGACATCATCCATGTCGTGATGTAACATACACAACTAACAATAGACTTTGATGATGACATTGTGATAGAACTATCATATGCTTGATTCATGAGTCTACTATAACCAGTTTTACACCCTCTCTTCTTGAGGTGGCTTAATAGGTTGGGACACAATCAGCTTGAATTTCCATTTTGGTAGCAATGTTCACAAGTGCCTATAATACACTAGGAATTTCGTTCTTGTTTGTACATTAACTATTTCCAATATTTATCACAGTTTTATTGTGGTATTACATTCCATTCTCTACAAATGGAAGTTAGCAGATTGTACTTTTAATATTGATTACCGAATGTGACATTACTGATTATTTAATCATTAAATGTCTCCCACTAATTTTTCAAATTCTTGTAACCCTATGTACTAGAATTGAAATACTCTTGATTATTCTCGTGAAAAGTATCCGTGAACCTCCCTCATAGTCTACATGTTATGTCTATGCCACTACTCGGAGGATCCAAGGTAGGCATTTGTTGGGCCAACAACATTAACTTGTGGTTCCTTGATCTGTTGAGTGAAGTCCCAGGTTCAAAAATCATTTACTAATTTACTCAACGCTTGCCTCTAAAATTACCACAAGATAGATATGGGTATTTCTTTATAGCAATTTTACTTAAGTCATCCCACCACATGAATAAGAACTCCATAGTTGTAAGAGGCATCATTATCTATGGAATGATTGACACCTCAAACACCTAATTTTGTTCATACATTAATGATGGGAGGCTATTGTGACTTAATATATTCTTTGAGGGTTTTATTGGTTTTTCTCTCTCGATGAATGTAATCCATTTCTATTAAACATTTCCATCTATGTTTTCATGCTCACAACTGAAATTACATTGAAAAACATACACCGCTTCTTTATACATTTTATTATCTATTATTTTATATATTTTTTCCACTGTTCAAAAATGCATAAAATAATAAATAAATTCATAAATGTAAACTACTACCCGACTTGTCTTTAGAATCTAAACGACCTAAGGCCATAATACCTGAGTCGAATGCTTGACTCTTGATGCAACCTGCCCTGTCATGTATGTCTGCTTGTCATCTAGAGTATCACAACGTCTTGGCGGGGTTGACGTCTCGTCTTGGAGTACCACCTCATCTTGGTGGGGTCAACCTGTCGTCTTGAATCATCTTGATCAACATGCACCGCCTTGTCTTGGTATGATCCACGTCGTTCATTTTCTTCGTCAGAAGTAAAAAATTACTCGCGCACAAGAGAGGAGAACTTGGGTATAAATGTACATCATATAAATATTGGGCGCGTAGGACCTTATTCATTTTAACCAAAAAAATGATGATTCACAGAACATTTATTTAATTAATTACATTCATCACAGGCAATTAAAATAATTAATTAAATAAAAGCAAAATACATGGGTCGATGCTCAGGATCAGAATGCAGGTAAATAAAGCGTGGTAAAATTAAAATGCATTAATTAAGTATGAGGGTTATTTAAATTAAATTAAATGAATTTAAAAACTCAAATAATTTAATTAATTATCAGTACTTTAATTAATTTAATTTCTGTGAAATTAAATTAAATTATATCTCAATTATTAATATAATTAACCAAAATTAATTTTAATTAATATAATTTAAATACTAAATTAAATTAATTAAATTAACTACTTTGATTAATTTTAAATGGACGGTCTTCGAAACATCACTACAGGGCCTGTGTGGGTCGGACCAAACCTGCCTAGGACCCTAGCAGGCCATACAAGACCAAACTGGGTCGGACCAATCAGCATATGCCCATTTTGGGTTGTGCAGATCAGCCTAGAGGGTTTCGGGTCCATTTTTTCCCTGTGGAAAAAATTGCAGGAAAAATAATACATTTCAAGTGAAAATTGAATCTGGAGCCCCATTTCAGTCATGTTTATTCTATTGAGAGGATCTGAGTGGGAAAACCGATGTGGATTCCCCATCAACGAGGACAAGGGCAGCAGCCTAGTCGACAACCTAAATGGAGGAAGCAAGTGGCGGCACTACTGTTTCATTCAAGGGGTCGGGCAGCGACTAGGAGTGGGAGAGTGTGGTGCCTTAAACAGAGGTGTTGCGTGAGCTAGGCCGCACAGGGTTGCTACCACGACAGGACAGTAGAGGGCGGGGTGACATGGGTCTGTTGGCTGGCGCCTGGTACGTCAGGGGAACCGGCAGCGTGAGGAAGCTTGTGGCGGGCTCCCCAAGTGCTACTAGAGTGTACTACAGGGAGCCCGGGTGATAGACTGGTAACAGGGCGCCAGGAGCGGCAGAGGCTGGAAGGAGGTTGGAGCCTTGTGTGTTATGCCGAAGATGGCCTGGGTACCCCCACGAATAGGAGGGCGCAGCAGGGTGGAGACTGAGTGGCCTGGGTCACGGTTTCACGTGCCGACCAAAGGGCCGAAGGGGGTGCTACCAACATTGCGTTGCACGGTAGGGCTAAGGCGATAGGGGATGGGCAGCGACCTTCCACTCTAGGCGTGGTAAGAGGAAAGGGGGTCTGCTGGGTGTGGGTGTGGACTCCGACGTTGGGTCGAGGGTGGTGAGCAGTTGGGACCTCATTGTTGCGGCTGGTGCTGCATGCGTAGCGGGGCGGGAGACAGGGAGGGCTGGGGTGCGGCTCCACCTTCTATGGCATGGGGAGGAAGTTGAGGGGGTCCACGCAGACCCCCTGTTTGAAATGTTTTTTTTCATTCTCCATGCGCAAACCCACCCCACATGCTGCCTTTTAAATTTAATAATAAAAAAATTATTAGAAAAAATAATAATTTATTATTATATTAATATTATAATAAAAAAATAAATATTTTTATTATAATTAAATTATTATCAGAATTATTAAATTATAGAATTACAATTTGAAAAATTTATTTTAATTATAATGAACCTATTGAAACATAATCAGTTCAACATGATGAAATAAATATAGATGAGATCAAAACCCAAATATCGATCTAATCCGAAAAATTAAATTGGTCATATCTTGGCTGTTCTAGATCGGATCGAAGCACGGTTTGAACCACTGGGACAATTTTTGACCATATAGTTAATTTTATGAAAATTAATTTTATTGGGCTAAAAAAATTTACGTGATCCCTCAAATACCACTGTTCTATTCCGGGGCACAAAGCGGAAGTCGGTGGGTTGGGGATTTTAAAAGTTTCATTAGAGGGATGACAGAACTTTTCGTCACTGATGATCTGAGCCCTGGAAAGGTCTGAGGATCTCGCATAAATCATAAGGGCCACAAAACTAAAATGAAATCATATCAGTTTCAGATTCGAAGAGGTGGTCGTCTTCAACTAGTCGATGGTGATCGTCTCTTGAAGGATCAAAAGTATGATCCCTCTAGATCATCCACAGCTTCTCTAAAAAAAAATTGTAACGTCATTCGTCAAACTCAAGGTGCTAGCGCAGCGATCCGCCGATGCTTTCAATGTGTCGATGATCACTTTATCAAGATCTCCTCAATGCTTGAGGAAGAACTTGATCTAAACTCTTGGATCATCAGCTTCTCTCTCTAGGAAGCGGGAGGAGAGAGTGACTCTCAATTGTCATTTGATACCAATTAATTAATAGTGAATTGTACAATAAGGGAGAGAGCCTCCTCTCTTATTTGTAGAGGAATTCCAAAATACCCGATTAGGTTCCCCGACCCCCGTTTATTTCAATTTCCACTAAATAAATAATTTTGAAGAACTAAACTGCACCAATATTATTTATTATTTTATCACATACTTGTAATATATATAAAATATATTACATAATAAAACCGAGTCATTTAACTCGACTAGCTGTCCCGCTATATGTTAAACGAACCTTGAATATTAATATAACATTAGTTAGATTAATATTTTTCCTATATTTACTAATATTTTAATTATATTAAATAAATTCAATCAGAAATATTCATAACTTGAATAATAATGAATTTATTTAATTCATCGGTGATAGATAACTTGGACAACACTTGGACCCCGTGGTGGGGCCCACTATATCCATATACCTATTCAACTGAATTGGGTGGATTCTTGAATACGCTATTGTGTGTGACCCTCTAGGCTCTTACCTTGATAGCAGTGAATAAAATCCATAGACCAAGAGTGGAGTCTAGTATCCCATCTTGGCCCCTAATGATATAAGGATAGTCATAGGAACAACTAAGATTCTACAAACACTGATTGTGTACTATACTCTCTTTGGCATTAAAAATCTCATAAAGCTGCACACAATCTTCTGTCATCTTTCTTATCTTGCTTTATTACTTGTTGATCTATCCAGATGGATTTTCATTTCTACTTCTTTGTCCAAAGACTTATGAAGGCATAACCATCCTAATAAACCAGGCTTGATATATACAATTTCCTGAACTTGGAACTGACAAATCCATTCTTAACCATTTAGCTAATGTCATACCACCAACGAAGCACCCAAACAAACTACCTCTCCATGACATCAATTACATGGTTTTCGTCTTGCATTAAAGTACTTAATCAAATGATATACATTGGTAATGGTCTCATGTTAGAAAACCAATACACATGTTCGTAGATAGGAACAACCAATGACACCAAAAACATGTGGTGTTCATATTGGCGGGTATGTCCTCATGATCACACTACTAGAGATCACTAAGTGCGAACTTCTTGAGAAGAAGTCTCAATACTTATGAGACCCCATCACCTGATAGTAAGAAATCTTCTTTGTCCAATCAGTAATATGTATCTTGACTATAAAACATATATTTAAGATTAATGTCCTAGTATCTTGAGGTTTTTATTATAGCAAGGGAACTTCTATAACCTCTCGACATAAAAATATACCTTTGGACAGAACCATTATAATAGTGGATGCAGAAAAGTATAAACTATAATGGTAAGATTACATCGTGTATAACTAATTATACACATGATATGGTAATCAAAAGTACTTCATAGTTGGGTCTAGGCCACCCACTATTTGAATATGTAAGACGGAAGGGTGTGACAAGGTCAGGAGGGTTCGATGGTGGCAGGACAGTCTGACAGTTCTGCTAAAAGGTGGGAGTGGGGGTCATGAGTTCACTGTAGGGTCACGAGGTTGGATCACGGGAGAGGATCACATGGTCTTGGGTGGGTTAAAGAGATGAGAGATGAAAATTTTGGGGGAGTTATTAAAAATTACACCAACCTCTATTATAGACACTAATAATATCACTAAAGACCACTAAATGGTGGTCACCTAAAGCATCCATCCATTAATAATATAAATTTCTACTTATGTGTGTTAGATATCAACAACATACTTTGGTTGATTTTTTTTACTACAATAGTTTTCCCTTGTGAATTAAGATGGATCCTTTTTATTTCCTCTATTTAAAGAATTAGAAAACATTAATGTGTTGGTGTTATGATCAAAAATGAAATATTTTCATATGTATGGTAGCTAAGTAAGTGGCATGTAATATTTTATAAATTCATAAACACATAATGGAAACTTAGAGTTGATAGAAAAAAATAGTGAAAATCATATGTGGGATCAATAATTTATAGTTGGTTACTATACCATCTAAAAGATATCTCCTTGGAAAAAGGCTATAATATTTTTATAGAGGCTAAAGTTGATCATTACATATATCAGTCTCTTTGAAATTATAAATTACTTCAGGATGGTTTTTTTAGCTAGGAACTTCTAAAGAATATCTCTCTCGTTCATGATGTGTTCCATGTATCTATCTTGAGGATGTACCTGATCGATACTTCACATATTCCAAAAATTGATGTCATACCACTGGGGAATTATCATTCTTATTAAGAAAAAGTAGTATAAATATTTCATCATAAATATAATGATCCATGGAATAAGACTAATAATATGTATTTTATTCTTCATGGAATCAGATATTTGAAGCTATACATGAACTCAAGGATGTGATGAAATAAAATTATCCCCATTTTTAACATCAGAGTAATGAAATTTTTAGGGCAAAATTCAATTTATGTATGTTAGAACATAACGCCTGCATATTTTATAGTATATTTATATTTAAATACATTTAATTCCTTTGATATCTTTTTTTACATGAAACTCTTAGTTTAAAAGAATCTTGAAAAACTATTAAATTATAATTATTTAGTGTGAACGTTATTTCCTAGTTATTGGATTGAGGATTAGGAATAAGACCTAGTAAATTATAAAAAAATTCATGTTTAGACTTGTAGAAAAATAATTCAATGTTTATCATTTATTTAGAAATGAAAATAAAGGCATTCTAATTTTATAAGAGGTGTTTTACTAAAAAACATATTTTTATGTAAAATATATATTTAAACTATTAAATTAAATTGATTTTATTAATGAATTCATCTAATAAAACTTTTATAAAAAATATTGTATCAGATATATTAAAACTCATTTTATTATTTTTATTCGAATATGTAAGAACCCAGTTTTTGCTGTGAAAGACTTTGGGATATTCTTGATGATGTTCCAGAGTAGCGCCTTCAGACGGCGTGCGATTCCGAGCCTCGGAGTGGCCGAAATTAAATTTTCAGTGCGTTCACACTGGAAATGCCAAATAAATGGGATAACTCCTAAACGGTGATCCAGATCGGAGATCCAAGTGTATGGATGGGTCGAGAATGGGGTGTTCACCCTAGGAACGACATAAATTATGTCGGCAGGGGATGTTTAGACCCCTTTCCCTCTTCTGGAATGTTTAATGGATTAAATAAATAAATTAATTCATTTAATGTTGTAACGTAGGTATCTCGTAAATAGTGTCTCAGATTAGAAAACCGAGGGCACCGTTGAGTTCGGAGCATGCCGTTTACCCTAGGAGGGGTATAAGTTTTGCGGGCGCAGGTCGTTTGTGAAAAATGGCCCCAAGGGCGTTTTCGGAATTTGGTGCCCTCAGTTGTTGAATTTTATAACTTTTGAACTAGGCCTTAGATTAAAATTCCAAGACTTCCATTGCGCTCGTAGCTTGGTTTTTATCCTAGGGGAGGCTTAACCCCAACCCCGCCGAAATTTTGGGTTCGGGACTGTCGGACGGGCGTTTAAGTGATTTGTACTTAAACACCCCCACCCCCTTATTCTTCTACTTATTCTTCCTCAAACCCTCCTCTCTCCTCCACCTCTAGTGAGGCAGCTCCGGCCAGGTGATCTCCGGCGAGGCGCAGTGGTTCCGACGGTCCGCACACGAAGCGTCGGGCTACGCCCTTCGATGTAGGGGGTTTATCGTTTTCGTTTTCAATTTCCTGCAATATTTGAGCCTGATTTCCCCTATCAATTTGTTTCTTGATCGTTGAAAAAATTCCATAATCGCATAACATGTGTCCTAAAATTTCCAACACTCTTCTCGGATCGAAAATCTGAGTCTCGGGGTTCCCGGGGCAGCCCCGATAAGTTCCGGCCGAATCTCCTGTTTTTCGGCGACTCTAGGCGGCGGACGGCGGTGCGGGACGGCGGCGGTGACTTCCCAGGTGGCACGGCAGCTCAGCTAGGCACAACGGTGACGCAGTTCCCGGCGGCGGTCTGGGTTCCTCAGGCGGGTGGCGCGGCTTGGGCTCACTAGCTGAGGGCGCGGCGCGCGGGTGCCGGCATGAGGGGACGGCTGGGGTCGCACTGTGCGACCCCGCGGCTGGGCAGTGACCCGCGCGACGCAGGTCTCTGCGTGGAAAGCCAACCAGCCGTGTTGGCCGGTCGGTAGAATAGGCACTTCCGCGGCACACGGGTGAGGTGTTCTCTTGTGAGGCGGGTGGGCCGCGGTCCCAGAGGGCCGGCCGGAGCGGGCCAGCTGTGGGTGGACCGGGCCGGTCCGGCCCAACGGGGGTTTCCCCCTTTGGAATTTCTAACTCCCGTACCATTCGCTACGGGCATCCGTTTCGCGCGCCGTCAGCGGAAGCACAGACCTTGCGTTGAGGGGAACGTTTTGAGATGTTTTTGGGGATTTTAATTCCCGAAACGAGGGTCCTCGGAGTCGCGACACATCTTTATGTGTTTTTCCATTTCCCCGGGGGAACTTGTTTTGCACGGCGTGGACACATCTGACGTTCGATTTAAGCACCGTCAGTGGCGTTAGAACCCTGGTGTCGAGTCGGAGGCTTCCAAGGTGGTTCCGGGGGTTGAATTTGGAGTTGTTGAGTGGGCCCCATGACCCGTCTTTTGAGCTGCGTGCAGCTTGTAGCGACTTTTTTCCTCGGACGTCCGTTCGGGGCGTGTGAGCAGTCGATGTTGGGTGTTTTTCCGAGGGCATCGTGTTGGCGCAGTCTGCCCGCTGTAATTATACACGATGGTGTGGGGCCCACGAGGGTCGTTTGGGCGTCGACGGTGATTTTCCATCTTTATCACCGAGCGACCATTTTGGACAAGTGAATAGTCCTCCTTGTGTGCTTTTTTGAGAGCACCGCAACAGTGTGATCTGTTCGTTGTGTTTCGGGAACGGGATGCAGGTCCAACGTGGCACCGCTCGTGTGCTGTGCGCCGGAATGCACCTTTTTCTCTGGATATTCATTGCACTCATGTGAGTAGTGCTTTTCACATGTTTTCTTGAGGGGATCGCAATGGTGTGACGCGCCTGACTGTTTTTGGGGTTTAGGCTCGGGATCACGGGACGTCGTTCGGGCGTGAGGCGGTGTTGGTGACTTTTCCATCGTATATCCGTTGGAGGTGAGTAAGTAGTCGATCTAGCGTATTTTTTCATGGGGATTACAACGGTGCGATCCGTTTGGTTGTGAGGAGCCTCTTGCGCGATCTTGTTAAATGTGAAAATGTGAAAGCCGCCCTGATTGCGGTTCTTCTCGCCGTGTTTGTAGAAGACCCTTGGCGCGTGATCGTGCACTCTTGGGAGAGTGATATTAATGGTTCAAAAGATGTGGTTGACCATGCCCTGGCCTTTGAGGTGGAGTTTTTACGTCATGTCTTGGCATTGATGCTGGGTGTCGTGTGCATAATAGCCTTTGGGCTGGAAGGAGGTATACTCTGGGATTATACGGGAGTGCTTGGAGGTACGTGTGGTTTTTTGTACCTGAGGATGTTTGTGCACTCAGTTGGGGTTGACTTGGGGCCACACATCATGTGGGCCCCACGTGTGTGTCGTGATCTTCTTTATGTACTTTGACCTCTCGCGACGTAGAGGGTCCCTCTGTGCTCGTTGTTTGAACAGCATGGTGGAGTTTCCCCTGACCTGGGGCTCTTTTGTCTGACCAGCAGGGTTGAGTGGTCTCCCCCCTGTCTTGTTCTCGATGGTTTGGCCAATAGAGATGGTTTGGTTCCTCTGCTTCCTCAGTTGTGAGGGGTTTCAGTACAATGCCCCTTTCACTGGACTGCAACACCATTTGTGACTACGGGTGTTCGTACAGTGTGGGTGTTTTCCCCACTTTCTAGGGTGATATGTCTCGGTCCGCTTCGACAGTGACTCAGCGGATTGGATCGAGATCGCTTTGTGAGGCCTGGGGAGTTTCTCCCGTCACCCCGTGTTCCCTGATAGAGTTCTTGTGGATCCGGTGTGACCAACACATTATGCGGGCACCGATACTCTACCCAGGAGGTTGTTTCCAGCAGGGCTCAGGTTGATACCAGTAGGGGTGAGATTGTGTCCAGCAGGGCTGAGGTTGTTTCTAGCAGGGCTGAGGTTGTTTCGAGTAGGGCTCGCCAGTGGGTTACCATCTAGCAGGGATGGATAGTACAGCGGTTGTCACAAAGCAGTACCATCCAGCACGGATGGCCAGAGCAGTTCCGGGTTTACCTCCAACTGGGCTGGGCAGTGCTCCCCGATGTCGGGCTTACCTCCAGCGGGGCTGGGCAGTTGTCCCCGATGCCGGGCTTACCTCCAGTGGGGCTAGGCAGTGGTCCCCGATGTCGGTCTTACCTCCAACTGGGCTGGGCAGTGGTCCCCGATGCCTGGTTAGCTCCAGATGGGCTGGGCAGTGGTCCCATCACTGACTTTAGCCGGGTCACCCTCCAGTGGATTGCCCTGTTGCGGGACTGGGAAGTGTGGCACCCGTCGACTTTCTGGGTCTCCCTGTAGTGGGAACCCGTTGACTTCCAGGGATCCTCCAACGGGGCTGGGCATGGGGTCGCATGTTGACTTTGAGCAGACCTCTTGACTGCGGGGCAATGACGAGTTATGGTTGACGTTCCCCCAGAACTCTCAAGTACGAAGAGATTTTCCCCCTCCGAGAGGCGTCCTTGTGACGCGACCTAAAACTGTGCAGGTGATTCAGTGCCGCCCAAAGCGGATAGTGTCGAGTTTTGGTGATTGACCCTCTTGGATTGCAGTTCGGGGTAGACGTGCGGGATTCTTGGCATCGATGGAGTTATGTCTGGGACTGTTGGCTACTCTTTTCTTGGGCTGTGCTACGGGATGGAGATCCCCTTACGACCTTGTTCGGGATTCTTGTTGAGCATACATATATGTATATCCCTTGTTTCTTGTACCCACTTCTTGGGTTTGGTCACTCTTCTACCAGGAGAGGCCAAGACGCGCGGGGTATGCCACGTGCTTTCCGTGTCTATCTTCTCATGGTTGGATGAGTCTTCTCTCCTGCTATAGGTAGCAAAGGCTCGATGGGAAGTTCATCTTCTCACCATTGCCTGCTCCTTGTGCCTGGACGAGTCTTCCTTCCTTTCTCTTGTTGGGTTGAGCTGGACTCTTTACTGCACTCTCTGTTGTACTTCTGTTTTTTTCTTGTTCTCTCTACTGCTCACCCTTCGGTACCTCCTTTGTTGCTCCCTCGAGCCTTCGGGGTATCCTACTGAGTATTTTTATACTCACCCCTGCTTGGGCTTTGCCCGCACTTGGTGTGCCTTTGCAGATGATGGACAGGTTGGTCGTGACGTTAGAAAGGCTTAGGAGCTTGGGAGCGTGGACCGCATGCGGTGGTCGGAGTCGAGTTCCATGTGGGGGAACCTTTTAGCTGTTTTCCTTTTTGTTTACCTGTTTCCGGGTTGTGGCAATTTTCTTGTTGGGTGTGTGTTTTCCCCCATTCCTTTTCAGTTTACCTTCAGCACTTTCATTTTACTTTTAGAGGACGATGCACATTGTGGTTTTTTTATAACAGTTTCCCTTTGCTTTTCTTTTGACACTGCACTTTTTAATTGAGTGTGCTGCGTGTGTCTATACAAGTACTTAGGTAAAGGCCTCCCCATGTTATTGTGCCTTTGGTGCTGGTCGCCAGCCCCTGGCCTATGGAGGCGGGCTTGGGGTAGTTGCAGCTCGAGCCCGGGTAGGGTAGGGTCGTGACAAAGTGGTATCAGAGGTGGTTCGTTTCTTGGGGTGTTTTGCGGACGTCCCTAAAAAATAATTGGTTGGGATTTAGGGAAACAGTGTTAACATTTCTCGAGAGAGGCTTTAAGGCTAGGGAGTCCAGTGATGGTGCGGCGGCTGACGTATCCATTCAGCAGGACCTTGATAACCCGCTAGTTGACTTGGCATGCTAAGACAATTGTTGCAGGGAAATTGGATTGTGAATCACATAGGATTGAGTCTTTGACTATCCTTCTTGAGTCAGCTCCCCATTGTTGTTGTTTTTGGTATATACATATATGCTCATCTGACTGAGGCACTCCTTGATAATATTTAGGATTTCTCTACGAAGACAGCCAGCCAGGATACCAGCTTAGGTTCGTGATGATGAGCCTGTGAGCTACGAGGCCATAGTCCAGGACCCATCATGTGATCCCATTTCTCCAGGTGAGTCGGTAGCAGCACCCCCACCTGTTGAGCAGGAGGCAGTTTTAGTAGAGCATGCTGAGCTTGAGCACAGGTTGAGTGTGCTTCATGAGTTCCAGCGGTAGAGACTGCTGAGGTTCAGTGGTGAGTCAGACCCTCAGGTGGCAGAGGTTTGGCTAGAGGCAGTGGTTAGCCTTTTCAGGCTTGTGGAGACGCCGACAGATTAGAGAGTAGCTTTGGAAGCCACCCTTTTCCGCGGAGCAGCTTGGCGTTGGTGGAGTCTGGTGACTCAGTTTCATGAATAGTCGTCGCTTTCATGGGAAGAATTCCAGTTTTTGTTTCATGAGGAGTTTTTCCCCTCCTGCTTGCGCTCCGTTCAGATTCAGGAGCTCCTGCAGTTTCAGAAGGGAGGGATGACGGTGGCCGAGTACGTGGCTAGTTTTGCAGACCGTGCATGCTTTTACCTGGACTTGGTCCGTGATGACAACATCTGAGCGCGGAAATTTGAGCAGGGACTCCACCGAGAGATTTATCCTGTCGAAGTACCCTTGGGCATTTCCACTTATGTCGAGGTGCTAGAGAAGGCATTGGTGATAGAGAGATTCCTATCATGTATTGCGGTTGGTAGTGGCAGAGGGCATGACGGAGCCTAGACGTCTGCCGTAGTTAGAAGGTGCTGGAGGACATGACCTCGATGCAGGTGGCCTTCCCACTGCCTGTTTCAGAGATGTGGTCATATACCACTGTGGAGAAAAGGCGCAGGGCCTCAGCCGAGGATGTCCTTCCGTGAGTGGATCTCGGGCAATGGTCGTACACTAAAGTAGCGCCGTAGGGCACCAAGGCAGCCCAGAGAGCACCGGTGTTATTCTTGTGACGGGTGAGATCACTTGGCACAAGACTGCACGACCCAAGTTGCTGAGAGCTTCGGGTAGGCAGCAGGAGCACCACCATGGCAGAGACAACGCCGTGATCGGAGTAGTGCCCAGGGAGGTTGTGCTAGCAGAGGAGCGGGAGGAGCTGGTAGTGGGGGACGACTTTACGAGGTCTTACCATCACCACTAGGTGGTCCACGACAGGCTCTGAGAGCTGACAGTTGGGACTGAGGACAGCCGCGATCTTTGGATGTCTACTATCCTGCAGAGCATGAGGTGATAAGAGGTACTCTCTACAACTCTTATACCTTTTTACATTATAACTGTTAGACTCTGAATGTGAAATAATTTCCTCCCAGCTCCTTGTTTGATGTGTTACCAGGGTGACGCAGGGTGTCGGGTGTAACCCTATGTTGGTAAGGTAAAAGGTGTGGGACCTTTTTCTTTAGTCTATGGTGTCGACTCCTTCGCCTTTCGAGCATGTAAGAGAGTATCGACTGTGGAACCTTGTGTGACCAGATATCCTTGGGTGTTTCACCATATGGATATTCTGAATGAGGGTATCACTGGGCCTTGTTTCAGGTGCGGGCGGTGATTCCATTCGTGGTGTGCGACGTAGAGGTTCGTTCGGGGAGGTGAGCTACCCCCGAGAGCCTTCGGGTCATTTGAGACCGTGCAAAGGGATGACAAGGTTGTATACCGCCTCTCCCTAGACCCAATGTCTAAAGTGGGTGCACGACATCGGCAAAGGCCGACCTCACGTGAACGGATCAATCCTTTGGTCTGTGTATGGTGATGCAGAGCTGTGAGTGGGTACTTCTGGGTATGGGAAATCCAGGTGTAGGATTAGTACCCTATCTTTCTACCTAGTTTTGCTTATAGAGGATGAAAATATTGAAGGATGGAATGATGTAAGAACCTGGTTTTTTCTGTGAAAGACTTTGGGATATTCTTGATGATGTTCCAGAGCAGCGCCTTCAGACAGCGTGCGATTCCAAGCCCCGGAGTGGCCAGAATTAAATTTTTAGTGCATTCACACTGGAAAAACTAAATAAATGGGATAAATCCTAAACAGTGATCCGGATCTGAGATCCGAGTGTACGGATGGGTCCGGAATGGGGTGTTTACCCTATGAAAGACATAAAGTATGTCAGCGCGGGATGTTTGGACCCCTCACCCACTTCTGGAACGTTAAACGGATTAAATAAATTAATCAATTAATTTAATGTTGAAATACAGGTTTCTCTGAAAAGGTGGCTCAGATTGGAAAACCGAGGGCACCGTTGAGTTTTGAGCGTGTCGTTTACCCTAGGAGGGGTATAAGTTTTGCGGGTGCGGGTCGTCTGTGAAAAATGGCCCCAGGGGCATTTTCGTAATTTATCACCCTCTGGCGTTGAGTTTTATAGCTTTTGAACGGGGCCTCAGATTAAAATTCTGATATTTCCATTCCACTCGGAGTGTGGTTTTTATCCTAGGGGAGGCTTAGCCCTGACCCCGCTGAAATTTTGGGTTCGGGGCTGTCGGGCAGGCGTTTAAGTGATTTGTACTTAAACAGACCCACCCCCTTCTTCTTCTTCTTCTTCTTCCTCAAAGAATCCCTTCTCCTCCACCTCCGGCGAGGCAGCTCCGGCGAGGAGATCTCTAGTGAGGCTTAGTGGTTTCGACGGTCCGCACACGAAGCGTCGGGCTACGCCCTTCGAGGTAGGGGGTTTATCGTTTTCGTTTTCAATTTCCCACAATCTTTGAGCCCGATTTCCCCTGTGAATTTGTTTCCCGATCATTTAACAAAGCCAAAAATTGCATAGCACGTTTCCTAAACTTTCCAACGCTCTTCTCAGATCGAAAATCCAAGTCTCAAGGTGCCCAGGGCTGCCACGAGAAGTTCCGGCCGAATATCTGGTTTTCCGAAGGCTCCAGGCGGCGGACGGCGGTCCGGGACGGCGGCGGTGGCAGCGACATTCCAAGTGGCATGGCGGCTTGGCTGGGCGCGACGGCGCCGCTGCTCCCAACTGCGGTCCGGGTTCCTCAGGCGGGTGGCGCAGCTCGAGCTCGCCTGCTAAGGGCGCGGCGCGCGGGTGCCGTCGAGAGGGGACGGTCGAGGTCGTGCTGTGCGACCCCGCGGCTGGGAAGAGACCCGTGCGACGTGGGTCTCTGCATGGAAACCCAACCTGACCTGTTTGCCGGTCGGTGGAAGAGGCGCCCGCGCGGCACACGGGTGAGGCGGTTTCACGGGAGGCGGCTGGGTTGCGGTCCCAGCGGGCCAGCCGGAGTGGGCCGGTCCGGCCCAAGGGGGTTTCCCCCTTTGGAATTTCCGACGCCCGTAGCTTTCTCTACGGGCGTCCGTTTCGTGTTTCATCAATGGTAGCGCAGACCTTGCGTCGAGGAGAACATTTTGAGATAGTTTCAGGAATTTTAATTCACGAAACGAGGGGCCTCTGAGGCGCAGCGCGTCTTTAAGTCTTTTGTTATTTCTCCGGGGGAACTTGTTTTGGACGGCGCGGATGCGTCCGACGTCCGATTTAAGCGCCGTTAGTGGCGTTGGAACCCTGTCGTCGAGGCGGAGGTTTCCAAGGTGGTTCTGGGCATTGAAGCCGGAGTTGAGGCGTGGTCCCCACGGCCCGTCTTTTGAGCTGCGTGCAGCTTTTAGCGACTTTTTTCCTCGGACATCCGTTCGGGGCGTGTGAGCAGTCGATGATGGGTGTTTTTCCGGGGGCATCGTGTTAGCGCATTCTGCCCGCTGTAATTCCGCATGATGGTGCGGGGCCCATGAAGGTCATTTGGGAGTCGACGGTGATTTTCCATCTTTATCACCGGGAAACCATTTTCGACATGTGAATAGTCCATATTGTGTGCTTTTTCGAGAGGATCGCAACGGTGCGATCCCTTCGTTGTGTTTCGGGACCGAGATGCGGGTCCCACGTGGCACCGCTCATGTGCGGTGCGCTGGAATGCACCTTTTTCTCCGGATATTCGTTTCACACATTGAGTAGTGCTTTTGACGTGTTTTACCAAGGGGATCACAATGGTGCGATGTGCCTGACTGTTTTCGTGGGTGAGGCTCGGGATCACGGGACGCCGTTCGGGCGTGAGGCGGTGTTGGTGAATTTTCCATCGGATATCTATTGGAGGCGAGTAAGTAGTCGATCTCGCGAGTTTTTTTGCGATGATTACAATGGTGTGATCCATTTGGTTGTGCAGAGCCTCTTGAACGATCTTTTTAAATGTGGAAATTTGAATGGCGCCCTGATGGTGGTTCTCCTCGCCGTGTTTGTAGCAGACCCTTGGCGTGTGATCGCTTACTCTTAGGAGAGTGATATAAATGGTTCACAAGATGTGGTTGGCCATTCCTGGGCCTTTGAGGTGGAGTTGTTACGTCACTCCTTCGCATTGACGCTGGGTGCCGTGTGCACGATAGCCTTTGGACTGAAACGAGGTATACTCTGGGAGTATACGGGAGCACTTGGAGGTATGTGTGGTTGTTTGTACCTGAGGAAGTTTGTGTGGTAAGTTTGGGTTGACTTGGGGCCACACGTCGTGTGGGCCCCATGTTTGTGCCATGATCTGATTTACGTACTTTGACCTCTCGCGATGTAGAGGGTCCCTCTACGCTCGTTGTTTGACCAGCAGGGAGGAGTATCCCCTGGCCTGGTGCTCTTTTGTCTGACCAGCAGGGTTGAGTGGTCTCCCCCTGGTCTTGTTCTCAATGGTTTGGCCGGTAGAGATGGTTTGGTTCCTCTGCTTCCTCATCTATGAGGGGTTTCAGTACCGTGCCCCTTTCACTGGACCGCGCCACCGTTTGCGACTACGGGTGTTCATACAGTGTGGGTGTTTTCCCCACTTTCCAGGGTGATATGTCTCGGTCCGCTTCGACAGTGACTCATCGGATTAGACCGGGATCGCCTTGTAAGGCATGGGGAGTTTCTCCAGTCACCCTGTGTTCCCTGGTAGAGTTCTTGAAGATCCTATGTGACCAACAGTATACACGGGCACCGATCCTCTACCCAGGAGGTTGTTTTCAGCAGGGCTGAGGTTGTTACCAGCAGGGCTGAGGTTGTTTCCAGCAGGGCTAAGGTTGTTTCCAGCAGGGCTGAGGTTGTTTCGAGCAGGGCTCGCCAGTGGGTTACCATCCAACAGGGATGGCCAGTACAGCGGTGTTCACCGAGCAGTACCATCCAGCAAGGATTCCCAGAGCAATTCCGGGTTTACCTCCAGCTGGGCTGGGCAATCGTCCCCGATGTCGGGCTTACCTCCAGCGGGGCTAGGTAGTGGTCCCCGATGTAGGGCTTACCTCCAGCGGGGCGGGGAAGTGGTCCCCAATGCTGGGCTTACCTCCAGCTGGGCTGGGCAGTGGTCCCCGATGCCGGGATACCTCCATCTGGGCTGGGCAGTGGTCCCATCACCGACTTTAGCCAGGTCACCCTCTAGTGGATTACCCTGTTGCGGGACTGGGTAGTGTGGCACCCGTTGACTTTCCGGGTGTCCCTATAGTGGGAACCCGTTGACTTCCATGTATCCTCCAGCGGGCCTGGGCAGGGGGTCACCTGTCGACTTTGAGCAGACCTCTCGACTGCGGGGCAGTGATGAGTTATGGTTGACGTTCCCCAAGAACACTCATGTACGAGGAGCTTTTCCACCACCGAGACGTGTCCTTGTGATGCAACCTAAAACCGTGAAGGCAAGTCAGTGCCGCCCAAAGTGGATAGTGTCGAGGTTTAGTGATTGAGCACCTTGGCTTGCGGTTCGAGGAAGACGTGCAGGGTGCTGGGCATCGATGGAGTTTTGTCTTGGACTATTGGAAAATATTTTCTTGTGCTTAGCTACGGGATGGAGATCCCTTTACGACCTTTTTCGGGCTTCTTGTTGAGCATAGAGATATGTATATACCTTGTTTCTGGTACCCACTTATTGGGTTTGGTTACTCTCCTTCCAGGAGAGGCGAAGATGTGCAGGGTATGCCACGTGATTTCCGTGTCTAGCTTTTCATAGTTAGACGAGTCTACTATCCTACTATAGGTAGCGAAGACTCGACGGGAATTTCATCATCTCACCGTTTCTAGCTCCTTGTGCTTGGATGAGTCTACCTTCCTTTCTCTTGTTGGGTTGAGCTAGACTCTTTACTGCACTCTCTGTTGTACTTCTGTTCTTTTCCTGTTCGCTCTACTGCTCACCCTTCGATACGTCCTTTGTTGCTCCCTCGATCCTTCAGGGTATCTTAATGAGTATTTTTATGCTCACCCCTGCTTGGGATTTGCCCGCACTTGGTGTGCCCTTGCAGATGTCGTACAGGTTGGTCGTGAGGTCAGAGGAGCTTAGGAGATTGGGAGCGTGGACCGCGTGTGGTGGTCGGAGTCGAGTTCCAGGTTGGGGACCCTTCCAATCGTTTTCCTTTTTGTTTACCTATTTCCGGATTGTGGCCCTTTTCTGGTTCGGCCCATGTTTTGCCCCTTTCCTTTTCAGTTTAACTTCATCACTCTCTTTGTACATTTAGAGGTCGATGCATATTGTGGTTTTTTATAGAAGTTTCCCTTTGCTTTTCTTTTTACTCTTCACTTTTTCATTGAGTGTGCTGCATGTGTGTGTACAGGTACTTAGGCAAAGGCATCCCCGAGTTATTGTGCCTTCGGGGCTGGTCGCCAGCCCCTGGCCTATGGAGGCGGGCTTGGGGTAGTTGCAGCTCGAGCCCGGGTAGGGTCGGGGCGTGACAAAATAATAATATAATAATATCATGTTACCCTTCAAAAATAGAGTTTCTTGAAAATGGTTTTTATTAAACCTGGATAATGAATATTATACTCAATTAATACAAATTTTATAAATTATATTTGAAAAAAATGTTATATTAATAAAATTAAAATTTCATAATAGGATTATAAATATTTTTTTAAATTTTCCAAAAAATGATTATTTATTAAATAGTGAAAAATATAGATTTTTCAAATACTCCAGATTTTATGAAATTATTATGATACAAGAACGAATTTATAAATTTTATGTAACATCCCAGGTAAATAAAGAATATTAATTTTTCATGTTTATAAATATTTTTGAATAAAATATTAATATTAATTTAATGGGGATGATATGTTTGATGGCGTACCCAATACGCAACAACGAGTTTTTTTGAAATCTTACGTTGCACACTAAAAATATAATAATTTTTTTAAATAGTGGTTAACACCTAGCCGTAGTAATAGAGGGAATGAACAGAACTAACTACAAAATTATTATATAATTTTGTTAAATATTTTTCCATTTATCTAATAAATGTTAGAGGCCTAAAATGTGAATGAATCCAATTTTAAGCATAAATACTCATATGTTCACTAAAAGGTTGATTTGTCGCCTTTTGATGAAAAACCCTCTGTAAATATAGTTTTGGTCACTCTTATACTTCCTATTGTATCAAATAGAATTCTTTTTTAGAATCGGGACATCAAAATTTACTTTGTGTATGTTTTTGGTATTTTTTCCGATAAAGTTCATTTTTAATGAATAGTGAAAAACGTTGTATTTTAATTTCAAACCTCCATTTAATATAATTTATTTATATGGTTAGATTATATTTTTAATTGGGTTTAAAGTTTAATTAAAGTATATTTTTACCATTTAATCCAATGGTTGTCATTGGAATTAATTTTACTTGGAAATTGGACATAAACAAGTGTCAATCTTTTGATAGATATTGTTTTTTGAAGACATGCTATTTGTTTTGACATCAGGAATTAATTATGAAATTAATTAATGAAACTTCTATATTATGAATTTCATAAAATGGACATAATTTTTGAATTTTGAATATTAAATATATCTTAAGGTGAATTTTTTCTATTTTCTGAAAAACTTCATTTTTTGATGAATAGTGAAACCACAAAGTGGAAGTTAAAAAAACCAAATTTTTTGTTTAACGAAACTTTACCGCTTTTGTGAATTGAATTTAAAAAATATGACATACATGGTTGTAATTAGTATGTAAAATGTGGTTCAATGGGATGAAAATAATTTTTTGTTGAATAGTAACTTTTGAGTTTTGTTAACCGCGATTAATGGTAATTAGGGTAATTTAAGGTAAAAATGATATTATAAAAATATAAAAATATCTTGACACATGCCCTACCCTTATTGGATGAGTCATGGCAGACCAAGACAATCCATGGGTCAATTTTTGGGACCCCATGGAGCCACTTGGGTAAGATAATGACATTAATACCTTTTATTTTAAGTAAAAATAAAAATGTCACAAACTTGTATTGTTTTACTAAAAAAAAATTATAATGGGTTATACAAGTTATATTTTCAACTATAAATATTAATTTGAAATATAAAATTATTTCCTACAACATGGTGATTTTTTTATAATTTTTAGACATCAAATAAATATAATTATTTATGACACAATGATGATGCAGTGTTTGCGTCATTAATGAAGAAATTAAATAAATAAGAAGATAAAGTTTAAAAAAATATACAAAGGCTATCCAATACTTATTGGAAGATTTTATTTCGAACATGTACCACCTTATCCTAGATCTTAATTAATTTTGGTGCTTTAGAAACCGAATTTGATTTTATAATAAAATAATAGTTTCAAGATTTCTAAAAGAACCCCTCCTCTCCCTTATAAAAAGACCCCACTTCTTACCAATTTTTCACACTTCTCAAGCCCATTGGCTCATCCAAACTATACTCACATAAGCTCCCAATATCCCTATCTTACTCCTAGATTCCACACTTTGGGCATAAGTCTTTCCAAGGAAGCCTTTGTATCAAATCAAAAAGAGATACCCAATTTAAAGGTAATGTCTTATCTGATGTTATTTTGTTTTTTTGCTGCTCCAACCCCATAAACTCTTTTAATTAATTTATTTTGTAACAAAACCAGTATATTAAATATAATAGTATTGTTTTTATGTGAATTATTTTTTCTACACTTACACACACCTACATCTAATGGTTAAAGAACATACTGTTTCTGTGGGTGGTGAATTACTGCCTCACGAAACAATGATTGATCAATCATATTTTAACAACTCTCATGGTTTAAATTATTATGTAACTGTATTTATATATGATATATATTATGTTTAGTTTTTCCTTATGCTTCAGTATCTTTCGTTTATGTTATACCTTTATGGTTTCCAGAATGGGTAAACGCGATAATTTCATTTTAGGAAGTGCGGACTACCGCCCCCTCAAAGTGATTTGAATCGTTAATGCCATATGTGGGTTGTATAAAGGATGTATTTAATGATATTATATGTGATATTATACTGTAATTATAATATATATATGTATAATTATGTTTTAATTCCATTAAATTATAAAATATAAATGAACGAAGCGTTCATGCGTACGTACGGCTTACCGTCTCCATGAACAGTGCATTTCATTTCTTATCTCCAAATGTTATGTAATATTATAAGTACATATATATAATAGATATATATTATATATATTACATATAAATTATTAATATAATTCTGGAATTTTAATATATATATCTCCCATTTAGTTTTAATTCCATTAATATGATAAAGAAATAAAAGTATCATTCATGCGTATGTATGTCCTACCGTCTCCATGAATGGTGTATTTTATTTTTTATCTCCAAATGTTATGGAATAGTATAAAATGAATATATACTGGATATATATGATATTTACATCATTAATACTATTCTGGATATGATTTAATTATAACTACATGGACAATTCTTTTCAAACAAGTTTATTTTTGACTCATGTACCGAACATCGACAAAAACATCTGATATGAACTCACATTTTTAACTAATTATTATAACATTATAATATGTGATATGAATTTAATAATAAAATTTAAATTAGGTCCTTATTAAATTATAAATTGACCCAAGATTATTTTTTAGGAATATAAAGAAACGAACAAGACAAGTCGGGCTTGAGTAAAGGGATCCTACCTCTCTCTTTCTTTTCAAGTACTCTCTTTTATGTCGTTTCTTTTATGATCTATGTTCTGATGTTGAAGAATGTTATTTTATATTCAACATACTGAAATTTTTATTTTCATATGATTAGATACCCCCTATTACTCTCCTCAATTCGTTTTATGAATTTTTAAGTGGCGCCAGCAGGCTGCCGAATTTTTGTAAGGGATCCTTTCACCCATCTCATTTTCAAAGTTCTATTTTCATGTCAAGTATTTCAAGTTACATTTTCTTATGTTGGGGTATGATATCTATATCAATCATGCTTTTCTTTTATTTTAATATGATGAGATACCCTATTTTATCTCATCAATCCATTTTGGAAAGTTTTAAGAGGCGTCGTTAGGCTGTCGAATTTTCGTAAGGGATTTCTTATCTGACTTTTAATTCCACGAGATTTCTATTGTTTGCCACGTATTTATTGCATGTGGTGTATTGTGTATTGACTTTTGATATATATATTATCATTTTCTTCATGGTATTCTATGATTCATTTGGTTTTTATTATCTTTTGGTCATACGACTTGCTTTATTACCAAGAGGTAAGGAGTTTCTATCTCACTTTGTGTTCTTGTGAGATTCATGCAACATTGGACACTATTTACTTTTGTTTGTTTTATGTAATGCTCATGATTGTATTATTTTTGTAATATACATTAATTTATGTGTACTTACGACTTCATTGTATGACCCTTCTTTCATGGGGTGTATGTTTTGAACGTTACCCAAATCGGTAAGGGAACCTTTCACCCTCCTCTTTTTAAAAGACTTCTTTTGTTATGTCTTGTAATTTACATCTTATTATGTTGGGATATGTTATTATATATCATTATTGATGTAAATTTTATGTCCAAGTGATCAGATACCATTTTCTCTCTCATCAACTCATTTTCTGAATTTTAATTTGAGGTCGTTAGGCTGTCGAATTTTTTCAAGGGAACTTCTGAACTCAATTTAAATTCTTTGGGATAAAATTGTACACCTTGAATATGTCATTATATGAATATGTTTGAATGTATCTAATTTTTTTACACTCAATATCCACTTATATTGGGTTTATTTTTATTGTTCACACATAAGTATTTAATTGATTTATCCTTAATATAAGGATACTGACTTTGTACGAGACTTTGTCTCAATCTCCTTTCATTGAGGTATATTTTGTTTTATAAAAAACTTTCTTTTATAAGGTGTATAAACCCCTTTGACTTTTACTTTTATTCAAAAGGAATATTCTCTCTATGAAGCGTTTTACTAAACGACAAAAATTATGTTTCTTTTTAATGTACGATGTGACAACAACCATTCTGCCGCTGCGAGTATTATTGGATATATGGCTTCCATAACAAGCCGTAATGTTTTCAAAAGAAAAATAAATTCCATATACTCTTTTTATGTATTTTTGTATTGAAAATGGTTTTTAGAATTGATTTATTATTCAAAAATGTTATATTGTTATCGCAATGTGGGAATGTTATCTTTACTCTATGCTTAAGTTCTGTGTTATGATTATGTTATGGTTCTTGGGTAATGTTTATGAAATCAGGTGGTTCCATGATAAAATATGGGCAGGAGAGCCTGAGATAGCTCTCTAATGCATTGGGTAACATGAAGGTGTTAAACACTAATGTTTCCCCGAAGAGATTTAGGGAATATACTGTGGTGGGTATTCCAAACATAACCATGAGGGTTACTCCCTACGTAAGAATGTTATGAATGACTCAAGTTACCTTTATGTTTTATGATTTCAATGAGTTATTCATAAATATTATGATTTCATGAGGTATGATAAAGTTATTATGTTTTATGAGTAATGTATGATTTCATTGATTCTTATGTATACATGGACTGATGTTTTATTTCCATATTTTTATATCCCTTACTGAGCTTTTTATGATCATCCCAAGTTTTTGAAATGTTTTCCACAGGACTTAAAGATGAATCGGGTAAAGGATGGGATTAAAGAAATACATGCTATCTAAAACATGGAACTAGACATGTTTCTTTTTATGATTTTTTATTTTATGAAAAAATGGAAACTGGGTAGAAGTGTCTACTTTGTAATCTTGTCAGATGTAATAGTTATGTCCTAATTCTCTAAAACTCTAAACGAAAAAAGATCCTCAATGTGAATTATTAATTTAATTCAATATTATGTAATGTTTTAAGGTTGGGTCCTTAAAATTTAAAACATCTTTCAATACCATAGATATGTTAATGTTCAAAAATAATTCTTTTAAAACAACATATTGAATTTGGGTACTGATGTTTAATTTTGGTGGACATAAGTTATATTTTATGAAAATTTAAAAATATTTTTGGGGTATGGAATTTAATTATATGTTTTGAAGGTTCTTTTTATTTTTGGCTTGATTAAAAGGTATAAAATCTTTATTTTTTATTAAAAAACTCAAAATATTATTGGAATCCGTTTTTAACATTATTTAAATGTAAAATCACTTATGCTTAAAATAACTATTATCCTAAAAACTATTTTATGTGTTTTTTGTTCTTATATTATAAGTAATTTATACCACTAATAGAATCTGAATATAATTAAACTGATTTTAAATTCAAAATCAACATGTATAATTTTTTATAAAATACCCATTTAATTTTTTTCATACAATTATTTCATCACTAACAAATGGTATGTTTTTAGAATTAATGTTAAAATGGGTTTAAAGTGGGTTTACTATGAGATAAGGATTAAAATGTCCTCAAAACATATCTATATGTAAAATTTTATGTTAATTTTGACCTTATCATATATTATATTTAAATATGGTTTTCCTTTCTTCCACTTCTAATTATTATAATAAATATTACAATTATGTTTTTAAACAATTCTAGGGGTCTCCCTTCCCTCACATGTAAAGAGAAAATTATATCCTCAATTCTTCAGAAATTTTAAGCCTTCTATCTTAGTAAAGACCTAACATAATACCTTTATAGATACCTTTCCATTTCCATGGATATTATATTATCCCCTAATATAATATGAATGTGGGATATATTGTTTTTTTAAAGGTTGGGGCGGAAGCCTCAATTTATTATTAAAGAAAAGACCTTTGTAGACTACGTAGAGGGCGACCCATTACATAGCCTGAAGGCCCATGGCCAAGTGGCCTACATGCAGGGCTAGAAAGCCCATTTTTTGGGACAAATGACCCCTTGGTGAATTGTATTGCTATAGTACCTGCGCTACTACAGTACCTACTACAGTACTGCCACCCCTAAAGTACCTGCAACAGTCCCTCCTCCGCTATAGTGCGGCCGCTGCTATAGTCTGCCGCTGCTACAGTGCTGCTACTATGCCCTGCTACAATACTTGGGAATTCTCCCCTACTCGGATTTGATCCTGGGTCTTTTGGATTCCAAGCAGGAGCCTCAACCACTAGGGTACAAGATCATTGGCTCGCATATGTTGTTATCTAGTGGAGGTCTCTCAAATAATAAGTAATCATCATATATGATTGTCTCAATGTTTAATTCTTCGTATACTTCCTCTAAAAATGTATAATTCATCCTAATATAATTAATAAAATAACATCAATATACTAATATGTTTTTATTATTATGGGAAAACCATTTTCTATCTACTTTTATATTATATGATAAATCAAAGTACCACTCCTGCATACGTGTGGACTACCACCTCCATGTAACGATGTGATTAATTTTCCATAACTGTTTCACATTTATTGTCATAATGATAAATTTAATAAATATTTAATATATTTATGATATTATTATAGTTCCTTAAAGGTGAATTATAATATTTTATCATATAAAATATGGAAACCTCACTTTTGCGTACGTATAAACTACCATCTCAATGAAGTGATGTCATTCAGTTCTCATCGTCAGCTTATAAAAAAGGAATAAAATACATATCTAATGAATACAAATGATAATTATATATTGGTAAAAACATTATATATGATGAAACCATGATCTATGTGAAAGGAACATAACCTCTTAACTAAAACATACAAAACAAATGAAGCAATTGGCACAAGAAATGATGAAAAAAATGAATTAATATTAATTAAATAGTGATAAGATGATATAAGTAAATAAATAAATGTTCTATATGTATTAATATTGTTTTTTTATTGAACTATAATAATTGTAACTTTATTATACATCATTTAAAAATCTCAAACCAAGAATGTTGAACATGATGTATAGTTTTTAGGTTACAATCTCTCTTTTTACCTAGACATGTTATGCTTAAATTATTTCATTTTAAAATTATAAGATATAACTAACAAAAACAAGATATTTTTTATTCTCCTATAGTTATTTATATAAATAAAATTTTTTACTTTCATTTTCCTCACTCAAAATGTAACATCCCAGGTAAATAAAGAATAATGAATTTTCATATTTATTAATATTTACGAATTAAATATTAATTTTACTTTAAAGGGGTTGCTATGATCGATAGCGTACCCGATACGCAATGACGAGTTCCTTTGAAAACTTACGTTGCACACTAGTAATAAAATAATATTATTTTAAATGTTAGTTATCACGTAGCCGTTGTACTGGAGGGAATGGATAGAAATATCTAAAATATTATTATATATGTCTGTTAAATGTTTTTACATTTATCTAATAAAAGATAAAGGCTTAAAATACGAAAAGAATTCAATTTTAGGCTTATATACTCTAATTTTCACGAAAGGTCCACTTATCACCTTTTGAAGGTGAACCGTCATTAAATATAGTTTTGATCGATCTTATAAATTCTATTGGACCAAATATAACTCTTATTTAGAATCGGGACATCAAAATTTACTTTGTGTAAATTTTTGGTATCTTTCCGATAAAGTTCATTTTTTTAATGAATAGTGTAAAATGTTGTATTTTAATTCAAAACCTCTTTTTAATCTAATTTATTTATATGATTAGATTATATTTTGAATTGGTTTTAAAGTGAAATTAGAATATATTTTTACCATTAAATCCAATAGTGGTCATTGGAATCAATTTCACTTTGAAATCGGACTTAAACTAGTGTCAATCTTTTGATACTTATTGTTTCATAAAAACAATCTATTTGCTCTGACAGCCAGAATTAATTATTAAATTAATTAATGAAACTTATATGTTGTGAATTTTTTAAAATGGAATTCATTTTTGAATTCGGAATATCAAATATAGATTAGGGTGATGTTTTGGTATTATTTGAAAAACATCAATTTTTGATGAATAGTGAAACCACTAAGTGGTACTTATAAAAACCGATTTTTCGTTTAAATGAAATTTTACCACTTCTGTGTTTTTAATTTCAAAAATCCGACATACATGTTTGTTATTAAGATGTAAAATGTGGTTCAATGAGATTAAAATAATTTTTTGGTGAATAGTAACTTTTAAGTTCTTAATCGCGATTAGAGGTAATTAGTGCAATTTAAGGAAAAAATGATATTATAATAAAATTAAAATACATTGACACATGTCCTACCCTTATTGGATATGTCATGGCCGACCAATAAAAGCCATGGGTCAACTTGGGGACCCCATGGAGCCACTTTGGTTGGGAAATGACATAAATAACTTTTTATTTAATGTTAAATTAAAAATGACACACACATGAGGTGTTTTACTAAAACAATTTTTACATGGGGTTATAAAAGTCATATTTTATACTATAAATATTCATTAGAAACCATAAAAGATTTCCTACATTATATTAGTTTTTTTATAATTTTTAGACATTAAATAAATTAAGTTATTTATGACATCATGATGATGCAGCGATGACCTCATTATTTAACGATTTAAATAAAATGGAAAGATAATGTAAACTCTAAGACCTACACATGGCCAAAACCTATTGTATGTGTGGATTTCGAAACCTTATAACCTTATCCACGAAACAAATCAATGTGGGACCTCTTAAATCCAAATACCATTTTAAAATAAAGTGACTTTTCTTTACCTTCCAAGAGTGCCCCTCCTCTCCTCTTATAAAAGGCCACCACCTCTACCTCCTTGCCCACATTCCCAAAGCCTTTGGATCGGCCAACCCCTACCCATTTTGGCTCTTAAAATCCCTCTATTACTCCTTGAAGCCTAACTATTGGAAGAAGTATTCCCAAGGAAGCCTTTGAGCTCAAATCTAAGAGAGTTACCCGATTTTAAGGTAATGTCTTCTTTTGAGTCCTTTTGTTTTATTTTGTTTCTAAAACCCCCTAAACTCTTTTATTATTTTATTTTGTAACAACTCCAGTATCCTAAATATACTAGGATGTTTTTATCATAAGGATTAGTTCTACACTTACACACACCTACATCTAATGGTTAAAGAACATACTGTTTCCGTGGATGGCGAATTTCTGCCTCCAGAAACGATGATTGTTCAACATTATTTCAACACCTTCAAAGGTGGCCATTAAGATGACACTATATTTATATATGATATATAATATGTTTATGTTTTCCTTAAGCTTTTTTATTTTTCATTTTGGGCATTCCTTTATGGTTTCCATTATGGGTAAACACGATATCTTCATTTAAGGAAGTGCGGACTATCGCCCCCTCAAAGTGATGTGATTCGTTAACGCCATATGTGGGACGTATAAAGGATGGATTTAAAGTTATTATATAAGATTTTATACTGGAATTATAATATACCTCTATATCATTATTATTTCTTTCCATTAAAGTATGATATAGAAATGAAAGTAGCATTCATGCGTACGTACGGATTACCGTCCCCATGAATGGTGCATTTCATTTCTAATCCTCAAATGTAATGTACTATTAAAAGAACATGTATATAATGGATATATATAATGAATGATACATCTAAATGATGAATATAATTCTTTAAGTAAAATATAAATACCTCTCATTTAGTTTTAATTCCATTAATATGACAAAGAAATGAAAGTAGCGTTTATGCGTACGTACGGCTTACCGTCTCCATGAATGGTGCATTTCATTTCTTACCTCTAAATGATTATGTAATATTATAAATACATGTATATTATGGATATATATTATATATATTCTATCCAAATCAGGAATGTCATTTTGGATATAAAGAACCTTTGACCACACGAACAACATGTAATTGTAAGAAGTCCACTTTCGACTTAAGAACCAAATATCGACAAAACAAACATTATTAACATAATGATTACATAATATTTATAACATGGAAATAATTTATTTAAAAGGAATAATGAACTTTAAAAAGGTTCTTAATCAAGTATAAATTAACTCAAGTTTATTATTCAGGACGTTAAAGAACTATCCAGTCAAGTCGGACCCGAGGTAAGGGACTTCATCTCAATCTCCTTTCATTGATGAATATTTCCGTTTTATACACAAATTTATTTTATATGGTGTATAAACCCCTTTTAATTTTACTTTTATACAAAACGAATCTTTTTCTATGAAGCATTTTACAAAACGACAAAAAGTAATGTTTCTTTTAACGCACGCGGTGACAACGACCTTTTCCACCGCCGTGAGTATTATTTGGTATTTGGCTTCCTCAACAAGCCGTAATGTTTTTAAAATGAAATGAATACCATATAATATTTTATGTATTTTTGTTTTGAAAATGGTTTTTATAATGGATTTGTTATGTCAATATATTTATGTGATATATTGTGATCAAAGTGTATAAATGTTTTCTTTCCCTTATATTTGTTTTATGTTTTATGATTTTATATTGGTACATGGACATTTGAAGGGTGGTTACATGATAAACCATATGACGGGTGGTGCCGTGAATACCAGGACGGGTGGTTACGTTATAACCTCCAATGCATTGGGTATGGAAGTCGGTCGTATGGATATTCCATTAAGTATTTATGGATGTTGGTTGTATGGCTATTCAATTAAGTGATGTGTGTGGAAGTCGACCGTATGGTTATTCTACTTAAGTATGTTTATGTCCCAAGTTACCTTTATATATGTTATGTGTTCTTTATATGGGTTTTATGGTAATCCTTTGGTTACAAAAAGGTAAGTAATGATATTTTATTCAGTGAAGAGTTTTTTACTACTTCATGAAGGTGAAGGTATTACTTTGATAAAGTGTACATGGTTTACATGATATTTGAAAAACTAACAGTTTTCATTCTTTGTGTATCCCTTACTGAGCTTTTTATGCTCACCCCAAGTTTTTTTGAAATGTTTTTCACAGGACTTAATGTGGAATAAGGTCAAGGATGTGATCAAGGGAATGTCATGCTATATAAAACATAGAACTAGACATGTTTCTTTTTAAGAGTTTTTTTATTCTATAGAAACTTAGTAGAAGTGTCTAATTTGTAAATCTTTTGAGATGTAATAGTTATGTTCTAATTTTCTAAAACTCTAAACATGAAAAGATACTCAATGTGAATTATTCATTTAATTCAATATTAAGTAATTTTTAATGCTGGGGCCTTATAGGTGGTATCAAAGGTCGGTTTAGACATCTTTAGGAGTTAGAAAAGTGTTAAATTATAATATGATTGAAATGATATAGAATTTAAAGATTACCATGTTTCTTCTCCTAAGATATTTTTGTGTTAAGAATGGTTTTTTGGAGAGGAAACAGAAAATATTTTCTGGGAAGGCATACAGAGGGAAATATCCTTTCAAATCAGTATCCTGAGATGGTCAGAATTGGAACTGAACAGTTTGTTGCAGTAATGGCCCAGTTGACTTATGTGAAAAATGTTGGTTGTTTTTATTGATCACATTTGGTGTTTTCTAAAAGTAAAGAGGATCATGAAATACATTTAAGGGTTATCTTGAAAACCTTAAAAGAAAAGAAACTATATGGGAAATTCAGCAAGTGTGAGTTTTGGTTACAAAAAATTTCTTTCCTAGGTCACATTGTTTCAAAAGATGGCATAACTGTTGATCCTGCTAAAACAAAAGTTGTTGAAGAATGGCCAAGACCCAAAAATGTAACCGAGATCCATAGTTTTCTTGGTTTGGCAGGTTACTACCAAAGTATTGTTGAAATTTTTTCACGGTTATCTAGTCCAATGACTAAGATAACTCGGAAGGGTGTTAAGTTTATCTAGAAAAAAGAATGTGATGATTGTTTTCAGGAGTTGAAAAGAAGATTGGTGAATACTCCAGTTTTGGCACTTCCTTCCAGTAATAGTGAGTTTGTTATATACAATGATGTTTCGTTGAAGGGACTTGGTTGTGTCCTTATGCAGAATGATCATGTAATTGCTTATGCTTTACGTCAGTTGAAAACTAATGAGGTAAATTACCCTACACATGATTTGGAATTAGCTGCTATTGTTTTTGATTTAAAAATTTGGAGGCATAATTTTTATGGAGTAAAGTGTGAAATATATACTGATCACAAAAGTTTAAAGTATATATTCACTTATAAATAATTGAACATGAGATAGAGGAGATGGCTGGAATTAATCAAGTATTATGATTGTACAATTCACTACCATCCGGGAAAAGCAAATAAAGTGGTCGATGCTTTGAGTCGAAAAAGTAATGCTTCATTAACGATGTTGCATTTGGAACTTGATCCTTTGGTTAAGGATTTGATGAACTTTGGAATAGAAGTTGTTGGTGTAGGATGTCCTTTTTTTTTGTTTCAGGTATCAGTGAGATCTTCTCTATAAGACAGAATCAAGCAAGCACAGAAGCAAGATGGTGAGTTGCAGGAAAAGTTAAAGCTGGTTCAGAAAGGTAAGTTGCATTAATTCAACATTGATAGTGATTGTGTTTTGATATTTGGGAAGAGATTGTGTGTGCCTTGTGATTCACAGTTGAAGAGAGAGTTGTTATGTGAAGCTCATAGTTCTCCGTTTTCAGTTCATCCTTGCAGTACTAAGATGTATAGAGATCTGCGGGAGTATTACTGGTGGGATGGAATGAAAAGAGATATTGCTGATTTTACTATGATGTGTTTGACTTGTCAACAGGTTAAAGAAGAGCGGCAGTTACCGAAAGGGATGCTTCAACCTTTACCAGTGCCAGAGTGGAAATGGGATAATATATCCATGGACTTAGTTGTGGGATTACCGAAGACATCTCGAGGTAATAATGCAATCTGGGTTATTGTTGATCGCTTGACTAAATCTGCTCATTTACTTCCTATAAGAGATAATTTTTCCCCAGATCAACTTTCCCGTTTGTATCATAAGGAGATAGTCAGGTTATATGGAGTTCCTCTCTCTATTGTGTCCGATCATGATCCCAGGTTCACTTCTAACTTTTGGAAAGGCCTTCAGAAGTCGTTGGGTACTGAATTAAATTTTAGTACATCTTTTCATCCGCAATCAGATGGGAAGTCAGAACGAACAATTCAGACCATGGAGGATATTCTACAAGATTTTTCGATGGATTATCAGGGAAGTTGGGACCAACATCTTTCTTTGGTTGAGTTTTCTTATAATAACAGTTTTCATTCCAGTATACAGATGGCACCATTTGAGGCATTATATGGGAAGCGGTGTTGAACTCCTGAAATTTGGGATGAAGTGGGTGAAAGGAAGCTGATGGGATCAGAATTGGTAGAAGAGATGGTAGAAAAAGTTCAGTTGATTCAGAAACACATGAGAACAGCTCAAAGAAGGCAGAAGAGTTATGCGGATAACTGGAGGAAGGATCTATCTTTCGAGGTAGGTGATCATGTTTTTCTCAAGGTTTCTCCATGGAAAAGTGTGATGCGATTTGGTAAGAAAGGAAAGCTGGGTCCAAGGTTCATTGGACCATATGAAATTCTGGAGAGAGTTGGATCAGTTGCATACAGAGTGGCATTACCTCCGAGTTTATCTCAGGTACAAAATGTTTTTCATGTTTCGATGCTGAGAAAGTATATGCCAGATCCATCTCATGTTCTGAGTCCAGAGGTAGTTCAGCTGGAAGAGAACCTATCTTTTGAGGAACAACCGGTCCAGATTCTTGATCCAAGAGAGCAAGTGTTGCGAAATAAGGTAATCCACCAGGTAAAGGTTTTTTGGCAAAACCATATGGTTTAAGAGGCAACGTGGGAATTTGAAAATTCTATGAGGGATAAATACCCCCACTTATTTTGATACGTGAATAAAATTGCGAGGACGCAATTCCCAAAAGGGGGGAAGTATGTAACATCCCAGGTAAATAAAGAATAAATAATTTTCATATTTATTAATATTTACGAATTAAATATTAATTTTACTTTAAAGGGGTTGATATGATCGATAGCGTACCCGATACGCAACGATGAGTTCCTTTGAAAACTTACGTTGCACACTAGTAATAAAATAATATTATTTTAAATGTTTGTTAACACGTAACCGTTGTACTGGCGAGAATGGATAGAAATAACTAAAATATTATTATATATGTTTTTTAAATGTTTTTACATTTATCTAATAAAGTATAATGGTTTAAAATACGAAAATAATTCAATTTTAGGCTTATATACTCTAATTTTCACGAAAGGTCCACTTATCACCTTTTGACGGTGAACCGTCATTAAATATAGTTTTGATTGATATTATAAATTCTATTGGACCAAATATAACTCTTCTTTATAATCGGGACATCAAAATTTACTTTGTGTAAATTTTTGGTATCTTTCCGATAAAGTTCATTTTTTTAATGAATAGTGTAAAATGTTGTATTTTAATTCAAAACCTCTTTTTAATCTAATTTATTTATATGATTAGATTATCTTTTGAATTGGTTTTAAAGTGAAATTATAAAATATTTTTACCATTAAATCCAATAGTGGTCATTGGAATCAATTTCACTTTGAGATCGGACTTAAACTAGTGTCAATCTTTTGATACTTATTATTTCATAAAAACACGCTATTTGCTCTGACAGCGGGAAGTAATTATTAAATTAATTAATGCAACTTATATGTTGTGAATTATGTAAAATGGAATTCATTTTTGAATTCATAATATCAAATATCTCTTAGGGTGAAGTTTTGGTATTTTTCTGAAAAACATCAATTTTTGATGAATAGTGAAACCACTAAGTGTTACTTATAAAAAATGATTTTTCATTTAATTGAAAATTTACCACTTCTGTGTTTTGAATTTCAAAAATCCGACATACATGGTTGTTATTGAGAAGTAAAATGTGGTTCAATTAGATTAAAATATTTTTTTGGTGAATAGTAACTTTTAAGTTCTTAATCGCGATTAGAGGTAATTAGTGCAATTTAATGCAAAAATGATATTATAATAAAATGACCCTTATTGGATATGGCATGGACGACCAGGAAAATCCATGGGTCAACTTGGGGACCCCATGGAACCACTTTGGTTGGGAAATGACATAAATAACTTTTTATTTAATGCTAAAGTAAAAATGACACACACATGAGGTGTTTTAATAAATCAATTTTTACATGGGGTTATACAAGTCATATTTTTTACTATAAAAATTCATTAGAAAGATAAGAGTATTTCCTACATCATAGAAGTTTTTTTTAAATTTTTATAGATTAAATAAATTAAATTATTTATGACATCATGATGATGCATCGATGACCTCATTATTTAACGATTTAAATAAAATGGAAAGATAATGTAAAATATAATACCTAAACATGGACAAAACCTATTAAATGGGTGGATTTCAAACCCTTATCACCTTATACTCGAAACACATCAATGTGGGACCTCTTAAATCCGAATACCATTTTAAAATGAAGTTACGTTTCTTTACCATCCAAGAGTACCCCTCCTCTCCTCTTATAAAAGGCCCCCACCTCTTCCTCCTTACCCACACTCCCAAAGCCTTTGTCTCGGCCAACCCCTGACCATTTAGGCTCTCCACATCCCTCTATTACTCCTTGAAGACTCACATTGGGCATAAGTCTTCCCAAGGAAGCCTTTGAGCTCAAATCTAAGAGAGTTACCCGATTTTAAGGTAATCTCTTCTTTTGAGTCCTTTTGTTTTATTTTGCTTCTCCAACCCCCTAAACTCTTTTATTATTTTCTTTTGTAACAACTCCAGTATCCTAAAAATACTAGGATGTTGTAATAATATGTATTTTAGTTACACTTACACACACCTACATCTAATGGTTAAAGAACATATTATTTCCGTGGATGGAGAATTTCTCCCTCCCAAAACGATGATTGTTCAACATTCTTTTAACACCTTCAAAGGTGGCCATTAAGATGAAAATATATTTATATATGATATATAATATGTTTATGTTTTCCTTAAGATTCTTTATTTTTCATTTTGGGCATACCTTTATGGTTTCCATTATGGGTAAACGCGATATGTTCATTTAAGGAAGTGTGGACTACCGCCCCCTCAAAGTGATGTGATTCGTTAATGCCATATGTGGGACGTATA